>OX422212.1:114461941-115829441 GCA_949130495.1 Sambucus nigra | reverse complement strand
TGTTGGGAGGCCCAACTCGGAAGGTATAGCAGCTTCACTTCCAAACGCCAGCATGTATGGAGATTCTCCTGTTGCTGCTCGGGGAGTAGTACGATAAGCCCACAGTACTAATGTAGCTCGTTGATCCAGTTTGCTTTCGCGTCATTTAATCTTTTCTTCAAACCATATAGCAGCGTTTTGTTTGTCACTTCAGTTTGTCCATTGCTTTGGGGATGGCCTGGTGCCGAGTGGGTCTTCAAGATATTTGACTGATGACAATAGGCAGCGAACTCCTCGTTGTCGAACTGGGTTCCATGGTCTGTAATGAAGGCATGAGGAAGACCATATCTACATATGATGTTCTTCCAAATAAATTGGTACACCTTGTCGTACGTCATATCAATGAGGGGCTCAGCTTCCACCCATTTAGTAAAGTAATCCACCGCGACCACAAGATATTTAAATCTTCCCTTGGTAGTTGGAAGTGGTCCGACCAAATCTATTCCCCACATGGCAAACGGCCAAGGGGAAGTAATGGGTGTTAGCAATGCCTGGGGAGTTCTTCGGATAGAGGAGAAGCGTTGATCTTGGCATAGGCTATACAATCAGCCCTCATCGTTGGCCAGTAGTACCCTTGCGTCATCATTCTTTGCAAAAGCGTTCGACCTGCTACATGCGGTCCACAAGACCCTTCATGGACCTCTTCAATCAAGTCTTTCACTTCAGAGGGATGCACACATCTTTGCAAACCTGCCATAATTCCTCGTCTGTATAGAATACCATTAGTCAGTACATAACGAGCAGCTTTAAACTTCAATTTCTTTACTGCGAGTTTGTCAATCGGTAATTTCCCTTCCTCGATATATGCCCTGATGGGATTCATCCAAGATGGCCCTAAATCGAGGGTAATAAAGTTCATCGTCAGATCTTCATTTATGCTCCGACCAGCTAGAACTTCAATTGGAATTGTTCTTCATAGCTCGGTACGAGTAGCTGATGCTAATCGAGCTAAGGCGTCTGCTTTTGCATTCTCCATTCTTGGTATTCTGACCAGCTGAACAGCAACAAATTCTGATACCAATTCTATTGCCTTTGCATGGTACTTAATCATCAACTCTCCATTTGTTGCATATACACCGAGCATTTGGTTTACAATCAATTCGAGTCACTGCATACGATTACCTGCTCTGCTTTCATGGTTTTTGCCAAACTAAGACCTACAATCATCGCTTCATATTCGGCCTCATTATTAGAAGCTTGAAATTGAAAGCGGAGAGCATATTCTATATCGACCTCGTCTGGACTTTTCAATACAATCCCAGCTCCACTACCTGAGGTGCATGATGAGCCATCCACATATAGGTTCCATATAGGTATCTCGTCCTCAAACCTTTTATTGGACAAAGTTCCTCGATGGAATATTTGTTGCTCTTTTATCTCCATTTCTACCACACCTCGCTGCTCGTCGACCATCTTCTCTTGCTCTCCGACCAACTTAAGTTGATCGGGGATTAAATTTGATGATCCTGTAACATCCACAGGTTGGTCAGTGTTCAGCTTTTGCTCTTCGGGGGTATCAGGATAAGTGAACTCTGCTATAAAATCTGCTACTGCTTGCCCTTTTAGTGATGATCTAGGCTCATAAATTATATCATATTCACCGAGTTCTATTGCCCAATACATCAATCTCCCTGATTTTTTTAGTTTATGAAGAGCTTGCCTCAACGGCATATCGGTATATACGACTATGGTATGAGCCTGGAAGTATGGCTTCATTCTTCTACTCGCTTCGATCAGCGCTAGTGCTAACTTTTCCAGTTTTGGATATCTGATCTCTGCTCCTCGAAAGGCCTTACTAGTGTAATAAATTGGTTTTTGTACTCCATCCTCCACTCTTATTAATGCCGAGCTAACTGCATTTTCTGAAACTGCCAGATATAAGTACAATGTTTCTCCCATCACTAGCCTGGACAACAGTGGAGGTGATCCCAAATATTTCTTCAATTCTTGAAAAGCTTTCTCGCATTCTTCATTCCATTCGAAAGTCTTTCGGAGCGTTTTGAAGAATGGGAGGCATCTATCAGTTGCTCGCGATACAAATCTGTTAAGTGCTGCTACTCGCCCTGTAAGACTTTGCACTTCTTTCTTCGTCGTTGGAGATCGTAGTCCCAATAGAGCTTTGATCTTTTCAGGGTTTGCTTCAATGCCTCGTTGATTGACAATATACCCGAGAAACATGCCTTCTCGTACTCGGAATATGCACTTGGTCGGGTTCAACTTCATTTGATATCTATCTAATTGATCAAAGGTCTGGCCTAAGTCAACTAGATGGTCAGCATCTCTCTTGCTCTTTGTCAGCATATCATCAACATAAACTTTCATATTGCAACTGATTTGCTCTGCAAACACCTTGTTCATCAGCCGCTGATATGTTGCACCTGCATTTTTCAAACCAAAAGGCATAACATTATAACAATAAGTTCCCCTAGGGGTAATGAAAGAGGTACTCTCCCTGTCTTCAGGTTTCATTTTGATCTGGTTGTAACCAGAATAAGCATCCATGAAGCTCAGCAGCTCGTGTCCTAAGGTAGCATCCACTAATTGATCAATTCGGGGTAAGGGAAAATGATCCTTTGGGCATGCCTTGTTGAGGTCGGTGAAGTCTACACACATCCTCCATTTGTTATTCTTCTTGTTCACCATCACCACATTTGCTAACCAGTCTGGGTATTTAACATCTTCAATAAAACAAGCTTTCTGGAGCTTCTCGACCTCCTCCTGTATAGCTTGGTTCTTCTAGGGGCTGAACACTCTTCTTCTCTGCTTCACTGGCTTGATCTCCTTATTCACATTGAGCTCGTGACATAAGAAATTTAGGTCTATTATGGGCATATCCTCATGACTCCAAGCAAAAGTTTATTTTCTGCTTTTTAGGAAAACTATCAATTCCTGTTTTAGTGAGGCATCTAACGACGAACCTATCTGAGTTGTTCGTTCTGGATGCTCATCGTCCAGAATGATGTTTTCAGTAGCTTCCACCACCTGACCTTTCACGAGTTGCGACTCGTCTCTAGGATCCAATGTTTCAATCTCTGTACCTTCATCCACTTGGTAGGTAGTAGTCTTTTTCCTAGATTCCTCCAGCTCTTCGTGCTCGGCAGATGAGTAGTAACATTCCCGAGCTACTTTTTGGTCACCCTTTACAACTCCTACTCCAAAATTGGTTGGAAATTTTAGGCATTGATGTCCCGTAGATGGTACTGCTTCGAACTTCTTCAATCCTACCCTTCCCATGATGATATTGTAGGTTGATCGGACATTCTTATCCATCACGAAGAAGCGTACTCTTTCTGTTCGACAAGCAGGCCATGTACCAATGAACATATCCAACTTGATTGTCCCAAGTGGAAAAACTTTCTCACCAGCAAAATCGAGGAGGGGCCTGTGATAAGGCTCCAACTGAGACAACTTTAGATTTAAGCTGTCGAAGCATAAGTAAAACATAATATCAGTCGAGCTACCATTATCAACCAGTACTCTCGAGATCATCACTTCCTTCATTCTCATTTTGATCACCAATGGGTCATCATGAGGATACAGCACACCTGTAAGGTCGTTCTTTGAGAAATCGATGACCAATTTTTCTTTGTTGACCTTCCTCGGGCGATCATCTTCAGCCAAGTTTATTCATTGAATATATGAACAGGCTTGAACCTCATTGAGGTAAGATTTTCTTTCTGCAGTAAGGTCTCCACCTCCTGCATCTCCACCTGTAATAACATTACAATCAAATGATCCAAAACGTATTAAAAATACCTCACGTTCTGGCTGTCTTGGTCTTTTGGGGAGATCGGGGTCGTCTTCTGGATCATCTCCATGGTCTCTTTTCTTGTTCTCCTCTGCTCGACGAGGAGATCTAGACCTCTCTCTTGCTCGATCGCTGCTTCTTCTTTCATTTCTACGATCAACATACTTTGCCAGTTTTCCTCGTCTAATGAGTGCTTCGATCTCATTCTGAATAGCTATGCAATTTTTGGTCGTGTGGCCATGATCTTTGTGGAACTCGCAATATTTGGCCTTATTCCTCCTGTCGGGGTCTGACTTCATTTTCTCTGGCCAGTTTAGCTCCTCGTTGTTCTTGATTTCTTCTAAAACGTGGTTGATGTCTACCTTCAAAGGAGTATAATTTTCAAATTTCTTCAATACCTCCCATGATGGCTTTGTTTTTGACTGCTTGTCACCACCATTGTTCTTATGCTCTTTATTTTTAGCCTTATCAACCTCCACCTTGGTCTCTTTGGTGTCCATATTCTTCTTCGCAGCCATAGCCTCCTCGGTATTCATGATCTTGGCCGCTTTTGCCATCAGTTCTGACATGGTTCTGGGTGGATCTTTGGCCAAAGTGTAGTACAACTTGTTGGGCAACAGCCCACTCATCAGAGCAGTAATCGCTGTCTTTTCCTCATAATCAATAACTTCGAGTTTCTCGTTATTGAAACGAGGTATATAATCCCTGGTGCTCTCACCTGCTTTTTGTCTAACACTTAACAAGTGTGCTACTCGTTTAACCGGTTTTTCTCCAAAACAGAAGTTTCCAATGAAGAGCTCGGCCAGTTGAAAGAAGTTGAAATCTTACCCCGAGGAAGATTATTGTACCATATTTGAGCAGATCCTGTAAGAGTTCCCGAGAATGCCCTGCATCTCATCTCATCTGGCACAGCATAGATGTCGGCAGCAGCTTGGTATTGCTCTATATGAAGGACAGGGTCGGTTTTTCCATCATATTTAGGAGTCACAACAGGTGCTTTGAACTTTGATGGTGTGGGAAAATCCACAATTGCCTGGACAAAAGGTGTCCCTTGGACAAAAGTTCTTTGTAGAGGATTCTTGGCCTTAGCCATTTCCCCTAACCTATCCTCCAACCGCTGAATAGAGCCTTTCCACGCATCATTTCCCTCATCGGGCCTATTGGTTCGAGCAACTGATTGTGTTGAGTTCACCTCATGGGATCTATCTTGTCGAGCAACTGGTTGTGATTGGGCAGAACCCTCTCTTAGATCAAATGGTCGTCGAAAGTTTCTCGACATAGCCTTAGGAGGACTTTTATTCTTCCTAGGGCCCAATCGATCAAAATGAGAGATCCTACTTAGTCTTTCCAATGCACTAATCCTTTCTGGAGAGAGAGTGATGTTTCGTTCAGTATCTGTGGCTCGTACTGATGAAGTTCGACCAGGTTGGTAAGAAAAATCATCAGATTTCTCAGTGCGATATGAATCGCTTTGACTAATGCGTGAAGAAAGTAAACGAGTATTTCTTTGAACACTTCGTTGTCCTGAATGGGTTGACGCTCCACCCTGGATAGTTTGCATGAGTTGTCGCATAGTTTCTTGCATGGATGTCTGGCCTTGAGCCAAACTGGCCATAATTCCAGCTAGATCTTGGACATTTGGAGGAGCAGATGGATTTGGGGGGTTTTCAGCATTTCGATTGCTGGATTCAGGATTGTCAGCCATTGATAATGAATTGTTTTTGGTGAAAAACGATAATTACAGTCGTTTTCCAACAGACGGCGCCAATCTGTTGATGTAAAAATTAGATTATCTCTAATTATTCAATCACGGATAAAATAAATAAGACAAAAGAATTTAAAGTGGTTCAGTCTTAAAAGAATGGCCTACGTCCACTGTTTTTGTTATTGCTGACTGTTTGTTTGGAATTCTCGAGGTAGGGTTTTTCTCCAGGAATTCCCATCCCTTACAATGAGGATGATACAATGTATTTATAACACTGAAGTTGTACATGTGAAAGGGTAATACATAGTTGTCCAATAAGCGTATACATCTGTATGATAACCAGCATTTAATGCGCATTTAATCCTCTTAATTGTCTGGTAATAAATGCTCTGATCGAGGTGCAGCTCGGACCGCCTAAGTATCTCGGTATCCATGAGTTGCTCGGTGCAATAAAGTTCCTCGGAGAGTACCTACTGCTCGGAGTATTTGAGCTGGTCGGGGAAGTTGAGTTCCTCGAAGTCAAGGTGTTGTTCAGAAATGTTTGTTAGTGCCATGTAGATTGACACGTGTCTTCACTTAATTGAGCCATGTCAGCAGACTAAATTTGGTATCAACAGTCCCTACTACAAATGTATATTTTTAAAAAAGGACACATATTTTTAATTTAACCCATTTAGTCCCTCAAGCACTCAACATTCTCTTATTTTTAGAGGTCCGCGCCAACGGCACTCCCTCTCCAAAATATGTGGCAAAGGACTTTTTGAGGCAAAATAAAAAAGCTTGGACTAAATGAGTATTAAAAAATGTTCGAGAGGCTATTTAGTATATGTCCCATTTTATCTATTGACATGTGGTCCTAGCCATGGTTTTTTGTTTTTAGAGCATTGGACAAGTGTTATCCCCAATGCAAATGGAACTTGGAAGTGTACCTATTGGATGGCTAGCGACGATGGAGGATGTGGGAATGTGATTAGGGTTCGCCATTTTAGCTTGAATTTACTACACCCTTACTGGAGTTTAATGTTGTAGATTGTTTTTGGTAATCAACAAGTCGACGATATTAAACGCCTACATGAGAGATGGGACATGTTGAGAGGCTCGAGGTAATTGTTTAGATTTGGGTTTGATATCAAGATTCAAATAGATATAGATCCTTCTTTACTCAGATGAACTAAAGTTACTTGAGCTTTCTTTTGACCGTCATGTGTGTTTTTTGATATTCAATCTACACTGAGCTGGGAGAGACCAAAACACCATCCCATGTGTATTTTTTGACACCGTCATGTGTGTTTTCCTTTTTCAAGTGTCAAAAGTAAAAGTATGACTATTAGGGAGTTGGTGTGTGGTACAATTTAAAAAATTAAATGAAGGTGACACGACATTATAAAAATGGGTTTAGAAAAATTGAAGAATAGTTACAATTCACGTATAGCTTATAAAAGTAGCTTAAATACGCTACTAACATTTATACAAATTGTAGATTATGTAATTTTAGGACTTAAAATAATGTTGATTATGGATATAGGATAACAAACATTTTGTTTCCATTTTTAGTCCCTATTTTCAAATTAAAGGGACACGTGGCATGCTGTGATTGGTCGACGTTTTATAAATATGGGTCCGTGCCAGCGGCTTTATTCAAAAATAGGGACTAAAACCATAAATAAAATGTTTGTTGTCCTATTTTCAAAATGCATATTACAATAGGTCCTAAATTTACAAAGCCCCTACAAATTGGCTAATGACAACACCATGCATACTGTGAGGAGCCCAAATATGAATTACAATTAAAACTTTACACAAGTCTCAACTCTTATTCTACCTATCACACTCCTAAGTGATCGTGGGTTTCTATTAGACACCGCAATCCCACGATGCTCGAGAAAAAAGAGATAAAAATCTTTATCATTAGTGGGTCCTATTCTACAACTATTGAGAATATATAAATGGAAAATGTTATGGGTACAAAATAATTATATAAAATGATATGGCAATGCAATAAAGTATTTTACCCACAATACTTCATTGCAATATCATATCTGACGTAAATGAGCGTTAAATGGGAAGTAAGAAGAAGAAAACTCTCGTCTCAACTCTCTCTTAAAATTTCAAATGATAGAATGCTTCAAATGAAGCTACAATAGGGGTATTTATATATGGAAGTAGCTTAGGTTCCAAGCAATAATTCTAATTACAAATATGCACTTAATAGCCTTTACTACTTTCTCCTATAATACCAAGCAAACAATTACTAAAACAAAAATACAACCAAATAAAGAAAATAACAAAAATACTAAAAATAGCCTATAAGCTTCTTGATTCACATCATTCTTCCCGACTTAAAACCAAGCTCGTCCTCGAGCTTTCAAAGATTCAGGGAGTTGTGTGCAAAATACTCAAAATATGGGGTCCCAAGATAATTTTATCTCCATGAGAATCACCCCCCGAAGTTGTACTCGTCGATCTTGGTAGTTGCTTTGTCCGTCACTCCTGGGTCAATCCCTTTCCAGCCATGATCTTAGTCTTGTAAAGGGTTTTCGGTGGATCTTGATGGGCTCGAGATTTGTCCGGCCAGAATCAAGGGAGGGAGGTGTATTCGGTTGGTCCGGCTGATTCAAATGAGATTGGGCTGGATCGGGGCAACACTGGTTGGGTCCGGTCAGAAATATGGGTCGTTGGAGGGTTTTTGGTGGCTCCGGAGAAATTTTAGGGCTGTCCAATTATGGGGAATGGGTTCCGGCGAGAGGCGGGTGGTCCACTTGGGCTCAAGTAAGATCCGACCACCATAAGGTGAGTTCGGTCAAGGGCAATAGAGCCTTGGGTGGCCTCGACTGGTCCTGGGTTTTTTTTTTTGTCGTGATCGGGGTTGTGAAGGGCCACCGATGGGTTCTGGGGCTGGTCGGAGGGTTGTTTTCGGGGGTTTTGTGATGGCTACGGGTGGTAGTGATATCTTTGGGGTGGAAATGGTGTTGGAAGCGTAAGTTGAAACATTTTGGTGGTTAGGGTTAGAGTTAGGGTTTTGGGTGGTGGTGGGAGTGGTGTGGGAACGGATCGTGAGTGTGTGTCAGATGGAGGAAGGTGAACCTCAAGGATTGTTAAGTCGCGTTAAAAGGTGGTTCAAAACTCCCTCGAATCGATCGGTGCAAGGTTCCACAAAAGCATATCTCGTCTTAAAACCCATTTGTCGTCATTCACGATTTTTGTGTTTTTTTACAACGGGTGGAGCCAACGAGGCTCTGATACCAATTGACGTATATAAGTGTCAAATGTGAAGTAAGAAGAAGAAAACTCTCGTCTCAACTCTCACTTAAAATCTCAAACGATAAAATGCCTCAAATGAGGCTACAGTAGGAGTATTTATAGGTGGAAGCAGTTTAGGCCCCAAGCAATGATTCTAATTACAAATATAACCCTTATTAGTCTTTACTACTTCCTTCCTCCTATAATACCAAGCAAACAATTACTAAAAGAAAAATACAACCAAATAAATAAAATAAATAGAGAATTAAGGTAAAGGTCATGTTCCTTCCTATATTTGGATTTTTAGGACAATGCTTTTCAAGTTTATAAATCTAGTCCCTGTGGTACAATAGCATTTATAAATCTAGTCCCTGTAGTACAATTTACCTTTATTTTTTTGTCCACGCCAGCGACACTATTTTTCACCATTTTTCATAATATTTTTAGTACAGGGACTAAATTTATAAAATTATATGGAGTGTCCTATTTTTATACACTTTGAGCACTATAAGGACCTTTTCCCAAAACTCCCTAAAATAAATAAAAAGACAAAAATGCTATAAAATCCTAAAAATATTAAAAATAGCCTATAAGCTTCTTGATTCACATTAATATCACTTTGGGGAAATTCTTTGTACCCATAGCATTACTCTATAAGTATGCGTGGATAAATTCATGTAAAAGATATTTTGGCTATAAATATACGTGTACATATACACATACATATAGACTATATAGATTGTTACAATAGCCGAGAAGGTACTATCACCTTCGATGATAGAGGCGAATACGTTATAAATAAATACAATCATGGTAACTACTAACTGACATTTTCTTAACAGTCCGGCGATTGTGCATGGGGGCTGAGAGGGCAAGAAAACTAACAAACAAATCTTGCGTGTTAATATGAAAAATCTACATTGGAAAAATCAAACAGTATGCCACGGGTATAACAAACATCTCAGCATTTCTCAGCCACTTTCAAGCTCCTTGGAACCATTTCAGTACAATTTTCACTTTGGCTTCAAAAATGGGATCCATATGTTACTTGACACAATCCTCTTTAGTTTTAAAGTTTAACTACAGAAAAACACAACCAACTTTACACGTTTTTACATTTTAGTCATTGAACTCTAATTGTTTTCCCCAAACACACTCTCATTTTCGCGTTTTCACCCAAGTCCAAAGAGGAACATTAGACTTTTAGCAACGCTTCGAACTAAAGTGAAACGCAAAAATAAATTCAATGGTGTTTCTCGAAAAATAAAAACTCAACGACTAATGTTAAAAAATTGTGTAGAATTTGCAGCGCTTTTTTGTCATTAATCCTCGTTTAAATAAAAATACTCAATCAGCGATCCTCGAGTGATTCTTCATCTGGTAGTATTACAGTCAATAACGAATACTTGACCCGAAGTGAGATCTTGCCCTTCTCCACAACGAGCCTCGCCCCGGATACAACCCAATATCCGGGAGATTCTTGTGGGCCCCTCGTCATCTCGGTTGTATCGACAAATTTCAACAGTTTGGGAGCTTGGGTGGGGACCGGTGGGCCCCCAGGGTAAATAGCAGAGTTTATATTCACGTCAGCTGGCTGTGGAGGTGGCTTCTGCACTGTAGTGAAATGATGGCTGATGAGAGTGGATATAAGCCCAGATTTACGGGCCAAGCCAGGCGCCCCATCCCATTCAGGATGCTTTACCAAAGCAGCCCCAAGCACGGTTGAAAAGCGGAGACGCAAGAAGAGGATTTTCTTGAAGCCATAATTGCCAACTTGTAAGTGGGCCCCGGTTACTATAGAAAGATCTTCATCAGACTCGACTGGGGCGGTGCATACATGGGAGAAGCTCTTCCACTGGACTTTCTCGTAGTATCGGCGATCGTAGGAGTCTTGGCGGAAGTTTCCGCTGGGATCGTCTTGAAGTTGGAATACTTTTGGGAGAGAGGAGAGGTGCTGCATGTGGATTGCCAAACGGTTGCTTCGTTTGCCTTCTAGGTACAACCGTAGGCCAGTCACGGGCCTCTTACCCACATCAACCTGTCATGAAATTGATAAAAAGTAAGATCCAAAGGTTGAAAAAGATTGAAAACAGTTTATTGTTAACGAGATGGGCAAATAGAGGAAACGTAGATGAGTATTAGATTTTCTGAAAGCTGAAAAAAATAGTGCAAATTGAGAGGAGTATTCAGTGAGATGTTCTCTTGCTTTTCCAGGTTTGGAATTACTTCTTTGGGTGTGTATGAGAAATGTTTTTTATTAAAAATGGGGAAAAGATGAAGCTCGTCACATTTTAGGCTATTTTTTCCATAAAATATATTTACAATCAAACACCAGAAGATTAAAAAATAAGTAAAAAAAGGTATTTTCCATGAAAAGCAATTTATCGCCAAATAAAACACCATTAGTTCTGATGGGGGGAATGTAGCATGCTTTGAAGGTTTTATGTGTTCATGCCCACTATTGCTGCTGAGCATCTACATGTGGTACCCTAAAAAGCATTATACTTTTTATCCTTCTGTGAAATGATAGTAAGATTAGTACTTTGTAGTGGGCCAACAATATTAATAGGCCCATCAAAGCACTTCCTATCATTGGTTGTTCTATTCCGGTAACTTAAAGATGAAAGTATGTTACCATTTGGTCGTGCCCCTTTACCCTTCTTTTGATGGTCAAAAGGATAAATAAATAAACAAATAAATATGCCAGTTCAGTAGGGTCATTGAATATTACTTAACTAGCGTATAAATCGGCTGTTAAAATATATACATGCCTATTTCTACTTGTAGGTAAAGAAGTCAATACATGGTATATATCAAAGCAATATAGATGACGAGGTTTGTTACAGAAAAATGACCAGTTATCTCGATGCGTAGATATGGAGGTATAGTTGAAGACCAAGGAAAGGTTTCCTGTTTTATACTCGAGACCGAAAGACTGTTGGCAGTCAGGAGGGTATAATTGACATTTTATGATTACCTGAAGTTTTCTAAAATATAATGGACCTGAGAATTTCTCATTCGTATTTACTCCCACCATCCCAAATTAAGAGTTCCTATTTGAAATTCACAAAATATAAAGTAACTACTTTTTCTAGGGCCAGTAATATGGGTTAAATAAGGAAAATCCACCCATTATCCACCCGAAATAACACTGTATGGATCCCATGATATATTGAGGGGGTTGAAATGGGTTTAAAGTCCTGTAATGTCGGTTTAAAGCGGGTTCTTTGGGGGTCACAAAAGATAAAACCGAGTTACAACGCTGTTCCAACCCTCTCAAATGATTTCTCAGTCTTTCGTTTCTTTTTACTACTGATTTAAAATTGCATATGTTCAGAGAAACCAATTTTGAGCTTATTGGAGAATAAAGATCAACGCACAGTCATTCAACTCAGAGGGAAAAAAGGGAAAGGTTTAGCCTGCACTGACCCGGCTCCAACCCAATCCAACGCATGTGTGTGATCCATTTATGAACCGCCCATAATCGACCCGAACCATTTCTGACCCCCCCCCCCCCCCCCCCCCCCCCCAACACACACACACACACACACATCCGCCCATAATCGACCCGAACCATTTCTAACCCCCCACATCCGGCCATTTGCCGCTTCTGCTTTTTTCCAATTTAGCCTCCCAACTTTATTAATGCATTGTATCAACATCACTTGGGGTTGGGCTTCTGTGCCCCCTAGTGATGTTGGCATTTTCACGGGATCTCATTTATTTTTTATAGAAACAACTCGGATAGGGGATCAATACTCTTAATTTGGGTCGGAAGTAGTATTTTATAACTTTGGTGAATTATTCAAGAGGGTAAGTGACTGTATTTGAGAAAAATGAAGAACTAAATCTCCTATTACAACAAATAATGTTGAAAGAAGAATGACGCGTCACTCTCCTGGCCAATAATGCTTCTGACTCGCAAAGCATAAGGTATTTTTTTGTCCAACAAGCAAACTGTTTTACTCTGAATAATTCAACCCCTTGAAAACTGTGGACATTATATAAAATTAATAAAGTTATAGGGATACTAGAAAATCTAATACTACTTGAACTGACTCAGACTACTAAAATAGGAAATAACCCACTAAACTAAACGTCCGCATCGAATTTAAGTCCCAACTACATAAAACTCAATTTACCACTAAATGAAATAAATAAGGCCAGGGCATAAACAATATAGCACATTCTGTGTCATTCTACCCAACCCATTTGTTCAATTTTGCACATTTCCAAGTAAGAACATTTCACATTTTCTCCCTAAATCTAAAAAACACATAAATAAAAATAAAAACAAAAACAAAACTCAACCTCGAGTTCTGTAAGCATTGGGCATGCATTGCTAGAAGCATGACTTCTTGAGATCAATTCAACTTGATGGTGTCACTTAACAGGAGCGAACATAATACAAGAAATGCTTCTCCAGCTCAGCGTTAGTAAAGTTATCTGAAATGATGTAGTCTATGAGTGCAATATCGCAACATCTTGCAAGGTAGCAACATCTTTCTTTTTGGTCATAAACAAGTACTCAAGTTCCTACATTTTTCTCGTCTAATTCATCAATTTTAGTTTTAGTTTTAGTTTTAGTTTCCCACTTCGATTGTTTCTTCAAGTACTTAATTCAATCTTAACCCTTTAATATAGGAAGTGTTAAACCTGGTTTAAATAAGTTAAACCCAATAGAATCAAACTCTAATCTATTTAATCAATTTGGTTTTAAATAAGGGCTACAAATTGGGTCCCAAAATAAAACCCAAATATTCTCTTCCTCTATTAAGAAATGATATGTTCGTGAAAACCCTAATGAAAGGACAAAGCCATTGAAAATTGTCAGAAAAGTAAGCCAACTTCCAAGGTTTGTCGTTGACTATGAAAAGAAATAGCAATATTGCAATCCGATGATGAATGGTGATGAATTTTATAGTGGCAATGTGTGAGTTATGTTGATTGGTGTGATGACAAGAGCGAAGGCACTATTTTTTGTGAGGTGAACCCTTGAAGGCAAGGGCTTTACAGCAGCATTCTATGGTAATGTTGTGGTGAAAGAATCTAATGTTGATAGAAAGTACTTTCTATAATGACTAATGCAAGAGTGGTACTTGATGGAAATTGTTATTATTGTGACAAGATGATTAGCGAAGCAATGACTTGGTGCAAAACTGATCCAAAAAATCATTGAACAAGACTGGCTCAGATGCCAATTCGGTTAGACCTGTCAATGAGTCGTGTTCGTGTCGCTTTTTATCGTGTTCGGGTCTTATTGGGTTCGTGTCCAAACGGGTGACTTTTTTATCGTGTGAAAAAATCATATCCAAACCCGACCCGTTATGTTAACGTGTCGTGTTCACTCGTTAATACCCATTAAGATAATGAATGATTTTTAATTGTATAGAAATACACATATTATCTCATTTTTTAATCCAAGCAGACCCATTAATTCATTGACATTACTAAATCTCTCATTTAGTAAAATTTATTATGATTAAATTAACATTATGCTACATAAATTATTTATAAGTTCCAAGAGTATATCTTATTTACTTAAATTAATGGGTCATAACTGGTCTTATCGGGCATTAACGGGTGAAGGGGGTCAACACTAACCCGACCCATTAACTATCGTGTCTTATCGGGTTGGCACTGCCACTAATATGACCCGAACCCATTAAGGGTCCACCCATTAACTTATAACTTCGTGTCGGTTCGTGTCGTGTTATTGTGTCGTGCCTCATTTTGCCACGTCTAAATTCGATGTAGGATAGGAGGAAATAACCCTATGAATGCCCAAGAGATACTAAGACAGGGACATGGTATAAATTATTCGAAACACTACTTGACTCAACAAAAACACATTTGAGCACACTTCATCTGATCAAGGGCCATAAAACTTGTCAAGGGACAAGAAAAACGTATAATCTCACATACAAAGAAACGTTACCGGAATTGTGTTGACATAGAGCTTGGGACCCATAAAACTGAACTGTAAAGATGATGTGCTTTTTTGCCTCCTCTGTGGACCAAGGGGAAGTTCACTGAACACAGGCGCCCACTGCCGCGGAAGCTGAAATTCCAAAAACTGATGGAGCTCTTCGATTGGTGGTTTATCTGCATTCAAAAGCCAAGAGAAGAAAACAAAATAAAAAATAAAGATGGTGGACAATTTCAAATGATTTAGATATATTTTTTAAGTAGTTAAAAGATCAAGTACAAAATGAGAGAAGCCTTAAACTACTGCTTCGATTGCAAAAATCCCCTAATGTTGCAACAATCCCCCTAAACTATGAAAAAGTTGCAAATACCCCCTTATATGTCGCTGAAACTGAAAATGATGAGAATAGTTCAAGAACTTTACTGCAAATTTAATATTTTCAGGGGAATACTTGCAACTAGTATGCTGTTTCAGGGATTTCTTGTAATTTACCCAAAGATAAATCAATGAGTAGAAGAAATTTTAGTCGTCCAAAGACTATCAGGCTCAAATCCTACTGTCATCACTTTCCCAAATGAAACAAATATTGTGGTGATTATGAAAACTAATGCAGCAAAAATACACACAAAAGAAAAAGATTTTGCTCACAGCGTAAATAAAGGTTTATGGCATGGCTCAAGAATCCGCTCCCTGGGACACCATTTAGCAGAGAGGTTATTGGGATGAAGGACATTGAGATGACATCGGGCTCTAACTGTACAGTGTGTAACCAGTCATTATGGGATAGGTCTCTATTATCATTCCCACCTCTCCTCTTGCATATGCTTACAATATCCTGTAATTGAGTAACCAATAAACAACATGCAAACTTGAATAAAATATAAATTTAAAAATAACATTTAAGATCACATCCACCCAACAATATAATTAACTTGAAAAAAGCGTACCTCTTTGTACGAGTAAGAACTTGACGGGTTGGTATCTACAAACCTCAGCTTCTGCCGACTATTTTCAAACTGAAACAAAATTATTCGTAAGACAATTAGGTAATAGCCCACAAGACACCGCATACATTAGGTAATAGCCCACAAGACGCCGCATACATATCTTGTCAAAAGAAGAAAAGAAACTATAAACATTGCAGTATGTGTAGCATCCAAGAGACCTATGAAGGCACTCCTAACCAGAAGGCACAAGGCACAGAACATTCATAGCATGAAACTCTAAACATTGTGCACTAAATACTTGTATTAAGTTCAAAAAAAATATTAAAAAAGGCTAATAATTCTCTCATCTTTATCAGAAACAAAAAATTTACTAAAACAATAAAATGATTATAAATTAAGGGGATGAGAATGCCTAATCAAATAGATATACTCCCTCTGTCCCAAATTTATAGTCGCCATTTGAAAATAAAATTTAAGAAAATTACTTCTTTCCAACTTTATACTCCTAAAAATGATTAATACCTTTGAAGGCAAAATATGCACTTGCATCATTGTTCTCTCACTGGTATTGTTTGGATGGGTAACTTATAATCTCACCTAGCTTTCTATTTATTTTCAGAAATGTGACTATTGATTTGGGATCATTGTTCTCTCATCGGGCCAACTTGTTGCATTTGGAGAGTGGTGCAACGATTTTCAGCTCAAGTTTTACTTTTGGCCGTTAACTACTTTTCCTAGGGATGACTCTGGACTTGGGACGGAGGGAGTATTTTGCAGTCAGGTACAATATGAATCATTACATAGGTTGACAAAAGTATAATAAAGAAGGATAAGAAGCTTGTGATAAGAGATGAGAAGTGTTCAAATTAACCTGAAAGCTACGAGCTTAGCAAGTTGCGGAATTTTATTTGTAATTGTAAATTTTATTTTGGTATTTAGATTAAAGTGGATATTAATTATCCCCGTCAAAAACAATTAGAAATTGGTATTTAGCCGTTAGTTATTAGGATTTAGGTAGTATTATCTATTAGAATTATTTTTTATTTAAATTAAAATTGTTACTTTATAAGTATAAATAGGGTTGTAATCTCTTTTGTTATTCAGATTTGAGTCATGAATTAATTAAGCATGACTGCTTAGGCATGTGTGCCATTGCCTTCAGGCATTTCTCTTCCCCTCTTCTTTATCTTCTTCTATCTTTCGTTATCATCCAGGATCACTACTCCCCCCAGTTGCAAAATTAAGGAGATAAATCTTCTTCCTGGGGAAATTTTTATAATAAAATAATACTCTCTCCGTCAAATTAAGAGTCCTCTTTTCCTATTTTCCTTTTTAGTTGTCCAGAATTAAGAGTCTTATTTCTAAGATAAGTACATAAAATTAGGTGATGATCAGAAGTTGCCCATCCGAGCGGTACTCATAGGAGAGCAATGATCCAAATCTGTGTTGCATTCCAAAGGTATTCATAATTCTTAGGAGGATAAGCTTTGGAAAGTAGAATGTTTCCTTAAAATATTTGACTTTCAAACAGGGGCACGGAAGGAGTATTGTGCTGAGCATAAAATAAGGTACATCTCATTGGAGACAAGGATTCGACCACTAACACAAAATCGGAAGAAATGAAGAAAAAGGAAAAAAATTGTCCTCATACATCAGATTAATCTTAAAAACAGCTCAAACTTTACAAATGATTATTCCCCTCCAATGATGAGGGATAAATGAAGCAATAAAACCCTTGAAGAGCTCTGAAGAAGACACCCAAAGCAAATCTTAAGGCTTTAAGGTTTGATGAAGATAGAGTCCTTAAGGCTTAATTGTAATATGTCAACTTTTACTCTTTTCATTTTGTTCCCTTTTAATGTATTTCCTTATTTTAATTGCCCTCTTTAGTCAGGGGAGTGTAATATTCACTTCGAATATTTTTAATTGCCCTCTTTAGTCTATTTACCCTTTTTAGTTATTTTGGCCGCCCATTGTAATAACATTACATTTTAAAGAGTTCCTTAATTTGTGTTTGCTCGTTTGCAAGTGTGGCATTTGTCGTGTTTGTCGTGTTACGTCACCTTGTTATCAGAGCACTCCTCTTGTTGTTGTTGTTGTTGTTGTAAATCGTGACAACTTTAATGGCTCGTACAGGGGATCAAGTCAGATTAGGCTCAACCGATGCATATCCACCTTGGAAGAGGCGGGACCGACTCGCACCTTTTTGTGAGTCCTCGCAACTGATACCCACACAACCCTACCTATTGTTCCACCACCACCATTACTACCTAATGCTAAGCCCAGCCACATCATCACCACTCCCGCCAAAGGGTAAACAGAAGAACGAAAATGGGGTAAGATCCTCCCAGGGGCTGCAACGAGGAGAGCAAAGAGAGCTGAAAAGAGATCAGACAAAAGAGGCCCTCCTCACTTTGCTTCTCGACCCTGGAGGGACTCATTTATGGCAAGCTAGAAATAGGAGAGAAAAGAGACCATCAGTAGCCGGAGGTAGTGGATCCAGTGAGACCTAAGCCGGAGGAGGCGGCAATCGCTCGAAGTTGAAGAGAGAGGAGCTGGCAGAGATGTCGGACTCTGGTGGTTCCGTCGGATAACATCGCTGACGTCTTCAGTTCTGCAGTCACAAGTCAGGACTTGTGACTGGGTTTCGAACTTTGGGCAGAATTTTCTTACCTCAAATGGATTTTGGCTTGCCCCTGGACCTGATGGGCACCCTTCCTGTTGGACCTCAAACCTCAAATCAATGATGTGCTGCTGAGGTTCGCCAATAAAGGGAATATTCATTTTTGGGCCTCTCCCAAATATTTACCATTGGCCAAATTAATTTATTTGGGAGGCCCAAATGTACGCTTTAAAAGCTGGAACCAACTTTTTTTCAACATGACCCATTTTTAGATGTTAAATTTTGAGCCCTCCCTATATTTTGACAAAAATTATTTGTGCTCACCCAATTTTCTTCTTTTCTTTCGTCGACCACATATTTCGTAGTGGAGGGGGGGGTGATGAGAATAGAGGAGTACTTGGGGCTTAATTGTAATATGTCAAATTGTACTTATTTTATTTTGTTCATTTTTACTGTATTTCCTTATTTTAGTTTTTAGGTAAGGGGGGTAATATTCCACATCTTTAGTATTTATACCCTTTTTAGGTTATCTTGGCTGGCCGGATACATATAGGATATAAATAAGGCATTTGGCCAAGCATTGTAATGACATTACATTTAAGTGAGAAACAGAGTTTCTTAATTTGTGTTGGCACTTATGTATCATTTGCTGTATTACGCCAAGGTTGTACTCTATCACATACACTCTCAACTTCCACCTTATCATCAAAATCCTCCTATTCCTTTCCAACCACGCCTCCCAATACAAGGTGACGAGTCTCTAATTGAACAGACAGCTTCACTGGATTTTATTATGAGTCATCTCTTTCATTTTAATATTTTATTATTAGTTTTTTAGGAGGGGAGGGGTGATGAGTAGTGGGTGGAGGTCTAATACAGATTCATCTTGTTATGCGAGTCTTTCTATGGGTTCCGGTATGATTTTTATGATTATTTATTTGGTAAACTAACATAGAGGGTAAACGCAACACAAACAGTACTGCAAGTTTGACCTAGTTAATCTAGGTGTACGGTTTTTCTCTTATAACAAGGAAACCACTGCATGTTTTAGCTCAACTGTTAAAAAACATTTCTAAGAAACCCGGAATCAATAAGAGATGGAGTTGAACAAGGTTTATGAGAAAAAGAAAACATGTGACACGAGAGCAATATGTAGTAATGGACCAAGGAGGTAACACCAACTTAGTGGCATTAAGATATTGTAGTATGTACTCACTCGGGGGCAATGTACTGGGATTGCCCCAATAATAATGATGTGAATCTAAGAATGCGGAAGTGTTATTATTACACTACATAACAACTATTAACTACACAACAACAACAAATACAACTAAACTAAAGAAATGAGTTTCTTTCTCTCTCTATTCTCTTTCTCAATATTCAAGTGTGTTTACAAATGTGGGTCAAGGGCCTAATTATAGGGGAGGTTAGCTTGCTAACCAAGCTACGACCCAAAAAGATAAAAAATGACAACTAATAACTAACAGTGACTAATTTGCCACAAACATGCTTGGAAACCAATTAAAGACAAAAAAATAAAAGAAAATGACAATAATACCCTAAACAAAAATAGAAAATAAAAGATAGTCTTCTCCCGGGAGCACAACCACGCGTCATGTGTCGCTAAGGATCACCAAACACATCATTCTCCCCGTCTTCGAAAAAGTTCATCCTCGAGCGTGTATGGTGACTCAACAACGACACATGATATAATCCTTGAAAAAATTTCCGACCCCAATCAAAATCAACAAAAAGTGAGCTGCCCAAACTGAAATTAATCACATGCGTACGAACCTCATCAATAATGGGTCTAATAAACCCAAATCCCGACAATGTCCCTCTACGAAATCCGAGCAACCAAAAACTGACGACAATATCCGCCTTCTCGACACCACGAGTACATGGTTGCAACTTGGAGTGGTAGACCCTTGAATCTGACCGGACGGAAACTCCGACGACCTCACCTTTGCGAGTACGATGGCGAAATAAGCGGACTGAAGACGGTGACATTCTAGAGCGTCGGACCCAAAAATGGCAGATAGTTGGAAATGGGTCCCAAATGGGACGCATTTTTCATGGAAGTCTAGAGTTGTGTCACAAATAGGTCATAAAACCAATTTTGACAGGATTTGAGATCAAATAGGGGGTAGGGGGTTGGATCGGAGCAGGGAAGCCTATTTTTGTCGGGTTTGATTGTGGTTGGGCATAGATGAGAGGGGAAAAGGGTAAAATAGGGTAAAAAGGGGGTGGGGTTGGATTCTTGGCTGGTAGGGGTTGGATTGATGTGGCAAAGGATTCTTTTGGAGATTTTTGGGGCAGATCGGGGGTAAGGGGGTGGAATCCGGGCTTGGGCAGCAGGGGAGGGGAGGTAGGCGGCTGCCGACCACCGCTAAGGAGCTGACCGGGGTTGTTAAGGGTGGCAGAGTGCAGATCGGGCACCTGGGGAATGGTCTGGCCTAGGTGGGAGGGAGGGTGTGCTGTGGCGGCAGCTTGGGGGGGGGGGGGGGGGAGGGGAGGTGGGACGGTGTCGGAAAAAGGTCCAGGGGACTGGCCGGAGGCCGGACAGGGGTGGGGTAACTAGGGTTTTGGTCGACGGGGGTAGGGTTGGAATAGGCCAGGGGTGGTCAGCGGCCAGGGCTTGGCTGGGTAGTGTTTGGGCAGTGGGTAGGTTAGGGTTAGGGTTAGGGTTTCTTTGGGATCGGGGCAGTAGGGGGGAAGAGGGGTTGCGAGGGTTTTGAGTGGGGGTTATATAGATGGTGTGGCCTCTTGAGGAAGTGGTGGTTGTGTGGCGGTAGGAGATGGAGGTGGAGGAAGATGGTGGTGGAGGATGGAGGAGGCTAAAAGAGTTGGTATCCTCCCTATTAGCGGTGATGGAATTTAGGGTTTCCATCCACCTGATTCCTATTTGGACAATTATCAATCTACCGATTGAAGGGTTGCCCGAATTGGAACCATAACTCGATACCCACTTCACGCGCCACGACGAACATCAAGAGCAAATGTAGCTCTGACACCAATTTGATGTGAATCTAAGAATGCGAAAGCGTTATTATTACACTACACAACAACTATTAACTACACAACAACAACAAATACAACTAAACTAAAGAAATGAGTTTCTTTCTCTCTCTATTCTCTTTTACAATATTCAAGTGTGTTTACAAATGAGGACAAAGGACCTATTTAGAGGAGAGGTTAGCTTGATAACCAAGCTAAGACCCAAAAGACAAAAAAGGAAAACTAATAAATCAAAGTCACTAATTAGCCCCAAACATGCTTGGAGACCGATCAAAGACTAAAAATAAAAGAAAATGATAATAATACCCTAAACAAAAATAGAAAATAAAAGATAGTCCTCTCCCGGGAGCACAACCACACGCCACGTGTCGCTATGGATCACTAAACACATCAAATAATTTAGGATATATACATTAATTAGGTTTGGCCACTTTCTGACTATAAATCTAGTTTAAGAGAATTGCCCTGTAACACCACTATATATCTGAATTTTGCTCCGTAATACGACCACACGTGTATAGGGTCAAGATGCAGCACCATAAGTGTATAGTTATGAAGCACGGACACTTCTCCGAAGGCTGCGTACGAGTGTCGGACACTCAAAGGACACGGACACGCAAGGGACACGGCTTGGACACATGTCCGACACGCCACGTGGCGTGTCGGGCTTAAAAGGCATTTAAAAATAGTTGGACACGCAAGGGACACGGCTGGGACACGTAAGGGACTCGGCTGACATAAATATATAATAACTTTTAAAAAAAATGGGGCAGGAAACATATGTTTTTTTTTCCTTTTTCTCACTTGTTTATTTTCAACTGTTTAATCTTGTTTTTTAATCTCTGTTCAATAAATTGCATTAGCCATATGCATTTTGATAGTTATTATTAGTATGGGATTTAGTATCATTGTGATGTTTGATGTGTAGAATGGATTTAATACTCTTAATGCTTATATGTTTAATGTTGTTCTTAGTATGAGATTAGTATTAATGTGATATTTCATATTTTTTATATATAAAAATAATTATAAAAAATATTTATTTAATACCGTGTCCCCGCCGTGTCGTGTCCTATTTTTTTAGATTTGCCGTGTCGGCGTGTCTGTGTCGTGTCGGACACGACACCCGTGTCCGTGTCCATGCTACATAGGTGTATAGGGTCAAAATGGAGGGCCCTTAAGAAAATGCTTTTGTTTGAGTGGCGGCGTTACTGAGACAATGGTGTGGTGCCCTTAACAGCTACCAAAAATTATTCCTGCATGAGTTAACCACATTTCAACTGTACCAAATAGCCGAGTCGTGTAAATGAGCAGAATACGTGTTGTATAGTTAGTAGGCACACTCCATCATCAAGGTCCAATCGGTTTCTTAACAACGTTAAAGCCCACGTCGAACCACTGTAGCATTGTGGAACGAGCACGGTCTAGGTTGTGGTCCCAAGGTGGTCATGTCAAAAACACGGTTAACACGACAAGACACGATAATAGGACTCATAATTGTGACACGAACATGAACGATTTCGTGTCAAAAAGACCCATCACGAACACGAGAATCAATTTCATGTCGTGTTTTCGTGTTGTTTCTAAAAGTGCCACCCAATAGTTCGGAGACCCTAATCTGGTCCTGTTTTGGGGGCATATTGAACGTGTTGGGGGGCTCAGAAGGCTTGAATTCCAAAAATGAAACGGACAATGGATCAAGTGCTCTGTTTGGCCACATGATGAAAGGAGCCTTTGGGATTTTGGTGGGGCGTCTAGCTTACGGTTTTAAATGAATTGTTGGGTTTGGGCCAAATTACATGTGTTGCTGTGTTAGGTGGTTTATTTGCTGAAAAGTCGGAAAATTTTCACTTGAAGGACGACGGTAATTTTGGGGCTAGGGAGTTGAAAATTAAAAATATAAACAAAACAGTCGATCCAAAAACAGGCACGCGGAAACTTTTTTCGTTCGGCTTGAACATCCCCACTTCGATTCTCAATCTCGTGGGCGAGCTTTTCTTGGGGGGAGCATAGTGTGAATAGAAAGTACATTGGGGTCCCAATTATAACATCTTAAATTGTACTCCTTATTTCCTTTTTTGTTATTTTCTCATGGTCAATAGTCACCATGGGCAAAAAAAACTCCTACACTGTTGCATCTCACAACAATTTATATGTTGATTTTGATTTTTTTTTTTCTTTCCAGACGTTGGAGTATATTTTTTTTTAACACAACTGAATAGCAATAATGGGCCTCTTGGTGTTATTGGCATGGAGGGTGAGTGAGCAAGCACCTTTTTAGGAAAGTAAAACTCAGGAGGCAGACTTGGACACCATAGATTTATGAGGAGTTATGATACTATCAGGAAGTTGGTGGGAACTAGGAGTGTTAAGATGGTGGGGACCGTATGTAATGACTGGTGATATAAATGTATTTTGTTTGGATAAGGTAATGCTCTGTGGGGATGGTTTTTTCAAGGATGTTACGAGGTAAGTATGGTGATTCTCTAACTAACAGAAGTTAATGGGGTAGGGATGCTTTTATAGAGGGTTTTGGGAAGATCTCAAGCCATTCATTTTGATATGGAAAACAAAGGTCAACTTGCATATATGAGGTGATACGCAATCAAGTGCAGGCCTGATAAAGTTGCTGATTAAATTGGTCTGTCGGTTGGCTTATGGACTGTTGTCGTGGTTGTTAGGGAAAGCATCAGTTTGTCTGAGTTCTAACAGACTTATTACTGTGTCCAAAAATGGTAACTGGTAAGTTGTGGTTGTGTATTGGGTTACGATTATCGAGGTTGATGGTGCCTTTTACTCTCTTATTAGGGCGGTTGGCCATGTGAAATCCCAACAACTATACTCACCAGCCTCCAAGCCAGGACCCTTGAAGATCTCAAAACACTTGATCATCGAATGAATCCATCGATTCCAGGATTCCCATGAAATCTGCCTAACACAAGTCTCATTTTGAAATTCAGTAGTCAAAATAGAATTAAAAGTTGGATTTCATATATTGACTATCGGTGATCGTGAATTAGCATTGAGCACTTCTTGGCTCTTTGAACTCCGATAATGTGATGCCCATTGATTGTGATGGCATTGCCATCGATGATGATGATTTATCTATCGATCCTGGAGGTGAATCGATAACCTGTCTCTCTATCGATTCGGGCGGTGTTCCCATCGATCATGAGCCTATGACTATTGATGTTGATGTGACTGATAATTGTGCGGTTTTAGTGTAGGTCAAGTGAGGTCATATTAGCATCGATTGTAATAATTATCGATTCTTAAGTGCTACTCTAATTATCCCACCCCTATAATAAAATAAATTTATTACTACACGTGTAATTTTTGCATGTTATGTACAATTTGCGTCTCACTTCGATCGGGCGCACACGTGACCGCCTAGGCTCTTGGGAGACATTGACGCTTTGGGGCTCCTTGCGCTTTAAATAACGGTCCTTTAACATGACATGACACAACGTGCATAAATGGGTAGGAGGTGAAAACAATGATACTAATCTTCACAAACGTATGAATGAATACTACAAAATCCACTATAATTAGAAAATAAAATTAGAATCCTTCTTCCTCCTTGCATATTTGTACTTCAAACTCGAATGTGTACACTTCGACTAAGAAAATGACATACCCTGAATTTAAGTATTCATTCATCACAACCATTATAACAAACGCCGGTACCCAGCCAGTCAGGATTTCGTCATACCAGTGAGAAGTCCTTGGTAGAGCCTAATGGCTGAGTAATGTCTAGTTATGGGGCGTGGGGGGACTAAATGTATACAATCTCTCCTTTTTTAGATTCCAAATCCTGCAAGCTAGCCATGAGAAACCTATATTTAGTAAATAATGCTCCATCTCATGAACCAATAGGTTCCTTATGTGCACCAAAGGGTTCACATTTCACTTGGAAGTAAATATTTAAAACTGGCACCTTATCAGCAATCATCTCATAACAATATGAGAACTTTATGTGAGCATAGAAGAGCCTAGCGTCCAACATTTCTTCTTCATAAAATCACTCTCCCACTTACAGCATTACAGTGTTTGAGCTAAATCATCATCTTCACAAACCTCTACAATTTCCTTTCTAGAGATGAACAAAGAAGGTGCATCCTGACTATCCTAATCTATGTGATCAAGAGTCAACTTGTGTCCAAATCTGTTAATCTATCATTCCCTTGTTATTTGTTAGTATCTGTGCTACAAAATCCTTTGAACAAATATGTAAGTTACGGTTATCGAAAATTTTGCAACTACAACAGGTAAAATCCAAGTTATGCAACAGACCTAAAACAACATATACTCGTAAGAACAGGAAAGTTTTGAATCTAAAACTTATATCTGATTATTCTTTTTATTTTTACTTTCCCTTTTGGAGTTTCTAGCAAGTAATCTAGTAGAATATGTTGAAGTATGAGTTGTTTTGAACCGGTTATCAGCGTGTAGATTAATCATCTACTTTCAACATGAAACTCAGAATAGCCTCTATGACATAAGCCACAATTATCAGATAAACAACAGTTTAATAGCTTGAGTTTATCATAAATAAAATGTTAAAGCCAATTAGTAAAAACAAATTAACTGCAAACCTTGTCATTCGGATAATTTTGTACAGACTCCATTCCATATTGTTCATTTGTATCCAAAAATCTCTTATCTGCAATAGTCTTTAACCTTTTCTGCACATCAGCAGGTTGAAGTGATGATGAATGCTGCTGCTTCACATATATTACATCCTTCCCTCCCATCTTTACACCAACAATTATATGAGTGCCAAATTTATCAATAAACCTGGAAAAACAAACACAACAACAAAATTCCTTTGAAAATCAGAAGTCGAACACGATATAGTAAGATTAAACAAAAGCTGAACATATTGTACTTCAGATTATTGATTAAAATTAGTAATTCTGTTGCAGAATTTTGACTAAGCCATGCAGAACAAATGTGCTTAACTAATCCAATCAATTATGTAAAACTGGACTATTGGGTGCAAAAGGTGCAAATTTTACAAATCCAACTTTTCAACTATCTAATTATTACTAACTGGAGATCCATCGCTTAATTATTAATTAATAGTACTAAGTTTCGTAGTTAATTTTATTGGCGAAAAAATTTGCTCACAGTTATAAGATTTTTTGTGTGTGGGATTTCAAAGCATTTAAATTATACCTAATTTTCCTAATTATATTCATGCAATGTCAAAAAAACGATACAGGCATGATAATAATGCTTGAAGCATTCAGAAATGTTGTGGCAAATAATATCCAGCAGGAAGCAAACAAAATTGACTGCTGGCATGTTGTACTTATTCTAGAGGCTCCGATCTTCATCTTGTATTCCATATTAATATATTTAGAAAAATAAATCTTAATTCGCAAAACGCAATGAAGTGTAAATAATGCAATTGATAATTGCATATTCGTAAACAATTTATATCCTTTACTCCCATTAACTTTGTTAAAGATTAGTTATATAAGAAAAATATGCAAATTAGTATATCGCTTTTCTCAGAATTTAATATTTAAGAAACTATTGTGGGTGTGTCGGAGAGAAGTGTAACAAATGAATCTTCTTTGCATTGAGTGGGGGTGAATATATATAAAAAGTGTGTGTGTGTGTGTGTGTGAGAGAGAGAGAGAGAGAGAGAGAGAGATGCATTGAAGAAGAGCTTGGGAAAGATTCATAAAATCCCATTAAAAGTTTGGAAGTGCAGAACAAATTGAAAGATTTAAACACAACATTTATGCTACCAGGAGAAGTGCAAACATCTATTTTAAGAAGTGCAAGCATCTATTTTAAGGTGTTTAGCATGCACTGTATCTTTGGTTTTGACAGGTAATTATTCTTTAGCATCTTCTAGAAGTTACCTTTTTTCATAATCTTTCTTTATCATAGCATGCCAATTAGCAGAACTGTTACATCATAACCGTTTTCATACTTTGGATATTCTCTTAAAAAGATATAATAGGTATATAATTGAGCAATTTGAAGTAAGTATAATGTAAAATAATACTGTTTCAAATAATAAATATGCTCAAATTGAAAGTTTACGTAATTTATAGAGATAAATTTGTTAAAATGGATATTCATTAGATAGATGTATTGTTCTTTAAAAAAATCTTAACTAAATTGTGTCGTAGAAATTACTCTTGGCGATTAACCATTATATCATTTGAGGGAGTGCTGGAGCTTGCAAAAGTGGGGGGGCTTTTGGGGTTTTTGCCGTCTTTAGTTATTATGCTGGTAGGACAGCTTGTCCTCTTTGTTCGATCTTTTTTCTGTTTTTAATAAAATAATGTTTCTTGTCATAAAATATCTACTTAACCATAGTCCTTAAAATGAAAATAGAATATTTATTATAACTTAATCTTTTAATGACCAAAAGCCAACAATAAATCAAAATCACTTGTATGATATTAGGCAACAACCAAAAATAATATTCTTAAAATGTATTCAATCAAATCCAATGTCATAATTGAGGGCAACCAAAGGTTAAGCAGAGATGTTAGAGTTTAGTAACTTATTACTAAGTTTTAAAGAATACTTATAAGAGTGAAAAGATTTATTTGTGATTTTTTTAACAAAAACTTGATATCGAGTTAAATTATACAATTTTTGTTCATCTCCTCATTTATCACAAAAAGAATGTTGATGACTTTTCCAATCATTTTAATTTTGAAGTATCTTAATTTATAAAGATATATATAAATATATAAATAAATAGACTTATCATGTATAAGAGAAGGGGTGTTTTTCTCTCTTCTTGAGGAGGAATAAATGGAAGTAATTGTTGTCGTGATAGAATTGATCCACTAAGTCAAACCAAACAACAAAAGGTAATTTTTGATAAGCATCCAATTACAAATACTATTTTATTGAAATCATTTCATTTCAAAACATGGCCTATATAGCAATAGGCATGCTCAAATGGTTGCCAACAGCTGCTTAGGCCTACTTAATTGTCAACCCAATAGTTCCTAAGGTCATCTCAAATATCTCGGCTAGCTGAAATGGTGGCCCAAAAATGAAAATGGGAGAGTGCTGAGAGCCTTTCATTGAATAAGTAAGAAGGAATTACATTACTAATCATGTAGGACAAACTTAAATAACCTAGTCGGTGAAAAAATAATATAAAGTGAGCACTACTGATGTGGTGCGATCAATCCCCTAGGGGACCCACCCGATTTCGTCTAACGCGGGAGAGGGGTCTTTTACTTTAGCTGTTTTACTATTATTAGATTTTTTAGTATTAAACAGTAAAATATTTTCAGGAGTCTTTTATTACAGTAAGTATGTCGGTGGCCAAGTTTTGTAAACCTAATAACTACAGGCCTTCTCTCATTATTTTAGTATAGTTTTATTGAGAGAGATTGTGAAAAGGTAGGCTCTAAGAAATTGTCTTTTTTCTCTAATTAAGTACGACTATATGTGGTGTTGTGTGATAGTATGTGTGAGAGAGACATTGCTTTCCTCAACAATTTTCATCAGCCACATATACAAAAAAATGAGAAGTTCAATCCACATGAACAATCTGGTGGAGCTAGGCTTGTCAACTGACCAGATCCTGACCCAGATCTGGACTATAATTAAGATCCGATTATCATATTACAAAACAAAACACAAATTGATATCGGTAATATTATCCGGTTATATATAAATAGATAAATATATTTTATCCATATGAAATCAAACTCAGTCATTCATCTATATGTAATCCAACGGTTTTAGCTCTATAATGAGAAAACTAAAGAAACCCTCATGAAATAACCCCTATTTCAAAGTCGCAGTATCGGCCTCTGATTTGGCATCGTTATTGGTCTCAATTTTGGGTGATACGCAATTATGCTCAGAGAGCAAAAAAATCTGAAAGGGAAAGTAATGTTCAAATTATATTTAATACAGCATAAATAAATCCTAAGCTTCATTATTAACTTATTAACACTACCTAATATAACTTAATAAATGCAACCTAATCCTCATTTTAGATATAACTTATCACCAACTAATAATGATATCTGATATTATTAGACAGTAAGACAAAACATTGCACCTACCTAAACAGGGGGAAAAAACCTCGGTTGTTGTCGGCCACAGTTTTCTGGATAGGGAGAGAGCGACAGACCAACAAGAGCTCACCGACTGAGAGAAAGAGAGAGAACTGAGGTGCTGTGACGGCAAATAAAAGGCTGGGGATCAATTCAACGCTAGGTAAAAACGATCGAAGATGAGGAGAGGTAGAAAACGCATAATTCAGGTTATGATGGCGAATTGAGGCTGTTCGATTGTTGCTTTTAAGGCAAAAAAAATTGTAAAAGATGCAAACCTTCTCTCTATCAAGGCTTTTGTTTTTTGCTCTGACTCGCACCCAACTCGGACAAACTTGTTCCGACTCGATTGACTCATCCAAGTGACCGATTTCCGGGAGATTCAACTGAATATCAGCCCTTCATCGATCATGGTAAAATCGTCATCTCTCTCTCTCTCTCTCATGCGTGATCCATATGAAATCGACTGAAGTGTTTTTCTTTTTTCAAATAAAAGTGGTTGTGGCCAGGAAGGAAGCTTCAAGTCTTAGATTTTTCTTCTTTGTTTCTGCCAAACTACAAAAACAGTTGTGTTGTGCTGTGCCAAATATATAGTGTCTATAAGGGTGCTGATAAAAGCTATCTATTACTTACTTAAGCCAAAACTTCAGTGATCGGGGTGGAAAAAAATCGGTTTTTCTATTAATTAGTTCGTTTGAGAATGAACTATGCTGTGAACTTAATTCAATCCAAGAGGTTCACTGTTTTCTCTGATATACGCATAGAAGTACGGAATAGAGTTCCAATAAATGGGTTCACTTTGCTCTTTTAGGGTTTTAAATCTAATATTTATTATTCTTTCCTTCTTAGATGTGGAAGAAAATGCTGCTGAGATCCTCCAAATTATATGAAGTGCTTGTGTTGCTATTTTAAAATAATTTAATGTGATATTGGCCCATACTCACAGTTAGTTTCATTCATCATTTGGAGTTAGAGTTGGAGTTGGAGACAGATTGCAAGGAAGCTCTCTTACTTTCTGATCTCCTTTTGTTACACTGTTTATTTAGGAATAAAAATATGCATTCAGTTTAGCAGAACCTTATATGGTGTGTGAACAATGTTGACTTACAATTTATTTTGGCAGCTCTCTTATGTTGGACGATGGCTAGATGTATTAAGTTTTTCAGCTCTTCATTCAGTGCGTGAACTGTGAACATTGTATTCAACTGGTAGGCCCCTTTTCAATTTGTTCATTAAGTTGTGTTGCTATATTATGTTTTGCACTCCCTTATTTTGGACAATGGTGGTTGGATGTGTGAAAATATGCAGGATCATACTTTTTTCCCTGTCCGTTTTGTTCAGTAAGTTTCTTGTTCTGCATAAGAGATCGGTATTGTTCATTAAGTTTGCCAGCTTTTTCCGGTATTGTTCAGTTTATCGAAACGGATATCGGACCAGATTGCTGGGGCCATAACAATACTGGATTTTGACTATCCTTTGAAGATCCAGAGGGTAATATCCGATCCGGTGGGTAATATCCAATCCGGCCCAAAGCTATCCAGAATGTAGCAGGATCCTCCTATATCCAATCCATCTTCAACCCATTTACAGGCTTCTTGTTAAAGTTCGCCAAGGCTCCAGGCATGGCCCCTTCTTTAGTAAGACGCGAGCCTTGTGTGCCTAGCCTCAAGGCTCAAGGCGCAGCTTAGGCACCTCGTTAATTTTTTCCAGGATAAATCCCCCAACACAAAAATGAACCTATGTTGACCTCACATATTTTCCAATGAGGTATGGAGAACTGGACCATTTCCCACCCCAAAACTAACCAGAGTTGAGCTTAAGCAGTCTCGGTGAAACTTTCGCGTTCTCACTAGTCATTACTTACATAAAATAAACTGGAAAAACCCTAACACAGTTGCAACTCGGAACAATATATATATATATTGATTCTGATTTTCAAACACTGGAGTACATTTGTTTTAGTTTAGATATATGGATATTAATTATTTTGTTGATTATTTGGATGATTTAAATCAGAATCGGATTCGGGGGGGCGAGGAAGGGCAGAGGCTCCCCTCGATTTTTCGAAAAAATTACTGAGAAAAAATCCAGGGGTGTTTTGTGTAAAAAAAATAGTTTTAGGTGTTTTCTATCAATTTTTATAAAATAAAGGATCAAAATATAAATACCTAAAACTTATAAACCTAAATAAACCTATTCCTTCTTCCCAAAAACCAAATACATTTTCCTTACTTCTCTTTCTCCCTCCCGAGTCCCGACGCCACCCACCCCTGCTGCCGATGCCACCCACCTGCCCCCTCCGCCTGCTGCTGCCGAGCCCTTCTCCCCTCCTTCCCTGCCTGCTGCTCGCCGGTGAGGTAAGCTTACTTTTATTTCTGTTTTGATTTGATGAGATATGTGATTGGTTTTTGGTTTTTGATGAGATGGGTTTTGGTTTGCAACTGCTGAAATGGCTTTTTGATGAGATAGTTTAAGTTTTTGAGATGGGATTTTGGTTTTTGATGAGATGGGATTTTGGTTTTTGATGAGATGGGTGTATTTGTATTTGGTTTAGTTACTGATTTATGTTTAGTTTAGTTTAAAATTTAGGTATTAAATTTATGTGCTGCCTTAGGTTCATAAAAAATGTTAAATTATTTAGGCAAACTATACTATTTAGACAGAATATTTTTAATTGTGTATTTATGCCGGATAAATGTGTAATTATGCCAAATAAATGTTGGTATATGTTTATTGGGGGTAAAAAGTTGTTGGAAAAAATAACTCTAAAATTTGTAAAAATCTCAATTAAAGTTGAATCAAACCCTAAAAAAATTCGCCTCGGGGGCTCCCGCCACCGAACCCCCGGCACCACTCGAAAGTTCGGCTCCCCCTACACAAAAATCCTGGATCCACCACTGATTAAAATGTTGTATAAATTTCGATGTTTGAATATATATATATTCATATGGTGTATTAGATATATCTTCGTATGTGTTATTTACGCTATATATTTCAAAATTTAGATCATAAAGTAAACTTATCATTACAGATATACAATTTTTGCATGTTTTGCGTGCACCTCATCTTGCGCCTAGGCTCTGAGTAGACATTGGTGTGCGCCTCACGCCTTAAATAACTATGTTACTGGCCTAGGTGGGTGCCTTGGACACAGCGTTCCCACATATACACATATTCATCCCAATGCAGAGAAAGAAGTAGAATTGCCCATTCACGAGGTGTCGTAAGTAAATTCAAATGTAACTAATATCTAAAGATATATTCTAAAGCATAAAAATCAACATTTGAAGATAGCACGTAGATAAGAAACCACATAATAATAACGGCCAGGACAGTCAGGGACAACAAAGAACCTGGGTCCAACCAGTTAATTTGAACTGATTGCTCACAATTTTTATGATGGCATGTGACATGTCAGATTACCCAAATCAAGCTATGCGGTTTTTGTTCAACCAACCCAAAAGTCCTCCTAAATTTATTAACATCCATGCTACCATCTTTAACTGCTTACCTCGTCCTCAACCATCCAAACCCACCAATACATTCAAAACGAAACACCAAAAATGCCAATGGAGGCATGACATCACGTACAATCAGCAGCAGATACTATTTCTACCAGAAAAAAAAAAAAAAAAAAAGTAAAGAAAACACTTCCCCTGGGCATAATGCATGAATACAAAACAACTGCAATGACATCATGAACAAAACGTTTACATGGACTGTTAAAATTTCACCTTGCCAATGCAGCAGGTTCCCATGACGCTGGAACAGCTTCCTTCACACGATCATGCAGTACCATTTGAGATTTTTCCAATGCTACTGTATATAGTGTGATGAACATGCCATCAAAAGCAAGGGTTTTAGTGTTGGCTGCATCTTTCTGCCAACTACCAGAAAACTCGAACATAGCATTGAAAAGGCCAGAAGGAATTTTTCCAGTCAATGATACGTCTTGGTTGAACTGCTCGGACATCTGCAGCGTAAAAATTAAGAAGGTTAAGACTCTCAAAATCTTTGATCAATAATTAAGTTCGTGTGCGAAAACCCCATCCATAGAAAGCAATAGCCATGTAAGCACTACGACAGAGAAACACAACTGATACATTATCTATATCAACACATGCCCAACCATTCTCAATACTTTGAACAAGATTGAAGGCGTGTAAGCACACTCATTAATTACCCGAATAATGGCAATAAAACAGAACTTGCATTCATTTGATTTGATCTCATAGTCCATATTTTATATTATCATCGTTGCACATAAATATAAACAGACGCTGACAGATAAGTGCATCTGATAGGCTGCGTAATTCGTTCAAAATGTGAAGTGAGCCTAAAAAAAGCATACTGGGTCTTGCATATAATGAACCCCAAACTTCCATTTAACATCAAAATTGCTTATATGTAGTAGCTCAAGCAACTAAGCTAAAAGTCAACATTTCAAAACAATAGATCAAAGATGCAGATAAAATAATGATATACCTGTTGGAAAGACAGAACATCGGATCGAAACCGCGTCCGCTCCCCTTTATCACATTTTATCGATTTGAACACATTGGCTATCAAACTTCCATCAGGAAGAACAATTTCCCCACCTTGATCATCCTCGTCAATCTTAATCAAACGCGGATTATCCGAATCCCCTTTACAATACTTGAGCCTCAAATCTAGCGAAATATCGTAACCACAACCAATCGACTCAATAGCAACCTTAGCAGCTTCTGGAGCTGTAAGCTTAAGCGCCATTACTCACAACATCACCAGATTGATATGTAGTTTAGAAAACACATCATTGTAAAACCCTAGCTCCACATGCAATACTTTCTTCTTCAATATTCAACAATTAATAAGATTCAATATATAAACCATACATGCAAAAGCAGAAAATGAAATAAATAATAAGTTCCTTCGGAATAAGAAGATGATACTTGTTGTTTGGTAAATCCTCAACCGTTAAATCTCATTGAACAGGTAAGATAATAGATATTTATCTACTAAACTGTAAGATTCCCTAGCTTCAAATGTGATTGAATTCTTAGATGATAATTGAATGAGATGAGATCTGGAGCTTTGGAAGAGAGATAAAAAAGAACCCTAGGTCGGTAAATATATAAAGCTCGGTGGAGGAGAGTGGGTTGGCAGATCATGGATGACTTTGCTTTGACTGCATTTGAGAATTAAGTAATTAATTACACAACAACGACACCACTCGAGACTCAAAAAGAGGATGCATTGAATTAGGGTACCATCATGGTCCTAGATGCTAAAATCATAGTTTTCATGATTATTTTTGAAATGATGTAAGTATAATCAATTATAGAATGTAATTAGGTAATCTCCTTATAATATGTTCTCTAATCGCACACCATAAAATTTTAAAAATAGTAACAACACAGCACCAACATATAATGAATGTGGCACGCATACTGAGAGCTTTTAAAGCTCAAAACATGTATATCAAGAACTTATGTTATCATTTTTCTTTTAACATATTACTATCTTCGTCTCAAATTAATACTTCATATTTTATTTTGTATAGATTAAGGAAACACTCGATCAGCGGTCAAGAGTAACTCTTGTTCACTAATATAGAACTTGGTTCCTTGATTATGTCCAAAAAAGAAAAGTGAACCATTAATTTGAGACAGCGCAAAAAGGAATAGTATAGCTGATATATCCAGTTCGACTAAATTAAATATATCCAATTCGACTAAATTACCTACGTCCATGTGATTATTATGTTTCCTTAAGGCTCTTAATCCTGATATACTTAATGGATGTGTGCATTAGTTATTTATTGTTTTTACCTATCAAGATAGATTCATTATTGGATCAATACGCCTAATAGATTGGGGGGTGGTGATTAATGTATGGCAAAAGTCATTTAAGATGGAGTCCACGTCTCAGTGTATATATTGGTGATACCCCCTCGAGAAGCTTATAAGTTTTGTACGTGTCAGTATACAGGTTGATTATGTTAACATGTCACTACAAATAAGTTTGGTTAGATCGCTCAAAGACTTAAAAAGTTAATTAAAATAAATTATCAGTAATTTATTTTATTAACTGGTATATGTAATCTTAACACGGGGATAGTTAAGTAATTAATACTAAGGAGATTGAAATATTTTGAGTTAAGGAGTGCAGTTGCAATTATAGTTATTTAGTGTAATTAATTATAATTAATGGATTATAATTGGGATTCAGGTTGGATCGAGTTTTTCTGGGACCATTAGGAGCCAAGTTCTTTTATTTCCTTAGGGCACCTGTCTTAGAATATATATATATATATATATATATATATATATACAGGTCGGCTCTAATGCGGACACAACTTGCGAATTTAACTTGCGGACGGATTTTTTCGTATTTTTTAAAAATAGCAAAAAATATTTTTTCGGCTTTATTTTTTTCTGTGATATTTAAACATTTCAGGGGACTCATATTAAAAAATCAGCTCAAAATGAATTGTTTTGCTATTTTTAAAAAATCGGTCAAACATATGTTAGTTTTTAAAGCTCTTTAAAACTGATATATGTTTGAACGATTTTTTAAAAATAGTAAAACATTTAATTTTGAACTGATTTTTTTTTACAGGGATACCACAGAAAACAAATCAAGTCGAAAATTGATTTTTTGCTATTTTTAAAAAATACACAAAAATCCGTCCGCAAGTTACGTCCACATTAGAGCCTGATTGTATATATATATATATATATGTATATATATATATGCATTTGAGGCTCTTTTGTTATCATAAGTTCGTCACTCTTATAACTTAAAAAAAAAAACTAATTCGAATTTGATAGAGAGTGAGAAAAAAAAAAGAGAACATAAGAGAGTAGAAGGTGATCACGAAGGAAGAATCGTCCTAAACTTTGGCTACGATAAAATTGATTAGTTGAAACCTCTATAAAATCCAGTGAAACTCCCGAAATAATCATAGTAAAAAAATGAGAGAAGGTGGAATGATCAACTAAAAGTAAGCAAATAGAGGGATTATAAGGCGTTCCTAGCAATACAAAAATGCTTGAAACTGGTTAGAATGTTATCGATAAAATCCCAAAACGATACAAAAATGCTTGAAACTGCTTAGAATGATATTGGTAAAATCCCATAACGTTGTCAATAGGAGCTTTTGAAAAGTTGGTTATGGAGAAAGCCTTGGAGGGAGAGGCTTGAGAGTGAGAAAGACAATAAATATATAAATGAATGTACATATGAAACTTAAACAAAGGAGGTGATGATGGTGCACGTCGTCCAACACCTTGGGAATGCAATGGATGCGCGCATAAAGGTCATGCCCTTGACAAGCACACATGAAATTAATCCCCAAAGTCCCATCATATAATCTATTGGCAGTTGACACTTATCTTTTCAACCTGGGAGTGGCAGGCAAAAAGATGGTCTTTAAGATATGTTCTCTGTTAAAATAATTGATACCTTTTTGCTATGTGTCATGATCGCAAGAGGGAAAAATAATCATGTTAAGTTTATTCAATGTTTAAATGAATCATTTGACAACAATGTATATATATACTCCAACCTTCACCCCAAATCCATCGAAAGGTCGAAGTTTAAAAGGCCATTGGTATAAAGACATTTGGATGATGGTGACTTGTTCAACACACTTTATAAAAGGGGTCATCCAACTATGAGTACGTTATGACTCATGCTTAGTTTCGTTCAATAATAAAGAAATAGTTGAGCTAATTTACTCACCTTTGGCTTAGAGATTGTGATACACTATTAGAAAAAACCTTGGCATACCATTAGGCTCAATAAAACATCGGCTCAACACCTAGACCTGTCAAAATACACGATAACCCGTTAACACGACACGACCCGACACGAAATTATAAGTTAATGGGTTTACCCTTATTGGGTTTGGGTCATTAACGGGTTGACACGGTAGACCCGTTAACACTAACGGTTCGGGTTTGGAAATTTACCTGTACCCGTTTTAACCCGTTTCTACCCGTTAACACCCGTTAACACTAACGAGTACTATAGGGTCACCCAACCCGTACCCAATAACAATAACCATTAAAACCCATTATTTATAAATCATTAAAGACTAACGGGTGCTATAGGGTCACCCAATCTATACCCAATAAAAATTACAATTAAAACCCATTATTATTAAAGTATTAAAGACTAACGGGTATTATAGGGTCACCCAACCCGTTACCCATTTCGACCCAAAATGATTTGTTAATATTAACGGGTGTTAACGGTTTGGGTCGTGTACCCGTTAATATTAACGGGTCGTGTTTGGGTATTGTTATTAGACCCGTTAGGCTTAATGGGTCGTGTATGGGTTAGGCTGTTTTGACCCGTAACCCGTACACGACCCAAACCGACCCGTTGACAGGTCCATCAACACCATACAAATGGGAGATTAAGAATCGTATATTGCGCCTTGACTTATAAAACAAATCTATCACATTACATTATAGGTGCACATCTCGTCTTACGACATAGTTTCACGGCACCCCGTCTTTTTACCCATTGGACCAAACCAAAATGGCATGATGGTCTTTCAGTCATAATATACGCAATGTGTAACATATTCTGGACCATATATCTTCACGTGGAATTTTTTCTCGCACGTGTCCCCCCAACGGATCATGATCGAATAGACGTGTGCTATCCATGTATGTGCATTTCACCACCATTTTCCCTACATATAGAGATGTCATCAACTTATGTAAACTTCGTTTTCATACCAATACTATTACTCTAGTATGGTGATTGGACACCAATGAGATTGGAAACAAGTTCTTTATAGACTGCTAATTTGGTCGAAAATATGTATGTTAGCTATTAATTTACTAAATACGCTATATAATTGATTATGGACACATCATTATAAAAATCATCATCAACATTGCGATTTTAGCATTAGGTTCGTGTGGTTGCCCTAATACTATGTATCATCCTTTGAATCATTGATGTCGTCGTTATTATTGTGTAATCTTAATTACTTAATTCTTAAAAATGGTCAAAACAAAGTCATCCATGATATGTCAACCCATCACTTTCCTCTTGAGTTTTGTATATTTTTCGACTTAGGGTTCCTTTCTTTGTCTATCTCTCTCTCAAAGGCTTTAAATCTGAAATCATTCCTCTAGTTGAATGATAAACAGAGAAATCACATTTGAAGCTAGGGTTATGAAGCCGCACAAATGAAACCTTATACTTTAGTATATATAAAAATCTAATATCTCGTGGTGAAAACATTTTCAACGAGGTTGAACAACTCGAGATTTACTTAAAGACAATTGTAATCTTCTTATCCTAAATGAACATAATATTTATTTCATTTTTTACTTATCGTGGTTGAATTGTATGGTTTATCTTGAATTTTTTCTGTTGTAGAAGATCGAAGAAGAAAGTGTTGCATGTGGAGCTATGGTTTTAAGCATTTAGAGTGAATTACTAAAGAAGAATAAATTTTATCGAAATTTTCTACAATTATGTTTTTTTAAACTACGTATGAATCCGGTGACATTGTGAGTAATGGTGCCTGAGCTTTCAGGTTCGAAAGCCGGTAAGGTTGCAATTTAGTCAAGTGATTATGATATTTCATTAGATTTGAGGTTCGAGTATTGTATAGCAGGGTCGGATAATACGTGTTTAATTAAGATTGATGAGGATGGTGAAGGAAGATAAATTGTTCTTCATGATGGAAGCTTGATAACAAATGTGTCCAAATTGATAAAATAGAATATGGGGGGATGCGATCTCGGTCCGATGTTCAATCTTTCTAACAAGTATATCATTATCTACCACTTTAATTTATTAACTTAAGGTGCTAATATTATTGTTCATATGTCTCGTTATATTGTTAATCCCCTTATAAATAATTTGTTACTAACATGTAAGAATTTTATTTTTCGTTACATGTAAGAAATCTTAATATTAAATGGAAGTTTTATGCTCACTGCACACAAATACCCAATGTGCTTTTTTAGGCTCACTTCACATGTTTAATGAACTATGTGGAATATTATTGTCTCTTGTTAAAGAATATATGTGTAAACCAATCTCTCAATTTTTTTATCTATATTTATGTGCAACGATGGTATTCTATAATATGGACTATGAGATTAAGTTATATGAATGAAAGTTTTATTTTATTTAAAAGGGTTAATTATACTTAGGCCCCCTAAACTTTACGCCTCCTACACTTTCCCACACTAACTTACAGTTTCTTTAGAATCTCCCTGAACTTTTAACACAACTACAAATAATCCTCTACCATCCAACTCGGTTGGTTTTTGGTAAAAAAAAATTAGGCATATGTTGTACATGTGACCGTTTAAAGATTAATTTGGTCATTTTGACTTGTTTTTAAAATCCTATACCTCTCTCTTTCTTCTCTCTTTCTTTTCTCTCTCTCAGCCATGGTTGTTGCCGACTGGATGCGCACCCTTACCCTATGCCCTTTTATCGCCTTCCCCTACCCCCTGCTGCCCCCCTCCCCTACTGCCTTCCCCCCGACTCCCGACCCCGCCTCTGGACTTTCTGCCCCAACCCCACCTCAAACATCCCTACACAGGCCCATGACTCCAATCTAAAGAAAACCCATATTTTAGGAGGTTTTGATTTTAAAATGATTTCGAGGTTTCCAAATCTGGTGGGTTTTTTGAGGTGTTCGGGTGGAGAAGGAGTTGGGTTTGCTGATTTGAAGTTGTTTCGATTTGGAGTTTTTTTTTTTTTTTTTGAAGTTGGGTTTGCTTATTTTTTTTCTTTAGTTAATTTTTCGAGGTTTCATAATTTTGTTTTTTACCCTTTTATTTTTATTTTTTAAGGTTTTAAAAATATTTTTTTGCAAAATTAAGTTTCGAAATAATATTTTATAATTTCTAATGTTTTTCATTTTTTTCCAAGCTTTATAAGCACTTTTTCTATTATTACCACAATTTTTAAAAGCTTTTTTTGTAGTATTTTCTATAATTTTCAGCGTTTTTAATTTTTTTTATTTTCTGTAAATCTCAGTTTTCTAATTTTCTGTAAATCCCAGTTTTTTAATAATCTATAATTTTTTGTTTTAAATTTTCTCTAATATTCATTTGTTTTTATTTTCAGTTATTTTCAATATTTTAGTAGTTTTTTTGGGTTTTTTTATAATTTTTAAATATTGTTTTTTGGATTTTAAGAAATTTTCTGTAATTTCCAATACATTTAAAATATTTTTCTTGTAATTATGAGACTTTCTATAATTTTTTATTTTAAAAAAAAAGTTTTAACAATTTTTAAATGTTTTTTCTATTATTTTAAATCCAGTATTTTCCAGATTTTTTAACTAGATTTTTTTAGTATTTTCCTATGTTTAATTGGAAATCTATTTTGTTAATTGCATTTTTTTTTTGTTATTGGAAATTTATTTTTTTATCTATTAGAAATCCATTTTTTATTTGTTATTTGAAATTTGTTTTTTTATCTATTAGAAATATGTTTTTTTATCAGATTCTTTTTTAAAATTTTCTACAATTTTCAGATTTTTAAATACTTTTTAAATTAATTATTTTGTAATTTTTATTTATTCAAAGTTTTATATTGGTTTGGACAAAAATACCCTAAAAATTGATCATGTGTAAACTTTTCATCCAAAAGGTTAACAGTGTTAACGTTATATGGCAATTTGCAGTTGTTTTGAAATTTTAGGGGGGGTAAGTCCAAAAACTAAAAGTTCGGGGGTGAAGTGAATATCATAATAGAATCTTTTAATTTAGCAACTAACATGATCATAGAATTTCAAATGATAACATGAATAAACAATGGTCTACATAATAACAGGAGTACAAATGACTATCTACTAAAAAACGAATCTCAACAATTATTCATCGCTAACATATTCAACCATTATCAAAGAAATGATAAGTATTAACAACATCGTACTTTCTTAACTTATAAATTCATTAAAAGCCTTTTATTCACTTTTCGCTTTCACATTCCATTATTAACATATTTTGTAAATTCAAGGTATATCATGGCCAACCGGCTTTCCATTTAATATAATAAAAACATGTTAACCACTTAAATATTTTAACTCATTTATAATAACTTTATCTTGATAACCTTATTGTAACCAACCGACCTTCCTCAAAACCTTGCACATAGGATCGTGTATCCCATAATTTATCGTACGAACAAAAGTAACTACCTCCAACATACATAATTGTACAGATCTCGTACTTACAATAATATACACAAGTGTGAAACAAAACCTCGCAATCAATTTGAATTAAATATTTAGTTTCAACAATTAATTAATATATTAGCTAATATAACTATATTCACAATCTGCCATTTCTCTCGGGCCTCCACAAAAAATCACGCGGTACGCAACACATAATCCCATCATACCAAGCACGAGTAACATATAAAAAAAAATCTCCTCTCAATCAAGACTTAGCATTCGTTAGCATGGACCCACTGCTCACTCGGGGCGCACATATAAAACTGTGCTTTAGTCCGTCTAATCAGACTACCATCATGGACACGCAAGAAATAAAGTGTCATATCTCGGCACACACCCATATAATTATCTCAATTCATTATTTTTAATTAAACATTACCATAATTACCAATGTATCATTACATGTTCCATAATTATTCATTATTTTGATTATAATCATAATACATGTATTTATCCCTAAGATACCAACTATTATCCTTCACTGGACTCCATGCGTGGGACGTCTCGTAAATCAAATCCAAAAAGAAACCCCCATTACACTTTTGTCTAGATTAGGTAGTCGTAAAGACTTTGAAACCAACTCAAATTTCCTATTCCCATGCCTATGAATCATTATTCCATAAAAACATTGTTCTCAAACTCAGAGCTTAGAATGTCAGTATCTAAAACAATCATAAATATTTTAGTCCCAGACCTAGGATCCACCCTTCCATCAATTCATCTTTCTCACATTTCCAAACCTATAATATGTACACATTTATTATTTCCCAAACCCTCAAATCCTGACTTTCTATAGACTCCATGCATGGGATGTCCGAAAAATGAAATCCAAATAAGTACCACTCGATACACTTATGTATATATTAGGTAGTCGTTGAGAATAAATGGTTGTTAAACTTATCATTATACGTCATAATGCATCTAGCTTTAATCCTTACTCATTTCCTTCATGTAGTCACCCAAAAGATTTATATCGCTACTTATACACCCATTCATTTATCATCAATTACCCAGGTTATCTCTATAACCCCAACATTGATAAATGTGATCGTCACGTATCTAATCCACACAACCTATATCTCAAAATCGAATTAATAAAGCCCAACAAATAATTTAGTTTAAAGACAACAACATATCATCTCCATCACTCATATCTCCACATTTCTCTAAATTCTTTATATCACATAATTAATGCAAATTACTTAAATCTTGTAATTTAGTCTATAATCCCCATGCATCCTAGTGCATAGAAATTATCAGATATAAATTCTACTACCTCAATGTTGATGTAAAAAATTAGATCACTCTAATAATTTAATCACAGATAAATAAATGAGACAAAAGATTTTTAAAGTGGTTCAGCCTTATATGAATGGCCTACGTCCACTGTTGTTTTATTGCTGAGTGTTTGGAAATTCTCGATTACAAGAAATTGCGTTCTGGATCCCAAGGTTTGGATTCAGAATCAGCCCCCCTTTACAATGAGGATTGTACAACGTATTTATAGCCTTGAGGCTGTCATCTGAAAGGGTGATACATTAAATGATATACATATGAAAGGGTAATACATTTAATGCCCTTTAAGCGTGTGCGTCTAAATGATAAGCATTTAATGAACCAGTTGAACTGTTGGTTATTCATCAATTAATGCTCTGTTCGAGATGCAGCTCGGACCGCCTAAGCTTTCTGGTATTCAAGAGTTCCTCGGAGCGTATGAGTTCCTCGGAGAGGTCTGTTCCTCGGGGCGTATGCGTTCCTCGGAGTAACATGGTTCCTCGGAGCGTGTGATTATCTCGGAAGTGCTTGTTGTTGCCATGTAGATAGCCACGTGTCTTCATATGATTGATCCAAGTCAGCAGATTAAATTTGGTATCAACGCTCAATTTATAATTTACCCTAGTCCCCCGATTTTATCTAAACATCATTTCTTCTAATAACTTCAATCATAACACCTAACATATTAAAGTCACAATAAATTCTTAATGTCACTCGATCCATAGATATAAAACCTAATAATATAAACCTAACAACATCAAGATATACACCCCCAATGTCATAAGGCCCAATGGTAACCTCGTATAGTCAACAACATAAACCTCCCAATGATAACATATTGTCAACAACATAAAACCCTTAAATCACAATGAAATACCCAATAACATAAGTCTTATGAACAACAAGGATTAGTTAATCAATATAATTCTCATTAACAACAATAAATAACCAATAATTTTAAACCCCTTATCATCAACAAATAACTACTAATCTAAGAACCATCAAGGAACATCTATAATTAATCGATCAACAAAATTCCCATGGTCAACAACAATTAACTAATAACATAAGTCTCATCGCTAATATTAACCATAATAACGAACCAATCAACACAAGTCCCGTCAATAATAACAAATCGTAACTCAATCATGAATCATATCATCAACAACAAATCAATCCAACTCCCATCATCAACAACATATAGACAATAACATAAGCTCTAATGACACTAACAAGTGAATTATTTCCAAAACATGGTCTTCTTTTCTTTATTAAGTTCATTATTACCAAATTTACACGTGGATAACCAAATTTTCAGTATCTCAATCTACAAGTCTATAAAACGATATTTTTATGAATTTATAATGGGGTTCATACGAAGTTTCCAGTGATATAAGCACGTTCTAGGATGAGCATATAAATAAAATATCTCGAATATAATAGAGGAGTTATATTCAAAACTCATATTTATTATTTTCAAAAGTCAATATGACATGATAAGTATTTACTAAATAATTAACATATTAAATTCATAATTCTTCAGCAATTACAAAATCTAATCCACATAATTAAATTTTATAATGTTTATCATAATATAACAATTACACCAATTTCAATGGTAGTTATTAGTAACAAAAAATAATTAGGTTTACATCCCCTAATTAGGCTTTCAATCGATTTTAAAAAGAATTAAACATGGATTATACAATATTTAATTTATAAAGCACTTAAGGGGAAAAGTATAGTATTATTGTCCTAATTGATTTATAACATCTAACTTGAAATACATGTTTTTGTCTCTAAGATCTAATAATTATTCTCATAGCTTATCATCAAAATCCAAGTGTAAGAGCCTCAAATCTAAGCTTTAAAACTAGTTTTAATGGAGTGTTAGGGTTTAAAAGGTTAGGGATAGAGAGAGATATTAGGGTTGTAAGTTTAGTTTAAGAGAGGATAAAATTTAAAAATAAAACCCCGTGCAAAAATAATGTATATAATAACCCAAAACAGACGTCTGCGTGATCACGTCGTGACTTGGTCGCCAAATGGGTCATGGTCGTGCCTGGTATCCCCGCAGTCGTTGTCACATTCTCCCACGATCAATGGTCTACCGTTCGAGCTATCATTCTCTTTTTTCCTCTCTCTCTCTATCTATCTCTCTCCCTTCTAATCATAACTTAACAACATATACTAATATACATGTAATATAAACTCTCTCAAACCCTAACTTGGTTCCCAGGACATGCCATAAAACCTCATCCCCCCTAAGGTTTCCACCTAATTCCCAAACCATATTATAATTAAATGAATGACTAATTTACCTAATTAATTTTCATAAAATTCACTTAATTAACATAACTCAAACTTTGCTTGCATAATTAAATTCGTAAATGATAAACACTCTTAATTACTCTCCCGAATTTAATTTCATTATTTAAATTTACAAATTAAAAACCACAGGGTATTACACGAATGAGGTAAAAAAGTTTTCAATTTTAAGGCAATGGACCCCTACTAAAAGAAATTTAAACAAGGATCCCTCGATCGAAGTTTGTTTTGAACGAGGTCATACTGTCTTAAAAAAAAGACCCTCGACCACTTTTTTCAAATGAGAACCCTTCATTTAAAAGCACTCGTTCGAACGAGGGCTCCCTGGTTCGAACAAGGACCTTTGTTTTGTAAAGCGTGTTTGTTTGGATCTCTTTTATTGATTAACTATTTATATATTTTTAAACGCTTCTTCGAATTGACTAGTCCCAGTTTTTTCAAAACTCTCAGTTTGGTTTTGCTAGAGTCCTTTGTGTTCGTGATATATTGTCAACTTCATGCAATCAAAGTAGACTAGAGGTTTATAAATTCCCAGAGATCTTTTACTTTAAATATGATAACATGTTGGATCATATGTGGTTTGATCGTCGCCAACTGAGATCGGTGGATACCAAGGCCTTGTAGGTTGTGCAGTTGGTTCATGGATTATAGCAGCTATTACTAGTATCCCCATAGGTAAATTAGCATAGTGCAAGGGTGATATATCATCACAAGTATCATTGTCGTATATACAAGTCATGATTGAGTCCTTGTTAACTCGTGTAAACATAAAGTTCAATACTAGTGGACTTGTAAGTGGGTTGGGTGTAAACACTCCGATTTGTAATCGAGGTTTGAGCCTTTTTTGCAAAACGGTAAAAAAAACTCTACCCAAAACCGCAGAATATTATGAAGGCAAAAGTAGCGAAACCACCCTAAAAACATGGGCAAAAAATCCTCGTTAATAAAACTAAAAAGGGACAAAGGTGAAAATATTAGAAATTACAAAAAAAAATCCTCTCAGTGTTTCCTTTAACCGAACGATTAAAGACCCCTAACTGCTTTAAGGGTTTTAACCGAATGATTAACCCTCCTATGGTAATGATTACCAAATTTATTCAAATCTCTCCATAGCCATACATGTTATCCTCCCACCCTTATCCACTCTACACGTGGCACAGTGGATGACCAAATGATCAAAGGACATAGATGATCGAATGGTCAAATGCCCGAATTAGGCACTATAAAAGGTGGTCCCCACCAATATTGAAAAAGGCCCCAAAACCCAACATTGATTTGGTTTTTTAAATTTCTTCAATACCATGCGCGCATCTCGCAAAAATCGACGCTTCCATACGGAGCTATGCCCGACAAGGCACCTCAAAAAGGGAAACTCCTTTGGGGAAAATTCGGCTCACGCTATAAGGGTAAAGAAACTCTGCACGAATCTCGGGTCAAATACCCCATATATATATATATATATATATATATATATATATATATATATATTGTGATAAACTGTCCATATATGTTTATCTCATTCAGCTCGACCCCCATTTAGGGGACCCAGTATGCACTTTACAACGTTTGTTTAGGGGACCGGATATGCACTTTATAACGTTTATATTTTAAAGCCTGATTTTTAGCCCAACACCTCTATTTATTAACATAACATAATCATATGTTAAATAAATGCTGATCAAATGCCACAACTAAACATGAAAACATACTTTTCAAAATAGCTAACCAGGAAGATGATAGTGAGCCAAGTCAGTCCGAAACTTTATAAAGCCACATTCTAAAATCGGATTACTCTCATTATTTTTTTTAGCGAACAAAGTCTATCTCAACGATGACACCCGTGAATATATATTTGCATATAAATACTTGTTAAGAATTAACCTTTGATTAACGTATTTTTAACATATAAATATATCAATCAAACAAAACGAAAATTATACAATAAAGAATAAATCTATAAATATTGTAATATTGAATATTGTATATCCGGTATCCCATCGCCTAAATTCGTAAATATGTCTCGTTTATTGGAACTACGTTATCTTTGATCCCAAGTCTCCTTGGGTACTTAAGCACTGCACCGAACTAAACTTGTGAATTCCAAGCCTCATTATACGTCTCTCGGCGTATTATTTGGGGATGCCTCCATCTCTAGTCCAAACCTCCTTCACTATCACCTCAAACCAGCTCGAGGACTACAACACCTCTGGGATTTTAGGTATGTCAACAAGGGATACATAAATATCTATCGTTGGCTTATGGTCCACTTTAATCCTAAATACACCCTTCAATATACCATATCTCCTCTATTATATCTTATTATTCAACTGAGATATCAAACTATCTCAAGCTGCGACTACTCGTGCACATTCATACAAGCATCCAAATATGCACCCAATCACAACTGAACTACGTAGGCTTTGATCTCGTGGGTACACGAGTATGGAGGTGCAATACCGATTTCATTTCGTGAGCACAAGACTTGATAATATTCTCATGATATATTGTCCCTACGGAGATGCACACATTTCCCATCTCTCCTGTATTATCTCTTATAATCCAACTGAGATATCAAATCCTCTCAAACTGCGACTACCGGTGCACATCCGTACAAGCATCCAAATATGCACCCAATCATAACGAAACGACGTAGTCTTTGATTTCATGGCTACATGAGTACGTGGGAGCAATACCGAGTCCTTTTTGTAAGCACAACTCTAGACAATATATCTCTCAATATGTTGTCACAACAGAGATGTACTCATTTATTACATTACTTTTTTATCCCTCCTGAAACCTCAAACGGGAAATAAAATTAACTCATGCCGTGAATTCTCGCAGACACATTTACATGCACCTTAACGGCCACCAATCACCCCAATCGAGTTTTCTCGCACCCTCATATACATACTAATGGTCACCCGCTAACCCTAACATATAGTCATATGAAAACACTCTTGTGTACCCACACCGATCTAAATGACATTCACACACCTCTCTTTTATACCGTTTTCATACATAAGCACTGATATACCTATATATACCCTCGGCCAGGCCGAGGGTGTAATCCACTCGGGCCAGTCCCAGACGACCCTCCAAGGGGCTGACCCTGCATTAGACTCGGACGACCCTTCAAGGGGCCGACCCTTCATCAGTCCCAGACGACCCTTCAAGGGGCCGACCCCACATCAGGTCAAGACGACCATCCAAAGGGCCGACCCCACATCAGGCCCAGACGACCCATCAAGGGGCCGACCATTCATCAGGCTCGGATGACCCTCCAAGGGGCCGACCCTTCATCAGGCTCGGACGACCCTCCAAGGGGCCGACCCTTCATCAGGCTCGGACGACCCACCGAGGGTACGACAGTAGGAGGCCTAAATTAGGCCAGGCTCACCATCGGAAGGAACTTCGCCCTCAGCCTCATGTCATAGGCCGAGGGTGACATCATCACAGCGCGTGGCTTGGGAGACGCGTGGAACAGTGCGCGTAAGGCTCCTATGGCACGTGGAAGACCGTTATAACAATATCACCCCCTCATGTGAGGGAATATTATGTCATCATTAGTCACAAGTGGCATCTACAGGTGTCAACAGGGGATTGGATAGATCATCATTCACATGCACCATGCATACTTGAGGGGTACACTACACCCCCCCAAGACCTATATATACTTGTGACCTACAACCCTACGAGAGAGGATCGATAATTGTAACCCTAGTAAAAACTCTGCTTATACACACAATAGAGAGTGAAATGGAGTTCATGTGTATTGTATCCAAGGTCATTAGTGCTCATAGTGGATCACACACTCACACTGGGCACTCTGGTGGTGAACCAGCTCTCCCCCTGAGATGAGATGTTTCACAATTGAAAGAGACCCATTAAGGTTCTCAAGCTCACCAGTATTTTTTCCAGTTCAGCTGATTCACAGGTCAAACACATGGCACCGGAGATGCCACCACCACCACTCCCTCCACCGGAGAGTGGAGTTGGACCTAGTTCCAGTCAGCCACCACCTCAGTCAGAGATGGCTGATGTGGCGGCAGCCTTGAAGTCTCTGGCAGCAAGCCAGCGGATCATGCAGGAGCAGTTCAGAGCTCTAAGTCAGAACATACTAAGACCACCAGGGGTCTCGCCTGAGATGATTACCCCGACAGCAGCTCCAGGGCAGCATGAGGCCAGGGGACCACCCCAGGCATCACGCAAAGACCTGCCACCCCCTCAGCGGCGTAGGGATGTTGCTGACCCCCGGCATCTACGTCTGGGGAGGCAAGGAAACCCTTGCCCTGAGGACAGGTATGACGATCTGGAGGGAGAGGAGGCCCCCATAGAATGCTGGGAACCATATGAAATCTCCAACAACACTGTACGACCTCTCCAAGAGAGTAGAGGGAAGTGCAGGAGACCAAATCCTGATGATCGGCCAAGAGGCTCTGCTTTTGATCACTTGAGCAGGGGGTCGGCCTTTGAGAGGCTGGGCCCAGTAAATGACCTGCGGGAAAAATTATCCAGATCAAGGAGCCCCGCGAGGTCCAAAAGGGAGGCAGCAGATGGCCGACCCCACGGGGGCCAACCCCTAGGACGGGACGACGGTCAGGGGGAAGTAAACAGTCAACACAGGTCAGCCGCGGCAGAACCCTCCGTCCATCTCAAAGAGGCGACAGAGGATAACATCGGCCAAGCCGACCCTACGAGGCCCTGGAATGACTCGATCCAGCGACTGGAGGATAAGATTGGGGATATACTGAAAATCCGGGACCCTCTTCAGAGGGGATACACCATAGGCTCACCCTGTGTGGCGAAGATAGTCAACTTCCCTACGCCATCGAAGTTCAAGCCACCTGTGGTCACCCCAAGATATGACTGGAGAACCAACCCTGTCCACCATATTGAGATGTATTAATCCGGAGAAGACATATACTCTATCTCAGATAAGATGAGGTGTCGTGCCTTCTCTAGTACCCTGACTGGGGCTGCACATGTCTGGTACACGTCTCTCCCAAAAAACTCCATTGAAAACTTTAAGCAATTGGCAGACCGGTTCATCCACAACTTTTGCTTTGGGATGAGGCCACAGAAGAAGACCACCCACCTGCTCTATGTTAAGCAGGGGAAGAATGAGATTCTAAGGGACTAAATAGCCAGATTCAACAAAGAAAAGTTTGAGGTGGAAGACTATGAGGAGAGCATAGCTATGACAGCCCTGATTAGAGGACTCCAAAAGAGGAAGCTGTTATGGAAGCTTGCTGAAGACCCTCCGAGGACGATGGCTGAATTGCTGTCAACAGCGGGAAAGGTGATGAACGCCGAAGAGGCGATGGCCATAAAATACGAAGACGAAAAAGGAGGCGCTAGTGGGGGTAAGTACCCTAGGAAGAACAAATAAGAGGTCTACGAACGACAAGTTCGCTGGTTACACCCCTCTGACGGTCAGCTGTGAACATATTCTCAACGAGATAAAGAGTGACCGATCCCTGAAGTGGCCTGAGAAGTTGAGGGCCGCCCCCAACAAGAGGAACAAAAACCTGTGGTGCGAATTTCACCAAGATCATGGCCACGTGACAGACAAATGCTTTGCTCTGAAAGACGAGATTGAGAAGATGCTGAAAGAAGGAAAGCTCAGGAAGTACGTTGACAAAGATGCCTTCAAGAGGGACCGAGGGGACGACTCGAGAAAAAAGCGAAGCGATGCATGTAGAGAAGGTCCTCAAAAAAGAGGGGACGACCCTTCTGATAATGAGGACGACCCTGACCTCCCTTCGAGAGACGACCACAGCCCTGTCAAAAGGCTTAATATAATCTCGCTAGGAGTAGGAATAATCTTCGGGGGTCTAGAAGGAGGAGGGTTAGAGGTCGCTGATAGGAAGGCCCATGTGGCTGAGGCCAAGGCAGTGACGAAGACAGTACACTCAACCTCTCTGGAGGTGAAGTCAGAAAAAAGAAAAAAGGTTGACATGGATACTCTGATAGTAGGGTTCTCAATAATGGACTTCAAAGGAATCTTAGCCCCACATGATGACCTTCTCGTCATCACTACCAGGGTGCACGGATGCGAGGTGCCAAGGATCCTGATAGATGGGGGCTCATCTACAGACGTGATGTTTTGGCCATGCTTCAAGGCTTTAGGTCTCAGCCGTGCTAGACTCGTCCCATACCATCACCCATTGATTGGGTTCAGTGGAGAAAAGGTTCATCCCCTTGGAGTGTATGAGGCTGATATCAGGATGGGGGACGAGTGGCCGAGATGGCTTACCAAGAAGGTCAGCTTCTTTATGATGGATGAACATGTGTTTTCGGCCTACAATATTATACTGGGACGGGTCGCCCTCAAGGGGTTCGAAGCTGTGTCGTCTACGGTCCATCAGATGATAAAATTTCCAACCCCTTATGGGGCGAGGGAAGTTCAGGGAGACCAGACGACAGCACGGGAGTGTTATTACAACTCCGCTGAGGAAAGAGTGGCACACAAGAAGGCTATAACCACTTACAATATTGATACCCTTGACCCCAGGGACGAGACAAAGCTGAAGAAAGGAGAGGCCACGGAAGAGGTAGAATCCATCATCCTCAATGAGGATGACCAGAAAAAAATCGTCCAAGTCGGCAAGTCTCTGAAGCCAAATGTCAAGGAAGACCTTATTAAACTGTTGAGGAGGAGACAGAGCGTCTTTGCATGGAGTCATGCAGATATGTCGGGAATCGACCCTAAAATCATCTGCCACAAGCTCAACGTGGTAGAGGGTGCGAGGCCGGTGAAGCAGAAGAGGAGAATTTACTCTAGAGAGAAGTATGAGGTCATAAGGGATGAGGTTAAATAATTAGAAGATGCGAAGTTTATCAGAGAGGTCATCTACCCTGAATGGTTGTCCAATGCAGTCATTGTCCCAAAGGCCAATGGGAAGTGGAGAATATGTGTGGACTTCACCGACCTCAATAAGCACTGTCCCAAAGACAGTTTCCCTCTCCCCCGCATTAACTAGATGGTAGACGCTACCGCAGTTCATGAGCTCATGAGCTTCATGGATGCCTATTCAGGGTACAACCAGATTTTCATGGACCCTGAAGACTCGGAGAAAGTAGCCTTCATTACCGACAAGGGGACATACTGTTATAGGGTCATGCCCTTTGGCCTAAAGAATGCAGGGGCAACATATCAGCGCCTTGTAAATAAAATGTTTGAAGACCAAATTGGAAAATCTATGGAAGTCTATGTAGATGACATGCTGACTAAGAGCCTGAAGGCGGAGGATCATGTGGCTGACCTGGAGAGGACCTTTAATACGATGGACAAGTACCAGATAAAGCTCAACCCGGCCAAGTGTGTCTTCGAGGTCGGAGCTGGGAAATTCTTGGGGTTCATTATCAACCAAAGAGGCATTGAGTCTAACCCTGAGAAAATAAAGGCCCTCCTGGAAATGAAGACCCCCAAGACCATTAAAGACGTCCAGAGGATCACGGGGCGAGTGGCTGCTATGAATAGGTTCGTATCCAGAGCCACAGACAAGTGTTTGCCATTCTTCAAGATCCTCAGGAAGGCCTTCGAATGGAGTAAAGAGTGTGATGAGGCTTTCAGGGAGCTAAAGTCATACTTAGGGTCTCCCTTGCTGTTGTCACGACTAGTGTAGGGTGAACGACTCTACATGTATCTAGTTGTCTCTGAGTCGGCCATTAGCGCAGCAATCGTCAGAGACGAAGACGGGGTACAGAGGCCAGTGTGTTTCAACACTAAGGCACTTTAGGGGGCGGAGCAAAGATACCCGAGGATGGAGAAGTTAGCCTACGCCTTGATCCATGCCTCAAGGAAAATGAAGCCATACTTCCAGTCCCATACAATGGTCATCCTCACTGACTCTCATCTTAGGCAGGTCCTACATAAGCCAGAAAAATCAGGCAGGTTAATGGCCTGGGCTATAGAGCTGGGGGAGTTTGACATTGTGTATCAGCCTAGGACGGCCATTAAGGGGCAAGCACTGGCGAATTTCATGGTCGAGTTTACTTGGGAAGATGATAAGGCCGAGGGTGAGAGCCTTGGGAAGACAGATACCCAACAAGATAGGCTCACTGATACACCTGCAGATAAGGCTGAGACAAGCACCGCTAAAAGGAAAGTGGCTGAAAACGAAGAGGGAAGATACCTCTTTAGACAGGGATCCCTCACCGAGGGAAATTTCTCAAAGGAAAAGACTGTGTGGAGCCTCTTCGTTGACGGGTCCTCCTGTGACAGCGAAAGTGGAGCTGGACTGATACTATGGCACAAACATTGAGTACGCCCTGAGGTTCAACTTCAAAGCCTTCAATAACGAATCCGAATATGAGGCCCTGGTAGCAGGACTCTCCTTTGCCAAATCTCTTAGTGTTGACCAGATTCTGGTCCATAGTGATTCAAGGCTGGTAGTAAATCAGATACGAGGATCCTACGAGGCCAAGGAAGAGCGGATGGCCAAGTACCTTGAGAAAGTAATGTCATTACTAAAGAGCTTCAGAGAAGTAAAATTGAAGAGGATACCTAGGCAAGACAATGGCCGAGCCGATGCACTTGCCAGGCTGGCCTCAGCAACTAGGACAGACATCAGGAGGACAGTCCCAGTGGAAATTTTGCTTTGACCAACTATTGAAGATGTTGAGGGAACACTTGGCGCTTGCCTGAATGTTGCTAAGGAAGCCTCATGGATGGACCCTCCGATCATATACATTAAAGAGGGGGAGATGCCAGAAGCAAGGCAAGAAAGGAAGAAGTTGAGATACAAAGCTGCAAAATTCACTGTCATTGGGGACACTTTATACAAAAAGGGGTTTTTGCTCCCCTTACTTAGGTGTGTGCACCCATCTGAAGTCCCTTCCATTTTGCAAGACGTGCATGAGGGGTCATGTTCAAGCCACATTGGGGGCAGGTCCTTAGCGAAGAGGGTGATCACACAAGGGTACTGGTGGCCGACCTCGGGGAAAGATGCCACGACATATGTAAAAAAATGTGACAAATGCCAAAGATTTTCCACCATCACTCACCAACCCCATCAGCCTCTTACTTCCATTACATCCCCGTGGCCATTTGCAGTATGAGGGATTGACCTAGTAGGACCCTTGCCTAGGGCCATCAATAACTATCGGTTCCTCATCGTGGCCATTGACTATTTTTTAAAATAGGTGGAGGCGGAGCCGATGGTAACGATCACAGAGCAGAAGACCTTCCAGTTTATATGGAGAAACATTATATGCAGATATGGTCTCCCAAATACCCTCATCTCGGATAACGGGACTCAATTTAAGAATACGTCTATACAAAAGTACTGTGAAAGGGTGAGTATCAAATAATTCTTCTCTACCCCAGGCCGGCCTCAGGCTAATGGGCAAACAGAAGTTACAAACAAGACGATCCTAGACGGGATCAAGAAGAGACTTGAGGAGGCTAAAGGAAGATGGGTTGAAGAGTTATATGTTGTACCGTGGGCCTACAGGACGACGGCAAAGACCTCTACCGGAGATACCCCATTCATGTTAGCTTATGGCTCAGAGGCCGTCATCCTCACTGAGATTGGGTTTCCTACTCATATGGTCCAAATATATGACCCCCGGAGAAATATGGAAGAGAGGAGACTTGACTTAGACCTGATTGAGGAAAGGAGGGAAGACGCTGAGATAAGGTAAGCCGCCTACCGGCAGAGGACTGCAAGGCTTTACAATCAGAGGGTGAAACAGAGACCAATTGCAGTGGGGGACTTGGTCCTCAAAAAGACTTGGCAGAAGCCCAACAAGCTCCATCCTAATTGGCACGGCCCCTATAGGGTCATCGACGAAGTTGTCCCAGAGACCTATAGACTGGAAAACCTTGAAGGGGAACCCTTTGCCAACCCCTGGAATGCAGATCATTTGAAAAAATACTATCAGTAGTGTTGTAATATCCTGACGGACCATAATTTTAATGGGTGTTGCACTAGCAGAACACTTATAAAATTAATGAGAAATATGTTTCCTCTCATCGTGTGTTTATCAGTTTTAGTACGCATGGGATCATCTCTGGAAAGCAACCCTCGGCTATAATGAGGGTCAATGCAGGGGAAGACCCCTCATTCACCCTCAAGAAAGACGAGGGAGGACTTGATTAAAAACAATTAGTTTGGTAATTACAACCCTCGGCTATAATGAGGGTCAATGCAGGGGACGGCCCCTCATTCACCCTCAAGAAAGACGAGGGAGGACTTGATTAAAAACCATTAGTTTGGTAATTACAACCCTCGGCTATAATGAGGGTCAATGCAGGGGACGACCCCTCATTCACCCTCAAGAAAGACGAGGGAGGACTTGATTAAAAACCATTAGTTTGGTAATTACAACCCTCGGCTATAATGAGGGTCAATGCAGGAGACGACCCCTCATTCACCCTCAAGAAAGACGAGGGAGGACTTGATTAAAAACAATTAGTTTGGTAATTACAACCCTCGGCTATAATGAGGGTCAATGCAGGGGACGGCCCCTCATTCACCCTCAAGAAAGACGAGGGAGGACTTGATTAAAAACCATTAGTTTGGTAATTACAACCCTCGGCTATAATGAGGGTCAATGCAGGGGACGACCCCTCATTCACCCTCAAGAAAGACGAGGGAGGACTTGATTAAAAACCATTAGTTTGGTAATTACAACCCTCGGCTATAATGAGGGTCAATGCAGGGGAAGACCCCTCATTCACCCTCAAAAAAGACGAGGGAGGACTTGATTAAAAACCATTAGTTTGGTAATTACAACCCTCGACTATAATGAGGGTCAATGCAGGGGACGACCTCTCATTCACCATCAAGAAAGACAAGGGATGACTTGATTAAAAACCATTAGTTTGGTAATTACAACCCTCGGCTACAATGAGGGTCAATGCAGGGGACGACCCCTCATTCACCCTCAAGAAAGACGAGGGAGGACTTGATTAAAAACCATTAGTTTGGTAATTATAACCCTCGGCTATAATGAGGGTCAATGCAGGGGACGACCCCTCATTCACCCTCAAGAAAGACGAGGGAGGACTTGATTAAAAACCATTAGTTTGGTAATTACAACTCTCGGCTATAATGAGGGTCAATGCAGGGGACGACCCCTCATTCACCCTCAAGAAAAATGAGGAAGGACTTGATTAAAAACCATTAGTTTGGTAATTACAATCCTCGGCTATAATGAGGGTCAATGCAGGGGACGACCCCTCATTCACCCTCAAGAAAGACGAGGGAGGACTTGATTAAAAACCATTAGTTTGGTAATTACAACCCTCGGCTATAATGAGGGTCAATGCAGGGGACGACCCCTCATTCACCCTCAAGAAAGACGAGGGAGGACTTGATTAAAAACCATTAGTTTGGTAATTACAACCCTCGGCTATAATGAGGGTCAATGCAGGGGACGACCCCTCATTCACCCTCAAGAAAGACGAAGGAGGACTTGATTAAAAATCATTAGTTTAGTAATTACAACCCTCGACTATAATGAGGGTCAATGCAGGGGACGACCCCTCATTCACCCTCAAGAAAGACGAGGGAGGGGTTAGTGATGTTAATATAAAAAATTGACAATGCAAAATGGAAATCACACAAGAGACGAGTATGGAAGACAACAAGAGGCATTATATTACAAAATGATGTTCGTTCTACAAAAATGGAGTACAAAAATATTGATTACACTAAGAGGGTGTGGGCTACAGACAACCACCCTATTGAGCAGCATCAGAGGGCAGGGCCTCAACAACTATAAGAGGGGTTTCCTCAATGACCAAAACTAGTTGATCTTCAGACGTGCCAGTACCCTCAATATGCACTTGGGATTCCACCTGAGCCAGGGCCTCAGCAATCAGATGGTCATCCAGTTGGACTGCTTCGATGGAAGGGCGGACCGAAGAGACGACATCACCAAATTTGAGGACGACCCATCGACAGGCCGTCCTGATCCCCCTCTCTAAGTATTCAAGGCCGAAGCCCTAAAACTCGTCCGAGATTTTGTAGGCCTCCACAGCATCGGCCTCGACTTTCCTGACAGCCGCCTCAAGATCGGTCTTGTGCTGAGCCCCCATGTTGGTCAAGGCCTCGTCCCTCTCCTTTATTAGCAAGTCCTTGGCCGCCATGTCTGCATCATGCTGCCTCATCAGCTCGTCCAGGATCCTCGCATGCTCAGTCCTGACGCTCTCTAACTCAGCCCTTGCAGTCCCAAGCTGACTGCAGATCAGCCTCGTGCTGAATAGCCCTCTCAGCTTCATGGAATTTTGCTTGGTTCTCAGCCATCCACCTAGTAGCTGAGGTAAAAGCACAGACAGACTGCATAAGAAAAAGAAACTCGTTAAGAGGCCGAGAAAATAGTTTGTGAAAGAATGAAATTAAGGGAATGGAGCGAAAATAGATACCTGGGCTAGGGTGTGCAGACCATGGTCATACACCTTCGCCGGGGGTATCTTGGATAAAAACTCGTAGTCAGCAGCCGAGGGGGCAGAAAATATGGATGCCTTGGCCGCCCTCAGTTTGGCGATCAGAGATGATGGCTCGGTCTTCAGATGTGCCAAGTTCTGGGACCAGAAGGCCCCCATGCTGGATGAAGAGGCGGTCCCCTCAGAAGCCAAGACCCTTGCCCTCGTCCGTGAATCTGGCCGAGGGTCGACAGGGACCTCGGGCTCCTTCCTCTTTTGCCTATCGAGGGTCGGCTCGGCAGGTGTCGGCCCCGTGGTCTGCATCTTCCTCGGAGCTTGTTGAGGCTCCTTACCCTTTTTCTTGCCCAAACCGGATAATAAGCTCGGGGCAGTCATTTCCCAGAGATGGTCTGATATACCCGGAGGACGACCTGAAAAAAGGACGACACATCAGAAAAATGCAGAAGCAAAGATTGGGTAAAAAATAATATGACTCACATAGCTCTATCAGGGGGCCGACCCTCAGACCAGCTTCCTTGAGGAACCGAGGGGTCATTAGATCTTCAAACTTTGCAAGTTTACCCCCTTTCCCTCGCTCCCTCAGATATTCGACTATATTTTATCTTCCAGACTAAGTTCGGGGTCTGACCTGGCTTTCATTGAGGGGTTAGACCATCTTCTTGGGACCATCGGCTAAAGGTTGAGCCTCGGCCGCAAATTCCCATTCCCCAGATATGAAGAAAAATCTCTTCTTCCAGTCGTGGTTAGAAGTTTGCGCCACTTGGAGAAGTTTTTTCTCAGACCTCCTCGCCCCCAGATGATAGTACCCAAGCTGTTCGGACGAGGAAGTGATATTATAGCAAGCCAAGAACAGGTCGGCAGAGGGCTCGTCAATAAAGGCATTTTTCCATAAGGAGACGTAGCCAAGGATCGTCCTCCAGGAGTTTGGAGGAAGTTGAGAGGGGGAAACGCCGAGGCTGACAAGATGTCTACAACGGCAGGGTGCAGAGGGAACCTGACACCGACCTTAAACATTTGTTCGTATACAGCTATCTCTCCCTCTTCACCCTCAAAGACCCTCTCAGACTCATAGGGAACCCTCATGGATAACCATAATAACCAATAACATAAGTCTCATCACTAATATTAACCATAATAACGAACCAATCAACACAAGTCCCGTCAATAATAACAAATCGTAACTCAATCATGAATCATATCATCAACAACAAATCAATCCAACTCCCATCATCAACAACATATAGACAATAACATAAGCTCTAATGACACTAACAAGTGAATTATTTCCAAAACATGGTCTTCTTTTCTTTATTAAGTTCATTATTTCCAAATTTACACGTGGATAACCAAATTTTCAGTATCTCAATCTACAAGTCTATAAAACGATATTTTTATGAATTTATAATGGGGTTCATACGAAGTTTCCAGTGATATAAGCACGTTCTAAGATGAGCATATAAATAAAATATCTCGAATATAATAGAGGAGTTATATTCAGAAATCATATTTATTATTTTCAAAAGTCAATATGACATGATAAGTATTTACTAAATAATTAACATATTAAATTCATAATTCTTCAACAATTACAAAATCTAATCCACATAATTAAATTTTATAAAGTTTATCATAATATAACAATTACACCAATTTCAATGGTAGTTATTAGTAACAAAAAATAATTAGGTTTACATCCCCTAATTAGGCTTTCAATCGATTTTAAAAAAGAATTAAACATGGATTATACAATATTTAATTTATAAAGCACTTAAGGGGAAAAGTATAGTATTATTGTCCTAATTGATTTATAACATCTAACTTGAAATACATGTTTTTGTCTCTAAGATATAATAATTATTCTCATAGCTTATCATCAAAATCCAAGTGTAAGAGCCTCAAATCTAAGCTTTAAAACTAGTTTTAATGGAGTGTTAGGGTTTAAAAGGTTAGGGATAGAGAGAGATATTAGGGTTGTAATTTTAGTTTAAGAGAGGATAAAATTTAAAAATAAAAACCCGTGCAAAAATAATGTATATAATAACCCAAAACAGACGTCTGCGTGATCACGTCGTGACTTGGTCACGAACCAAATGGGTCATGGTCGTGCCTGGTATCCCCGCAGTCGTTGTCACATTCTCCCACGATCAATGGTCTACCGTTCGAGCTATCATTCTCTTTTTTCCTCTCTCTCTATCCATCTCTCTCCCTTCTAATCATAACTTAACAACATACACTAATATACATGTAATATAAACTCTCTCAAACCCTAACTTGGTTCCCAGGACATGCCATAAAACCTCATCCCCCCTAAGGTTTCCACCTAACTCCCAAACCATATTATAATTAAATGAATGACTAATTTACCTAATTAATTTGTATAAAATTCACTTAATTAACATAACTCAAACTTTGTTTGCATAATTAAATTCGTAAATGATAAACACTCTTAATTACTCTCCCGAATTTAATTTCATTATTTAAATTTACAAATTAAAAACCACAGGGTATTACACGAATGAGGTAAAAAAGTTTTCAATTTTAAGGCAATGGACCCCTACTAAAAGAAATTTAAACAAGGATCCCTCGATCGAAGTTTGTTTTGAACGAGGTCACACTGTCTAAAAAAAAAGACCCTCGACCACTTTTTTCAAATGAGAACCCTTCATTTAAAAGCACTCGTTCGAACGAGGGCTCCCTGGTTCGAACGAGGACCTTTGTTTTGTAAAGCGTGTTTGTTTGGATCTCTTTTATTGATTAACTATTTATATATTTTTAAACGCTTCTTCGAATTGATTAGTCCCAGTTTTTTCAAAACTCTCAGTTTGGTTTTGCTAGAGTCCTTTGTGTTCGTGATATATTGTCAACTTCATGCAATCAAAGTAGACTAGAGGTTTATAAATTCCCAGAGATCTTTTACTTTAAATATGATAACATGTTGGATCATATGTGGTTTGATCGTCGCCAACTGAGATCGGTGGATACCAAGGCCTTGTAGGTTGTGCAGTTGGTTCATGGATTATAGCAGCTATTACTAGTATCCCCATAGGTAAATTAGCATAATGCAAGGGTGATATATCATCACAAGTATCACTGTCGTATATACAAGTCATGATTGAGTCCTCGTTAACTCGTGTAAACATTAAGTTCAATACTAGTGGACTTGTAAGTGGGTTGGGTGTAAACACTCCGATTTGTAATCGAGGTTTGAGCCTTTTTTGCAAAACGGTAAAAAAAACTCTACCCAAAACCGCAGAATATTATGAAGGCAAAAGTAGCGAAACCACCCTAAAAACATGGGGAAAAAATCCTCGTTAATTAAACTAAAAAGGGACAAAGGTGAAAATATTAGAAATTACAAAAAAAAAATCCTCTCAGTGTTTTCTTTAACTGGACGATTAAAGACCCCTAACTGCTTTAAGGGCTTTAACCGAATGATTAACCCTCCTATGGTAATGATTACCAAATTTATTAAAATCTCTCCATAGCCATACATGTTATCCTCCCACCCTTATCCACTCTACACGCGGCACAGTGGATGACCAAATGATCAAAGGACATATTTGATCGAATGGTCAAATGCCCGAATTAGGCACTATAAAAGGTGGTCCCCACCAATATTGAAAAAGGCCCCAAAACCCAACATTGATTTGGTTTTTTAAATTTCTTCAATACCATGCGCGCATCTCGCAAAAATCGACGCTTCCATACGGAGCTATGCCCGACAAGGCACCTCAAAAAGGGAAACTCCTTTGGGGAAAATTCGGCTCACGCTATAAGGGTAAAGAAACTCTGCACGAATCTCGGGTCAATTACCCCATATATATATATATATATATATATATATATATATATATATATATATATATATATATATATATATATATATATATATATATATATATATATATATATATATATATATATTGTGATAAACTGTCCATATATGTTTATCTCATTCAGCTCGACCCCCATTTAGGGGACCCGGTATGCACTTTACAACGTTTGTTTAGGGGACCGGATATGCACTTTATAACGTTTATATTTTAAAGCCTGGTTTTTAGCCCAACACCTCTATTTATTAACATAACATACTCATATGTTAAATAAATGCTGATCAAATGCCACAACTAAACATGAAAACATACTTTTCAAAATAGCTAACCAGGAAGATGATAGTGAGCCAAGTCAGTCCGAAACTTTATAAAGCCACATTCTAAAATCGGATTACTCTCATTGTTTTTTTTAGCGAACAAAGTCTATCTCAACGATGACACCCATGAATATATATTTGCATATAAATACTTGTTAAGAATTAACCTTTGATTAACGTATTTTTAACATATAAATATATCAATCAAACAAAACGAAAATTATACATTAAAGAATAAATCTATAAATATTGTAATATTGAATATTGTATATCCGGTATCCCATCGCCTAAATTCGTAAATATGTTTCGTTTATTAGAACTATGTTATCTTTGATCCCAAGTCTCCTTGGGTACTTAAGCACCGCACCGAACTAAACTTGTGAATTCCAAGCCTCATTATACGTCTCTCGGCGTATTATTTGGGGATGCCTCCATCTCTAGTCCAAACCTCCTTCACTATCACCTCAAACCAGCTCGAGGACTACAACACCTCTGGGATTTTAGGTATGTCAACAAGGGATACATAGATATCTATCGTTGGCTTATGGTCCACTTTAATCCTAAATACACCCTTCAATATCCCATATCTCCTCTATTATATCTTATAATTCAACTAAGATATCAAACTATCTCAAGCTGCGACTACTCGTGCACATCCATACAAGCATCCAAATATGCACCCAATCACAACTGAACTACGCAGGCTTTGATCTCGTGGGTACACGAGTATGGATGTGCAATACCGATTTCATTTCGTGAGCACAAGACTTGATAATATTCTCATGATATATTGTCCCTACGGAGATGCACACATTTCCCATCTCTCCTGTATTATCTCTTATAATCCAACTGAGATATCAAATCCTCTCAAACTGCGACTACCGGTGCACATCCGTACAAGCATCCAAATATGAACCCAATTATAACGAAACGACGTAGTCTTTGATTTCATGGCTACATGAGTACGTGGGAGCAATACGAGTCCTTTTTTTGAGCAGAAGTCTAGACAATATATCTCTCAATATGTTGTCACAACAGAGATGTACTCATTTATTATATTACTTTTTTATCCCTCCTGAAACCTCGAACGGGAAATAAAATTAACTCAAGCCGTGAATTCTCGCAGACACATTTACATGCACCTTAACGGCCACCCATTACCCCAATCGAGTTTTCTCGCACCCTCATATACATACTAATGGTCACCCGCTAACCCTAACATATAGTCATATGAAAGCACTCTTGTGTACCCACACAGATCTAAATGACATTCACACACCTCTCTTTTATACCGTTTTCATACATAAGCACTGATATACCTATATATACCCTCGGCCAGGCCGAGGGTGTAATCCACTCAGGCCAGTCCCAGACGACCCTCCAAGGGGCTGACCCTGCATTAGACTCGGACGACCCTTCAAGGGGCCGACCCTTCATCTGTCCCAAACGACCCTTCAAGGGGCTGACCCCACATCAGGTCCAGACGACCCTCCAAGGGGTCGACCCCACATCAGGCCCAGACGACCCATCAAGGGGCCGACCCTTCATTAGGCTCGGACGACCATCCAAAGGACCGACCCTTCATCAGGCTCGGACGACCCTCCAAGGGGTCGACCCTGCATTAGGCTCGGACGACCTCCAAGGGGCCGACCCTTCATCAGGCTCGGACGACCCACTGAGGGTACGACAGTACGAGGCCTTAATTAGGCCAGGCTCACCATCGGAAGGAACTTCGTCCTCGGCCTCATGTCATGGGCCGAGGGTGACATCATCATAGCGCGTGGCTTGGGAGACGCGTGGAACAGTGCGCGTAAGGCTCCTAAGGCACGTAGAAGACCATTGTAACAATATCACCCCCTCACGTGAGGGAATATTATGTCATCATTAGTCACAAGTGGCATCTACAGGTGTCAACAGGGGATTGGCTAGATCATCATTCACATGTACCATGCATACTTGAGGGGTACACTACACCCCCCCAAGACCTATATATACTTGTGACCTACAACCCTACGAGAGAGGATCGATAATTGTAACCCTAGTAAAAACTCTGCTTATACACACAGTAGAGAGTGAAATGGAGTTCATGTGCATTGTATACAAGGCCATTAGTGCCCATAGTGGATCACACACTCACAGTGTATGTAGGCCTAATTGGCTGAACCACTGTACATCATTGTCTTACTCCTCTTATACTCATCTCCTTCTACACACTTATACACTTACATCTCTATGACTGCCATTGCTGCTACTGTTTGAGCTCATCATCACTTATCTGGTGGTGCTGAATCCAAGCATCATCAAGCACCTATATAAGTTTCAAGGGATTCTCAAACTAATGTCTCTAAATATGTTCTAAAATAAACTAAAAATAATCACATCATGTAAAGAGTGATAATAAGTAAATAATTAAGGAAGCGTAAAGAACAAGTGGAGTGCCTAACATCTTCCCCACTCGTAACCCAATTCCCAAACCTCACAGAAATAATATTTGGACAATCGTAGAACTAAATCTACCCTAGGATTATCCCAAAAGGTCTAACCCGAAACTTTATTTATTTATTTTTATTTAAAACAAAATGTCAGCTCTGAACAATTGACAACCCACCACAAAGAATACACCTAGGCTCAAGCCTAAACTTGGGGTGTGCGACCAAAACTTTATTCGGTGTCTAATTGCTTCCATAGGCAAATCATCAAACCTAATCGGACCAATAACCCGACCTCATGAGAAGCGGCAGACCGAGAGATAATCACTCTTGCGTACACCATGCAATTTTCCCCGAGTGCATCACCGCTTTGGGCCCGTAAAACCATAGTGATAACTTTTCTATGCATAAATGAATAGAACTGAACTATCCGTGTGCTTCCTCTATACTATGCTTAATATTGCTCCCCGCATAACTATTTTATGTAAGTTTTAGAATTATTGAGCGGCCTTAATTTTATATTTGTTCGAAACGTAGATACATACTTAGGTTCCCATGTACAACGTTGTACAATCTTCAAAATTCATATGTACACACGAAGGACCTTACGATAAAACAAACTCCAAAGTGTGTAAAAATAAGGATTCATATTTCTTAAACCCTATACCCTCCAGGCTCGCCGGGTATATTCTCACTATTTTCTTTTACCGTCAGGTAACGTCTCAGTCGATCCCAAAGTGTCCGTGAAAGAGAACGTTTGAAGTTTGTTCAATATTGGGGTATATCAAATAGGCTTTCATAACTATTTAGTACCAGGGTAAAGTGTTTTCACACGTACCTTAAAGGCTGCTTAGCTCAAGTATCCCGGTAACGATAAGCGATCCACCGATCATCGAGTCATGTCGCCTATATGCATATAGAAAAAGGTAAAGGAACACACCCCATTGCACATAAAAACGGATACTTGAGGGCCAATCGCTTTGAAAAAAATCAAAATTATAAGACGGTCGGAGGCTAATCTAAACCCCTCAGATTCCAGGCTAAATTATCGTTTTTAATGGAAGATAAACAGTATGAATCCGCAAGCCATTGCCAAAGCAGAGTTTATTTACGTTGTATTCCCCTATCCACATTTTATTTTGAGAAAATAATATACCAAAGTATGTTACTTCCTCGCTCCTCATCTGAAAAATGAGAGCTTACCCCCGTTCATTGGAATCCAAGGGGAATTTATTAAGTTACTCCCTTTCAAAGATACTACCCCAAAAAATATCGTCCACATATGGTTAAATACAGACAAAAGAACTGCATCAAAAAATCATACATATGTGAGTCATTCTCACCCTATGTATTGTCCTTCTGTCCATAAAATCCTGAATGGAAGTGCCCCGACTTTTTATGCGTTTATGATTATTAGCCGCGGTTGTTTAATTTTTAACAGCGAACTCCCCATCCATGATTCTCAAGTATGCTCTGCAGTACACTCCATGTCTACCAAAAAATATCAGGCCTTATCTGTAACGGATCAGGTTTTGAGATAACTCGAGTACATCACTGCCTCTTAGAACACCATGCAGTCGAAAATCAGGGCACTAGACCGAGCACAAGTTCGCCTACAAGGGGATAATACCATAATTGGAATCGAAGAAAACGTACTCCCTACCCCATCCCCAACGTTGATACACAGATTGCGGTGGTTATCGAGGTAATACTGACTAATACTCATGATTTATCTGCACCATCTCCCCCACCAAATGTTGGTGCCCCCACTTCCAAGTACCTTTAGCCTCACAGAAATACTTTTAACTATACCATTAGTACTCCCAGTAGCCACACATCACCTTCGAAGGCCCCCCGCAAGCTGAATTTATGGCTCCTTAATTGGCTAACAGGGTTTTCCCTCACACTCGAATCAGGAAAAATGCAGGTACAATCTGAACTGCATCTCCTCTAGGAAGCCACCAGCAAGATGCAAATTACAAAGGATCTTACAAACATCAGGAAGATGTCTTTTTATCCTGAAGCCTAGTTGTCGAACAAATTCAAGATGCTTGTCTTCAAGACATACGAAGGCTAGGATCCTCATCCGCCAATTTACCTAACTACCACATTCAAATAGAGGATCGAAGCATAGGCCTAGGAGTGCTAGAGAGGATGTTCTCCTCTACTCTATCCAAAGGAGCCCTTGCCTGGTATATGGGCTTGAAACGTGAGGGAACTGCCAAAACTTAGGACGATGTATATTATACATTACTTAAACTGTACGAATACAATAAGGAACTTGGCGCCATGTATAAATATTTAGAAATGCTGAATCACAAAAAAGGAGAGGAAGTTGTCACTTTCGTCAATCGCTGGAGAGAGAAATCCGATCAGATGGTCAATCACCCATTAGAAAATGATCAAATATAAATCTTATTCAGGAACCTTCGAAAATAGGTACAACATAAACTCATGCTCACTCGAATCCCATATTTCAAGGCTCTCAACCACATAGGGTGTAAGATCGAGGAAAGTTTAGCTGATAAAGTTGCCAAACCAACTAAGGAACCTTTTCAGACTTTAAATTAGTTCTCATCCCATAAGAACTCACTTTGAGCATCCACATCTCACAATAATACTCTCGTGGCCAGGCCACAACTAGAACAACACTCGATTACCCATGGTAGTCACTATCGCACCCTTTTAATTATGCTCCCTTCAAGAAACTATCAATTCGTGCCCCCCCAAATAATTTTAGGCTCGACAAGGCACCTTACCGATCTTCAGGTCGCCCTCAGTCGTGTCTTCATCGCCTTAAAGTTGGATAGTCACCTGAAACCTCTCAACCCTAGAGTACTCCTCGCCTTCCTAGATAAAAACTAATAGGCCGACTCACATTACGAGTTCCATCACGAGCCCAATCACTTTATGGATAACTATTATGACTCTAGATTCGCCATTCAATACCTCATTTAATGTCGGGAGCCTCGTGCATCCATAGCTCAAAGGTATGCCGCTTGAGAAGTTGATATAAGAGCTAAAAGCGGTCCAATAGCTTATATCATACACAAGAGTCTTTCAAGAGAAAGATGGAACTTGTTCTGCAAGAATCAAATATCCATGGTCGCCTAAATGATATTCCAATATGAATACGATCAACAACACAAGATGATTGCTCGACCCATTCCTCGAGGTCCCGAGACACTAGTCTTCCCTCTTACCAGCATTCATATGATACAAATGAACTTTAAGGGCAGTGTTGATCCTTATCAACTGAAAGGTTCGAAGCTTGGTCTAAAACCTGCCATGAAAGACATAGCATCGGGCAAACCCATGCCCACTCTCAGACCTTTGACCCCCGAGCATATTTACTACTCTCAACTATGAGGGAATTATGAATTTCTTCAACCATCTCTTGATCAATGAGGGGAAGACGTCCCTAGGAACCGAAGATGATTCCATCCTCAACCCCTAAATTTGGACAATTATGATACAATGGGACTACCCCTCGATAAAGTAATGAGGACTTTACGATCAAGGACCCACGTCCTTCGAAGCTCCTAAAATTCGAGATTATAAAGTGACGAGGACAATTTATAACGGTTTGCACGTTCTTGAAAGTCATGAAAAAACATTACACAGTTTTGGACGTTATTGGCGTGGAAATCATTTATACTTTGATTTGTTGATATGATTAAGACCATGTCATCTAAATTCAATAAATGAACACCAAAGGACTATTTTTTATGTTCATTCGTTAGGAGTACACTTATGCTTCTTGCACATATGATATGATTGAGTTGATTTTCCTATCAAATTTGTTCACACCCATTCATTTTGTTTCCTCAGTTTGGTTGTCTCAGGATAAATTCATGGTGTATGATTTTTGTAACATCTTTTTTGTATAGAAAATTAAAAAATTGAAAAATAGTTTGTTTGCTTGGTTTACCGTGACACCCCGATCTGCTTTATGTGATTTATTCTTTTCCTTATCTATTTCGGACAAATAAAAAGGGGGAGAACGAATTATGATATTATGGGGGAGTTTAAGTATGGGGGAGATTTGATATGCTTTCATGTTTATGCTTTATATCATTTCAAACTCGATACGTCACGACGTTTTTGCTTTGTCTCATTTGTGTAGGTACAATTGGAGATTCCTTGGATTGCACACCCTGATGAGAAAATCTTGGAGTTTTGAAAAGTTAATTGTTGAATCACAGTTTGAAAACTCGTTCAGTTTATCTTTTCACATTTGAGTTTATGGGAGGGTAGATTTGTATCGGTCATATTTTGATTGATAATTCGGATATTTTTATTTTGTATCGGCATAGACATAGGGGGAGATTTGTAAGGATATTGTCAATCACATTTAGTATGTCGTATACCGCTACAAGTTTGTCGAAGAATTGGGAAGCTTACATCTACAATCGACAATCCGAATTTCAAGACGACTACAATAATCATGCCCAACAAGGACGAATTTGGTAAAATGTGTTTTTGTTCCATTTACATTTTACATAAAAAGTGTTGGGATATTTTTGAAAAGAGAAAATATTTTTCTATTTATGAAAAAATATTTTTGAATAGATTTTAATGATTTTAATCATAAAAAGTTTTGGATATATGCTCCTGATCCCGTAAACAGTTTTGGTTCTTAAGGATTCCAAGTTTTTAATATTTAAAAGCTTTTTAAGGAGGATCAGTGATTGTCGTTCAAACGACGTCACATCTCGTTCGAACGAGATCGAGTGTCCCTCGAACAACATCGTGTTTCGGTCGAACGACAAGTGTTTTTAGTCGACACGTTACCGCCTTGAATTTTAGTATTTAAAGGGTGCCAAGCCATTGAATTTCGTATGGAGAAAACACTGGTTTCAACAGAATTCGATTTTAAGTGTTTTTGTTTATTCTCTATCTTTTCGAGGGTTCAAAACTTTATTTTTACAATTCACAAATCCCAGACTTTTCGTGTGAGTTGTTTTGTGGAACCTGAAGCATAGTTTTGCTAAGAGTTTTGCTACTGAATCTAGGTACCTTGAATAGGTATCGGGCTGACCATAGGTGCCACTTACAAGAGGTACTGGGCTGATCATCGACTGTGTGTCATAGGGAATGCTGCGGTGTTCCTAGGCGGGCGACTACGAACCAATACCTACGTGTATTTCGTAAGTCGAATTGTATTTTCGTTGTAATCCGATTGTAAACCGTTCCTTTACAAATTATAGTGGAAAGAAAAGGTTTTTGTCCTGCGGGGATTTTTTTCTTGAAATCTGTCTTTGTCAGCTTGTTCATCGCATTATTTAATTTGAGATTTGAATTGACACGTAGATGCATGTTTAGGGGATGATGTAATTGGTATTTGGTTTGAGTAAATTTATACATCCAATTAAATAAGTCTGAATTGGAAATTGCGAATCTATTTGAATCAGTATCGCACACGGCATATTCAAGACTGATAATATAGTGAGAGATATAAACCCCAAGGAATCTAGAAACGTCTTCGATAACGACAATGAAGACATCTAAAAAAACCTCTGATGATGACAATGAGGACATTTGAGACACTTCCTCGAACGATGACAATGAAGACACCCAAGAGATCGTCTCCAAATATAACATCTAGTTAGAACCACCCCCGAAGACCCTGAGTTAAGGGTATGAGCGAGTCCTGGGCACTGTGGAAAAAATCCCCACCCACCCTAAACTCTAACGTATCAATACGGTAGATAGATGGCTCCATGTCCCGCACTCAGAACAAAGATCTTAAGAGCCTAAATCCAGTCCTTACCCTTGATTGGAATGAGGTGATGGATCCAAAGCCAACACCACCTGCCCTACATCCCCGACTGGATTTTTGTTCCGCCTAGAGAAGGCTCAATCAGAAGACCGAGCATAACTCGTACTCTCTTTAGATAGAGAGGTCAACTTCCTAATCGGGTCAGGTCAACACTCCACTCCAGTGAACTCAGTTAGTAAGGAAAAATGTACCCCAAAGAATTTATCACACCTCCTGCTCAAGGAAATGATAAAATTCAGGAGCAACTCCATAGGACATCTGTTAAAATTACCAAATGGGAACTGCTAAATACATCTTAAGAACACCGAGTTACCCTCGTCCGTCTGTTGTCTCAGGCTTGTGTGCCTAAAGATTTGACTTCGATAAAAATATCAGCCACCATCGATTCCGTTACTATGCAACAACACATTAGCTTATCTCACGAGGAGCTTCCTATGCAATGCCGTAATAACTTATTCGTGCTATTAATTAGGCATAAATATTCCATATTTATCGTTTAATTTCGGCATTTTTATGTTCTCGGATGTTGCATTTGGCCCGAAATTATCTCATATTTGTGATACTAATCTTTTTTACTAGTATTTTATAGTTCGTGTATTTCTCTTATGTCTTACACGTAAATCGTGCAAGTGGATGGAAGAAAAAAGTCAAAACAGTGAAAGAATTGCAAGAAAGGAAAGTCAAGGGTATTTTAGTAATTTTCATCAAGAACCCGAAGGAGGAGGCAATTCAAAATTTGAAGAGCTTGAAGTCATGAGAATACTGGAAGAAATGGCACCCTAATCTGAGCTACGGTTAGAAAGTTACATGCATTCAAAGTTGTAAACGAAGTCCGATGGCAAAACTATAAATAAGAGAAAATTAGGAAAATATATATCCTGATCGAACCAGTTCGTTCAGTCAAACCGGTTCACTTCATAGGTTCAGTGATGGGTTTATTTCGACCAAAGGGTTCGGTCCAAGGCTGGATTTTTATAATTTTTCCTAGATTTTAAGAGAAATATTTTGAGTTTATCCCAACCTCTTTACACGAATTTTTGCACTTGTAGAAGGGTATTAAGAGACATTTAAACATAGTATGCTTCATTGTAAGGCAACCTAAGATAGAAAACAATTGGGAGAACAATTTACATGCTTTTCATCAAGAATTTAATACAAGAGCAAGCTTATTTCTAGTTTCTCGTCAAGTGTTGATTTCTCTTGCATGCTTTCATATTCTTCAATACTGGTAATATTAATTCTCATCATATTTCTTATTATTTCATTATGTTTGCTTGCACATCAATGAATTATTGTGTAGATATTAATATTATATTGGGCTAAACTCATCGCGAGTTTGGGAACATGGACCCAACCAAGGTTTTTGGAAGTCATATATAAAATTCGACATAATTGTATGCATACTTATTAGGGTTTGATATTTTTATTGAGACTAATATAGTAGACCTCTTAAATTTGTTTGTCAAATGAAACCGGAGTGTTTGAGAATACGACATACGTGTCAATAATCTTATCGTTCGCGTTAACTAATTTATTAACTAAATATGTGCGGATTAACACCCGCACATATTTAGTGCTTGAGATTAGTAAATGTTATTCTTATAATTAATTATATAGTTGTTGAGAATTTTATATTTAGAAAAAATACCTACGGCTCGAGGGATTGGATCCTAACTCCACTTTTCCCAAATTATTTTCAAAACCAACAATTCTAAATTCTTATTTTTTTTCTTAGTTTAAACTGCAATTGCTAATTTAATTTACACAGTCAAATAGAAATTTTCCCGAAAGCAAAATCATCTTTTCTTTTCTTTTGTGAGTCGATACCTATATCTTAGAAGTTGACCCTACTGTCGTCAACACGTTCTTCGTCTTATTCCTAGAGGATTCGACCCAGACTTACTGGGTATTACTTGAGCGACTGACTTGTACTTGAGCCACATGTACACACGAGGCACACACATTCTACGTCGTATCAAGTTTTGACATGTTGCCGAGGATTAGTTAGTGTGGCCATCCTGGGATTGGTCTTCCCGTTCGTTCTCGCTCGTTGAGCGTTCCTGATGCTTCTCGGTGTGCTTGACCATCGTCGGTGTGGGGTAATGTGTAAAAGTAGAGTCGTCAGCCTATTTTGCACAAAACAGGCAAAAGAAACATTACCGCTTCGAGAGACCAGCATCAAGGACAATACTGATGCTTAAGAAACCAAATAGTTCAAAGGTTCGGGGACTAAGTTAACTAATGGAAAGGTGTTAGGCACCCATCTCGCTCTTTTGGTCTCTCATGGGAATGTGTTAATCTTCTCTTTTTAGACTCAGTGAAGTGTGTGCTTATGTGTATAATATAAGCGAAGAATGGAATTGTTCAACTCGCGCCATGGAAAAGACGGAGTGAATTCATCCTTAAGAGTGTTTCCAAAATTAATAATTCAAAATAAGATATAGGTGTTTGCCGAATCACAAATCGTTATCGAAGAACGAATGTGAAAAACGGACAAGACACAATTATGCAAGAATATCAAATCCATATATAATAATATAATAAATATATAAACATAAAGAAAGATGGACTCTAGTCTAGGGATTTACCTAAGACGCCTATGTAGCCCGGGGAGCATCAAAGTCCACATAGTTCGAAAATAATACGAGGTGGGGTTTAACCCATAATCCAGTCGGGGACTTTCTTATATGTGTGTGTGGGAAAAAGGTGTTTTAATGTGAGAAAGTGTGGTGAAAATTCCTTGTGTGGAATTTACAACTAAACCTTATTTTTCTTATTTTTTGGGTTTTTATGTGAAAATAAAGTATGTGCAATACTAATAATAAAGGTTTGGTATTAATAGATGTGAGGTGATATGATAAAGATCTAAAATAAAAATAAGTAATGAGAGAATTTAAAAGTGAGAGTAAGAAATTATACCTCCTCTTGAAGACTTGAGGTAGATCCAAGTGTTAGATGGGGTGATCTCACAAGAAAGTGATGGTAGTATAAGAATAGGGAAGGAATTTTCTATATGGGGTGGGAGAGGAATGAAAAGGATATGTGAAATGGGTTTTTTAAGAAGGAAGAATAACTCTGAATTGTTAAGAGGGATGTTCACGTGTTCTGAAGAGTGTTGAATGCTTGTCCCTACTGTTGAGATCATGGCTTATATTTATAGGTCCAAGGGGGTGCCGATCGGCATGGTCCTGGACCTACCTATCGGCATAGCCCCTCAGGCACACTGCCGATTGGCAGGGTCCCGAGGGTGCCAATTGGCATTCCGGGCAGGTTTTTCGAAAACAATGATCGTAAAATATGAACCGTAAATCAAAATCAAGCATGGGGAGGACCATTGGAAAGGGATTCAGATCCCTTGGAGTTTCCATTGGACTTTATCCGCTTTAGAGAGTTGACTAAGGTCAATCGGGGCCCGAAAAAGCCCGTAGACCCTTTGGAGTAAAATGGGTCGTTCGTCCGTACCGTAAGGCTGATTCGCACAAGGGATGGACTGTTGGAAAGGGTATTTAGTTCCATTAGAGGTTTCATTCAGGTTCCCTCAGTTTGACGAGTTGACCGAAGTCAAATGGGGCCTCGAAGTGCCCGGTGGCCTCTAGATCAATTTTTGGGGTAAAACGGATCGTTCGTCCGAGCTAGATGTCAAAATCACGCATGGAGCGTACCGTTGGAAAGGTTATTCAGATCCCTTAAAAGATTCATAAGCTCTCGCTTGAGCTGGGGAGTTAATTGGAGTCAAACGGGGCCCGGGAACGTCCAATGGCTTTTAGATTGATTTTTGGTGGTAAAACGGACCGCTCATTTGAACCATAAGTCCGATTATCGCACGAGGTGGATTTTAGAAAATGAATTCAGTGCCCTTCGGAGATTTATTGAGCTTAGGCTAAGATGAAAAAGTTAACCGAAGTCAAACGGGGTCCCGAGAGTACCTGGTGGGTTTCTAGGTCGGTACTCAGATTATGGTCTAGGGCTTGTGGCGACGAGTGAGTGCTAGGGATCTAAGGAGGTTGTTAGGGGGTCCTAGGGTGGGGTATCTATAGGTAGACGTGTAGGTTAGGTTAAATTGATCTAAATTTGATTATAACCCTTAAAAAGCCAAAAAAAATCATAAATTCAAAAAAAATCAAAAGATCCAAAACATCCAAAAAGAAAAATCAAAATATTCTCTCGAGGCCTTAAATGCAAAATATTCAGCACAACCCAAATCCCTAGCTAATAGTAAAATTCCCTCCTTCTAGCAATAACACTCCAAACACTATAAATTTATGGGTACCATCTCCGACACTGAGTAGTCACACCACGAGTAGAACGTCTAGGAACTCTGGTGATGAAAATGATTCTATGAGAGTGGGGGAGATATCAAATCACGCTAGTTACGAAACGGGAGAGGGTGTGATGTTTTACCGCCCTATAGGAGACCACTTATACCCCGATCGAACCGTTACTCCAGGATGCATTATATTCCTGTATAATGAGGGACAATTCCACTTTAGGTACGGGATGATTCAAACTCTCCTCACGTTTCATGGTATGGAGTTGGAGAAGCCTTATCTCCATCTTGAAGAGTTCGAGGAAGCATGCGAGACGTTTAATGATCGAGGTTGCACCCAAGACGTCGTACATCTCAAGATTTTCCCTTTTTCACTTAAGGAGAAGGCTAAGACTTGTCTTTGGTGATTTTCACCGAACTCGATAGCTACATGGAGAGACATGCAACCTAAATTTCTCTAGAAGTTCTTTTTCTCCCATACGACTAACTTTATTCAGGATCAAATCTAGACTTTAAGAAAAACGATAATGAGCCATTTGATACGTGTTGGTAGAGGTTCAACGAGTTAGTTATCATGTGTCCACATCATGGTTTTAAAAAGTGAAGACCCATTTCCTACTTCCACCATGAGCTTAGTCTAAGCTCCAAGCAACTCATTGAAATAACGTGTCCAATAGAGTTCATCGGGTTAGATGCGGACGGGGCAGAGGCCCGCTTTAAGTATGTCGTCGAGACTACTCAATCTTAGGACACGTCAGATCTGAACACCCAACCCAAAGCTAGAATTACACCCACAATTCCTTTCGCGTCCAGACTTTATCACTTGGACAAGGAAGCCGAGTTGAAGCTCCAAATTAATCAATTATACAAGTGGCTAGAGGGCATGGTTGAAGCTAAGGGGAGAGATATATTCGACCCATCTAGAGCTTTATAGGAGGAGATTCGCACGATTTATGAGGCAGGACATTTAACCGAGGAATGTGTGACTATCCCCGCCTATGAAATTATGCTTGAAGAGCAAGTTGAGATGGTGGGGGCTTAGAAAGAAAATTTCAACGCCCCTCATGGGAATTCTTTCAATCCCTCATGAAGAAACCATCCCGATTTTAATTATGGGCAACCGAATGCGTCATTGAATCCCAATCAACATGTTTTCCAACAACCGCCACCACTCCCACCTTACCAATAAGTGCCACCTATGTAAGCGCCTCCTCCCACGCCTCATCTCACGCATTATGTGACCCCACAGTAGAAGAGTCTAGAGAACACTCTTGCACAATTTATGCAAACTCAGTCGACAATAAATGCCCAAAATGCTCAAAATTTTCCAGACTTAAAGGTATCGCTTTTTAAGTTGCAATATTCCTTAAGTGTCTAAAAGAAGGGGAAGTTTCTCGTCCAAGTTCAAAACGTTGTGAGCTCTACTCCTGATGAAAATAAAAAGCAATGTCAAGCGGTAACCACTCTATGTAGTGGAAGAGTTGTTGACTTGTCACCTCCTCCACAAGACGTGCAAACAGATAAGGAGGTTTCGCCCAGAACGTAAGAGGTCGAAGTTGCCCCTTAGAAGAAAGTGGGAAAGAAGCCACAGTTGGGCCCGAAGTGGCAGTAAAACCCCTGATAGCCACACTATACCCTCAACGGTTGGTCCCTCCTCCTAAAGGGGCCTACTGTGGTGACATCTTAGAGGTGATAAAGCAAGTGAAGCTAAACCCACACTTTCTTGACGATATAAAACAAATTCCCGAGTATTCTAAGTTCTTAAAGGGCTTTCTCACAATGGAACGTAAATTAAAGATGAAGAAGAAAAAGAAGGTTTTCCTAGCAGAAAATGTGAGTTCGGTACTTTTGAGCGACCTTCCACCCAAATATAAAGATCCGGGTGCCCCCACCATTTCGTGCATTATTGAAGAGTGTAAAATTGAGAGAGCTTTATTAGATTTAGGGGCGAGTGTAAACATTCTACCATATTCCACCTATAAAAAACTTAATTGGGGAGATCTTAAGCCCATCAAAATTACTCTCCAACTTGTGAATCATTATGTGAAGATACTTCATGGGGTAGTTTAGGACGTGATCTTTCAAGTCTACACTTTATATTTCTCGCTAGATTTTGTCGTTTGGGGCACGGATCCATCCTTCCCATCGAGTCATCACGTATCGTTATTCTTGGTCGTCCTTTCCTAACACGACTAATGCGTTAATCAATACGTATTATGGGCATATGCAACTCACGTTGGGGGAGATGACACTTGATACAAATATCTTCAGCATCACTAAGCAAATGGGCGATAAGGACGATTTACATGAAATGGATCTTATCGAGGAGGTAGTACACGAACAATTTGAGGGTAATAATATTGAGGATCCACGTGACGCGTGTTTAGTGACGGTTACCGAGAGTGAGAGAGAGTATTCGAATTTTGATCGAGAAATGCATATGATGAGGGAGATGCTATGTGAGAATGAAGTTAGTGACACAACCGATCTACGTGCTTGGCCACCTAATTTGTCTTTCGACACGAGTCTTGAAAATTTTGATAAAGACTTCGGCCCGGTAGATGAGAACCTCACTGTTGAAGTCCAATTATTATTGGACTAATTTTTGTCACTTAGATGAGAGTGACTCGAAAGATAGGATAAATCAATTCCTTCTTTGTGAACATCCACCCATGCCACAGATGAGACCGAGGACATGACTAGAGTATCGTCCGATTTAGAGCCCGATCCATGCATTCTCGAGTTTGAGGGCAATCTAGGCTTAGCGTGTCATTAAAAATTTTAGTATCACAGTCTCCTAAAGTCTGACCTTTTATGTTATAATGTGATTGGGCACCTCGATAATTTCACTCACTTTAGTCATTATGTGCCTCCACGTATGCATTTTTTCTGTTGGGTCGATTCCCAATTGTTCAGACTTTTGATTTATGATTTGAGAAAGTTGGAGACGATTTTATCGGATCCCATATATGAGGATGAGTAAGTTTTAGGAGAGAGGTCGTCGCACCCCTGACGCGTATGGGGTGAGTTTTTGTTGCATTTTTTAGTCGTGTGAGTGCGTAGGGTGTTTAAGAATGCGTTGAATGTGAATTGTTTGAGTTTATTATTTGTCCCATTGCATTTTAAATTTTGTTTGTTTTATTTTCGCACTATTTATTGTCTTATTTAGATTTTAGTCCTTTTGATGGAAGACAATACAAAAGTCTAAGTTAGGGGGGTACAAGTGCGTCTTTCAAACTTCACAAATTTTAAAATGCCCCTCAAAATTTGAAATTTTCCAAAAAATTGAACAAATTTCAGAAAAGTAAAAAAAAAATTCTTCAAAATAAATAAATTTTGGAATTTAAAATATTCAAAAATATCCCTAAATTTTTTTTTGAAGTCTCATTTTGTAAAAATCCAATGCACTAAGCCGAAATTAACCAAAAACGGAAATTAAGCGAAAATTAAAGACTCGTACGAATAAGTGTGGAGATTTTAAGCCGGTGAGATTTTTGAGCGTATCATCGTTTCCGATTAATTAAATCAATCCGCGTTAAAAATAGCTCAAAAGTTCTCTCAATCATAAAAAAATGCTGATCTTTAAATCTATGTTTGATCGGTTACGAAAAATGAGTGGAAATATTATTTTGAAAACGCACTAAAAATGTCTCAAAACTAAAAATAAATCTTGAAACGCATATGGTAACTTGATTAGTAATTCGGTCATATGAAGTTAGGCCATTGTTTATTTACCCAAAAAAAATATCCATAAAAAGTCATGAAAAATATCCCCTTAAAAGCAAACTTGAGCCTAATGATATCGCTTTTCGTTTGTTAAATCGAAAAACCCAAATTACACTGGAGTTGCGAAAATCGAAAAATCATCAACTAAGTCCAAACGGTACATAAAAAAGGGCAAAAAAATAGAAAAAAATGCTGAAACAGAAATAAATAGACAAAAATGAGAAAAATATGAAAAATAGAAGGAAAAAAGGAATATAAACAAAATGAGAAAAAGCCCTTAGAAAGTGCTAAAGGACAATTCATAAGAAAATTTTCCAACTCCAAAAATTTCCCAACATTCCCATTATTATCGAAAATACCCTTAACAAAAAAAAATCCTAACCGACTCCGAATAACGAAGTTAATTACCGCGTGGAGAGCTAAAAATGCAAAAAGATAATAAAAAGACAAATGGTGAAAATAAAGAATGGTGTTTTTCCATTTCTCAATGACCGTGTTCCATTTATGAGATCATATTTACCATAAAAATTTCGTCTTTCGATTTGTGTGCGTGAACTCGTGCCCATTACATTTACTCTTAAGATCTACGCACACTGAGAGAAAAAGCCACACTTCGAGTGATTTATTTGTGAGAGCATCCCGTGAGAAATTGAATCAAAGTGAATTTTTGCAAGGTAATGTAATGATCAATCGATGGAAGTTAGCGGTTAATTTTTTACTTCACACAACACACTATGAATTGAGATTTACCGAATAAAAGTTTTTTGTTATTATTTTTCTAGAATTTAAAATGTACGATTTATAATTATTTTGATATTTTCTTTGAGTCGTACCATGTGGTACAAAACGAATTTTGTGGGTAAATTCACTGCACCTATTAGGGTCTAGGGGTTTAACAGCTTATTGCATACGCTAAATGCAATCGCTTGCCCGCGAAAGAGGTATTCTATCCTTTAATTATCTAGAAGTTTTCTTAGACTCTTATTCTCATTATTTTAGATTGCTCGTGACTAACTACTTTCTAAGTTTGAGGGATTTGATTATGCATAAATATTTCATATTTATCCCCTTGATTTCGATATTTTTACGGTCTCGAACGTTGCATATATCCCGAATTTATCTCATATTTGTGATACTAACCTTTTTGACGAGTATTTCGTGTTTTGTGTATTTCTCTAATATTGTATAGGTAAATCGTGCAAGTGGATGGAAGAGAAAAGTTGAAACAGTGAAAGAATTGTGAGAAAGGAAAGGCAAGGCCTTTTAATAAATTTTCATCCTGAATTCGAAGGAGGAGTTGAAGAGATTGAAGTCGCGAGAATATTGGAAGAAACAATACCCCAATCCGAACTACGGTTAAAAAGTCACATGCATTTAAAGTTGAGAAGGAAGTCCGATGGTAAAACTGTAAATAAGAGCAGACCAGGCAAATAAGGCAAAGCTTGGCAGAGATTCTGACCGAACCGGTTCCTTTAGGTGAACTGGTTCGCTTCATTGATTTGGTGATGGGTTTTATTCGGCCAAAGGTTTCGGTCCAAGACGGGATTTTGTAATTTTTCCTAGATTTTAGAAGAAGTAGTTTGAGTTTATCCCAACCTCTTTACAATAATTTTTGCACTTGTATAAGGCTATTAGTAGTCTTTTAAACATAGTACGCATCATTGTAGAGCATCAAAGATAGAAAACAATTGGGAGAATAATTTACATGCTTTTCATCAAAAATTTAATATAAGAGCGAGCTTATTTCCGGTTTCTCTTAAAGTGTTGATTTCTCTTGCATGCTTTCATATTCTTCAATATTGGTAATATTAATTCTCATGACATTTCTTATTATTTCATCATGTTTGAATTTATATCAATGAATTATTGCGTAGAGATTAATATTATGACCGACTAAACTCATCCCGAGATGGGGAATATGAACCCAACCTTGGTTTTTGGAAGTTATATATAAAATTCGACATAATTGTATGCTTAATTATTAGGGTTTGATATTTTATTGAGACTAATATAGTATATCTATTAACTCCATTTTTCCAAGGCAACCAGAGTGTTTGAGAACGCAATACACGTGTCAATAATCTTATCACTCGCGTTTATTAATTTGTTGACTAAATATTGTGCAGATTAACACCCACACATATTTAGTTTTTCGGATTAGTTAATGTTTTCTTCTAATTAATTGTATAGTTGTCGAGAATTTTATACTTAGAAAAAATATCTACGGTTAGGGGGGTTGGATCACAATTCCATTTTTCCCAAATTATTTTCAAAACAAACGATTTTAAGTTCTTTCTTTTTTCTTAGTTTAAACTGCAGTTGCTAATTTAATTTTCGTAGTCAAATAGTAATTTTCTCGAAAGCAAAATCATCTTTTCTTTTCTTTTCTTTTGTAAGTCAATACCTAGATCTTAGAAGCCGACCCTACTGTCATCAAAATATTTTACGTCCTATTCCTTGAGGATTCGACCCCAACTTACCGGGTATTGCTTGAGCGACCCACTTACACTTGAGCTGTAGGTACACACGTAGCACACATATTCTGTGTCGCATCAGCTACACATCACCACTGAAGCCTGCGAACAAATTGTACCCATACTACTGATAAATGATGGGTCCACCATCAATGTATGTCCTCTTCGCACCGTCACCGGTCTGGGATACACTGACTCAGATTTTACACCATCTTCTACAGCTATCTTGGCCTACAAAAGTACTCGTCGAGAAGTCCTATAAGTTATCTTCCCCACTCTCTTGGTAGGACCTATCAAATGTGATGTTCAGTTTCAAGTACTCGACGTCCCAGTCATCTCCAACCTATTACTTGGGAGATCTTGGATAAATCCCATAGGGGCATTACCCTTGTCGCTTCATATGAAAGTTATATTACCAGTCGATACAGAGGTTATCATAATCTAAAGGGACAATGGTTGGGCTAAAATTGCCAATACCATTCCCCCCTGGGAACCCACCACGACAGTAGCGACATCTGCCTCGGTAGATTGCTAGTCATCCCACTTGCTTACATGATAGAACAAGAGTTAGTTATTCCCAAATCATCCACAAAATAGGGTACATGCCAAGATTTAGACTTGGACATAATTAAAAGGGAACCCTTTAAGTTGTCACTGCCACGAAATACAAGGGAAAGGGCGATTTTGAGTATAACCCAATAACAAAGCTCCAACCCATGGTCCCAAAGACCCCCATCAGGGGTGAAACTACCATTTTTGCCTTAAAAGAGAAGACCTTCCCTATCATGAACTTTTCGACCCATGGTGCGATGAAGTAAGGAAATCCTTACAACTCGGTATACAAATCCTCTACTAAGAAGGACTATACATGGATCTTGGGAAAGTCCACAAAGTCAGCCAAATCAAGCTTAACGTATTGTGTGTTACTGAGGAGGATAGAGAAATCACTAGGCTGAAACCTAATGGGGATTACCTGCACTAATCCCTAATGAAGTTACCTCGGTAGCCATATTGGGGTCCTCAAAGTTAAGCCCCACAAAACGCTTCCACGACTGGTACACTGCATTCACCGCTCGCGGTATCACTACTGAAAAAGGACGATTAGTGAGCATCCCTAAACTCAACCTTTACTTCCGTGTACTGGACTTAACTTCCCAACTACCTAAGTCACCGTCTTTTGTCGAGCCTCGGGATACCTCCCTGCCAGCCCCCGTGGGATTATCAATGAAACTAATAAAACCACTAACTCTTGTTACAAATACTCTCCAAGTCACTCCTCTATGTGGACGCTGTGGTAGGCCCGACATAGGATCTCGCTATAAATTCTGAGGGGAAAATAGTCCAGCTCATGGAAACTGCCTTCCCTAACCTTTAGTCCGTACCAAAATTCCAGAGCACCTAAAAATCACTCAAAAGGTCCCCCAGCAAAATTCGACCCATCTCATCACCAACATCCCGAAAGATGCGATACTTAATAGCTGGACTTCTATCGTGCATCATGGCCCGCATCATTCAGAGGCCCTTTGAGTATGTCTTGTTAAAAAAAGAGTCCCCCCTCATCCCCTCTCATGATATATCCATTTATAAAGTAGACTTTTTTACTATTATCAATGATGTCCTTCCTCCCTTTGATGGCATAATAAACAGTGATTTCCAGTTTTTACCTGTGTATGTTGCATGTGATGATTATGAATCCAATGATGGATTAAAACTCAAACCTAATAATGATGACTATACAGATATAAAATACTTTAAACACTTGTAAAAATTTAACCAAAGTCAAAATAGACGCATGTCTCCCAACGAGGATGACATAACAACCATGAACTTAGGCACTCCCTAAAACCCTAACCAGTTGCAAACAGGGTCCTCCATAGATGAGAATGAAATTAAAGAGCTCACATATCTCCTCGCCAACTTTTATATGTATTGGCTTGGTCCTATGCCGATATGCCCGGCGTCGACTCCACTATCATCATACATGTAATACCCACTATCCCTAACGCCAAACCCATGAAGTGGAACTTAGTAAGCTGATACTCAAATAGTCCTTGAAAGTTAAGGAAGAAGAATAGAAATAACTTAGAATCGATTTCATTCGAGTAATAGAGTATCCCGTCTATTTACCCAACATCGTACTGGTACCTAAAACCAACTCCAAAGTTCAAATGCGCACAAATTATAGGGATCTCAATTGGGCATTCCTAAAGATTATTTACCTATACTACATATAGACTTATTGGTAGATAGAACAACCAATAACGCGCTTAAATCCTTCGTAGATGGATTCACCGACTATAATCAGATAAAAATGCACCCTGATCACCAAGAAAAACGTGGTTCATTACCCCTTGGAGGATAAATTGTTACACAACTATGCCCTTCGGTCTCATTAATGTCGATGCCACATACCAAAGAAAAGTCACATCTATCCTACACGACCTCATACATAACGAAGTTGAGGTTTACATGGACATCATAGTCATGAAATCAAAAGCCCGCGAAGGACACGTTCCGACACTCCAAAAAATTTTCCAAGGGTTACGCCTCTTCAAAATGAGGCTAAATCCTAAAAAATGTGTCTTCGAGTCATTAAAGGAAAAGTACTCGAGTTTATTGTCAGTAAATATGGAATCAAGTTAGACCCCACCAAGGTGAAAGCCATACGGGAAATGCCACCAGGCAAAGCGATCGGAGGGTTTTTAAGTAAAATACAATTCATAATTCGATTCTTCAACCAACTTACCCCCATTTGCGAACCCATATTCCAAATAGTCAAGAAAGACTCGCCCAAAGAGTGGAACACCCAATGTCAGGAAGTGTTCATTAAAATACAAAAGTATCTCACTCGTTCCTTGTATTAGTACATCACCAATTGAGATAAGCTCTCATGTTCTACATTACTACAATCGACAAGACTATCCTAGACATATTGGCCCAATACGTAGAGAGTTCTCGAAAGTAATGTGCCATCTGGTATGTTATCAAGAAGATAGTATATTATGAGCTTAAATACAACCCCGTGGAAAATGCTCGTGTATCTCTAGTATGAATCACTCGTAAGTTTAGTCATTACAAGATGTTCTTCAACACACGACTCATCTCTACGATGGATTCCCTAAAATACCTTTTCAAGAAACCAACCCTTTCTTACTGAGTGGAAAAATAACTAATGATGATATTCGAATTCAAAATCATGTACGTCACACTAAAAATGCATTAAAGGCTGAGTCACATCTGACTTCTCGCGGGATAACCCTTATCAAAAGAGGAAGAAGGAAACGAGGCAAAATTCCCTAACGAGGACCTCTTCACCTTAAACGATAGAGAAATTTAGGAAATCAACTTCGACGAGGCCTCCAATAAAAGGGGATTCTGCATCATAATGCTCCTTATATCCCCTAACTCATGACGACTCCCCGCGGCTATCAAACTCACATACGAGTGCACTGACAACATGGTCAAGTATGAGGATTGCATTAAAGGTCTCAAAATTGCCTTAAAAATGGGAATCATCGACATAAATGGTTATGGAGACTCAAGACTAGTCACCATTCAAATATTAATGAAATGGAAAATTCTTGATGATAAGCTATAACCTTACCATGCTTACATGGAAAAAGTAGCTTCATGATTCGATTCAAGCGTCTCGAATTCGACTTCCTCCACAAGACTAAAAATAACTTCATAGATGCACTCGCCACCCTAGCCTCCATGATTGATATTCTAGAAGGAACTATATAAATCATGTTTACCACGACTAGCCGGGGCAACCCTTCTTACTACTTTGAGATCGATGCCATCGAAGAAATGGCGGTAGGACCCATTGTATGGTACTAAGACATATAAAACTTGCTCAACAAGAACCACTCCCCGATCGATGCCTCCTTTAATAGTTGACTTACCCTGAGATGATTGCCATACCAATTCATCATCGACTATTTCACCAAATGGGTCGAAGTCGAATCTTATGCAGTGGTAAATGCGATAAAGGTGGCCAAATTCATACGTCGAAACATCATATGCCGCTTCGATGCAGCCAGCAAATTGGCGTCAGATAATGGGTCTCACTTTGAGAAAGTGGTCTCAAACCTACTATGCGAATATAGGATTACTCGGCATAAGTCATCCCCATACAAACCACAAACCAATGGAGCAATTGAATTTGCTAACAAAAATGTCAAATATCATCAGCAAGATGACTGACACCTACAACGACTGATCAGACAAACTCCTACACACTCTCTAGGTTTATTGCACTACAGAGCGAAACTCAATGGGGGGCACCCCTTACTCTTTAGTTTACAGTGTGGAAGCATTTTTACCTAGTGTTCTAAAAGGCGTGCCTAGGTGCTCCTAGGCTTGAGGCTTGGGAGAAACGTCTCGTCTTAAGCCTTTTACTCCTTATTCTTGGTAAAAGACTTAAGACGCACTTTTTTTTAAATAAAAATGCTTTAGTGAAACGATATCGCCTTTTAAGCACTTTTTTTTAATAAAACGAATGGTATCCCAAACCTCTCTACCTCTCGTCCAAAAAAACGTGTATTTTTTTCTTTTTTTTCCTTAATATTTTAAAAAATAGTATTTTAGAGTGCATATATTCAGACATATTTTAAGGTATGTACCATTTTAGTATTTTTTTAATAGACTTGTTATAGTTAAAAATGTAAAAATATATTTAAAAAATGCCTAAACGCCTTTTCACACCTTTTTATGCCTAAGGCCCGCCTAGGCTTCTAAGGCATAAGGCTTGGCCTCCATGCCTCAATCACACCTCGCATTTTTTAGAACCTTGGTTTTACCCATAAAACTCGAGATACCTTTGTCAGAGGTCATGCTCAAAAGCTAGTGGTCGAAACTGACTAGGTCCAAGCTTTCTACGATGAACTAGCAATCCTCGACGAGAGGAGGCTAAAGGTCGCTTATCACAATCAGGGTTACCAGCACCATATCGCCCGCACAACCAATAAGTGGGTAAAAAAATAAAACATACAAGAGGGAGACCTAGTCCTAAAAGAGAATCTCAAACATGGCCGAATTCCTAGAGTAAAATTTGTACCCAATTGGGGGACACTACCTCGTCACCAAAATAAACTCCGATGTGGCACCTACCTTAACTAATCTTGACGGTCATATTTTCCCAACCCTATAATTTCGATTGATTAAAGAAATTCTTTCCTTGAACCTACCTGCAGTGAAAATGAAAAGGATGATTTAACGTAAAAAGAGTCGGTTATAATGGGAAGCGAAGACTATGCAAACCTAGACACATTTCTAGCCCTGTATCAGAAAGTCCACTTGAGCCACCAACCTTTCGCTTGAATTCAACTAAAATCACTTTGACCTGATTCTCCGCTATATTTTTATCGCATACAATCAAATATAGACATGACATTGTCTTTGAAATGGAGATACGTAGGCAACTCGAGATATCACTTCGGGCCCGATCTAAACAAATACCCCAAACCCTATTTTATGGGGAAACCCTATTTATGTTCATTTTACCCTCACTCCCAAAGATTAGGCGCGGTATAAATGAACAAACATCAAGTAATAAAACAGTGCCCTAAGGCATTTTGAGATTCCGCAGGTCATCCTTATTTAAAGAACAATACATAAAGGTTGATACCACGAAGAAAACAATCAAAAGAAACCTAGCGAGAAAACCCTTCTTCCCATAAAAATAAACACCAAACACCACCCCCTCAAATCAACCCGCATCCCGGGACAAAAACATCAACATACATACTCACTTAGGCTCCCCATAAAATGACACCTTATCTTGGCTAAAGAATGATGCTCCGATTCCAAAGCTACATAAAAAAGATCTTGACCGACCACAAGAAAAGAAATGGAACTTCTTTCCATTACACTATGACGTTAACAGAGACAAATGGCTCACCCGAAAGCAAATGAAATTGTCTCTCTCCAAAAAAGAAAAAGTCTCAAAAAGGCGGGGCACTTTTTTTTCCAAATATATATATATATATATATACACACACACACACACACACACACACACATACATATACCCCTTGTTTGTTAGTTCACTTTTGCATAAGAAAAGAATATATATGTGTCACCACAATTTTAAACAAAAAAGACCATAGGCTCATTCGGTCCATACGCACATTGTTCGTTATTCTTATACATAAGTATTGAAAATTAAATGGGAACAGAATAAAACATGCAAAGACGAACCATTCATCTTCAAAAGAAGACGCACTATTTTTTATACATATGATGTATGACGAGAATCCCCTTACACGCCAAAAAGTGTATTCGAGATTTCTCGCGTTCCTCTTGAAGGAACATACAACGTAAATACACGTGGCCTTACCGCAAACAACCCCCAAAACCACAAAAAACACCTTTTTGGGAGATTACATCAAATCCCACCCAAAAGGCCAACTAAAAATATTATCCCGTGAAACCATCACATACGAGGCCTCTTCCCCGGACGACCACCTATGTATCCTCCATCTGAAGACCCGGAACCCTGCATCCTGGCCTGCGTGCCAGCTTAGAAAGCACTAATAGGATAAGTAGGGCCCCCAATTCACTTTATCAGTCCCAACGACTTCCCTATGCAATCTGTGTTCTGATCAGCAAAGACTTCCGTAACTAGTTGGCGCAAAGTTAAATACATCGACGACCATCGAGTCAATATCTCCTGGAGATGGGCAACATCAACCAACACTTGCTAAAAATTTAGAAAACATTAGAAAATAAATTGGTCTAAAACTACAAAGCAATAATTCATACGAGTGCGCTAAAAATATCAACTCACATCATTTGCAAAACGAGTCGCATCCAAAACCGGCACAACCATCCCAAACTCTGAACCACGACGGCGAATGTGCACAATTTAGTCTTTACCATGGAGTTCCATTGTGAACATCGACGCTAGCACCGAATGTCACATCCCGACTAATCAGGAGTGATTAAGGGTTCGGTTGATAGGTTAAACGGGAAAATAAATAATTAGCAGAAATATGCACAATAGTAATATCTTTCAAAATGAAGTAAAGTATTGAAATACATTATTCATTACATGCATCCTAACTAGAGGCACTAACTTTTATTACATAGTCTATAAAAGGAAATAAAAGCAAAAGAAAATTAAAAAGTACGATATGTGCCTTGATATAATATCAATTACATCCATTTATAAGTAGTAGCATATGAAGTTATAATGGGTTCTTCAGTGTTGCGACTGATTTTCTATGAATATATAATTGCTAGAGTACGAAGAAGTGATGCATTAGATTTGTGCGGGTTCGGGGAGATGTTGCTTTTTTATTGCTCGAGTCCATCTATAAATTAAAAAATGTAAGTAAAATTTGCCAAGTAGATAATTCGTATTCTGTACAGTTCAAAACATTATTGTGGATGAGTCAGTATAAGAATTCAATATGAAAGTGGATTCAATATTAGGATAAGATAACATTTTTTTTTCTGAAATGATATAACTAAAAATAGAAATATCTAGCTAGAACTGGTAACGTTTAGGGATGGTTTCTAAATAAATAACCCATAATTATCCGTTTAGAGGCTTTAAAGTAATAGCCATACATACAATAATATTAATACAATGAAATTGGAGACAGTGAATCCAGATATTAGAGATAAAAATAATTGTGCTAAGTCAATCACCGACATTTCATATGGCAGAAATAACCAGGCCCTCAATCATCCGAGTCTTACAGGCCAAATAATACAGTCTTGGGTATAATGAAAGATTATTCCACGGTCATAATGTTTGCTATAATCGAATCGAGTAAAACTGCATCATATGAAATATTGTGAATGCATAATTGTCGTTAAAATTTGAATCAATTATACGTAAACAGTTGAACTACTCAAATGAGTTCATCAATGAGAATATGATATACTATCACATAGATATATCAACAAAAGGCGTAATCAAAAACATTGCGTGAAAATAATAATGAATAAGAAATCACCTACTGTAGACACCCCATTTTGTTGCCCCTAAACTCTCCCTAGGTCCCTAGCACCTCCCTTCATCACTACAAACACAGGTCATACCTCGGGTACTGACCTAGAAGCCATCGGGTACTCCCAGGCTCCATTTGACCAAAAGTCAAACTCTTCAGCATGATCAAGGCTGAATGAATTTTGAAGACCACTGAAAACCCTTTCTAATGGTCCATCCCGTTCGCGATTCTGACTTACCATGCGGACGAATGACCCGTTTTCCCCCCGAAACCTGACCTAAAGGCCACCGGACGCTTCTGGACTCCGTTTGACCAAAGTCAAACTCTTCAGATTGACCGAGATTGAATGAATCTTCAAAGGGCACTGAAACCCTTTTCCAACGGTTCGCTCGATGCGTGATTCTGACTTACGGTACGGACGAACGATCCGTTTTACTCCGAGAAGTCACCGAATGCTTCCAGGGACCAATTGACCAAAGTAAACTCCCCAAACTGGGTCAAACTCTTTGGAATGTCGAATTACATCTCCTAACCTTTCTAACAGTCCACCCCGTATGCGATTCCGACTTACCATGCGGACAAACGATCTGTTTGCGTCCGAAGTTTCCCCGTCCAAAGGACCGATGAGCGCTTCTGAGCCATATTTGATCCAAAGTAAACTCCCGAACCCGGGAGAAGTCCAAGTACTTTCAAAGGTCTCTGAATTACCTTTCTAACGGTCTTCCCCGTGCACGATTCGGATCAACGGTTTGCTCTCTGCGGTCGATTTTTCAAAAAGGCCTGAAAGAGACTGTCAAACGGCAGGCTCCAGACCCTACCTATCGGCAGGTGCCGATAGGCAGAACCAGGGCTATGATGATCGGCAGTGCCCTGGGCCTATAAAAAGGAGGCCTTGACCTCATTGCAAAAGGAGCCAAGATCAGAAACATATCACTCTCAGCAAATCCAGAAAACCTCTCTCGAAGTTAGCGCGATTTCCACATGCAAATCCATTTCCAACCTTCACTTTTCATCATCCTTTTCATCAAACTTGGTGAATTAACCACTCTCCATCATCATCCAAGTGCAAAGGCTTCTCTCCAACATTCAAGCTCAAGATCTTCAAGGAGGTCCAATTTTCTCAATTCTCTCCTTAAATTCTCATAAATTCGCAATAACTTGTTTTATTATTTAGCACTTTTATTCTCTCATCTCCTATATCCTAGTATACTTTTTATCTAGTATTATTGCATATCTCTTATTTTCATATAAATAAAAACCCAAAAAATAAGAAAAAGTGGGTTTGCTCATAAATTCCAAATGGGAATTCTCACACTTTTCTTACACTTTTTTCACAACTAAAACACTTTTTTACACACACACATACACAAATAAGAGAAGTCCCCGGTTGGATTTATGGGAAAAATCCCACCTCTCATTTTTCATGCGAACTACGTGGACTTTGATGCATTTATAGGCTACATAGGCGTCTCGGGGGAAAACTCGAGACTCGAGTCTTATTCTTACTTTTTCTCTCATTTTCTATTTTCTCTAAATTCAATTCTCCTATATTCTATATATTTGTTCTTAGTGGCGTATTATCCTACATACGTTATCGTTCCATTATAACGATCAACGCAAGGATAATCGCGCAAATCCTATTTTCTATATTATTTTTACATTCCTACGAATAACTCACTTTATCTCTTCCGTGATATAAGTCGAGGATTCCTATCTCCACCATATATACACGTGCACACATATCACGGGGAAAATAAAAGGAAAATAGTAAAAACCCATGAGAGATCGTAAGGGCAGAATGGGTGCCTAACACCTTCTCATTTCGTAACTTAGCCTCTGGACCCTTCTCAAATAATTTTGGTTTCATATGTATCAGTATGTCTTTGGATGCTGTCCTTCGGGATGGCTCCCCCTTTTCTTTTGTCTGCTTTAAGTAAAATAGACTGGCGACTCCATATCTCTACATTTTCACCTCACCAAACTATGCCGGCCGAAGCGCTCCCGAGAGGGATGCGCTGAACCCAGGATCCTCACTCTCCCGCCCGCCGCGAGGATCGAGGATGGCCACAGTGGCGACTCCGCTGGGGACTTTATTATTTTTGAGGGCTATACTCTATTTACATGGGTGTTATACTTGTTTATATTTTTCCCCCATCTCTGTATGTTCCCCTTTTCCATGGGTACCCCATGCTTATGCTTCTATTCACACACTTGTAGAAAATTCTCCATGTACACTTCCCACCACGTGCACCTAGGACCACATATATCCACACGTTACACGCATCACCCATCCATACTTGGTATACCCTTAGTACTTGTACTTTGCTCCCTGTTTGGCATAATCAAGAAAGGCATTCTCATCATAAGATACTAATAAGAGAATCATGCATGATTCACACGACATCACCAAAGAGCATTGTTATTGACCAAATTCTATCCAGTAACTGGAGGGTTACTTCGTGATGGGCGCTGATCCGACAGGGCGCAATTACCCTAAGCGATATGACTCTTACCTTCCATTGGCCAAGTACCTTCGACGTAAATCGAACGGTTCCCCCGCATCGTACCGCTTGACCGAAGTCATGATGGGAGGTATATCGCAGGGAATTCGTTCACGGATGCCGAGTATATCGAATTTGCTCTCACACAAACCGTCCCCACGAGGTATATAGTGAGGCAATTCACGTACACTCAGGTATATCAAATGGCTTGTCCACATGTACCGATTTCTCACAAGAGCAAGACGTGTATCGTGGAAGTCACGCCAAAGGGGGGAGCCCTTTTCGATTCACCCAACCAACTGCATACCCGCATATAGGTGTCAAGCCTAGGACACACATGTTAGATTGCCGATTTCTACCTGAAACTCTGCCGAAACTTTGGGTCAGCCTGCCGCCCAAATTTTTGCGCATTTTTAAAATGGAACCCTATCCGTGAGCCTGGTTACAGGTCCAGCCATAGCTTTGCATATATTACAAACCCCACTTTTCCAGGCTCGGGTCCCGTCCGGCATTTCATTTTTGCATTCAGGACAATTTAATACAAGTGAGAACATAATAATCATAATAATCATACTGAGTTCCGTCTCCAAAAACATTTATCCATTCTTTATACAAAAATCCAAAAACATATCTCCTTTATTTATCTAAAATCCAAAAATATTTCTCCCTTCTTTATCAAAAATCCAAAAACATTTCTCTCTTCTTTATCAAAAATCCAAAAATATTTTATCATTCAATCTCTAAAAGAAAAAAAAATCAAAAATATTTTTATTCTTTTTCTCAAGAATAAATCCCATTTTACGCCTTCTCAGGTCGACCGCACGCCCTTGGCCTGGCTCCTTATTGGCTTCGGTCTTCAGTCAAATCACCCCCGAATTCCGTTTGCTCTCTTGTTACTTCTTCCAAGTCCGGTATCCATCCGCCTTCCATAGAGAACACAGACCAGGTACCAGTTGTGCAGTCGGATCTGACAGCAGTTCTAGCTCAGCTAGTGTCCAAGATTGACAACCTCCAGACTGAGGTTCGAGAGATGCAACGAAACCAGGTTCCCATTCCTTGAGAGCCCGAGGCCCTCTTCCCTCGTGCTATGGATCCACCTGAGCCTATCCGGATTCCTTAAGAGTATCAGCACGCTCCACGTACCCCTCCTGCTAATGGGTCGTCGCCTGCCCAGCTTCAGATGTCGAACCTCGCCCAGCCTGTGCCTAACTTGTCTATGATCATTGATTCGAAAGAGGAAGAGTTGAACAAAATCAAAGAAGATCTCAAGATTCTCACTAAGAAGTTCGACCAAGTCAAAATCTCTGGGAATTACATGGACTATACCCACGTGTCTCCTTATCCTAGAGCGAGGTTACCCGAGAAGTTCAAGATGCCAAATATCGACAAATTTGGAGGAACTGGACCCCCAATTGTTCATCTTCGCAGTTATCACCATGCTATGACTCTCCTAGAGGATTCTGAGGAAGTAATGGCCCAATTATTTTAGCAAACTTTGAAGGATAGCGCCCTCCGATGGTTTTTATCTCTCGAAGAATCCAGACTCCGTAGTTGGGAGGATGTAGCCCGAGAATTCATGTTGCAGTACAAATATAATGAAGAGCTTGAGGTCACCCGCCGTGATTTAGAGCTGCTCAAATAGAACCCTGGGGAATCAGATAGTAACTTCATAGCCCGATGGAGGGAAAAATCAACTACCATGACCAATCGGCCATCCGGGGAAGAACAAGTCAACATAGTGAAGAAGAACTTCTTTCCCCATGACCAATTGAGGAAGGTCTTGCTAAAACTGAAGTTGAACCAAAGAAGGTGCCCAGACAGTTCACCCCCAGAAAATATGATAAGCCCGTCAGTGCTACAGTCTCCACCATCAACAACATCTCTCAACCAACCACCTCATGGGCACCGAAAAGTCATCCTGTACCAGTTCGAAAAGATTACACCGGGCTCCATGCCTCCCTCTCCAAAGTCTATCAGGCCCTATTAAGCCGAAACCATATCAAACCCTTGGACCCCGTCCATTGCCAAATCCAGTCACAAGAAACTTCAAGGCAGATGCTCATTGCGCCTTTCACCAAACTGCTGGCCATACCACCGACCAATGCTTTCACCTCCGAAACATAATCCAAGGTATAATTAACCGGGGTACCATCGCCCCACCAGCCAATTCTAAGACAAATACTACTCACAACCCATTCTCAAATCATGCCAATGCCATCTTCTTAGAAGAAAACCCAGATTTTGATCCCTCAACTCAAATCACACCCATATACTCTCCTAAACCTCTTCAAATTTGCCCATATTTCCTCCTACACCCCACTAGCCTCGCTAATTAGGCACTGTCACTCCTTACTAGAGCATGTATCGCTTTCCGTACCCGTTCCGAAAATGAAAGTATGGAATTGCCAGAAGTGTTAAACTAACTCCTAAAGTTCGGGATGAAATTGCCCCCATAGATGAGTATTGATTGCCAGAGGTTCAGTACACTGTTCTTGGAAGCGCGAAAATGGGCCCGAGAGTCAGACAATTGGGTAGTACCAACCGATGAAGTTAGCCTAGATGACGTTGTCCAGATTATGATAAAATTATTCAAGCAAACCAACAACATTTGCAGTATCACCGAGTAACTTGATACTTTGAAGCTACAAGGGCGCCTGGTCCCTTCACCCTTACACATCCCCACCAATTGGGAAGACCTATATGAAGAGGCCATTGAAGTTGTGGAATGCATTGACTTTACATAGAAAGACAGAATTGTTGCCACCGGATGGGGGGAAGAATTCTAAGATCCGAATGAAGGGCAAGTTTCAGAAAAAACTGGCCCGGTAGCCGACATGTGTGGGATGATATCATTTGAAGAACTCCTCGGAGAAATAAAGAAGGTGGCAAAATAACCCGAGATTAACGAGGAAACGGGATTCATATTCTTCCTTCCTTCGGTAAATCACATGACCAGATCAGGGAGGCATTACCAGATCCCAAGCTCACTACCAGCAAATGACAAAGGGAAGGGCGTTGAAGACCTTCCTATGCCAGAGATGACCATCAAGGAGAGCAAGATCCTCGATCAACTGAAGAAAACTCAAGCTAACATCACTCTATGGGGGCTTTTCATGTCTTCCCAGCTACATAAAAATGCTTTGATCAAGTTGCTCACTGGACCCACAGTTCCTCCTTCTACCACACCAGAAGAAGCAATAAATTTGGTCGAATCCTTGACCTCTAATCGAATGCTATCATTCTCCGAAGAAGAAATCCCTAAAATTGGGCCAAACCATAATCATGCACTCAATATCTCCGTCAAAGTTATGGGAAAGGTCGTACCACTCTCTCTTATTAATAATGGATCGGCCTTGAATGTCTGTCCACTAAAAACTTTCAGATGCTTAGGACTGAAAGAAAGTGACCTAGCTCCAACCACCGCTGTTGTGCGTGCCTACGATAATACCCGTCAGGAGGTGATGGGGTCCATAAAACTGGTAATAGGGGCTGGCCCTATAAACCCTGTCATTGAATTCCAAGTTATTGACATCCCAGCTTCTTTCAACTTGTTGCTCTGACGACCTTGGCTCCACAGTATCAAGGGTGTGTCTTCCTCGATCCATCAGAAATTGAAATTCTTCATCGACGGACGAGTCATCACCATTTTGGGCGATGACAATAATGCCGAGGGTGCAAGCACCAGCAGTCCAATCCTTGAGATACAGCACGGATCAAACGATATGTTCCTATCAGGATTTCGAGTTGAGCCACTTCTACTCCCGACGGGGGACGATTTCAAAGAAAGGGTTTATCCAGAATACGATCCTCATGGCAACGTCAATGTGATTCAGATGTTCAGAAACATGCACTTCATGCCCGCACTGGGGCTAGGGTAAAGACAACAAGGGATACTTGACCCCATCGAACTGAAGAAAGCTTTCCCTCCTTGTGGCTTGGGGTATCAACCATCAGAATAAGAGCTCGGAATGATCCGCCAATCTCGACCAAAGAGAAGCCTAGACTGCATCCAGACTATCCCAAGAGACTCCTTAAATGGACGGTTCATCAAAAAGGGTGAAGACTTCCCCTTTTACGGCTTTCGGAAACCATGGTACGACCACACAGATAAGAAAACGAAACCTGGAATGGAGATATTCTTTCAATATAGCTACACATGGGGTGAGAGTTCCCAACACCATGTACAACCACCCATCAAAGATACCGAAGAGACTGAGGAAAGTGACTTTGAAAATTCCTTCTACTTGTAGACACTAGGGCTGGCACTCTATATGGTTCATTCAGGCACTACATCACCGGATCCATCCCATCTGATTAAAGCTGTTGATACACCTCTCCTCAACTGGCATGCTGCGCCAGTTCTACCTGTTGAAATCCCACCTAACCCCAATGTTTACCCTATTTCTTCTTATATTGTTTATCCTTGCTCAAGTGTAATCGAGACCACTTTTGATGAGGTTCTCAATGCTATTTTTCCTATCAATGAAATAAACGAAGATTATGAGTACCTTGATGTGCCTTACATTAATTGTTTAGATTCTAATCAAACTTTTAATGATGATGATTTTATAAATGAACAATTCTTAACTGATTTAAATAAGGTTAATAACAAACAACATAATCGCATTCAAGTTAATGAAGAAGAGACTGTTATTATTAACCTCGGTTCTAGTAGCCAACTGCACGAGATTAGGATAGGAGCTACCCTTAGTGAGCATGAGCGCGCACAATTCGAAGAACTGCTAAAGGAATTCGTGGATGTCTTCGTGTGGCCCTACGATGATATGCTCGTCATTGATCTTGAAATAGCTCAGCATGAGATCCCCACTCTCCCAGATTACAAGCCGGTTAAACAAAAGTTGAGAAAGCTCCGCACCTAATGGTCGCTCAAGGTCAAAGAAGAGGTGGTCAAATAGTTGAACGTGGGCTTCATTCGTGTGATCGAATATCCCACATGGTTGGCCAACATAGTGCCTGTACCGAAATCAGGAGGGAAGGTTCAGATGTGTGTAGACTACCGGGACTTGAACAAAGCCTCTCCAAAGGATGATTATCTGCTACCCAATATCGACATGATCGTAGACAACACAGCCAGTCATGCTCTCAAGTCATTCATCGATGGGTTTTCCGGATACAACCAAATCAAGATGCACTCAGATCACCAAGAAAAGATCGCGTTCATCACTCCGTGGGGAACCTTTTGCTACACTGTTATGCCATTTGGTCTCAAGAATGCTGGGGCTACCTACCAGAGTGCTGCCACAACCATCCTATATGATCTGATTCACAAAGAAGTTGAGGAGGTATATGTGGATGATATGATTATCAAATCCAAAACTAAAGAATGTCATGTTCTGGCTCTCCGAAAGTTCTTCGAACGACTGTGGCAGTATCAGATGAGACTCTATCCGCAAAAATGCGTCTTCGACGTTACAAAGTGAAAACTTTTGGGATTCATAGTCAGCGAGAAAGGAATAGAACCAGATCCTGCCAAGCTGAAAGCCATACTTGAGATGTCACCTCCTCGAACAGAGAAAGAAGTCCGAGATTTCCTTGGGAAATTATAATATATCAGTCAGTTCATCAGCCAACTAACCTTCATCTATGAACCGATCTTCAAGCTCCTCCGAAAGAATTCAACCAAGGTTTGGAACGAGGCCTGCCAAGAAGCTTTTGATCGAATCAAACAATATCTGACCCAACCCCCGGTACTCATACCACTACAGCCTGGTCTCCCCTTACTCCTATACCTAACCATAACCGACACTGTAGCTAGGGCTTTGTTAGCCCAATATCCTGAGGATTCCTGTAAAGAAAGAGCCATCTATTATGCCAGTCGAAAATTGTCTGGGTACGGAGTCAACTACACTGCTTTGGAAAAGGCATGCGTCGTGCTTGTCTGGGTCACCTAAAAGTTGCGACACAACATGCTCGAGCCTTCCCCATCAAACTTGTATCCCGAATGGACCCCATCAAATACCTGCTTGAGAAACCCGCCTTATCCAGTCGAATGGCCCGGTGGTTGATGCTCCTAGCTAAGTTCAATATCGTGTATGTCATGCAGAAATCCATGAAAGGAAAAGCTATCTCTGACTACCTCGCTGACTACCCCGTGGAAGAAGATGATGTTTGGATCCCCTAATTGCCAGATGAAAACATTCTCTGTGATGCTCAAGACAGTCTCCGATGGTAAATGTTCTTTGACGGCGCTGCCAACAAAAAAGGATATGGCATTGGGATACTTCTGATCGCCCCAGATGACTCCCACACTCCCATCGCCGTCAAGTTGGATTTCCCTTGCACCAACAACATGACTGAATACGAGGCATGCACAGTAGGCCTCAAAGTTTCTCTTAAGAAAGGTATTCAACGCCTAGATGTCTACGGGGATTCTACCCTCATCATTGGTCAAGTGCTCAGAAAGTGGAAAATTAAGGACGAAAAACTCTAACCCTTTCATGCCCACTTAGAAGAACTAGCCTCCTAATTCCAATACATAGCCTTCCATTACTTACCTAGAGAAAAGAATAACCTAGCCGATGCACTCGCTACCTTGGCCTCCATGGTTGACATGCCCGAAGGAATAACTATGACCCCCTTCCTGGTTCAAAAGCAAGACAAACCAACCCACTATTACCATATTGAGCTTGTCTCCACAGAAGATCCCCAACTAGACAATTGTTGGTACTATGATATCTGGTGCCTCCTCAAAGATGGTAGGTATCCCGAGGGTTCCAACAAGAAAGACCGAGTAACCCTCCAAAGACTGGTCGCCGAGTACATCATCTGTCATAAAACACTACTCAAAAGGAACTTCGATGGAACTCATCTGTACCGTATCGCAGGGACTGACATTGAAAAGATAATGCAAAAAATCCACAACGGGGAATGCGGGACTCATAAACGGTCACATGCTTGCCAAGAAGATCATCCGACAAGGCTACTAATAGACCACCATGCCCCAGGATTGCACCGCCTACGTCCGGAGATGCCTCAAATGCCAACAGTTCTCCAATCTCCAACACCTGCCTCCGCGAGAATTATACAACATGACTTCTCCCTGGCCGTTCTCCACCTGGGGTATCGACATCATAGGGAAGGTTACACTAAAGGCTTCCAACGAGCATGAGTTCATCCTAGTTGCCATTGATTAATTCACCAAATGGGTTGAAGCTTAGTCATACGCAGTATTGAACGCTAAGAAAGTGGCCAAATTCATCAAGAAAAATAGCATCGACCGATATAGGGTCCTGCATGAGCTAGTGTCAGATAGTGGGTTGCATTTCGAGGCAGAAGTCACAGAAGTGGTCAACGAGTACGGGATTCAGAGACACAAATCTTCTCCCTACCGACCTCAGATCAATGGTGCAGTCGAAGTCGCCAATAAGAACCTCAAATTCATCATCAGCAAGATGATCGAAAGCTGTTGGGATTGGACCGACTGAATCCCATACTCCCTCTGGGGCTATCGAACCTCAATCTGAACCTCTATTGGGGATACCCCCTACTCTCTAGTCTACGGCATGGAAGCAGTCCTACCCGTGGAGTTAGAAATACCCTCACTGCGCGTCATGCTTGAAAACAAAGTCAATGAAGAAGACTGGTGCCAAAACCGTCTTAACGAGCTGACCCTCCTAGATGAAAGCAGACTAAAAGCACTGTATCACATACAAGGGTACCATCGCCGAATAGCGTGTTCATTCAACAAGAGAGTCAAGGACCGCGGTGTCCAAGAAGGGGATTTAGCCCTCAAGGAGATAATAGAACCCATCTGGGACCCCAGAGGGAAATTCAAGCCCAATTGGAGTGGACCCTACATTGTGAAGAAGATCTTGTCTGGCGGTGCCGCCATACCCGCCGACCTAGATGGGGAGGATATAGCTCGTCCAGTCAACCTGGACCGTCTCAAAAAGTTCTACCCTTAGTCCGAAATCTCGGCGCGCTACGACTCTTCTCGTCTCCCTTCTATTCTAAAAAAAAACTCTTCATTTCCCTCTACCCAGAACTACGTGGGCCTGATCCTCTGCAAAAAACCATTTTCAAATAAAATTAAAATTTTTCTAAATCCCTAGAGGTACGTAGGAAGCTCATACATCTTACAAGAGCACGGCCCCTTCTTTTTCACAAAAAAAATATTCTTTTCTTACCTCCGAGAACGACAGTTCATTCTAACATATATTTGAACAAAAGGATTATGCATGCCTTAGCGATCGGTATAGATAATTCAAAATACAAAATTCATCCAAAGGCACAACTAGATGATCAAAAACTCGTTTATTTCACTAATAAGAAATTACAGTACAATTACATAAGAAAAGGAACGGATAACTCCCTCCCCCTACCTTCCTAGAAAGCCAAATAAAATTCCCAAATTCATTCCCCATTACAAAATAAACTCTCTAAGAGTCCTACCCACAACTACCAGAGGATCCTGCTCCATCATCATTATCTACATCCTGGGCCCCCCAAACTTCTCCTGCCTGAACAGAGTGCTGCAGGCACTCCATGGATCGATAAGCCCGAACCAGCTTCGGAAAAACCACAACACCCCCTTCCATGGTATTAAATAAGACAAGCCACCTTTTTTCAGTCTCCATTGCCGACATCTTATTGACTACTCTCCTCCACAACCACTTCATATAATCCCCAGGGATGTGCCAAACTCTCCCAATAGACTGAGAGGGACGGGTCGACGGATGCCGACTCTCCCACAAAGAGCCAAGTCGTATGCGCAGACGCTCAGTCAAATCTTCTACCGAAAAGAAGTCTAGTGTCAGAGGTGGCACGACCTGCTCCCAGCCAAATTGACACAAAAGTCGCCAAGAGAAGTAAAAGGAAGTATGTCTGAGGTCAACTAGTCGAACATACGGGCATTCTCCCTGCTCCAGAATAGGCAGCAACTGTCCCCACCAAGGCACGGACCAGTACAGATTCAGAGCCCCATGCTCCACAAACCAGTTCTCCGAGCTCTCAATATCCAAGCCAACGCTGATGAAGCATCATGAAAAGAAGTTGGGTACAACCGACAAAGGATATTCTGGAGGAGTCACCAAGCGAAGTCTTTCAGACAACCACATGAACAACATCACGGGGCAACCCCTCAAGAAGTCAAAACGACCTTCTCGTCAGGCATCCAAACTGTTCAGGGTCTCCGCCAGTATCACCGCCGCAGGATTGCGACGGTATGTTATCCATGAAGTAATGGCTGCCAGTTGCGGGAACAGTTCCCCAGTCACCAGCAGTAATTTTAAAACCAGGCCCAGAACAACGGCTCCAGCGTATCCAACATCACCTACTTCTCATGAATGCATGAACTGTAACACCGTCGAAAGGGAGATCATTCCTCCAGTAACGAGTGGTCTAACCGCCGAAGGCGAAATACGAAGAAGCCCGACCAATAAATCCCTGGGAGAACGGGAAAATTTAGGTAGAGCCACAGCAACGCTGGGATTTATCCCCAGCGTGGCAGAAAATTCCTCGTAGGTAGGACAAACTTCATCCTACCCAAAGCGGAATACATGGTATTCGGGGTACTAAAATTGTACCGCCGCAATTAACATGTTCCATTCAATAGGTCGGTTGCGCCACAAAGAAACTCGATGCATGTTGAAAGCATCGTAGTTAATATTATAAGCGCACATTGTTTCCAAGGCTTCGAGATAGTTGGAGAACTCAATGCTACCAGGGAGAGCCATCTTGCAAGACTAAAAAATAGTAAGCAAGTAAGTAAGAATGGGAAGGTGTGATGGAAACACTCCACCCTCACCCCTTTTTATACTTGAAAACCCTAACAAAAGACATAACCCTTGCAGAAGTCGGAGGGAGTCCTACCCCACAAAGTACCAAAGACTGGATAGGGTACCAATAAAAGCTTTGAATTGATGGGACTGGACTTGACTGTGATAGGCAGGGCAAGGTGCTTGCCGATCAGCAACCCCCCATTTTTGGAAATTTTCCTTTTTCCTTTTTTATCACAATCAGAAAACCCAATAAAATTGATATTCTCTACAGAATTTCAAAAACCCACTTTATACTTTCTCATTTTTAAAACTTTCCTTCAAAATCCCAAAAATATCTCTTTTTACGGTCTCAGCAGCAAAGTAAAAAGCGCATATGCATTCATTCATCATTAACATAAGATAATCAAAAAACTCCATTACATTGCATAGATATCTTTTTGTGTTACATCAAATTTTGCAGGAAAATAAGAAAAAAGCAAAAACAACGGGACTCAGCCCGAACCCACATTCTCTCTCTCTCTCTCTCTCTCTCTCTCTCAAACCTATACTTCACCCCTGCGACGTGCTATCTTTCCCATGCGAAGGGATGATGCACCACCATTACCCGAGCCAGAGTCCTCCCCGAACGAAGCTGATGGCACCAGGTAAGAAGGGACAGTAACAGTGTCCCGAATATGGGTAGTCGCCGAAGATATCAAGTCTCTGATGTCCCTCAGCCAAGTGGTCGACACCCGGACTTACTGGAAGGAAAAGGAAAAATCAGTATCAAGAGAAAAAGATCAAAACATAAACCAAAAAGAGGAAAAGAACAGAAAGGTATACCGCAAGATGAAGAACCTCCTCGGTCATGCCCAACTCCTTCGGATCCATCGCGTGAGGATGATGCAACATAGGCACCATCCCTTCATCAGCCTGCGCAATGTTATATGAAGGGGTATGCAACTGCACGAAAGGAACCTCCGAAGTTGCCGCCGCCACAGATGTCGACAGACCACCGCCGCTATAGGAGGACCCCACCGCCCTACTCGAACCCGCAGGAGGGAAAGGCAAGGCATCATATATACTGGGCGCCATCAACCAACTCGTCACAAAGTCCATATAGTCATATGACGTTGTCGTATCAGTGTACAACAGGTAGGACTCACCGATCATCGCCGCAATCCTCGCATCCTCCAGAAGTAGCCGCTCTCGCCTCATAGACGTAGGTGGCTACGCAGGTGGTACCACCACCTCCTCCCCATCAATCTGTCGAACCTCCCGCTCTCCGAGATACCAGGAGTGGACAAACTCATGTGCCAACAAATGTCTCATCTGCGCACTCACCCCAGTCTATACCGTGTCCTTAATAGCCATCCCCCAAGGGTAAAAGGTCACCTGAAAGTCCCCAACAAGCATAAGTCAATAACAGAAGCAGAACATGCCAAAAACCAAGACTGAAAAGGAAAGAGTCTTACCCTATCACTGATCAGGCCATTGAGGACCTGACGCACTGCCTCTAGAGAAAGAGATCCCTTTGACTGTCGATTGACCTTCCACCACCGATACAACCGGTAGAAGTCACCAATAGTCTCGTCCTTCAGAGCGATCAGCGGGGAATTGCACCCAATCACCTCATAGAACCACGTATGCCAAAGATAAGAATTTGTAATAAAAAAGAGACGCATAAGGAAAATGCGCAAAATAAATAATACCTCAAGAAGATACGTGGCTCTAGTAAAAGTTTGTCGGCATCACCGACTGAATGCATCCAGAGAAAAATAAAGGTTCGCCAAAGTCAGGCTCCCCCTATAGTAAAAATGGATGTTCGAAAACACCCTCAAGAATGGCAAGAACCACAAATGGATGACGTCGTCGGTCGACGCCACCATAAAGCCTCCCAGCACCAATAAGATGAATAGTCGGGCCATCTGCCTCACCTGCAGCCCGTCCTCCACATCAACCACCCTGCTCAATATAACATCCTTCACTAAGGATAGCCGGATAGAATCTCCAGACACCATCCTCCCCGTGTTATCGAGCGCCACCCGCACCGCCTTCGGCCTCACCTGCAAAGAACGATCCACCTCTATATGTTCCCCATCATAATCCAGTTCCAGTAGCTACTGCATGTCTATGGGAGTCACCGTCATCTTCCCAAAACCGAAATGTAAGGTATGGGTAGTATCCTACTATCTCTCCCCCAGAGCGCACAAGACCGCTGTCGAACGAGGCGTCTCATCCAGCACAGACGCCTACCTCCCAAAACTCGCTGATGATACCACCCAGCACACTACCAGTGGAAGATGCTCCCAGACATCCTTAAGCCCCGTCGTTTTTCGGGCACACATGTTCTTCAAAGAGATATCAGACTGACAAAAGAAAAAACCTTGTCAAAATTCAAAAAGAAAGGAAGAATCACCAAAAAGAGAAGAATGCCAAAAGTCATTTTACTTACATAACCGCCAGGATTCACCACCCTTCAGAGCGATGACGCGACGGCTCCCGCGGTAAGGTCCGCTCATTCGCCACTGGCTCAAACGCGTCAAAGGAGTTCTCGCTCCCAAAAGCAAGAGGCGCTCTGGACCTCTACTCCACGTTCGCCCAATTATTAACGGTCAACCATTCCCTATATGCGGTAGTGCTCACAAAAGTGGCAATTTCTTAGAGATAGGAATGCTAGAACGATTCGCAGAGAAAAATCGTAGAAAGAGAGAAAGTAAGAAGGTGTGAAAAATGAAGAGAATTCGCACCTTTAAATAGGATACCAAGGGTCATGCCGATCGACACTGTACCCCAACCTACCGATCGGCACTGCCTCTTTACCTTCCCGAGGCAGTCCAAAAGTCCGTGCCACTGCCGAATGGCACCCCCCATATTATGCTGACCGGCACCACCCTTAAAATTTTGTACAAAAATTCCCAGAAAATACCAGAAAGCCCTGAAAAATCCTCAGAAAATTCCTAAAAATCCCAGAAGAGATTTAGGACATTCTCACCAAGAAAATTTCGCACTCCCTCAAAAGAAATACTTCCCCAGCGGAACTCTCAAAAGACAAGAGAATCTCCCCCCGGTAACGTACCCGAAGGATCTCTAAAGATCACTCCCTATGCCCCAAAAGTCTCAATTTTCCCCGAGCAATACGTCCAAACCCTGGACCACCTAATCACCTCCCCAGTGGAATTTTGGCTATTCCTCCAGAGGATGCAAGAGATTTCCCCAGCAATCGGATCCCCAGCCCAAAACAAAACAACAAGGTAATTTCCCTAGCAGAGTTCCCCGATAATATCTCAACTTAAGCCCGCAGAATTGGCTTCGACCCGCAGAATTGGTTATCTCATCTTTAAGCCTGCAGAATTGGCTTCGACCCGCAGAATTAGACATCACAACTTAAGTTCGCAGAATCGATAACCCTCATCTTTAAGCCCACAGAATTGGCTTCATCCCGCATAATTGGTCATCTCATCCTTAAGCCCGCAGAATTGGCTTCGACCCATAGAATTGGTCATCACAACTTAAGCCCGTGGAATTGGCTTCGATCCACAGAATTGGTCATCTCAACTTAAGCTCGTAGAATTGGCTATGACCCGCAGAATCGGTCACCCTCATCTTTAAGCCTGCAGAATTGGCTTCGACCCGCATAATTGGTCATCTCAACTTAAGCCTGCAGAATTGGCTTCGACCCGCAGAATTGGTCATCTCAACTTAAGCCTGCAGAATTGGCTTCGACCCACAGAATTGGTCACCCTCATCTTTAAGCCCGCAAAATTGGCTTCGCCCCGCAGAATTTGTCATCACAACTTAAGCCCACAGAATTAGCTTCGACTCGCAGAATTGGTCATCTCATCTTTAAGCCCACAGAATTGGTCGTCTTATCTTTAAGCCCGCAGAATTGGCTTCGACCCGCAGAATTGGTCATCTCAACTTAAGTCCTCAGAAATGGCTTTGACCCGCAGAATTGACCACCTCAACTTCAAGCCCTCAGAATTGGCTTCGACCCGCAAAATCGGTCACCCTCATCTTTAAGCCCACAGAATTGGCTTCGACCCACAGAATCGGTCACCCTCACCTTCAAGCCCTCAGAATTGGCTTTGACCCATAAAATCGGTCACCCTCATCTTCAAGCCCTCAGAATCGGCTTCGACCCACATAATTGCTCATCCCCAGCACCTCCTTAGGAATTGACATAAACCTTTGATCATCACTTCCTTTAAACCATCCCTAGTATCCTCAATTCCTTAGGTCCTCAAAATCGACCTCAACCCTCTGAATTGGTCATCCTTATCCCCTTAGGTCCTCAGAAACGGCCTCGACCCTCTGAATTGATCATACTCTTTCAAAAGCATCATGCGGTGTCTATTCGACGACTATAATTTGTTCTAAACTCACCCATCGAGGGGCTCTGTAGACACCCCATTCTGTTAGCCCTAAACTCTCCCTAGGTCCCTAGCACCTCCCTTCATCACTACAAACCCAGGTCATACCCCGGGTACCGACCTAGAAGCCATCGGGCACACCTAGGCTCCGTTTGATCAAAAGTCAAACTCTTCAGCATGACCGAGGCTGAATGAATCTTTGAAGGGTACTGAAAGCCCTTTCCAACGGTCCATCCCGTGTGTAATTCTGACTTACCATGCGGACGAACGACCCGTTTTCCCCCGAAATCTGACCTAACGGCCACCGGACATTATGGACTCCGTTTGACCAAAGTCAAACTCTTCAGCTCGATCGAGACTGAATGAATCTTTAAAGGTCACTGAAACCCCTTTCCAACGGTCCACTCGGTGCGCGATTCTGACTTACGTTACGGACGAACGATCCGTTTTACTTCGAGAGGTCACCGAACGCTTCTAGGGCCCGATTGACCAAAGCCAACTCTCAAACTGGGTCAAACTCTTTGGAATATCGAAGTACATCTCCTAACCTTTCTAATGGTCCACCCCGTGCATGATTCTGACTTACCATGCAGACGAACGATCCATTTGCATTCGAAGTTTCCCCGTCCAAAGGACCGATGAGCACTTTCGAGACAAATTTGACACAAATTCAACTCCCGAACCCAGGAGAAGTCCAATGACTTTCAAAGGTCTCTGAATTAACATTCCAATGGGCTACCCCGTACGTGATTCAGATCAACGATTTGCTCTCTGCGTCCGATTTTCCGAAAAGGCCTGAAAGAGACTGCCAAATGGCAGGTTCCAGATCCTGCCTATCGGTAGGTGCTGATAGGTAGGACCAGGGCTATGCTGATCGGTAGTGCACTGGGCCTATAAAAAGGAGGCCTTAACCTCATTGCAAAAGGAGCGCATATAAAAAACATATCACTCTCAACAAATCTAGAAAACCTCTCTCGAAGTCAGCGCGATTTTCACATCCAAATCCCTTTTCAACCTTCACTTTTCATCATCCTTTTCATCAAACTTGGTGAATTAACCACTCTTCATCATCATCCAAGTGCAAAGGCTGCTCTCCAACATTCAAGATCAAGCTCAAGATCTTCAAGGAGGTCCAATTTTCTCAATTCTCTCCTTAAATTCTCATAAATTCGCAATAACTTGTTTTTATTATTTAGCACTTTTATTCTCTCATCCCCTATATCCTAATATACTTTTTATCTAGTATTGTAAGGACACAAATTTCCAATTGAGTCCATATATAGTTTTGGCTCAATTCCGGACAAAAACATTTATTCATAGGATAGTATTCAATTGTAATATTCTCAAGCCTATGAAGTGTATGTTGAAGACGTAGCGGCAAAGAATTTAAAGCTTCATCAAAATGCCGGTTTGTGTGCCTCGTTTCTACGTTATCAACTAGAGTTCCATGCTCCCAAGGTATGAATGTAATGATATTTTATATAGGAGCTTGGAACAATATGTATTGGGTGTTAGGTGTAATAAAAACTGCATTTTATTTTCAGAAAGAACCAATTAGAACTTTAAAATAAGTATATAAAAGTTTCTGGGCCAAAATCGAATTTTTCAATCTTTCTGGTCGTTCGTTAGAAATGTCGTTCGAACGAGTTTTTTCGTTCGAACCAGGTTTCGTTCGAACGAGTTTTGTCGTTCGAACCAGTTTCGTTCGAACGAGTTTTGCCAACGACCCTAACTGGTCAGTCGTTCGATATGTCGTTCGAATGAGTTTTCGTTCTAACGAGGTATCTAACGAACTTCTAACGAGCCCGGGCTGGTCGCTCGTTAGAAGTCTCGTTCGAACGAGAATCAAGTTCATTCGAACGAGATTCCAGCGGGAACAGTTATTTGGCAGTTTTTTTGCAGTTTTTCCCCACTTCTCCACTTGGTCTTCAACCAACTTTTTTCATATATTATTATGTGCGGGAAACACATTTTCCAAGACAACTTTTCCATCCTTATACATCTCCTAGAGAGAATTGAGAGATTATTTTACAAAAAGGAAAATGTTCATTTTTGAGTGTTATTTTTAAAGAGAAAAATCATACACACTCTAGGTTTACACCCAATAGTTGTTTATCCAAGTTTCTATATTCATATCAATTGCTTGGAGTTTTTGGCACCGGTTTTTCTCTACCGAATTCAAGAGACGTTTCGGGTTTGCTTCTACACCCCATCACAAAGAAGACTTTTGTTGAGATTATACCCACACGGAGAAAGGCTCCATGCTTGGGTGACGGTGACCATATAAAGTCCCATCGGTGGATTCCGAGACCGCGGTGGTGTTCCGAGGTTGTTCGCTAGGAAGAGGTTTTCTACGAGAAGGAGCGTCGAGGCTTGAGAGGGATCGAGTCAGTCGTTGTAAGTCTAACTGTCTTGTATTTGTAATTCCATATCTAGTGGACTTGTGGCTAGGGCCGTCCGAGGTTGTTTCCCGTCTTGGGTTTTTCCTCGTACATCTCGGCGTAGTGTGACATTGTTTATTTTATCTTGCACAATAATTTAGAACGCATGCTTAGGTTTAATTCAAGATAAAATTTGGTTTAAATTCTCACACTCATTTAATTTGGGACTAAATTCAATATTGGGTAAATTTGGTTTATTCAAGTCATTTGCTAAAATTGGTTTCGCCTAACTTTGGATAATTGTTAATTATGACTTAGGCAAATTCTAGGACTTGAATTAGGTTTTAATTTGTTTTGAGAAATTAAAACTTGTTGTTATTTTTGAAAGTTGAACCATCACCTGTTTTACAACGCTTCCGCATCATCTATTGTTTTACATACAAAGGAAATTTCAAGTTTGTGATTTTAATTGATTTATAATTTAAAATCCGGGGATCCTCAAACTATAGCGTTTTCAAATTGGTATCAGAGCCAAAGCGATAAATTATTTCGTTAAACGATCCTTTAAATAATCTTTGGCTAAAATGGATTTTTCCCCATTTTCAAAATTTCCTATTTTTGATGGTTCAAACTACGCGTATTGGAAAGCGCGAATGAAATCGGCACTTAAATCTATCGATGAATGTGTTTGGATGTCTGTTGTTACCGGGTACTCCCCACCAACTCATCTAATTGAAAATGAACGTGTTCCCAAACCCATCGATAGATGGACCGAAAATGAGTTTAAGCTTGCAAATTTTAATTCCCGTGGTTTAAATGCCTTATTTAGCGCTGTCGCACCGGATGAATTCCGACGTATTATGACGTGTGAAACCGCTAAAGAAGCTTGGGATATTTTACAATTAACTCATGAAGGAACTAGTGTCGTTAAAGCTTCAAAACTCCAAAACCTCACCACTCAATTTGAAACTATCAAAATGGATGAAAAAGAAACTTTTGATAAATTTTATGCTAGACTTTCTGACATTGTTAATTCATCCTTTAACTTGGGAGAGAAAATACCTGACGACCGTGTAGTAAAGAAAATTTTAAGGTCCCTACCCGATAGATTTATTCCAAAGGTGACCGTTTTAAATTCTTTACCCACTTTAGCCTCTACAAAATTAGAAGAGCTTGTAGGTGATTTACAAACCTATGAACTAGATATGTTTCCCTCTAAAACTGAAAAGAAAATCGAAAAGGGCGTTGCTTTAAAAGCCCGAAAAGAGGTCAAACAAGTAGTAGAGAGCGATAGTGATAGTGACTCGGAAGATATGGATTTGTTTGCTCGTAAATTTAGAAAATTTCTAAAATTTAACAAAGATAAAGTTAAAAATGATTTTAAGAAATTTGATTCTTCTAAACATGATAAAAGCGAGAAGTTTTCTAAAGCCGAGAAGATCCCTAAAACTAGTAATGAAAATTTAGATAGGGACGAGTCTAATAAGTGTTTTGGTTGTGAAGGTTATGGCCATAGGGCTTATGAGCGCCCCACTAAACTAAGGAAAGAGGGTAAACGACCCACTGCATATAATGCAACCCTTAGTGATAGTGATAAGGAAGAAAATCCCGATTCCCCCACTAAGAAAAATTTTGTGGCTTTTATGGCTAGTCATATGAGTGATAATGAGAACTCATCAATTGATGACACGATAGCACATGCCACTTCCAAGGTCATTGTTCATGATTCCCTTGTTTTTAATGATAGTGAGAGTGGAGAAGAAAGCGAGAGTGAAAATGAAGAAGAGGTTGATGTGAGTGAACTTCAAAATGCTTTTCATGAATTATATAAAGAATCTATTAATTTGAAAAGAACTAATTTGAAGTTAGAATCTTGTTTAAGAAAGAGTGTCAAGGTCGTTGATGATAGTGCCTTAATAGAAGACCTTAGGACACGTGAGAGGACTCTTCGAGAGAAGCTAGAATACGTAGAAGGCGAGAGAGATAGCCTTAGGGGTTTAATGGAATCCTTGAAAAAGGAGCTTCTTGTTTTTGAAGAGCGAAATGTTTTACTAGAATCTAACATTGTAGCATTGGAAAATAAATTAAAAGATTCTAGTAATGTCAAATTTGATTTGGAGTGTCGTTAGGAAAAACTAGATAAAATGTTAGGAACGGTCCAAATTAAAAATGACACTTTTGGTTTAGGCTTCAATTCTTGTAATGATTTTAACCCTAAAGTCAAAACCAATGTTTTAGGAGAATCTTCTAGGAATGCATTTAATGATCACTCCTTAGATAAATCTTTTCGACATGTTCTTACTTGTACACATTGTGGTCGAAAAGGTCATCTTAGGCAATTTTGTTTAGATCTTAAACGAATTCCTAGAAAATCCCATAGTAAAGTAACCACGATAGCTAACGTTTCTACACCCCAAGATAGTAATTCTTCATTAATTTGGGTTAGGAAATCCGACTTGGTTGCCTTACAAAATAGGGATTTTGATTCTCAATTACTTTCACATGTTTCCTCTCTTGCTAAATCTAAAGGATAAATGTGTTAGTATTTGCATGCTTTAGCGTTTGTACTACATGCCATATTCATATGCTAAATGTATGCTTGTTTAGTCAATTTTCTAGTCATTGCTTTATTTGATATCACATGCTAGAACTTATGACTTGTTTATCTTTTTGTATTATATTTTGTGTTGAATTAACTGAAAAATATAAAAAGATTTTTGTTTATCATTTGTGTTTTATTTATTTCATTTATGCTTAATGAAAAATACAAATGATTTTTGTTTAGTCTTTTGAGTATATATCTTTCTTTTGATTAAAAATGTTAAAAACTCAAAAAGATTTTGTTTGGTGTGTATTTTTGTTTGACACACTTTATGTGGCATATACTTGTGTTTGAATCCCATCATTTACGCTCCCACGTGGCTAGAACTTTTGGTTTAGATTTTCAATCCTTATTATGTTCTTTACCATATTTTATGGAGTAGTTGGATTTTGTATTGTTTAAATGGATTCTATTTCTATATGCCTTTTTTCACACATGCACGAGCTCTTTTGAAATCTTAATGTCACATGTTATATTTGAGCTTTTTGAGGTGTTCTCATATCAATCTAGTCATCTACATATCTATAACCTAGGAGGACCAGTGCATGTCAAAATCCGTTGCATGTGAGATTTGTGCGAAAAATAAAAACATGATAAATTAATATATGCACGGGGAAGGGCTCCGAAAGGATGAATTAAATCCTTTGCGATTGTAAGCCATCGTTGATTGGATCTAAAAGAAATACGTGATCCAAAGGCCTAAAAACAGAATATTTGGCTTTAAAAAGAAAACAATTGCTAAGGCCTATGTTTGTTTGATATATTCATTCAAAAGTAAAAGAATATATATGCTTATTGAGGGAGAATTGGATGGTATATCAACGGTTTGCACAATGTTCGTTTATCCTAGTTGTCTTTAATGTCATGACTCGATTTGGTTTGTAGAATCATCATCATGCTAGGCTTGTAAACATTGTGTATGTTTGTTCATTGAGTTCAATCTTTATATTGTCACATGAGGTTATATTTAACTGTGATGAAGTTTGCAATCAAATGAGAACTCCGTGAACGTTTCTTAAGTGTTTGGGTCTAAATTTAATTGTTGCTAGTTCACACCCCTACACTTCCGTTTCCATATGACACATTTTTGCCATACGAGTGTGCAAACTTATTGTATTTTGTGTCATGTGTGTGTTTATATCTATCTATATATGCTCGTACTTATTGGTATATTTATAGTATATATATATATGATATTTGTTTGTCTTTGCCTTGCTTTAATTGTCCATATGCTTTCATGTCTTAACACTTTAAGCTTCAACATGCTATTTATTAGTTCTTTAATCCTTTTCCTATACCTGAACAAAAAGGGGGAGAATGATGATAGGGGGAGAAATGGTATCTAATCTTATTATTTTCGTATCTTAGTTTGGGGAGATTTATTTTAGGGGGAGACGTCTTTCTAAGTAGGTCATGTGTTTAAAGGGAGAATTAATTTAGGGGAGTAATTAATTAATTGCATTTAATATTTTGATATTCCTTATGCATTTGATGAGTTTGCTTAAGTGTGCAGGAATTATTCTAAAGCGGCATCTTTCTATGGCAAAGCGTTTGATCCTTGGGTTGAGTCAAGTTTGGGCGGGTTATGCTTTGAGTCTAGTAGAGCTTGACGGCCCTTTAGGATCTTTGTTTGGTTTTTGTCCCGGAATAGCCAAAGGGGGAGATTTGTAAGGACACAAATTTCCAATTGAGTCCATATATAGTTTTGGCTCAATTCCGGACAAAAACATTTATTCATAGGATAGTATTCAATTGTAATATTCTCAAGCCTATGAAGTGTATGTTGAAGACGTAGCGGCAAAGAATTTAAAGCTTCATCAAAATGCCGATTTGTGTGCCTCGTTTCTACGTTATCAACTAGAGTTCCATGCTCCCAAGGTATGAATGTAATGATATTTTATATAGGAGCTTGGAACAATATGTATTGGGTGTTAGGTGTAATAAAAACTGCATTTTATTTTCAGAAAGAACCAATTAGAACTTTAAAATAAGTATATAAAAGTTTCTGGGCCAAAATCGAATTTTTCAATCTTTCTGGTCGTTCGTTAGAAATGTCGTTCGAACGAGTTTTTTCGTTCGAACCAGGTTTCGTTCGAACGAGTTTTGTCGTTCGAACCAGTTTCGTTCGAACGAGTTTTGCCAATGACCCTAACTGGTCAGTCGTTCGATATGTCGTTCGAACGAGTTTTCGTTCTAACGAGGTATCTAACGAACTTCTAACGAGCCCAGGCTGGTCGCTCGTTAGAAGCCTCGTTCGAACGAGAATCAAGTTCGTTACAACGAGATTCCAGCGGGAACAGTTATTTGGCAGTTTTTTTGCAGTTTTTCCCCACTTCTCCACTTGGTCTTCAACCAACTTTTTTCATACATTATTATGTGCGGGAAACACATTTTCCAAGACAACTTTTCCATCCTAATACATCTCCTAGAGAGAATTGAGAGATTATTTTACAAAAAGGAAAATGTTCATTTTTGAGTGTTATTTTTAAAGAGAAAAATCATACACACTCTAGGTTTACACCCAATAGTTGTTTATCCAAGTTTCTATATTCATATCAATTGCTTGGAGTTTTTGGCACCGGTTTTTCTCTACCGAATTCAAGAGACGTTTCGGGTTTGCTTCTACACCCCATCACAAAGAAGACTTTTGTTGAGATTATACCCACACGGAGAAAGGCTCCATGCTTGGGTGACGGTGACCATATAAAGTCCCATCGGTGGATTCCGAGACCGCGGTGGTGTTCCGAGGTTGTTCGCTAGGAAGAGGTTTTCTACGAGAAGGAGCGTCGAGGCTTGAGAGGGATCGAGTCAGTCGTTGTAAGTCTAACTGTCTTGTATTTGTAATTCCATATCTAGTGGACTTGTGGCTAGGGCCGTCCGAGGTTGTTTCCCGTCTTGGGTTTTTCCTCGTACATCTCGGCGTAGTGTGACATTGTTTATTTTATCTTGCACAATAATTTAGAACGCATGCTTAGGTTTAATTCAAGATAAAATTTGGTTTAAATTCTCACACTCATTTAATTTGGGACGAAATTCAATATTGGGTAAATTTGGTTTATTCAAGTCATTTGCTAAAATTGGTTTCGCCTAACTTTGGATAATTGTTAATTATGACTTAGGCAAATTCTAGGACTTGAATTAGGTTTTAATTTGTTTTGAGAAATTAAAACTTGTTGTTATTTTTGAAAGTTGAACCATCACCTGTTTTACAACGCTTCCGCATCATCTATTGTTTTACATACAAAGGAAATTTCAAGTTTGTGATTTTAATTGATTTATAATTTAAAATCCGGGGATCCTCAAACTATAGCGTTTTCAAGTATTATTGCACATCTCTTATTTTCATATAAATAAAAACCCAAAAAATAAGAAAAAGAGGGTTTGCTCATAAATTCCAAACGGGAATTCTCACACTTTTCTTACACTTTTCTCACAACTAAAACACTTTTTTACACACACACATACACAAATAAGAGAAGTCCCCGGTTGGATTTATGGGATAAACCCCACCCCTCATTTTTCATGCGAACTACGTGGACTTTGATGCCTTTATAGGCTACGTAGGCATCTCGGGGTAAAACTCGAGACTCGAGTCCTATTCTTACTTTTTCTCTCATTTCTATTTCCTCTAAATTCAATTCTCTTATATTCTATATATCTGTTCTTTGTGACGTATTATCCCACATACGTTATCATTCCATTATAACGATCAACGCAAGGATAATCGCGCAAATCCTATTTTCTATATTCTTTTTACATTCCTACAGATAACTCACTTTATCTCTTTCATGATACAAGTCGAGGATTCCTATCTCCACCATATATATACATGCACACATGTCACGGGGAAATTAAAAGGAAAATAGCAAAAACCCATGAGGGACCGTAAGGGCGGAATGGGTGCCTAAAACCTTCCCATTTCGTAACTTAGCCTCCGGACCCTTGTCGAATCATTTTGGTTTCGTATGTATCAGTACGTTTTTTGATGCTGTCCTTCGGGATGGCTCCCCCTTTTCTTTTGTCTGTTTTGAGTAAAATAGACTGGCGACTCCATCTCTCTACATTTTTCACCTCACCAAATGACGTCGACCGAAGCGCTCCCGAGAGGGATGCGCGGGACCCAGTATCCTCACTCTCCCGCCAGCCGCGAGGATCGGGGATGGCCACAACTACTTATTTGTTAAGTTTCATGGAATTCATTTAAATCAAGGTGGTAATCCGTGTAATTATAACAAAGAGATGATGTATTTTTGTGTAAGAATAAGGTTCATGAAATATTTGAAGTGCGGTAAAAGTTATAGATTTTCGTAGTAAATAAATATTAGGGTTTAAAATGAAAATAAAGTTTGGTTTTATTAGTTAAGGTTCCTTAGATTTTTAAGATTGGTGGTAATAGATTTTTTTGGTCCTAATAATGTCAAAAAAGCTTTAGAAAGAGTTTGATGTGAAAATACAAAAGTTGAAAAACTTTAAGGGTTTATGTGCAAAAATACTTTTAAAGTTTAAAAATCCATTTTAGGGGTTATGTCAAATTAGCTTTTTGAGTATCCAAACAGGGTGTCATAATATACCATTTTGACCAGAATTTTTTTAAAAATTTTGTTTGAATTTTCTGATTGGCCACACGCTTTTACGCGCGGAAACAAACTATACACGCGCTGATTTTGACCCTACACGCACGCGTGGCATCCACTTCATCGTCAACCTTTCGAATTTTGACTTAGGGTTTGAAAACTTTGATCTTCAATTAAATTATCTACATAATACTATTTAAGATGATTCTAAAGCCACTATTCTTAATGTTTCACAAGGATTTTGAAAATATAACTTTTAAAGATTGAGATGGATTGTAGCCTCAAATCCAGATACTATAAAATATTAAAAATTTCCGTTTGATATTTGTGGTTTTACACTGAAATACGAAGTATGGAAGTGCTATAGTTTGGTTTCTGCGTCAATTGGAACAAAACGGTTTTGGTTTAAAGGTCTAATTCATACTGTACATGGAGAATTTTAAGTTTAAAATTTCAACTGCCGAAAATGAAAAATTCGATTTATGATCATGTATGAGTACTATACTAAAATTAAACTATATGGTTGTGATCTTACAAGTCTAAGGACAAATATTACCACTTTGAACCTGGTTTCAAGTCAGGAACACACAATTCACCATTATAGCTCAAGCTTGCATTGTGTTTTCTAAAAATTGTCCCTTAGCTCATGATTTTTACAGAAAATCTCACATGTAACTGCATAAATTAATCCTACTCTACGGAGAAAAAATGCCTGAATTGAAAGAATTAAGGAATAAACATAAAATGATCGTATACCCAAAAATGCCAAAATGTTTCTTTGGGTTTTGAGCTACTGTTTATATTGATTTATCTGCACTAGGAGAGGCTTTATGTAGGGGAGGTTATGGGGAGTTTATTGGTCGAAATTGGGGTGGTATTTGGGCTAATCTAATGAGAGTAATCTTGGAAGAAAATTTAGGGTGATAAAAGGTGTAGGTTTATCTTACGTTTTCATTGGTTCCTATGGTGTGTAGCTGTCATTCTTATCAATCCAACTGATAAGGATAATGAGAGAGGTTTTAGGTTTAGTACTTCAAGGTTTTTAGTTTAGTTTAAAAGCCTTTTCCTTTATTTTCAAAATTTTAGGGTCTTTGTGTAATTTTTAAAACTTAGGAAAGAAATGCGAGGGGTTGATTTATAACTTTAAAAGGTAATAAAGTTGTTTGTAAAGAAAATTTGGAATTTGTAGTTCATTTAGATGGTTTAACAGTGAATTGAAAACTTTAGGGGGTGTTTTATAATTATTAAAACTTTAAGGTAACTTTGGAATTTATGTTTTTCTAAGGTTCATGTTGATAATTATCCAAAAAAAATACTACATTGTTTATATGTTAATGTAAGATTACTTATTCTTTGATTATATATAGAGAGATAGTTTAATCTAAATGCGTTTCTAAATAGGGATCTTACACCGGAAGGACGAAACGATCAACTTGGATCGTTGGCGGAGACGGAGTGGCGAAACATAGAGACAATGAGGTGGCATCCTCCACACTCAGTGGGATTAGCGGTGTAAAAGTAGAGGACCTTGCCCGCACGAGAAGGTTGACCGACAATGACACCAAAAACGGGACATCAGGCATGCCGAAGCTTCCACCGCTTCCCATATCCATAGTGATACGATAAAGAAACAAAGTTACGGGAATAACAAAGGTGACATAAACCAATGAAATAACGACGACAGTCGAAAGAGAAGCGTCGCTAAAGAGGTTGGATAGGACTTTCTAAACATAGAAAAACGAACATGTATTAAATTATTTCGAGCTCTCAAAAAGGGATGACCGCACGATCAACCATTCCCTTGTGGATGACCGAATGATTAAAGGGTATCGTTAGGTTAACCATCTACCCTTTACCCAAAAATCCCATTTCTCAACCCCAAGTTTTCCACCTCTTACACATAAGTCCATACCCATTTTAAAATAGGCAAACCTATTTTCCAACCATTTGTCAATTTTAAAGAAAAATGTTTGCATGCGCACCCTCTTAGTCGACCACCTTCGTGGACACCCCGATAGGTGTGAGCCTTTTTTTTCGAAAAATAGTAAAAAAACTTCGACACAAAACCACAAAAATTACAAAGGCAACCATTCCAAAAACAAGGAGGTCAAATATACCCATTAATAAAACTTAAAAAGGACCGAGGGGAAAAAATTAAAAATGAAAAAAAAAACCCGCTTAGGGGTTGTTTAACCGAATGGTTAACCCTCCACATGGTAATGATTACCAAATCTATGTATATATTGCCCCAAACCTACCCGTGTTCCCCACCCTTATCTACCCTACATGTGGCACAATGGATGACCGAACGGTCAAAGGACACGGATGGCCGAACCGTCAAATGAACAAGATCATACCCTGTAACAGGAGGTCCCCACCAACCTTGAAAAGCACACTAAAACCCAATATTAATTCGTCTTTCTAACTTCTTCAATCCCGAGCAACCGAGATACTTGAGCTAGTTCTGAAAAGTCTCGAAAGAAGTTCTTACTTCTGAAATGTCACTTTCCCCCAAAGAATGTTCTTACATCTGAAAAGTTGCTTCATTTTGAGTGAAGTTCGTACTTTTAAAATGTCACTTCCTCTGAAAAATGTGGACCAATCTCTGCGCATTTCGCACAAAAATTGATGCTTCCAGACGGAGCCTTGCCCAATAGGTGACCTTAAAAAGGGACACTCTCCCGGGAAGAAAATATCTCACGCTACAAGAGTAAATAAATTATGCTTAAATCTCGGGTTAAATACCCCATATATATTGTGATAAACTATCCATATTTGTTTATGTCATTTACCCCGAACCCCGTTTAAGAGACCGAGCATTCACGCTAAATCGTTTATATTTTAAAGCTCATTTTTAACCCAACAACTCTGTTTATTGATATGACATACTCATGTGTTAAATAAATGCTAATCATATGCCACAACTAAATACAAACATAAAAACATAGCTTTCAAAACCGTTCTAAGAAAAGTGTAAGTGAGACAAATCAGTCCAAAATTTTGCAACGCTAAATTCTAAAGTCAGATTACGCTCACTGCTTCTTCGAATGAAAAAAAAACATGTCAAAGATAGCACCCCGAATATGTGTTTTCATATAAATACTTGTCAAGCATCGACCTTTGATTAGTGTATTTTTAACATATAAATATATCAATCCAACAAAACAAAATGCTACATTAAGAACTAGGCTCTATAAATACTGTAATGTTGTGTATTGTATGCCCGGTATCCCTTCGCCTACACCTGTAAATATGTCTCGTTTGTTGGAACTACGTTGGCTTTGATCCCAATTCTCCTTGGATATGTTGGCATTATACCGAAATAAACTCGCGAAGCCCAAGCCTCATAATACGTCTTGGCGTGTTATTTCTTAAGGATGCCTTCATGTCTAGTCCAAACCGTATTTAACCATCACCTCAAACCAACATGATAACCCACCTCTGGGATTTTCGCTGTCGATAATGGATACATAGATTTCTATCGGTAGCTTCTGTTCCACTACTATCCTCAATACGCCCTTCCATATCCCATCTATCCTCCACTATATCTTATAATTCAACCGAGATATCAAACTATCTCAAGCCGTGACTACCCGTGCATATCCATATAAGCATCCAAATATGCACCCAATCACATCCGAACTACGTAGGCTTTGATCTCGTGGCTATAGAAGTATGAAGGTGTAATACCGAGTCCATCTCCTAAGCACAAGCCTAAAAAATATGTCTCGTGATATATTTTCCCCACATAGATACATCCATCTCCCATCCCTCCTCCATTATTTCTTATAAATCAACTGATATATTAAACTATCTCAAGTCGTGACTACCCATGTGCGTCGATACAAGCATCCAAATATGAACCCATTCACAATTGAACCATACAGTCTTTGATCTCATGGCTACATGAGATCTCTCTCAATATGTAATCACAACAAAGATGCACTCGTCTATTATATTGCTTTTTTGACCCTCTCGAAACCTTTAATATGATATCAAACTATCCAGAGCCATAAATTCTTGCGGACACATTTACATACACCTTAACGACCACCCATTACCCAAGATGAGTTTTTTCGCACCCTCACATACATACTAATGGGCACTCATTAGCCCGAACACAAAGTCATATGTAAGAACTCTTATGTACTTACACCGATTTAAGTGACTTTCATACACCTCTCACTTATACCGTTTTCATACCTAAGCACTTATTTACGTTTTAAGTGATTCTTAAACTAAGGTCTCTAAACACGTTCTAAAATAAACTAAAAAGTAATAACACATGTAAAAAGTGATAATAAGCATATAATTAAGTAATCATACAGAATAAGTAGAGTGCCTAACACCTTCTCCACTCGTAACCCGAATCCTGAACTTCACAACAAGAATCTCTTGACAATCGCAAACCTGAACCTGTCTAGGATTAGACTGAAAGGGCTAATCTGAAACTTTTTTTTTATACAAAAAAAACATGTCGACTCTGAAAAACAGATAACCCCTCACACGGAATACACCTGGGCTCATAACTAAACATGTGGTGTGTGACCAAAACAAGATATGGTGTCTAACATCTTCTAGGGGCAAGTCACCGAGCCCAAATGAACTGATAACTCGACCTCTTGGGGAAGCAACAGGCCGGAAGACAAGCTCTCCCGTGTCCACCATGCAATTTCCCCCGAGTGCATTACCACTCGGGGACCGTAACACCACATTGGGGTGTAGTGGTTTTTACCACAATAATTTCAACTCTAAAATCATTGTGTGCTTGTGTGATTAGTTTTATTGCTTCCGTCGTTAATAACCAATTGTATGTAATTTGGAGGAAATAATTTTATTCGGTGAAATTAAAATTTGGTTCAAGTTAAAAAATGATTTAATTGGCTTCATAGTTTAATTAATTAAGAAATTAATTAATTAAAATGGACTCTGAAGCAAATACCTGTTGTTAAAACTGAAATTAAAACAATATTATGTAATACCCCGTATTTTGATGGCTTTTTTTTTAATTCATTATTAGTTGCTTGATAATTATATTTGTATTATGATGATAATCAGGTATTGAAATCGGTTAATACTATTTGATAATTTGATTTAGTTAATAATAAAACTTAATTTCGCTATTGTATTTAATTAACTTAAGAGCCTTAGTTAATTAGTTGAAGAACTCATGTAATTAGTTGCTTGAAGGTACGAATTAATATATGAAATTTGCTAATTTGTCATTGAAATCATTGGATATGCTTTATACATGTTATAATCTTCAAAAGCCCTAAGTTAATTATATAAATTGATTTGAAATAATCGTTTAACTTAATTCATTCATATGAGGAAGTTAAAGTAGGGTTAGTTGGCTTAATATTGAAATTGGACCCTTAATCATGTTATTATCATTCTAAATTTTATATAATGTATTTCCTATACTAACATGTTGATTATATATTAGGAGGAAGGGTTATTCTTGCTTATTAGAGGTTGTAAGTTGTTTTGGACTGACTTTGAGCTGCCATGGATGAAAGCTTGGGGAGGATTCCAGTACTGGGCTCATCGGATCGATCCGACATGGGGGTGGATCGATCCGACCCTGTAGGCTAGCTGAGTTTGAGCTATTTTTCGGACGTTAAGCTGCGATTATAAATTAATTTTTATTTTAAGGACTTTAAGGTATATTAATATTAATATGTGAACAGTAGGTTTGGGGGATGATACTTATTTTAGGAACCATAGTGTTAGGGTTAAACATCATAATGCCGATTAATTTTAAACGATTGTTTAAATCATGAAATAAATGAGATTACCTTTATAACCCATTAAGTAGGGTTAATACTGATTTGTTTAGATTATGTGATCATATATCGAGTGGGTGGGTGTGATCATTGGTAATCCACTAGTGTATGTATGACAGGGTGTGTACATTCTGACCGTGCATTGTATCCCAATGAGCGCACAAGCATTACCTAGTTCTTATTAGCTTGGTCCTACATGTTGAGGCATTTATCTCTCGAGTTAGGATAATGGGGAGAGATCCACTCGTATTGCCTTGGCTATGGGGCCATACATTTGGTGTGATGACATAGTGATTTCCTTTTGTTGTGGTTTTGAGGCTATAGGGTTAGGATGCCCAATAGCAATAACTAGTAGTGACACGAATGATCCCCGGAGGCATAGGTATAGGCCTTCGTACTTTGGATTTGGGCAGTGCGTGGCCTTATGATTTGATACGGGGATCGTATGGCCCTATATTATTGGATATATGTTAGGTATACTTAAATGGATTATGGATCGTGTGATTTTCCATTAATTTACACGTAAATATAATACCATCCAAATAATAATAGTATATAATTCCGTCATTGGAATATAATAAACCATAATAATCCAATATTTAACTCTGAATAATATTCTAACATAAATAAATAAATCTCATACAAATCTCTAATTTGAGAAAACTTAATAAATAATATACATTCCCTGAATAACTAAATATAAAAAAGTACTAAAATATAAATGATCTACAACATCGACACCTACATACATAGAAATAATAAGTGGAATAGATGATGAAGAACTCCTTCAACGAATAACTCAAGTATGTGGCTGCAACCTATAACCTACAAAAATAGTTCCGCATAGAGGATCAAACCTAATAAGTCTACACTAAGTAAAGATATCATTACATTTAAGCCATAATAATAAAGCACATCTTCATCCTATATTAAGTTTATATATATATATATATATATATATATATATAACTATGACTCGAGAATGTTGATGTATGGTAATTAGATAAGTATATCTGGAAATATAACTGGGGAATGTTAAAGTAAGAGAATACTCAATCAAAAGATGAAGTCAAATAATAAGGTTACCTTTCAGGATTGGGATTTAGCATAGCCTATTTATAGGTTATTTGGATTGGGATAACTTAAATTAACTTAATATATGATGAAGATTTGCTTTATTATTATGGCTTAAATGTAATGATATCTTTACTTAGTGTAGACTTATTAGGTTTGATCCTCTATGCGGAACTATTTTTGTAGGTTCTAGGCCGCAGCCACATACTTGAGTTATTCGTTGAAGGAGTTCTTCATCATATATTCCACTTATTATTTCCATGTATGTAGGTGTCGATGTTGTAGATCATTTATATTTTAGTACTTTTTTATATTTAGTTATTCAGGGAATGTATATTATTTATTCAGTTTTCTCAAATTAGAGATTTGTATGAGATTTATTTATTTATGTTAGAATATTATTCAGAGTTAAATATTGGATTATTATGGTTTATTATATTCCAATGACGGAATTATATACTATTATTATTTGGATGGTATCATATTTACATGTTTATTTATCACTAATGTTATATAATATCATTGTTATTTATTGTATATCTCGTTCATGCTGAGAATATTATTAATTATTTGACTCTCGTAATTTTTATATTAGAACTGATCAATCTAATTATAGATTTTATGGGGTGCCATAGTTGGTATGAGAGAATTTTAAGTTTTAATGTCATAGGGTCTTGAGTGCGTACACCAATTTGTGCATTGCATTCTTTGACTACTATTTGAGATAAACTATTTAGGCTTTAAACTCTTGTTCTCGTGTGACAGTTATGGTATACACTTTGGGAGTCTCGTACTATTGATTTTAACGAATCACCTGGCTAGACAGAAGTGTATCGGACGGAGGGGTTCCTTAATAGTATTTCATTCGTGAGACATCTCACGCGTGGAGTTTAGTTTGTTCGTGAGCTGGGAAATATTGGGAGTGAGACTTCTAGTGCGTAACTAGTGATAGACTCACTGGAGGTTATAATCGAGGTTAAGTAAATGGAACATTTTATCATGGGACTCACTTAGAGGGTTTGACATGTACTATTAGGTAACCCAAACTTCACCGCTTGAGATCATAGGGAGGGATTCCCTCAGAAAGTGAAGGCTAGGGTCGGATAGGGTCTAAGACTAGAGATGGTGGAGAGTCAACCCAATGTCAGGAAGGCCCTCACCAACAAAAGGGATTGGCATAGGGGGAGTAACCCCCTAAAAGATTCTAAATATCATAAGACCATAGACACCGAGGCAAAGGGTACTAGGTCCAAAGGCACCAGGGCCATGGCCAAAGTGGACAAGGCCTACATGGTCAAGGTTAATAGGACTGACCATAAGGGAATCGATAATAGTGCCACCATTTTTATGGTCCCTTTAAGAGGAATTCCTGTACTTGTGGTGAGAAAGGCCACTCATTCAGGAGATGCCCCAGGGGCAACCACGCTGATTAGGGCCAGTTACAACAGGGGTAGCATCAGATGTTACCAACCTCACCTCAGTATCAGGTTTTTCTAGAGCTAGTGCAGTACCCAATGCTGTCACCATTACATAGAGACCCAGTTCAGGGTTGCCCTCAACTTATTTATGGACGTGTATATCACGTTTATCAGCATGATTAACATGCCATTAAGGTCATGTTTTGTGTTTATGGTTCATACGCACGAGTTTTATTTGACACTTGGGCATCTCATTCTTTTGTTAGTAGTATTTTGGCCATGACTTCGGGACTTATAGACATTTCCACCAAGGATTTTTTGCATATAGATACCCAGTGGGTAGGAATGTCGCTTTACATCATGTTTGTAAAGACTAATCAGTTGAGATTGTCAGAATTTATTTTTCACTTTATTTGTTAATTTTAGATATGAGGCCATTTGATATTATTTTGGACATGGATTGGTTAGCTCGGTATCATGCACAGATGAACTACAAACGGGAATGCTATTACGTTTACCATTTACGGGAAATAAATATTTCTTATAGAGATACTTGGGCTCGAGGGAGGGTCTAACACACACCTTTATCAAATTGATGTGAACATACCAGAGGAGGTTACGATTTCTTTTGATTTGATAACGATAGTCCAAGATCTTCCAGATGTATGTGAGGAGGTATCAGGATTATGCCCTGCCCGTGAGATTGATTTCCTCATAGATTTAGCATCGGGCACATAGTGCGATCACCTTATAGGATGGCTCTTTTGGAGATGGGGAGGTTGCGGGAGCAGATACAATAACTTTCGAGACACGGATTTATTAAAAGGAATAGTACACTATGGGGAGATCCAGTCATCTTCATTAAAAAGAAGGACAATTCATTTCGACTGTGTACGGACTATATGGAGCTTAATAAGGTCTCGAAACAAAATAAGTATCCATTATTGTGTATCGACAACATGTTCGATCAATTCAGGGTAATGCCTTTCTTTTCAAAGATTGACTTGCTTTATCACCAGTTGCGGATTCGAAAGAGGATATCCCCAAAATAATTTTTTTACATGATATGGATCATATGAGTTTTGAGCCATTCCATTTGGGAGTACTAATGATCCATTTGTGTTCATGGATCTGATGAATAGAATATTCTCATCGTACTTAGATCGATTTGTTATTGTGTTTACTGATGACATCTTGATCTACTAGCGGTCCAATGATGAGCATGCACATTATTTAAGGACAGTTCTACAGACATTTCGGGAACATAAGTTGTACGCTAAGTTTTCCAACTATGGATTCTAGTTATGGGAGGTGCAGTTTTTGGGGCATATCTCAGCGACTGGGATTTCTGTAGATCCTAGCAAGGTGTTAGCTGTGATGGAGTGGGGATAACCCACGACATCTACCGGGTCAAGGGCTTATTGGGTTTAGCATGGTATTATAAAAGGTTCATTCTGTAGTTCTCAAATATTACAGGACCACTAACCCACCGGAAGAAGGTATTATTTGTTTAGGATGAGTATTGCCGAGGGCTTCTGAGGTGTTGAATGAGAGGATCACAACTGCACCATACTGGCCTTGCCATACGGTAGGGTAGAGTACTTGGTTTGTATAAACTCATCACTATATGGATTGTGATGGTTCTTTCTAAAGGGGGATAGGCCATTGCTTACGCTTACCGTAAGCTTAAGCATCGTGAGGGAAACTACGCCACCCACGACTTGAAGTTGGCGAAGATAGTTTTTGCACTTCGTATTTGGATACATTACTTGTTAAGAGAGAGGTTTTTGCTTTTATCGGGCCCTAAGATCCTTCAATATATGTTCAATCAGTGGGATTTGAACTTGTCTCAGAGGAGGTGGTTAGAGTTTATGAACGATTACCACTTTTCTATTTAGTATCACTCGGGGAAGGCAAACATGGTAGCATCCGCCTTAAGACGTCGATCGACATTTAGTCTATCAACTTTATGGTAAGATAATGGGGACAATTTACCGATTTAATGGCAGAGTAGTGGGATACTTTACGCACAGTTGATACAATAGAGGCATTTACGGAAGTATTAGCTATTACGCCAGATATTATGTCACAGGTGATTCAGGACCAAGAATTCGACTCAATTTTGTCAAGAGAAGGTACAGGATTTTTTATTCGGAGGAGTTCCCTTTCTTTATTGGCTCATATAGAGGTTTACATTTTTTTGGGCGATTGGTTGTAGTTGAGGGTCCTAAGTTGTGGAAGATAGTTTTATTCGAGGCACAAGGTTCACGATTCTCCATCCCGAGGGTCATAAGATGTATTATGATATGAGGAGATAGTATTGGTGGGTTGGCATGAAGCGAAATATAATGGATATTATGTGCCACCTACCATTTAGTGAAGGTATAACACTAAAGACCATCTGAAGAATTACAACCGTTAGAGATCATGGTGTGGAATTTAGAGAGTAAATATATGGATTTCACCATGGGGTTACTAAGGTCCCAATGGGGAAATGATTCTATTTAGGTCATAGTTTATAGACTACCTAAATTGGCCCACTTTATTACCGTACAACACAATTTCACATCAAAGCAGTGTGCTCTATCGGCACAAAAATTATCCCAAAGACGGGGGGTGAATTGGGATTATGACATTTATTTAATTTTTTGCAAATTAAAATTTATTTCTTAATTTTCATAAATTATTATATACTCTTTCCAACATTGTTAAAAAGATTTTATCAGCAGGTTGAAAAAATGATTTCCCGTTTCATTATTGTCTTGCACCCATTCACATTGACATTCAAGCAATAAAAGTATTAAGCATATTAAAACAAATCACAAATGTAAAAATAGTAAGGGAGGAGAATCGGACCGAGTATTTTTTACGTGGTTCAATATTGCGTATATCCACATTGAGACGGTACTCAGTAAGCTACATTATCTTCGAGTTCTCTTAGGCATAACCAAAACCTCACAAGTAATTATCACACCTTGTTAACCTCTACCAACAAGGGAATTATACCCATCCTTGCCTAAGCGGTACACGCAAGAGCCTAAGCTCTTATCACGCATTAACTCCCCACGACAACGCCACTACTGTTCGTGAAGGATACAACAGACTTCTTTATGGCTTTCTTGGGTTGCCATAGACCGAGACTTTCACAGGATCATAATTAACCCCATGCCTTGGGCATTACCATATAGTGGCTTCAATGTTTGATTTTAGCGTTCTTTTAGCTTGAACATTTTTATAATGATTTTTCTCCTTCATAAATAAATGAATACATTGACAATACAATCTTCTCTATCCTTATTATTCACCAATATGAGCTTTCTTGGATAATTGTTAAGGTTGGAATCATGGATAATTTATTTTGGGGTTTTTATCTCATGCGAAGAGATGTTAATTTTCTATCTTTTCTTTGGGTTTGAAATAGGTCTTCAGGTTTGGAAGGGTTACTTGCTTAAAAGCAATATTTTGATATGGGGAACTTTTTCCCTCCAGAAATGCATCATTCATAGTAATCACAAATACTTTGGCTAGAGTGGGTATTTGGATTATATCTTTTCGTATGAGATTGGGTTTTGAATCTCTAATGATAGATAATACTTTGAGTTTCTTGGTTTAATAGAAATTTTAGGTTTAAATCTCTTTGAAGTTCTAATGGGTTTTTGGGTTTGCAACTTTATTCTTTTTTAAAATGGGTATTTATTTCTCCCTCAAGAAATCTCAATAGTTTTATGCTAGGTTTTGTTTCATAGCACAAATAATATTGGGTTTGAACCTTTAAATCAAATGGGTATTGAGGTTGCAACTTAGCTTAAGAGGGTATCGGGTTTGAAGCTTTGCTATGATGGAGTTTTTAGTTTGATGGAGATTTAGGTTTGATCTCACATATTTAGAAAGGGGTTAGGAACTTAGTTTCTCTCTCTAAAAAGATCAAGTAGGATGATATATGATTGGGATTAGCTTAGTGCTTTAGAAAGACTCCTTAAAGGTTTATTTATAGGCTTAAAAAGAAACTAGTCATTAAAGGGTATCTTGGTGAATTTTGGGGATTTGGGAATTTGAATTTTGAAAACTATTCGTTGGATCTTTGGACATCTAGGCAGTTTGAGTCGACTTAGAGTACTTGGAGTCAAATTAAAATCCTAGTCCCACATTTAAAATTCATAAAAACCTTATATTTGAAGACCAATTTCGAGACAAGTCACATTAGGCGGTTTAAATCGACTTAACTTTACTTTAGATCGACTTGAAGTTACTGACTTTATGTCGAGGCTACTTTGGGTAAGTTTTGGTCTTGGGGAAGGTTTAGTTGGTTGTTTTGAGTAAGTACAATTTCATACGATTTCATTTACACTATTACAAATATTCCTTGGTCACTCACAGCTCTAGGATGGTCTTCTAGAGTTTGATCAATTCTCTATGATTATATTGAACAAATGATTCTTTTACTGATTGTTTATGGTGATAAGGTGCTTTTATATCATTTTACATGTATGGTTGGACGGAATGAAGTTCTTTTGAGACTTGGTGATGAGATTTTTGACTTGGACTTGTACTGATAGGTTGGTCTTGCAATGGACTAAGTGTACTTCTTATGGTTGAACTTTCGATTGTTGAGAATGCATGGATCTCCGTCTTATTTCTTTGATTATGAATCTCTAAGGATGAAATTTGTTTGAGTATTATGGATGATGATAAAGACTTGGCTTTGTTATGGTGCATCGTTGCTGCTTTCCACGTTATGACTGATACTTTTAATTAATGCTTGATCACATGTATAATATTCTTGATGTCTTTTGTAACACTCGTGGAAAATGAATCCCAGCAGTGACACTAAAATGTAAAAATCATTCCAATTTAAAACTTTCTTCAAAACCATTTCGCATTGCCCAATGGCTAAATAACCAAATGGAGAAGCATAAATGAGTAAATAAACTTTTTATTCTTATTAATTCAGAAGCCATTTTACAATATTTTTACAACAATAAGTATAATATTTTTATAATAAAATGTACAATGCTTTAAAAATAAAGTACATAGTTGTCTACTCGTCCCTGTAACCCATATCTGAAATGCGCCGCCACAATTAACAAATAAATCGTTGCTTGAATAATAACCAGACTTGCATATATAAACTATATGGATGAGTGAGTAACTCAATAGGCTATGATAAATGCTCCATGTGAACTACACATACCCGTCTATGCACATATATAAGAGTTTATGCATATGATCACTCACTATCATCCCAAGAATAAATATCACATCCTAGTATCTCACTACGTCACTACATGTCCGAAGTTCCCCATATATTAATTCTTCGCCTCACTTCCCTCCATACGGTGTGGACTATTGATCACATTTCTTTTCAATTATTCTCCCAACACTCTATGGCCCTCAAATAGTACAATCAAGGGCTACGATAGGGCCTTTACCCTCCTCGTCCCAACATAATGGCTTAATATCCCATAACAAATAGTTTAATTGCCCAACGGGTCCATAGCATGACACACGAGATAAAAAGATAAGAAATTAGCCCGAAAGCACACCCCGGGCAACGATTGGTTTGGATAAAGGATGCTTTAGCATCATCCAGTAATAATAATAATAATAATAATAATAATAATAATAATAATAATAATAATAATAATAATAATAATAATAATAATAATAATAATAATAATAATAATAATAATAATAATAATAATAATAATAATAATAATAATAGTCTCGCAATATATCATCTTTATCAATATTCTTAAAATTAGGTAACTATTATTCTAACCAATTCCACAACCCAATCACATGCGTAATATCATTTAATTACGAATGCTACATTTACTCGGCAATAAAATAATGTCACACATTCACGTGTGCGAAAAGGATGATATTTACATACAACGATAACATATAAACATGCAACACATATCACAGAATATATGTAAACAAACAAGGTATAATATTCCGTATTTTTTAGAATATTTAAATTTCACGTATCGCGGTAATTTAATTAAATTGAAAATAAGAGTGAATTAAGTAGATATCAATTAGCAAGGAATGGAGTAATATTTGTGTTATTATATACACTCGTGTGATAAGTAAATGAAATTATATTATTTTATATTACGTCATTAGTGGGTAAAAGAGACGGGCCGACAAGATCTTATTCGGGATGCACGTGTGGGGTCATGTTAGGAGAAGGTGGAAAATATATGATAGGTAAATTGGATGATGATTTTGAGTGCACGGTGGATCCCAAGTGGGTTTAAATAGTCAAAATCAAGTACTTGAGGTTGAGATTGGATACCGGGGGCTTTTTAAACTAGCCGGGGCCCGCTTAGTGGCGTACGGATCATTTTATACTACGGGGTTAACTTAATTTCAGGATTAGGGCTTTAAATAAGAGATTAAGAGTTAGGAGGTAACCTCTTTACATATTAAAACACCTGGGAGCTAAATTGGGTATAAAAGGGAAAGAAAAAATAAGAGATTCAAGGGGAGGCTCAATTTGAGACAAATCTTGGAAGTTATTGGCTAGATTCAACCCCACAAGAAGGAAATCAGAATTTATTCCACATCTAAGGCAAGTGTTTAAACTTTCTTATTGATTTTGTGTATTTTTATGTTCATATCAAACTTGGTAGAGGACAATTAATCTTGGGAGAATAACCTATATGATTTTATTTATGAAAGTTATCCCTGAATGATATTAGTATTAATCTAATGTAAGTGTGAAGGAATTAAGATTTGAGTCAAATAAAGAATATCTTGAAAAGGAAAAATCTAAAAATTGTGATATAAGTAATGAAATTAAAGAATTGATGAATTCGGGAACAATTGTTGTGTTAATTATGGATCTAAGAATGGAAATAGATTAGGGTTTATGTTTGGGACCATAGGAGGACAAAATAAATCGATTGGGTGGTCAGACATATTGATTTAGGTGATTGGTTTAGATGAAATCATTATACGACCTCGGGTAGGTGAGATTAGACTCGAAATATGAACTATGGGGGTTTAAGAGGAATAAGACTCGGGATACAATCTATGGATTGGGATAGGATGTGTTCACTTAAAATTAATTACGGGTCGGTTGGGAAGATTCAAGTATTCCAAAAATATTATGAATTGATTCTAATTTAATCACTGAATTATTAAATATTAAAGACTCAGTGGTAGACTCGGTTCAACTAGGCTATTGCTTTGGGCAATAGGCACAGATTAGCCGAATTTGGTGAACACGTATATATATGGGTATATGGACAGTATTTATACATATGGATAATAATAATATTTGTGTGTGTGATATCTGTGTGAAACATACCAATTGTAGCGGATATACTATTGGTGGAGGTTGCGCGCCGTGGGAGGTTACTTTGGCGAATCCCAACATATACCAATCCCCTGGGTCATAGGTCTGTGCACGACCACGTTATGTAGGTTTGGAGTCCCGTGAAATAATATGGTATGGTTATAACCCACGAACTTAAGGCCATGACCACATTCAATTTTCACTTTCATTTTGGGCTCGATCGTGAGATTCCGACTCGGTGCCCAGGTTGCGGTGGATAGTCCTGGGGCTTAATAGTATGCTAGTGATTTCGCATCCAGCGAGAACATACTCGGAGGGATTGTGGTTACATATATAACGAGCGATGTATGTGTAAATATTTGACGTGTTACAAACTCACGTATATAAACGTAAAGATAATTATATACGAATATTATAAGTGTGAATGTTTATTAATAACTGAAGTAAAGTTATGAAAATAAGTTGTGATAATATAAATGAGAATTAACTAAGTAGAGGGGTGAGATAATTAAGAAATCACAAAGAAACAATATACTTGAGATAGGGTAGTGTGTCATATTACGATTAGTGATGGGTCTAGTTAGGCGGGTAACATAACTAGGAGGGGTAAGTAGCATACATTAGGTGCACACATTAGATGGGGGTGAGGGTTGTCTCATGTGAGCGCGCTACCGGTTTAAATATGAAAAATTACTTTACATTTTAATTACCACAACTTATTCACTTGCTAAATATTTTCAAAGGTTTTGGGCTGTAGCCCGCATCAAATATTAAAAAAAAACTTTTAGGTGTCCAGCCACAGGCTGGCCAAGGATGATTCTTCTCTCTAGGGTTACGTAACTGCAGCTGGTGTGGAGGCTTGCAGGATTTGGAGTAATCACTTCTATCATTACTATCTTATATTAGGTTCCATTTCAGACATTGTTGGACATGCCTCCCCTTCTATCAGATTTATTTACTTTCAGTTTTATTTAGTTTAGTTCAGATGATTGTATTGAATTTTTAGTAACAGATGGTTTATTCGGTACTTGGTTTTATTTATTCCCGCATTTAGATTTATTTGTTGGTGTGATTATTTATATTGTTCGTTATGAATGGGTTTATGTTGAATGGTTTATTTTGTTATGGTAATTTAAAGATTAAAAATTGACACAACTTGTTAAACTAATTGGTGGTTAGTAATTAATTAAATTTTGACAGTGGTGCTAAGAATGAGCCATATGAGACTCTCATTTTATTTAGTAGGGGATGGCCACCCATTATTTTAATAGGCGGGGTGTCACACAAGGGTGAACATGTATTGAGAAGCGTGCTATTAGGGTCAACGGATTTTGAAACACCAATTTTAAATCTTCACTTAAATTAACCAAATAAACAATTAATCCAATTTTAATTAAGCAGCGTTTAAACATACTTTATAAACTAAACCAATTTTATATTGCCTAAAACATGCATATAACATGAATAAAATAAACATCCACATAACGCCACAATGTATAAGGAAAACCCATAATGGAAAAAACCTCAGACGACCTACCCACACAAGTCCACGATGATATAGGTCTCATACAAGGACATATATACTTACTCACGGGCTCGACGCCTTCAAGGCTTTATGCTCTCTTTACTCTTTGTCACCTTTTTATAGCCACCACTAGACGCCTACCAATAACAATCACAATGCATGCACCTTCCGCGCCTCGGTATCTCACCGAATTTGCTTACTTTTTAACTATTTCCCCCGTCATCCAATGCGACACGGAATCCATTCACGAAACTTACTCAACAAAGATGAAGAGGAAACTGATCTTGGTGCTAAAAGTTGAGATCTCAAGCATACATATTATGTTGAAACTTAGATCTCAAACTAAGGGTGTAAACTAGGGTTTAGGAGGCTCTTGATTTATATTGGAAAACTGTTTTCGCAAACCCTCTCTACAAAACAGTTATGCCAAACCTTTTATTTATAGAAAAATAGTAAAAAATGGTTAGACGAAACTCGAGGCAAGTCATTCGGACGAATAACACAAATTCGTTAGAATGACATTGGGTACCTTGTTTGAATGGGAATAAAATCGTTCGAACAACATCCCGATTCTCGTTTGAACGAGGATCAAACAACCTTTTAATGAGAACATTTTTCCAAGTAGGAACTTTTCGATCGAAGGTCGCTTGTAGATCATTTGAACGAAATGCCCAAACTTGTTTGAATGAGATAAAGAACTCGTTTTAACGACACCAAAAGTTCGTTCGAACGAATTTAGAAAAAAAATCTTTAAAATTATTTTTTGAAAATTTCCCCTCATTTGAAAAACAAACATCCAAATTTAAAATCCAGGGATAAAAAACAATACAACATTCATACCTTTGTAGAGATCCCATGGACGAAGATGAAACTAGATACGAAACTTGGCACGATGTTGATGTTGATGTCGCTTTACTTGGCCGCTATGGTCTTCAATATGCATCCTAGTATTGAAGGATAAACTTAACTAAAATCCAAACCTCTGACTATAATAGTTTTGTACAAACTGAATAAAGTCAATTTTATAAAATTTTACATTAAATAATGACGCAAGAAAACTTCTCCTTACAAATAACCCCCTATGGTTATTCTTGGACAAAACTAAAAATAAAAAACTACTAGGCCATAAAGCTCTCTAAGAATCAATACAAATCCTAAAAGGAAAAAGTACAAACTGACGCTTGATCAACACAAACTCTTGAGTAGCTTTGCTTTTGTGAAACTTTGTCGCATCATCGCTAAAACTTGCACACTTAACACACCTTACAAATGAAAAGAGAATAATAAATATATAATCCGCTTATGAAAAAGCAAAACTCCCCTTTTGTTAAACAACTCCCCCTTAGAGAATACTTCTCACCTTAGGTTAGACTTCTCCACCTTTTTTTTTGGATAAAAGACAAATGTAAAGTTCATGATATGAACAGCTTCTCCCCATTAATGTGACACATGTGAACATAGATTAAACAAGTATATCATGTGATGTGAAGTGAAACGACAATGATAAATAAACTCGACAACACAAGCACAAATAATCCAAATAATGATACAAATTATATCAATGTGATACATGTATAAAGCATATGATATCAATGTAAAGATAAATGACGAACATGGATTAAATGCAATGCAAAGACTCGAAACAAACACACACACACACACACACACACACTATATATATATAAACGCACATATAGCAAGAACACACATGCATATATAGGTATAAACACTACGAAAGACACTAAAACATAAGCTTTCCACGCTCGTATGATATAAATGTGTCTAAAGAAAATGTAGTACGAAGTGAAGGGACATGAACTAGAATGTAAAAGAAATATGTTATTACCACTCAAGATAGTCTAACGAGTTCTATTTAATCACAATAATTTACTCGTGTGACAAATAAATTTAATTCGAATGGATAAACGAAACAATCGCAGACAAGCCTAGATGAAGAGGTGCGCTTGCGTTCAAATAATTAAATTATATAATAAAACTCCGTTCAACCCAAATAAACCCTAAACATGCAACTAGGTGTGATTGAAATAAGATGTTGAACATGCAAGAGTTATTCAAACGCACACATGTGAGGAAAATCCCCCAAAGGGGCAAAATCATTTATTTTCATTATAATATTGTAACATACAATTTCTCGGATTACAATAAAAAATACAGTGACACAGAATTACTCGCAGGCGTCGGATCTGTAGTCGGCGGCTGGAAGTTTCTCTTTCCAGGAGGGAAGCAATGAAGAAGAAGGACGGTCTTCTTCACAAGGGTATGAACAGACACACGATTGTGTTCTAGGGTTCAAAAGGATTCACAAAGGATTTGGAAATTGTGTGAATCAAAACATGAGTTTTGGGACTCAAAAATAATGGAGACTTAGACTATTTAAACTCTGAAAATTGTCTGTATAAGTCTTGCTAAACCAATCTCCGAAGTTGGTTTATATAAGAAAAACTGGCCCTAAAAAAGCTCAACACGATCTGCACGATTTTATCCCAGAAGGACCGATCTGCCTCTGATGCAGATCGGTCATGGGTCGGACCGGTTCGTTTTTGAAAGATGCCTCTTCGATTTGCATTCGATCCGGTGTCCTCTGGATTTGAGCAAAGCGAATCGGTCCGGATTGAGGCGGACCGGTCTGGGGTGGATCGGTTCCTTTTCCAAACTGGCGGATCGGCCTGGTGTGGATCGGTTCCTTTTTAAAACAGGCGGACCGATTCGAATGACCAGAAAACTGATTCCTAGATTCTTTTGATATTCGGATCCGTTGATATAGATGCGATCTTGAATATCTTCAATGGTGTAACGACGTATGACATAAACAATGATAATGATGGACAAAATGTCCTTACACTATAAAAAATTTGATGATTCTCTAATCAATTGCGTCAAATATTAAAGAATGAACTAGGAATCATTGTGCAATCCCATTGATCTTAAACTTATAACACCCTAAAAAATAAACACATTCTATTGGCATTTTTTTCTCTTTTTCTTTTGCCTTTCTTTTCTTTTTCAAGGCCCTTGCCAATAGTGGCCTTTCATGCAAAGGCTATTTACTCCCTTCATAGCCCTTTTTCATTTCACACTCATATTTTTTTCAATTTAGAAACATCATCATGAGGATGGTTCTTACATACACAAATCCCTTATATATATATATATATATATATATATAACAACATTGATAGAAGAACACCCCACTTAGCTCATGCAACATAAGTAGTTAAAATTCAAAATAGCTCATGCAAGTGTGTGCGGAGGGATATACTTCAATGAATTCTTTAAGAAAACCAAATTCGAACAACTCCACGCAAGGCATGATTAAGAAACAATCTAAAGAATTGTAAACCATACTTTAATGTTTTAGTCACATGAAAAATACGGAGTGAATGGGATTCAAACATACTAATATACCACACAAAATGTGTAAACTAACTACACAAACAAACCAATTTTTTTTTGTTTTTTAAAAAATTAAAAAGACGAATCAAAAGACAAACAAAATATTTTTGTATTTTTTACACTTAGACCCAAAAAATTAAGAATCAAAATACAAAAGACACAAACATCATACAACCAATGAACACATATATCACAAAGCACAAAAACTAATGTGTAAAAAATATGCAAACACAATAACTCATAAGATATTAAATGTGATGAATTAAGTGAAAGCATGCGAGAATCAACAAGTCTAACATTTAACATCTCTAAATCGAATTTCTTAACCCAGGTAGGTATAACGTGACGAACTTGGGTTTTGTTAACCTCGGTGACACTAGAACTAAACTTCATAGGACCTTTTCTAAGATCGTAATAAAAATGCCTAAGGTGACCTTTCCTACCAGAATGTGTATGTGGTTAGAAACGATGAATGTTACCTTGGGGTTGACCTTTTCTAACGCTCTCTCAAAATTTTGGTGTTAGCTTTAGGAGTGGAAGCATTTGGATCATCGAAACCAAATCCAACATTGTCACTTTTAATTTGGATGGTACCTAAAATCTTATCTAACTTCTCCGACCTATATTTAAAATCAAACTTGACGTGACTCGAGTATCTTAACCTTTTTTTCTAACTCTAAAATCCTTAACTCAAGAAAAATCTTAGACTCATCAAACATTAGGTATTCCTTCTTAATATTTTAAGCCATTCCTGGAAGGTTCTCCTGCTCTTCCTCAATGCAAGTAAACTTATCCCTGAGAGTATTCTCACGTGCCCTCAAATATTTAATTAATTTATCATTACTTTCTACGACACCTTCTTCCACCATAGCCTCTCCGCTCTTAGAGTCTTCAAACTCACTTTCTAAAACACGGACTCTGGTCTCACTCTCTTTCTTGGACTCTTCTAATTTAAAGAAATGACGTCTCATATCCCTAAGCTTTTCATAAAGAATATATCTTTGACTTTGAATATTTTGCAAAAATTCAATTTCACCTTTGAGAATATTTTTTTCTTTTCAAGGCATTTTAATCTTTTTACAAATTTCAAATTAAAACAAATTAACTTCTCAGTGCGACTATAAATCTCACTAAACTCCTTTTAAATATCAAAATAATATTCATCACTAAAAACATCTTTTGACTTATCAATTTGAGACCCCATTGAGAGAAACAAACAAACAACCCTAAAATAACACTAAAAAAAATGATAAATACAATAACAAGATAAACACAATAACGCCTTCAAGCCTTGATTCTCTATTTGCTCCTGGTCACCTTACTCACAACCACCACTGGATGCCTTCCAATGGCAATCACATCGCATGTGCCTCACACATGTCGGTATCTCACCGATCTTACTTGCTTCTTGACTAGTTGAACCATCACCCAACGCAACAAGGAATCCACCATGCGAACCATACTCAATAAATATAAAAACTAAATTACTATTGGTGCTCAAACGTGACATTTCAAACACACATATTACGTTTAAACTTGGATCTCAAACTAAGGGTGCAAATTATGGTTTAGGAGGCTCTTGATTTATCTTATAAATCTGTGTTCATAAACCCTCACTACAAAATAGTTATGCCAAACCTTTTATTTATATAAAATTGTGAAAATAATGGCAAGCAACTCGAGAAAAGTCATTCGAACGATAAACATAAACTCGTTTAAATAACTTTGGGCACCTCTTTCGAATGGAAACAAAGTCGTTCGAACGACATCCCAATTCGCGTTTGAACAAGGATCGAACAAGCTTTAAATGAGAACATTTTTCTAAGCACAAACTTTTTTATTGAAGGTCACTTGAAGCTCATTTGAATGAAATTCACAAACTTGTTTAAACGAGATGCCAAAACTTTTTGAATGAGATAAATAACTAGTTTCGATGACACCAAAACTTCATTCGAGCGAATTAACCCCCCCCCCCCCCCCCGAAAAAAAATCTTTAAACTCCTTTTTTGAAAAATCGCATCATTTAAAAAAAACACCCAAACTTAAAATCCAGGGATAAAAAAACAATACACAATTCATACCTTTGTATATATTCCATAGACAAAGAAAAAACTCGGCATGATGTTGATGTTGCTTTACTTGGCGGTTAGGGTCTTCAATATGCATTATAGGCTTGAAGGAAAAACTCAACTCAAATTCTAACGTGTGAATCAAATAGTTTTGTCCAAGTGAAATAAAGTCAATCTTATAAATTTTTTACATTAAACAATGACAAGTGAAATTTTTTCCTTACATGTATAGCACACAAAATAACCATGGGAGAATGAACCTAACTCAATTCGTAAAATAATCCAACAAATTAGTAAGAAATTTCGGTCGTCCGCCTTGTTGGGAAAAAAATAATAAGATATTCATGGAAGCTTTGATATTTATAAAATAAGCATCCAAGATTTTCTAATTCAATTATCTATGGATTACCATAGGAAGGGAAGTCAGATTCCCATATATACCACTCCAAAGGACCCTGAAAGTGACGTGTTTACTTTCAAACAATTTCAGTACATCTTTTGATCCCTTCATATTCTTCTCTTACCCTTGAATTTGCATAAATATTATTCTATTTCATATTTCTTATATTTTATGTTCAGATCTAATTTTATATTGCCTCCCATGGTCATCTATCAAGCCCTATGTCTTGTAATATAACATATTTATAATAAGATGTGACTAATCATGATTTAAAATTGTTAATCTTATTTTTCTCACATGGACGCCCACTAAGGTATTTAAATGGGTCTCAAATACATATATCAATAAACTAACGGCTAGACCGAAGTGTTTCATAATCCGTTGCCACTTATTTTTATAATATAGAGTGTGTTTTGCCCACTAATAAGTCCCCAAATTAAGTCGCCATCGGAATTAACTAAATAAACCATAATAAAAAAAATAGCTGCAAAAATTAAACATAATTCACTTAACAAAATAGGTTAGTCCATAATATAATTAAAATAATATACTCAAGTAGTATATCTTAAATCCAATATTAAATCCAAATAGATTATAGAAAATGTGCAATTGACCCTCATAAAATCGGTGCTGGGAATAAGAGGTTGTAACACCCCGCCTAATTAAATACCGGGTGGCCAGTCCCATACCAAATTAAAACAGAATATACAATTGGCTCATTCTTAGCATCACTGTCGAAAACATTTACAACTCACCCAAAACTCAATTAAGTTGGTGTTAAAAACTTTTCAAATTTTAATTTAACAAAATCCATTTCCAGTTTAAGAATAACACAACACATTTTATTCTACAACACAGATCACTAAATAAATAACTTAAAAGAATTTAAATGCAACTGGAATGAACATTCCCAAATAATATAAATCCTTTACAACAATCCCAACAATGTTCAATGTATTAAAATGACACAAATACAATAGTATTTAACTCCGACAGAAACTGATAACTGAAATCCTTTGGGCGACATGCCCTGTGTAAGAATACTGTGAATCAAAAAGATGACAAGCGTCTAAGAAAAACCTCCTTAGCTCCATAGCTCGACAAAATCAACTATGGTTGGCGTCCCTGTTGCTGGACACCTGATATAGAGATACAATAGAAGAGAAAATATGCAAGGAAACGGGTCAGAGCCCGAATGTGTAGATTATTTTAAAAACAGCAAGTATTTAACAAGTGCAATAAAGCATTTATTATGTACATGTTAGATCCCACTCTCACTTGCAATTCTCACCTCTCAACTAGAGTGCACACTTAACGTTTCCTATTAACCTCCTAGTTAATGGTTCCTCTTTTCTAGTCTCCATATTATAATTCCATTCCCATATCATAATCCCCGTATGTCCCATACCATACGTCACATTATTATTCATTTACATATCTCCTATATATGATTAGTTTCTCATTAACATGAATCATTAATCATTAATATGAGTTAAGCTTTTCAATTCTTAAAGAATAAACATTCATTAACTTAATTCCATTATCTTTCTCTATTCACCGTTATCTACAATTATCACCGTAGATAGATTTAAACACAATATATAATCATGTAACCATTTAATCCATTATATATATATATTCATATATAATACAGCACCCCGAGTCACAGCTGTGGTGCAATGCATTACTCTGCTATCATGTCCCATCATCGCAGGTCGCTGAATAGGGGACTACAGGTTCGGTAAGATTCCACGAACCACAAAGAACAACAAACAAATTGGAGGCGAACATAGTTCTCGTATCCATGGGTCACGCACATACCTACGTACCCACAGTCAGCGGACTTATCAACTCCCCGATAAGTCTTTCATAGACCTATGTTCTCGAGCGACAAATCAAAGATCCCATGGATTCATCAGGATATGACTGCCCTCACGCGTAAACCTCCCACCGATAGCAAGTAAGCTAGGTATGTCATACACATAATCATCAATCAATCAAATAGGTATTATCATACCTATAATATAATATCAATAAGGTAATTATCACTACCCTAAGATATTTCCCATACGTAGCATTATAATACCATATCTTTACTTCATAATTTAATTATCCTCGCATCCTATAACATCTCTCCACTACCGACGTCGTTAAGGTTCATGCGCGGAGCGTCTCGCAAAGCAAAATCCAAACAAGGAACCCCTCCAATACACTACTACTTAACTTTGTCGATCGAGGACGTCCGAAAACTTTAACTATGCAATCGGGATAACCTCATACCCTCTTTCAATCAAATGTGTTCTAAGCTCCCATATCATAAGATTCAAATAGGTTTTTCCTCAACATATATTCAGTAAGAAGTCACTAATATCCTACTGGTCCATAACATCATTCTCCCGAACTACTACGAGTTTAGTTCTCCTTTTTAATTAAGGTTAAAATCGATAGTTTCAAATCTCTTAATAATACATATTCTTTCACTTAGGATTAAACCCTCTTGTAAACTTAAGGATACCCAGGTGTTATATTAATTCACCCCTACTGGTCCTATCTTAAATCCTCATCCATCCCCATTTGGAATTTTAACAAATGAATCTAGCAATCGAAATTCCATTCAATATAATTTTCATCATTTAAATCACTCGAATCCAAATCAAATTAATTCTAATCTCATCAAGGGTTTACTGATATTTTATAGGTCCCATAATCTCCAAATAATAATCACCAAAGATCCACAAAAGTTTTGGGATAAGAATCAACATTTAAAAAGAAACAACTTTACATAATCTGGGGAGGTCGATCGATCGAAGGCAGGGGTCGATCGATCGATCCCTCAGGTCCAGGCCTGATTTTCTGCATTTTCTGCAACTACGGGTTTCACCATTTTTACTCATTCAAACCTTCATATTAACCTCCAAAATGAGTTATTATGATTACTACATGTTATACCTACATATATGAACGATTTCCGGTAACTAAACATCCTAAAATCATCAAGGGATTGGATTAAAAGCATGTTTATCTCCTTATTTCCAGAATTTATCAACATATCATCTTCAAGAACACATCAATGGTTTTCATAATATCTTCAATAGATTCCAGACTATTTCGTGGATTATTATCATCCTAAAACATGAGTTAAATTCCTATATCATTTCAGTTTTCCAAAAATCCATTTAATATTCCATTATTTCTTCCAAACAATAATAATCTTCTCTTTTCTTATTATTCTAGCATGGACAATATACAAACTTAAATTGCCATTATCAAACACTTGCCTTTCTTGTAGGTCTGATCCTTTGGTGTAGTATATCTCAGTAGGTTGTCCCTTCTCCGGTCAAACTCCGGTGGTGGTTGGTGGTGGTGAACCTTGGTTCTTGTTCTTGTCCTTCCCAAGTGACTTTTCCCTTCCCATGCACTCTTACACTCTCTCTAGGAAGATGGCTGCTCTTATTTGTGAAGAGGAGATGAATAATCCCCCATACACTTAATCTACTAATACTTATAATAGTTCCAAATCCGTAATCACTATTCATCCCCCTAGAAAAATGACCAAAATGCCCTTTCGGGTTGTCTATTCATTCCCAAATGACCCGAGACTTAAAATTAACATCCAAATAGACTTTTCTGACTATTTCGAACCTTCCGGACGCAACGACGCAGTCGAAATGACTATTAGATCGATAGAAAATAAATTTCCTTTTTAATTTAATAAACTAGTCCCGACACGTCCCATACCGCGTCTGACTAAAAATATAAATTATCGAATTTATATCATACAGTCATATCAATGACATCACATTTCATATATTACCTAAATATCTTTAAGTAATATTCAAAATCTTCCATTTTAATATCCACTGTCCGGATAAACCCGAATGAATTAATTAATAATAAAATCTAATTAATCCATTAATTTAAAATATAACCCCTTTTAAAAGTCATTTAAAATTACGGGGTATTACAGAGGTATTACACCTTTCTTGGTTATTTTAATTGATCTCTTGTCGACATGTGTATATATGCTCTTACTCTTCAATCGTCAATGTTGATGTCTTCCTCTATTCTTTATTGTAATTGATATTTCAATGAAATGTGTAAATATTCTCTTTAACTTGAATCACAAATATTGTTTGATCTTGAAATATCAACCATACTTTAAAGATATAATTAGTAACACAAATGTTATCAATTGACATTGTTGTCATAAAATCTCCATTTATATGATGACAATTGAATTGATATAGATTAGAAAAATTAAAAGTCCCATTTTAAAAGAAAAACTTTTCTCCCATTTCTCATATATCTGCCCCATACTTAGAGGCTTAATCATTTTCTCCATTCTTTCTCACGGCACACTTCTCATCTGTTGATATTTTAAAAAAGGATTTGGGGGGTTTGTGAATCTATCACACTTTGGGAAAAAAACTATTTTTGACATCTTATAATTCAATGAAAATAATGATTTTTGAAATGGGTTGTCTCCGCTTATATTTGGTGATGGGTGCTCAAGAAAGTATCAACTTCATAAGGTAAAGTATTGTACTTATGTGCTAAGGTGTGTGACAAATTATTTTAAAATACTTGGTTTTAAGTGATAAGAATCATTAATTTCCTTAACATAAATCGCACGAATGTGGACTCTTTTTTTTCGATGTGAGAATATTTTATAAAAATATGATATTTTCTCCTCTATTCAAAAATAGTTTGTGCACAAAAACTTTTCAAAGCATGTTTCTCTCCCTAAATGGCAATTTAGATACATATCCCAATGTTAAAGTCATCAAGGTGTGTTTATCAATCAAAACGTGTATGCACAAAAATTCATATTTGGTACTTAGAAACCATACGCTTCTCATTTTTTATCTATGTTTGTCAATGGTTTGCCTTAATGATGATAACATCTTGAAAACTTGTCACGTGTCTTTGTATTTGCCAAATTTAATTTATGTTTAACCCATTCTCCTATTTTGATTTACAATTTGCCTTATTAATCCTCAATAACCTTATGTTCACACATACACTTGAAAACTTTTCATTAGTAGCATAAATGTACATAATTGTCAAGAATATCATGCATGATGCTTTGGATTCATAATACTAGTCATGATTTATATATCAAGTATCAACCTTCTCTCAATTGAATGATTATGTATAAGTTTATTCTCACATCGTAATGAATTTACCATCACTAATATTTCTCACAAGCATTGCCATGAGTGTGTGTGTGTATATATATATATATATATATATATATATATATGGTAATGTCATATTTTATATTTTCAACTCAAATAAAATGTCTTACAATGATGGGGTTGTCATTATTTTTTCTTGTAAGCGTAAATATCATTTAGGCTCAATTTTGTGCAACATTAATGGGAGTTCCATCATATTTTAAACTAAGTGAGAATTTATATTTCATTTAAGCATGCTTTTATATAAGAAGGGATTGCCTTTATTTATCACAAAGGTAGGATTGGTACCAAGATATCGTAGGGATATGATTATTATTCGATATTCATTAAAATGGGATTGTCACCTTGATCATGAGTGGGAATGCCCTCAATTTTCACAATAATCACTACACCAAATATGTCGAATTGTCACGGTCATTGACCTTGACAAGTCTGGGAGTGACAACGTTTATTATCACGGACTTGTCACGATCACGTCACGGTCAATGGTCGTGATAAGCTTAGTCACGGTTAATAACTATGACAAATCAGTGACCTTTTTTAAAAATTGTCACGGTCAATGACCGTGATAATTCTGGGCAGAATTGAAAAAAAAAATCCACTGGGCAGTATGGCCACTGCCACTGCCCAGCAGTATATTTGTACCTGTTATAGCAACGTTATACCTGTTCAAACATCATGTATCTAAATAAAATAGAGATAATGCAAATATACATTCAAAACAATATACACCATGATATTATTCAAATGTAATAACTTAAATCAATCCAATTCAAATAATGTCACTACATGTATGGGGTAGGTTTGAGGAGGTGGATAGGCCACATGATATACGAATTCAAGCACCCTTGTATATTCATCATGTCGCATTGTTCGTGCAACCACAATGGGGAGTTCTCCTTCCCGGGTATCACATGCGTTACGAGTACCTTGGACCCGATGTCTTGAAGCGCACGTCCATGAACTGGCATACCCTCGACGGTATTCGGGTCCCTCAACCCCCGCCCTATCCGTTGGCCATCAAATATGTCATTTATAAACATGCTCGGCCAACCAAGTGTCGACATCGGTCAGTTGAAGGGAGCTAAATAGGAGACTAGATCATCAGAGTTCGCACGTGTCGGCGAGGAAGCAGCGAGGTCCACATCCTCGTCCTCCTCCACCACATTCTCCTTCCATTTCCCCTTACGGTTTCCGCCCAACGAACACTTCATGAATGACAACATATCTTGGACCTTCGCCTTCAAACGGGACAGCTTCGCGTCATGCGAGTCCATCGTTCGAGCCAACCCGGTGTTGCTCGTCTCCAATCCGATGATCCTAGATTTGGTCACTCGCGAGCTCACCCGCCTTGTCCTCCCCTTGCGATCGGTACCAAGCACTTGTCGGAGTGCGTCTGTGGACAGAGATGCCTTGTCGGCATCAGACTACGACTCGTGCACTTCCTTAAGCTTTGCCTGAAACGACAAAAAGCACATGATTAGTTAAATAAGTAAATAAAAAAATTATAACGTAATTAACAAAAAGTAAACTGTCGGATTACTTACAATCGTGGATGTGACAATCGGGGACACCTCCTTATCCTTCCCCTTCTTCGTCCGAATAGCCACATAAGTATCAAACCTATGTGGCCTACCCCCAGGGCCACTCCCCGTCCCCTGAAATAAAATAATGCAAAATTAGTATCGGCCCCGCAAAGTAAAATAATGCAGACTAACATCTTTCTATAATTATAGAAAAATTAAATCTTACCATCATCCTATGCTCCACCTCGGCGTAAGACGTCCGGCCGGAGTAGTGCACGCCCGTCTTTTTAGCCCGATTTTCCCTCCCCAATTGGCGAGATGCCAACTGTCGCTCCCCGATCTCATTGCCAATGAACTTTTGCCATTGTGCTAATGAGATCGGATCCTTCGGCGGGATGGAGTCACGCATTCGGATAACGGAGTCTCGGGTCTTCCCAAAGTAACGGGTCCGCATATTTTTCTTCCACGTCTTGTGTTGCTCCCTCAACTGCTCCAAGACGGAATCGCGTAGTTTTGGGTCCAGGCTGAATTGTTCCTGTCCAACAAATACAATGTTAGTTGCGAATAAATATAAATATAAATATAAATATAAATATAAATATAAATATAAATATAAATATAAATATAAATATAAATATAAATATAAATATAAATATAAATATAAATATAAATATAAAATGAAATTGAAATCGAAATTGAAATTGAAATATTCATATAAATATAAATACATTACCTATAGTGCCGCCCAAATATGTAACTTGAGATCATTTGGCACCTCCCTCCAACTAGTGTACCCCGGACCGATGATCATCTTTACCAGCTCGAGGGATCTCGCTAATAGCCCCGTCTTGTTCTCGATGGCCATCCCCAATTTCCCCATTTGGGGAGCCTAGGGGCCGAGGATCCATCGTCACCTCCGCTACCACCGAGCCCAGACGACATCATCATAATCATCATCATCATCCTCGCCTTAATACCTGAAGGAGACATTTTCTGTAAAAAAAATATTGTTATTAGTACAAATCCAAATGAATTAGAAGAAGACATGCAAATATGTACAATTACTACAGATTCAAATGATTTATTACTGTTTAACACCTCAATTCTAAATTCCAAAACAACAACATCTAACTCATAATATGTACAATTACTAAAAATTCGAAACATCCCCACCCCCACCCCTACTGCCCACACACACGCGCACTACACACACATTGCCCCCCCCCCCCCCCCCCCCCCACATACATATACAAAGGAGAGAGTGAAAGATAAGTTGATAAAGTACAAATTGAAATATTTATTACAAATTGAAAAATTGTTTCAAATTCGGGTTATCATAAAAAATGGATTGATATTCGGTAGGAGCAGCTAAGTCATCCACGCTACTATTTAGAGGCTTTGGTGCATGTAGGACAATTGACCACGGCTTGTTGTTGATATACTCTGAGTAAAACACTTGGTTGACCTTTTGAAATGCATAAACAAACAGCTCATCGCTCACGTGGTCATTGCTCTTCAACTCGGACAAGTCAACCATGACTAAATTGGTGCCATAATCAACTTTACAAGCATTTTTATCCTCAACTCTTATCCAGTCACAATAAAATACAACCTATTTGAAGCTTATATAATCCAATTCAAATATATTTCAAATTACACCATAGTAAGTCATTTCAGCTTCAGGTTTTTATCTTTCGCGCTCGCTCGAAAGAAAGTAAGAGACTTGTATGAAATGCCCGAGTTCTGTACATTTGTACGTTCCTCGTACACTTTTGCGCCGAATACGTAACCGTTCAATCGATACTTTTTGTACTCTTGTGCCATGAACAAAGGTCCAGTGGCTAGACGAGCAAGCCTTGATGTTGCATCACCCGTCTTTAAGAGATGAGAATATAGATAAATTAATTAGGTTAGTTGTAAAGTTTGAGTGTAATGTAATGTTATATAACGACCATTTTCATTATAATTACCTCTTGTGACAACCACAGCCTAAATTCACTGTCTGATTGTACCATTATTTTTCGTCTTTTATTGTTCTCACAGGCTTCATATTTTCTGCATATTAAAAAATTAATCATATATAAAAATAATCTAAAATGTTCTAAAATGATGTAAAACTTAAAATAATTTAAACTTACTTTTTTCATTCTTCGACATCTTCATGTGTGTCAAATAGATAACGAGCTACTTGTTCATGTTGCAAACTCGTTAATTTCACTCATTTTCCCATCACATGACCACCATCATCGACGAACTCAACAGTGTCATCAACGCTAGTCGAGTCAGGCATATATTCCCGAGTATAGATTGATAACTCCACGGTGATGTATTCCTCTGCAATTGATCCTGCAATGTATCGCGTATTCTTGCCGTGATCTTTAAAAACTTTCATCAATCTTTCAAACGGATACATCCACCGATATCTAACTGGACCACAGAGAAGTGCATCGTCGCATAGGTGAACCAATAAGTGAACACTTATGTCAAAGAATGCTGGGGAAAGTACTTCTCCAGTACACAAATCGCTTCGATCACCGCCAATTTTACGGCCAATATGTGTTCTCGATTGACTACCTTCTCACACAAAAGTGAGAAGGTAATATTAATTTGCATAATAGCCCTCCGCAAATCCTTGTGCTTGGAGAAATAGTGCTTAAACAATAGAGGAACCAATTGCATGATCACGTGCCAATCGTGGGACTTACACTTATGTAAATCATGAGTAGCATAATTCACAATCCTTTGCAAGTTGGACAAAAAATTAAATGGACCCTTCAAATTATATATTGTGTCTAAAAGCACCTTCCTTTCCCCACTCGTCAAAGTAAATGCATCAGGGGGAATTATTATCCTTCCCCTACTATCTTCTTTCAACCATAGTTGTGGCTTAAGTTTTAACGATTTAAGGTCTTTTTCGTGCATTTTCTCCATCCTTCGAATGACTCCCCCCAAGGTAAGTGCCGACAATATGTTCAGCGAGGTTCTTCTCTGCATGCATCACATCCAATACATAGCACACCGGGTTATTCTTCTAATAAGGAAAGACAAATAAAATTAACCTCCTAGACCATGCCTTTCTTGTCTCAGTTTCATTCCCACTTGGGGTCTTCTTATGCTTGACATTCTTAAATTTGGGATTCTTACTTGGCATATTAGGGCCACATTCAGAAGATTTACTCTCAATTTCTGAACCTGAAAGTTGTCTCGGCAGTAGCCTATGTTCAACCCCGCCCGGTAAAAAATTGGAACCTTTCTCAAATCTGAAACTATGAGCCGAGGGTAAAAACCTCCTATGGCAATGGTATATATTTTTTGAGCTAGAGGATGGACGATGAGATTCAGTCTTCTCTCCATAAATAGGACACCCCAAATAACTATGTACTACACAACCGGATAATGTCCCATAAGCTGGAAAATCATGAATTGCCCACATCAACATAACTTTAAGTGTAAACTCTTCTTTTCTAAAAGAGTCAAATGATTGCACACCCTCTTCCCACAACTCATTTAATTCTTCTACCAAAGGATCCATATAGACGTCGATGTCATCAATTGGTACTTTTGGCCCAGGTATCAATAAAGACAGCATCGAAAATTCAGGTCTCATATACTGTGAAGGAGGGAGGTTGAGTGGGGATAGGATCACTGGCCATACACTCTGATTGGTGCTTAGATTTCTAAATGGATTGAAACCATCTGTTGATATAGCCAAACGAATGTTGCGATGTTCTCGAGCAAAATCGGGATACTCATAATTCATCCTCCTCCAAGCTGTAGAATTAATAGGATGACGCATGAGATTAACCTCTACTTCTGCCCTAGCATACCAAGTCATTGCCTCCGATATCCATGGTACTGTGAAAAATTGTTTTAATCTAGGCCCAACGGGAAAATATTTCAACACTTTTTAGGCACATTTGAGCTTGTGCCTTCCTTGCCAGTAGATTGGACATATCTAGGTTCATCACATACCGGACAATGATCAACATTTTTATACTCCTTTTGGTATAGTATGCAGTCATACACACAAGCATGAATCGATTTATACTTCATTCCCAAACCTTTCAAACTATTTTTCATAACAGGATAGCTATTTGGAAGTGTATTCTCCTTGGGTAGTAAGCCCTTCACCCAATTTAAAATTCCTGTCACGCTATTGCCAGACAAACTGTACTGCGTCTTCAAACTGTGCAAACTAACCATAGCATGTAAAGTTGTTTGATCTTTCTCATAGTCAGAGTATAACGGTTGGATAGCCTTAAATTTTAAACTTTGGTAGTTATCGTAAAGGTTTATCGTGATATCTTCACGAGCACCTGAACCTTGTACATCATCAGTAACCTCATTCTCCTCTGCTTCATAAACTCCGTACGCATCATCAACTAAATCTTCTAACATATTATGATATACGTCGTCTCCTTCAACATCTATCCTACTTGTTGAAGGTTGTTATGAAGGTTGTTGTGAAGGTTGTTCGGGGATAAAACGAACTTTCAATTCACCGTGAAAACTCAAAAATCGATAAATATCTTGCATACTACATGTTAACAAATGTAGTTCAACTGTTTTCCACTCAAACACCTTACCATTCTTACACCTAGCACACGAATACGGAAACTATTCATCATTATGACATCTTCTTGCGTATTTCACAAATTCATTAGCATCTCTGTGAAACACATCCCCCATTCTATTTGTCTCACCCATCCACTCTTTGTATTTAGGATATCCCATCACAGCTACCACAACTAATCACCTATTAAAGGTAAGAAGCATATATTCATGGATTAGTATAAATAAAACTTAGATTTATAGTATGTTTCATTTAATTATGTCTTATTTATATTCGATTTTTAAATTTCAAGTTCAAATTCAATTTATAATAGAAATTCCTATTTCCTCCATCTCCTCTAAAGGGTGAGTGGTCCTATCCCATTCAAGACTGCATATTTCTGTAATATACTTAACAACTCATGTACATTGTTACGATTTGAGAAAAATTCGACAGCATATCCCCGTAGTTCTCCAAGTACACGACGTAGATTGGCAAGTGTGAGTGTTATTTCAATTGATCAATTGAAATAACATACACACTTGTCAATCTAGTATGTACCCAGAGAACATTAGGATACGATTGCAGAACTTCCTCCAAAAGTAACAACTTTAAGCCACTAATAATACTATTATACAGAAATTATGCAGTCCCAAACTGTCCAAACAGGACAATTCGAGTGATCTCATTACAGGGGTAATGACTCTCGAACGGGTCTAAAGGCTATTAAATGCGTACGCATAAGAACTAGAAGGCTAGTACCAATACGCACTATATGTAATTTCAAGTATGTTTCATTTAATTATCATACTATATATATATTATTTGTGATACAAAGTAATTTAAAAAAAAGTTGAAAAATCCTACCCCCATATGGACAATAATCCAGTGGTCATGCCCCTTCTAAAATTAACCAACCGAACATCGATCCACTATAATCCAAACGCAATAGCAACAATAAATGTGTATCCCGTACTCCTTCTAATTCATCTACTCAATTAATTCTTTTCGTCAATTAAAGTATGCAATTATTAATTTACTAATTTAGAATGAGGGGCAATCCTACTTGCATATTAAAGGGGCCCTAATTATTTATTTACTAAAAAAATTAACAACCAATCAATATTTAATCAATAAATTATTTTACAAGGGGCACTACTTGCATATGAGAGGCAATATCTAATAAACCAATAAAAATTTAATTAAAAAAAAATTAACAAGTCCCACCCCCCCCCCACCCACCCCATTTCCCCCTGCCCCCCCCCCCCCCCCCACCACCACCACCACACACACACACACACACACACACCTTGCCCCTAGCCCTGTCCCCCACCCCCAGCCCTGCCCCCTCCCCCCCACCTCCCAACCCTGCCCCCACCCCCACACACGCAATATACACCACACACACACATGCGCACACACATATACACAAATGGAAGAGAAATAGAGAGAGAAAACGTACCAAAATCATATATATATATATATATATATATATATATATATATATATATATATATATATATATATATATATATATATATATATAGAGAGAGAGAGAGAGAGAGAGAGAGAGAGAGAGAGAGAGAGAGAGAGTGCAGTCGCTTAGAGAGAGTGCAGTCGCTTAGAGAGAGATAGAAATGGAGGGAATAGAAATCAGTGGGAAAAAAATAAGAGGGAAGGGTTTTTTTACTGACAGAATTATCACGGACATGTCACGGTCCTTGACCGTAACAAGGTTATAAGGTTTATCACGGTCATTGACCGTGACAACCTTTTATCACGACCTTGTCGCTGTCAATGACCGTGACAAAAAATGCGTATATTTTTTTATCTCAGTCAATTATCATGGCAAGGTTGGCTGGTTGAAGGGTGTCAATTTGATCATTTTGGTGTAGTGAATGGGAATGCCATAAATTTTAAGATTATGTGTGCAAGTTTGAAACGTGACTTAAGTATAAATACGGTGTCTAACAGCTTATGGATTTTCTTGAGTAATATATTCAAACATATATATTCTCAAGCATGTGATTTTGAGTATTAGATAAGACTTTCTTAAGCATGGTCTAATTTACAAGGATAAGCGTGCAAACACATTGGAGCATATTATTGAGTGTGAGCAAATAAGTTTGAGTATGATCATATAGACGTATCATTTAGTTCTCGTGATGTAAATCATATCATATCAAATGTACATTACTAATAACTTTAAAAAAAAATTACGAACCAGCGGCATATAGTGTAAGAATTTTAATTCACGAGTCATACACTAATAGTGGGAATATTAAATAAAAACATATGTGGACAACATGACATATCCGTGTAGCATGTGCCAAAGACATTACAATTTAGAGTGTGAGTGCAAATAAGAGGCATGTATCACAACAATGAATATTCATATTAAACCATGTGAGCAAGCTCTCATCGATGGCGTGTATGATAACATCGATAGACTAATCGAGGAAGCATCTAAGATTTAGTCATGCATAACATGTTTTTGACAAAAAATTTATTAATCATTCAAGTGTAGCTAAGTTCATCACCTATTTTTCAAATTACATGAGTCCAAGTATCAATCAAGGAGTATCAATCATCTTTAGATCAATTGCCAAAATCTCTTTCATACTTATTAATGTTTCTCTACCTTGATTTTCTTGGTGAGACAATTTTGATAACTTTTATTTTTCAAGCATTGTGTAGTTCTAAGATGTCATCGTGTCGTGTCTATTTATCATCGAATCAATTATGGAGCAAACTTCTGGAATGAAGATCTAGGAACTCCAAGTTTGTTTTACTCAACTATTGGGAATTTATTTTACGAAAGGTATATGGGTGTTTATGATGAAGTCACTATAACTTTATGTATGTGGTGACAATCGTGATAAAAACTCATTGATTAAAAAGTTTTAGTGTTTAGGCTTTCATTACACGTAGGAGTGTAAGTGTGAGTGTTCAACAATAATTTTTAAGTGAAGTCATCAGGTAATAGATATGAGCATGTTTCAATAATAATAATATTGAACCAAGGAAACCATGACAATGAGCGTGTATGGTCTTTTTTTACAATAACATTTTCCAAAGTAAGTTTTAAAAATCTATTTTCACTCTCAATGACTTTTCTCTTTTTCACAAACAGTTTTTAAATACAAGAACCTACTCATTCTTACTTAGTACGTTATCCATTCAAAAGTTATTTTCCCTTCAAAATCATTTTTTTAAATCATCTTTAAACTCAGTATATACCTTTTCAAATTAAATATCTATGAGTTAGGCTTTCATACTAATTGTTGGCCCGAAAATTATCCCAAGAGGGTATGTGGGGGGGGGGGGGGGGGGGGGGGGGGATTATAACATTTATTTAACTTTTTGAAAATTAAAATTTCATTATTTCTTTTCATAAATCATTTGATATTGTTTCCAACTTTGTTACAGTACTTTCTTAGTAGGTTGATAAAATGATTTCCCTTTTCAGTGTTGTCTTGCATCTACACGCATTTATATTCACATTCGAGAAATAAAAGTACCAATCATAGGAAAGTAAAATATGAACATAAATGGAGTAAAGGTTACATCGTTTGGAATTTCCCTCATCCACGATGAAACGGAACTCGTTAAGCTCCAATATCTTTTGTTTCTCTTGGACATAATCCAAATCTCATAAGAAATTATCACACCTTGTAAACTGCAACCAATAAGGGGACTATACCCTTTCTTTCCCAAGAAGTACACGTAAGAGCCCTAGGTCTTATCACGCCATGACTCTCAGTAATAATGACACCACCGTCCATGAAAGATATAATAGACGTCATCATGACTTTATCGGGTTGCCATAGACCAAGGCTTTTATGGGTTCGCCGTTGTCCCAAGCTTTGCGAATCACCATATACCAAATAAAATGTTTGATCTGAGTGTTCTTATAAGTTTAAAACTTTTATAATGTTTTTTCTTCTTCATGGGTAAATGAATATATTGATATACAATGCAATCTTCTCTATCTTTGGATTCACTAATATGAGATTGCTTGGAAGATCATTGAGGTTGGAACCTTTGGATGTTGTGGTTTATGGGGTTTAGTTCACGTAAAGAAACATCAATTTTATCTCAATTCTTAGGGTTTAAATTGGGGCTTTTGGTTTGGAAAGGTTGGTTGCTTAAAAGCAATCTTTTGATATGGGGAACTTTTTTTCTCTAGATATGCATCATATTTAGCAATCACAAATACTTTGTCTTGAGTGGGTATTCAAATTATATATTTTCTTAGGAGATTAGGTTTGAATATCTAAGGAAAAATAATATTTTGGTTTTCTTGGTTCAAGAGAAATTTTGGGTTCAAATCTCATTGAAGCTCAAATGGGTCTTTTGGGTTCGCAACTTTGCTCTTTTGAAATAGGCATTAATTTCTCTCTCTAGAAATATCAATGGTTTGATGTTGGGTTTTATTTTATGTCACAAATGATATTGGGTTTGAATCTTTAGCTCAAATAGGTACTGGGTTTGGAACTTGGCTAAAGAGGGTTTTGGGTTCAAAGTTTTTCTTTAATAGAGTTTTTTATTCTATGGAGATTTGGATTTGAATCTCACATATTTAGAAAGGGGTTTAGTAACTTGGTTTCTCTCTTTAGATATATCAAGTATGATGACACAAGCTTGGGGTTTATCTTGGTGATTTGAAAAGAATACTCGAAGGTCGTCTATTTATAGGCTTAACAAGAAACTAGCCGTTGGAGGGTATTTTAGTAAATTTTGGGGCTTTTGAATTTTGAAAACTAATTGTTTGGTTTTTTCCACCTAGGCACTTTGATTTGACTTAAAGTCCTATAACCACTTTTTAAATTCACAAAACCCTTATATTTGAAGATCAATTTCGAGGCAAATCATATTGGGTAATTTAATTCAACTTAAATTTTATTAAATCGACTTAAAATGCCTAACTTGATGTCACACCTGCTTTAGGTTAGTTTTGGATTGGGGGAAGGTTTAATTGGTTGGTTTTAGGAAGTACAAGGTCATAAAAATTCATTTACACTATTACAAACATTCCCTAATCACTCAAAGTTATGGGAGTATCTTTTGGATTTTGATCAATTCTCTTTAACTGTATATAACAAATGATTCTTCTTTCGATTGTTCATGATGAGAGTTTTGATCTCCTCTGGCATTCATTATTATATGGAATGATGTTTTTTCAAGCCTTGATGATTAGATTCTTGATTTGGGCTTGTATTGATAGGTTGATCTTGCCATAAGCTGAATGTGCTTCTTATAGTTTAACTTCTGATTGTTGGGAATGCATGGATATCCTTACTGTTTATGTGAATATAAATCTCTAGGAATTAACACATTACTTGAGTACAGACGATGATAAAGACTTAGATTTATTACATGCTTGCTTCTTCTCATGTCATGATCGATACTTGGTTATTACTTGCTTGATCACGTGTAGAATATTTTTGACGTCATTCTTAGTCCTTTTCATTGATATACTGTTGACATGTGTAAATATGCCCTTACTCTTCGATCGTCAATGTTAATATCTTCCTTGGTCCTCATTGTAATTGATCCTTCAATGGCATGTGTAACTATTTTCTTAAACTGAATCACCAATGTTGCTTGATCTTGAAATATCAATCATACATGGAAAATAGTTAGTAACGTAAATTGTAATACCCAAATATTTTTAAGGATTATTTAAATAAATAATGATTTGATTAATTGGGTAGTAATCCATATAATTTTTAAAAAAAAATTAAATTAGAGAAATTTGAATTCACATTTAAAAAAGAAGTTAAATGGAATCAATTTGTAATTATATAATTCAATTGTTAAATTAATAAAAAAATCTATGGACTAAAGTTTAATTTTAAAAAGTTTGAGGTTAATTTGATAATTATTTGAAGTTTTATTCTTAGTTGGCTTATTGGGAATTTGATTTAGAGCCTAGTGGTATTTAGGTCTTAGTGGTTGTAACTTGGTAAAAATGATTGGAAATCAGGGTTTGTAAAACTATAAGGATTCTAGCGTTTTTAATAAAAAAAAAACTTGATTGCTGCAATGGGGCCGAATTGGGGAGCGACACCTGTGACCGCAGGCCTCTTAGGCGTGGTCGCGGGTGTGTGTGGCATGCAACCTTTCCGCAGCCAACACACGAGGTGCGCTGGGATATTTCGAGCAACAACTTATTTCACACTTTAAAAGCCTCAAACTCTTATTTTCTCCTCATTTCAAGTTGCCTCTTCCTCAAGAAAACCCTATACAACCAAATTCTCTCTCATATAAACCCTCTTTTCCCAAATCAAACAAAGAATATTCCTAAATATTCAACAAATTTTTAAAATAAATTTTTATTGTGGATTCATATCAATCATCAATGATTTCAAATCAAGTTTCAATGAGGGATTTCAAGTGGATTTCAAGTCAAGTTTCCAAATGTTTTTCATGTGGATTCAAATTAATATTTTCAAGGGTTTTCTCTAAAGTTCAATGAAGTTTATTGTTCAATTGAGGCAAGTTGTTTTCTACTCCTCTCATTTTATATGTATGTATGCTAAATTTCACCTAAACCTAATTGTAATGATTAAAATCAATTAGAAACCCATGGGAAATTGTGATTTCCTAATATATTGGTGAATTCAGGTGAAATCTATTATGCTCACGTAATTAATTTTAAGTTTTGAACCCTTGTGAATATAGAGATTGAAACATTAGCCCTCAAATTATTATTATGGTATTTTTAGGGTTTATGACCTCATGTTTAGGAATTGAATAATTGATATTTAAAAATGGGTATTATGGACTCTAATTAGAATTATTAAATTATTGAATTTATGCATGCTTTATAGGGTTCTACCTTATGCTCTGATGGTAGTACCCTTGGTATAAAATGCCCAAATAGTGAAATTTAGTATGTGACCCTTAATGACGATGTAGGAACTTACGAGAACTCTTCTGAGATTAATTAAAAGTCATGAATTATGAAATGAGACCCTTATGAAGAACTATACCTTGGAATCCTAATTATATGTTATTTTTTATGCAATAATAAATTATGAGACTTTACTTGAAATACTATTATTATTGATAATGGTTTTATCATGTATGCTACATAAGGAGTACATGATAAATTTGTGTCGGTTGTTGCATGGTGGTGTTAGACTAGTCGGGTTGGTTGTGAACTTTGGTTATGTAGACACTTAATCCCCTCACTTTATTCTCTCATAATAAACCCTTAATTAATTTGTCTTAACAACTACCTTATCTAAGAAAAAATTGTATGGGGGTGGGGGGTCCTTGTTTGGATTTCACTTCGGTGAGAAGTCCCAGACACAAAGTTTAGAGACGGGTAGAAGTGATGTGTAATACCCCGTATTTTTCCTATATAATAAATAAAATATTATATGTGCTTAAAGTTGGGAATTTAGAGCCAGTAAAAACATTAATAAATATTTTAATCACGATTCAACAAAAAATATGATTATTGGGGATAATAATATGGTACGTATTGTTTTATATTATCGCCTATGACGATGATGGATTATGAGGGTTAAGACTATTTAGAATGAGGTATTTTGAGATTAGCTACTTAAGACCATAAATTAGGCCCAAACCCAATTAGGCCTTTAATAGTTAGTAGTGAACCATTAGGAGGCTCATTTTCAATACAAAACACAAATTGAGGATCTAAGAGCTTAGAGAAAATAAGACTAAAAGGAAGAGAGAATATTTTGGAGATTTGAGCCCTAGTTATACACAAATGGAGGCAAGTTTAATTTGAATTCTTGTATAATTGCATTTGTTGAAAATTATGCCTATTCATTTCAACCTAAACTTTAACTAAGTAATTAACATCCGTTTTATATGATTTAAATCAAGTAATTTTGTAATTAACGCAACTAGGAAGTAATTAGGATTAATTTAACATTATTTTGATTGAATCTTCCCAATAATTATTGTGTTTTGATTATATTTTGAATAGGTTCTGGTTTGTTATTATAATCCATTCAAAACCTTAGGATTTATTGTAAGATATGTAGAGAATTGAAATCAAATGGTTGAGAATTGGAATGTTAGGGTTTTTGAGAGAGAAAGTGGATTTTATTTGGGTTATTGAACTTTTATTATGATTTTGATGATATATTTGGGTTCCTAGATGGAATGCCTTTATATTTCTAGGCATTTACATATGTGTACAATAAATGTGACTCTTGGTTTTCAGCGTTGATTGCCCTTTCAGTCGAGTAACTTTTGATATTCCCCATGGTTCAAATTATGGAGTTGGTTGGCCTTCCAGCTAACTAGGTTCTTTTGATGTCGATCAAGATAGCTATATGGCCACCGAGAACAACAGTTGTCTGTATTTCATTAATCCACGTGTAGAGGTAATTGTTACATACAACAAAAGCCCCTAGTGCTCCAAGTTTGATGATTGATCAAAAGTATGGAATACTTTGCTCAGAATGTTGCTCGGCGTATTATTTGAGTTTGTGGTCGATAGCCGACCTCCCACACTTGTAAACATTTTCACTGGTACTGTTCATAATGCATTTTTGTAAATAATTCAAACTTTTTCGAACCTCCAAAGGGTACGATGGTCTTTTGAAACTTCGGGAAGCGTGTAGTCGGCGGTAGCTTAATCTTTCCTCCAGTTGATCATTTCGTTGGTGTTTATCGAGGCACCCTATAAATAGGTAGAAGTTTACCTCCATTTCTCTTTACCTCAACTTTTCTACACATAGAGTTTTCCTTCGTTCTCAAACTTTTTTGTACGATCTTTCGCTGCTTGTTCATTTACCATCATTTTCTTCAGTTCTTGTAGTTACCTGTAGATCCTTGTAAGCCTTTTTTCCTTATTTCTCCATTTTTTTCATACTTTTCTCTATTTCCACCATGGTTTACATTGTGGATAAGGCTTCGTTAGAGGAGTTTATAGAAAAGAGAAAGAGTTCTGCTTGAGTACGTATAGAGATAGCCTAAGGTTCAGTAAACGTGTATTCTCATCTTGAGGGTCAATGGATTTCTACTTTATTTATTTATTGTTGAGTGTAGCATCACTTTTCTCCAGTTTTGTCAACACTTTGACGTACTTCCTGCTAGGGTAGCACCAAACACTTGGAGGGTTGTCAATGGTGTTAATAGGTTAAATGAGATTTATGGGACTCATATTGGGGTCTATGAGTTGACGTTTTGTTATAAATGGGGCACTATTTGAGAGAGCGTGTATTATTTAAAGACTAGGAAAGTAAATAGGACTCTAGTAGTAAACCTGTCGGATTCCAATAAGACTATTGGGATTATGTTGTAGTTGTTAAGAATGCCCCAAGAAGGGCATGGCATAGGTTATAATTCTGCTCTTTTAATTTTCTCCCTTTTGTTATTTGTTTCTGTAACACCCCATATTTTTATATTATTAAATAATTATAAGATTAATTACTATTGTTGGATTAATTAAATTAAAAATGTGAGAATTAATCCAGATTTAAAAATAAATAGTAACTAGCGTGCCAAGGGTTAATACTTATTGTTGAGAATCATGTAATATTGCTATGTGAATGCGTAATACGGAATTATGAAATTTTATAAATTGTCGACAGTGGGAAAATATGATAGTTTGGTACATTAAGTCCGGACGCGCGTGTGAGTTGTGTTGGGACTAATTTAATAGATTAAAGAAGTAATCTATTTTTAAGTAACTCGTATGATAATTTCGAGCGCACCATTGAGTCCGTAAGAGTCGAGATAGTCAAAAAACTCTACCCGAGTATTTTAATTGGACTCCGGGATGTTTTTAGGCCTAACCGGCACCCTGTAGGGGTATTTTCGTCCTTTGGATTTTTGGGTAAAAATTATGGACGAAAATTAGGAAAATAAATATAGAGGTAAGTGGGTTAGAGGGGAGTTATCGTTTCTAAACCTACGAGAGAGAAAAGATAAAGGCACGAAGGAAGGAAGAATAAGCCATAGGAGTTCTTGGTGCATAACTCAAGAACACACACCGAAAATCCCACCAAAGTGTATATCGTGAGACGGGGAACACAACCAAACCAACATCACTAGGAGATCAGACATTCGAAATTGATTCAAGTGTTTAATCCTTGCGAAATTGTAGCAACAATCATGTTCATGTTAGTATAGTTATACAATACCCATTTGTGATCCATAAATTTTGATGAAATTGGAGAACTAAGGACATTAATTAAATTCTGGTATCTAATTAGGATGAATCCCTCATGTAGATAGGTTAGAGATCTCAAATTAATGATTTTTTATGATGGGTGAAATTGATTTTGACGTTCTTATATAGAAATTTGATGAACTAGGGTTTTGAATTATTAAATTGGGGATTTTGGATTTTATAACTGATTTATGATGATTTAATGTTTCAAAGTTAAGGGACATCATTTATACATGTTAGAACATTAATTATGATTGCTGTTTTAGTGTTTGGGTTGAGAAATTTAGAGGTTTTAGGACTGAAATTATGAGGAAGACGAAGCAGAACAGTAAAATGTAACAGGTCTGGCCAAATTAGAGAAAATCCCCATCTTATTCGAACAAGATGGAGTCTGGATCGAACGAGAAGCAGAGTCGTTCAAACGACCTGTTGATTCGTTCGAACGACAGGCCCCAGAAAAACCCAAAAATTCATATTTTTCCCCAAATCGTGTTACACAGTTAGTTGAGTGAGGAAAACTGCCATTTACTCATATTAGCTTAATGGAGAATTATTTGGGAAACATTCCTAGGATAATACCTTAAGGATTTGGATTGGTGAATTAACTTTGGAAATTTTGAAAGTGTGAATAATCGAGTTAATTGCATAATAAGTAGTAATGAGAAGTATACTACGTGTAGAAATGTGTGCATGGGTTGGGTGAATACCTGGATTTTAATAGGACGTGGGAGTGCCTATTATTTTATTATTATTATTGTGTGTATAGCATACCTACACTACTTGCTATCGGGAGGAGGTTATCGCGCAGTGGACAGTCTTATCCTGGGTGACCCAATAGGGGGATATTTGACTTTTACCCAGAGCATATGAACTTAAATACGTGTTATCTCAGACGTAGGATATTTTCGACGGCTGAATGGCAGCGTAGGTATGTACGTGACCCATTTGGCTGGTGAGTATGTTCACCTACAATATTTGTGTTACGAGATTTACGGTTCGTGAGAGACGTCGAGCCAATTGACCTTTATGCAGTGAGCGATGCATCGGGGCACGATAGCAGAGTATGCATTGTGCCAAGTGGTCCTAACTAAGGGGCGCAGGATTTGTATATATATATATATATATATATATATATATATATATAGGGATGATGTGACTATATATATATATATACACACACACACACATATAGTCACATCATCCCTATATACACACACACACACACAAGTATATATATATATACACACACACACATATATATAGGGATGATGTGACTATATGTGTGTGTGTGTGTGTGTATATATATATATATATATAGTCACATCATCCATATATATATATATATATACTTGTGAATGATTCCAATGGCTGAAATTAGCAAACTAATAAATGTTGGTAAGTGATTCGTATCGAATATTGCATATTTCCGCCCGTTATCTTTATGCATTCTAGCACTTTTACGGTCCTAAATGCCTATAATTATGTTCATTAACCAGACAACCTTGGATTTGGATATATACATGCTTTGCAGAGGTTATTTGTACTTTTGTAGGTATTGGAACGCTAAAAGTGAGGTTCGGTTGCATTTCGGAGAAGTTCCGTCGTTGAATGCTACTACAAGGGCAATTTGGTCTTTTCAAACTCACTATTTTTTATGGAATGAAGTTACCAACATGTAGATCATCAAATTATCTTTCCATAGACACTGACCGTGCGTCATTCTGACTCCGTATGTGGAAGTTATGCCCATTTCCGGAAGGTTTAGGTATTTTCTTCTACTTCAAGGGCATTTTGGTAATTTCATACTGCATAATTTGGAGGGTTTCAAAACAGAATCATTTAGAGAATTGAATTAGCTTTGCGTCGGTTCTGACCACGCCTCATTTCGATTCCGTATGAGGGAGTTATGGCAATTTCCGTGCAACGCGTCGAAATTGGTTCGGAGTGGAAAAGTGGGCTGTCAGCAGCCCAAGGCAAATTTCAAAAGTGCGGTCGACCGGTACCAAAACAGAGGTCGACCAGTCCTATCAGATATGGACGAAAAGTGACTTATTTTGGGTTTTTTGGCTTGGTTTTATTGGGGGTTTATTTTTGGGTATTAATAGAATGTTTGGGGCTTTTCTTAGAAGATATATTTTCATTTTTAGGTTAGAAGAGGGGATTTGTTGGGTGGAGCTTCTCTATCCTAGGGTTTGTACCATTTGGATTGTTGTAAGCACTATTCATCTTCTTCCTCATTTATTCAACTTGGTTTAGCTTGTTTCTTGCTTTCTTAATTATTTACATGCCTAGATAACTTATTTTAGTGTATTAATTTCTTGTTTTCTTAGTTAATTAGTTGTTAAATTAGTTTTATTCATGTGTAGTGAGTAGATAACGGGTTGGGATTGCGTTTCCGCCATTAATGGGCGTTGAGCTCCGAAAGTTAGGTTTTGTGTAAAATTGCATTTAATTGAAACCTCGCGTATTAAAGTCGGATTATTATGCGTTTAACTTTCTTTGTCACGCAGCGTTAGTGTTTATAGCGATAATTCAAATTTAATCCGCGTGTGACCATTTTTGATTAAATGTTTAATCTCGCAACTTTGGGTTAAATTCCTTATTGTGTGATGTTTATACTTAATTGAAAATGCTCGATTAAATGTTTTCGAACCGAAATTCTAATTATTAGTTGTTTAGCACATGGTGGGGACACGATCCTGACTCTCGTTTTATTAATTCTAGTTTAGACTTAACTTCTTATTTTTTTCCCTTTTCTTTATTTCCAACCTATCACCTTTTACACTTTAATTTTAGGAGTATTAAATCCTATAAATTCTAGCAACTCGTCTCTGTGGATTTTCGATACCCGGACTTGGCCGCTATGCTCCCTTTTTTAGTGTAGTCATAAGTTTAGGTTTTTGTATTGAGGAGGTGAATAGAAAACAACGATCAGCGTTTGACACACGCTACTTTTCACCCTTAATCAAAATGGCGCCGTTGCCGGGGACTTGATGTTTTAGAATTTATTTGATTTAGTATTTCATAGTATTTTCTTTCTATTTGTATTATTTTCTAATATTTTGCAGGACTTCCACATTTGAGCACTTAGAAACGCTCGAATTTTTCCCGCGTGCACCTACTTTGTGGAATCCGCCACTTCGAGCCATTTTTGGGGTAAGCATGTCTTATTCCAATTCTTTCGGTAATCCTTGTCATAATTCTCAAAATTCTCGCAAACCTATGACTTTCGGTGAATACTTAGAATCCCAAAGTATAACAAATTCAAATATGACTTTGGGCGAGTATAACGAAAGTCAAAACTTAGGTTATTGGAATTTTGATGATGATGACAATGATTTTGGGCCTTTACCTCCTTATAATAGGAATTTTGAAACGAATTCGAATAGTTTTCAAAATTTCTATAATAATGAGCTTAAGTTTAAGTCCGATCGCAACTTTCAAAGTTCCCATTTTCATGCATCCGCACCTCGACCCATGACATTCGGTGAGGGATTGCGTATGTATGAGAATGAGAAACTTGAAACTCGTTATCGGGAAGAAAATCGTTCGTGGGAACATGAGTTGGATTTATTATTTGAGTCCGACGACGATTTTGCTTCCGAGACTTTTGAAGTCGAGGAATGTTTTGAACCAAATGAGGTACTTGTACCTACTTTGGAACAATCCATTCTAGACTTTGCCCATCTCATAATAGATATTCAAAGTGAGGATGAAAATGACGTAATATCTATTTGCAATGAAATGATTTCTTCTTTGGCCCCCAAAAGAAGAACATTTCATTGAAAATGATATTATTTCCTTTGAAATTCCAACTTCATGCGATGATGATTCATCTCATGAGTTTGAATTTCTTTCATCCCCTTTTTCATTATCTATTACCCCACCAGAACAAGTACCCGATGATTCGGTTTCGAACTTTAATGTTTTAAACCCTATCACCGATGAGGAGTACTTGCTCGAGTCGCCCTCCACGATCGCATCTTTGCCTTTGTGTGCGCCGCCTCCCATTCCAACTTCAAAATTCTTGGGAGGATATTCGGCTTTTCTCGGTCCCCACTTGTTTTTGTCACCCGTTCAATCCAAACCCCCCATCGTCCCTCCAAAACTTTTAATTGGCGATGGTTCATTTCTTCCGCCTTACACATGCCTTCCGTTGTTAAAACGGAATCCATATTTTTCGGAGGGCATGCTTGTATGTGAGGGTACACCGATTATCCTCCAAAGTCAAATCATTTTCACGGTGGACCCTCAGCTATTTAGACTTCTAGTGTACAGTTAGTGTGAAGTCTAAATAGTAGATTGTATATAGTTAGCTTTCTTTCTTTTTATTTTTTTTCTTTCCTTGTTAATTTAGTCTAGTGTAATTAGTTAACTTTTTGTTATTTGTTTTTGCTATGCTCGGTACTAACTTGTTTTGTAGATTCTTTGGACTTGTTCTCATGGGGATCGCTCCACTTTTGGGTAATATCGCTCTTTTCCTCTCTTTGACTTGGTTCTTAATTAACATTGAGGACAATGTCAAGTTTTAAGTTAGGGGGTGTGGGATATTCTATCCATTTCTTTATTTAGTCCATGTTTTTGCTCACATGTTAGTTACTTAGTACGCTTTTCTTAGAAAAATTCAAAAATTTCAAAAAGATTTTCTTTATTTTTTCTCCTTTTTTGGGCATTTTGCCTTTGTTTCCGATGATAAATTTCAATAATTGTCCGATCCAATAGACAACCCAATGATGCATGTTCTTGATTTTAGAAGTTATTAGACTTTAGTCTCACTTATTGATATTATGAATAACTTCATGAATTGAACGTTAATCCCATGAGCACATGCACTTTTATGGTTTTATTGATTTGGTTTAAGATTTTTATAACTCAGTAATCTTTTGTTGCATTGTATATACTTACACCGAGTAAGCTTTGTACCTTTCGTCGTTTGTGAGTGTATACAATATTCTTTTCTCATTGAAAACGTTGAATTCGTTGTTAATCTCACTATTCTTTCATTTGACCGTTCATTAATTGAGTTCATACTTGAATTGTGTTACTTGATCATGATTTTCATATATTGTTTTGACTCGAGAATTACGTAAACTTTGTGAAATGATCATAGGCATTCTTTGTTATATCACCCATATTAGCCTTGACTTCACCCTTATATGTTTACCCTCGTTAACCCCGTTGAGCCTAAATATAGCCTTTCGTTTCATAACCCCCTTCCCATTACCAACTCTAAATTGGAGTTATATACCATATATACACTTTCCATACCTTTGTTTGGAATGTTACTTGGGATTGAATGTTGTTGTTATTATGTCGGTTGCAATTTAGGCATATGAGAGTTTGACAAGTAAAGAAAAGAAAGTAGTGAAAAAAGTGAAGAAAAAGAGAAAGCAAAAAGCAAAAGAAAACAAAAGAGAAAATGAGAAAAAGAAGAAAAGAAAAAGAAAGAGAAAGTTGTAAATGTTGTGTATAGTGTTCAATAAGCTTTGATTACTCTCCCTGATGATATATCTAATGCCTTTTTGGAACTTGTTTTCCGATTTTGATATTGCCCGCATTATCCCATTATCCCGAGTTTTCATTCCGAACACTTTGAATCCGTACATATATTCCTTCGTTTCGTACCTTAGACATACCTACATTATAACCCTATTAAAGTCCTATGTGATCTTAGGTTGATGTAATTTAAAAGCCATAATAGTTGTGATAATCTGTGAAAATGCATTTCGCCTCTTTTAGTGAGTGGTATCCTTTCATTGAGATTACAGTTTTTCAGTTTATACATAGCGTTCTTCTTTCGTGACATGTGTGCGGCCTAGTGTCCATTTACATTTACTCTTTAGCCCGCATGTCCCGTGTGTTACCTCCCTGTTTCGAGTGAATTCGCTTGATGAGCGTAATGCCCGTGAGGATTGAATATATGCTTGCTTTAATGTTTATCCGGTTTATTTAAGTTTTTCGCCAAATCATACTTTGCATGTAATCGCTCCCCTCCCACATTTTAAGGTTTCAATTCTATGAGGTGCATTCTATAATGTTAATGATTTGGACTTTTGTTTGAATTCATTCACTTTGCTAATAATGCGTATGAAATATTTTTCGCTTTTGTTGGGCTTGTCGCATGTTGGTTTGGGCATATTTTGAGGAAACCATATGATGTTTGTGGGTATCATCCCTGAAAACCCTCACGAGACGACACTCGTCCACTAGGGTAACTTAGGGGTTTAACGGCTTATTGCATATGCTAAATGCAATCGTGTTCCCTACGAAAGTGGAAATTATATTTTGATGCATATATACATTTTGTATTTCCTTCTATGGACTAGTTTTGCTTGTTTCATCACTAGGGACTAGCAATGTTTAAGTTAGGGGGTGTGATTCGTATCGAATATTGCATATTTCCGCCCGTTATCTTTATGCATTCTAGCACTTTTACGGTCCTAAATGCCTATAATTATGTTCATTAACCAGACAACCTTGGATTTGGATATATACATGCTTTGCAGAGGTTATTTGTACTTTTGTAGGTATTGGAACGCTAAAAGTGAGGTTCGGTTGCATTTCGGAGAAGTTCCGTCGTTGGATGCTACTACAAGGGCAATTTGGTCTTTTCAAACTCACTATTTTTTATGGAATGAAGTTACCAACATGTAGATCATCAAATTATCTTTCCATGGACATTGACCGTGCGTCATTCTGACTCCGTATGTGGAAGTTATGCCCATTTCCGGAAGGTTTCGGTATTTTCTTCTACTTCAAGGGCATTTTGGTAATTTCATACTGCATAATTTGGAGGGTTTCAAAACAGAATCATTTAGATAATTGAATTAGCTTTGCGTCGGTTCTGACCACGCCTCATTTCGATTCCGTATGAGGGAGTTATGGCAATTTCCGTGCAACGCGTCGAAATTGGTTCGGAGTGGAAAAGTGGGCTGTCAGCAGCCCAAGGCAAATTTCAAAAGTGCGGTCGACCGGTACCAAAACAGAGGTCGACCGGTCCTATCAGATATGGACGAAAAGTGACTTATTTTGGGTTTTTTGGCTTGGTTTTATTGGGGGTTTATTTTGGGGTATTAATAGAATGTTTGGGGCTTTTCTTAGAAGATATATTTTCATTTTTAGGTTAGAAGAGGGGATTTGTTGGGTGGAGCTTCTCTATCCTAGGGTTTGTACCATTTGGATTGTTGTAAGCACTATTCATCTTCTTCCTCATTTATTCAACTTGGTTTAGCTTGTTTCTTGCTTTCTTAATTATTTACATGCCTAGATAACTTATTTTAGTGTATTAATTTCTTGTTTTCTTAGTTAATTAGTTGTTAAATTAGTTTTATTCATGTGTAGTGAGTAGATAACGGGTTGGGATTGCGTTTCCGCCATTAATGGGCGTTGAGCTCCGAAAGTTAGATTTTGTGTAAAATTGCATTTAATTGAAACCTCACGTATTAAAGTCGGATTATTATGCGTTTAACTTTCTTTGTCACGCAGCGTTAGTGTTTATAGCGATAATTCAAATTTAATCCGCGTGTGACCATTTTTGATTAAATGTTTAATCTCGCAACTTTGGGTTAAATTCCTTATTGTGTGATGTTTATACTTAATTGAAAATGCTCGATTAAATGTTTTCGAACCGAAATTCTAATTATTAGTTGTTTAGCACATGGTGGGGACACGATCCTGACTCTCGTTTTATTAATTCTAGTTTAGACTTAACTTCTTATTTTTTTCCCTTTTCTTTATTTCCAACCTATCACCTTTTACACTTTAATTTTAGGAGTATTAAATCCTATAAATTCTAGCAACTCGTCTCTGTGGATTTTCGATACCCGGACTTGGCCGCTATGCTCCCTTTTTTAGTGTAGTCATAAGTTTAGGTTTTTGTATTGAGGAGGTGAATAGAAAACAACGATCAGCGTTTGACACACGCTACTTTTCACCCTTAATCAGTAAGCAAAGTAATTTCAGTGGGTAAATGAATTACTATCAGAATAGTGAATGTAATATACGGTTAATTGGAATAAATGATCTTATTAGCGTATTGTATGGGCGATACGGCTTACTCATTTGAGATATATTTAGGAGTATAAGTATATGATCTAGTTGGGAACATTATGGATAACTAGGTTAGGATAGACGTACGTTAGGCGTGCACAATAGTGGAGAGGTGAGAATCTCATGTGAGAGTTCGAAACTATCATGCACATAATAATTGCATTATTACAGTTTTAAATACTTGCTAAAACAAATATTTTAACAAATCGGGCTCTGACCCGTTTCTTGCTAATCTTTTCCCTTTTGCTATATATATATTATTTATCGGGTGCCCAACCACAGGGTTACCAGACTTAGACGCGTGGATCATTTAGCGAGTTGTAGTAGTTGTGGGAGTTGCAGGCCTTTGCACTTATACGCTTCTATCATTTATTTCCATTCTATTCAGATATTCCATTTAGGGCATGTTTCACCCCTTTCTCAGTCATTTATTAGAGATTATACTTAGTTCATTTTAGTATTTTATTTCTATTACACTTGAGCATATTATGGTTTGTGATTAGGGGTGTGCATAAACCCGAATGGACCGAAATAATCGAACCGAACCTACATTTGCGAGTTTTTATAAATGCGGTCCAAAATTTCAAAGGACCGAATAAATCGGTTCGGTCTCGGTCTTGGGTCTAAAAATGCGGGTTTAGACCGGACTGGACCGCATTTATAAAATAAAAAAACAAAAAAATATATATGTTAAATACATCCCGTAAGTGTAATTAGCTAAAAAAATAACTAAAAATAAAAACTAACTTTCACTATTCTAAAAAACAAAAAACTACGTACATTTTAACATTACCCAACAACCCTAAAGGCTAAATCTCCTCTCTCTCTCTACCGGACGTCATCATCAAACCTAAATCTCTTCTTCTCTCTATATATATGGTATTCCCCAACCCAGCAAGATCTTAACTAATCATTTTTGACCGGTGAGGGAATCGCTTTTCGACCGGTGAGGGAATCGCAAATAGTCGACCGGTGAGCTGGTATTTCAGTGAGTTAATCTCATCTCTCTCTTCTTCATTTTTCGCACATGGTAATGTATAGAGTTTGGGAATTTGAATACCCATTTGACTGTAAATAGCTAAATAGCTTCGCTCATATCAGTTATTGGATTGAATAAGTAGCTAAACATAACAGTTATATGATTGAATAAATAGGTTCGTCCATTTAACTGTATATTATTTTTTTAAAGCTATATACAAATCCCCAAAGGAAAGATCAAGACGTCTTTTATAAATGAGTGATGCTACAGCCTACAACATACAACCTGTGTTGTATATTTCCCTAACAAATTCATTGGCTACTGTACAACTGGGGTAAACTACCACATCTCAAAATGCTACAGCATACAACATGTGTTGTGTCTTGTATCAGAAATGGATGATCCATTACTCTCCTGTGGAGCACCATCACCAACCCGTGTTGTGTCTTGTATGCTTTCTGGAATTACATTTTCTTCCATACTATGATATTGGTTGTTAGTAGTTTCACTGACTGAAGAAGTTTTATCAGTTATGTATATTCTTGATTAAATTCAAAATAACCAGGGTGCTAATTGCTACTGTTAGGTTCAAAATAAGAATCGAATAGGACCGAGACCGAACACGGACCGATTGAAAACCGAATAGGATCGAGATCGATTATTCCAGCCCGGTCTCGGTCTATAATTTTTTAGGACCAATTAATGCGATCCGTTCCTAAAAATGTCTCAAAACCGGACCGGACCGGACCGCGAACACCATTATTTGTGACCTTGAACTGGAATATTTTATCCAGTCCAATTTATGTCAGTATTTGATTCATGTCCAGTATTTATTTTATTCTTGTGGAATGTGAATACCTTATATTTTAAGGAATGGAAATTTATTAATGGATTAATTGGGTATAATTAAATGGAAAAATATTTTAACACTTAACTTAATTATTTATTAGGTGATTAACAATAAAAATTATTTTTCGGCAGTGATGCTAAGAATGAACCAATCGGACACTTTGATTTAGTTTAATAAAGTACTAATCGCCCGGTATTTAATTAGGTGGGACGTCACAGTTTTTGAATTTTTTTGACTAACTTTGTTGCTCTTTTTCACTGTAAAGGAGAGTAAGAAGAGGTGTCCTAAAGAAGGTGAAATCAATATTGAAGATCTTAAATTCTTGTGGGGTCTTAATCAAAGAGTTGGAGGAGTCTTAATCGAAGAGTTGGAGAAGAATATCCCTGAGTTTCTTCAGTGCTATTATAGTATAAGAGCTCGATCACTTCCTTTATTTCCCGACCAACACTTACCCTCCCACAAGTTGCTATCAATTTAGTAAAAGAGCCCGTGTCTACTTCTTCGGCTGCAAAATCAACTGGGGCTGAGTTCATACAAGGAGGAACTTCTTCTTCATTTGAGTCCTTTGATATATATGGCATCCCTACTTATCCTTTGACTGACATGGGTAAAAGAAAGATGCCCAATTTGCTGAGTGGGCCATTATCTCCCCCTTCCAAGAAGAATGTTGATACTTGCAAGAAGCTTGTTGAAAAGAAATCTCAGACCAATGAAAGGAGTCCCCGAGTTCTTAGTGAATAAAAGATCCAAGCTACTAAATCTCAGTAAAAGAGGTTAAAGAAGGATTTGTCTGACCCTCATAAGCAAGCAAAGAAAGTCTAATCCGACCAACAAGAGTTGGTTGTAAAGAAAAATCAAGCCGACGAAAAGAGTTGGTTAAAAAATTTTAGGCCGACCTGGGTGACATTGGGTGAGATTCTATGGCTTTCAACCCTATATTGGTCAGGAGTTTAATCAAAGCTGGAACTCTTCCAGATGACAGGGCAGCCTCACTTCCTATGCCTAGAACAACGCTGACTAAGAGAGCTTGCCATAATTCAGCATTGGTAATTGCCTTATCGTTTTGCTTTTTTCTTTATGTTGCTGAACTTCTTTTGATATATTGTGTTTGCTCTTTTGCAGTTTTTGGTTAATTTTAACCAAATTATAGAGAAGGGCGACCTGATAAGATCTTTCTCGGGCGAAGTGAAAGAAGCATTTGAAGATCTGAAGCAGTCTTCGAAGGATTCCCAGAAAAAATAATGGGATGAGCAAATGTAGGAAGCCGAGTGTAGGGCTGTTGCAGTAGAAGGTAAAATAAAATCTGGTGAAGAAAACTCCCAAGCTGTCGAGAATAAAATAAAGGAGGCTGATGGTAGGGCCAATGTTGTAAAGGATAAGCTGATAGAGATAAAAGATCGAGCCAAGACTGTTGAGGATAAAACGGGTGGCCTGACTGCTGAAGTTGCCTCTTTGAAGGCCAAAGTCAAGAAAGACAAGGATAATGCTTTTGACAAGGGTTGGGAGAAAGCATTTTTCATAGCTTATTATGCCCAAATTGAGTATGCCAAGAAAATATCCTTTAAGGAAAGTTGGTCAGAGGCATTGAAGGTGGTCGGCATAGAAGCAAGCTCTAAACTATATTAAAGGCATGACCCAGGTACTCCTCCTAACTTGGATGAGGTGTTTGACGACGAGGAAGGTGAAGAAACGCTTTAATACTAAAAGCTTGTTTACAAGGTTGATAACAAAATAATATGGTTGTGTAAACTCTGAATAAACTTTTTGGCCAAAACTCTTTTCGAAAAACACAAGATGTGTTACAAAAGACTTTTCGAATATATGGATTAAATTTGATAGTTGATTACCTTTCCTTTTTTAAGTTTTAATAAACATCTACTAAAGTTACCATGCAGTCCCAATCATAACAGCGGTTAAGAACATTCAAAGAAATAGACACATAAATTTTAAGGTGGTAAAACCTTTAATCAAGGGAAACATCCAAGGTGCCCTCTACGGCATAAAAAAAATCCACTAGAATAAAAATCAAGTTACAACACTTAAGCAAACCACAAAGATCCTAACCTAAGTTCAGAATATACCTACTTGAGATTCTTCACTCCAAAGGTAATCTGAATTGGATTGGTCTTTTCTTGCTGCTTCTTTGTTTTTTCCTTGATTTCCTTCTCTTTGAATTCTGATTCCAGCAACTCTTTCAAATTCAAGATTCTCAGACAGAACCACAGTGTCTACGTGTTCGTGTGAGATAGTCTTTGTGATGTGCTACTACATGCAAACATGCTACTCACCCTCTCAAGATGTATACAAACTTTCCTAATAAATTACAACAGTTCTAAGTGATAGGTTATTTCTGAATCTTGATTCTTCAAGCCAAGACTTCTTGATCTTTTATTTATCCACAGATCTTGAGGATACCGTTCTCAGAAGACGGTTCAAGGTCTTAAACAATTTCAGGGTTTGAAATTATAAACCTCCAATTGAGATCCAACTAGACTAGAAGTCTACTTTATTAAAACAAATTCGAACTTAACATGCAGAGACTGATTCAATAATTTTTGGCATAAAACTTCTTTTCAGATCTATAGTTATGCCTTAAAACTTTCGCAGGAGTTCTTTGTGTTCCTTATATTTTTATACACCCGTATTTCATAAAACATGAAATAGAAAACTAGAAACACACAACTCACTAGATCTGAAATTATTTTTTCAAAACTTGTTGAAACATAATAGATTCAAAATGCCAGATCTAAAAAGAGAAACATAAAATATAACGTGAGATGTTCTCTTCTAGAAAAACTCAGTTTCAACAATGAAACTTAAGTCTCTCTTAGAGATGAGTTCTGAGAGAATCAAAGATTTGAAGAGGTCTTCAAACGAAAACATAACACCAACAACACATAAACCATAAAGATGTCTAACTATCAAGAACGGGTTTTCTGGTGTAGGGACTTTTAGGTTTTAGTGTTTGGTTTGGGAGAAAACATAAGGGTTTGAACTACGAAGAAAACTAGGGTTTCTTATTCTAATCTCTCTTTTGACTTTCCCTCTCTTCTCCCTTCTCTCTCTTCTCTCTCTACTCTCTCTTCTCTCTCGGTTTTAACGAAATGGCAGAAGTCTCAAAATGTTGAGGCGAGGTTTCTTTTTATACTAAGCGTAGAAGAATCTAGAACATCGGCCTCAATCCAATGGCTGATATTAAGTCTTGACCAATTGACTCTAATCGAACGGTTCAACAAAAGCGGTGGGTTAAACATACACTGATTGGCTTAAACTCGTTTCACAAGGATTGAGTTGAAACACATGTGGTACGTTGATTATGTTTATCCAAGGGTTGAGAATGGTTAAATGGTTTATATCTATTGGAAAACACAAATCCAATCGATAGGTTACCAACACGTGTACGCACAGGATGTAAACAAAAACGTGTGTTTGAAAATATTTACAACACACATCTTGAATTCTTAAGCGCTTTTGGATTCTACCCAGGCAAATAATCAGCAAAGGAAATAAGTTTCTGAAATACAACTTTTACCAACAACACTTTTAAAAACACATTTTAATTAATTCAAAAATCATTTGAAAATTATTTTAAAAATATATAAAATGATTTGAAATGAATGTAAGTGTTGAAAAACCATTTATGCAAATAGGTAATATGAATGATGTAGTGAAAGTGTCCTATATGTGGTTTTAAGGATAGAATTAACTTCCCTTTGAAGGTTCTCTTGGACATGATTTCTTCTTTGAGCTTGTACCTTTGAGGAGATGGAGTTCTCATAAAAAATCTAATCTATTTTGTCTAGATATCCAAACTAGTTGGAACTCCTATATATGCAGACTCAAGCAATTCAATATATAGTGTGTTAATAATCTCCCCATTTGGATATTAGAGACAAAATTCCCTTGAGTATTCAGAACTCGTGGGTCAAAATAAAAAGAAATCCTATTTGTCCTATATAAAAATTCTAACTACCCATTCCCATCCTAGAACCGAAAATAAGGTAAAAAAATACATCACTCAACTATATACAGACCAATACCCTACAAAATAGATCAAGATATACAACGGGTCTGAAATGCCTGTAACAAGATAAACACTAAATTGGCATATTAGTTGAGTTAGAATAAGGAATAGATAGAAAAATCGCCAAACAGTAGTCAAGATCCTCTCCCCTAATTTTTCTCAAATATACAAGGGGTATACATCATAAAAAATAGACATTAATTGAGAGTTATCATGCCTATAGCAGTACACAAATACTCAAATCGAATGTTATCTAAAGGCTTTGTAAAGAGATATGCGAGCTGTTTTTGAGTGTTCAAATATTCAATAATGAGATATTTGGATTCAATAAGGTCACGGATAAAATAATATATAATCTTAATATGCTTAGTTCGTGAGTGAAGTACAGGATTTTGGGAAATATTAATGGCACTTTGGTTATCACAAAACATGGTTAATTATTTTTCGGTCAGACCATGATCGCTAAGCATTTGTCTAATCCATAGTAATTGAGCACGACAACTACCAGCTGATATATATTCAGATTCAGAACTACATAATAAAATACAATTATGTTTCTTACACGACCAACCAACTAGATTATTGCCTACGTAGTAGCAAGCACCAGAAGCTCTCTTACTATCATCAGAACAACCGACCCAATCGATATTGGTATATCCTATAATAGAACTAGTTGTATCGTTTGTGTACCAAATACTAAATTTTAGAGTACCCTTAATATATTTAATAATCCTTTTGACACTTAATAAGTGAGATTCTTTAGGGTTACTTTGATATCTAGCACAGATACACATGGCAAAGGATATATCAGGTCGAGACGCGATAAGATACTGCAAACTCCCTATCATACTTCTATAAAGAGTAGGATCAACACTTTTTCCAATATCATCCTTAGAAAGTTTAGTGGAAGAACTTATGGGGTATCTAGAAATTTTAGCATTTTCTAAGCCGAATTTTTTAACTAAATATGCAGAGTATTTGGATTGAGAAATAAAAAGACCATCACTGCATTATTTTACTTGTAAACCCAAAAAATATTATAGTTCACCCATTAAAGATATCTGAAATTCAGTATGCATGATATCAGAAAAATTCTCTACTTGTTTGGGACAGGTGGAATCGAAAATGATATCGTCCACATATACTTGTGCGATTAAGACATGTTGATTTTCCTTTCTAACAAACAACGTTTGATCGTTTTCGCCACGGACAAAATTGTGAGACACTAAAAAGGTAGACAGTCGCTCATACTAAGCTCTAGGAGCTTGTTTCACGCCGTATAAGGCTTTCTTAAGGTTAAAGACGTGGTCCGGGTGTACGGGATCAACAAATCCTTTGGGTTGTTCTACGTAAACTTCTTCAGATAAAATTCCATTTAAGAAAGCGGATTTAACATCCATTTGGAACAATTTGAATTGCATATGACAAGAAATTGCAAGGAGGAGACGAAATGATTCCAGATGAGTAACAGGGGCAAAAGTTTTGTCAAAATTAATTCCCTCAATATGGGAGTATCCTTGTGCAACTAACCTAGCTTTATTTCTAATGACCTCCCCATTTTCACCAGTTCTGTTTTTAAAAATCCATCTTGTGCCAGTAATCTTCAAATCTTTTGGTCTAGGAACCAAATTCCAAACATCATGACTCTTAAATTGGATTAGATCTTCTTGCATAACATTTATCCAAAATGAGTCAGTAAGGGCATTATTTACATTTTAAGGTTCCTCAAGAGAAACAAAATAAGAAAATTGTGCCACTTGACGAAGTTAGGATATAATTCGAACTGGTTCTGAAGGATTACCGACATTGGTTTCAGTGGGATGATCTTTAGAAACCCAGGTGGGTACAGACGGACTCTCAGGTACAGTGAAGAAGTATCATCTTGAGGATCAAGGGATAAGACAGGTTCATCCTCATCAAATGTTACGGGTTGGTTGTCACTACTCCTTACACTAGTGTCATCTACAATTACATTCATTGATTTCATAATAGTTTTTGTTCTGTAGTTAAACACACGCAAAGCCCTACTATTTTGGTAATAGCAAAAAAAAATCCCTTTTCTCCTCAGGTATCAAATTTTGAAAGGTGCTCTCTATCTTTGCAGATATAGCAGATACTACCGAAGGTTTTAAAATATTTTAAGTTTGGCTTTTTATGGAACCATAACTCATAAGACGTTTCTTTGGAATTTTTTCTGAGGTAGATACGATTGATAATATGACACGCGGTTTGAACAGCTTCTACCCAAAAGTATCCAGGGATATTCTTAGCATGTAACACAACCCTAGCCATTTCTTGTAAAGTCCTATTCTTACGTTCAGCTATACCATTTTGCTACGGGGTTTTAGGAGTGCTAAACTCATGTTTATAGCCATTAGCTACACAATACTCAGAAATTACAGAGTCTTTGAACTCTCCACCTCTATCACACATAATACGACACACTTGAATATCCTTCTCATTATCAATTTTCAAAAGTATTCTTAAGAATTCATTGAAGGTATCTGATTTTTGTTTCATAAAAGCTACCCAGGGATATCTCGTATAGTCGTCCACTATGAGTAGGATGTAAGAGTTTCCATATAAACTAACAGTTCTTGAGGGACCCATGAGGTCCATGTGGATAAGTTCTAGAGGCTTAGTGATCAAGACATCTTTAACTTTCTTGTGTGGGGATTTACTTATTTTGCCTTCCTGACAAGGTCCACATACAGGAGTAAAAGAATTTTTAATTTTAGGTAAACCTCTAACTATCTCTTGGGAACTCAATCTTCTAAGGTTATCATAATTTGTGTGTCCCAATCTATTATGCCATAGATCAGAATCCTCTAATCTGGCAACATTACAAGATTCAGAATTCGGAATTACTATGTAACAGTTTTTCGAGGTTTTATTTCCTGTTAAGATACAATTACCTTTTTCATCAATAATTTTACAGTCATTTTTTGAAAAGGTAACTGAGTGATTGGAGTCACAAAATTGTGATATACTTAAGAGATTGGATTTAAGGCCTTTAACTAAGAGAACATCATTCAGTTCAGGAAGCCCTTGCTCACTCAATGTTCCCTTACCTATGATCTGAGAAAAAACACCATCTCCAAACATGACACTACCTCCAAGGAAGTCTGTCTTATTTTTCAATTTTATTTCATCCCCGATCATATGTTTAGAACATCCGGAGTCTAAATACCATCCAGTTGAAGTGCTTTGTGCCTTTAAAGCAGAAATGACAATGTTGCACTTGAGCTGGGGTAGTAAATCATCTTTTCTAATCCAAATAGGCCTAGTTTTAAAATTTGTGTGGCCTTTTGATTTAGAAAAGGTTTGAGGGGTCTTTCTAAATGATTTTTTTCTTAATCTTGGACCCTCCCTTTTTCTTTTTAGATATAGAGTTGTTTGTGGCCTGTCTAGGAAGTGCATAAGTATTTCTTAATTTCTTAGAATAGTTAAAGTTCTGGTAGGTAGGACTGTACATCCTTTTCTGGAAACACTCATCAAGACTATGGCAAAAAATATCGCATTCGAAACAGTACTGATGGGTATAGGACTTGACTTTCTTGCTAAAGTCTTTAAAAATTGGCTTGGATTTATTGGGTACAGTAGTCCAATCATCATTAGATTTAGGTTTCTGTCTTTGGTCTCTGGCAGAAGGACAAACATATTTGGTATGAATGTTTGCTTTTAACTGTTGATTGTATTGATTAAATATTGATTGAGAGACATTGAGACTGGATCACCTTTTTGAACATTTTGAGAGGTTTGACCTTGTTTTATAAAAGCAACATTTTCAGGAGAAACCTTGGTCTTACTTGTATGCACTATTTCTCCAAAACCTAGGCCAGACTTATCTTCGGAGTCAAATTTACTTCCAGTAACAATTTCTTCATAAGATTTGGTTTGTGTTTCAAAGTATTGGCATTTTTTAAACACATTTGAAATCTTTTGTTTTGACTCTTCTAGTTCAACAAGGGTTGCCTTGTACTTTTGTTCAAATTCATGGTTCTTTTGAATCAAAGTATTTATTTTCAAAGTATAGTTCTCAATCTTAGTCTCATGAGCAACACATTGGACAGTATAATCTTCAGTGTTCTTCCTAATGGCCTGGTTAAGCAAATAAATACGCTCACTTAAGGTTTTTATCATTTTTTTCTAAGCGAGCACTCTTCTTAACCGTTTTAATGTATAACTCATGTAAATCAGGCAGATCATCATCAGACTCACCATGTGCATCGTGTTAATTATCCCCTATGTTTTTGATAGGTTATTTACTCACGCACACGTTCAAATTATCATCAACATTATAGCTTTGACTCACACACATTCTTTCAGCAGTAATAGGAACATAATTATCAGTAAGATCATTCATAACATCAACGGGCATATCAAGTTCATGAGCAGGCAAGCATGCATCATCATTATATATTATCTTAGCAAGAAAGACATGCAGTACTCATTCACCTGGGTTGACTCAGTTTCATCCTCATCAAAATCACTAGAGTCGTCCCAAGTCTTACACATATTGGCCTTGTTATTATTGTTAAAACTAGTTGGACATTTACTAGCATAGTGACCAAGTTTACCATAACGATGACACTTAACATCTTTTATGTCAGGTTTAGGTCTGTTGGGGTCATAATTCCTCCTATTGTCATAACTATGTTTGGTATTATCTCTATCATGAGGTCTGTGAGATTGATGACCTTGATAATTTGTTTTGCCTTATTTGGAGGCTACAGTATTTCTAAATTTAAAAATCTTTTTTAAATGCTTACTCATAAGAGCTATTTCATTGTCAAGGTTTTCCAAATCACAGTTTTCAAGACAGTCAGTGTCAAAGTCTACAGAGTTCAATGTAGGCACTGGTAATTTAGATGAAAACATAACATTAGAACTACAGGCTTTATTATTCTGTCTGGTCAATTGCTTTTTGAAGTCTAGTTCCAATTCCACAGTCCTTAGTTTACTGCTAAGAAGTTCAGGAGTCATATTAGGGTCATTCATTTCCTCAATAGCATATCTCTTGTTGTCAAATTTAGATGACAATGACCAAAGAATCTTTGACACAATTTCATTTCTACTATAGGTTATACCATTTCCATGAAGTTTTGTAAAAATATCAGTTAACCTTATGTAGAAATCGTCAAAGGATTCATTGTTATTCATAATCAGGGTGTTATATTGTTGAATGAGCATTTGGTTTTTTCCAGCTTTGACACATTCATCAACCTCATGAGCAATGACTAAAGTGTCCCATGCCTCTTTAGAAGTATAACATATGGATATTCTTTTGAATTCATGTTCATTAATGGACATAAAGATTGCATTCTTTCCTTTGTTATTATCAAGAAATAGTTTTTTCTCTTCCTTAGTAAATTCACTTAGAAGTTTCTTAATCCTTGTTGGATCACTGGCTGAAGTAGGTTTAGTAGGATGTCCAAACCCTGTTTCAATCATTTCCCAGACTACATCACCAAGGGTTCCTTGAATGAAAGCAGTCATTCTCACTTTCTAGTAGGAAAAATTATTTCCATCAAAGAGTGGTGGTCTGGATAGGTTACCTAGCTTCTCAATTTTTTCTTCTATATTAAAAAAAATTTCAGAAAGAAGTTTCAAAAATAATTTCTCAAGTTTCAGGATCACAAAAGGTGTTCCCGCTCTGATACCAGTTGAAGAAACGCTTTAATACTAAAAGCTTGTTTACAAGGTTGATAACAAAATGCTATGGTTGTGTAAACTCCGAATAAACTTTTTGGGCAAAACTCTTTTCGAAAAACACAAGATGTGTTACAAAAGACTTTCTGAATATATGCATTAAATTTGATAGTTGATTACCTTTCCTTATTTAAGTTTTAATAAACATCTACTAAGGTTACCATGCAGTCCCATTCACAACAATAGTTAAGAACATTCAAAGAAATAGTCACAGGAATTGTAACGTGGTAAAACCCCTTAATCAAGGGAAACATCCATGGTGCCCTCTACGGTACAAAATAAAAATCCACTAGAATAAAAATCAAGTTACAACACTTAAGCAAACCACAAAGATCCTAACCTAAGTTCAGAATATACCTACTTGAGATTCTCCACTCCAAAGGTAATCTGAATTGGACTGATCTTTTTTTGTTGCTTCTTTGTTTTTTCCTTGATTTCCTTCTCTTTGAATTCTGATTCCAGCAACTCTTTCAAATTCAAGATTCTCAGACGGAACCACAGTGTCTACGTGTTCGTGTGAGATAGCGTTTGTGATGTGCTATTACATGCAAACATGATACTCACCCTCTCAAGATTTATACAAACTTTCCTAACAAATTACAACAGTTCTAAGTGATAGGTTATTTCTGAATCTTTATTTTTTAAGACAAGACTTCTTAATCTTTTATTTATCCACAGATTCAAGGATACCTTGCTCAGAAGATGGTTCAAGGTCTTAAACAATTTCAGGGTTTTGAAATTGTAAACCTCCAATTGAGATCCAACTAGACTAGAAGTCAACTTTATTAAAATAAATTCAGACTTAACATGCAGAGACTGAGTCAATAATTTTTGGCATAAAACTTCTTTTCAGATCTATGGTTACGCCTTAAAACTTTTGCAGGAGTTCTTTGTGTTCCTTTTATTTTTATACACCCGTATTTCATAAAACATGAAATAGAAAATTAGAAACACACAACTCACTAGATCTGACAATTATTTTTTCGAAACTTATTGAAACAGAATAGATTCAAAATGCCAGATCTAAAAAGAGAAATATAAAATATAACGTGAGATGTTCTCTTCTAGAAAAACTCAGTTTTAACAATGAAACTTAAGTCTCTCTTAGAGATGAGTTATGAGAGAATCAAAGATTTGAAGAGGTCTTCAAACGAAAACACAACACCAACAACACAAAAACCCTAAAGATGTCTAACTCTCAAGAATGGGTTTTCTGGTGTAGGGACTTTTAGGTTTTGGTGTTTGGTTTGGGAGAAAACACACAAGGGTTTGAACTACGAAGAAAACTAAGGTTTCTTCTTTTAATCTCTCTCTTGACTTTCCCTTTCTTCTCCCCTCTCTCTCTTCTCTCTCTTTTCTCTCAGTTTTAACGAAATGGCAAAAGTCTCAAAATGCTGAGGCTTGGTTTTTTTTTTATACTAAATATAGAAGAATCCAGAATAGCGACCTCAATCCAATGGCTGAGATTGAGTCTCGACCAATTGACTCTAATCCAACGGTTCAACAAAAGTGGTGGGTTAAACATACACTGATTGGTTTAAACTGGTTTTACAAGGATTGAGTTGAAACACACGCAGTACGTTGATTATGTTGATCCAAAGGTTGAGAATGGTTAAATAGTTTGTGTCTACTGGAAAACACAAATCCAATCGATAGGCTACCAACACGTGTACGCACAAAATGTAAACAAAAATGCGTGTTTGAAAATATTTACAACACACACCTTGAATTCTCAAGCACTTTTGGATTCAACCCAGGCAAATAATCGGCAAAGGAAATAAGTTTCTGAAATACAACTTTTATCCACAACACTTTTAAACACACATTTTAATTAATTCAAAAATCATTTAAAAATTATTTAAAAAATATATAAAATGATTTTAAATGAATGTAAGTGTCGAAAAAACATTTATGCAAACAGGTAATATGAATGATGTAGTGCAAGTGTTATAATTGTGGTTTTAAGGATAGAATTAACTTCCCTTTGAAAGTTCTCTTGGACAGGATTTCTTCTTTGAGCTTGTACCTTTGAGGAGATGGAGTTCTCATAAAAAATCTAATCTATTTTGTCTAGTTTTCCAAACTAGTTGGAACTTCTATATATGCAGACTCAAGTAAGTCAATATATAGTGTGTTGTCAGAAGGGTCTGAAGAATCCTCAATGGTGCCTAGTGATACTTCAGTGGGGCCATTTACTATTATCGACCTGCCTGCTACCAACCAGGACCAAGCCAAATGTAAGGAGAAAGTTCAGCTCCTTTTTTTAGCCAATTTCTTTTTTCCCTTTCTTTCTTGTATTTTTAATTTCTTCTTCTTTATTCTCTCTGATGTACCCATCGTTGTAATTATGACTTTGATTAATAAAATAACGTTTTTTACTTAGTTTGCAATATTCAAATGATGTTGATTTCTCATTGATTGGTATCCTCTGCATTGTTTATTTCTTTGAATTTGCTCCATACACTCGTACTTGTAAAATTCCAGTTTGATGCCTGGGAAAAACTATTATTTCTGTTGAATCCGACCTACTCAGGTGATGCAAAAATCTATTTGAGGCGGGACATATCCCTTTATCCGAGAAAGATTTTTCAAGGTTGCTCGGCCCAAATGTTTTTTATCAAGAGAAGGAGTCTTACATTCATCTTCATTACCTCTTGGATAAAGTTGTAGCAAATAATGTTAGTTTTTATAAGATGATTGAGCAGATGCAAAAAAATCATAAAATTTCCAAAGCTCTACCTCATTCTGACTATGAAGCCAAATATAAGGCATTAAATGAAGGTTGTGGCTTTGACAAGAAATTAAAAGACATCACTTTTACTTTGCACAAGAAGGAATTGGCCTTGAGCCAAGAACTGGAGAATGCTCGATCAATTACTGCCATATTGGAGAGGGAAAATAATGCTTTGAGGAACGAACTTGATAGTTTGAAGAAATCAACCACCACTAGTCCGGATGAAGAGGCTTCATTATTGGATACTGAGAATGTGAGGTTATTGGAGGAACTGAAAGCTTTGTAGAAGAAGAAAACCAAACCTGGCTAATCCCCAAGGCACAGTATAGTTATTCAGCCAACTCACTACACCAAAATGTGCCTTTAGTAACGGTATTTACCGTTACTAAAAATATTAGTAACGGAATTTTTTTCGTTAGAAAAAAAGGCGTGGGGCAAAAAATTAGTAATAGAATATTACCGTTACTATTAGTATTGGTAAAATTCTGTTACTAATTCTGAATTTACCAATTGTATTTTACCGTTACTAATTCTGATTTAGTAACGGACTTTTGTGTTACTATTTTAACCTTATTACACCCTTTTTATAACACTTTTATCTTATTTTGTAACGGTAAAGGCCTGTTAGTAATATTAATACATATTTAAAAAAATATATTTTCCAGGATATCTTGAATTTAAGGAAATTAATTATTCTTACTACACTATTTAAATCCTATGAGCATATACAAAAATAGTCCACATAATGAAGGGCATTATATTCAACATTTACATTTTATATAAGCCTCCACTCTTTCTTTACAAAAGAAACTTAAACCAAACAAAATGAAACATCGTGATACAATCACCTTGAAAGTTACATTATATTCATAAATGCATCCAATGTAACATCCTAATACAATCATCCGGAATTAAGATGTTTTTATACTATAATCAAGCCGATGAAATATAAAAAAGAAGTTCGTTGTTGTTGACTATTAACTATCATTCTGTTATCATTGCCATCAACGCCGCAACCCACAACGCTGGAAACTTGATGAGGATCCAACTTCTGTTCCGTTCTGTATTATCTTTAACCTTCCATGCATTGTTTATTTCCACCTAATAACAACATCAAATTACTAAATACAAACACTACATCATCCCCGCTAATCAGATAATAAAAACTAAGTAAACAACATAGTTACTTGACAAGTAGATTAAAGTACCAACAAATGAGTTACTTCATCTATAACTAATACAACAGTACACAAAACTAATCTGATAACATTTCCTTAGATTTTAGAATTGAAATTGAGTATAAATAAGAGACAAAATGAATCTGACCATAAAGGATTTTAACTTTTTGCTCGTACACGATCACTACTCCACCTGATCATAGCCATATATGATCAGGTGATTTCTGTTCTCCGTTGATACTGTCTTCATTGTACAAACTGAATCAAATTTGGATGATATTATAACTTTACATGTGAACATCAATGTAAATATCAAAATCACAGATTTTGTTATGTTGCCAACTAATCTTACAAAATAAAAAATTACATGAAACGGCAGAGCTAGATTAATAAATAATTCAATTTTGCATTCTCCTAAAAACACAGATTTTATTATGTTCTCAACTAATCTTACAAACCTAAAAATTACATGAAAATGGCAGAGCTAATGTAATAAACAATTAAATTTTGGTGACACCACATTGGATAATGTCACTTTTAAATCATGCTCAAAGCAAGCACATAATGGGATTAAAACCATTGTGGAATTCATTTTTTAACAATGCTAAAATTTATAGTAATGGGGTTTTCACCAGATTTAATCCCAAGATGATATGGGTTGGTTCTATAATTATTATCGTTCCCCGCATTATAAGCCAGTAAGCTTAAAACAGGTGAAATAAGTTTATATCCTGATAACTCAAAGTTATCATAATATATGGATGACCAATTTTTTCCAAGGTTTCGTCTAACAATTAACACTCTTTCTACACAATGTTGAACTGTTAACCAATGCCCAAATGAAATTCTTTTATTTTTGCACCATACCTTCGAAGAGAGCCACATTGAAATCTTATTGTATCGACTTTGATCCCCGAAAGATTCGATGGTAAATATATCGGGTGAAATATACCTATTTTGAAGTAGTTCCCATATGATTGGAAAGAAATATTAGCAAAATTAGAGGAAATGGAGAGCCCATGTGAGGAGGAAGTGAGAGATTTTAGTTTACATATGTTTTTTTTGTGTGTGTTGGTGCTTCGTACAATGAAAGCAGGAAAGTATGTCTAGACCAAACTGGGTGGGGTTGGAGAGAGGAAAACGAAATGGGACTATTTTAGGGTATTTGTAATTAAGTGAAGTTCCTTTTAGTGCAAGAGGTTGTGAAAAGAGAGAGTAAAAGGAAAAAAATAAAAGGACGAATCATATCTTATCATTGTATGATTTTTTGAATGCTACAATCATATCTTAATAATGTAAAATTACTCTTCTTGGGGGTCACTGGATTCCTACATTATTTATTGCTGAGTGTGGCATTACTTTTCCACCAAACCCCCTTTTTCCTGCTAGGGTAACACCAAACACTTGGAGGGTTGTCAATGGTGTTAATAGTTTAAATGATATTTATGGGACTCATATTAGGGTCTCGGGGTGGGCACAGTCCGGTCCGGGTTTTGCCTATTTTTTGGACCGGACCGAATATTCGGTCCTCAGTTTTTTTGGACCGAGATCGGACCGATTAATTCGGTTAACCTACTAATTCGGTCCAGGCTTTTTTCGGTCCGGTCTGGGGTAAAATTCGGTCCTGACCTTATTTTATATACATGTACATTTTATGAATGTTTTTATCTATTTTTCTCACAAATATATATACATAAAAATAATACTTGAAACTCCAAGTGATATTTACATGGTTTTTTTTTAACTCAAATAAAAAATGTCTATACATATATAAAATGTTCCAAATTAAATTCATAAGTTATATACATTAATTCAAAAACTATACATAAGAAACACAATAACATTATTTTTATTATATATATATGGGAATCGGTCCGGTCCGGTCTAAATCGGTCTTTTAATATAGTGGATCGCGGACAGGACCGGTTTAATCGGTTTTTAGTTTTTGTGAACCGATTTTCGAACCGGTTTCAAATTAGCCTTATTTTCGGTTCGGTCTGATTCGGTCCAATCGGTCCATTCGGGTCGTTCTTTTTTTTTTGTCCACCCTTAGGGTCTATGAGTTGATGTTTTGTTATAAAGGGGAACTATTGAAGAGAGCACGTATTATTTAAAGAATAGGAAAGCCAATAGGACTCTAGTAGTAAACTTGTCGGATTCCAATAAGGACTATTAGGATTATAGTGTAGTTGTTAAGAATTTACAACATGCTCTCCTTCCCGAGGGGGTGTCCTACACTGGTCCCAGATGCCCCCAAGAAGAGCATGACATAAGTATAATTGTGCTCTTTTAATTTTCTCCCTTTTGTTATTTGTTTCTGAATTTTGTTGACTTACTTTGTTGCTCTTTTTCACTATAAAGGATAGTAAGAAGAGGTGTCCTAAAGAAGGTGAAATTAATATTGAAGAGCTTAAATTCTTGTGGAGTCTTAATTAAAGAGTTGGAGAATAATATCCCCGAGCTGCTTCAATGCTGTTAGACTACAAGAGCTCCATCACTTCTTTTGTTTCCCGACTGACACTTACCATGCCACAAGTTGCCATCAATTTAGTAAAAAAAACTCGTGTCTACTTCTTTGACTGCAAAATTAGTTGGGGCTGAGTTCATCTAAGGAGGAACTTCTTCTTTATTTGAGTCCTGTGACATATCTGACATCCCTACTCATCCTTTGGCCGACATGGGTAAAAGAAAGATGCCTAATTTGCTGAGTGGGCCATTATCTCCCCCTTCCAAGAAGAATGTTGATACTGCCAAAAAGCCTGTTGAAAAGAAATCTCAGACCAATGAAAGAGGCCCCAAGTTTTTAGTGCAAAAGAGATCCAAGCTACTAAATCTCAATACAAGAGGTTAAAGAAGGGGTTGTCTGATCCTCATAAGCAACCAAAGAAAGTCCAATCCGACCAACAAGAGTTGGTTAAAAAGAAAAATCAAGTCGATGAACAAGAGTTGGTTAAAAAATTTCAGGTCGGCCTGGGTGACGTTGGGCCAGCTTTTATGGCTATCAACCCTAGATTGTCCCAGAATTTAATCAAAGCTGGAACTCTTCCAGCTGATAGGGCAGCTTCAGTTCCCATGCCCAAAACAAGGCTGACTAAGAGAGCTTGCCATAATTTAGCACTGGTAATTGTCTTATCTTTTTGTTTTTTCTTTATGTTGCTAAACTTCTTTTGATATATTGTGTTTTGCTCTTTTGCAGTTTTTGGTTGATTTTAACCAAATAATGTAGAAAGGGCGACCTGCTGAGATCTTCCCGGGCGAAGTGGAAGAAACATTTGAAGATTTGAAGCAGTCTTTGAAGAATTCCTGGAGGGCGTTGGAATTGAGGCAAAAAACCTGGGATGAGAAACTGCAGGAAGTCGAGAATAAGGAAGTTACATCAGAAAGTAAAATAAAAGATATTTAAGAAAAAGCCCAAGCTACCGAAAATAAAGTGAAGGAGGTTGATGGTAGGGCCAATGCTACAGAGAACAAGCTGACAAAGATAAAAGACCAGGTCAAGACTGTTGAGGATAAAATGGCTGGCCTGGCTGTTGAAGTTGACTCTTTGAAGGCTAAAGGTAAGAAAGACAAGGATGCAGTAGATAGCACTTTTCGCAACTTCTTCCCAAATTGAGTATGTAAAGAAAATATCCTTTAGGGAAAGTTGGTCAAAGACATTGAAGGTGGTCGACATAGAGGCAAGCTCTGAACTTTTCCAAAGGCATGGCCCAGGCACCCCTCCTAACTTAGATGAGGAGTTTAATAACGAGGAAGGGTCTGATGGTGACTACTAATACTTTAGTGGGGCCATCTGCTATTGTCGACCTGACTGCTGCCAATCAAGACCAAGGCAAAGATAAGGAAAAAAGTTTAGCTCCTTTTTTTAGCCAATTTCTTTTTGCCCTTTCTTTCTTATATTTTTAATTCTTATTTGTTCTTTATGATATACCCATCGTTGTAATCATAAATTTGATTAATGAAGGAACCTTTTTTACTCAGTTGTTTGCAATATTCAAATGATGTTGATTTCTCATTGATTGGTATCCTTTACACTGTTTATTTCTCCAAATTTGCTCAATGCACTCATACTTGTAAATTTCCAGTTTAATGCTAGGAAAAAACTATTATTTCTGCTGAATCCGACCTACTTAAGAGGTGCAAAATTTTATTTAAGGCGGGATATGTCCCTTTGTCTGAGGAAGATTTATCAGGGTTATTCGACCCGAATGTTTTTGGTTAAGTGAATGAGTCTTACATTCATCTTCATTACCTCTTGGACAGAGTTGTAGCAAATAATGCTCGTTGTTATGAGATGATAGGCAGATGTAAGAAGATTATAAACTTTGCAAGGCTCTGTTTCATTCTGACTATGAAGCCTAATACAAGGCATTACATGGATGTTGTGCCTTTGATAAGAAATTGAAATACATTACTTCTGCATTGCGCAAGGTGGAATTGGCCTTGAGCCAAGAACTGGAGAATGCACGATCAATTATTGCCATGCTGGAGAGGGAAAATAATGCTTCGAGGAACGAACTTGATAGTTTGAAAAAATCAACACCACTGGTCCGGATGAAAGGGTTTTATTATTGGATACCGAAAATTCCAGGCTGTTAGAGGAACTGGAAGCTTTATAAAAGAATAAAACCAAACCTAGCTAAGCCCCAAGGCAGAGTATAGTTGTTCGGCCAACAGTTGATGAGTGGAGAACCAAGATGACTCTAGCCGACCAAGCTACTTAGCTTAAGGAGAAAGACAAGTCCATCAAAAAGCTTCAAGATAATGTGGACCGACTTACCTGCCATTTCCATAAGTAGCCCAGAGCTATTTGGATGGATGGGTATGATGAAGCTCTGACTTATTTAGATGTGCCTATGGAGCAAGCCAGGAATGAGGGTTATAAATGGGGTTGGTTGAACTTCCTCTCTTTATTGTGGCACTAGCATACCCTAAGGATCTTAGACTATCCTTTCTCCATTGACTTTAGTTGGATCCCTCCCGATGCCATTCCTCAGAGTTTGATTCGAAAATATGTTGGGGACTTTGGCCTTGAAGGACAGGTGGAATATGTTCGTCCTCAACATCTTCGTGATCGACCAAGCGGGAGTAGTCGCACTAGGAGGAAGCCTTTTGGTTCTAAAAATCATCCGAGCACTTTGGATGATCCTCGTATTGGGATTACCAAGGCTGATGGAAAGCGTCCAATGGAATAAATTATGTCTTGTATTTGACTGATCTTTATTTTGTAGTTAAAGTTCATTGAAATGAAATGAAGTTCTTTGAGACACTTTGGTCCATTGTATTTAAGCTAATGGTTGCTATTAATCTTGTTGCCAACTAGGTAATCTGTATACTAACTAGTTAATCGGCCTATTGATTAAATGTCCCGCTTAAATATTAGATGTTTGATTCATAATTGAATCTGATTGTGATGCTTTAGATTCAACTAATGTTGTTTTTAGATAAAAATATGAATAATTTTATCTAACTAAGTTGTAGCATTAGTTATCAGCGACGACCAAGTGTATTATGAATTTATAATTACCCTGTATTTTAACGTAGTCGGGTAAAATCTTATACGCTTGACTTGGCATCTTACACGAGATTTTACTAACTTCTAGTTCGTGATTTGTCGAGGATGAAATCATACATGAAGTTGTAAGAAAGTAACTTTTCTAAACTTGGAAAAGTTTGGCGAGGAACTTTTCTGAAGTTGGAAAAGTTTGACAAGATAAAAACTTTTCTACCTTTTATGAAGTTGGAAAAGTTTGACAAAGATAAAGAACTTTTTCTAATGTTGAAAAAGTTAGACAAAGATAAAGAACTATTCTAAAGTTGGAAAAGTTTGACAAAGATAAAGGTTTCACATTTAAATTTACTATTTAGTGGTGTACCACACCGTACTCCGAAAAATAAAACACAAAAAGGAATTATAATGAGTAGAAACATGCAATTTCATTTACTTGAATAACTGATTACATCGAAAACAAAATTACTAATAGTATTTACGAAGATGATCGTCATTCCAGGGATTCTTAAATTATTCGCCCTCTAATGTCTCCAGGTGATATGTTCCTGGTTGGATTCCCGCCGAGATACGATATGGACCATGCCAGTCAGGTTCTAACTTATTATTTTCTGGATCACTTTATTCAGTACAAGGCCTCCCTTCTTCAAATTGGTCTACTTAACACGTGGATTATAGAACCTAGCAGTCCATTATTGGTAAGCATCCATCTGAATAATAACATTTTCTCTGACCTCTTATATCATGTCCAGATCTAGTCGCCTCATGAGACAACTTCTAGGGGAATAAAAATTCAACACTTTGTGAGTCGGCATATATATTTCAATTGGTACCACTGACTCAGTGCCAAAAGCAAGCATGTACGGGGTTTCTCCTGTTGCTGTTATAGGAGTGGTCCTATATGCCCAAATAATGATGTGGATCTCATTAATCCAGGTGCCTTTAGCATCGCCCAACCTTTTCTTCAATCCATCTAGCAAGGTTTTATTGGTGATTTTTGTCTGGCCATTGCATTGTGGGTGTCCAGGAGCTGAATGAAGTTTCTGAATGCTTGACCTGATGCAGTACTCTTCAAATTCCTCGTTATCAAACATAGTGCCATTATCATTGATGAAGGAATAATACATTCCATATAGACAAATGATTTGCTTCCATATAAACCGGAAACCCTTTGATAAGGCATATCAATCAAAGGCTCAACCTCCACCCACTTAGTGAAGTAATCGACTACTACAACCAGATATTTGAACCTTCCCCTGGTGGTTGATAATGGTTCGACCAAATTTATTCTCCAAATAGCAAAAGGCCATGGAGAAGTGATGGGCGTTGGAGTTGCTGCAGGTCTTCTATGGATGACAGCGAATTTTTGTCACTTATCACATTTTTTGGCGAAAGCAACGTAATCTGCCTTCATTGTCGGCCAGTAATAACCTTACATTGTTATCCATTGTCTTAGAGATCTTCCAGCGGTGTGAGCTCCACATGAGCCTTTATGTACCTCCTTAATCAGATCATTTACCTCTGTTGGGTGGACACAATGAAGTAAAGAGACTATATAACCCATATGTATAGTATACATTTCTTTAGGCTATAATGAGTTGCCTTATATCTCAATTTCCTTGCTTCTTCTTGGTCAACTGGTAACAGTTCCTTTTCAATATAGTCCCTAATTGGATTCATCCAGGTAGGCCCTAACTCTACAGAAATGATATTGATTGCATCCTTATCAATGCTCCTGCTGGTGAGAATCTCCATCGAGATGGTTATTCTAAGCTTTATAGAGGTTGTTGAGGCTAAACGAGCAAGGGTATCTGCTCAGGCATTGTCCACTTTTGGAATATAGACTATCTCGACTGCATAAAATAAGGAGATAACTTCATTTGCCTTATTCAAGTATCTCATCATTGTTTCCCCTTTAACTTCATATATTTCCAGTAACTGATGAATAATAAGTTGAGAATCACTGTGCGCTATCACCTGTTCGATGCCCAATGACGAGGTTAGCTCCAAATTAGTAATCAATGTTTCGTATTCGACTTCATTGTTGGAAGCCTGAAATTGAAATCTCAATGTATACTCTACATCCAAGTCGTCTAGATTATTAAGTATGATTCTAACACCACTTCCAGTTGTGCAAGAAGAGCCATCTACAAAAAAATTATAAATTGAAACATTACTGTTGAAGTCTTAATGCATCAATACTCCATACTTGAAAACCTTCTCGCTTTGCTCATCTAGTCGGAGAGCTCTTTCTTTAACAACTGATACTTGTGGTTGGTCAGCAACTATCCCAGTTGGCCTTTGAACTGAGCTCTCTTCCAAAAAAGTTCGCTTGGCAGGTAAACTTAGTGTGCTGGGTACCTATGCACAAGTGAATTCTGCCATGAAATTTACAATTCTTGACCTTTCAATGAAGTTCTTAATTTATACACTATTTCATACTCTCCCAGCTCAACTGCCAAAGACATTAGTCTTCCTGACTTTTCAGGCTTATGCAAAGCTTGTCGCAAAGGTAGGTCAGTGTACACTATAATGGTATGGGCTTGAAAGTAAGTCTCATTTTTCTAGAGGCTTCAATGAGTGCCAATGCTAATTTTTCCAAGCGTGGATATCCGATCGCAACTACTCGGAACGCCTTACTAGTGTAATACACTAGTTTTTTAACACCCTCCTCTAATAGGATCAAAGCTAAACTTACAGCTGATTCTGAAATAGCCAAATAAAAGTATAACTTCTCGCCCAAAACTGGTCGGGAGAGTAGTGTGGGAGACCCCAAATATTTCTTTAACTTCAAAAAAGCTTTTTGACATTGGTCGTTCCATTCAAGGGTCCTAAGTACCGTGAAGAATGGAAGACATTTATCCGCGGCCCGAGATACGAAACGATTTAGGGCTGCTACTCTTCCTGTAAACTTTTGCACATCCTTCTTACTGGTCGGGGATTGCATTTCCAGCAAAGCCTTTATTTTATCACGATTGGCTTCAACTCCCCTTTGATTTACAATATACCCTAAGAACATACCTTCCTGGATTCCAAATATGCACCTGGTCGGATTGAGCTTCATTTGATGTTTTTCCAACTAGTCAAATATTTGGACTAGATCATCAATGTGGTCAGCGATGAACTTGCTTTGGCGAGCATATCATCTATATACACCTCCATATTCTTGCCAATTTTATCTTCAAAGACTTTGTTTACCAACCACTGATACTTTGTGCCAGTGTTCTTGAGCCTAAAGGGCATTACATTATACTAGTAAGTTCCTCGGCTAGTAATGAAATATGTGCTTTCCTTATCCTCCAGCTTCATCTTGATCCAATTATAACCAGAACAGGCATCTATGAAGCTGAGCAGTTCATGACCTGCTGTGGCATCCACCAATTAATCAATCCTTGGTAAAGGAAAGTGATCTATTGGGAATGCTTTATTAAGATCGATAAAATCCACACACATTCGCCATTTATTGTTCTTCTTCTTGACCATTACTACATTGACCAACCAAGTTGGATATTTAACATCCTCAATGAACTGTGCTTTCTGCAACTTTTCCACTTATTCTTGGATCGCCATATCCTTATCTGGGCTGAAAACTGTGCATTTCTGCTTGATTGACCTAACATCTTTGTAAATATTGAGTTTGTGGCAGATAAAGTTGAGATCAATCCATATCATATCCTCATGACTCCAGCGAACACATTATTCCTATCCCTAAGGAATGTAATTAATTCCTGTTTGATAGGAGGTGTTAATCTTGAGCCAATCTGGGTGGTCCTTTCTGGTTTCTCATCGTCTAGCACAATATTTTCTATTTCTTCCATGAACTGTCCTTTCACCAAGTCTTCCTCCTCGCGAGGATCCAAAGTATCAATATGAAAAGTAGTTGTGCCTCTCTTCATTTCCTGTTGGTTTGCTAAAGTATAATAGCATTCTTGTGCTTCCATCTGTTTACTGTTTACCACGCCGACTCCATAGTTAGTAGGGAAATTCATGCATTGATGCACAATAAATGAAACAAATCTAGTTGCTTGAACCGTACCAGACCAAGGATTATATTGTAGGCAGAAGGTATATTTTTATCCAATACAAAGAAGCGAATTAATTCCATCCTGCTTGCCGGTCAAGTGCCGACCAGTATTTCCAACTTAACAGTTCCCAAGGAATACACCCTTTCTAAAAAAAAATCCTATAAAATGTCTATGATATGGTTCCAATTTACTGTGTTTTAGCCCTAGGATTTGGAAATAGTTGTAGAACATTACATTCGTTGAACTCCCATTATCAACCAAAACTCTAGCCACTCTACCATGGTGAACCTTGATAGTAATTACCAATGGATCGTAATGAGGATAAAGTACCCCACTTAGATCATTTTTGGAGAAGCCGATCACCAACTTGTCTTTATTGACTTTCTTAGGTCGACTATCACTGCTCTCAAACAGATCAATCTGCCTAATTGTGGGACAAGCTTTGGCTTCATTTAAGTACTCATTTCTTTCAGCAAGTCCATCTCCTCCACCTGCGTCTCCACCTACGATAAAATGATAACCAAAGGAGATTATACCTACATCCATTTTTAGCTCGTTAGTCTTCTTAGACAAGTCGGGGTCATATTTATAATCATTGTTACGTGCCCTTTTGGTGTCCTCTTTTCCTCAGCTGGGTGACTCGGATCTCCTCATGGTATCTCGGTTACCATTCCGATTAATAAAATTTGCCAGCTTCCGAATAAGAGTTTCAACTTTAATTTTAGGGCTATGCAACTATCAGTGGTGTGTCCGTGATCGCGATGAAAATCACAATACTTTGACTTATCTCTTTTGTTAGGGGCGTCCATAATTTCCTAGGCCAGTTCAGGTCCTTGTTACCCTTTATTTCTTCCAGGATGTGGTGAACACCCTTAGTGAGAGGAGTATACAATTAGAACTTCTTAATCATGTTAAACTTCTTATCTTTTTTATCTTTCTTGAGCGAATTGTTCTTCTGTTCCCCAATTTTGCTCTCCTATGCTTCTTTTGCTGCTATGACTTCCTCGGCGTTCATGATTTGTCCAGCTTTAGCCATTATCTCTATCATAGTCTTGGGTGGGTTTTTTGCCAAGGCGTAGTAAAGATCTTTTACCCGTAACCCACTCATTAACGCTACAATGGCTATTTTTTCTTCATAATCCACCACTTCTAACTTCTCGTTATAAAAAACGTGTAATATAATCCCGGGTACTCTCTCCAGGCTTTTGGAGCACGATAAAGAGATGAGTAACATTCTTGATCAGCTTGGCCCCAGAGTAAAAGTTATCAATGAATAATTTGGCCAATTGGTGAAAGTTGGAAAATTTACCTATAGGAAGATTATTATACCATATATGGGCTGGACCTATGATGGAACTGGAGAAAGCCCTACATCTCATCTTGTCGGGGATAAAATAAATATCAGCAGTAGCTTGGTATTACTTAATATGTAGAACTGGATCGATTTTCCCATCATATTTAGGAAAGACCATCGGTGGCTTAAATTTTGAAGGTGTGGGGTAGTCCACAATAGCCTAGATGAAAGGTGAGACTTTAACAAAGCTCCTTTGTAACAGGTTTTTCGTTTTGGCCATTTCCCCCCAAATAATCTTCTAGTCGTTGCATGGATCCTTTCCAATAGTGTTCCTCTGGTTTGGATTTAACAGAAGCAGATTTAGTGAGGTTAATATGTCTATGTACTGAACTTTCCTCATGAGAGGTCTGCTTGGCATGCACAGATCCCCTCATACTAGCTCTTGATCTCACAAATCCTTTTCTGTGTTCACGATGACGTTCTTGCTCCCTATGATGACCTCTGGTTACTCATGGACCTAGATGGTCAAAAGTAGATTCCCTACTTTGCCTCTCCAATACACTTGGCCTCTCTTTGGAAAAAGATCTACCATCATAGTAATCTGTTGATCCGATTAAAGAAGTTGCGCTAGGACAATATGATATATCATGAGAAGAATGGGAATGGTAATTCCTTTCGTTCCTAACTTTTGCTAGTGGTATGTCTTTTCGGAAATTGTAAGATTTGTCTTGCATTGTGCGAGCCAATTGTCTGACTAAATCTTGCATAGCCTACTGTCCTTTAGCCAAATTGAACAAGATCCTCAGGAGGCTTGTCTCACTAGGGGCGAATATTTCTGGATTGTTACCTGCAGCTGCCAAGCTGCTTTCAGGCACCGTAGTCATTCTTTAAACCAAATAATGAAATATATGAGGTAGATAATGATGATAAGCAATCGTTTCCCACACACGACGCCAAATTATTGATGTTAAAAAATGAGTGTTCCAATTTTATGATCATATATAAATAATGAGAGCAACCTTAATCAAATACATAAACGACAAAGATTTTTAAAGTGGTTCGGCTATCAAGAAAGCCTACATCCACTGTTATTTTTATTTATGCTGATTATAAGAGCTCAATATGTGTGCTTGAGAATGATTGGATTGTCCCTTAAGCCGAGGGAGTATTCCGTATTTATAATGGTGTAAAACCCTAGATTCAATGCCTTTATATTTCTAGGAATCTTCATATGTGTACAATAAATATGGCTCTTGGTTTCCAGCGTTGATCGCCCTTCCAGCCGAGTAACTTTTAATATTCCCGATGGTTTAAATTCTGGAGTTGGTCGGCCTTCCAACCGACTAAGTTCTTCTGATGCCAATCAAGATAGTTATATGGCCACCTAGGACGATAGGTGCCTGTATTTCGTTGATCCACGTGGAGAGGTAATTTTTAAATACAACAATATATAAAAACGGTCTTTTACGAAAAAACATATTTTTATAAAAATAAAACAGTTTTTATATAGACAAAACAGTTTTGTTTTTAATAAATACATATAAAATTATTTTTTTAATATAAATGTGACACCCGCCTATTTCAATCACGGGTGATGAGTCCTTTACTAAAATAAAATAGGAGTCTCATCTGGTTCATTCTTAGCATCACTCTCCAAAATATTTTAATTACTAAACCTATTAGGCCTGGTGTTAAAAATTTAAAACTATTTTTTTATTTACATAATATTTCCATTCACATAATTAATCATGCGAATAATAAAACTCACACTCACTGACATAAATTGATTGATCAAGAACTTTCAGTGAAAAGTCACAGTATAATAATTTCACTAACAAAAAGAAAAGCATATGAATAAAATAAATACTAAGTAATTGGGCGACATGCACAGAATAACTCTGAAGTACCTTCTATCTAGATCTCAAGGATGGAAGCGTCTAATCAATCCATGCGGCATCCACAACTGCTGTAGCATAGTCTGACTGGAAAAATGGTTAAACCAGGCGTCCCTATGGCTGAGCACCTAAAAGTTTTGAAAATAATTTGATTCGGGTCAGAGCCCAAAACCTTTTGAAAATATTTTTCAAGTGTTTAAAATACATTAATAAATATTCAATGAAATCTTTCATATTTAAAATGGTGTCACACTCCCATGAGATACTCCTCACCCCTTATACCTAACGCATGTGTTTTAAACACCCTAGTTACGCTACCCCGCCTAACTAGTCTTAACATTAATCTTAGTCCTATATGCTACCTTATATCACGAGTATTTTATATCATTAACTTTCACATCCGCTTAACAATTATAATTCTTAATTATAATTAAATCAATTCATTTCAACCAACTTTTACTAGTTATTAAATCATCATTCACACTTAACATCTTAAGCCCATATATAATTTTCTTCACATATAAATGAAAACACAAATCATATCAAGTATACCTATATATATGTATCACTCACTATATATGTATAACCGCAATCCCTCAGAGTAATAACTCACCGGATGAGGAATCACTAGCATTCTATCAAGCTCCAGGAAGTCCACCACAACCTGGGCAACCGGGTCGGAATCTCACCACCGAACCCCAAAATAAAAACGAATACCGGAGGCGGTTATGGCCTTGAGTTTGTGGGATATAATCATACCACTTTATTCCACAGGACTCTAACCCTACACAACGGGGCATGCACAGACCTATGACCCTGGGGAACAGTACTACCTCTGTTGAGATTCGTCAGAATGACCTCCCATGGCGCGAAACCTCCACCGATAGCATATTCGCTAGGATGGGTATGTTTCATATAAATATCATACACATAGATATTTTCACACTCTCACACACACACACACACACACACGGACACACACACACACACACACATATATATATATATATATATATATATATATATAAAATAAAATCGGCTAACCGTGCAAGTCACTCGTAGCAATAGCCTATAATCTCCGAGTCTAAATGCGACTCCCAAATTCATAAGTAGTCGCTTACTTATTTATGTATATCACGTTTATATTTTATTCCGGACATTAAGCCTATCTCAAACTGTCCTGTGACCTAAATCTTTCTGAAATTCCAACCCGATTTCATAAATCATAACCCAAGTGTTTTTCACCCTAAAACACCCGTGCATCTGTACCCTGATTTGATTTTTAACTAAAGATTTCGGTCTCGAACACCCTTATGTAGAAAATTCATAACTAATTAAAAAAATCAAAAAAATACGAAACTGACGGTTGTGCGTTCGTAACAAAAGGATCTATCTCCATGACCAAAACATAAGGGACGTTCAAATGAAATACAACCTCATTTGAACGGGAATCTTAATTCGTTCGAACGAGCTTCTAACGAGATTGACGTTGTGGGATTCATCATCTTCCCATCAATAATACCATATATATCACAAATCTAAACCCAAATTTATAATCTTTATCAATTCTAAACACGATTACACTTATCTTCACATTCGAATTCACCCGATAACAATCTAAATTCTCGGGATTCAACATCGTTAATCAAGAACTATGCACGTTCTTAATTTGACTTCAATATCGAATCAAGCCTTATACTAATCATTTGAGATCACACTTTTCTACATGAATAAATCTCAGATTCTACATGGGATCATAAACCAATTATTCTCATCTAATTTTATTCACAAAATTCCCATTTTTACACATGAATCCCACCCCAAAATTCATATTCGTTTCCACCAACGATAATATGAATTAAAACACAACATATATGATCAAAGAAAGTTAAACACTTGCCTTTGATTATCATAGGGTTTGAATCCTTCTCTGTAGATGTTCCTTTTCCAAGAATCCTAGCTTGAAAATTGCCAATTTCCTTCCCGGGTTGCCTTCTTGATTCCTCTCTCTTGCCTCTCTTTCAAGCCTAGCTGATTAGAATGATCATTTGGGATGCGTCCCTCATCCAAAACCCCTTAATATGCTCATAATCTTGTTTTCAGGTTAACTAGTAACATTAAAATGATCTGAATACCCTTGTACGAGCCTCGTATAACTTAAAAAGTCCCCGGAACTCAATTATAATCTTTGGGTACCTAATTTTGGCTATCTCAACCCATTTCGGTTCATCCGTGCACTCAAAATTACCATTCGAATTACCTATCATCAATTTACCATTTTATTCCTTACACGACTCTACACACTCGTCCCCGAACAAGATCCTATCAACCTGTCTCTTTTACCAACTTAAGACGTAATATAAAATAATACAATTTCATTTGCTTATCACACAAGTAAATATAATAACACCTAAATATTAATCCATCATTCGCTAATTAATACTTATTCACTTCACTTTAATTCTTTTTCTATTTAATTAAATTACCGTGACACGTGTAATTTAAATATTCTAAAAAATACGGGGCGTTATAATAAAAAAAAATAGCTTTTAAATAGTAAAAAAAAATTGTTTTTTAATTTTTCTAAACTAATCGTGTTTTAAAATAATAGCTATTTTTTATAATAAAAAATAATGTTTATATTTGAATAAGATATATGTACATATTATTTATTAGTGGTAGACTTTGTATGAGGGTCATTTTGGGAAAAAATAAGTCACAATAAGGGTGAGTTAACGACGAACTAACGGAGTGTTAATTTGGGGGATAAACCCAATAATGGAAAATATTAAATGTTTGACTCAATAACCAATAATAAAAGGGGGTCAAGACCCAAATAACCCGTTAATTAATGAGAATAATTAATTAATGAATTGAGATAATTCTAAAATATTGTGAGGTTGCTTATTATATGGTGGGATGTTTATATGGATTATGTAACAATCCGGATTTTTAAATGGGTATTTTTATATACGCGACTTTTGTCAGCATGTGTCGCGTAGGACGCGAACTTGCATGATTTTTGTAGGACATTTTATTGGGGTTAAAAATAATTTGACCATATTTATTTGATGCTAAAAATAGGCCTAAGAGTGCCATGGGGTCAAAATCGAAAAATGAATAAATGAATAAAATATTATTATTTTATTCAAAAAATAAAAGTGCTCAGAAAATTTTGACAATTACCATACCGGCTCAAAATTTAATTTTGTGCAACTTTCCCTTCTTTGATATTTCCAAAAAAATATCATTTAGACCCGATTTAGGCCATTTTTCGATTCGACCGCACTTCTTTTGTCTAAACTTTAATCATTTTGTTGCCTTATTTAAAGGGACGGTGGGCAACCCTTTTTGACCATTTTTGAAGCATCTTTAGGCAAGTGGTTTTTGGTAGCCAACATATTTTATTAAACTCTCCTATTATATATTCACATAACCCCTTTATATTTATGTATTCAACCTTAGTTTTAGGTGTGTTCTTGGGGTTGTTTTGAGGTGGAGCTTGGAGATGATTTGATGATTCCTGGGAGATGATTTTGATGGAGTAATCTGATTTTCTGGGCAGATTTATGTTGGTTCCTTTTTGGTGGTTTAAGGTATGGGGTTTTACATATTATGCTCCTTAATCTCGCGAGTATTATTCTCGTTGTTTTCTTGTGATTATTGACTCATATTTGAATTGCTAAATTCATTTGGAAATCTGGAAAATATTTGTTGGAATCTGATTTTGATTCATGTGGTATTATTATTGTGTTGAGCATGTTGTCATGAGATTTTAATATGGCACTGAGGTTGGGCACCCGCCAATATTCCTGTTCCGACTACTTGATAAAGTATGGCGCGGTATGGTGAGGCCTGGTGCCGCTGATTAATGTGTTATTGAGAAATTATATTGGTAAAATGCTTATGTGATTCGCGTTTGATTTGATTATTCTGTAACAACCCGCGTAATTTTTGGGCTATTTTAATTAATTTAGGAAAATGGAGGAAAATAAAGTTTTTGATAAAATTATTTTTATTGCTCAAATATGTTGGTTATTATTTTTAAAGGCGAGAATTTCAAACGGTTTCGAAAACGGAGTTAAAACGGATTTTAAAATGATTTTTAAATGTTTTTAACTCTTGGAGTTGTTTTGGCTTCCAACTCTTCATTTCTTTGCCTTATTTAAAGGAATCTTTTGGATTCCAATTCTTCATTTCTTTGCATTATAAAAGGAAGTCGTGGGCAACCTTTTTAACCTACTTTTGGCACAAATTTTGGCAGCAAATATATTTTATACTCCTCTTCTTTTTATATACACATTGGCCCTTGAGATTTGTGAGTTCCAACCTTAGATTAGAGGTGTTCTTGGGGTTGTTTTGTTGGAGGTTCTTGGTGGAGCTTTTGTAGATCTTTTGTGTTGATCTTGAGGATGTGATCGTTGGTTTCTCATCATGGTTTGAGGTATGGGGTTTTACACAATATGCTCCTTAAATCTCGCGAGTTTCATTCTCTTTGAATTCTTGTTTAATTGAACTCATATTTGAATTGTTAAATTCATTGAAATCTGGAAAATAATTGTTGAAATTATTTTGATTCATGTGGTATCATTATATTGTTGATGAGCACGTTGTCATGAGATTTTAATATGGCACGGATGTTGGGCACCCGCCAAAATTCCTGTTTCCCGGGTTATGGCTTGATAAAGCATATACGGATGTGGTGAGGCCTGGTGACCCAGTTAAAGTGTTGTTGAGAAATTATATTGATAAATGCTTTGAGATTTGCATTTTGATTTGAATATTCGTACTCGTGTTGTTACGTTTTATTCGTTGCTAATTCATATTTGTTGAGCATAATTCCTGTCGTATTGTGTACTTCCCCATATTTTCTTTTAGTGGCAGGTTAGCGCGGATTTTGGGGCGCTATGGAGATTGATTTTAGCGAGTATTGTTTGGGAAAGATTTGTATTATTTTGATGTATAGAGCTTTAGAGATTTGTATTTTATTTTCGAGTTAGTTGTTGTATGTAATTCGAGAGATTTCGTATTTAATTTGAAGAATTGAGATTACTGGTCTCGTTTATATTGTTTGATTCTTTTAGATGCTCTATACCTTGTCACTTGTGGATTTGAATTTATTTTATCGCATTAGCGCACCGTTCGCTCTCCCCGGGCGGGCGGGGTGTTACAAATGGTATCAGAGCTTAGGTATACGGCAACCCTCGGGGCTTGAGTTTTGGGTTCATTGCGTGCATAACAATTTTTGGAGATAGAAAATTTTAGGTGATATTCGTGATAGGTTTCGAGATTAGATGTGAGGAATTTATTTTTGGAGACGAGATTATTTTGGAGATTGTTAGCCTGATTTTGAGAGTTAGGCATTCGGCGAATTTCGAGGGCGAAATTCCATTGTTAGTGGGGAAGTGTAACAACCCGCGTAATTTTTGGGCTATTTTAATTAATTTAGGAAAATGAAGGAAAATAAAGTTTTTGATAAAATTATTTTTATTGCTCAAATATGTTGGTTATTATTTTTAAAGGCGAGAATTTCAAACGGTTTCGAAAACGGAGTTAAAACGGATTTTAAAATGATTTTTAAATGTTTTTAACTATTGGAGTTGTTTTGACTTCCAACTCTTCATTTCTTTGCCTTATTTAAAGGAATCTTTTGGATTCCAATTCTTCATTTCTTTGCATTATAAAAGGAAGTCGTGGGCAACCTTTTTAACCTACTTTTGGCACAAATTTTGGCAGCAAATGTATTTTATATTCCTCTTCTTTTTATATACACATTGACCCTTGAGATTTGTGAGTTCCAACCTTAGATTAGAGGTGTTCTTGGGGTTGTTTTGTTGGAGGTTCTTGGTGGAGCTTTTGTAGATCTTTTGTGTTGATCTTGAGGATGTGATCGTTGGTTTCTCATCATGTTTGAGGTATGGGGTTTTACACAATATGCTCCTTAAATCTCGCGAGTTTCATTCTCTTTGAATTCTTGTTTAATTGAACTCATATTTGAATTGTTAAATTCATTGAAATCTGGAAAATAATTGTTGAAATTATTTTGATTCATGTGGTATCATTATATTGTTGATGAGCACGTTGTCAAGAGATTTTAATATGGCACGGATGTTGGGCACCCGCCAAAATTCTTGTTTCTCGGGCTATGGCTTGATAAAGCATATACGGATGTGGTGAGGCCTGGTGACCCAGTTAAAGTGTTGTTGAGAAATTATATTGATAAATGCTTTGAGATTTGCATTTTGATTTGAATATTCATACTCGTGTTGTTACGTTTTATTCGTTGTTAATTCATATTTGTTGAGCATAATTCCTGTCGTATTGTGTACTTCCCCATATTTTCTTTTAGTGGCAGGTTAGCGCGGATTTTGGGGCGCTATGGAGATTGATTTTAGCGAGTATTGTTTGGGAAAGATTTGTATTATTTTGATGTATAGAGCTTTAGAGATTTGTATTTTATTTTCGAGTTAGTTGTTGTAGGTAATTCGAGAGATTTGGTATTTAATTTGAAGAATTGAGATTAGTGGTCTCGTTTATATTATGGGATTCTTTTAGATGCTCTATACCTTGTCACTTGTGGATTTGAATTTATTTTATCGCATTAGCGCTCCGTTCGCTCTCCCCGGGCGGGCGGGGTGTTACATATTCGTATTCGATTTGTTACGTTTTATTCATCGCTAACATATATTTTGTTGAGCATCTTTCCTCTCATATTGTGTACTTCCCCATGTTTTCTTTTAGTGGCAGGTTAGCTCGGATTTTTGGGCGCTATGGAGATTGATTTGTTAGCATGGATTATTTTGGGAAGAATATTCGAGAATACAAGATGAGAATATTTTTATTTTGATGTATAGAGCATTAGAGATTTATTTTATTTCGAGTTAGATGTTGGTTTATTTTGAGAGAATTGTTGTATTTGATTTTAAGAAATTGGGATTATTGGTTTCTCTTATATTGTGGGATTTTTAGATGCTTTATACCTTGTTACTTGTGGATTTGGATTTATTTTATCGATAGGGCGCTCCGGTCGCTCTCCGCGGGCGGGCGGGGTGTTACATATTATATAAAATGTGATGTTATCATTTACATATATAATTGGTTTGAGTTGCATAGCTAAGTGACTTGTCATGGTTTTGATCCATGTCTTTTACGTGGTGCTTCACGTGCTAAATTTGGACCACTCATTTAGTTTTCTTGTTCCAGCTAACACTCACTATTCATCTCTATAATTCAATACTCCAGCTACAGGGGTGTTATTAATTCCTAATATGTTTAGTTTATGAATTTTATATTTTAGTCTAGTTACTTGAGACCCTCCAGACTAGTTTGTATTATGGGAATTTAGTTTGGGCTTGTATCACTTTGAGCTTCTTATCGGGTTCTATTGAGGTTTTATGCCGGGACAATATTATATCACTCTTATGGACTATGGATATTTTATTATGAGTTTACATTGAGGACTTTCATATCACTTCCTTACCTTGTAATATATTTCATTTGTTCTCTCCATGTTGGGAATTGAATTATATTATTTATTATCCTGTATTATTTTATATTTAGGCTTGATAAACCCAAGTATTTAGTTACATGGGGAATCACAGTTGGTATCATAGCATGGTCTAGGCCTAGAGGGTTATAGGTTCTCTTAGACTTATTCGTAGCCTTCTTTGATATGTGCCTATCTTTGTATTCTTACTTGTGTTTTATTATTTACATGAATTCCATCTTGAATTTCAAATGTCGCCTATGAGGAGAGTCCATCAGGCCAGAAATCCAACGGGGCAGTCTGAGCCCATAACCCTCATACCACATGTGCCAAATATGCCTGACATTCTCACCCTGATGCCCAGGGGAAGTATCAGTTTTGGGAACAACAGTTGTTTGATTTGATTAGCCAGGACCATATGTACAAATGATATGCCTCCCGTAGCACCTCAGTCGACAGTATTAGCCACATTGGGATGGGAGAAGGTCCACTTTTGGTATGACACCCTATGAGATTTTGTACAATCGACGTTGCCGTTCTCTTAGTTGTTGGTTATAAATGGGGTGCACAAGATATTCTGTCCATATTGTCTTCGGGACAACTCAAAGAAGGTGGTCCTCATTAGAGAGCGTATGAAGACTGCCTATAGTAGGAAGAAGAGATACACAGACATGAGGAGGCTCAAAATGGAGTTTCAGGTGGGGGACCAGGTGCTGCTGAAGGTCTTCCCGATGAAGGGAGTTATGAGGTTCATGTCCAATGGGAATTGGCACCCCAGTACATAGGTCCTTTTATGATCTTAGAAATGATGGGGCCGCTGGCTTATCATTTGGGCTTACCCGATCACCTTCAATGTGTACATGACGTTTTATACGTGTTCATGTCGTGAAAGTTTCCGAGGGACGAGTTGACATATCATCATAGAGATCTCGATGTGATTGAGTTGCAACTGGATATGAGTTATGAGGAGGGACCACGACGTATCCTGGACTAGAGAGAGCAAATCTTGCGCTCAAATGTCAATCTTAAGAGATAGAAGATCTGGCGCTCAAATGTCATTCTTTTGGTTCGTGTCAAATGGGGACATTATACCAAGGCAAATACTACTTGGGAGCACGAGGATGACATGTGAGAAAGATATCCAAAGATCATCGAATTTAGTATATAAATATAAAATTTCGAGGACAAAATTCCTCGTTTAATGGGAGAGGAATGTAATACCTCATATTTTTATGGCATTGATTTATTTTTTAATTAATTATTAATTTCTTAATAATTAGATATTTCATATGACATCCGATACATCGTGTTGCATTTGTAATGTTACGTAATTTAGTGGTGTGTTGATTAGACAAGTATGATTATAGTATTTGACTAACTCATACTAATTTATTAAGTAAAATATTGTGACACCCCGCCTAATTAAATACCGGGCGATCACTCCTTTATTAAATTAAAATCAAGGTGAACAGTTGGTTTATTCTTAGCATCACTGTCGTAAAAATACTTTTCTAATTTAAAAACCCTAAATAATTAAGCTAAGTGTCAAAACCATTTAAAACCTTATTCTCATTTTATTAAATCCGGTTATAAAACCTTAAACCATTAACATCTAAAGAGTCACACATTAAGATTAAAAATAGAATTGAACATACACGAATTTAATCATCAATAATAAATCCCAACATTTACAACACCAAAGGAAAACATCCTGACAGTAATAAATCCCGAAATAAAGGTACTGAAAGTAAAAATTTCAATCTCTGACAATACCAACTAAATAATAGAAAGAGGGTGACACATGCCCCTGCTGGATAAAACTGAACTAGGAGTAGAATCAAATGGATGAAGTCGTCTAAACAACAGGCCTGCAACTCCCACCTAAGCTGCAGCACGTTCCTTCCAAAGGATCCTAAGTAAGACGCCCCTGTGGTTGGGCACCTGTAATACATACATATATATACAAGAGAGAAAAGGAAATAGAAACGGGTCAGAGCCCGATAGTGTATATGATTAAAAAATTCGTTTAGCAAGTATTTAAATTGATTACAGGCTAATGCAACAACATATTAGTGCGACACTCTCTTGAGAAATTCTCACCTCTCTTCTAATGTGCACACCTATCGCACTAACATTCCCAAATGGTCTATCTCGTCATATACCACACTATCTTTCCCCAATGATTTAACTTATCTTAGGTTATTCGCAGGATTTACAACTGAACAACACAAGTATTTAAAACGTAAGATTTCAATTTGTAACCAAGGTTATCCTTTTAACTTTATTAATCAATAAAGTTTTCCAGTGTCATATTATACTTTCTCAAAACAATTATTTATAATTTGAGTCACCAACCATGTCCTACGTATCAAATCACAGTAGGAAATTCCAGATTTCAGAATTTCATATATATATTAACTACTCGTATAATATATATATCATAACAGCACCCCACATAAAAACTATGGTGCGGGCATACTCTCCTATCCAATCCCCGTATCAATCGTACTAAAGGGAATACAAGTTCGGAATCACTCTCGAACTGTATAAATACATACACAAACAATATTGAGACGAAGCATAGTTTCCAAGTCCAAGAGGTCAGTACATACCCTCACGTCTCTTAGGACCGTGACTATCGATTCGATAGCCTGTACCTAGGATTCCTATCTTCTAGGGTACGAGTCAATATCCCCCATAAGGCACACGAGATAAGATCGTCCCAGCGCGGTAACCTCGGGGATAACAAGTAGCGCGGGCATGATTTTCATAAGTATATAATATATGCATACCCAATCATATAAATATACCACTTTTATTATATCAATTTGGGTTTATCCAATAACCCACATTCACAACATTTATCCTTATTTTCCCATTATTATATATCAAGTATAATGGTTCGTTTCCAACTTTAATTCGAAGGGTTTTTCCAACTTACTACGTAACCCTCATGGACTCTATTCTTCCAAATGTACAATTCAGTAGATATCTATTTATGTTCCAACGTAACTCTCTATTACGTGCTCTCCCCTTAATATATACTTACATTATCCCTTATGCAAAATATCCCAAAAATATAGATTTCGCCTTACATTAAAGGATTTTGAATTTTATTTTCAAAGATGATAATTTCAAACGGTTTCGAAATTGGAATTAAAATGGAGTTTTAATTGAATTTTTATTATCTCTAAGAGTCCTCAAAACATAAAACTGTCTAGCAAAAAAAATATTAAAAAATATTTAACGATCTGATCGAGCTGAATTTTTTTCTGTAGCTTCCTCTCGTCTTCAGCTAATTCTATGTAAAATTTCATCCAATTCCAACGGTCCGATCGTCCGGAATACATTTTTTTTGTGTTTGTATCTGATTAGAACTCTTTTCTTAATCAAACTCTTAATCCTTTACATGACAAAGGATTTCCAGAATATCATATAAATCATCACTACATGAAAATTTCCCATCTCAAATTGGGTTTTTCTTCCATAAATCTCATCTTAATAACTCCTAAACTAATATGGATGATGCATCAACGAAATAAGCAAGATAAACACTTGCCTGGGATTTTCAGAAATCTGGTTTGGTGTTGAATTTGGTGTGGTTGCGTTCTCGCGATCTACGCGTTGGCGGTGGCGGCGGTGTAAACGGATGAGTTTTGAGCCTTGGAATGCCTTGAGAGCTCTCTCCTCTCCTCTCCAATGGTCGTTCTAGTGTTTTGAGTTATCTAACCCATAGGAGATAACCTAAACATCTGATATAACCCCTTTAATTTTCGTGGGTTTAATTACCCAAAAATACAAAATGACTAAAATGCCCTCCCGGGGTACTAATTAGGCCTAAAAACGCCCCGAGACCCAAATCAAACCCCCGGGTATACTTTTCTGACTATCTCGACCCTTCCGGACGCGTTGGCGCACTCAAAACGACCATACGAACAACCTATAAAATATTAACTTTTATTTATCCACATTTCGTCCCGACACGACACAGGCGCGTCCCGACTTAAATTTCCACAATTGTCATTTTATTCACACGTGACAATATTATAAAAATAAATCTCATATATTACTATACTCATCCAGTAATATGCAACAAATAATATATTCCCAATAATTACTAACTCTTGTCACGCTAGTAAATATTTAAAACAACATTTCGGATTAAAATTAAATTAATTTATCTCAATTAAATTTAATAAATCCTTAAATTTAAAAGCCATGAAAATACGGGGTATTACATACTTCCCCCCTAATAACGGAATTTCGTCCCGAAATTCGGAAAATAAGGCCTACCAAGTAGCACAATTCTGGATATCCTTGTCAGTACGCAAACTATCTACATAGTACGACGCTCAATCACTATAGCTTTTTCCTCACAGCAACATTGTTTTACATTCTCATTGGAGACACTTCACATTGCACTCCCAACTGACAACATTTGAATAGGTTACGTCTATACGTTATAAATTCCATTATCTTACTATCATTAGGAGGCCGCACCTCACTACATGACAACTACTCGGATTTATTCATACACAAAATTCCCATTCTGAGAAGATCATACGAACATTTGACCACTCTTGACTGCCTAAAACAGTCGTGGAATTCCACCATAGTTATCGGATATTTTCTCGACCGATCCAAAAATTCTGATTATCTACTCTCCTCTAAACATACGGAAGGAGAATAGTCGAGGTTATTCCATAACAAAACCTTAATAAGTACCTCGTACGCGACAAACAGGTACGAGTGCTTCTACAGAGCATTCTTGAAATCATCGTACCAAGATTCCAAAATCTTCTTCACGTGGCTCCACTAATCTTTAATCACCATGCGCTTATTCCTTGGCTAAGGGTGAAACATCCTACTCGAAACGAAATCTTATCTCCGCTGGTTCCTGAAATCCCATATCAAAGGTGGGATTCACCAATCTCATCCTGATTCATAAATTTATACTGCGCCGGACCATGCACTGACGCGATCCTTCCTTTCAAAGGAAGTCTGGGGCATACTAGTTAATATTGTAAGCCAGCCCAAAGGAATATCAATCACTTCCTTCTCCGTGACTTAATTCACATGTTCGGGATAAACCCTTGATCTTGTTTTGAGGATGGCAACCCATCCAAGAACTTTACCGACTTTACCAACCTCTTCCAATTTCAGGAATTTTCGATAAACACAAAATTCTTTGGTTGATTCTCCTCTTTCAACCGAAACCTTACCTATGGGCAGTGCATGTAGAGACTACTCACTACGTCTCGCTAAACATCGATTCTTCCCTTAAAACGTCTCACATTAAGTGACACGTAATACTCCCCTTCCTTCCTTGTAGTATGCCGAAAGTTCCAACCCGTGCTCTTCTCTCCACGAAGCGCACTTTTGGATCTCTTATACCATACCAACATCATCACCCTTTGTATGTGCAAGTCACTCTCATACTTGCCTACTAACAACTCCGCTCCGAGTGTTCTTCATAATCATTTAATTATGCTCCATTCAAGGAATACTCTTCTTAAATTACTTCCCACAGTCTTCCAATTCAAATTTGGGTGTGCTATTCTAATTACACACCTATGTATGGATTATCGCCCCTCATGTGACGTTTAATCCACTCTATCACTTCCACTTCGTCATACTATTCCCACAAACATATATTTCACACGTCTGTTACCACGTCCCTTCGACTCGGACTATTTTAACTGCAATTAACCGAGATGTCCACATTCTTGCAACACCCCGATCGCCCTAGAAGAGCGAACGGCGGGCTACTCATCCGTAGAACGAACTAAATTCAACAAAATAGAAGGAATAGGGCATTCAAATTCCATGACGATAAAAGAGGAATAATAATTCTCAACCTTCTTCAGATAAGTATAACAATTTTCCCAAATAGGTACTACAACCAAAAATAAATCAGCAACGCTCTATTCATCAAAATAATTTCAAGTCATCTCTTTTGTATAATAAAGTTTTTTCCAGATAATCCATGCTAAAAATCATTCTAACTCTTTATTCGCCTCTTGTTTTGAACGCGGTTACGACATTTGGGTACTCTCAATCACCCTAGGAATCAAAATTCTTAAATTCTCCTTATCATCGTTCCACCCCTCAACTCGTGGGGATAACTTTCAATGCTTTCCTACCACAAAAATCCGGCTCCAATGACCTTAAAACAAAATTCAACTTTCAACTTACATACATAATTACTTGATCCCATTTCGACCAGGGTACCGAACTCGTGGAATAGTGACCAAACGTCTCCCTATTTCCAACCTTACGCTAAGTTTCATGCGTGGGATGTCTCGCAAAGCGAAATCCAAACAAGGAACCCCCCCCCCCCGATACACTACTACCTAGCATTGTCGGTTATCGAAATCCGTTAGGTCCTCCGTCCATAGTATATACCCCTTTATTCCGTCCCTTGACAGAAAAGTTACAATTTCTCCCATAATTATGCTTAACAAAGAACGTTTCACCAATTTCACTATCGTCCCGTATTGGTTGATGGTAATTACATTCTATAAACCTCGGATACATACGATCGAAATTCTCTAAATTTCCTTTTTCTAACATTAGGGGTATAACTCTTAACTCCCACATCTCTTAAGGATAAATATAACACTGCACTCTTCCTATCACTAAGTCCGGAGTGCTAAACATAATACCGAGTCAAGTTTTTTCGCTCAACGGTAAATCCCGGTACATACTGAATCATACTGACAAAGTCTATACATACATTGGTATCGAATATCTCGAGCCCACTATCTCCTCTGAAGTCTCTAGGATAGATAATATAAGTGCGAGTCCAACCTTCTTACAGGTAAAGCCTCGCCAAAACAAAACGTGTTGCACTAATGTAACTACTCCGATAGCCTTGCAATGAATGCCCACTATCATACTACCCATTTCTATAACATTTTAACAAAGATAATATCATACTCGTGTATCGCATCACTACAACGAGTAACCTCAATAAAATATAAAACACTGTTAATATACTCATTCATCCCCCGCGGATAGCACCAAAGAAAAATCCCGCTATACTAAGGAAAAATATTCACATAATGGTAACATTTATAATGATATGCATTAAACTCGTCTCACATGCTAATCTAGCAATGAAAAAAATATGGTGACTCGCTCGTGTCACATAAACACGCTGCATCCTCTAAGGATACAACTTATACTTCCATCCTGGCAATCGTCTTGACTGCACAAATGGTTTTCGGACGTAACACGTCTGCCCAAACCAAACCAAAATTATTTTTAATTGTCGTCCTTTACTAGGCACCGTATTCTTGTCCCTTTTTCTCACTTTGGAACATATTATCGTGAGCAATTTCACTCCGCACCAAAATACCTCAACACATAATCCACTTATCACCTGTCCTACTAACCAGCCTAGGATTGTCCTTTTCTCGGACTTTAGTAGACTCGATTCCTGTTAGCCATCCCGGTTGTTCCCTTAGCTTTTTAGGCCATAAAGATCATGTTACTATCTATAATAGTACTTACTGAATTTACCATCACTTGGTAAGAATTTAACTATCTGAAGCATTTAAATGGTTTTCCTGATGTGTATCCACATCCTTTTGTGGTGCTATACCACCACCGTTGTTTTCAGTCTTATTCTCAACTAAATTCTTCGATTCCTTTAACTTCCCCCACAAAGAAGCGTTATCATCTATTTTGACAAAATATGACATTATCAACCTCTGAATCGGCCGTCCATCAGAATTTCCTCCTCGAGTATTATCAACTATTATTACAAGTTGGTCTCCCACTTGGAGTCGTTTCCTCCACTAGTATATACCTCTTTCGATACAAAATTTGCTAACGATTAGGATTCATATCCACAATTGGACTTCTGTCATGCCCTCCTGCGATGAGTTCAGAACCACGTTTGCTTCTCATCCTGAACAGTTGAGGAATGAACATACGGTCAACACTATACCTAAGTTCTCCTATAGGCATAGCATTCCACTTCTAAAATTGGTGGTTGACTCCAACCATTATAATTTCGTCCCGAAAGCCAAGAAAATTTTCTCTAAATTTTCACTTTCAGTTTGCCACACTCCGTCCTATATTTAAGCCTTTTAATACTTTACATCCTTTGGTAAACACATACAATTTTCGCATTTTTAAAATTTCCCACTGACAGTCTCTACACGTTTTTTGTAATACGTTGGGTAAGTTTACCCTCGCACCTCATTTGACTATAACAGCATTTGAAAATCATTGTTGCACCTTAGTCGCCTTTCTAGTCGTGGCTTCTCGTGCCATAATGGAGGTGACCTCGACTACGGTCATCATCCTCGGATATATTTCATAATCTCAACTAAGCCCTGCCTCCTGATGTACGCTTAACGGTCCTCTTCTGACATCCGTCATCGCTCGACACACGCACACATCCGAACGAAATTAGAATTCACTATTGTATACACATTATAGTAGGAGAACGAAATCTCGTCAAAGGAATCGACAATCCTAAACATAGGGCTCTATAACAAACAAAGCAACGCTGAAAGCATAATAAGCCGTACAGATCCTAAGGACACTAGAACCTGATGCTCTGATACCACCTGTGACACCCCGCCTAATTAAATATCGGGCGATCACTCCTTTATTAAATTAAAATCAAGGTGAACAGTTGGTTCATTCTTAGCATCACTGTCGTAAAAATACTTTTCCAATTTAAACACCCTAAATAATTAAGCTAAGTGTCAAAACCATTTAAAACCTTATTCTCAGTTTATTAAATCCGGTTATAAAACCTTAAACCATTAATATCTAAAGAGTCACACATTAAGAATAAAAATAGAATTGAACATACACGAATTTAATCATCAATAATAAATCCCAACATTTACAACACTAAAGGAAAACATCCTGACAGTAATAAATCCCGAAATAAAGGTACTGAAAGTAAAAATTTCAATCTCTGACAATACCAACTAAATAACAGAAAGAGGACGACACATGCCCCTGCTGGATAAAACTGAACTAGGAGTAGAATCAAATAGATGAAGTCGTCTAAACAACAGGCCTGCAACTCCCACCTAAGCTGCAGCACGTTCCTTCCAAAGGATCCTAAGTAAGACGCCCCTGTGGTTGGGCACCTCTAATACATACATATATATACAAGAGAGAAAAGGAAATAGAAACGGGTCAGAGCCCGATAGTGTATATGACTTAAAAATTCGTTTAGCAAGTATTTAAATTGATTACAGGCTAATGCAACAACATATTAGTGCGACACTCTCTTGAGAAATTCTCACCTCTCTTCTAATGTGCGCACCTATCGCACTAACATTCCCAAATGGTCTATCTCGTCATATACCACACTATCTTTCCCCAATGATTTAACTTATCTTAGGTTATTCGCAGGATTTACAACTGAACAACACAAGTATTTAAAACGTAAGATTTCAATTTGTAACCAAGGTTCTCCTTTTAACTTTATTAATCAATAAATTTTTCCAGTGTCATATTATACTTTCTTAAAATAATTATTTATAATTTGAGTCATCAACCATGTCCTACATATCTAATCACAGTAGGCAGTTCCAGATTTCAGAATTTTATATATATATTAACTACTCGTATAATATATATATCATAACAGCACCCCACATAAAAACTATGGTGCGGGCATACTCTGCTATCCAATCCCCGTATCAATCGTACTAAAGGGAATACATGTTCGGAATCACTCTCGAACTGTATAAATACATACACAAACAATATTGAGACGAAGCATAGTTTCCAAGTCCAAGAGGTCAGTACATACCCTCACGTCTCTTAGGACCGTGACTACCGATTCGATAGCCTGTACCTAGGATTCCTATCTTCTAGGGTACGAGTCAATATCCCCCATAAGGCACACGAGATAAGATCGTCCCAGCGCGGTAACCTCAGGGATAGCAAGTAGCGCGGGCATGATTTTCACAAGTATATAATATATGCATACCCAATCATATAAATATACCACTTTTATTATATCAATTTGGGTTTATCCAATAACCCACATTCACAACATTTATCCTTATTTTCCCATTATTATATATCAAGTATAATGGTTCGTTTCCAACTTTAATTCGAAGGGTTTTTCCAACTTACTACGTAACCCTCATGGACTCTATTCTTCCAAATGTACAATTCAGTAGATATCTATTTATGTTCCAACGTAACTCTCTCTTACGTGTCTCTCCCCTTTAATATATACTTACATTATCCCTTATGCAAAATATCCCAAAAATATAGATTTCGCCTTACATTAAAGGATTTTGAATTTTATTTTCAAAGATGAGAATTTCAAACGGTTTCGAAATCGAAATTAAAATGGAGTTTTAATTGAATTTTTATTATCTCTAAGAGTCCTCAAAACATAAAACTGTCTAGCAAAAAAAATATTAAAAAATATTGAACGGTCCGATCGAGCTGAATTTTTTTATGTAGCTTCCTCTCATCTTCAGCTAAATACTGTTCTAAAAAACCCGCCTAGGCTCCGCCTAGGCACGCCTAGGCTTAAGGCTTGGGAGAAACGCCTCGCCTTACGCTTTTCACGCCTTATTCTTGGTAAAACCCTTAAGGCGCACTTTTTTCTAAAAACAACAATGATTTAGTGAAACGATGTCGCCTTTTAAAGAATTTGTTTACAAATCAGACCATTATCTCATCCAAAATAATCAAATAGTATTTTAATTTGCATATATTCAGACATATTTTTATGATATGCGCAATTTTTGTATTTTAATAGCCTTGTTATGGTTAAAAAATATTAAAATATATTAAGAAGGCCTAAACGCCTTTTCACGCCTTTTTGCGCCTAGGCCCGCCCAGGCTTCTAAGGCTTAAGGCTTGGCCTCCACGCCTCAATCACGCCTCGCGTTTTTTAGAACCTTGGCTAATTCTATGTAAAATTTCATCCAATTCCAACGGTCCGATCGTCCGGAATAATTTTTTTTGTGTGTGTTTGTATCTGATTAGAACTCTTTTCTTAATCAAACTCTTAATCCTTTACATGACAAAGGGTTTCGAGAATATCATATAAATCATCACTACATGAAAATTTCCCATCTCAAATTGGGTTTTTCTTTCATAAATCTCATCCTAATAACTCCTAAACTAATATGGATGATGCATCAACGAAATAAGCAAGATAAACACTTGCCTGGGATTTTCAGAAATCTGGTTTGGTGTTGAATTTGGTGTGGTTGCGTTCTCGTGATCTACGCGTTGGCGGTGGCGGCGGTGTAAACGGATGAGTTTTGAGCCTTAGAATGCCTTGAGAGCTCTCTCCTCTCCTCTCCAATGGCCGTTCTAGTGTTTTGAGTTATCTAATCCATAGGAGATAACCTAAACATCTGATATAACCCCTTTAATTTTCGTGGGTTTAATTACCCAAAAATACAAAATGACTAAAATGCCCTCCCGGGGTACTAATTAGGCCTAAAAACCCCCCGAGACCCAAATCAAACCCCCGGGTATACTTTTCTGACTATCTCGACCCTTCCGGACGCGTTGGCGCACTCAAAACGACTATACGAACAATCTATAAAATATTCACTTTTATTTATCCACATTTCGTCCCGACGCGACACAGGCACGTCCCGACTTAAATTTCCACAATTGTCATTTTATTCACACGTGACAATATTATAAAAATAAATCTCATATATTACTATACTCATCCAGTAATATGCAATAAATAATATATTCCCAATAATTACTAACTCTTGTCACGCTAGTAAATATTTAAAACAACATTTCGGATTAAAATTAAATTAATTTATCTCAATTAAATTTGATAAATCCTTAAATTTAAAAGCCATGAAAATACGGGGTATTACAAATATTTAAGTAACTTAGCATCATGGGCGGCTATGGAATGGTCAAGAGGCTAAGAGTCAAGGGTTTTCTTATTCGGATTATTCCCTCGACATCGGGTTCCAGCGATCGTAAAGCAGGTTCTTATAATATCAAATCACACTTAATTAATTAATAATTAAGATTTGAAATTATAAGTGGCGCATATTTGCTAATTAATAATTTTAATTATATAAATTAAACCATAGAATAAGTTAACCTCTGGGTAAGTTTATAAGATGTTTAGGATATCTGGATTAAGTTAAAACTAGTGGTAAAATGGTCCATTGAGTGAGTAAATGAGTTGAGCCAAATTTTAGACTATTTATGGCTTGTTTTGAGCCTTTTATGTTGAGGGCCTAAGGTTAATTGGGAATTTTACTAATGTTATAAGCTAATTAACTTAACATGAAGCACACAATACACATTTGAGAAACCGTAGATGCCAAGGAATAAGATGAGGGAACCCTAACTCTTATGATTTGGGTAATTAAGGGTTGATTCATACAATCATCCTTGAGGCAAGTTTACTTTGTGTAAAAATACCCTTAGGTTTGTGTGATAATAATAATCATGTATTGAAATTTATTAATATGCATAATAATACGATTTAGTTAATAATTAAACTTAATTTCATAATTATTTTTTAATTAAATCAAGAACCCTAGTTAATTAGTTGAATAACTCATGTAATTAGTTGCTTGAATGTATAAATCAATATACGAAACAAAATAAATTGGTATTGGAATCATAAGATCTGCCTTATTCATATTTTAATCTTAAAATTCCTAAGTTAATTGTATAAATTGATTTGAAATAATAGGTTAATTTAATTCATTTATATAAGGAAGATGAATTTAGGTTTAGTTGGCGTAATTATGAATTTGAACCCTTGATCTTGTTATAATCCTTCAAAATCATATGGAAACTTGTTTCCTACACTAATATGTTGATTACATATTGGGTGGATGGGCTATTGTTGCTGATTATAGGTTGTAGGTTCTTTTAGATTGAGTTTGAGTCGACACGGATGAAAGCTTAGGAAAGAACCCAACACTAGGCCCGCCGAATCGATCAAGCCTTATTGGCAAACTTAGTATGGGTTATTTTAAGTACGTTAAACTAGGATTATAAATTAATTTTATTTTAAGGACTTTATATATTGATATTAATACATAAACAGTAGGTTTAGGGATGATATTTATTTTATGAACCTTGGGGTTCGAGTTAAACTTTATAACATTAGTTAATATTAAACGATTGTGTAAATCATGAAATAAATGAGATTACCTTTACAACCCATTGAGTAGGGCTGATACTAATTTGTTTGGATTATGTGAACATACCTACGATGTGTGTATGCTCATGCATAACCTAATAGTATGGATTTAATGGAGCACGCATGACGTGGTGTGGTATCTCGGTGAGCGCATGGGCTTTACCTAGGTCTTATTAGCTCGGTCCTACATCTTGAGGCACCATTTTCCCGAGTTAGGATAATTGGTCTAGATCCTTTCGTATAGATTTGGGTATGGGACCATACGTTTGATGTGATGTCGTAGTGATTTACCTTTGTTATGTTTTTTAGGTTATACGGTTGGGATGTCTTATAGCTATAACTAGTAGTGGCATGAGTGATCCCCGAAGGCATAAGTGTAAGCCTTCATACTTTGGAATTGAGCAGTGTATGACCCTATATGATTAGATGTGGGTTGGATATACTCACATGGATTTTGGATTGTGTGATTTTCCAGTAGTTTACACATTGTGTTCATTACACTAGAGAGTTATACGGTGAAATATGACTGAGGAATGTTAAAGTATTGTACGTTAGACATGTATATCTGGAATTATAACTCGAGAATGTTTGAGGAAGAAAATACTTATTTGAAAGATGGAATTATAGAATATCGTTACCTTTCGAGATTGGTATTTAACATAACTTGTTTATAGGTTGTTTGGATTGGGATAACTTAAATTAACTTAATATTGGAGGAATACATGTTTTTATTATTATGTCTCAAATGTAATGATATTTTAACACATTGTAGACCTGCTAGGTTTAATCCTCTTTGTTGAACTATTTTTACAGGTTTTAGACCACATCCGTCACCATAGATTTGAGCTATGCGCTGGAGGAGTTCTCTATCGTCAATTCCATTTATCATTTCCTATGATGTAGGTGTTGAGCATCTAACTCGTTTACATTTTAGTACTCTTTTATATAAGAACTAATCAATCTATTTTTAAATTTTACGGGGTGTCACACATTGAATGTCAAAGTAGTAATCAACTTATATTTATTTTCGAAATACAAAATGTAGTTTTACTATATCTTCATCCTTAACCCACCTTTCCCACTTATCTTCTTCACCCCACTACACCATAATGGCTATTTAGCAACAATATATTATTTAATTTGTAAGTGTTTAAAACACTTACATAATTTACAACGGTTTTGGACACTTACGAAATTTGTAAGTATTAAAAACCGTTGTAAAATTTGTGATAGTTACTTAATTTGTAAGTGGGATAACCTAAAAGGGTTGTATACTAAAAAAAATTAGTCAAAATCTCCTCATTAAATTTCACCTCCAAAACTTCCCTCCAAGATCCCGTCTCCCAACCTTCGTGCGAAATCCCGCTCCAAACCTTCGTGCAAATTTCCGTCTCCAAACCTTCGAAGGTGTGATCTTCTCCAAACCTTCGTGCGATGTTCTCCAAACCCTCGAAGGTGCGATCTTCTCCAAACCTTCATTGTGAAATCAGAAGGTAAACTTTACATAGCCTTCTCCAAATTTTCATGCGATCGTCTTTCAACGGTTTAGGGTTAAAGATAGGATTTAAGGTTTTATTTGGTGCATATTATTCTGTTAAAGATACGATTTAGGGTTTTATTTGGTGCGTATGTCTTATTCTATTAAATATTTGGTGCGTATTATTCTGTTAAAGATACGATTTAGGATTTTATTTGGTGCGTATGTCTTATTCTGTTAAATATTTGGTGCGTATGTTTTATTTGGTGCTTATTATTCATACACGATTAAATATTTGGTGCGTATTATTCTATTTGGTGCGTATGTCTAATTTGATAACTGTCTGTTGAATATTTTGTGCGTATTATTCACACACGATCAATAGTTAGGAATAATGATGCGTATGTCTAATTTGATTACTGTCTAATATGTGATTTTCACCCAAGTGGGAATTAGCAGTTAAATTAATGATTTGAATTTGCCAAATCTGGGTTTTGAATAATTGTAAAGAGATTTGGGTCTGTCAACCACATTTTAAAAAAAATTATTAAAAAAACTTGGAGAGTCAGAGTCATTGACAAGGTAAACCTTCAATATGTACAGGGTGATACAAACTCCCTGTACAGGAAAAGCAGTGCTCGAAACTAAAATTTGGTTTTCTTTTCTTTTTTCGGACCAAGAAGTAATGCCGAGTTGGGGTTTGACGTGTTTGGGTTTAAGGTTGGGTGTGTTAATGTTATCTTTCGAATATAGAGAAGATTATTTCTGGTTTCAACCATAAAAATATTTAATTTATACTTCATTTGGTTATAAATTCTATTATATGAGATTTTAAGATCATGTTATATATGTTGATAAAAAAATTTGTACCAAAATAGGGGTTGTCGGATTAAGTGACTATTAAGATGTAAACTAGTTCATGTTTGTTTGAAAAATCCACTTATAATCACCTTTTTACTTCATTAAACATTGATAAAAGACTGTGAATAATAAACTATTTCTTTACCCATTGCCTGACCCTTAGATATTAAATAGTATATATTAATTTTTTTACAAACGTATCTCAACATACAGAACGTCATCGAAAGTTAGTAAAGAATGGATGAAGGAACATGAAAGAGGAAGTGAAAAATACATTAATGGGGTTGCTATGTTCATTGATTTTGTGAAGAATAACCGTGGTGGCGAAACCTTATTTTCATGCCCATGCATAAAATGTGAAAATGGAAAGTTGTTGGAGCTTGAAGACGTCCATTTTCATTTGCTTCGTTATGGTATATCCAAGTCTTACACGTTTTGGCGTTTTCACGGTGAAAAGGAAGTCGTTAAAAGAAAAGAAAAAGAACCCACTGAAAGTGTTGAATGCAATGACCCTGTCCTCGACAATCCAAGAATGGAAGAGCTTATTTATGACGCATTCGAAATGTTTAATTGTAAAGTATATCATTTATCAAGTGAGCATGTTGTGTGTGTGGGGGGGGGGGGGGGGGGCAATCATTTTTCCTTTTTATGTTGCTGTATTACTCAGTTTATTTATCGATCACTAAGGATAAAATTGGACATATTCTTTGTAATCATGCCCTTAAAATATTACCGTTGATATTTGGTCTGCTAATTTAACGAGATACTTATTATTTTCAACAGAGTAAACTAGTTCCCACGTATTCACTTACTGCTAATTTAATGAGATACTTATTATTGTGTTAGTCATATCAACAAGAAAACTTTATTGAACTTCATTAATTTCCTTTATTTTTAAGAAGCTGTATGTTGGTTCTTTGCTCATGGGAATAAGTTGAATACATTAACTCATGAACAGTGGAATAAGTTTGGGAATGTGGGTTTTTGGAATGCTGATTGTGAGAAGGAGGATGGGGATGGGATTTACCTCTATAGGCCTCATCCTGGGCCGATTTCAGGGATTGTGGTTCGACCGTTTTCCATGTCTAAGGTATTGTTGATTGATCTGATTCTTAGTTTTCCCTATTATTTATTTTCATGTGAGATTTTAATTTGGAATTCGCATTAGATTTCTAAGTTTTAACCTTGTAAAATAGAATGAATTCCAAATATTTTGGTTTATAATAACATATCTCATCCAATTAAAACAGAACAATGATTTTAACAGACTCTCATTGGTAGTGTCGTTTCATCTTCTGCCGATAGGAATGCTGAAGTGGTAAAATCTCCGATTTCGTTTTTACGCATTTGGAGAGTCATTTAGCGACGAGGTGGTGAGTATTGACAGTGGCCTCTTGAGGGAACTAACGACAATGCTCTTATCAACATGATTTCCTTGCCATACTAATAGGGTTGTGGCACATGTGTATTTGGATACAATAACTAGATGTATGAAGTTTGTTAAGGAGAATACTCAATATATACCTTTGGTGTTCTTGCTTCCTTTCTTGATGAGAGTGTTTGTTTATGTCGAACATATCATGAAGTATTGTATGAAAGTGTTTTGATATAATTGTTATGTTTTTAGCTATTTTTATTGTTTGTTATATGTGAGGTTGGTGGTATGTGGTGGATAATTTTTATTTTTTTAATATTTTAATTTATGTAATTGTTCATAACACTTACAAAATGAATATTATTTTCTTACATATTAATATTTGTAAGTGTTTTGAACCGTTACAAATATAAATATATATTTTCTTTTGCAAGTGTTTATAACCGTTGTAAATTGAAAAAGGTTGCTGAATTTTGCAAGTGTTTAAAACACTTGCAAAAGTTTAATATGCAAGTGTTCAGAACACCTACAAAGTTTTTTTGTAACGATTGCCCGAAACGGATATGCGTTCCCAATGAACACTTGCAAATGACATTTGCAACGGTTTTGAACACTTATAATTATTTTGTGACGCGTTGATTTGTAAGTGTTTTAAACACTTACAAATCGGCTGTTTTGGTGTAGTGACCATCCGAATCTCTCTCTCTCTCTCTCTCTCTCTCTCTCTCTCTCTCTATATATATATATATATATATATATATATATATATATATATATATATATGTGTGTGTGTGTGAAAGGGTACTGGGGTTGCATTGAGAGATATAGGGGAGATTGTGGGGTTGAGCTAGCAAGATCGAGTGTTAATAGGGCAATTGTCACTGCTTATGGACCCGAACCCGGGTGATATATTTATGACCAGGATGAAGCTTTGAGTGAAAGCTAGGGGTGTAAGCGGTACGGTTTGGTCGGTAAATAGTAGATACCAATACCAAAATCAAATTCTAGATGGTAAAACCAAACCGTACCAGTTTACCACCCGGTACACCAAAATCAATACCAAAACCAAACCGGCTGGTACACTTGAGTGGAGGTCCGAACTGGATGATGTTGAAGAATCAGCGGATGAGTTGTGGTTAGGGGTGAAATGCCACTTGAACCTGCATTTGGAAGGATGAATCACTCATGAAAAGGAATCTATTGATTATCTCCCAATTGGTAATACCATAGGTGTGATGATTTACTTCAAGGGCGAGGTCTCTGGTTCAAGTCGGGAGACGGGGGCGGGGACACGTTTGCATTGAGAGATAAATGAGAAGGTGTGGGGGGAATTACATGAGGGAGGGGGAGTTTAGGAGGGTGAGGTTTGGAGGGAGGGAAATAGCTTGTTTGGGGTAAATGTGTGGTTATTTTTTTTTCTTTTTTAGTTTAAAAATAAATGAATGTAAATCAAATTACATTTGTATCCTCAAACACATGACTTAATTATGCTAGCCTTAACGGTCAAAATGGACGGAAGATCAATTTTAAATCCGCCTTGATAGTTTGAGAGTTTAATTGATACTTTTGATAGTTCATCTATCATTTTGAAACAATCATAATAATTTAGGGAGCAAATGCATAATTTAATCAAAATAAACCATTAATACTATTAAAACACTACGTTTTAATAGTATTGTCCAGTTTCCCAAACTTCCAATCTACTCCAAGCTGGATAATATAAATTTGGTCAAGTTGGTTACAAATTCTATAACACTACCACTTTGTTCTACTCATTTTCATATCGGGTACATAGCGATCTCCCTTTGAGACTGTATAATTTATCACATCAATATCAATATTAATATATTAAAAGCCACCCACGACCTTTCGAATTGTTCAGTTTATTTCACCTCACAACCAGATCTAATCTCCGATCCGATTTAAATTTTTGTTAGGGTTTCTCTCCACTCCTGTAATCTGTTTAATTATGGTTCACATTACTTAGATCTAAGTGTCTCTTTATATATTCATGTGTATTCAACATTCATTTGGATTAATTTCTGTCTTTCTTTTTATTCTCGTTTTACAGGTGTCTGCATTGCTTGGATTTTGATAGGATCAAAATGGTGCTTTTTTATTGCTTTCTTATTTATTTAATTGTTTAGAATGGGGTCTTGAGATTTCATTGTTATTATTATTATCGTTAATAATTCTCTTCATTTGTATAGGTTGTTCTTGCAGCTTCTATCATAAGCAAATCTGGCAAAGGCGAGTTCTTTATTCATTTGTTTATATTTCTTTCAAATTAATTTGCAATAATGTTGGAATTGCATGGATTTTACCATTTGCTCTCGACATATTACCACAATTTATTTACATGCTTTTTAAATGAAATGTTTTCAATTCAAATAAGCATTAAAATAATGTTATCTTAATATGAAGAATGTATTTTTTTCAAATAGTAACGCTACATCCAAATAACGGTATCAAGTATTTTTTATGGAGACAAATAATAATATGTACCATTTTCCCACTAATAAAGGCAACAAACTTGCATTTTGTTCTTTAGTATGCTCTAAAAATTTAATATTGTATATAAAATATTGCATTGGAACATAGTACCAAAAGAGGGGTGCGTCCATGTACATCATATTATGAAACATGCAATGCCAAAGTGAAACCATAACTTGTGGGACAAATTTAGTGACTCTGTACCATAGCCATAGGATCATTAGACAAATATTGTTTTGCCTTGTTGAATTCGGTCAATTATGGGTATTTACGAAGAATGTTCGAAAAAGCTAATTGTGTCCTCGAGGCGTTTTACCTGGACGAGGCGGTAAGGCAATAGCCTCGAGGGGGTGCGAGGCAATAGTCTCAATTTGAAAATAAAAAATACCAGTAAAGCCATAAAAATAATAGATAATCACATCCATCATAAAAAAATTTCATAATCAAAGTCATCAAGAAATAAATAGCTCATCTTCATCACAAATCATAACAAAACTAACAAAGTCATAGTTTCATCAACCATCAATACAATGATGTAAGAAAACCCGTCAACTATATTAATAAACTATCATTAGTATTTGGGGGATAGAAAATCTCATCGGCCCCATCATCGTCACTTGAAGGTTCATTAATAGAATAATCATTATATCTCATTGCTTTATCATCCTCATCATTAGTGCTAAGATCCTCCCACATATATATACAAAGGTTATGCCCGTGCCAATGGCAGAAAGATAATTACTCATCGATATGTACATGTTTTGGTAAACTTCATGCCATGCGTTAAGTATAAATGATATGTTACAATGTAAAACATCTCACGCTTGTATTCATGTATGCATTGGAGGCAAGTAAATTTAGCCACATTGGTAATACAAGTATCTCTCCTGTTTAGCAATAACCATCGCTGCAGCCTGCAATACCATACACAACATGATGAAAATTAGAAAATGGCAAACCAATAACTTTATTATCCACAATGAATAAATTTTAAAAACAGCATTTACCTATCTGTTTCTTCTCAACCACAATGCAATAAAAATACACAATTGTAAAGCATTTAAATAATGTGACTCAATGGTGTTATAGCCAATTTATGAAAATCACACTTGCAAATGTACAAACCTTTTGATGCCAAAAATAATACAATACAACAATAAAATTGATAAATGAATAACTTGCCATCTGTTTAATAAATAAATAACAATTATAAATAAATCAAAGTAACCGCAAGTACAAAATGCTAATTTTTAAAGTTTTGAACATTTTAAAAGCTGAGAATGCTAATTTTATAGTTTTTATGCACCTTGATTTCAATGTCTCGGTCATTTTTCTTTTTCAGATTTTCCTATTGCATATAGCATGAATCCTTCTAAAGGACTATAAAAGCCAAAGTTAATAATACATGAAGAGTACTGTAGAACAAAAAAATGTATTAGATTAGATACTTAATCTCTACATAAATATAAACAGCTTTTAATTCACTAAATACAGGAGAAAATCTAAAGCATTGACCCAAAAAGCAAATTGTTTTTCTATATTCCTATGTTATAGTCTCTCATGTTGCCCCCAATAGGACATCCTAACAAAATCAATACATGCATTTTTCCTTTTTGCAAAATAAAACACGGGGTTGATGTTTAAATCGATTGTATTGCAGTTAGGATTTGCTTTGGACCCATTAATCAAAAGTTAGGATAACACTTTCCGTAGACACTCAATGGAATATGTAATGTGGAATTAAGGCAAACATGTAAAATTACATTTTAAGATGAGGCACCATACCAAATATAGAATTTTGTTCTTACTTCAATGTACATTCAATCATAGTGCAAAGTAAATACTTAAAAAAGGTCCTAATTGGGCTATTTAATTTTAAAGTCACGTGATCAATTTCTTCACACTACATGCCTCCTAATGAGAGCCTTATGAGATACCCACATAATGAAAGTGACACTTAATTGACATTAAAAACATGCCAAGTTGGCTAATTAATAGAGTTTCAAACCCATCTCAAGTTGTGTGAGAGAGAGAGAAATCTTACAAAGTTTACTACTTCAAATGGTGCTTTAGCTGTCGGTTTTGGTGCTATGATGATGATTCTGCTGGGTATGGAGAGAGAGAATAAAGGAAACCGAATCGGAACACACATGTTTGTAGCTTCTTGGTTTGGTGAAATGAATAAGTTCCCAATTTGATGTTGAGAGAGATGATGTTGTTGGGTTTGGTGAGGTGAGAGGGATGGGTGATAAAGTGTTAAAGTGGGTTAGGTTAGATTTGTAAGGGATGAGAGGCCTTTGAGGGAGACGGATGGGTGATGGATTGTTGTACAAGTCATTAAATCTTAGCCCCTCATTTTCTAGTGTAGTTCATCTAAGTAATTGATTTGCTAATTCAATCTCATCCGTTTATTTTTTAGTTGGGCAAATCTCAGCCCTTATTGTTCTCAAACATTTTGTGAATAATAAAACACCCGCCCCTGATATATTAATAATCTATAATAATGTAAATGAAATTGCTTGCGCAGTATGAAACCAATTATCACCTTCTTTGCCTTTGTTAAAGCATTCTTATATTGAGGCAAATTCTTAAGCTTCTCAAGCATCAAATCGATGCAATGCGCTGCACATGGCGTTCACCGCAAACGCGGCTTCTTCTGCATTAACAATATCCCCCCGCTTTGTAATTGGATGCATTGTCAATAACAATGTCTTCTCCAACTTCTTCGACAACTTCATCATGTAGTTTAAACAATAATTTAGTATCTATTATCACATTAGATGCATCTAACATATTTTAGAAAAACTGAGCCTTCTAAACTGTGCCATATGGATTGCTAGCAAGAAAGTTAATCCATTATTTCCCCTGATATCCTTCCAACCATTGGATAAGAATAACACTTCTGTATGTGGTCATGTCTTCTTCATCTCATCTACAAAGATTTTGTAGCATATTCTTCTTTCTTTAATATCCACGAGCTTAGTTCGTAAGGTGTATGAAGTTTGAAACCACGACCATATTTCCAAATAGCGTGACATATATTAATAAATGATGGGTTACTTGCCACGTGAAACGGAATACCATTTTCATAGAAGAATCTACCAACATTTAAACACGCCATATTCCGCGCCTTTTACGAGAATGTTGTACTCTTCGTGGTAGCATCATCATCTTCAACATCTACATCTACAATGTATCGACCCATTGGTCCCTGAATACCCCTCTAAGTGGCACTACCCTTTCCTGAATTTGAACAACCTACGGATTGATGACTTTGGCCACCACAACAATAGCCACTTTGAATGTTTTCAGAATCATTTCTTTGTTTACCTCCTTCGATTGGGTGGTACTTTTGATAGATGCCTTGATCTCTTCTTTAACTTCGCTTGGTACGTGTGTACGTTGGCTCAACATTACCATGGTTTCCCATAAGATGAATATTTAGGCAAGTAATTTCCCGTTTAAATTTTTTCATGCAAAAATTGCATGTTACATAACAAAAGATTTAATGTTTCTCTCAACTTCAGCCCCATATCTTTCCTTGGCAATCCATAGCCTCGCTATGAGGCGCACCTTGAGGCCATAGTCTCAAATGAATTTCTGAACATTGTTCACGATTGGCCAATTATTAAAGTTGGAGCATCCAACCCAAAAATAGTTGGCCATGGGTGGGTGGCTCCAGGTTCTTTTATATGGATTTTGAATTCTCAAACATGCCCTTAGGCGTGGCAACTTGAGCTGAACATGTGGGCCAATTTTATGGGGTGGTATGGAATACTTTTCTTATTAAGCCTATCTGGCTTTGACTCCATAATTAAGCAAGCATCAAATCCGAAATCAAATGGCCATGGGGTTGAGAGGCCATAGGATCTTATATATCATGGCCTGACTTTGATTTTCCAATGTGGGATTTTATATTTTCAACACTCGTGCTATTGTCGAGGCATTTTGGCGAAAGCAAATTATGTTGCAAGGTTATCCAATAAGCTTCCACCATTATTCAATACTTTGGCTGAAGTATTTAGTTTTCTTCTTCTTGAGCAAAAGTTTTTATAGTTTAAGCCATAGAACTAGCCAAGTGAAAAATTAAAGTTAGTAAAGTGGTGTTTTTGATAACTACATCTTTTTAAAGAAAATGGAAAGGGACAGTTTGGCAACTACTAACTCTTTTACTAGGGACAACTTATCAATTATTGGATCTTAACTCCAATTTTGTTTACATTTAAAAAATTTGATACCAATATATTGTTTTCAAAAAGAAGGGGGGGGGGGGGGGATTTCCTGCTTTGTCCTAAAATGCCTGCATTGATGCACCCAAATACCTAGTAAGAACATTGGAATAGATAGTTAGAAGGCATAAAAATAAAATAAAATTATATCACGGAATGAAATTTTCGTAACTTGAAAACCATTGTGTTCGAGTGCCAAGACTGATACTGCAGGATTCACACGAGAACTCCACCTTCCATTTAAATTGTTCTTTACATCTACTTTCTCTACACCCTATCCATTATGTGGAAACATTTCATACTGGATAACCTAATTTTGGAAAGGATATTTAAGTATTCTCTCTTTAGAACGCAGACAATTATATTTTGGAGCCAGCAATATTCTTCTGAATGGAACGTCCGATTCCTTGCTTATCCTGCTTATTATACCTTTTTTTAAAACCTTTTCTATGGCCCTGTCTTCCATTGTCCTCCTTAGTCGCTATGCGTAAATGGCATGTGCTTCTGGTTTCTCTCATGGTAGTTGTGAATATCGGAGTTGGAGTATAACTGTATTGGTTATTGGTACTTCCACGAGGGGTTTCGAAAATATCTGCTGAAGTGTGCATCAAGCTCCATGCTATCTTTTACACCTTTCGTACTTTTTTGCTTAGAGAGAGAGAGAGAAAATTATTTGTTTGATGATTTGATTAGAGGGAATGGTTAAAACATTTGGATAATTTTGATTCTCTTTACTTTAGGCACATGACTTAGCAATATGCAGCCTTTTAGAAAATCCGAGGCTGAAGGAAGAATTGAGATCTGAAGGTACTTGAAACCTTAAGGACTAACCGGTTCTAGAAAACCATCATTATTCTGATAGATTTTCTTAGGTGCGACCAGGTTTTTAGCTCAAGTGGCTCATGCCACTGCCAAACGGGAAGGGGCAAGATTCATCTAAGTTGGAACATGGGTGCATGTGTATTACTTCTAAAAATAACATAATATTGATTAGTAAACTCTTTAGAGGCTTCCCTAGCTTGCTCAGTATTTTTTTTGCTCGGTCTTCTAAAAGCTGGGAGAGTTTCCATTTCTGTGCATTGTACGAATTTGGACGAGAATATCAAACCTGTTTAAGTTTTTAGTTTTTCTCATATATCATAGAAACCAAACTCTAATATTTAAGGATGTTTTTTTTCAATCATTGAGGCCGAGGAAGTTTATGTTTGATCTTGTAGGGATTTTGATTCGCTTGCATATATAATTTCCTGGTCTCAGGTCGATTTTTTTGCTCTCATATTGTTTACTTTGGGAATTATGGGTTAGTTTGTTTATATTATGTGGGAGAAATTGTTAGATATTTATTTTATCTCTCATGTGCGTTATTGTTGGCCTTGATTCTACGAAAATGAAATGAAACTGATTTTTTTTTTCCAAAATTGACTGAAGCGTACCCTTTCATTTAGACAGCTAGAGTCTGTCATACTTAAGAGTTGTTTTCACTTGGTTATAATTGTATTGGTTTGATTTACATTTGGTCATATCTTTCCACAGCACTTGTTTCGAGGCAGTTTGTTGACATGTCTCGCATAAGAATTGAGGGGCTTCTTGCAGCTTTCCCCAAGCTGGTTGGAACAGGAAAACAACACACTTATGTTGAGACGGAAAATGTGCGCTATGTTTACCAGCCAATAGAGTCTCTGTATCTGCTTCTTGTAACAAACAAACAGAGCAACATTCTTGAAGACTTGGAGACACTGAGGCTTCTCTCTAAACTGGTATCATTTCGGTGTGGTTTATTTTTATAAGAGGTTGTTTGTCCAGAAAGGCATCCATCTCTCACTCATTCAGTCGGCTCCCACTCTTCTTCACCTAATATTTTTTTTAATATTTTACTCATTTGGGACACTAAAACATGATTTATGGGGTTGATTCCTTAACAATGATTAGGTACCTGAATATTCTTACTCTCTAGATGAAGAGGGTATTTGCAAGACAGCTTTTGAGCTGATTTTTGCTTTCGATGAAGTCATCTCCCTTGGGCACAAGGAGAATGTAACTGTTACACAGGTCAAGCAGTACTGTGAGATGGAGAGTCACGAGGAGAGATTGCACAAGTTGGTAATGCAAAGCAAGATCAATGAAACTAAGGATGTCATGAAGCGCAAAGCTAGTGAAATTGACAAAAGCAGGGTAAGTGTTGGGGCCTGAAAGTCATAGGTTCCTAAACTTTCGTTATTTTTGTTGGTATCTGTAAACTATATTTGTTATACTGAAAATATGTAGAAAATACTTTGCAGATTGAAAAGAATAGAGGTGACAAAGGAGGGTTTATGTCTCTACAGTCGATGGGTTCTGGTAGAATTGATAGTGGTTTTAGTAGTGATATGAACATATCAAGCAGCGGAGGTGGTTTTGGAAGTGGTTCTGGGTTTGGGTTAAGCACTGATGTGGAATCCTTTTCTACAAAATCTAAAGGTTTGTGTTTTATTATCTATCTGAAAATAATAATAAAGAAATTACTTTATTTATGACATTGTATTTACCTTTCTAAAATGGAAAATATTAAATGTATATTGGCGTATGATAGGATACCCAGAGATATAATATGGTGGTAACTACATAAAAAAGGAGTGACTCGTAGATATATTGATGTGATCAAGGGTATGTATGATGGTGCTATGACTACAGTAAGAACATCAGCTGGAGAAAGTAATGAATTTTCAATTACTGTAGGCCTACACCAATGTTCAGCATTAAGTTCTTATCTCTTTGCTCTTTTTATTGATGAGTTGATTGGACAAATACAAGATGAGGTACCATGGTGTATGCTATTTGCAGATGATATTGTTTTAGTGAATGAGACTAAGACGGGGATTAATGCTAAGTTAGAATTGTGGAGAGAAACTCTAGAAACAAGAGGATTTAAAATAAGCAGGACTAAAACAGAATATGTAGAGTGAAATTTTAGTAGTAATAGGAGGACAAATGGAGATGTGGTGAAATTGGAGGGTCAAGAGATACCTAGAAATGATAATTTTCGTTATTTAGGATCGATTATCCAAAAAGATAGAGATATTAGTGATGATATTACTCATAGGATTAGAGCAGGCTGGGTCAAGTGGAGAAGTGCTACCGGCGTATTGTGTGAGAGGCGTATACCTTTAAAGTTAAAAGGAAAATTTTATAGGACGACCATTAGTCCCGGTATGTTATATGGGACAGAGTGTTGGGCAATCAAGAAACAAATTGTGCAGAAAATGAGTGTGCGGAGATGCGAATGCTGAGATGGATTTGTGGTAAAACTCGAAAGGATAAAATTAGAAATGAACAAATTCGTGAAACGGTAAAAGTAGCTCCTATAGAAGATAAATTGAGAGAAAATCGACTTAGATGGTTTGGACACATCAAGCGTAGACCAATGGATGTTCCCGTAAGGAAGAGTGATTTAGTTAGTATTGATAGTAACACAAGGGGTAGAGGTAGGCCTAAATTAACTTGGTGGGATATTATAAAAAATGACATGATATCATATCGTTTAACCGAAGATATTGCGCTGGACAGAATGGAATGGGAAAATAAGATTCATGTAGTTGACCCCAAATAATTGGGAAAATGCTTTGTTGAGTTGAGTATTGGCGAACTGGTTAAATGGTTATGTACCTGATGAAATTTCTCTTAGGTGGAGTTTTGATCAATTATTGTTACAAAACGATGTAATTGGATGTATTCTTTTTATTTTGGTTTGTCATAAAAATGACGTGGAAGGCGAATGGCCACCTAGCACCTAGGTAGGCAACCACCTAGTCAGATTTAATTATATTTTTAAATATTATTAACACAAAATTAGCAATCGAACACAGTCAAAGTAGTCAAATCAGCATAGCAATAATAAGACACACATCAAGATAGTAGCCAAATATTAACAGAGCACCGCAGTGCCTACACAGCGTTTAGGCATGACAATTAGAACACTGAAATGATGAAAATGGGGATAAGAGGGGTTTTATTTCTTCTTTTATTAATTTATTTTTTGTATAATAAATGCGTATTGTTTTACGTGAATGATGCCTTACCCTGAGATTGAAATGTAGTGGAGGTTTCCTACAAGTATATCCCGTTTTTAATTTTCTCTTTATTTGATTTGTTACCCTTTGTACTAGGTATTTAGAGAAAATGGAAGCTACCTTTTAGCTTTGTAGATGAGATACATCGGTCTTGTTACCATTGTTCGAAAAAAAGCTAGGCAGTCATCGGGCGGCCGAAAGCCTTCTAGTGCCTAGATGGCTAGACGGGGGTTAATTAACCGTCAAGGTGGATTTTTGTAATGTATACTTTTTTAACCCCAACAAAATTATTCAACTACTCATATTATCTTATTCAAACAGAAATAAGTCCAGCCATACAAATTAGTGTGCAGCCATTAAAAATAATTCAAAACCAGAATAAACCCTTAACGTAAACGTTTAAGCACATTTAGACTTTAGTTGAAGAAAAGACAGTAAAATAATAGAATACATGCACCAATAGACTAGGTCTAGAAACTCAATTTTAATAAAAAATGATTAGTCAGAGAACTAACCGAGTTTGAGAGATAGAGAGAGAGCCCTCCCCGTAACGAACTATTAACCGGCCTTTTTTTTCCGATTTGATGTTACTACCGCTTAGGCGGGGCCAATTGGCCTTCTAGGCCTTTGTTTAGAGCATTGTTTGCTGCAAGACCTCATTCAATCAAGTGTTCTAAGCGTAGTCTGAAGAAGAGTTCTCTTTTTTTCCTACTCTCTTGTATTTTATACATTTATTTGCTAGGCCTGCAATTATTTTGTTGTGTTCATACCATATTTAAGTCTGTGTTGGTCACCCCCGCTGTTATGAAAGATGTTTCTTCTATTAAATATACTGCTTGAGATAATTGATTCACTTTGCTGACTATCTACTTGTATTTGACTTGTCAGGTCGTCCACCTGCATCTGCTGCTGCTCCACCAAAAGGCCTTGGTATGCAGCTAGGTAAATCACAAAGGACCAACCAATTTCTGGAATCACTAAAAGCTGAAGGTGAAGTGATTGTGGAGGATGTGCGTCCAACTGCTGGTCAATCCAAATCAGCTGTTGCACCACTGACTGATCCTGTTACATTGTCTGTTGAAGAGAAGCTAAACGTGACACTAAAAAGAGATGGGGGGCTCAGCAACTTTGATGTTCAGGGAACCTTGTCTCTCCAAATTCTTAACCAGGATGATGGGCTTATCCAAGTCCAGGTTCTCTCTGTCTCTCTGTGTGTTGGTTTCTTTTATTAGGAGTGGGGGTGCACAATGAATGAAATATTAAGACACCATGGATTTGTCCGTGTGTATAAGGGGTTTTAACTAAAACCGCGAAATGGATATGGCAAGCTGGGTTCTATCCCAATAGCAAGGCACAATTAAGCAAGATGTAGCCAAGATGGGTGAAATCCCCATAAACAGACAAAACCAACAGTAGCATACAACTCACATGGGATGCTGACAGAGACACTGAGAAAAAAGGCATTTTCAAGAATAATATATATGACATACACTGAATATTCTCTCGTAAATTCTATCAAATTTTTGTGCGTTGGTCTTTCTATAATTTTATATGCATCTGTAGTTTATTTGACAAACTTGATTCGAACTAGGCAAAATTTGAATACTTTCTGGGCCCTCACAAGGGTTTCTGTTTGGAGGATGGAGATAGGGTCTTGTTGGGTCCTTGATTCCATCCGCTTTAGACTTGAGAGACTCCTTGATTCCTAACCGCCTAACACTTGAAGACAAATAATGGTTACCTCAAAACATTTAAATGATAACAGCTAAGCCCAGTGGAATTTGTCCACAATTACACTTTCCAAAAGCATGCAATATCAGTACCAATCATGCACAAGCTTGAGAATACCTGTCCAATCAGCTAGCCTATGACACACCCCTCTCCGATATGTAAATTCACCTTTCATTGAATGATATGATAAGAGCCATACGCTTTCATTTAATACCCATCGTTGTTTAAAAAGGCGTTTGAGGCTTACACCTGGAGGCCCTCCTTGCCCTAAGCCCTGAAAAAACAACCTTGAGGCTTAAGCCTTAGGATCTTTATTAGAGACTTATGCCTAATAAGCCTCTGAGGCGGATCCGCACTCCCTTAAAGCTTAAGCCTGGAGGCGGAGCTTAAGCCTCAATGCTATCCGCCTCGAGGTTTATTGGGCTTAAGCAAGCCTCCACATAAGCCTTTGGGGTTGAGTGACCTTTTATCTCTTGATTTCATGCAATCTTCAACTTTTTCTAATGGAAACGGGCCTATTTTAGGGTTTTATTAGTCAGTTTGTTTTCTTTTGTATTTTCTTTTCTTTTATTATTTGTATTTTCATTTCTTATGCTTTAGTATTTAAAGATAAGGAGTAGTAATGGTATTTTTGTAACTAGGGTCTTAGCTTGGAGCCTAAGCTACTCCTCCCCTTTAAATACCCACTTGTAAGCCTCATTTGAGGGAGACTTGAATTTTGAAATAGAAAAGAGGTATTTCTCTCTCTAAAGTGGTGTTTAGATATTGTAGGAGCCTTTTGACACGTGGTTTACGTCAAATTGGTATCAGAGCGGGTGTTGCTCCACATTGGTGTTGGTGTATCAGTGTATTTTTGTTATCAAAATCGTACGCTACAATCAACGGCTTAAAGAAGATCCGAACAACTATACGAGGAGATTCAAACAACTATACGAGGAGATTATAAAACGAACGGGAGAATGGGCACAATCACAACAACAAATCTATACCTATTTCCAAAATCCTAACCCTAACCCTAACCTTAACTCTATAAATCCCTACCCACAACCCCTGTCCTACCCCACCCTCTACATCAAACCTACCACCATAAAATCCACCACCCCGAAAACCCAAATCTTGAACCCTAATTTTCACCCAAACCCAAATCCATTCCATAAACCCTCCATTTACGATCCAAGACAACCCACTTCTAGGGTTTCACCTACCATTTTACAATCAAATCCATAATTTACAAACCCTAGTCTTCGACCCTACAAAATTCCTCCACCACCAACCCGAATCCCCCAACCCACCACCCATTTTTCAAACCCCAAACATTAAAAAAATTACTTTTCCACCTCGATTAACTCCCGAGGCTCAATTTAAGATTACCGATGGCTAGTCTGATTGGCTGCTCCACCCAATCATTCTTCCTCACTCGTACACCCAATTGGGTCAAATCAACGATAAAAAGTCCCCTCCCAAGCTGGTTGATAGCAAGAAAAAGAAACGACGAAATTGGGTTGTGTATTGGAGATTTTTTTGACATTTTTGGCGAGGATGTTTGGGTGACTCGCACACACTTTTGCGAGTCGGAAACATTTGATTTGAGCGACTTCTTCCCAATCTTTGGGCATGGGGATGGCGATTTTGATGAGGTTGGATTGGTGTTTATCTCTCCCGGGGATAAGATGGTGATCTTGGGTGATTTGATAGGTGATGGGTATGTGGACCCATGTATGATAGCTTTTGATATGCGCTCGGAGGAAATTTTTCGCGGCGTAGCATTAAGGAGGTTCATCATGGGAATCTTGGGTCGCGATTTTGTTGGTCGGTCATGTTTGGATTGTGTTTCTATTCTCCTTGGATTTATTGAAAGCCGGTACAAGGGGAGTTTCTGAGGACTGCTCTTCTTTCTAGTGAGGAGCTCTTTGATGGTTGCATTGCTTTCTTACCGTTCATCTCTTACGTACGCTCGAGGACGAGCTTTTTGAAGCCGAGGAGAGTGATGTAAATGGGCCCTATTTTAGGATTTTATTAGTCATTTTCCTTTCTTTTCTTTTATTATTTGTATTTTCATTTGTTTTGCTTTAGTATTTAAAGGTAAAGAGTAGTAATGCCATTTTTGTAATTAGGGCCTTAGCTTGGAGCCTAAGCTACTCCTCCCCTTTAGATACCCACTTGTAAGTCTCACTTGAGGGAGACTTGAATTTTGAAATAGAAAAGAGGTATTTCTCTCTCTAAAGTGGTGTTTAGATATTTGTAGGAGCCTTTTGACGTGTAGTTTACGTCATTTTCTCTCTTCCCTTTGTTCTTCTCTTCAACTCTTTCTTTCTTTTCTTCCTTTATTCTCTTCAACTCTTTCTATTTCTTGTTTCGTCCAATTAAGTATCAATTGTCTGCGCGTGCGCGCGCACACCCCCCATATATTCTATTGACTCGTATACTTGAAGAGCCCAAAATAAAAATATTTATTTGTTTGGCACGAGTACTTCTAATCAGATGCTTAAGCTTATCTTTGTGAGTTTACATTCAACCATTCTCAATCTCTCTCTCTCCTTCTCAAACATTACAAATTCTCTATTTCCTATTACATATTTTTGGTGTTGTGATTTTTGGGCAACAAGACACACAAACTTGTAATTATTGTCGACGCTGCGACTTTTAATTAAAATAAAAATATTTATTTGTTGGGCTAACAAATAAGATAGAGGCCATTATTTTAATTTATTTTATTTTACAAATTTGAGAGCATTATAGTTAGGTAGTTATGTAATTAGGTTTACTTCTTCCTTTTGTTTTTAAAAGTTTACTTGTTGCCAATAGCTACCTATTGGTTATGCATATCATTTTATCTCCTTTGCGAGGATTATTGATTAATGAATATGCCCGGAGAATATTGAACGAATTGTTTGTCCTGAATTTTTAGCATTGTCTAAATTTTTCTCTTTAAAGCTGAGTTCGTTGCAACAACATCGTTGTAATGGTTTGTGATGATATATTATTTTTGAGTAAAGTACCGTATTAGTCTCTCACCTTTGGTCCTGTCTAAATTTTGTCCCTTATATCATCTGTTTGTCTCAATTTCGTCCCTCACCTTTCAATTTGTTTCAATTTAGTCCTTATCATAACTTTCCATCCAAATCCAACCTAACTTGGATACACATTGTCTTATTTACCCCACATGTTCACCCATCTTTGAATTTACTAAATCAATATAAATAGTAATATAGTATACTCATTATTATATATGCATATGTAAATATTTGTTTGTATACTTACGGATTAATATAAAGGATTATTTGCGTACACATTAATATTCTGGAAATAGAAAAAGGGTTATTTGCATCTAGCTATTACGTTTATTTTTAAATTATTTGCGTCTAAATATTAATTTATATCATTTTGAAAACTTAAAAAAATCCTAAAAATCTGGAAAAAAATAATATTCTGGAAATAAAAAAGGGTTATTTTGGATATTATTAATGTCGGCTTCTTACAGGAGTCATCTTGTCCATTTGAGTGAGTTACCTCTTCTTACTCTCTCTGGATCTTTAGACTTTCACCACCTTCTATCCCCTTCTCTTAATCTTTGTACCTTTAAATCCTTATCGGCTGGATACTCAATGCTTAAAAAAGTGCTTGAGGCCTACGCCTCACCTCGAGGTGTTGAAAAACAGCCTCAAGGCTTGAGCCCTCAGGGTTTTTACTAGAGGCTTACGCTTTGTGCACTTGAGGCTTAAGCCTCGGGGTTACTTGCGTGTCATCTCGTATGTCTTCTCTCTCTCTATTCTTACCCTTCTTCTCTCCAATTCTTTCTTTCCTATTCCCTTCTCTTCACCATTAATTCCTAGAACATATGCATAATGCTGTACTGATGTTCTTAACTATGCCAAAAAAATTTGACTAATCACATATTTAAGATTTAGAAATTGCTGTCAAACAAATGAAGCTAAAGGATCACACCACGTTTGAAATAGATAGAATCTGTAGTGATTTTTTTCTTTATATTTATCTTATTTTAACTGTTAATTTTAATTTGTAAAAAAAGAACTGAGAAAAATTGGAAGTGATGGCAACCGTGTAATGATCTTTCAGATCATGTTTTTATTTTAATAGTTCATTTTTTTAACCGTCATACAAAATTTCACAAAGGGGGCGTGTCATCTATAGACTCTTCCCAAAATTTAGTGCGGAACACCTCACATCCCACACGAATTTGAGATACGGTGATACCATTTCTATATCAGTGACTTTTACAGGTGTGGATACCAAAAGGGCGAAAGTATGACCCGTGATCATAACCTGATGTCTATAACACAGTCGGTATCCTGAAACAAATGTTGTACCTGATGTATATACCAAGTACTAACATGGCTACTTGGCCAAAAAATCACAACCATCAATCCCACAATGGCAATGGGGTTAGTATGGTTGCTCATTTCCCAACTTAAAAGCCCGTTTAGTAAACCTCCTGCCCTGACCATTTTTTAATTAAATTATTTTTTCTAATATTTTTATTTGTTTGATAAATTTTAAAATATTTTTGTTATGAAAAAGATAAAATAAAATAGGGGCATATACCGAATAGTCTCTCGAACATTTACTATTACACGTTTAGTCCAAGCTTTTTTATTTTGTTCCAAAAAGTCCCTCACCACATAAAAACACTCAAAGACACACATAAACCCATTTATCCACCACCCCCACGCCACACCCCATCCCCACCCTCCAATGCCGTAGCTCAGGCGAACCTCACCGGAGCTCCGGTGAGGGTAGCTGGAGCTCCGGCAGTGGGGGTTGGGGGGGAGGTGGAAAGGAAAGAGGGTGCCGCTAGCGCGGACCTTTAAAAATACGGGGAAAGTACTCTTAGGTCCCTCGCAAACAAATTTTAAACACTAAAGGAATTTTGACAAATTTTTAACACTAAAGGAATTTTGACAAATTTTAAACACTTAGGTCTACTTATTCTCTTCTTGTAGAAGTCCACGCTAGTGGCATAACAAGTGGACCTAATATCAAATTGTCTTTAAATGTTTAAAAATTATCAACAAATGACCTAAGTGTAAATTGCCCTAAAAATAAGAGAATATTGGGTAAATGGGTGTTTGAGGGACTAAATGGGTTAAACTAAAAGTAGGTATCTTTTGTGTTTTTATGTGGCGAGGGACTTTTTGGAACAAAATAAAAAGGCTTGGACTAAACGCGTATTAAAAAATGTTCGAGGGACTTTTTAGTAATTGATCCAATAAAATAATATAATATGAGAAATAAAGTAATGCATCTCAAACATAATAAAAATAGATATATGTTATATTATACTTAAATGTGTCTGGCCCAGGGCCTCACGGGGTGGATAACATAACCCGAACCTATCCCGAACCCGAATAAGCTTACTCAAGACTCATCCCATGCGGAGCGGAGCGTGTATGACGTAAATGACGCCAAATGGGAAATAAGAAGAAGATATCACACTTCTCAACTCTCAATCAATATACTCTACAAAATATAGAATACCTCAAATGAGGCTACAAATGGGGTATGTATAGGTGAGAGGTAGCTTATGCTCCAAGCAATGATCTAGTTACAAATATACCCCTATTAGCCTTTGCTACTTCCTTCCTTGAATACCAAGCAACTATTTACTAAAAGAAAAATAAAAAAAATGCTATATAAAATCCTAAAAATGACGAAAATATCCTCAAGATTCTTGATTCACATCATTCTCCCTGCCTTCGAAAAAGTTCGTCAATGAACTTTCAAAATTGGAGTCGAGTGAAAAATTCTCAAAATGTGTCCGAAGAGGCCACGAAAAATATTGGGTTCCCAAAAGTAATTTTGTCAAATATATGGGATGGCCCAAAATTTGTCACCCAAAAACTTCCTCAAAAATTGGGACTAAATCAGGCTTCAGCCCAAAATTTGACACAATTTTGGCCCAAATAAGCTTCAATCAACAATCGTAAACAAAGAGTGAGAACCCAAAAATTAGGGTCAAACAACCCACTCCTATGGTAAAAATCAACAGCGATGAAGTGTAGCCAGCGCTTGACGTCTGCTTGATGACAAGTATTGGCCATATTGATTAATGCAGCAGCATTAGTCATGCAAGCTGTTGTCCTGTTAGGACTCGTAAGTAGTTCTGAAGAACCAGTGATCTTGATCTCATGTTCATCGGAGACGATGCAGCACGACTAGGGCAGGAACCAGCAATTATCCCTTCATTTCCATAATGGTTTTCTACCACATATCTCCACTCATAAACGATCCCCTAGTATGCCTCTTTTCCTGATCTAGATTTGAAGACCACTAATCGTTGATTTTGACGGACCATATCATCCACTGTGGGCCAATCTTCACTATTTCTAGGCATTGCAGACACGGGAAATCAGTATCTATTGAGGCCAGATGCGTTGAAGACCCTGCTCGATCCCTGTGGGGTTGTCACATAATCCTTAATGAAAATGGTAATGATTTCTGACTGGTTTGCTTCTATGAATGCTGGAATCTCTCGCAGCACTTTAATAGCAGGTTGAAATGCCGTGGCATTGAAACATCTTCCTGTAAGGAGTGACACAGCCAGATGTTATTGTTGAAGTCATACATATCAAGCATCAGACCTCGAACGCCATTAGTGACGAATTGGAGGGCTGACCTTTCTCTGTCAGATCTTTTTCCATCTCTCTTTTTGGAGCCTCCTGGATTGAAAGTTAGGGTTTCTTGGGTAAAAATTTTGGTTGGAGATGAAATGGAATCGGAGGGTTTGATCGGAGAAACTAGGGTTTCTTGCGTGGCGGAAAGGGCAAGGGTATTGGGCGGCAGCCGTAATGGCTGCCCGACCTTTTTTTGAGCAGGGGCGGTGGTATTCCGGTGGTTCCTCCGGCGGGTAAGTCTGGTCTGGTCCGGGTGGTGGGGTTTTCTGGGATTTTTGTGGTGGTCACGAGTGGTGGTGATGTTTTTTTGGTGGGGATAGTGGCGGAAGCGTGGGTAAAGACATTTTGGTGGCTAGGGTTAGAGTTAGGGTTTTGGGTGGTGGTGGAAGAGAGACGAGCCTCAAGATCGTCAAGTCGCGTCAAGAGGTGGTTCAAGACCCCTAGAATCGATCGTAACGAGCTTCCACGGGAGTATATCTCCTCTTAAAATTCATTTGTCGTTGTCTACGATTTTTTTGTGCTTACACAACCACAACAACGGGTAGAACCAACGAGGGTCTGATACCAATTGACGTAAATGACGCGAAATGGGAAATAAGAAGAAGATATCACACGTCTCAACTCTCAATCAATAAACTCTCCAAAATATATAATACCTCAAATGAGGCTACAAATGGGGTATTTATAGGTGGGAAGTAGTTTAGGCTCCAAGCAATGATCTAATTACAAATATACCCCTATTATCCGTTGCTACTTCCTTCCCTAAATACCAAGCAATTATTTACCAAAAGAAAATGCAACCAAATAAAGAAAATAACAAAAATACTATATAAAATCCTAAAAATGACGAAAATATCCTCAAGATTCTTGATTCACATCAGTGTTACCCCCCATCATGACCATCTCTAGTATCCTAATCCTTTTTTTCCCACCTCAATCTGGGGGGGGGGGGACATCACCCAATCCACATCTTTAGTGGTTCAACCGGAGGGCTGAGGACCAACCACTAGTATACCCTTAACAGAATTCCAATACGAGAATTCCGGACCCTTTCTCTATTTCCATTTCCAGAGGACTACCTGATCCACTTGGCACCATCATATGTCTCTGATGAGAATCAGGGTCATCGTCGTCTTTTATCATTTTTTGGTCATTTTTAGTATTTCTTTTACTTTTAGTATTCATTGTATTTTTCCTTTTGTTTAGTATTTAGAGGAAGGAAGGTTAATTGACGCTTAAGGGCATAATTGTAATTAAATACTTAGCTTAGAGGCCAAGCAACCTCCTTCCTATAAATACCCTTTTGTAGCCTCATTTGAGGCATTCTTCCATATCTTGAGATATTGATTAGAGAGTTTGAGAATTATATTTTCTTGCTCTCATTTGACGTCATTTATACGTCAATTGGTATCGGATCCTAGTCGCTCCATCGGTTGTTGTTGTTGCAAAACAAAAAACTCGTAAACAATGTCAAGGTGGGTTCAAGAAAGGATGAGCACCTCCGCGGAAAACACTTTTGATCAAATCATAGTAGCCCCCCTCAATCAATTGAAGGTTCAAATGGATGAGATGAACGCGCGAAATCCACCACCGACAACCACCACTAACCGCCCCCACACCGCACCGGTAACATCTCAAAACTCTAACCCTAGTTCTCTAAGATCCACCCATTCTACACCCCTACCATAATGAAACCCTAATTGTGCAAACCCTAACCCTAGTTGCAATCAAGAAAGCACCACCACCGAAGATGGCCCTCTTCCACCACCACCCACTGGCCGGACTACCAAAAAAAGGGCAAAAACACTTCTACCGAGCCAAAAATAACTCTAAACCTACAAAAAAACATAACTGAGCCCTTGGACAATCCCCTGCCCTGACCGCTGCTACCGAAACCCCCGAACAACCTTCAACCATCGCCGGGTACAACCTCCGCAGCAGGCTGGCCCAAAATTAAGGCCGGACAACCCCAAACCAAGGCCAGACAACCCAGGTTTAACCGCTCGCTGCCCTGAGTATTTTTCCGGCCCTTGAACGAGCCCCTCCAAGGTTCGACACACTCACAACAGGCCTTCCGCCCGCTTCCTTGCAAATTGATGCAGTCCCGGTCACTTCCTCGCCAATTTGTGTTCAGACGATACCTCCCACGATTGGAGTGCACTCCCCGACTTTCGCCGAGATGATTCGTGACATCCGACATGCTAAAGGATCAAATCCAACCCAATTTCAGCCTCAGGTAACATTTCCCATTTTAAATGAACCCCACACGCATCTTAACCCCAATCTTGAACCCTAAAATTTCTACTCCCACATTCCTAATAATTTTACCCCCCAAAATCCCCCCCCCCCCCCTACCTCCTCCTCCACCACCAAACATATCTACACACCACCATTTGCCCTCTCCACACCTTCCCCCACCCCGAATTCTTGCCCCCTCCCATTCCCCACCACCATATCCACTCAATTATCCCACTTCACCCCAACATGACTACCCCTTGCCTCCTATCTCCATTTACCCTCGTCACCACCCACAAAAATATCTTGAAACCCCCCAAATACCCTCCGCTCCATTCGTTACCACACACCCCTACCCACCCCATTCCACTTTCCCCATGCTTCCGCTCCCACCTATTTCACACCTCTCCACCACCCGGGAACCCTCTCCATATCCCACATCATCAACCCCCATGGGATACCTGTTCCTTTCATTCCGCACCCGTTGATTCACATGAGCGAGTACGCAAATGGATTACCCTACCTCCACAAGATGGCCCCCCTTCACCCCGACCCCACTCCGCTCCTGAGTTTGAGCCACTCCCTCCTACAGAGTGGCGCACCGATGTTTCTCCTTTCGACTCTCTGGGTTCGAAGGTTACTCCATGTATCCCTCTCTCAGAGCGCCATTATTTTTTATGCTATCAGAAGGGGCATCAGATGAACCACTGCCCCTACCGCCAGCTTTTGGTCCCAACAAAACCTCCTTCTCCGCCACGCGAGACTCTCCCACCTCATACCACTCCTCCCGCAGCCCCAGTTCCCCCACCAGCTCCTGACCCTCCTCATCCACAGCCTCAGAGACGCCCCAGCGCGCCATACTTCCCGAGCCTTCGCCAGGCGATGATGATCTCAATGAGGATGCCCTGGCCCTTCAGGGTGGTGATGCCATTACTCAGTTGGCATTTCAGTTACTATCACGAAGTATGCAGGGTGACATTAGAGTGGATGTCCCGATGCTTGACGACCACCTACAACCCGATGTCGTCGTTGATTGGCTTGTCATCATGGAGCGGACTTTTGAGTATAAACGGCTGGAGGGTCGTAGATGTGTTCTTCTAGCAATGACCAAGTTTCAGGGCTATGCCAGTGTTTGGTGGAATGATTTGGAGCAGCGACGTGTCCTTGAGGGTCTACCTCCTATCCAGTCTTGAGCTGAGCTCCGCGCACAGTTGATGGCCGCCTTTGTTCCCGCTACCTACAAGCGCGACCTCTTCCTCCGAGTACAGTCTCTGAGACAGGACACTTCAGTTTTAGACTACCCAGAGCACTTGCAGCTTTTGTATACTCGTGCTCGTCTCGGCGAGAGTGAGGATCAGATGATTAGTCTTTATATCCACGGGTTGCAGAGTTATATTCAGCGGGATCTCGCTTTACGTGACGTCACCTCCTTTGCTAAGGCGGTCGAGTACGCCACTAAAGTGGAGTTCTTCCATCAGACTGCCCCTCCACCGCGTGGCCGCTCCATGACAGCCCCTCCAGCACCAGTGACTTCTGTTCCTACTGTGACTCCCTCTACTGCAGCTACTCCTACGGTTCCTCCTCCTGCACCCGCTCATCCGATCACCTTCAAATGCTACAACTGTGGGGTCATCGAGCCTCAGATTGTTTCCTTCCCTGCCGTCGCGCTCTCCTAGCATCAGAGGACCCTGATTATCTTGAGGAGGTACCGAAGGTCCCACCCCAGCCAACTCTCATTACTATCCTTGATGGTGACACTGAAGGCCTTCCCCTCTGAGTTCGAGGACGAGCTCTTTCAAGTGGGCGAGAGTGGTGAGAATTAAGGTTATCGTCGTCTTTTATCATTTTTTAGTCATTTTTAGTATTTCTTTTATTTTTAGTATTCATTTTATTTTTCCTTTTGTTTAGTATTTAGAGGAATGAAGGTTAATTGACACTTAAGGGCATAATTGTAATTAGATACTTAGCTTAGAGGCAAAGCAACCTCCTTCCTATAAATACCCTTTTGTAGCCTCATCTGAGGCATTCTTCCATATTTTGAGATATTGATTAGAGAGAGTTTGAGAGAGAATTATCTTTTCTTGCTCCCATTTGACGTCATTTACGTAGTCTCAGTCTGAATGATCATCACACTACCCGCTCTGCTGGTGTCTAAATCCAATGGATCCCTTGTAATCCTACCTCTGATCTCAGCAAAGTGAAGCTTGCCACGGTGTTAAAAGGACCAATACAATTGATGCCGGTCTGACAACCCAAATCCCCAGTGCTACAATGCATGCACAATGACTACTCTAATAATGCAAATGCAAATGAACATAAAATCACAAGTCACCCATCTGTTGCTTGATCAAGGTTTGACAACCCAAATCCTCAGTTCCACAATGCATTATACTATTACAATGTAGATAATATATACGAACATGAAATCACATAATCGAAAGGCTCTCATGCCATAAGCTTGTCAAAATTAGCTCTTTATAACGTTTCCCACACATTGAGTCTTATCCAAGATATGTAACGTCCACATGTCCACTATATCACCAAAGGAACACAAACAAATCACTAATCGTCAATGTGACACTGTCAGGTCGCTCCTTTACTATTATGCCACTATCGAATATCCGATAGTCACGCAATCATTATCATTACATTAGAGCGTGGCCAGTTACTTCACATGACCCTCACAAGTCACCAAAGCACATGAATAACACTCGCCAGTCATATGATCTTCGTTCAACATTTCTAATCTCTCAATTAGAGATCGAATCCCCAAATAACAATTCTTTATTGGCATAAGAGTCATCCCAAGACCATTGGCAATTCTCCCGAGCACAACTCTATAACAACTTCCAGTATCGGATTAGGTTCACATCCTAAGTCCTGCCTTGTATTACTTCCGTTTTATTATCATAGTTTTTATTTTTATATTTTATTTCTATTTTTTATAATCAGGTATATATCCTACAATTGTGCTACATTCATTTTCACATGAATATCACTGTATATTTAAAATGTTCTCAAAAGGTTATTTCTTGATGCAGCTTTAGGTATTCACTGAGAAATCCACAATCACTGAATCATTCTGTGTCCCTCCAGATTTTCTCTTGATACATTATAATTAAATGTAAAAATATTCCCCAATATTCGGCTAAGGATTAGACACTGATATATATTTTTCTTGTTACACCTTAAGTCTGACTCATGGTTCAAAGTCAAGGTCGATACCGCGACGATACGGCCGAGTTGATTAGGTATTGGTGCCCACCGTTTCGATTCCGAGTTACGAGTTGAGTTTTTAAATATTGATGTGAATCGACCCTATATCGGTGATTTCTCGGTAGTATCGGTGATATAGCGGTATAATCGGCCCATATCGACGATAATCGCAGTAGAATCGGCCCATATCGATGATATCGCGATGGAATCGACCCATATCGGCGATATCGCGATGGAATCTGCCCATATCGGCGATATCACAATAGTATCGACCCATATCGGTGATATATCGGCCGAGATGGTATAAGTTACTAAGAATCAATCTCTCTCTCTCTCTCTCTCTCTCTCTCTCTCTCTCCAGTGTTGTGTTGGTAAGCGTGGTTTCTTGGGGGGATTACGAAATGCTAATTGTTTTTTTAATATAGTGTGTTGTGTGTGTGGGTTATTTGATCATCGTGTGGGTTTAATTTAGTGCGTTGTATATGTATAGGTTTTTTTTAAAGAGTGCAAATGATCCAAATGTTATTTGTTATTATTTTTTATAATAATGTTCCCAATGTTATATTTTAATATGTTATTATTTATAAAAAAACGTAAATGTTATTCTTTTACAAACGAATATACAACTGTAATTATCGTAAAAATAATATTTGTATCCTAAACATTTGTAAAAATAATATTTGCATCCTTTATGTAAAAATAACATTTGCAACACAAGTAAAAAAAAAATATTTGCATCCTCTTTGTAAAAAAATAACATTTCCATCAATTTAAAATAACATCTACATTGCTTTTATAAAAAAATAACATTTGCATCATTTTTTGTAAGAAAATAACATTTGCATCATTTTTGTTAAAAACGATTGTAAAAAAAATGTAGTGTTTTGTCAAAATCACTATTTGTATCATCTTTGTAAAAAAATAACAATACTAAAAAAGAAACATTTCTTTCCTTTTTAGGAAAATATATTTTTTTTTGATAATGATTTTTTTAGGAAAATATAACATACTTAAAAACACATTTGTATCCTCTTATTAAAAATAATACTAAGAATATAATAGTTGTATCCTCTTTGTAAAAAAAAAAATTATCCTCTTACTAAAAAAGTAACACTTGTTTTTCTTTGTAAAAACATAATATTTGTATCCTCCATGAAAAAAACATTGATTTATTATGGAACATTGAATCTGGCAAGTTCGCAGCACGTCAATATAATGAATTGTACAATGTTATGCATATTAAAGGATAGTTTTAAACTTATCTAATTGGTCCACATTGTTAATCGTATTTTTTTAAAATTTTCTAGATTTTTTTCGGAATTTTTTGCGCTCTCTAAATAGTGTATCTTTGCGTATCGCCCGATACCGCGACCGAGTTGAAAATAGAGTGGCCAATACCGGGAATGATACCGAGACTTTGAACCATGGTCCGACTAGAAAGCTGTTCCTATACAAGACATAACTTTGTAGTTTTTATAAATTATTTATGTTAATTGCTTATTCTAAATTCCTAAGAAAATGGCCAAAAATACTTTTACGAGTCTAAGATCATCTGAAACTGGAATCACTTCAATCCAAGCTCATGACCAAAGAGAGGCCTTTTTTACTAAAGGTGGACAGATCTGCTCAGCCTCGGGATCTGTAAAATGGGGGCTCAAGAACTGAAAATTGTGGAGGTTGGACTCAATAAGACAAAATTAATGGGGGCCAAACCCCAAATAACCTTTCGTGAAACAAGTTTTGTTTTATTTTCTTAATATATCTATATCTATCTATCTATATATATAAACATATATATTATACGTATCTTAACGTATGGTATCCTACATTGTGGAAAAATTGTGTATTGTGTATCCCGAGTCGTATCACATCCCGTATCACGTGTTGAATCCGTGCTTTATAGACCTCAACGCTCTAATTTGTCCTTCCACCGTCCCACAAAACAAGTGTTATCGGCAAAATGCAGATGAGAGGCACCTCTTCATCTCCTCCTTCCCCTATAACAAACCCTTCCAACCTCCCTTTCCACTGCCTTGTAGTCTACTAAGGGCTTCCATCACCAAACTTTACAGGAACGGAGACAGGGGATCTCCTTGACGAAGTCCTCGAGAGTTGCTAAAGATTCCTTCCTGGGAGCCATTAACAATCACTGAAAATCTGAAAGGTGAAATACAATTGCGAATCTAGCTCCGCCACCTCTCCCCGAACCCCATCCTATGTAATAATATGTAAAGCAAGATCTCCCAATTCATGTGATCATACGCCTTCTCAATATCCAACTTGCCAAGGGTAATATTAATGTCTCACTCAGAAATAATAAGAGAATTTAAAACACACGGTGTGTGAGTTCAAATGCGGGTGCGAGAGCATCAAAATGAAAAATACTTTAGCGTCATGAGAGCATCTATATTTATGAGTATAATCTTATCTATCTATATCTACAAAGCGAGTAGGGATGAAGCCCCGTCACAATTTTACATCCCCAAATTATCCCCAATTACCACTATGTACATTTGTAACTACCAACATCTTAAAACCTCACCCTCACTTCGCACACACATTGTGTGTGTGCATGCACATCTAGTATTTATATATGTCGTTTATAGCTTTATTATATTTTCATAATTTGAAAGAGAAATATGTCAATTGCCAACTTAAAACAATAGCCTTAAGTTTATCAAATAACGATTTTTTACTAAAATGATCAACCTAAAAGCTACATCTTTTATAAAAAGGTGCCACAGGTATGTAGTGATGTTTGTAAAGATTCTTTTTTGATCCTAAATTTTTTATTTATTTCTAATTGTTGGTCCTATACATAGTTGTCAAATCGGGATACGTATTATCGGAAATCCTATCTAACGAGTATCGTGAGTCTTATTGGGATACGCATCGTCATACAAAGTACAAACTATAAATAAAAGCTGTAAAAACTAAATAAATCTATAGAGAACACTTTATAATTAATTATACAACATATTATGATTATAAACCAATTTTACGACATGTACACTGTCTAATGGTAAGAAGTTTGCTTTTTGTGGTATGTTGCAACATGAAAGAGACGAAACGTAAATAGACATTAAACAAATTTGACTTTTCAATTCATGGCTCAAAATCTCGGTCGCGGTATCAGGAGATACGCAATGACACACTATTTAATTATTCCATAAAATTTCGAAACGAATAGAAATTTGTAAGAAAATAAGATTAAAATGCTGACCCATTAGATAAGTTAAAAACTATCATTTAATATGCACAACAATGTCTAAGTGAGTATACTAATGCGCAATGGACTAGTCAACTTCAATATCCCATAATATATTAACACTAAGTTAGCAAAACAATCATATGACACCTAAAACTAAAATATAAGTTAAATAGAAATGTTTATCTTGTTTAGGAGGCATTCTACAATATAACGAGCAATTTTTAAGAAATTATAATCACACATTCATCTTTCCAATATTTCTATTTAAAATACTACTAATTTAATCAAAACTTACTACTAATCATTTTAAAATTAGTACTAATTACTCTAATTGTTAGTTAATTTTTTACTATTTACTTTAGGGCATTAGCTCACACTTTTCCGGAAAAGTGAAGAAAATGAGGGTGTAGGTTTTATGAGAAAAGGCTTAGATAAGTATCGCACAATTGGAAGCCCCAAAAAGTTTGTAATTAGCCTTTTTTTTTTTATGAAAATTTGGCCAGCAAATTTCATCTCTGTATCGCTCTATGTATTGTGTATTGTAAGATACCGGTATTGTAATGTGATACGCAACGACACGCTTGAGGTATCGTATTACCCGTGTATCATATCGGGATATGTATTGCGTATCGTAAGATACTAACGACTATGGTCATGTTCATGTGTCATTCTGATGGGAATCCATTGTTATTTTCCTTTTATTTCTATTTTCTATTTTTAGTTCCTTTTAGGCATTTTCTCTCCTTAATTAGCCTCCAAGCATGTTTGGAACTAATTAGGCATCCTTTTATTTTTTGTTGGTACTTTTAGTCATTTTAGCTAATTACTTAATTAGCAAGTAATTCAGTCCATATAAATGCCCTATGTACTCTCATTTGTACCTAACTTTTCATTCTTGAATATAAGACATCTTTGAGTCTCTCTCTAAAAGTTAGGGTTTGTTTCTTTTAGCCATTGACGTGTAGTTTACGTCAAAATTTGTATCAGAGCGGGTGTCGCTCCAAACATTGGTGTTCGTGTGTTAGTTTGTATCGGTGTGTGCAGTGTATTAAAAAAATTGTACGCTATTTTCTCGATGGCTCCAAGAAGATCCAAACTTCAAGTTGAAGAGATTCAAGAATTGAAAGATCAATTAGCACAACAATTGGCACAAATGAAAGAGGAGAAAGAACGAAGAATAGAGGAATTGACTAGAAAGCAACAAATCCAATTTGAAACCCTAATGCAACAATTTTCTATGTTGCAAAACCAAAACCCTAACCCTTGCCCTAGCCTCTCCATCACCACCGCTGCCCAACCCAAATTGCCTCCAGCTACCGCCAATCTTCCCAACCCCCTTCCTCCAGTCACCGATCTCCTCAACCAAGGGGGTCAAACCTCAAAACCCCGCCGCGATCAACATCCAAACCCCCAAAACCCTCCTTGCTGCTTTGCCAACACAAAAAGAAACCAATTACCTGCTGTCCCGATTGAAATCCTAGTCCAAGAACATCAACGGAGTCATTCCGCCCTCAGAAAGCCTTGTAAAACCGCCGATCATCCTACCGAACAACTGCCCTATTTTTCCGGCCTCAAGAAAACCCGCCAACAAATTCCAGAACTAGGGTTTGACATCCAAAATTTGGTTTTTGACCTGGGTGGGCACTATTTTTTGTTGGTTAACGTGAGAGGCAAAAGGAACATGATGAATCTGGAAATCAAGAATTGAAGAATGACCCTTCCTTGAATTTTCAGAAAATATTTTTGGCCTTGCAAGTCTTTACGTCTCCTTTCATGCACAATTTTGGAACTTCTCAAGCAATTCTCCAATTTTGCAAGTTCGAGGAAGAACTTTTTCGAAGCCAGGGAGAGTGATGGGGAATTCATTGTTATTTTCCTTTTATTTCTATTTTCTATTTTTAGTTCCTTTTAGGCATTTTCTCTCCTTAATTAGCCTCCAAGCATGTTTGGAACTAATTAGGCATTCTTTTATTTTTTGTTGGTCTTTTTTGTCATTTTAGCTAATTACTTAATTAGCAAGTAATTCAGCCCATATAAATGCCCTATGTACTCTCATTTGTACTTAACTTTCCATTCTTGAATATAAGACATTTTTGAGTCTCTCTAAAAGTTAGGGTTTGTTTCTTTTAGCCATTGACGTGTGATTTACGTCACATTCTCTAAAGAAATGAATAGGCAAGAAAACAGTTGCGGTTAAGGGCGGTTATGTGACTGATTTCAAATTAAAGAAAAGCATAGGATCGTTGGGCTAATGAAACTGTTGAAATGGGACTAAAGAGTAAAACTATTATAGAAATACAACTCCACCTGTCACAGTTTCCATTCCCACATCGATTAGAGGGGTAAGGTCCTACTCTTGCTATAAAGAACTTTACATCAACTTATAGACACGAAGTAGTTCTTCTTTCATTCTTGGGTCCTGCATATATAGTGCTGGGCCAAGCCTCTAATTGTAGTTTTCAAAAATGGACCTCGTAGAGTCTGATCTAGCTCACCTGTAGCTTCTCCCATGATTATGTGTGGAGAATTGTTAAGTTTATGGCCATTAAGGCCAAATTCTTGTGGTAAAGTGGGTTAAGTTTGGTGGCTTTGAGCTTCTACTGAAATGTTGCAATATTCTTATGTTTTATCTAATGCCATGTTTGTTATGCTGTTTCTTACTTTCAGATTGAGACGGGGCGTAATCCAGCAATTGTTTTCAAGACACATCCTAACATCAACAAAGAGTTGTTCTCGAATGAAAACATTTTAGGCCTCAAAGACCCTAATAGGCCATTTCCCACAGGTCAATCGGGTGATGGTGTTGGTCTCTTAAAGTGGAGAATGCAAAGTGTAGACGAGTCGGTTGTACCGTTGACAAGTGAGTGCTTAAAAGAAATCTTCTACTATTCACGTTTCACAAGAGACCTTCTAAAATATTTTTTTATCCGAAGCACTCTGCTTAAAATCATTATTTCTTGTCTCGAAAGTCCCCAGAATGGATTATTTGTAACAAAATGTGTAGTTCATTTTTTTTCCATTAAAATTAATCCAGAGATTTCTTGCGATATATGCATTGTTTGCGATTTTCTTAAGCACATTCCCGTATATTTCTTATGTTGTGTTATAAATAGTTTTTTCACTTACCCTTATCTTTTAATATGCTGTGTAAAATGCTGATTTTTTTTTTGAACTGATATGTTAATGGTTAATTTAAATTAATTGTCATCTCAGTTAACTGCTGGCCTTCTGTTTCTGGAAATGAAACCTATGTCAGCATCGAGTATGAAGCTTCATCGAAGTTTGATTTACAAAATGTTGTGGTTTCGGTACCTCTTCCGGCTCTCAGAGAGGCGCCAAATGTCAGACAGATTGATGGGGAGTGGAGGTAAAATACAAATTTATATCTCCTTATAGTTGGTGGATTTTATTTTTGAAGCAGGTGATCAGTGTCTTAGAGCTGGGTTCTATTCTTTACGGATTCTTAGATTTGAAGTCTATTTTCAGGTATGATTCCAGAAATTCCATTTTGGAGTGGTCCATACTTCTGATTGACAACTCAAACCGCAGGTGAGATTTTAACAATCTTTTATTTTTAATGTTAAATCTTCGTTATAACCTGCAATGAGTGGTGGTGGCCTGGTTTATGATTTGGTATTGAAATACTTGGCAGTGGATCGATGGAGTTCGTTGTACCTCCAGCAGACTCGTCAGCCTTTTTCCCAATTTCTGTGCGCTTTACTGCTGCAACTACATTTAGTGACCTAAAGGTTAGCTTCTCGATTTCCTATTATTTATTCATTATATATTCTTGACCAATGATACTATTATAGAAATTTATACCTTTGCCAGATCTCTAGGTCGACATGTTTATGAATATAAATTTCCACAGTAACATTTCATTAGGTAGATCATTTCATTAGTGTTCCATTCTTATACGTCCATTACATGCACCTATATTAAGTAGTAAACTAGTGTTCCATTCTTTTAGCTCCTAAATACCTCATCATGACTCTGGCCATTACCTATGCCCTGGTTGATTTTGGTTCCACATTTCTCATGCGGTTGTGTACCTTGGGTTGATAATTTTCCATTTGGTTCGGTGTGAAATCTCTTTAACCGCGGTGAAATGTATAATGGTGAAATATATTTTCACCTATTTGGGTTATATTTTTTCACTGTTTTGTTCAAAGTTGCATAATTATAGTTTGTGCACTTATTCACAATAACAAACAAAAAGTTGATGCGAAAAAACTTTTCACCATTTTACTTTTCACCGTGGTTAAAGATATTCACCCAGAACCAAACAGACCCATGCAGTTTGGTGTTGGAGGTATAATATGTTTCACACTTGCACCAGGGTGAAAAGTATTTTCACATATTCAGAGTTAAAATTTGTTCGAATAACATTGTAAGTGTACATGCTATAAGAGCATCTCCAATGGAATAATCAAATTTCAAAGATGGCTAAAGTTAACAATATTTGAGTTCATAAACCCTCTCCATGACCAAAAACAACCACCTTTGTAAAATAAAATTAGTGGACCCCACCATCTTTTAGCTAAAAGACATATTTTAAATTTGAAGTGTATTTTCTTGCCTACTTTTTACCATCTTATTTCTCCTTATTGATGAGAAATGGTGGGCCCCACACTTTTGATTATTGACAAATAATGACCATTGTGCAACTTTAGATGGTTAATTTTGAGTATGCAAATTTGATTATACCATTGGAGATGCTCTAAGGATGCAACTGTAAACTTTTGTGCGCGTGTGCAAGGATTCTTTATTTTAGTGCACCTTCGTGGTATATATATGCGCATCACCAAATGTAAGTTCTTGTAGGTGGCCAATATCTTGCCACTAAGAAGTGGAGCTCCTCCCAAGTTTTCTCAGAGAACGCAGCTCTCCACAGAGAACTACCAAGTGGTGTAACTAGATAGTCGAATTGGCCTTTAAAGTATTAAAATTTGAAATTTGTTGTTTTTTCGAATTTAAAGTACTGAGGCTGCCTGCTATACCTGTTTCGTTGTTATTTAAATTTTGAGACAAATGATCAAATAAATGGCTGTTATTTTTATCACAGTGGACCCTGAATATTCTTTGTAGGAGTATATTAGCAACATATGGATAATTATATGTACCTTTTTTTTGCTGTTACAAATTGTTTTGAAGCTGTTTAATATTATTGTGCTTTTGCAATTTACACTACCTTCATTTGCACCTTTAAACTCTTGTAAGATTATATGTTGGCTGCCATAAATCACTGGCTGAATCAAATTACATTTTTATAACATTCCCCGTCGTTGATAAGTCATGTATAAACTCATCTTTTAGCTTAGATGAAACTTCAATCTCCTACGACTAACGTCACAACCTAATTTTGGGCAACCGTGGAGAAAAAAAAGTCATTTGTGCTGATTTGTTGAGAGAAGGAACAAGTAAAATTTAGAAAAAGCCTTCAAGAAATATGAAAAGAGAAGTTTCATAATTTTGTGTGGGTGTGATTGTCCCCCTGCGCGCGCGCACACACGCACACACACACACACACACACACACACACACATATATATATGAGTAAAATGCCTAAACAGTCCCTTACCTTTTTATTGTCTCAATTTAGTCCCTTACCTTTCAAATTGGTTCAATTTCGTCCCTGTCCTTTTTTTTGTTTCAATTTCATCCTCTACCTTTCATTTTGTCTCAATTTAGTCCATCTGTTAACTATTTTGGATACAATTGACTATTTTACCCGTCTTTATTAAAAAATAATAAAATGAATGTTATAAAATGTGAAAATAAGCTATTTTATTATTATTTGGGGATAAAAAATAGTTTTTATTTTTATTCTATTCCAGTTATTTTTAATTTAAAAAAAAATCAAATAATAATTTTAATAGTCAACATAGTTTTTTTAATTATAAAAACTCCTTTTTTAATTTTAATTAAAAATGTTTAATTTGATGTTTTAGATGAACAATTGAGTAGTATTGCTGGCGCGGATTGACATAACAGGAAATTTTTTATTTATCAATTATATTACATAGATGGGGAAAAAATTGATGTCTTAGATTCGCGATTGGTTAGTTCGCTGGATTGGACTCACATTCATTAAAATAAGGGGCATGAGAATAAGCCACTGTAGTCAGGCCCCTTATTTTAATGAATGTGGGTCCGATCCAGCCAACTAACCAATCGCGAATCTAAGACATCAATTTTCCCCACATCAATGTAATATAATTGATAAATAAAAAAATTCATGTGATGTGGGTCCGCCCCACCGACACTAATCAATTGTGAATCTAAAACATCTAATTTTACGTTTTTAACTAAAATTAAAAAAAAAGTTTTTTATAAATAAAAAAAACTATGTTGACTATTAAAATTATTATTCGAGTTTTTTTTGAAAAATTAAAAACAACTGGAATAGAATAAAAATAAAACTATATAATTTTTTTTATTATTCTCGGATAAAAATTATTTTTTGTCCCCAAATAATAATAAAATAACTTATTTTTCAAATTTTATAACATTCATTATATTATTTTTCAATAAAGTGGGGTAAAATAGTCAATTGTATCCATAATAGTTAACAGATGGACTAAATCGAGACAAAATGAAAGGTTGAGGATGAAATTGAAAAAAAAAAAGAAGACAGGGACGAAATTGAACCAATTTAAAAGGTGAGGGACTAAATTGAGACAATAAAAAGATAAGGGACTAAATTGAAACCAATAGAAAGGTAAGGGGCTACTGGGGTACTTTACTCTCTCTCTATATAAACTCAACTCAACAAGAGTCTTTTTTTTTTTAATTATACAGGGTTAGCTTCATGAATCCTATTTTCTCATTCGTCTCTTTTCAGTGCAATAGGTTAAATCACTTGATATTATGTCATTTTTTGCAAAATTTCTCGAAGTCAATTTACGCAAACCCCTAGTGTTACTAACTAAAACTCTTCCTCACGGAGCGTATTTACATTTGACATGTTCAAACCATCCAAGTCGAGGCTCGGTCAACGGTGGTAAATGTTTTTTGGGGTAAGGCGCGAAAAAACGGGAATTTTTTGGGGGTAAAGCGTGAAAAATGCAAGTTTTTTTTAATAGCATTTTAATTTGCAAATATTCATAGATATTTTTAAGGTATGTACCATTTTAATATTTTAATAGCGGTGTAGTTAAACAACATTAAAATATATTAAAAAAGGCCTAAACGTTTTTTCACGTATTTTTACGCCTAAGGCTCCCCTAGACTTCTAAGGCTTAAGGCTTGCCTCCACGCCCCGCGTTTTTTAGACCCTTGCTTTTACCGTTTCATGAAATTGTTAATTTCTAATTTTATCCTTTTGAGTTTTACAATAAATCCATCTTAGCATCCGCATTTCATTCATGCTTATTTTTCGCACATTTTGTTTTTTTGGTCATCTAGGCACTTCTAGTTACTTTTATTTCCATCTTAAGAGTAAGGAATAAACAATTCGTACAACTTAACTATATCCACTCTTCCCATCACTTGCAGCCATAAATCAACGCAAGTCATAAGTTCTGGATTCAAAGGCGAATTTCCTAATTTAAGTAGTCGTACTTCTTTGTCACTTCATTTCGGAAGCGAAAATTCCATAGTTTATCATATCAAATGATAAGCTCCACTACACCAAAATGGTCAAATTATCACCTTTCAGCCGGTCACCCTTGTCAAGGTCAGTGATCGTGATAAAAAAACACGCATTTTTTGTCACGGTCATTGACCTTGACAAGGCCGTGACAAAGGATTGTCACGATCATTGACCGTGACAAGTACAGTTGTCACGGACTTGTCACGGTCAATGACCGTGACAATTCTTAAAATAATCGTCACGGTCAAGGACGTTGACACGACCGTGACAATGTCTTCAGCAAAAAATCCCTAGGCTTTCTTTTTTTCCCACCGTTTTTGGTTTTTCCCTCTCTTTCTCTCTCTAAGCGATTTCGATCTCTCTCTCTCTCTCTCTCTCTCTCTCTCTCTCTCTCTCTCTCTCTCTCTCTCTCTCTCTCTCTAAGGTATGATTTTTTCCTCTCTCTCTTTCATTTCTATATGTGTGTGTACATATGTTTGTGGTGGTGTGTGGTGTGGGTGAGGTGGAGTGTGTGTACGTGTGTGTGTGCATGTGTGGTGGGGGTGGTGTGGTGTGTGTGTGTACTTGTGGTGGGGGTGGGGGCAGGGGGAGGGATAGGGGGGCTAGATGGAGGGAGGGGGAGGGACAGGGGGCTGGGTGGGGGGTAGGGGGTGGTGGGGTGTGTGTGTGCAGGTGTGTGCAGGTGTGTGTGATGGGGTGTATGTGTGTGTGTGTGTGCAGGTGTATGCGTGTGTGTGTGGTGGGGGGCAGGGGATGGTGTGTGTGCGTGTACGTATGCGTGTGTGGAAAATTTGGAGTTTAAATTATATAATGAACTATTGAAAAATTTGGAGTTTAAATTATATAATGAACTATTGAAAAATTGCAAATGGAGGCAATTTTTAAAATTAGGGTTATTTCATATTGGATATAATTGGGTGAAATTAAATTGGGTTTAATGATTTGAATCAATAATTAACTATCTAATTCTATTAGAATTATTGCCATGATTAGAAAGGATTCTTATGCATACTATAACATTCGTAAATTCACTTGATGTTTGATTATGCTTATCATATACTTTATAATTTAATGTTAAAAATATTATTTCTTGTAATTAGGATTGGTAATTGTATCGTCATAATGTTAATGGGTAATAATTAACGAATTTTGAATCTAGGGTGTCTACATGAAGGTGGTTATTTTGTTTATAAAAAAATGGTTTGAGATTCATAAATTTTAGGTTTTAGGGGTGGAATTGAAGAAGAGATTGATCATAAACATGTATTAAATTTTAGGGTTCTTTTAGATGCATTGGTTATGAAAGTGAAAATTTTTGGAGTACATGTTTGAGGATTTTTGGGAATATATTTGCCCAGTCCTAGGGTCGGATTGATCCAATTTAGGTCTAGATCGATACAGGTGGGTTAGTTTGGTCAATGTGGGTTTTTAGGTGTATCTGGTGGGTATTCTTTAGTGGTTAATTCTAGTATTATTAATAATTATTGGGTTATTTTTAAATATAAGTAGGGATCTTTTGGTATGGCTAAAAATGGCTATATTATTAATAATTATTGTGTGTGTGGTGGGGGGAGGGGGTGGTGTGTGTGCGTGTACGTGTGCGTGTGTGTGGTGGGGGAGGGGGTGGGGTGGTGTGTGTGTGGTGGTGGTTGTGGTGGGGGTGGGGTGTGTGTGTGGTGGGGCAATCTCAACAATTGAAACGGACAAATTGATTAATAAAATATGTATTGCCCCTTTCATATGCAAGTAGCTTTAATTGTATAGTTTTATATGAAAGTAAAGTAATAATTAGTGCTCATTTCATATGAAAGTAGGATTGCCCCTCATTGTAAATTTATAATTATATACTTTAATTGATAATAATTGTATACTTTAATTGTTAGTTTAATTGATGAAATGAATTAATTGAGTAGATGAATTAGAAGGAGTACGGGATACACATTTGTTGTTGCGGTTGGATTATATTGGATCGATGTTGGGTTGGTTAACAGTAACAATTCATTTTTATTTGTAGTAATTGTACATATTTGCATGTCTTCTTCTATTTTTTATTATCTGTACTAATAACATTTTTTTACAGCAAATGTCTCCTTAGGGTATTAAGGCGAGGATGATGATGCTGGTTATGATGATGTCGTCTGGGCTCGGTGGTAGCGGAGGCGACGAGGGATCCTCGGCCCCTAGGCTCCCCAAATATGGCAAATTTGAGATTACCATCGAGAACAAGTCGGAGCTATTAGCGAGATCCCTCGAGCTGATAAAGACGGTCATCGGCCCGGGGTATATGAGTTGGAAGGCGGTGCCATATGAGCTCAAGTTAGCTGTTTGGGCGACACTACAGGCAATATATTTATATTTATATTTATATTTCAATTTCAATTTCATTTTATATTTATATTTATATTTATATTTATATTTATATTTATATTTATTCACAACTAACATTGTATTTGTTGGACATGAACAATTCAGCTTGGATCCAAAGCTACGCGATTCCGTCTTGGAGCAGTTGAGGGAGCAACACAAGACGTGGAAGAAAAATATGCGGACACGATACTTTGGAAAAATACGAGAGTCCATTATCCAAAGGCGTGAATCCATCCCGCCGAAGGAGCCGATCTCATTAGCAAAATGGCAACAGTTCATTGACAATGAGATCGGGGAGCGACAATTGGCATCTCGCCAATCGGGGAGGGAAAATCGGGCAAAAAAAACGGACGTGCACTACTCCGGCCGGACGTCTTACGCCGAGGTTGAGCATAGGATGATGGTAAGATTTAATTTTTCTATAACTACAAAAATATATTATTCTGCATTATTTTACTTTGCGGGTCCGATACTAATTTTACTTTATTTTATTTCAGGGGATAGGGAGTGGCCCTGGGGGTAAGCCATATAGGCTCGATACTTAAGTGGCTCTTCAAACGAAGAAGGGGAAGGACAACGAGGTGTCCACGAGCGTCGCGGCCACGATTGTAAGTAATTCGATAGTTTACTTTTTGTTAATTACGTTATAATTTTTTAGTTTACTTATTTTACTAATCATGTGCTTTTTGTCGTTTCAGACAAAGCTTAAGGAAGTGCATGAGTCGTAGTCTGATGCCGACAAGGCATCTTTGTCCACAGACGCACTCAGCCAAGTGCTTGGCTCTGATCGCAAGGGGAGGACAAAGGGGTTGAGCTCGCAAGTGGCCAAATCTAGGATCATCGGATTGGAGACGAGCGACACCGGGTTGGCTCGAACAATGAATTCACATGACGCGAAGCTATCCCGTTTGGAGGCGACGGTCCAAGATATGTTCTCATTCATGAAGCGTACGTTGGGAGAAGACTGTAAGGGGAAAGGGAAGGAGAAGGTGGTGGAGGAGGACGAGGTGCAGGATGACGAGGATGTGGACCTCGTTACTTCATCACCGACACGTGCGTACTTTGATGATCCACTTCCCTATTTGGCTCCCTTCAACATACCGATGTCGACACTTGGTTGGACGAGCGTGTTCATATTGGACGTATTTGATGACCAGCGGATAGGGCGGGGGTTGAGGCACCCGAATATCATCTAGGGTGGAATAGTTCATGGACGTGAGCTTCAAGAGATCGAGTCCAAGGTGCTCGCCACACATGTGATACCCGGGAAGGAGAACTCCCTATTGCGGTTGCGCGAACAATGCGGCACGATGTATATTAGTGGGTGTGTCAATTCGTATATCGTGTGGCCTACTCACCTCCTCACATTTACCCCAGACATGTAGTCACATTATTTTTAAGTTGGTACATTTGAATTATATTTGGATTATATCGTCATGTATATTGTTTCTATTTTGAATGTATATTTGCATTATCTTTAGTTTATTTGGATATATGATGTTTGAACAGGTACAACGTTGCTATAATAGGTACAAATATACTGCTGGGCAGTGGCAGTGTCCATACTGCCCAACAGATTTTTTTTAAATTCTGTCCAGAATTGTCACGGTCATTGACCGTGACAAGCTCGTGACAAAGGAAACTTGTCACGGACTTGTCATGGTCAATAACCATGATAATATTTTAAACATTGACACGGTTTTGTCACGGTCCTTAATCGTGACAAAACGTGTCATGGTCATGGACCGTGACACGACCGTGACAATTCTAACGCCCTTGTCACGGTCATTGACCGTGACAAGTTTGTGACAAAAAAAATTATCTTGCCCGGAATTATCACAATCATTGACCTTAACAAGTTGAACTTGTCAAGGTCAATGACCGTGACAATTCGACAGATTTGGTGTAGTGCTCCTACTCCTAACTACTTCTCATTTTGGATAGAATTGTCGTTGGTCCTTTCACTAAAAAATCGTGACCCTCTGGCTATTGACGAATGCTTCTAAAGGTGGCCCTCTCGAGTTTGGCGCTGTTTTCTAGATTGAAGTAGCCTTTTTCCCCCTACCAAACCAAAAAAGTCACTATGCATTTCCATGACCAACTAAAAATAACCAGCAAAACCCATTCCGAGTGGAACCAAACCAACCCATTTTAAGGAGCATCCAGTTCTCTTATTTGAGGACAACTCCCCTCTTCTATTTTGGTCGATGCACTTCTTTGATTGGACGAAAGGTAGACTCAAGCTTGAGTTGTCTCTGGACTCTATGTGGGTTCGTTTAGCGATCGAGAGGCGCAATCCAAGAGAAGGATATGGTAACAATATTGCACTACTTGAGAACGTGGAGGCGGGTCACGATTCGTGGTCAAGACAGATAATGTAACGACGAGTGACTTTCTGACGAATGGGAAGACTTGAGTAATATCTTCATAAGTCGGAAGGAATTAGTCTCCACTAGCCTCATTCTAAGAACCCAACACTTTGTTCCATATAACAGGTCTAATGGCCATTATATATAATTTTTCCTTAAACTTCAGAGGCATACACCAATCACACAATATGCTGGTAACGCTTCTCCACTTGACCCAACATGCTTTATCTTATGAGTAACATCATCACTGATATCTATATTTTTTTGGATAATCAAACTTAAATAACAAAAATGATCATTCCAGGTATCTTTTGACCATCAAGTTTCACCACATCCCCGTTTGTTCTCATATTTTTACTAAAATTGCACTCTACGTATTCTGTTTTAATCTACTTATTTTAAACCCTCATGTTTCTAACGTTTCTCTCCACAATTTCAATCTAGCATTAGTTTCATCCACTAAAACAATATCATATGTCGCAACACCTCATCCTGTATTTGTTCAGTCAACTCATCCATAACAAGAACCAATAGATAAAGACTTGGTGTCGAACCTTGGTGCAGACGTACAATAATTGAGAATTCGCTACTTTCTTCGATTGCTATTCCTACCATAGTCATGGCCCCATCATACATATCCTTAATCACATCAATTAATCTACAACTCATTTAAAAAAAAATATAAAATCCACCATATCATATCTCTTGATATTCTATCATACATTTGATCAAAATCTATAAAAATCATATGAAGATTCGTATTTTTCTCCTTATTCCTCTCCATTAATCTCCTCAATAAATAATTAGCTTCCGTTATTTACCTCCCAGACATAAACCAAAACTGATTCTCGGATACCGTTGTTTGCAATCATAATCTATGTTCAACCACTTTCTCCCAAAGTTTCATCATATGACTCATTACATAATACCATATTAGCTCGAACAATATTGTATGTCTCCTTTATTTTTATAATAAGAACTAAAGAACCCTTTCACCATACACCGAACATCCTATCAGTCATTATAATTTTATTAAATAAGTTTGTTAACCAAGATACTCCTTCACCTATGCACTTCTAAACCTCAATAGGGATACCATATAGTCCCAAAGCCCTCCTTGTTTTCATCATTTTTAAAGCAATCCTAACATCTGTTGTCCTGATTCTGCGAAAATATATTTTCTCAAGTCTTTCTAAGTTCCTCCATATCTAATCTTCTTTAAACTCGAATAATTTTCATCTTTTCTTAATCTCTTCATTCTTGAATAAAGCTCTCGAATCATCACTTTTGATACTCTTAAGGTTAGTAATTTTTCTTGTCCCTAAGTTTAACAAATTTTTATAAATACTTTTTTTCCCAACTTCTTGTGTTCCTAGTTTTGTATAAAGATCATCATACGCCTTAAACTTAACATCTCTTACCAGTTTCTTAACTTATTTCTTAGCCTATTTTACATTTCTCAACATTTTCTTCGTTTCTAGTTGTTTGCCATATTTTAAAGCACTTCTTTTTAGTTTTTACTATATTTTTTGTACCGTTTTATTCCACCACCAAGTTTCTTAAGATTGTAACCCCCTACCATTTGATTCTCTAAGAATTTCTTTCGATATTATCCTAGTGCATGCAACCATCTTATCCCACATTATATTAGTATCGTGTTCGGTATTCCATGACGCTTCATTTCATATTTTTTCTTTAAATAGTTTTGATTTCTATCCTTTTAAATTTTACCACCTAGTTTGTGGGTTAATCTTCTCTTTTTGTGGTCATGATTGATTTTTAATATTTATATCTAACACCATTATCTCACTATGCCAAATATCGAAAATGGTCACGATTTTGGACCGTGACTAAGCTTAGGTCATGGTTCTAGACCGTGACAATTTTAAGGGTAACCATTTCGTGATTCACGGTCTAAAACGGTGACCAATGTATAGTGTCACAGTCTCTTTCATAACCCTAACATTGAGGACATGATCACGGTTATGGACTGTGACCAGTGGTCACGGTCATGAACCGTGACCCAAAAGTGACTGAGTTTCACTGGTCATGGTCACGAACCGTGACCTATTATCGTGAATATAGGTTGTATGGTCAAAGTTCTTGACTGTGATAACCTCCTGTGAACTTTGATTAGTTGTTAACGGTCTTGAACCGTGACTCCTTGTCGTGACCATAGTTTCTATGGTCACGATTTCTGACTGTGAGCACCTTTTAGCTTATTAAGAACTTGTCACTGATATGGTCATAATTTTGAATCGTGACCAATAATAAATTTATTTTATAAAAAAATAATTTTGATTTGTTTGCTTCCAAAAAAATTCCTGTACATGTTTTCAAACCTGCATACAATTTCATTATAGAACTAACTAATACATCAATAAAAAAATAATTATACAAAAATTATGAAGCCATCAAATTAAATACATGAATCCAAAACTAAAAATATTAAAATTCTCAAAGTGTTCCTTCCCCGAAGCATATGCAAGCTCGTTGTAATTGACATCCGCATCCACCCAACTGGAGTTCCAAATATTTCAAATGTTCCAAATGGTAAGAAAGGACTGAATCCCAAAATGACTTCGAGATGCATACGTAGTCAAAAATGACATAAAAGTCCACGCAGTTTATAAGATGAATAAAGTTGGGGTCTAACACATAACCCGAATATATAGTGTTTATTTTGATTTATGAAAATGGTATGAAATGTGGTGAAAGGGTAGAAAATTATGAGAACACTCTAAATTGAGAATTATGGTATAAGCACCCTTTTTTGGTGTTTTGATTTATGAAAATATATGTGAATATCTATATGATAATAAAAAGAGTATGATTAGTGATAGACGTAAAATAAATAAGATACAAATGAAATACGAACACTAAAATACGTAAAATAGTATTTATGGGACTAGTAAAACATAAAAAATATTACAAAATGTGAGCGACAAAGTAATAAATGCAGGAGAACTTAATATATGAGTAGAAGATGATAACTGCATGAATGAGATTTATATGAGTAGTTTTGTATGGATATTGTTGAATTTTGTCTTGGAGGTTTAACTGGTTCAACGCATCCAGGGTTCCCAGATTCATAACAAACTATGACATAACCTTGTTAAGATTGAAATCCCAAATGAATTCGATTAGTTACTCAATAAAAAATTTAAGGGTACTCACACGAAACAAAGTTACAAATATTATAACATAATTTATAAGCAAAGAGCTATTTTCTTAATGTGTTATCATGCCAGTTGTATCATAACTACCAAATCCAAACCATTATCTTAATAAATTTATAAGGCATATTGCTTTAATGTGAGCAATAAAGTGTGTGCATGTGTATGAGGAGTAGAATCATCGTATCCACATAATTGAAAGAGTGAGTACACATAAAGAGAGAATAAATAATTAAGTCTACGTAAGAAAGGGCTCGAATCCTAATTTCACTTCAAGACGCCTACGTAGCCAAATAATCTGGCATAAAAGTCCACGTAGTTCTATCACGACATAAAATTAAAATTTTAATGTCCTATTGGTAATTTTATTAATGTGTCAGAGGATCAAACAATAAAGCCAAAATCTTGCTAGCATCAATAAAGTGTTATTCAGAGGGGATTAGTCTTATTGGGGCATCAATAGTGGTTTTAATCGATGTTATGTGGAATCCATCAGTTGAAATGCAATTTAATAGTCAGTCTTATAGGCTTGACCAAACTGTATCTATATAGAACCTTCGTTTGACCAATGTTATAAGCTCGACTAATAACTCATGTTTGACCCGACGGATTACACAAATCGGGAATGTGATTCTTATGTTGAGAAAATTGGTATTGATCAAGGCTATTCACAAATAAAATTTTAGTTTTGTGTGAGTACCCTTGAAGTTTTTCTTCTAGGTATAACTAGTTGAGCTCATAGGACGTTCCTAGCTTCATAACAAGATTATAGCATACCTTGTCATGGCTTGAAACACCGAATGAGTTTGACTGGTTATACCTGGAAGAAAAATTTCAAGGGTATTCACACAAAACTAATATTTTATTTATGAGTAGCCATGATCAATATCAAATTTCTCAACAAAATAATCACATTCCCAATTTGTGGAACCCGTCGAGTGAAACACAGACTATTAGTCCTAATTATAGCCTTGGTCAAAAGAAGGTTGTGTATAGCTACAATTTGGCTGAGGCTATAAGACCGACTAATAGTTTGCGTTTCAACCAATGAATTCCACACAACATTGATTAAAACCACTCTTGTTGCCCTAACAATATTAATCCCCTTTGAACAATACTCTGTTGATGCTAGTAAGATTTTGGCTTCACTGTTTGGATCATTTAACACATTAATGAAATTACTAATAGTATATTAACTTCAAATTTTGTGTCATGTTATCATGTCATGTTATTGTGTCGTTTTGTTCCACTCATAAATGGTTTGTTCTAAAGGTTCATGTCATACATACATACACAATATAAATAAATACAAGGGTATTGTTTCAATTTTTGTTCATATACATACAACACAAATATGGTTGTTGTACAAGGGTTAAGTAAATAATAATACAATAATATATCAAAACTCAATCTCCGTCTAAATTAAGTAAAAGATCCTTTAAATTAGGATTGTCATCAAGAGCATACTTAAACTCTACATGGGCCTTTAATGCGACTGCTTGAGAAGTGGTGCATACATAACAATAGACCAATTATCGTCGTTTATGCACTTTGAGTAAAATAACTTCTTCAAGTTTTGAAAGGCACAAATAAAAGGCCCGTCGATCATGAAATCTTTACTCTTCATCTTATATAAATCTACTATGACGAGTTTTATGGCAGGATCAACTTTACAACCATTAATAGTGTCCTCCATCTTCACCCAGTCACAATATAGTTCCAGGATTCGTTGGAAAATCTGATAATAGGTTACAACCATATCCTTTGTATTTTTATTATTTTTTCTAGCCTCACAAGAAGTAAAGGTAGAAATTAAAGTTTTGATGTTTTGCGTCAATAGTTTTTCCTCACATGGGTATAAGACGAAATGAAAAATATTGGCACATTATTTTTTAAATTCCCCCGCAAGAAAATTGGGGTCATTGGCTAGGCGTGAAAGCCTTGAAAAGACATCCCTCTTTCCAAAAGCTACATTTATTAGTGGATTTGTATTAGGGTATGTTTTACAGCACATACATAAGTAACGACAACAAAAGAAGTGACAATTACCTCTTTTGATACCAGTACCGTAAAATCATTCATCGCGTTCGTTGAACCTTTTCACTTTTGATTTCGGACAATTTCTCCTTCATACTTCCTATATATGTTCATGAAATTGTATAATTTAGATGTAAATATAAAGAATACAAAAAATCAAACAAAAATTCATTATATATGTATGTGTTTGATCTTTCCAATATTCAACTTCATCTTGCGATTCAAAGACATAACGAGCTTCTTGATTGAATTATAGATTGGTGAGTCTCACCTATTTAGGGTTCTCGAAAATAAATTCATACTCAAAATCGTCAAGTTTCCCGACCACTTATTCATCCCTAGGATTGAACACACTAAGCCCTTATTCCAGCAGATGTTCCCGAGTGTATAACGGCGATTTATCTATTGTGTAGTTTTCTGCAATAGACTCTCAAATATACCGTGTATTCATAACGTCATCTTTGAAGGTTCTCATGAATCGCTCGAAAGGATACATCCAACAATACCTGACAGGTCCACACAATAATGCCTCATCGCATAGATGAACAAGTAGATGGACGATGATGTCGAAAAATGACGGAGGGAATACACAAATCGCCTCGGCTAAAGTTACTTTCACAGTTGAAATGTGCTTTATGTTTATAACTTTTGCACACAGTAAGGTAAAGCAAAAACTAATCGGCATAATTTCCCTACGAAGATCTTTTTGCTCAGAAAAGCAATGCCTGAACAATAAAAAGGATTAATTGGATGATGGCGTGCCGGTCGTGAGACTTGCACTGTTTCAGATAATTTATTTGATAGTTTACAACCCTGTGCAAATTACCGAAATAACCAGTCAGAGTCTTCAAGTTGAACAACGTGTTTGGGAGGATATTTTTGTCACTAGTAGTCAAAGTGAAAGCATCCGCGGGAATCAAATTTCTTCTTATTGTAGGATCAATTTTTAACCACATTTTTTTAATTTTCGTCTCCTTTAAATCATGGCATGCCTTCTCTCCATCTTTCGAATGAGATCCACCTAGTCATGTTTTATTTCGTAAAATTCTTCTCCCTGTGCATCACATCAATTACATTCCTTACGCGGTTCTATTTCTAATACGACAAGTCAAATAACATTGACCATTTGGACCATGCCTTCATTTTACAAGGATCTTTCTGATTCTCCTTAAATTTTCATTTTTGTCCTGCAAAATACGGGTGTTTACATACAAACTTATTGCCTGAAGTTTTAGCCTTCGCCTTCTCTTCGATTTGATAACCAGGAAGCCGAACATGTTACGTCCTACGCTCATGACCAACAGGTAAAAATTTAAACTTATCGTTCCTAAAATGGCGACTGTTCGGAAGAAATCTACGATGACTGACATAAAATATCTTTCCATTATATTGTAGCCAAGTGGATATAATTTTCTCCCCACATATAGGACATTTATAATAACTATGAACATTGCAATCGGACAAGGTCCCATAGACAAAAAAGTCGTGGATAGTCTACAACACAATTGTTTTGAGTGTGAACTCTTCACCCATTTCAGCGTCAAATTCCCTTACGCCTTCATCCAACAACTATTTAAGTTCTTGAATTAAATGGTCTAAGAAATATTAAACGCTCTCATGCCTTCATCCTTCTGGAGAAGTTTTTCCTCCCCTGTCTCTTTCTCCAAGAAGTCAGTCCATTCGCTGACGTGCATTTCAATATTTTATGGAACTTTATCTTTCAATGCCAAAATGTCAGAACTTGATATCCCCGGGGGAAATGAAACTTCTGTAGGATCTTTTGGTAGGTTTTCAATTGACCAGCTACTCAAGAAGAAAAATTGTATTCGAACCTGGTGGAAAGGTAAATTTTTTATAAAGTTGATCCCACAAGTCATCCTTTACAGCATGATTAACATTCTTCTAGTTTTCTGCCCCCCACGCCCATAAACATCTTTTTGAGAGCTAAACAACGGGCTTTAAAAATTGGGACGACATTTTTATTACCAGTAGGATTCACGATATTGGAGAACTCAATGTGCTTCTTATCTCGTCCTTAGGATTCTTTGGTAATGAGAGTTGGGGGAGTTAGATTAATAGGGGTTTGTGGAGTTTTATGACTCAGATACAGTGTAGATGGAGTAGTACAATGAACATGTGGTGGAGTAGAGTATTGAGAACCTGCAAGTATCAAGAGTTTAAGTGGTGGATTATGAGAGGATTGAGATAGAGGATAAGTGGCGTTATTTGGTTGATCATCCCTATATTTGTTCGAAATTTCCTACAAAAATAAATAAATAGAGAAGAATGTATGGCGATCATGCTTAAGACTCTATATATACATATATACATATATACACATATGTGTATATACCTTTTCAAGAGATTTTAAAACATGCTCAATGTGTCTGATTTCCATCCAATTGGTAAAAAATATGCACGTGGCCAACTGGGCGAAAGTGCATATATGATTGACGTATAAATATTTGTGACAGGAACTCGAAATCCTTTCTTCTTCAAGTTATTTTCAAGCAAACACTTAATGTGCATATGTTGTGAGACGTCGCAATCTGGGTGAATGCTATGTTTACGAAATTGTATCCATAATGGATGGATATTTTTTCTGCCTTTCTAATAGTGTCACTAACATCAATGCACAGTCGGGCTATTGCCTTATTCCAATATTTTAACAAGGAAAATAAAATACGATTGAACAAATACGGTTACAAGAGATCAACTCCATGATTTGTAAGGTATTTAAACTGTTCAAATTTTCTATTCCCATACTAGTAAATAAGAGTTCCCTCTATATGGCGCACATTAATCAAAGAGATTTTGTGCATGCCAATTGTAACCTGTTGGTCATCCATTTAAAGTAATTATTATCGTGAATCATTTTTTCCTGAAAATATATATAAAAAGGAAGGTGTGAATATGACCAGTGTTTTCTAACGATAATGAGAAGAGAAAAATGTATAAAATACTTTTTTGCCTCGTGGGACAACATGTAAATACTAGGGTATGAATACACGAACTCTTAATGAAATGAAAGATCATCCTTCAAGCGAAGATATCATTCATTTTCACAATATCAACATTAATTAATTATTGTTATCTAATGAATCAATCAAACAAAACAAACCCAATTTTAGTTCGATTTTAAGTAAATTAATTCTAAAATTACTATGTGTCTACCAATGTGATAATCCTTCCACCAATTTATATTCACCCAAACAACAGCCACTTAAGGAAGGAGTGAACATGGCTACAACAGTTAACCAAAGAGATACATTCACTAATAAGAAATAAAATAATACACGAACTCTCAATGAAATCAAGGATCATCCTTCAAGTGAAGATATCATTCATATGCACAATATTAACATCAACTAATTAATATGTTTCAATTAATCAATAAAAAAAACAAGTTCAATTTAAATTAAATTAATCTTAAAATTACTTCGTGTCCACCAGTGTGCAAGTCCTTCCACCAATTTGTGTTCACCCAAACATTAACCAGTTAAGGAAAGGGTGAACACTACCGCAACAGTTAATCAAAAAGATGTATGCACTAATAAGAAATACAATACACGAACTCTCAATAAAATGAAGGATCATCCTTTAAGTGAAGACATCCTTCATCTGTACAATATCAACATCAACTAATTAATATTTTTTAATTAATCAATCAAACACAATAAGTTCAACTTTAATTAAGTTAATCCTAAATTACAATGTGTCCACTAATGTGCAAGACCTTCCACCTATTTATGTTCATCCAAACAACAACCATTTAAGGAAGGGGTGAACACTACCACAACAATCAACCTATTTTACATAAAATGAAAAGGTAAATAAAATAACCTAAATAAAGAAAACAACTAGAATAAGTTGAGCTTCAATAATTGTTCTCAATTGCATACACACATGGAATGAGAAGAAAACATATTAATATATTATTCAATTAGAATTAAACACTGCAATTATATTATTCTTATTCCCAACAAACACAACCATATACACAAACAATTGAAATAACAATTATTAACCTTTTTAGAAATAACATTTTTAATTATTTACCCATCAATGACTTTCTCAGATATACACAACCTTATGCGTAAAATTTCACATACATATTGACCCCGAAATGACTTTTAACTCTTAAATAAATGATTGATACAAACGTTAAATCACTTTATAATTAAATAAATAAAATAGTTTTTTAATAAAAATACATTAAAAGTTTTTTAAATACCTTAGTTTATCATATCTTTAAATCAAATTTCAGCCACAAATAAAACACTTTTGTTTAATAATATCCATTAACCAAATTGAAGCCCTAATTTCAAGTTTATTAAAAAAAGTTTCACATAAAAATGAACACCAATGGATCAAAGTTATTTCAACTATTATAAGGACAATTACATGAAAGCATTAATTAAAAATTATTAGCCCTAACATTTTAGAATTAAAATTTTCCCTAATGAATACATTTTTCACATGTTTAGGGTTAAATCCATATATATAAACATATACATACAAATATATAAATAAATGTTTATGGTTAAATCATACAAAAATCCTAATTAAATATATTTTTAGGGTTAAATCCATATACACAAACATACGTATACACAAACAACATACACATCTATATAGATACCTATACATATACATAAACATATATATACAATATATACATATACTTACATATACATATAAATATACATATACATATACATATACATATGCATATGCACATACATATACATATGCAGAGAGACATAGTGACATGAATTAGAGAAAGGAGGGTCGGTGGTGGTGGAATCCGATGGTGGAGGAAGCCGGTGGTGGAATCATAGAGCATAGATAGTGGGTTGCGATTTTGAGAGAAATGAAATGAAAAATCCATTAGGGTTTTATTTACACCTGAAATGGAGTCCCTGTTCATGACCATTTTGAATTAATTTAAATGATCACGGCTAGTCAACGTGACCCCGAAAATCCCTAGTATCGGGTTACGATCCTAAATCATGACCCCAATTCTGTGACCATTTTGAATTCAAGAGTTATCACGGTTGTGGGTCATTGTTGTGAATCGTGATAATATTCCACACTAATTGGTCACGGTTGTTTGTCCTATGGTCACGATTATGGATTGTGACCTATTATGTGACTAACTTGGCGCTATTTTTCCTGCCATTTGGGTCACAGTTCTAGATGGTGACCAACTAATGGTGTAGATCACACCTAGACGGGGATAAAAACTCGTTAATGTTTTAAAAGGCATTGCCACGATTTTGAACCGTGATCACCTTGGCCATGGTCCAAAACTATGACCACCTAACTCTGAACATTTTTAATTTTTGGCTTAGTGTCCTATGTTTTAAGGTTGGGGTCTCTCCCGGGATAATCTTACGTACAATATTTATATGTGAAATAATCTCCATTCTTGGTAATAAAAAAGTCCATTTGAATCTTATTTGTTCTGCTTTTATAAGTTATCAAGTGTTTAAGTCTTTTTTTATAACATGTGTTTACTAGTACAAGATCATAAGGCATCCCAAAGTCAAAGATAAACTCTCCTCCATCGTTCCTATCTCCAAAACTGTATCCTCCATGCACCATCCCATACCTTGCACAATTTTTTCGTACATTACCAATTAAACCTCCCTTTATATAAATTTTATCACCTATGGGTATTTCTTGAATTAGTTCATCCATTTGTTCCAAAAATTTCATTTTGGTAAGCTCATCTAAACCTACTTGAGGTGCATAAGCACTTACAGTATTAGTTATATTTTTACCTAATACCAATTTTGTACGTATACGTCTATTGCCTCTCCTAATAATAGTTAATATATAATCTTTAAGGTTCTTATTAACTATTATTTTGACTCAATTCTTTTTTTATATGTTTGTTAGTATAATATAATTTTAACCTTGTATTTCTATTTCTCTATATTTCTCACCTACCCATTTAGTTTTTTGTAAACAAGTTGTGTTAACTTTTCTTCTTATCATGGTATCCACTAGCTCCATCCATTTCCCTGTCAAAGTTCCTATAGTCTAGGTCGCTAACCTCTTCCTCGAGTACGTGGATAGTGAAATGGGATAATATATTGGATCATATATTTAGGGGTGCAGATCATAGCAATATTTCTATATATTCAATTAACTACCAATTAAAAATTAAATCTTAGTTTTTATTCACCAATCCAATGCCTCGTCTTTTATATATTACACCACATTTCTCGTCAGTTTTATAACTTACATTTATGGTCAGGTTCATAAATTTTAGTTGAGTGTATGCTATACTATCACTTTTACAAGATAATTAACATGAACAAGGTATGATACTCACCTAATTAACTTTTTGATTCCTCATGTTAGGGATTGGGAGGTGGATTAATAAGAGATTTGTTAGCACCTTATAAATTTTTAGGGACAACTCAAGAAGGGGTGTCCTCACAAAACAATTTGACTAAAGAAAAAAGTCGCCAATTACAAGAAGCTGATTTGGATAAATTTTTTTAATACATTACTTCGAGTATGGAGAGAAGTGGGATGCGACAATATTGAAGAAGTGGTAATAATACCTAGATTTTAAGATCGCATGTCAAGTAGAACGTTATGACAACACTACAAAAAAATAGAAAGATTGTCACAGTCAATTGGTCATGGTCCAGAGCCATGACCAGGTGGTCACGGTCCAAAACCTTGACCCACTACTAAAACCTGTAACCAATCACGTGACTAGGCCAAAGTGTTACACCAACAGGGGATTGGTCACGGTTCTGGACCGTGATCGAATTGGTCACGACTTGAGAGCGTGACTAATCCGTGACCCTTTAGGCGCCAAAGCTTTTGCCAAAAATGTCATATTGATGGTCACGGTTCTAGACCGTGACCAATCCCAGTGAATTATGGTCACGGTTCATAACCATGATCCTTTATTTTAGTTCAAAATGGCCACATTTAAATAGTCACAATTCAGAGCTGTGACCAAGTTGCTCATTGTCATTAGTCACAGTCTCGAACTGTGACCATTTATTGGTGTCCTATTGATCACAGGAGGGGTCACGATCTAGAACCGTGACCATTTGAAAACTATAAAACAGACCCTAAGGTCAGTTTGGAAACCAACGAAAATATTTTCATCACTCTCTATTGCTAAACCCACAATCGATGACCCTCTCTCCCTCTCTCTACCACGGTACTCTCTCTTTGTCTCTATGTGTAAGTGTGTATCTCTATGTCTGTGTATATTTATATGTGTGTCTTTCTGTGTGGGTGTGTGTATATATATATATATACACACACAAGTGGAGGCAAAAAATATCTTTGGGTGGGACACTCGCAAGAACTTGCAGGTGCGTAATCTTGCCCCACAAGTGATTTTTTGAGGTCTTTTTAAAAATATTTCACCGAATATAATAAAATAAAATTGAGTCGAAGTTTTAAATGCACGAAAAATAACTTTTAAAAAACATTCAAAATAGCCCAAATTTCCAATCCATAATAGCAAAAATCTAAATAATCACAAGCCACAGAAGAAATATGAGTGAAATATAAAATTAAGATATAATTCTTAAAAAACACATTTGTAAATTAGTTATACATTGTTTTTCACCATTAAGTTATTTGTATTATATAAACATTTGAGTTTTAAAAAAATAAACCATAAATAATTTCAAGGTATACACTTTTTTTGCCTATTACTCAGTTGATCAATATGTTTTATTTGCAAATTATTTAGAGCTCACAACAGTTGAATAGACAAATGGTTTTGTTGGTTGACTTACACGGTTAAAGAACTATTCTTATCAATGTATGTAATAATTTTGATCCAAATCCTGGGTGGGGCACTTACCCATTCCATCTACACCGTGGCTCTGCCACTATATATATATATATATATATATATATATATATGTGTGTGTGTGTGTGTGTGTGTGTGTGTGTGTGTGATTATTCTCACATATTTTATATTAAAATATGTCCCTATTTATTGTTAGAAACTATAAATGAAACCCTTGATGTAAAATTGACTTATTAAGGCTTAGACTTGTTCTATGATTTATGATAATTGGAGTATATATTGAGTATTTGATATTTAGTTAAGAGTTTAATTAAAATATGAAAAATTTAATGTTAGGTATAGTTATTCCTTTAACTCCATGAGTAGTACCCTTAATATCAAATACTTGATTGATGAAACAGTAAGTATGAAAATGCAAAATTATTGCCATGAGAAGATTTTATGTTTGAATACCCTGTGATATACTCTTGAAAAGTTATTTGAGACTTCTTGTTAAATTTTGTTATTGGAATTGATAAATGGATTAATTATGTAAGGCACTTTATTCCTTAAGGGAATTAATCAAGTAGACGATCTAGAAGGAGTACATGATAAACTTGTGTTGAATTGTTAGGTTGATGTTTGTTGTGGCTTGCGTTGGATACAGATAATGAGTACTTAACGCTCACTCTATTAATTCTTCATATAAACCTTTAACTAATTATTTATCTTAACGACTACCCTATCTTAACGACTACACATATTTATAAATACACACACATACTCACACGCGCACACATACACATACATACCCATATACACATATATATAGACACAGACTCATATGCGTACATATATACATGAAATGTTTAGAATATAGTCATTTGGTTAAATTGTTGTGGATGTATTTAACCCTTAAATGGTTGCTGTTTGGGTGAACACAAATTGGTGGAAGGGCTTGCACAATTCATGAACAAATAGTAATTTTAGGTCTAATTTAATTAAAATGAAATTAAATTGGACTTGTTACACATGATTAATGGGATGAAAAACCATATTTTGTTTAGGATTAATTAGAGCCATTACCTATAAGACTCATATTCACACTATTCTATATATTTTCTCAGAAAAAGTGAGTCATAGTAGTAATTACTTTCAATAAGAGTACGAGAGGGTGCAATTTGACCTCACTAAAACATCTTTCATTAGTGCGCGCCATATAAAGGGGACTCCTATTTACAATTACGGGAATAGGAAATATGAATAATTTAATTACCTTACAAATAGTGGAGTTGATCTCTCACAAGAGTATCTGGTCGATCATATTCTATTTTCCTTATCAGAATACTGGGATGAGATAGTAGAGAATATATTTCTTCTTCATAATATCGACAAGGCACTGACATTGGTGACACTGTAGAAAGGTCTGAAAAAAATATTCATCCATTGTGGATAGAACTCTGTAAAGAAAGCATTCACCCAGATTGTGACGTCTCACAACATATGCATATTAAAAATGAGTTTACAAATAAGGAAGAAGAAAGGATTCTGAGTTCATTTTATAGACCTTTATATCTCATTCATAGATACGCTTTCGATCAGATGCCTCGTGCAAAATTTCATTGATTTTTAAAAAGTAACACTAATTAGATGGAGATCAGACATATCGAGCATATTTTAAAAGATATTGAAAATGTAAGGACACAAATTTCCAATTGAGTCCATATATAGTTTTGGCTCAATTCCGGGCAAAAACAATTATTCATAGGATAGTATGTATTTGTAATATTCTCAAGCCTATGAAGTATGTATTGAAGAAGTAGCGGCAAAGAATTTAAAGCTTCATCAAAATGCCGGTTTGCGTGCCTCGTTTCTACGTCATCAACTAAGGTTCCATGCTCCCAAGGTATGAATGTAATTATATTTATATATGAGCTTGGAACAATTTGTATTGGGTGTTAGGTGTAAAATAAATTGCATTTTATTTTCAGAAAGAATCAAATAGAACTTTAATATAAGTATATAAAAGTTTCTGGGCCAATATCGAATTTTTCAAACTTTCTGGTCGTTCGTTAGAAATGTCGTTCGAACGAGTTTTTTCGTTCGAACCAGATTTCGTTCGAACGAGTTTTGTCGTTCGAACCAGTTTCGTTCGAACGAGTTTTGCCAACGACCCTAACTGATCAGTCGTTCGATATGTCGTTCGAACGAATGTTCGTTCTAACGAGGTATCTAACGAACTTCTAACGAGCCCAGGCTGGTCACTCGTTAGAAGTCTCGTTCGAATGAGAATCAAGTTCGTTCGAACGAGATTCCAGCGGGAACAGTTATTTGGCAGTTTTTTGCAGTTTTTCCCCACTCCTCCACTTGGTTTTCAACCAACTTTTTTCATACATTATTATGTGCGGGAAACACATTTTCCAAGACAACTTTTCCATCCTAATACATCTCCTAGAGAGAGTGTGAGAGATCATTTAAAAAAAAAAAAGGAAAATGTTCATGTTTGAGTGTTCTTCAACTTAAAGAAAAATATTTAAACACTTAGTTTACATCCATTGTTGTTTATTCCAAGTTCTATATATACATATCTTTACTTGGAGTTTTTGGCACCGGTTTTCTCTACCGAATTCAAGAGAGGTTTCGGGTTTGATTCTACACCCCATCACAAAGAAGACTTTTGTTGAGATTCTACCCACACGGAGAAAGGCTCCATGCTTGGGTGACGGTGACCATATAAAGTCCCATCGGTGGATTCCGAGACCGCGGTGGTGTTCCGAGGTTGTCCGCTAGGAAGAGGTTTCTACGAGAAGGAGCGTCGAGGCTTGAGAGGGATCGAGTCAGTCGTTGTAAGTCTATCTGCCTTGTAATTGTAATTCCGTATCTAGTGGACTTGTGGCTAGGGCCATCCGAGGTTGTTTCCCGTCTTGGGTTTTTCCTCGTACATCTCGGCGTAGTGTGACATTGTTTATTTTATCTTGCACAAAATTTAGAATGCATGCTTAGGTTAATTTCAAGATAAAATTTGGTTTAAAATCACACTAATTTAATTTGGGACTTAAATTATATACAAGGTAAATTTGGTTTATTCAAGTCATTTGCTAAAATTGGTTTCGCCTAACTTTGGATAATTGAAAATTATGACTTACGCAAATTCTAGGACTTGAATTATGTTTTAATTTATTTTGAGAAATTAAAACTTGTTGTTATTTTTGAAAGTTGAACCATCATCTATTCTCAACGCTTCCGCAAAAGGAAATTAACTTTGATTTTAATTGAGAAAATCACATCCGGGGTTCCATACTTCTTCAAATTGGTATCAGAGCCAAAAACGATAAATTATTTCGTTAAGATCCTTTAATTTTTGGCTAAAATGGATTTTTCCCCATTTTCAAAATTTCCTATTTTTGATGGTTCAAACTACGCGTATTGGAAAGCGCGAATGAAATCGGCACTTAAATCTATCGATGAACGTGTTTGGATGTCTGTTGTTACCGGGTACTCCCCACCAACTCATCTAATTGAAAATGAACGTGTTCCCAAACCCATCGATAGATGGACCGAAAATGAGTTTAAGCTTGCAAATTTCAATTCCCGTGGTTTAAATGCCTTATTTAGCGCTGTCGCACCGGATGAATTCCGACGTATTATGACGTGTGAAACCGCTAAAGAAGCTTGGGATATTTTACAATTAACTCATGAAGGAACTAGTGTCGTTAAAGCTTCTAAACTCCAAAACCTCACCACTCAATTTGAAACTATCAAAATGGATGTAAAAGAAACTTTTGATAAATTTTATGCTAGACTTTCTGATATTGTTAATTCATCCTTTAACTTGGGAGAGAAAATACCTGACGACCGTGTTGTAAAGAAAATTTTAAGGTCCCTACCCGATAGATTTATTCCAAAGGTGACCGTTTTAAATTCTTTACCCACTTTAGCCTCTACGAAATTAGAAGAGCTTGTAGGTGATTTACAAACCTATGAACTAGATATGTTTCCCTCTAAAACTGAAAAGAAAATTGAAAAGGGTGTTGCTTTAAAAGTCCGAAAAGAGGTCAAACAAGTAGTAGAGAGCGATAGTGATAGTGACTCGGAAGATATGGCTTTGTTTGCTCGTAAATTTAGAAAATTTCTTAAATTTAACAAAGATAAAGTTAAAAATGATTTTAAGAAATTTGATTCTTCTAAACATGATAAAAGCGAGAAGTTTTCTAAAGCCGAGAAGATCCCTAAAACTAGTAATGAAAATTTAGATAGGGACGAGTCTAATAAGTGTTTTGGTTGTGAAGGTTATGGCCATAGGGCTTATGAGTGCCCCACTAAACTAAGAAAAGAGGGTAAACGACCCACTGCATATAATGCAACCCTTAGTGATAGTGATAAGGAAGAAAAGCCCGATTCCCCCACTAAGAAAATTTTTGTGGCTTTTATGGCTAGTCATGTGAGTGATAATGCGAACTCATCGATTGATGACACGATAGCACATGCCACTTCCAAGGTCATTGTTCATGATTCCCTTGTTTTTAATGATAGTGAGAGTGGAGAAGAAAGCGAGAGTGAAAATGAAGAAGAGGTTGATGTGAGTGAACTTCAAAATGCTTTTCATGAATTATATAAAGAATCTATCAAATTGAAAAGAGCTAATTTAAAGTTAGAAGCTTGTTTAAGAAAGAGTGTCAAGGTCGTTGATGATAGTGCCTTAATAGAAGACCTTAGGACACGAGAGAGGACTCTTCGAGAGAAGCTAGAATACATAGAAGGCGAGAGAGATAGCCTTAGGGGTTTAATGGAATCCTTGAAAAATGAGCTTCTTACTATTGAAGAGCGAAATTTTTTACTAGAATCTACCATTTTAGATTTGGAAAATAAATTAAAAGATTCTAGCAATGTCAAATTTGATTTGGAATGTCGTTCAGAAAAACTAGATAAAATGTTAGGAACGGTCCAAATTAAAAATGACACTTGTGGTTTAGGCTTCAATTCTTGTAATGAATACAACCCTAAAGTCAAAACCAATGTTTTAGGAGAATCTTCTAGGAATGCATTTAATGATCACTCCTTAGATAAATCTTTTCGACATATTCTTACTTGTACACATTGTGGTCGAAAAGGTCATCTTAGGAAATTTTGTTTAGATCTTAAACGAATTCCTAGAAAATCCCATAGTAACGTAACCACGATAGCTAATGTTTCTACACCCCAAGATAGTAATTCTTCATTAATTTGGGTTAGGAAATCCGACTTGGTTGCCTTACAAAATAGGGATTTTGATTCTCATTTACTTTCACATGCTTCCTCCCTTGCTAAATCTAAAGGATAAATGTGTTAGTGTTTGCATACTTTAGCGTTTGTTCTTAATGCCATATTCATATGCTAAATGTATGCTTGTTTAGTCATTTTCTAGTCATTGCCTTACTTCATATCACATGCTAGAAATCATGACTTGTTTATCTTTTTGTATTATTTTGTTTGGTGTGTATTTTTTTTGTTTGACACACTTTATGTGGCATATACTTGTGTTTGAATCCCATCATTTACGCTCCCACGTGGCTAGAACTTTTGGTTTAGATTTTCAATCCTTATTATGTTCTTTACCATATTCTATGGAGTAGTTGGATTTTGTATTAATTAAATGGATTCTATTTCTATATGCCTCTATTCACACATGCACGAGCTCTTTTGAAATCTTAATGTCACATGTTATATTTGAGCTTTTTGAGGTGTTCTCCTATCAATCTAGTCATCTACATATCTATGACCTAGGAGGACTAGTGCATGTCAAAATCCGTTGCATGTGAGATTTGTGTGAAAAATGAAAACATGATAAATTAATATATGCACGGGGAAGGGCTCCGAAAGGATGAATTAAATCCTTTGCGATAGTAAGCCACCGTTGATTGGATCTAAAAGAAATACGTGATCCAAAAGCCTAAAAACAGAATATTTAGCATTAAACAGAAAGCAATAGCCAAGGCCTATGTTTGTATGATATATTCATTAAAAAACAAAAGAATATATATGCTCATTGAGGGAGAATTGGATGGTATATCAACGGTTTGCACAATGTCCGTTTATCCTAGTTGTCTTTAATGTCATGACTCTATTTGGTTTGTAGAATCATCATCATGCTAGGCTTGTATGCATTGTGTATGTTTGTTCATTGAGTTCAATCTATATTGTCACATGAGGTTATATTTCAATGTGATGAAGTTTGCAATCAAATGAGAACTCCGTGAACGTTTATTAAGTGTTTGGGTCTAAATTTAATTGTTGCTAGTTCACACCCCTACACTTCCGTTTCCATATGACACATTTTTGCCATACGAGTGTGCAAACTTATTGTATTTTGTGTCATGTGTGTGTTTATATCTATATATATATGCAAGTGCTCTATTGGTATATTTTTGGTATCTATATATATGATATTTGTCTTTGCCCTGCTTTTATTGCCCATATGCTTTCATGTCTTATCACTTTAAACTTTCACCTGCTGTTTATTAGTTCTTTATCCTTTGCCTATTCCCGAACAAAAAGGGAGAGAATGATGATAGGGGGAGAAATGGGTATCTAATCATATTATTAACGTATCTTAGTTTGGGGGAGATTTATCTTAGGGGGAGACGCCTTTCTAAGTAAGGTCATGTGTTTAAAAGGGAGAATTAATTTAGGGAGAGTAATTAATTCATTGCATTTAATATTATGATATTCCCTATGCATTTGATGAGTTTGCTTAAGTGTGCAGGAATTATTCTAAAGCGGCATCTTTCTATGGCAAAGCGTTTGATCCTTGGGTTGAGTCAAGTTTGGGCGGGTTATGTTTTGAGTCTAGTAGAGCTTGACGGCCCTTTAGGATTTTTGTTTGGTTTTTGTCCCGGAATAGCCAAAGGGGGAGATTTGTAAGGACACAAATTTCCAATTGAGTCCATATATAGTTTTGGCTCAATTCCGGACAAAAACAATTATTCATAGGATAGTATTTATTTGTAATATTCTCAAGCCTATGAAGTATTTATTGAAGACGTAGCGGCAAAGAATTTAAAGCTTCATCAAAATGCCGGTTTGCGTGCCTCGTTTCTACGTCATCAACTAAGGTTCCATGCTCCCAAGGTATGAATGTAATTATATTTATATAGGAGCTTGGAACAATTTGTATTGGGTGTTAGGTGTAATATAAACTGCATTTTATTTTCAGAAAGAATCAAATAGAACTTTAATATAAGTATATAAAAGTTTCTGGGCCAATATCGAATTTTTCAAACTTTCTGGTCGTTCGTTAGAAATGTCGTTCGAACAAGTTTTTTCGTTCGAACCAGATTTCGTTCGAACGAGTTTTGTCGTTCGAACCAGTTTCGTTCGAATTCGAACGAGTTTTGTCGTTCGAACCAGTTTCGTTCGAACGAGTTTTGCCAACGACCCTAACTGATCAGTCGTTCGATATGTCGTTCGATATGTCGTTCGAACGAATGTTCGTTCTAACGAGGTATCTAATGAACTTCTAACGAGCCCAGGCTGGTCACTCGTTAGAAGTCTCGTTCGAATGAGAATCAAGTTCGTTCGAACGAGATTCCAGCGGGAACAGTTATTTGGCAGTTTTTTGCAGTTTTTCCCCACTCCTCCACTTGGTTTTCAACCAACTTTTTTCATACATTATTATGTGCGGGAAACACATTTTCCAAGACAACTTTTCCATCCTAATACATCTCCTAGAGAGAGTGTGAGAGATCATTTAAAAAAAAAAAAGGAAAATGTTCATGTTTGAGTGTTCTTCAACTTAAAGAAAAATCTTTAAACACTTAGTTTACACCCATTGTTGTTTATTCCAAGTTCTATATATACATATCTTTACTTGGAGTTTTTGGCACCGGTTTTCTCTACCGAATTCAAGAGAGGTTTCGGGTTTGCTTCTACACCCCATCACAAAGAAGACTTTTGTTGAGATTCTACCCACACGGAGAAAGGCTCCATGCTTGGGTGACGGTGACCATATAAAGTCCCATCGGTGGATTCCGAGACCGCGGTGGTGTTCCGAGGTTGTCCGCTAGGAAGAGGTTTCTACGAGAAGGAGCGTCGAGGCTTGAGAGGGATCGAGTCAGTCATTGTAAGTCTATCTGTCTTGTAATTGTAATTCCGTATCTAGTGGACTTGTGGCTAGGGCCATCCGAGGTTGTTTCCCGTCTTGGGTTTTTCCTCGTACATCTCGGCGTAGTGTGACATTGTTTATTTTATCTTGCACAAAATTTAGAATGCATGCTTAGGTTAATTTCAAGATAAAATTTGGTTTAACAATCACACTAATTTAATTTGGGATTTAAATTATATACAAGGTAAATTTGGTTTATTCAAGTCATTTGCTAAAATTGGTTTCGCCTAACTTTGGATAATTGAAAATTATGACTTACGCAAATTCTAGGACTTGAATTATGTTTTAATTTATTTTGAGAAATTAAAACTTGTTGTTATTTTTGAAAGTTGAACCATCATCTATTCTCAACGCTTCCGCAAAAGGAAATTAACTTTGATTTTAATTGAGAAAATCACATCCGGGGTTCCATACTTCTTCAGAAAAGGTATATACATATATCTAGTCATAAACATGACTTTCTTACATACGTCACTATTTTTTTAATTGTAAAAAATGTCAAACATAAACGAAAATAATCAACCAACTAGCAGAACACCACCAACTTGGCGCTCTCCTACACCTCAACATCAATTCTCATCTCCTCCGAATTATCAATACCATACTCCGCTGAAGATTCAATCTACTTCCCATCTTTGAGTAATCAAACTCAAGAACCCCTATTAATCCAACACCCCAAGGTCCTGCTATTGAGGAATCCTAAGCATACCCTAAGAATCCCATTGGGTTCTCCTTGGTTGGAAGTCATCCTACCCGTAATAAACCTAAACTTCAGCTTTAAAAAAAATTTGTTCATCTCTCGAAAAGATGAATGTGGGGATCGGGGGCATAAATAAATAGTAAAAGGTTGATCTCGCCATAAAGGATGACGTGGGAATAACTTAATAATACTTTTTCATTCCCAGGAGGTTCGAAGGAAAAGGTTATTTCTCGAGTAGCTGATCAATTAAAAACCTATCGGAAGAACCTTCAGAAGATTTTTTTCCTGAAAGGGGAAACGAGTTCGGATATTTTGGGGTTCAAAGACAGAGTTCCCCAAAATTTTCAAATTCCACTGACTAATGGAATGATTTCTTAGAGAATGAGGTCAGAGAGGAAAAACTGATTGAGAGGGAGAAACATAAACTGAACAGGTTAAAGAAAGTTAATTTCCATAAACTTGGGACAAAATATTATGATGATCTGAAGGATGAATGGGCTGGACAAGCCAAGGGGACTCCAAAGAAGGTAAAAAACCTAATCGATAAATATGTATTTGCATGCCCGATGGGAAAAGGGGACTAATAAATTCCCCCAAAAAATAGCTCTGACGCTGGTGAGTTTGAATTTAGTTATCATATATATACACATTATAATAAAGTATTTTTAAAATTATAGTCCTAAGTATAATATGATGTTACAAGAAATGATAGAAGGCATGTCGAGTAGTCAGTCCGAGTGCAACCCATTTAACATTGAAGCAGATGCCATAACCAAGGTACTTTGGAGGGACAATAAGGGGAATAAAATTTGTGTGGGCTCACATATTCCAAGTAGTAAAATATAACACAGTGCACCTCTATTAGACCGGATCTCTTCAGTGAGGAGTCACGTATCGAGATAGGCGGAAGACTATGACAGGACTAAATGAGAGGTGTTAGAGCTTCAGAGGGAGGTGGAAAATGTTAGCAACAATATGGAAATCTCAACGAATCAAATCCAGGGATTTGTCGGATTCTTTACTAAACAACAGGGTTATCTCTCTCAGATGCCTCCTCAAACATTCCCATATCCCATGCCTCAAGGTTTCCCATACTAAATACCTTGTGGAACATTCCCCTCCCAAATGCCTCATCCTGGAACATTTCCCTCCCAAATGTCTCCTCCAACATTCCGTGGATCATTGTCATTCATGAATAGTGACTATTGCAAGCCATATTATATAAATGACTTGTCCATTAGCAGGGTCGTTGGCTTTTGCACTCTCATTTCTATAAATGTCGAAATAGATGTCTATAATCTCCCTTTGGCAGTGGGCGAGGCTTATATATTGGTTGATACATATACGAGGGTTGCAGAGATAAGTCTGTGTACTTTGACCACTGGTAAGATTCTCAGTTAAAAAAATATTATAATTATTTTATTACCTGGCCAGTACATTTATTGGACAAAACTAGGCATTGGACAATGTTTTTTTGGGAACAAATTTGTAATATTTTAATTATATAGGACTATTTGGTTTTATTCGAGTTGAATGGATTTTCTTTGAATTTGCTTCGGTTGAATGAATTTTCTTGAATTATAAATGAGAGTTCTTGTTTACAACATGACCTTTGTTTCAACCTATTTATATAGCAGACTTCAATTTTGAAGACTACTTAATGGCTTTCCCATAATACAAATAGTAGATGGTAGAGAGTCATAGAGTATCTAATAATCATGTAAAGGGCATTCGAAATTTATTAAATATGCAGATAGAAATTTTAACAGTGATAAGATTCCGTGTTCGTGCAATCATTGTATAAACGACAAATTTAAGTCCTTGGAAGACATTAAATCGCATTCACTATTGTGGGGTATGATGAAAGACTATAAGATATAGACATTCCATGGGGAAAAATGTACCATATGTTCCGAAAGAATTACCGGTATATGACGACGTGACATAACCCCATCGGGTGGAAATAGAGAACGATTCTCTATCACATCGTCCTTTGATCGACCTAATTAATGACTCTTATAGAGTCCAGGACTGAAGCGCCGTTGGACCCCAATTTTTAAGTTCTTTAAAAATATATTTCCTTTTTAGAATAGATGCGGAAGCGATGTGATGGTTCACTTAAACAAATTTTAATTTCTTTTCAAATTAAAATTAAACAAAGTGAAATGTGATGGAATTACACAAACAATTTGATTTCACTTAAACACAATTAATTAATCCAACTCTTAGAAATTTGCCTAAGTCATATTTTCAATATTACCAAATTAGGCCAAACCAATTTTAACAAATGACTCGAATTAAATTAACTTTTACCCAAATAATTAATTAGCACCAAATTAAATATGAGTAGTGATTAAAACCAATTTTATCTTTTTACCTAAGCATGCGTTCTAGGTGATTGCGAAAGATAAAATAAATAATAAATCACTACGCCGCGATGTACGAGGAAAAACTCACAACGGGAAACAACCTCGGACGACCCTAGCCTCAAATCCACTAAGTACGGAAATTACACTTACAAGACAGATGACTTACAACACTCGACTCGACTCCCTTCAAGCCCTGACGCGTCTTCTTCTAACCACCTCTGCCTAGTGAATAACCACGGAGTCCCACCGCGGTCTCGGACCCACCGATCAAACTTTTACGATCACCGTCAACCACACATGGTGCCTTTCACCAAACGAGAATACCGCAGCAAAACTTCTTCTTCTTTGAGGGATGTGGAAGCAAACCCAAACAATCTCTTCAATGCGGTGTAGAGATAAACCGGTGCCAAACACTCCAAGCAGATGATATATATATAAAACTTGGATTAAACAAACACTATGGGTGTAAACTAAAGTGTATTATGATTTTCTCTTAAAACTTAGACACTCAAAACAATGAACTTTTTCCTTTTGGAAATTTTCTCTCAAACTCTCTCTTGGAGATAGAAGGATATGAAAAAGTTAAGTTAGAAAAAATTATTCCCGCACATAGATATTCAGCAAAAAGTTAGTGAGGTAAACAAGTCGGAAAATGGGTAAAAACTGTCAAAAACTGTCAAATAACTGTTACCGCTGGAATCTCGTTCGAACGAGATTTTCGTTCGAACGAAGTCTCATTCGAACGACCTTCTAACGAAGTAACAAAGGCCAGTCTGGGAACTTGTTGACAAACTTGTTCGAACGACTTTTGGTTCGAACGAAAAACTCATTCGAACGACATTTTGAACGAATTTACAGAAAGTTGAAAATTTTTATTTTTAGCCTAGAAACTTTATATACTTTATATAAAAGTTTTAATAGAAATCTTTCTGAAAAAAAAACACAGTTTTAAAAACCTACACCCATAATAAACATGTTCCAAGCTCCTATACATATATTAATGCATTCATACCTTGAGAGCATGGAACCACTGTTGATGACGTAGAAACGAGGCACATAAACACGTCATTTGATGATGCTTTATACTCTTTGCCGCTACGTCTTCAACTAATCACATCATAGGCTTGAATAGGTACATTGAACACTATCCTATGACATAAACGTTTTTGTCCAGAATTGAGCCAAAACTACATTAAGACTCAATCGGAGAATTGTGTCCTTACAAATCTCCCCCTTTGTCTATTCCGGGACGAAAACCAAACAAAAATACTAAAGGGCCATCAAGCTCATTAGACTCAAAAACATCCCACCCAAAATAAAGAGTACAATGCTTGACTCGAATACCACTTTAGAATAAAACGCTTTGCCACTTGAAAGTTGCCGCTTTAGAAGAATTCCTGCACACTTAAGAAAACTATCAAACGTATAGGGAATATCAAATTATTTAATGCAATGAAAATAAATACTCCCCCTAAATTAATTCTCCCCTTTATCAAAACAAATCTACCTAAGAAGGTCATGACTCCCCCTAAGTTAAATCTCCCAAACTAAGATACGATTACAATAGGATTAGATACCATTTCTCCCCCTATCATTCTCCCCCTTTTGGTTCAAGAATAGACAAAGGATAAAACTAATAAACACTTTGAAGCATATGAGAAATAAAAGCATATGAGAAATAAAAGCATAACTAATCCAAGATAAAAATTAAAGCATATGAGAAATATGAGAAATAAAAGCATAACTAATCCAAGATTGATATTAATAATGAAGTATAAGCATAGATGGACTAGAAAGCAAGGCAAAGATAAACAAAATATCATATATATACATACTCTAAAAGTTTCAATAATGCACACGCGCACATATATATATATATATATATATATATATATATATATATATATATATATATATATATAGATATAAACACACAAATGAAACAAAAATACAATAAGTTTAGCACACTCGTATGGCAATAATGTGTCATATGGAAACGGAAGTGTATGGGTGTGAACTAGTAACAAGTAAATTTAGACCCAAACACTTAAACAATATTCACGAAGTTCTCATTTAATTGCAAACTATTTCACATTTGAATATAACCTCATGTGACAAGATAGATTGAACTCAATGAACAAACATACACAATGCATACAAGCCTAGAGTATTGATGATTCTACAAACCAATAGAGTCATGACAAAGAAAGACAACTAGGATAAACGGACATTGTGCAAACCGTTGATATACCATCCAATCTCCCTCAAGAAGCATATATATTCTTTTTATTTTGAATGAATATATCAATAAACATAGGCATTGGCAATGATTTTTCTTTTAATGCCATTTTTCTATTTTTAGGCCTTTGGACCACATATTTCTTTTAGGTCCATTTAAAACGGTGGCTTACTATTCGCAAAAGAAAAAATAATTCCTTTCGAAACCCTTCACCGTGAACATTTATTTAGCAATTTTTATATCTCACAAGTCTCACGTGCAATGGATTTTGACATGCATTAGTCCTCCTAGGTCATAAATATGTATATGAATAGATTGGTAGGAGAACACCTCACAAAGCTCAAATATAATGTGACATTAAAATTTCAAAAGAGCTCGTGCATGTGTGAATAGAGGCATATAAAAAAAGAATCCATTAAAACAATACAAAATCCAACTACTCCATAAAAATATGGTAAAGAACTTTTTGAGGATTGACAATCTAAACCAAAAGTTTTAGCCACATGGGAGCGTTAAAGAAGGGATTCAAACACAAGTATATGCCACTTAAAGTGTGTCAAACAAAAAAACACACAAAAAAATCTTTTTGAGTTTTTGACATTTTTAACCAAAAATAAAAATATTTACTCAAAAGGACAAACAAAAATCATTTGTATTTTTCATTAAACTTGAATTACTAAAAAGTAAAACACAAATGATAAATAAAAATCTTTATTTATTTTTCAATTAATGCAAACAAAATAGATATAATACAAAAGATAAATAAGTCATGATTTCTAGCATGTGATATGAAATAAGGCAATGACTAGAAAATGACTAAACATGCATACACCTAGCAAAGATATATAATATGAAGCACAAGAAGCTAGAGTATGCATACAACACTAACACATTCAACCTTTAGATTTACCAAGGGAGGTTTCATGTGAAAGTAAACGAGAATCAACAAATCTTGTATCTAACGCATTTAAAAATGATTTCCTAACCCATATAGATTTATATTTAAAATGACGGGGATTGGAAAATAAAGTAATGCTAGACATAGACTTCCTAGAACTTCTTTTAAGATCAAAACAAAACGACCTAAGGTGACCCTTCCTACCACAATGCAAGCATGTATAAACACGAGGAATGTTACCTAGAGTGTGATCTTTTCTAAAGTCTTTGGATAACATTGATCCTCTAAAACAAACAATGGTTTTAGCTTTAGCAATGGAAGAATTTGAACAAGATGTGCTACAACCATTATAACTACTACTCGAGTCTTGTAAGTCATTTTTCATTTTTAAAATATCGGACTCAAGTAATAAATTAGACTCCTCAAATTTATGGGACTCCTTCTTTAAATTTTCAATCACACCTAGAAGGTTATCACGCTCCCCCTCAATGTGAGCAAACTTATCCCTAAGAGTCTTTTCACGACAATCACTCTCTTTCTTGGACTTTTCTAAAATTTCAAAATTGTAATATAAGTCCATGAGCTTTCCACGAAAATGTCTTTTTGAATAAAGCGAGTTTTGTAAAAATTCAATTCTAGATTTAAAACATGAATTTTCATTTTTAAGAAACTTAATTCTTTTTACAAATCTCACATTTAATTCTTTTAAATTTTCATTACATTTATTAAGCCCATTTAATTCCTCTCGAAAATCAAAGATTTCATTTTCATTAAAATTGGACAAATTATCATTAAGACGTCCCATTGAGAGATACAAAACAAAATTGAGAGTGAGACAAAAATGAACCACCTAGAAAAATAAGGAAACATGAAAAATTACAAAAGCCGAAAAACGGATCTTTAACGCGATAAATTAGCGCTCCGGCTCTGATACCAATTTGAAGCGCCGTTGGGCCCCAATTTGTAAGTTCTTTAAAAATATATTTCCTTTTTAGAATAGATGCGGAAGTGATGTGATGGTTCAATTAAATAAATTTCAATTTCTTTTCAAATTAAAATTAAACAAAATAAAATGTGATGGAATTACACAAATAATTTGATTTCACTTAAACACAATTAATTAATCCAAGTCCTAGAAATTTGCCTAAGTCATATTTTTAATATTACCAAATTAGGCCAAACCAATTTTAACAAATGACTTGAATTAAATAAACTTTTACCCAAATAATTAATTAGCACCAAATTAAATATGAGTAGTGATTAAAACCAATTTTATCTTTTTACCTAAGCATGCGTTCTAGGTGATTGCGAAAGATAAAATAAATAATAAATAACTACGCCGCGATGTATGAGAAAAAACCCACAACGGGAAACAACCTCGAACGACCCTAGCCTCAAATTTAATAAGTACGGAAATTACACTTACAAGAAAGATGACTTACAACACTCGACTCGACTCCCTTCAATCCCCGACGTGTCTTCTTATAACCACCTCTGCCTAGTGGATAACCACGGAGCTCCACCGTGGTCTCGGACCCACCGATCGTACTTTTACGGTCACCGTCAACCATACATGGTGCCTTTCACCATGTGAGAATGTCGCAACAAAACTTCTTCTTCTTTGAGGGATGTAGAAGCAAACCCAAACAATCTCTTCAATGCGGTGTAGAGATAAACCGGTGCCAAACACTCCAAGCAAATGATATATATATATGAAACTTGGATTAAACAAAGACTATGGGTGTAAACTAGAGTGTATTATGATTTTCTCTTAAAACTTAGACACTCAAAACAATGAACTTTTTCCTTTTGGAAATTTTCTCTCAAACTCTCTCTTGGAGATAGAAGGATATGAAAAAGTTAAGTTAGAAAAATTTATTCTCGTACATAGATATTCAACAAAAAGTTAGTGGGGTAAACAAGTCGAAAAGTGGGTAAAGACTGTCAAAAACTGCCAAATAACTGTTCCCGCTGGAATCTCGTTCGAACGAGATTTTCGTTCGAACGAAGTCTCATTCAAACGACCTTCTAACGAAGTAACAGAGGCCAGTCTGGGAACTCGTTGACAAACTCGTTCGAACGACTTTTGGTTCAAACGAAAAACTCATTCGAACGAACTTCTAGAAAGTTGAAAAATTTCATTTTTAGCCCATAAACTTTATATACTTTATATAAAAATTTTAATAGAAATCTTTCTGAAAATAAAACACAGTTTTAAAAACCTACACCCATAATAAACATGTTCCAAGCTCCTATATATATATATTAATGCATTCATACCCTGGGAGCATGGAACCACTGTTGATGACGTAGAAACGAAGCACATAAACACAACATTTGATGATGCTTTATACTCTTTTCCGCTACGTCTTCAACTAAACACATCATAGGCTTGAATAGGTACATTGAACACTATCCTATGACATAAACGTTTTTGTCCAGAATTGAGCCAAAACTACATTAAGACTCAATCGGAGAATTGTGTCCTTATAAGGACCATCAAATCCTCCGGCTTATGGATACTGATAGTATGCATTAGGACCAACTCAAGGAACAAGTTTTTGCTGTATTACTCAAAAATTAGGAATACATACGGTTGAAAGCCGATGCGGTTAGACCTTTGTATAAAAATTACGATGAAGACTACTCGGTATTGTACGCAATGATCAGTTTGCATAATTTGAAGAGTCACTTTGGTTTGTCAAGAAATAGCATAACTACAATTCTTAAGTGGGCTAAAGACATTCTCCCGAAAAAGAACACGTTACCAAATAGTTATCCGAGCTTGAAAAAGAGCTTAAAGGTATGGGTTTGAAGTACAAATCTATTCGTGCATGCAAGTATGATTGCATATTTTACCGTAACGAACACAAACTGAAGAATGAATGTCCTCTATTAAAAGAGCCAAGATATATGGTTTGTGAGAGTGGAAAAGACTGTACAATGAAATTTCGTAGGTGCTTGCAAGTTCCATAGAAGTTATTAAATAATTTTACCTCAGGTCACGGTTAAAAAGATTTTTTTCTGTACCATGGATAGTAGAGGCTATGACATGGGATGCTCGAGACGAGGTTGGTGGAAATCTCATACGTCATCCGATTGATTCACTCATGTGGTAACTTTCAAATGCATGACACCCTGAATTTTTAAAAGAACCACGCAATGAATGGCTTTCATTACCAATCGATGGGTTTAACCCTTTAGGTAACTTAAGCACTAATCATAGTCACTGGTCACTCCTCATGTAACCCTTTGAGTCTCCCTTTAACACTGTGCATAAGAAAATAGTTCACATTATTGTCGTTGTTGATACCTGGGCCAAAGGCCTCCCGATAATGATATTGATATTTTCATAGCCCCATTAATTGAAGAACTTAAAGTGTTATGGGATGAAGGTGTGAGGGCGTTGGACGCTTACAAGGGTGAAGAGTTCACACTTAAAGCAATGGTTATGTGGGAGATCCATGACTTTCCTACCTACGGGAGCTTATTTGGTTGCAATGTTCATGGTTATTATGGATGTCCCATCTGCGGGGAGGAAACTGAATTCACTTGGATGCATCATAATGGGAAGATGAGTTATGCCAGTTATGGTAGATTTAGGCCAAGAAGGCTCTCTTTGAGGAACGATAAGTCTAACTTTTACTTGTCGGTCAAGAGCATAGGACGAAAACTGCTAGATGTTTTGGTTATCAAATCGAGGAGAAAGAGAAGGGTGCAACTTTGAAGAATAAGTTTGTATGCAAACACCCACAGTTTGTGTCTATAAGCATAAATCTAGGTAGGACCCTCAAGATCCTAGTAAAATGAAGGCATGGTACAGTCTTTTAATCTTTTTTGACTTGTCGTATTGGAAAGAGCACCATGTAAGTGATGTAATGCACACAGAGAATAATTTTGCAAAAACATATGGTTGTAACATGTGTGGGTGGATCTCGTTTGAAAGATAGAGAGAGAGCGCGCCGCGATCTAAAGAACATGAAAATAAAAAAATATGGTTAAAAACTAATCCTATAACTGGAAGAAATTCGATTCCAGCGGGTGCTTTCACTTTGAATACTAGTGATAAAAAATTCTCCTATACACGTTGTTCAACTTGAAGACTCTGAATGGTTATTTCGATAATATACGCAGGGTTATAAGCTAGCAAAAGAAATGACTTGAAATGGTGCAAGTTCACAATCGGCACATCATCATCCAATTAATTCCTCTATTATTTAGGTATTTATTTTTTGAGCACAAAGATCTCTGCAGGGAAATTATACAGGTTAGTTTGTGCTTAACCTTACTGTGTGCAAAAGTGATAAACAAGACACACATTAATACTGTGAAAGCGACTTTAGTCGAGGCAACTTGTGTCTTAGAGAAGTATTTTTCTCTGTCATTCTTTGACATCAACATCCACCTCCTTGTGCGTTTATGCGATAAGTCTTTGTGGTGTGGACCCGTCAGGTATCACTGGATGTATCCTTTCGAGCGATGGATGAAAATCTTCAAAGACTAAATATTGGAAAGTCAAGTACGGAATAATACATAACAATAGAATAATCATTATATGCTCGGGAACATATGCCGGAATAAGGGATGATGAGGTTCAATCCTCATGAAGAATGAGTGATCGAGGAACTTGACGTATTTTAGGATGAATTACCTTTCAAAAACCTTAAAGAGTTGAGACTCGCTAATTTTCAATACGAGAAAGCAACTCGTTATGTCTTCGAATCTCAAAATGAAGTTATATATTAGAGAGAGTAAGTAACTACATATATAACTTATTTTTGTTTGATTACCCGTATTCTCTATATTACCATCTAAACTCTACAATTTTGTGAACACATTTAGGAAGTATGAGCGCAAAATGGCTAGAAATTAGAAAAGAAGCGATTTTAGGGCATGAGTATCAAAAGAGGTAATTCCCACCTCTTATGTTGCGATTATTTATGTATGTGTTGTAAAACATGACCTAATAAAAATCCATTAAAAATGCATATTTTTAAAGAGATGTGATGTGTCTTCAAGACTTGCACGCCTAATCCCGTGCGAAGGAGTTTAAAAAAATTTCGCGTCAATAATTTTAATTTCTTCTCATACCCATACTAGGAAAAAATATTGATGCAAAACAACAAAATATCAATTTATTCCTCAACTTCTTGTGTATCTAGCAAAAATGATAAAAATCCTAATGGCATCGTGCTGACCTATTATGGAATTGTCTAACAGATCCTGAAACTAGATTACTTAGGATTGAAACAAATCATCATCTATTGTGACTGGATGAAGCTAGAGCACACTAAGAATGGTTATAAAGTTGATACTCCCTCAAAACTTGTAATTGAAGATTTATGTAAGATGAAGAGTAGAGATTGCTTGATCGACGAGCCTTTTCTTTGTGCCTTTATTCTACTCTAAGTGCATAAAAAACGACAATTGATCAGTTGTTATGTATGCACCAAAGGGTTTAGCTACTCAAGAATATATATTAAAGTCCCCTACAGAGTTCCAGTGTGCTCTTGATGACAATCCTAATTTGTCCGTTCTTTTAGTTGATTTAGACGAAGACTGAGTTTCGAAACATTATATTACTTTCATTTAGTTAAATCTTATATGACGACCCTATGTGTATCGTATGTATTAGAACACCAGTCATATTTATTTACGTTTGCTTCCCTATCACTCACATTTTGCACAATATCATCATTTAGATCTTCTTAAGTTTTAAATGCGACACTGATAATAAACTGCCAATTTGAGGTAGCCACGCAAATGGTCATGGATTCCGCTGATGTTTAATGTTTGCGTGGTTGCCTCAATTGGTGGTTTGTGTTGTGTGATGTTCATCGAGACACAAGTCCTCAAAGTCTCTTATTGGTAACACCAATTCTATTTTTTTTATATTTTTCAATCACCAATCCTACTTTGTTTCGTGTTATTATTCCATTTTTAGCTTGTATAACTAATCACACTATTTTTATTATTGTATATACATTCACATATATTTTTATAAATAAAAAACTCAAAAAGGGGGCCTATACCATAATTCCTAATTTAGATGGTTCTCACAATTTTTAACAGTTTCAACACATTTCACACATATTTTCATAAATCAAAAGAGGCAACCTAGATTCTTATTATGGGTTAGACCCCAGCCTTGTTCATCTTTAGAACTACGTGAACTTTGATGCCATTTTCAGCTATGTAGGCATTTCAAAGTTATTTTAGGATTTAAGTCATTTGTTACTTATGATTTGGAACATTTTAAAGTCTTTTTTGCAGGCCTATTTGGAGAAATAGGAACATTTTGAAATCTTGTTTAGTGGAAGGAAATAATCACCGCATTGGATTTTGATAAAGATATTGCGATGTTATTATCATATTTATGCAATCATGCATTGTATTATTATTATTATTTGTGTTGAATAATTTGACGACTTTAGTTTGTCAATGTGTTGTATTATTATTTTTTGAATTATGGATGTCATAATGTCTAAATATTTATATTTGAAAATATAAACAAGTTTGAAAAATGTTTGGTCATGGCTAAGAACCATAACCAAAATTTAATTTTTTTCATTTTGTCATAGTTTTGGTCACGGTCCCAAACCAATGATCACACTAGGGGTCACGATTTGGGGCCATGATAAAAAATAACGTTCCTTTAAATGGTCACACTGACGGTAACAATTTTGGACCGTGACCATCCAATCAACATTGATGCCACCCACTGGCCCATGACCCCAATCTGGGGTCACCGTTTTGGACCATGACCCATGATTTTATCAACTCTAATATGGCCACGGTCTAAAACTGTGACCCATAGGCCTTGTTCACTGTCCAAAACAGTGATCATCTGTCTGTTTTGGTGTAGTGAAATTTTAGCAACAGTGGAATCGAGTTCCATTATGATATATATTATTTTTTTTTATTTCTTTACTTTTCCTTTTAGTTTAATATAATTATGTTATATTTTGGTCTTTGTAATTACTGCAATACTCCACCCATTCCGAATTAAGAGTCCACTATTCCTTTTTGGGTTATCCCGAATTAATAGTCTACTTTTCATTTAAGGACATAATCAATGAAACAGTTCCCACAATAGTGAAAATTTGTTGATCTTGGTCATTGATTGAGTGTATTATTAAGCTACATAAAAAATAGATATGGACTCTTAATTTGGAATAAAGGGAGTATATGTTTAGACATTTGATTTTAGATAAATATGTTCTTTAAATAAAACATGAATTCTTCATTGATTGGTTGATAAAAGGGTATCGATGATAAAATAATTGGTGAGAGTTAAACTAAAGAGCGTGAAAATGTAAATATAGTTGTTGAAATTTTTAATTGAAGATGCAGTTTTCCATTGAGCATTTCTTATCTTCGTGCGACACGTCAAGTGCCATTTGACTTTCCACCCGAAAACAAAAAATTCTTAGTGGCAAAAACAAATCTTCACTTAAAATGGCTAAAAAATTGATTAGAAAATAGATTTACCTATTTTGACAAATGTGTTAAGATTTTAATTTGTTTTTAGTATGAAATGGGTTAAAACTCTTTTTGCTAATTGGGTTTATGATCACATGAAACTGAACCTGTTTAGATCATATCAATGTAAATGTCTATATTTTGCTTATGTGAAGTGTTGTGCACCAATGGCACCACACCTAATCAAAACAAGGAGATATATATGCAATATTGATGGAAATATAAACACACACAAAATTAGCAAGATGAACACAAGAGATTTGACGTGGTTCGACAATATTATCTAGACTCCATACATGAGAGAGAGAGAGAGAGAGAAAGAGAGAGAGAGAGAAATTCCACTATATGATAAGAATGGGTTCAATGAAAGGATCTTACAAGAGCTATGCACACTCTCAACCCAAACCCTAAAAACACCCAATTCTGAACACTAAACCTCTCCCACTTTCTTTGAATCTCTTTGATGAATAGCTCTCTTAATATTAAATAAACCATAATGAGAAACCCTTCATATCATTTTATTTATACTCGAAAGGTTACATGTGAAACCCCCCAAAATACACCACTTAAACAATCCATTTTTGCAAACATCTGACGCTCGCTCACTGCAACGAACCTGAGCCTTCGCTGCAGTGAAATAGGTCGCCCCTTTGGGCAGAACAATGTTTGGGAAATTTTGAGCAAAATTTTATAAATCTCCATCTTGGTGACAAAATTTACGCTACTTAACCAAATTGAGACTCCCTGTTCGCGAAAAAAGACATAATCACCCATTAGCGTTGATTGTACTAGTTACACACACCTTGAATCAAATACGGTCCTAACACTTATTGATTCATCAACAACCAATACATGTGTGCAACTACTCCGAGTCAAAATCATCCATTGATCCTGGTGGGGGACCCCGAGCTATACCCTTCTATAGTAGGATTTTTCTTCCTAACATCGTCTGCTGCCAGAAAACATACAATCTATGCCTCCGTTCTATTCATAAATGATACATGCCTTGAGCTCTCGATGACTTGTTCATGTTGATTTCTTATCACCCTCGATGTCTGAACCTCCTCTCTCTTCTTCCTTTGCTAGGATCCTATAACCACGTGTGACTCTCAAGACTACACCCGTTACCGATGCTCGTAACCCTTGGAATCCAATTGGCTAATGGATATCAAGTTTGTTTGCAACTTTAGGGCATAGATCACCCCAAATGTGCGCTCCACTCTATCAAACATTTTGATTTTCAACATTACCACCCCTTAACTTCATAATTCTTCCCGTTAGCTGAAGATAATAAATCTTTCTTCTTATTTTGGAACGTCTCAAAATACTCTCTCTTAGAGTAACTATGAATTTAAGATCCCGAATACAATATCCATTAACTTTGAGAAAAAGAGCTACCTTTGGAAAGTATGAGAGACTTTCAAAAATCCCTATCCTCTACATATGTCACCGTCGCATTATAGGGGCCACCTCTATCCTTCTTTAAAGGACAATATCGCTTTATGTCACCCCACTCGCTACACTTGTAACATTGCTGACTTTTTCACCACCCCTTGATGTACACCTACTAATATCTTCACTAGAATCCTAATTGGTATTCCTTCCCCGATTCCCACCATGAGCATACAAACCCGAGCCCAAACTCTCATCCCCTAAAGACTTCCTCTTCTCATAAGACAATAGTGTCAACTCCACCCTATCCATTTTAACTATATATTTACCATACAAAATAGTGGTGATAATATTCTCATACGAATCCGAAAGAGAGGTAAAAAGTAATAAGTCCTGATCTTCTTCCTCTTTTTTCACATCAACCTTGTTTAGTTGATCCACAATCTATTAAAATATACTCATATGATCCATAAGGTTTTATCCCTCCTCTATTTTCAACCCGTAAGCTCCCGTCTGAGATTGAGCTTTGTTGTGAGAATTCTCGCTAAATAGAGCTTCTCTAGCTTTTGTTACAACTTTGGTACCGTGTCCTTATCATTAACATTGTTGATAATATTATTACTAATAGAGAGACGAAGAGTACTTAAACACCTTGACTCTATATCTTTATAATCATCCTCCATCATGTTTTTTGGCTTCCCACTCCTACCTTTCAATACTCTCGCTAATCCTTGTTGAACGAGGAGACCCTTCACGCTACCTTGCCCTAAAGGGAAGCTACTTCTTCCATCAAAATGATCCACCTTCCAACGTGAAACTACAGTTTCAGACATAGTTGAATGAAACAACAAATCCAAAACTTTCAAACACGGTTAGTTTAACACCAAAGCCTCACTTAGGACTTTTGTTAAACACCTTTTGTGTGTGTTGTGAACTAATGGGACCACACCCAACCAAAATAAGGAAATATATATGCAAGATTGATAGAAATATAAACAAGCACAAAATCAACAAGATGAACACAAGAGATTTAACGTGGTTCGATAATCTTACCTTGCCTACATATATGAGAGAGAGAACAATCCCAATATATGAGAAACATGAGTTATAATGGAAGGATCTTACAAGAGTTGTGCACACTCGTGACTCAAACCCCAAATACACCCTAATCTGACCTTGGAATAAAGTTTAGAACACTAAACCTCTTCACTTTCTTTGCCTTTACTTGATGAATAGCTCTCTCAATGTCAAATAAACACTAATGAGAAATCCCTCATAACATTATATTTATACCCCAACGATTACATGCAAAAACTCGCAAAATACCCCACTTAAACAATCCATTTTCGCACATATTTGACACCTGCTCGTTGCAGCGAACCCTTGCTTCGCTACAGCGAAGCAAGGCTTTGCTGGTTACGCTTTTGGGCAACACAGGGCTGGGAAAATTTGGATCTAAATTTTACATGAAGGTGTAATAAGACAGTGTGAATATTATGTGATCAAAAAATTAGTTTACACATTGTACATAAAAAAAATTATTCAATGCAATGTTTAAAGCTTAACTTTTATTAAATTTGGAATGACAAAACACATTCATAGTTGCATTGGAGATGGAGTTTTGAATTTAATGTCTATAGATCCTATGCAACATTCATTCATAATGTGGAAGACACCCTTTACATCTAGAAGATCTCCTTCACATCGTGGATAATTATTATTGCCACACCCCTCACATTTATCGTAGATGGTTGCATTGGAGACCCTTCTTAACTCTCACTGTGTATGAATCTTATGACTCTTTACATTATTATAATTCACATTAGCATTGGAGATGCTCTTAAAATTCAATATATACTCCAGTCAAGTATGATATTAGGAAGCCACGTTAAAACATGAAGGCAACATGACTACAAAAGATTCTACTACCAAAACAATTTTTGATTTTGCCGTCACCAATTCATATTTAAGCCTTTTAACTAATCGGATTCGGTAGGGACATCAATTGTATAAAAAACACGAAATTGATACGATATATAGTGATTGAATCGGATTTTTTTTGACACTTAATTGAACCGTATCGTATTTGTGTGAATATCACTAGATGTGTTAATGTGTTATCGTATCTTGTCATGTTATTCGTATTTTTAATTACTTTGGTTATCGTGTCTCTTTATGTAAATTTTAGTGTAAATTCAAGAATCGTTTAATTGTGCAATGTGTTTTAAATGGAACATATTCGTGTCACATGGAAAACTTATTGTGCATGTCGTGTTCGTGTTCAAAAACTCCTGATCGTGTAGTGTTGGCACGAAACACAATCCAAAATCACAATATTGGTAGCACTAGGATTCATGAAGTAAAGTCTATTTAAATGTATCTAATAAGATAATTATCAACTAAATTTATTAGGCATGTATATCTAGTCATTTACTAATGGAATAAATATATAGTTAAATTATAAAAAAGCATTAGAACAGTGAGTAGGACTCTCACTCTCTCCCAAGTTCCCCTTAAAAAAAGGAAAAACTAAATTATAAAATCTTACGTGTATCCCAATAATATAGCTCGGCTTCACGTGCATTTAGTCCATACATTGACAAAGCCTATTCATAAGATCGAACGTTTGCCATCAAAGGATACTAGTTTGACGACAACCAAAAGCTGCCTTGTATTGAACAAAATTCCAACCACATGAAGATTAAAGGACATGGCTTTTACACATATATATAATTCTCTCTAAGGCATGACCCTACTGGACACACTAAATGGTGCAATGTGCATGTGTGGTGGGCCGGTGGCAAAGACATTGCATTATTTACTCCAAAGTCCAAATCTACCGGATTTTGTTTGGCATGAACATAATATTCAAACTCTCACTGCTAAAATGACAGCAAGTAGCACCCACTCATTTATTATGTGCTCTCTGGCACTGCCTACTATCACTTTCTAAAGCTGTTAACTGAATAGTTGATGTAATAAATGCGCAAAAGTAGGAGCGGACATGCCTAAGTTTCGGCAGCTTCAGGTCGGCCTTGCATATTATAACACACGGAATTGGATTCACCCCTATTTCATGGCACAATTTATTTTTGATGCTTGGATGTCTCGGAGACACAGTTGGTATTCATATTCATTAAATGACGTGAGTATACGTTAACGACATTAACTAATCGCGTTTTTAAGATATAAAAAATTATTACTCTATTTCATGGCAAAATTTATGCCATAGGGCACCTCACTTTTTTCTTTATGATTTTAAAGTCTATTATACTTATTATAATTTTAAAAAAAATCATTTAGGGTCAGTTTAGTTATGTATTCAGAAAATTCGATTTCAACACTGCTTTTAAACACAATTTTTAAATTTAGTTTTCCGTATTTATAAATATTGGTGTGCGTTTGATAAATTTATTTTTAAATTTCGTTTTCTAAAAAATTGACAAAATAGTAAACATGTGTGTGTGTGTGTGTGTATGTGTATATTTATAGGAGAATACTCACCTACATCACACTTAGTTTTAAGCCTTAAAAAATATTTTATTTTTCTCTTGAAATTAACTTTTCAATAAACTCATGTTCAATTTTTTTTTATCTTGAAATTAACCTTTCAATCAAGTCATGTTCATAAAATTAGGTCAAAATACATTTTATAGCTATTTTTAAAAAATCCAATTTTACTGAATTTTTTAAAAATAGCTATAAAATGTATTTTGACCTAATTTTATGAACATGACTTGATTGGAAAGTTAATTTCAAGAGAAAAAAAATAAATTAAAAAAAATAAATTCTTAGGCCCTAAAACATGGTGTAATGAATATAGTGTGTAGGTGAGACTTCCTTTCTCTCTCTCTCTCTCTCTCTCTCTCTCTATATATATATATATATATATATATATATATATATATATATATATATATTATGATATTGCATATACAATTCACAAGAAAATTATATACATATATGAATTGATAATATTATTTAATACATATGTATTATATGTATATTTTATATTATTATATACATATATAAACATGTATAAAACTATATATATAATTATCATATATGTATTTATAATATTATTTAACATATAGATCTTAGTATATTATAGATGATGATTAATCACATCAAATACAAGGATAAATAAGACAAATGGGGATGATACGAGTAAAATATTCTGGAAAGAGCCGAGTCAAAGGGAGATACCGAGTGCGAACTTCGAATATGTTGAGATGGCATTCAGATTATTGGTGTATGATCGAATCAATCATGTATGCTTAAAACATTAGATTGCTGGCTAAGACACTCTCTTATAGATCCAATAATTTATAACTCAAGAACAATGATGAACAATAATATATGCAATATATTTAGCGGGAAAAGCTAATGTGAAGTTGGTATTTGTTAAACATCGATAATTGTTTATATAATGCTTGAGATTATAGTGACTATCAAGAAAAACATTAAATATAAGCTATGTATCTTAAGTGCATAGCTCTGATGCACCCAATCACTCACGCTTCATGCAGAGTTGGTGTGAAAAGGCAGTTGCAAGATCCAAATGTGGCATTGTTGTCTCCTTCTTTCAGGCCAAGGTATGTTTGTGATGTGTCATATGAGTGTTAGTTGTTTACTGATGTCACACACACACACACACACACATATATATATATATATATATATATATATATATATATATAGTCGTGCTCTTGTGCGGACTAATCCGTATTTTAAGAATGCGGACCGGACATGTGTCACCTGGCGGTGAGCCAAAAAAGAGAGGGAGTGTGCCCATAGTTTAGGCGATAATTTTTAGGTGCACCGTTAGATGACACATGTCCGGTCTGCATTCTTAAAATACGGACTAATCCGCACAAGAACACGAATATATACATATATATATATATATATATACACACACACACACAATATGTGTGTTTTTTTTTTTAAAAATATAATGCATGTCGATGAGGTATTTCGAGTGAGCACGATAATGTTACTCAAAATACCTTGGTGCTCCTTATCTCTACTTGAAATGACTAATTATATAATTAAAGATGCTTCACTCGCTATCTTATAATCCAATTCCCTCAAAAGTCTAGAATGTGGTTCCTTGATAGAGTTAGGATAAAACTCCTCCAATCCCTCCTTCAGTGGTACCCATACATCTTTGCCACATCATTAGACTTTTGCTTGCTAATTCTATCAACACCATTTGGTTCTTCATGATTACCTGTAATGGGTTGATCACAAGTAAATGCAAGTATACACGTACGACAAGTTTTACATAGTGATGACATTCTTTGACTGGCCACTCCTAACTTGATCATGAATTATGAAACTTCTTAATCCGAAGTATCTTGTTAATTGAGGTTTATAATAATACTCCTCCTACATTTACCTCTCCAGAGTTGATGTGCTACATCGACTTCATGTATCAAACATTACATTGATGAATCATTTTAATAACCGGTACTCCAAAAGTTGTGTACCTCTTGGCTAAATACTTTACGTCAACCTATCTTATCTATTAAGAATCTTTTCATTAAATGAAAAGAGTGCCTTAATCTAACATCATTTTATCAAGGTTCATGCACACCGGATGTTGGCTAATGGATTTCCCCAAATTTGAATTATGATATCATTGTGAGAACAATGAAATCGGGGGTTCACATAATCTTATTAAAAAAGTCTAGGCTCACTCTTGATTAGGGCTCAAAATTGGGCCCCATTGGCATGGCGTGCGGTCATTAATTGATTGCTTATGAATGTGGGTTCGCGCCAGTGGAGCTCACCAATCGCGATACGCCATGTCAGCGAGTCGCAATTTTTGAGTCCCAATTTTGAGTCATGACAACGCCATAATCTTATTTTATCACGACACTTAGCTTGGAGCGTCAGGAAAACACTTTGCTTCAATCATATTAATACCTTATCTCATTTTATTCCAAATCTTATTTCTTTTTTTATCGTTAAAGGTTTTAATATTTCAAAAGAGAGAGTTCTTTATGCTTCTCATTTTAAGGTATTTGGTTATTTCTTCAATTATGTTTCTGGTTCTTTCACTCTCTCTTACTTATAGACTTTTATTTCTCGATGAAGCATGAACGCTCTTACTTTTGTAATTACCGGGGATGAATTCACTATCACTCTTGATGATGTGATTGAATTAATAAGATTGGATCCATATGGTGCCAAGATATTTGACGAAATTCCCTCTCTCAAACTGAGAAACATGGTAAAAGTGAATTTATCCAGTGGATCAATAACAACATTTGTGATTCATCAAAATCTAATTTTGTATAATTCATTAATAATTGTATCAAGACTCAAACTATGCTTACGAACAAAAAGAGTAAATTATGGTGAAGGTAATGACAAAGCCGATGGATTTTCCATTGTACTATTGATTTCTTAATTATTTTTTGTTGGAAGGAGAAATGATCAACCAATGAGAAACCTGGGAGATCTATTTATTAGGATATCTAGAGGAATCAACCTTCCTTTCTCTTTCATGGCAGGCCTATTAAAAGATTATATGTGATTAACTATTATTTTCTGCTAATTTTGATGGCTTTTCTTTATGCCCATTTTCCCAATATTTTTGAGGAGGCCTCTATATGGTGTGTGCCTAGGCAGGGATGATCACAAACAAAAATATCTATTTTTATATTTATTAATTTTAAAGATCAAAATTTTAAACAGATTAAACCCAATAATTTTTTTTCACCAAATTAGTCGATTTTTTGTGAATAACTGATTTACGTAATTTTATCTTTCTAAAGTAAAATAACAATTGCACAATACGCCGATGTACGAGAAAAACCCATAACGGGAAAATCTCGGACGTTCCAGCCACGCAATTCACTATGATACTCAATTACACAAGTTGACAGATGACTTACTCAATGACACGCATCTTCAATCTTCAATTTCTCCTCCGCAGTGACAAAGGAGGAATCCATCCACATAAGTGCCATAACGTGTGAATCTACACACACCTCAATATCCATTGATCTATACTCAACTACCATCTATGGTTTGGAACACGGAATCCCCCGCTTCTTCATCGCAACACCACAAATTTCGAGTCCACTGTGTGTAAACATCAAATACCGAGACCACCGCAGTAAAATAATTCTCACAAAGATGTGGAGAATAAATTTGGTGCTCAAAACATGATCTTTAAAGTTTATATAATATGAATCTTGGATCCTAAACTTGTTGGGTACAAACTAGGATTTTTAGAGATTTTTTGGAAGAATTTGATTACAAAAAGAACTCGCAAAAGGCTCTTCTAAAAGTCTAATCCCGCATCTCTATTTATAGTGAAAGTTGTTGCAAAACTATATGGATTGAAGATTAGAAAAGATTTGTTTAAAAATAAAATAAAATCACGTGTATTCATCCGAATGAAGTGACATCTCGAAGTACCCATTTTTGTCCAAACAAATGAAACGTCGAGCGACATTCCATATTGAACCTAAAAGGCATCGCTCTAGATCTTATTCGAATGAAGGAATCTCCTTCTAACAATCGATGGAAACTCGTTCGAATGACATTTAAAGTCAATCTAACGAACTAATAAAAATTCAAATTATTTTTTTTATAAAAATTTAACAACCAATAATAAAATCTCCAAGGCTTAAAATAAATACACATTCATATCTGAGAGATCTTTGGAACGTGAAGACGAAAATAAGCACCGAACATGACATAATACTATAATTTTTGAAGCTTTACCGCTAAGTCTTCATCCAAACACGTCAAAGGCTTGAAGGGAAAACACTAACCCTAACTTATGGCTCAAAATGTTTTGTCCGGAATTAAGTTAATACATACGAATTGACTCATTTAGAAATTTGTCCTTACAAATTTCCCCTTTTGGCTATTCCGAGATAAAATCAAAATCAAAATACTATGAGCAATCAAGCTCTCTAAAACGACTTAATCCCAACCTCAAAAGGAAAAACTACAGATGCTCGACAAACACATGCTGAGTAGCTTTTCTCGCTTGAAAACTTTGTCACATGATGTAAACTTACACATTTAAACTCACCTTTAAATGCAAAGAGAATATAACAAATATAAATTCTCATAAGAATAAATTTCTAACGATGTCTAAAAAAATCTCAACCTAGGTAAGACGTTTTCCCCAAGATAAGTATATCCTAATCTTGATAGGAAAGACCATTTCTCTCCCTTTTTGTTTAGAAATAGAATAAGTAAGAATGCATAAAACTATTTATTCCCCCATAAACCAAATCTCTCCCTAAATGTGTGAACATATGATACTCATAGGAGATAAAAGTAGGAATAAAATCACGCAACGACGGGAAATGCACCAAACATACAACATGGTAACACAAGAAAAAATAATCCACACTATGATCAAATAATATCGATATCGATACAAAAAGATACCAATGTGAATGTGAAATGAAGCATGATACCAATTTGTAATTACTAATATGAGATATAAAATTTCAATGCAAACAATGAGAGATACTAAAATGATCATATATCATGCCAAGTGTAGACACCACATTCAAGGACCCCCTAAGTCTCTCCTTAGGTCCCTAGAACCTCCCCATTCAACACAAACCCTAGGTCATACTCCGAGTACCGATCGAGGCCATCCAGTGTACCCGAGCCCCGTTTGACTCCGGTCAACTTCATTGTCAGAGCGAAAGCTCAATAAATCTTTGAAGGGCTCTGAATTCCCTTCCCAACGATTTGCCCCGTATACATATTGGCATAACAGTTTGGACGAACGAACAATTTTACTACCGAAAAATGATCTAGAGGCTCCTGGGCGCTATTGGGCCCCGATTTGTCCCCAGTCAACTTCATCGTCGGAGCGAACATTACACCAAAATGCTAATTTTGTGACTGCCTTTTTGTGACTCCCAATGGGGGTGACAAACTTGTCACTCCCGGGAGCAGTCACGAAATTATTTGTCACTCCCATTAGGGGTGATAAAATCAATGGGTAATAAAAAATTTGAGTCAATTAGTTTGTCACCGCTAATAGGAGTCACAAATGTTACCATATAATTAATTTGTGACTCCTATAAGCAATCACAAATTTATAACTATCACAAGCAGTCACAAATTTATCAGTAAGGCTAAGTTATGACTCTTACGAGCAGTCACAAAATTATAACTGCTAAGAAGAGTTACAAATTTTGGTCTAATACTAATTTTGTGACTGCCTTTGGCAGTCATAAATTTGTAATCGCTTCTAGCAGTCATAAATTTTGGCCTAATATTTGGTTTGTGACCGCTATTGGCAGTCATAAAATTTTTGACCTAACTTTTGTTTCCATCTTCTCTATCCTCTCTCTCTTTTCACACTCCCGCCCCTCTCTCCTTCATTCATTTCCCGCTAGTTTTCTGCAAATCTTTGTTCTCGATCGGTGAAGTTTTCTGCAAATCTTTGTTCTCGGTCAGGTATGATATCCAAATTGTGTGCAAATATTTTTTAGATTCATATTTATGTGCTGAAATGTTGAGCGTGTATATATATATATATATATATATATATATATACACACACACACACACACACATACATATTTATGTGCCGAGATATAAACACTAAGCATAACAAGAGCAAATCTTTTTTAGATTCATATTTATGTGCTTAAATTTTTTCGTGTTTGTTATTTATATCTCGGGTATGATATCTGCATATTTATGTACTGAAATTTTTATGTGTTTGTTGTTTATATCTTGGGTATGATATCTGCATATATATGTGCTGAAATTTTTATGTGTTTGTTGAGATTTTGATAGTTAATGGCTCATATCAGATCCACCCATCGAAACCGAACTTAAATGTTTAGATATGTAAATGCTGGAACAAGAAATGTTTAGATATGTAAATCGAACTTAATAAAATGCTGGAACAGTTATTTCATATATTATTGAAATGTTTAGAAATGTTTTTATGGGTATTTAATGATACATCTCCTATTAATGTAATTTTTGGCATACACAATATATGAAATAACTGTCAAATTATGAGTTGAATGAATAAATAGGAAGTCTGACAACAATATTGATGAGTATATGAGTTAAATGAAACAGTTTAGTTTTTTAATGATACAGTTTAGCTTTTTAATAACTGTCATATATTAATAAGGATATGTGTATGCATATAAGTTCAATAAGTGAAATCATACAAGATGGGTTTTTAATGATACAGTTTATGTCATATATTGATAAATTTTTATAATACAAAAAAAATCATCATAAGTCATAACAAAATAAATTATTTCATTCTCCATCAATACAACTAACATAAACTTCAGTTAGTTTTATAATTTACTGAGTTTCTATTTTTTTGTATTGTAGAATTAATGGGGTTTCCACAATATAAAGAGTGGATGGGTGAAAGTTATAGAGTGGGGAAAGTATACGTTAATGGGGTTAAAGGCTTTGTGAATTATGCAATGAAGAATCTCAAAATTGATATTATCCCATGCCAGTGCAATCATTGTAAAAATGGTAAACGTTTGAAAGGGGTAGATGTAAAAGTACATTTGTTTCATTGGGGTATGCAAGCCGACTACACGTTTTGGCATTTCCACGGGGAGAGGGAATTTAAGTATATTCCACAAGAAATACTTGTCAATGAAACGGTTCACACAGACGGTGACCCGTTAGTACATTCTAGGTTAAACGATCTCATAAATGATACGTACGAAGTGCACGCATCACAAGAAAAGCAAGATAGTAGAGGAAATGATTTAGATTGTGAGGATTATGTTGGCAATGATACTGACCAAGATAGGGATTATATACAGTTAAAAGCAGCAGCTGAAACACTATTATACCATAACTCCAACCCCGACCACACAATGTTATATGCCATGGTTGTGTTGCACAACTTAAAGAGCAAATTTGGTTTGTCGAGAAAAAGTGTGACGACAATACTCCTTTGGGCAAAAGATTTGCTCCCGAAACAAAATACACTGCCAGTGAATTATCTGATCCTGAAGGGTAATTTAAAAGGTTTGGGTATGAAATACAAATCAATTCATTGCTGCAAGTATGATTGCATTTTATACTATAAGGAGCACAAGGACAAACGGGCTTGTCCTGTATGTAAGGAACCTAGATATGAACAAAAGATGATATTACATAATAAACGTTTATTGAAAGTAGATACCCAAATACCTAAGAAGGTGTTAAAGAATTTCCCCTTCGATCCTCGATTGAAGAGACTTTACACCATACCTTGGATAACAGAGGCAATGACTTGGCATGGTCGAGCGAATGTGGGTGAGAATCTCATGCGACATCCGATTGATTCATCTGTGTGGAAATATGCAAATCAGCGATACCCAAACTTTTCTAAAGAAATACGCAACATTCGCCTTGGAATATCAACCGATGGGTTTAACTCGTTTGGCAAATTGAGCACAGATAAGAGTATATGGCCGGTGTTTGCGGTGCCTTTAAATTTTCCCCCGCCATTTTGCATGAGAAAGGAGTTTTCAATTATGTCCTTGTTGATACCAGGTCCAAAAGCACCGAGTAGTGACATTAATGTTTTCTTAGCGCCACTAATTGATGAATTGAATGAGTTATGGGTTGAAGATGTGAGAGCGTTTGACTCGTACAAAAAGGAGGAATTCACTTTAAGAGCTATGTTGATATGGGCAATTCATGATTTTCCTATTTACGGGACCTTATCTGGGTGCAATGTACATTGTTACCCGGGTTGTCCTATATGTGGAGAGGATACTGAAGCCAGCTGGGTTAATAAAAGTGGCAAACTTTTTTATCATAGTCATCGGAGATTTCTGCCCCAAAGTCACAAATTCTTATAAATACGAAGCAATTTTCTCCCAGAAGGCACCGAGATGTGATGTGACGACGACGTGGTTGAGGAGATCAATAATGTTTGATTTGCCATACTGGAAGGAACATCCTGTGCGACATGTGATAGACATAATGCACGCTGAGAAAAATATTATTGAGCATATCGTAGGCATATGCATTGGGGGTTCTCATTTCAAGGATGGAGAAAAAGCCCGTGAAGATCCTCTACATGGGAGCTTGCTCTTTGGAGGAGGTAAATGCAGTGATAGCCTACGATAAGGCTGCATATAGAGATGTAGAGGAAGTTTATGAGCTAGAAGATGAACAAGCAGACCCGTGGGTCAAATGCATGGAAGTTTTTCACTAAACAAAATTTGGTTGGTTCTTCGATCAGGTTGGCCTCCCAGAAGACTCTCGGCTTGAAGTTACGCGAGCCATCTTGGAAATTGCAAAGAAGAACATGGCTCCATAATTGAAATGGAAGGGGCCTATGGCCAGGCTTCTGAGAAGGTACCTCTCCGAAGTCACGTTCTCGGAAGATGAAAAATTAATTAAGTATCCCCATAATAGACCCTTATATGTCACGGCGTCTGTAAATGATTGTATTTCCTCGCATGTTTTATTGGATGGGGGGAGCATCCATCAATATAATGCCTATTGGGTCCTTTTACGCTACTGGACTGTCGAAGACAAAGATAGTACCCCATTTATTGGCAATCGCAGGGTATGACAATCAGTCATCCAAGTCGATGGGTTACGTCAACGTAGGTATCACAATGGGAAATATCACTCTTATATCAAATTCCATATGATGAACTGTGAGCCATCGTACAAACTTCTAGTGGGTAGGGTATGGATGCACAACCATGGGTTGGTACCCTCCACCTATCATCAGTGCGCTAAGGTAAACATAAAAGGTAAGGAGGTGGTGAGTCGAGCTACTAAGAAATCCTTTATAAAAGAGGAAGCTCATATGTTGGACGCCGCTTTCTATACATATTTGACTGAAGAAGCTAAGCTGGTAACAAGGTACACCGGGGGAATAAAGGTCCCATCCACCAAAACGATGGTGACCTATAAAGAAGAACGTGACTTGGGTACAATGAGCCCCCTAGTTAATCGAGGTATCTTTGAGACCGAATGACCCCGCGCATTAGTCCAATCGAGCACCAAATCCGAACTCAAAGCTTCCTTAGCGGGCGAACGGTGAGAGAAGTGGATGAGAATCACATAAAGAGGCCCTTGAAAGAATAAGTTGCTCAGTAGTGCAAATGGGTGGTTTTGCCTAATTGCAGAATTATCTATAAATTATAAAGATGTGAGCGGGTAGCTGAAGGTCTGGATGACGAGGCTGACCCAGTTTATGAATGCTTCCTGGTGGATAACCAGGGGAAATGTTTAGTGATTGATAACTCTAGAGGGCAAGATTTTATGGAAGAGGTAGAAGAAGAACTTGAGTGCATGAAAGACAGTCCCAGTCCACAATTTTAAGAGTTGAAGACAATTAACCTAGATAAAGAAGGTTATGATCCTAACCCCATTTTTTTCTCGAAGGACTTAGAGGAGGTGCGTCGAGAGGAGTTGATCAAATTGTTTCTAGAATTCAAAGATGTCTTCGCGTGGAAGTACACCGAGATTCCTGAGGTAGACAAGGAGGTGAGCTGCCACAGGTTGAACGTTTTGCCGTCATCCATCCTGGTGAAGCAGGCCACCCGAGCGTATAAAGCGGAGTTGGATCTAAAGATCAAAGAGGAATTTCAAAGACTACTTACAGTCGGCTTCATAGTTCCAATCCAACATCTGATTTGGATTTTTAGTATCGTACCTGTGGCAAAGAAAGATAAGATTCGGATCATAATCTGTGTGGACTTTAGGGACCTAAATCGAGGATGCCCGAAAGATGAATTCCCGCTTCCTTCCATTGATAGCTTTATTGATGCAACTGCGAGCCACGAGATGTAAAGATTCATGGATGGTTATATGGGATACAACCAGAAAAATATGGATCCGACCGATGCAGAGAAGACTTCTTTCCAAATGCCTTTTGGTAACTTCATGTACATGGTTATGCCTTTTGGGTTGAAGAACGCAGGAGCCACGTACCAGAGGACAATGATGGCTATTTTTCACGATCTTTTCCACAAAACCGTGGAATTTTATGTTGATGATCCGGTGATCAAATCCAAGAAGGAGGGGTCCCACCTGGATGACTTTAGAAGAGTGTTCACTCGATGCAAAAAATACAAACTAAAGATGAACCCCTAAAATGCGCGTTTAAAGTGACTAGGGGGAAATTCTTGGGGTTTGTGGTAAATCAGGGTGCAGATGGACTTGGACAAGCGTCGGGCCATCCTTGAAATGCTAAGACCAAAGTTAGCAAAAGAATTAAAAAGTTTCCTTGGTAAAGTCTCCTACTTGAGGAGGTTTATCCAAGGGCTGGCTGAGATAACGTACCCATTGATGGAGTTGCTGAGAAAAGGCGTGAAGTTCGTGTCGAAGGCGATGCACCAAGACGTCGTGGACAAGTTGAAAGCACTCCTTACTTCTCCTTAGACGATGATTCCCCTGAAGCCAGGTATTCCTTTACGTCTATATCTTACATCAACCGAATGATCTATTGGTGCTTTGTTAGCCCAAGAGATGGTCGGTGTAGAGAAACCTATTTATTACCTGAGCAGAATCATACATGGGCATGAGGCCAGGTATACTAGTACTGAGTGGCATTATTTATCTCTTGTATTTATAGCACAAAAACTTAGGCACTACCTACTATCATTTATAGTCCATATTGTAACTAGGTGTGATCCTATAAAGTTTTTGCTTGCTAGAACTGTGCGAATAAGAAGGGAAGCTCGATTGTTCTTAATCATATCGGAGTATGATCTCAAGTGTGTGGACCCTAGAGCCATCAAGAGCTAAGTATAAGAAGATTTACTGGCCATCTTTCCAACGAGAATGTTCGAGCCACCAGTGAAAGAACTCCCGGGTGACGATCTACATACCAACTTTATAGCATCAAGCCTGGACGAGTGGGGTATGGAATTTTACGGATCTTCGGTAGAAAAGAAGAGGGAGCTGGAGTCATCCTACGAAAATATGGTGAAGAGGTTCGCCTATCTTTCAAGTTAGAATTTGAATGTTTGAATAATGAGGCCGAATACGAGGCACTGGTCTTGGGGTTGCTCGAAGCCCTCCGAAGAGGTATCCTAGTCTTGACGATAAAGGGGGACTCCAACTTGGTGGTGAAACAGGTAATTGGTGAATTCGCCCTGAAGAATATGAGCCTGGCGCCCTACAGAATGATCTTACAACACTTGCTCGGGCAGTTCTAAGTGGTAAAGATCAAGAGGCAGCCCCAAACGATGAATCGACATGCTGACGCTTACGCCACCATTACCCAAAATATTACCTTTGATGGAGAATCAACGGTGGCTCGAATCACAATGAGGACAACTTCCTCGACAGTGTTATAAATGTTGCCCAAAGACGACACGGATGATTGGAAGAGCGAGATCAGAAAGAAACTAAAGAGAGACGAAGGGCCACTGAGTTTAGTTGAGTTGGCACAATACTTTTTCACCAGGGGCAAATTATACTAAAAAAATAAAGGGGCTGGTTGTCCAGATGCATGGACCCCAAGGAAGACAAAAGAAGATTGATTGAGGTGCATGAAGACAACTATGAAATGACCGATATTCCTTTGTATAGAAGGGTACAACGGGTAGGCTATTTTTGGCCTTCGATGAGATAAGATTCTGGGGTAGTACAACGAGAGTGCGCAAAGTGCTGTCTGTTCTATCAGGCAGCAGAGTGCAATTTTATTGATCAACCCTAGGATTGGAGGCAGTTGTATATGGATTAGTTGATAGACGGAGTAATACCTACGGATAAAGAAGATGCCACCAAATTGGGGGAGGTCGAAGAAGTGCTGAAGCAAGCTCACGAGCTGGGCCACATAGGAGGAGCGAAACTCTATAATCATCTCATGACCTTGGAATATTATTGGCCTACAATGGAGAAAGATTCGGCGGAGTACGTTCGTAAGTGTCAAGCTTGTCAACTACACGGGAATATGATCCATGCTCCTTTTGTGGACTTACATTCTCTCTTTACTCCTTTTTAATTCACACTTGGGCGTTCGATTTGGTGCTGGCCATAAACCCGTTGTCACGAGGAAAGATTTGGATTCTGGTAGCCACAGAGTGCTTTACGAAGTGGGCAGAAGCCATACCACTCAAGAAAGCTACAAGAGGAGTAGTGGCCCAATTCATGAAGGAATACATCATCTGTCGATTAAGTATCCCGAAAGTGTTTTTATTAGATAATGGCACCCCGTTCGTGAATAGCGAAGTGAGTTTGCTAACGGATAAGTACTCCATTATCCATCATAAGTCAACGGTAGCATACCCTAAGTGCAATGGGCAGGCGAAGGCCACCAACAAGACCTTAGTAAATATCTTGGCAAAGATGTTAGAAGATTTCCCAAGAATATAGGATGATAAGATCCTCGAAGTACTCTGGGCCTACCGAACAACAAAGAGTAAACCACGGGGATATACCTCATTTTCCTTAGTGTTTGGGGTAGAAGCAGTTTGGTTGGTTGAACTCGAGGTACCTTTCGCCTGCTATAACTTGCGAAGTTCCATGCTCCCTCACAGTCAGAATTTGTAACTCGAATCACTAGAAGAGCATCGGGATAATGCAGTGAGACACTTCATGATGTATAAAGAGCTGTTGTCCAGATCCTACGACCAATTCGTGAGACTGAGGAATTTTAAATAGGGGGACTTGGTTTTTAAAGCATGCACCAGGAATATCATGGATTTGTCATTGACAAAGTTTGAGGCCAACTGGGAAGACACTTACATCGTTTGAGTAGCTCATGATTCGGTTTATTGCGAAATATCTAAGGTGGAGGATAATTTTACTTTCAAACTGAACAACAAGTGGCTAAAGATATACCATGTTTAAATGTACATTTTGCGAATACCCCAGTTTGTTGCATTGTATCTTGTTAATGTTTATTCAAAGGGATGCCCCTCGTAAATGATTGGGCCTATTCGTTTAACATAGTGTGAAGTAAATATTTATGTGGAAAATGTTAACCTCATCTTGCATGGCGTGACTTATATTAATGTAATAGTGTAGCCAATGTTAAAAGAAAAAAAGGGAAAGAAAGAAAACACCAAAGGTCACAATTTTTTTTATTTAATAGAGAAGTACGGTGATTACATGCAAATAAAATAAAGAGGGGGATCAAAACCCCAAACTAAGGAACACCAACAAAGGAAGACATAAACAAGGGTGGCTACGGGCTATCCATAATGAAATGAAGGTTCGCCGATCCAAGCAACAGATGGTCATGTTGGGGGAGAATTAGCTCAAGGTTTCTCTGGTCTGCAATAAGATTGGCCAAATCCTTATGACGAAGCTCCATCTTTTGCTGAATAGACTCCAAGTCGTGTTCCCTCTTGAGAAGCTTAGCCTTCTCCTGAGCAAAAGCTTTATGAGCCTCTTATACCTTCTGTTCAGACATAATCAGTTAGGTCTCCAGACTTACAAGCTCCTCCGAAATAGCTACCTACGAGTGATGAGAGCTCTTGAGCCGATGATAAACGGCAGGTAGGTGAGCTTTCTTGAAGTCATGGATCAGCTTTACCAACCAAGACAATGAGAATCCATCATTGATGAGTACTTTAACATTCCCCAACAATGAATTGATTGTATCAGAACTAAGTTACTCGAGAGGGGTACTGAGGATCTCCTCTAAACTAATGGTGAGCCCGAGCAAGCGATAATCCATCATTCCTGGAATAGGTTGAAGATTACGAGAAATGAAAGTTGAAGGAAAACGGTACAAGAGTTGATCAATCAACACACGAGGACCCTCAGTCAGTATGTGGGGGAAATTGGCCAAAGTCTACCTTATAACTAACTCAGGGGATACTTCAGGAGGATGTGCACTGAAAACATTATCACTTGCGGAAGGTAGCCTAGTGTGCGATGTACTGTCACTTTCGTGGAACTTGGAAGCAACCACCTCGTGCACTTCACCAACATTAGGTCTCTTCTCTTGAACCTGTACAGCAGCATGAGCTCTCCCAAAGATGCAATTTCACATAGAGTCCTCGCCTGCGCAGCTTCATGAGAGACAGGCTCAATTTATGACTCACGTGCTACAGGGCTCGACCTCTACCTGAAATACAAGAAATTTCCAACTGAGAAAAAACACATAAAAATTGCTTGGAAGAATGAATTTTAAGTCCACTATAACTTGGCCTGCCTGACCCTCGGTTATGGGAGATTTTATGCCAATAAGACTTGGCCCGCCTGATCCTAGGTTATGGGAGATTTTATACCAATAAGACTTGGCCCGCCTGACCCTCGATTATGGGAGATTTTATGCCAATAATACTTGGCCCGTTTGACCCTCAATTATGGGAGATTTTATGCCAATAAGACTTAGCCCACTTGACCCTCGGTTATGGGAGATTTCTAAGACCAATACGACTTGGAAAAAATAATAAAGTTTAATTACAAGAGGCATCTAGAAGAAGACAAGTATACCTATGGATGCTGCTCATCAGCAAATTCACGAGTAACCGTTTGAACTACATCTTCTTCCTCAGCCAAAATAGGTGCCACAAATGGACATTGTTCTTGGGGGGCAATCACATCCCCCTACTTCAGTAACCTATTCCAATATCCCTTCTCCTTGGCCCGCAGCAGTAAATTCGAATCACTCCTGACTATGGATTGAGGGCCCGAAAAGGGTGACAAGAACCTGGCTATAAGAGGGGGTGGGGACTAACGGATCAATGGGATCAGGTAAAGATATCTACGAAGCACAATGGAGAGCAAGTTAGAATATAAAGTCAAAAGGAACAAAAGAATTTAGAATATCAAGAGAAAAAGATTACCATGGGTAGCGAACTAACAGGAACATGCGATTTAGGAACAACTTCAACAGTCCTCACATCTGGAACACTTGTCTCAAGACCAGCCTGCTCGCGTAAAAAAAGTAGGGTCAGGTGAATAGCCACTACTTGATTTAGTTGAAGTATCATAAATAACTACCCCTAGGGGGAATTAGAGGTTACCTGCGAAGAAAAAGGGGCAACTATCTCCTGCATCACAGTCTCTTTCGAGGCAGGTAAAACTTCGCCATGCTTCCCTAACAGACTGCTCTCCTCAATATCATCGCAAGAGCCACCTCGTGCATCAACTTTCAAAAGGGGAGAGTTGGAACAAAATATAGTCATCAGCACAAGGTAAAAGATGAAAAGTTAAAGACTTAGAAGAATGATAAAAGTATACCTCTTATTCTTCCAATACGTCCTCTAAAACTTTAAAATCCTGAGGATGTGAGGCAGGTTTAGAAGGGGAAACCATTCTCCTCAACCTGCGTCTTTGGAACAATGCAGTATTCTCTTCTTCTTCTTCTTCTTCTTCTTCTTCTTCTTCTTCTTCTTCTTCTTCTTCTTCTTCTTCTTCTTCTTCTTCTTCTTCTTCTTCATCATCATCATCATCATCATCATCATCATCATCATCATCATCATCATCATCATCATCATCAGAACCATCGACTATATGATTCTTGACCAACTCCTCCTCGCTTGATTCGCCTAATCCCTCCAGCACAAGTTTAATAGGGCTAATTACCTTCCTCTTTTTACTACTTCTGGTAGAATGAGGAGCGTACGAGAAACCAGGGGAAGCCATCTCAGCTGACATAAAATCCCTATCTTCTTTACTAAAGTTCTCCTAAGTTTGTCGAAGCTGATTAAACATTAGACTGACTTCTTAGGCGATTTTGAGGCTAGGAGTACGGACCACTAGGTCTTGTTGGACAGTTTTAGCATTTTAGTTGGGTATTTTTTGGTATCCCTCACATCTGCTCCGACCGAGGCAACGCACGGAGTATCACTTCCTTCAACTGGCCTCGAAGGACCAGGGGCAACAGCAGCTACCTTAGCTGGAGTAGAGGGTTGAGGTTCCCTCTTCCTTTTGACTACAGCTTGATCCACGTAGCGAGTGGAGGCATCTAAAAAAGAACATAGTCATTGGCAGTATAATGCGACCACAAATGTGTATTTAATGTGAGAACACACTATATATTGACTTACTTGAGTCTGCATATATAGGAGTTCTAACTAGTTTGGACATCTAGACAAAATAAATTACATTTTCTTAAGAACTCCATCTCCTGAAAAGGTACAAGCTCCATGAAGAAATCCAGTCCAATAGAACCTTCAAAGGGAAGATAATTCTAACCCTAAAACCACAAATAGGATACTTGCACTGCATCATTCATATCACCTATTTGTTTTAACGGTTTTTCAACACTTCTAATCTTTTTAAAATCAATCTAATTCAAATACAAACCATTTTATTTAATTTTAAATAATTTTCAAATCATTTTTGAATTAATTAAAATATGTTTTTAAAAGTGTTATAGGTATAAATTGAATTTCAGAAACTTGTTTTCTAAGTTGATTGTTTGCCTCGGTAGAAACCAAAAGTGCTAGAGAATTGGACGTGTGCTCTGTAATTATTTTCAACACTCGTTTTTTCCTTCATCCTGTGCATACACATGTTGGTATCCTATCGAGTGGATTTGTGTTTTCTGTTAGACATAAAATGCATACCATTCCTCAGCCCTTGGATCATCTTAATCAACGTACTGCATGCGATTTAACTCATTCCTTGTGAACCTAGTTTAAACCAATCAATATTTGTTATACCTTTGGATTAAATTCAATCTCTTAAGAATCGATCCCAGCCATTGGATTGAGGTCAAAGTTCTGGATCCTTTTACGTTTAGTATAAATAGGACCTAAGCCTCAACATTTAGAGACTTTTGCCATTTCGTCATTTCTGAGAGAAAAGAGAGAGTAGAGAGAAAAGAGAGAAGGGAGAAAGAGAGGGAAAAAAATAAAAGATAGATTAAAAGAAGAAACCCTAAGTTTTCTTGGTAGTTTAACCCCCTTTGTGTTCCTCCCAAACCAAACATTAAAACCTAAATAGTTCCAAACACCAGAAAATCCATTTTCTAGAGTTAGATCCATTTAGGGTTTCTGTGTTCTTGGCATTGTGTTTTTATTTGAAAACCTCTTCAAATCTTTGATTCTCTCAGAACTCATCTCTAAGAGAGAATTAACTTTCATTATTGAAACTGAGTTTTTCTAAAAGAGAACATCACACAATTTTTTTGTTTCTCTTTTTAGATCTATCATTTTTAGATCTATTCTGTTTCAACAAATTTTGAAATAAAAACTCTTAAGTTTTTTAAAATATTTTTCAGATCTTGTGAGTTTTGTGTTTATAGTTTTTTATTTCATATTTTATGAAATACTGGTGTACAAAAATAAAAGGAGCACAAAGAACTCTTGCTAAATTTTTGAGGCGTACAGATCTAAAAAAGAAGTTTTATCGCAAAAATTGTTGAATCAGTCTTTGCATGTTAAGTCTGAATCTGTTTTAATAAAGTAGACTTCTAGTCTAGTTTGGATCTCAATTGGAGGTTTACAATTTCAAAAATATTTTCAAAATCCTGAAATTGTTTAAGACCTTGAACCGTCTTCTGAGCAAGGTATCCTTGAGATCTTTGGATAAATAAAAGATCAAGAAGTCTTGGCTTGAAAAATCAAGATTTAGAAATAACTTTCATTTTAGAACTGTTGTAATTTGTTAGGAAAGTTTGTATAAATCTTGAGAGGGTGAGTTGCATGTTTGCATGTAGTAGCACATTACAAACACTATCTCACACGAACACTTAGACACTATGGTTTTGTCTGAGAATATTGAATTTGAAAGAGTTTCTGGAATCAAAATTCAAAGAGAAAGAGATCAAGAAAAAGGCAAAGAAGCAGCAAGAAAAGATTAAGTTCCAATTCAAAATACCTTTGGAGTGGATATTCTCGTGTAGGAACATTCTGAACTTAGGTTAGGATCTTTGTGGTTTGCTTAGGTGTTGTAACTTGATTTTTATTCTAGTGGATTTTTTTTTGTGCCGCAGAGGGCACCGTGGATGTTTCCCTTGTTTAAGGGTTTTACCACGTTACAATTCCTGTGTCTAGTTCTTTGAATGTTCTTAACTGTTGTTGTGATTGGGACTGAATGGTAACTTTAGTAGATGTTTATTAAAAATTAAAGAGCAAGATTATCAACTATCAAATTTAATCCATATATTCAGAAAATCTTTTATAACACATCTTGTGTTTTTCGAAAATAGTTTTGTCCAAAAAGTTTATTCGGAGTTTACTCGACCATAACATTTTTTTATCAACATTATAAACGAAGCTCTTAGTATTAAAGCCTTTCTTCATAGTGTTCGTGCTGATATAGGCTCAAGTGAAAGCCTGTCGCATTAGTAATAAACTCGGTAAGTCGGGATCGTCTCCACAGGGAAAAAGGACAAACAAAGTCGTAACGACGTTGGAAAGTTTGAGAACCCTAACTCGACTCTAAAAAGAACGAAAAGGTAATTATGGGAGATGGACTAACTACAAGTAGAAATAATAAGAAAATTACCTACAGAATTTAGAAATAAAATAAAAGCTTTTTGACCTACTTAAGAAAATTAAAACTGTAATGAAAAGTGCAAGTGAGAAAAATGAGTCAGGATACACTCCTCTAACCCTAGTTCATTCATCAATGTTAAAACCTAATTCAGAATTGAAATATCAGAGTAAACCCAGTCTTTAGTACTCCCAAGCATTACATATATGAGGGATCGTAGCCCGCACCATACATAATCAAGAGACGAGTAAAGCAATGTTGTCGTAGCTACACGCGCGTTGCACTCTTAAGCATCCCGGTTACCTAGGGCAAATGAGATCAAAAGTCCTACAACGGTTGTGATCACCATACAACACGATTAACTCAGTTATTTAATTCAAAATCAAATTTTACGCATTCATCAATACCATTGGTTGGATTCATGCATCCTAACCCTTAGAAAATTAGCCGAACATAGTAAAACAAGAAGAAAGCTTGATTTTAATAAAAGAAGACATCTAAAATTGTAACTTAGAATTAAGAAGAATGAAATTATTAAATAATCAATTAATTAAAGAAAGTATGAAAACAAGAATGGAATGAATTTACTTGAATTGCAAAAGATTGAATCAAATCCTTACAACAAACTCTTTAAATGAAAACTAGTTTTTTTATTGTCCTCTCTTCAAAACTAAGTAAAAAGCTCCTCTAAAACTGATTAGAAGCCTCCCTAATGTCTGGGAAGACATTGAAATATATACACTACGAAATTTGCAAGAGTTGGAGCGATGCAAGACTCTAGATGGAATAGGATAAACTCAAATCTCAAATTCCGAATCGATCTAGTGGTAATATTTCGGATCAGTCCGCTGAGATCGGATCGATCCCTTTATTTTGGAAAACGGATCGGCCTGTTAAATGGCCTTGATGCAGTGAACTTTGGGGGTCGAATCGATCCTTTTTTTATGAAAACCGGATCGATCCATTAAATGTATCCTTAGATAGCGGCTTCTAGTGTCCGGATCGATTCCTTTTTTTAGGCCATCCGGATCGGTCCGGGTTTCCTTCTCAATTTCCCTTCATTTTTTTTTTCAATTTCTCATGATTATCTCGTGCCTTTAGATCTTCATAACTTCAACTTCAGAACTCAGATTGAAACGTCGTTTCTTTCTATGCACTCGTAGACTCGAGATCTTTGACTTTTATTTTGGGTCCTTGATCGGATTCCTGATGGAAATTAAACTTTTGCCCTTTTGATTTGTCTTCTTTCTTCTCTCTTGCTTCTTCCAGTTTCTTTCATTTCTTCATATATTAAATACCTGCAAAATCAATAAAAAATATGCGAAACTCGAGATACTTGTTAGACGAGTCCATTAGCAATGATATGAGATAATTCAACTCGTTTTACATTGTTCGAGGTAATAAAAGCATCTAAGTTAAGGGGAAAATTTGGAAGAATTTATGCCAAACCCCCTAACTTAGAACTTTGATCATCCTGAGAAATGTAAAAGAATCAAAACATGGCCCAACTCTAAAATGAGATATGATACCTCTTTCGCGAGCAAACGATTGCATTTAGCGTATGCAACAAGCCTTTAAACCTCTAGGTGACCTTAGTAGGACGAGTTGTGTCTCGTGAGGGTTTGTAGTGAATATACCCACAAAATTCATTATTGACTCAAAGAAAAAATCAAAATACTTAAAAATTGTACAATTTAAACTCCCTCAAAACTGGTCACTATAAAATCATATTCATGACTCTCAAGCCATAGTGTGTGTGTGCAAAGCCAAAAATCGAACCGCTAATTTCCACCGATTGATCATTACGTAACTTTTTGAAAATTCTCTTTGATTTCAAAATCTCACTGAATACATTCACAAATGAATCACTCGAAAACATTATTTCTTCCTACGCACTCGTAGACACGAGATCTTTGACTTTTATTTTAGGTCCTTAATCGAATTCCTGGTAAAAATTACACTTTTACCCTTTTGATTCGTCTTCTCTCTTGCTTCTTCCGATTACTTTCTTTCTTTCCTATATTAAATACCTGCAAAATCAATAAGAAATACAAGAAACTCGGGATACTTGTTAGACGAAGCCATTAGCAATGATATGAGATAAATCAACTCGTTTTATATTATCCGAGGTAATAAAAACCTCTAAATTAAGGGAAAAATTTGGAAGAATCTATGCCTAATAAAACCCCCTAACTTAGAACTTTGATCGTCCCGAGCAATGTGAAAGAATCAAAACATAGTCCAACTATAAAATGAGATAGCATACCTATTTCGCGGGAGAACGATTGCATTTAGTGTATGCAACAAGCCTTTAAACCTCTAGATGACCCTAGTAGGACGAGTTGTGTCTCGTGAGGGTTTGCAATGAATATACCCACAAAATTCATTATTGACTCAAAGAGAAAATCAAAATACTTAAAATTATACAATTTAAACTCCCCAAAAACTGGTCACCATAAAATCATATTCACGAGTCTCAAGCCATAGTGTGTGTGTGTGCGAATCCAAAAATTGAACCGCTAATTTCCACCGATTGATAATTACGTTACTTTCCGAAAATTCTCTTTGATTTCAAAATCTCACTGAATACACTCACAAATGAATCACTCGGAAGTGTGGCTATTCTCTCGGTGTGCGTGATACAAGGAGCAAATATTATGGACACAAATTCACGAACACCATTTCAAAAGACAAAATTTTATGGTGAAAAGATATCTTCAACGGAATACGGTTATAGGGAAACGGGAAATATCATCTATTTTTCACGCCATGTAATCTCTTTTATTATCTTTTGTGCCGTAGCTCTCCACACGGTAGACAATTTTGCAATTCGAACTCGGTTAGGACTTTCTTGGGTTTAAGGTGTAATTGGGTAACATGAAAATGGTTGGAAAATCTGGAATTGGAAAATTTTATTATGATGTCCGTTAGTGATTTTTCTGGCATTTGCTCAGTTTCATTTTCTTCTTTTTCTATTTTTCTTCTATTTTCCACACTTTTCTTTTCTTGCTATTTTTCTTGAGCATTCTTCTATTTTTTTCTTGCCCCTTCTTATGCACTTTTCGAACTTTATTTGATGAATATTCGATTTTCATAATTCCAAGCTAATTGGTTTTTTCGAGTTTTCAAACGAAAAGGAAAAAATTTATTAGGCTCAAATTGGGTTGCAAAGGGATGAATTTTTCACGAATTTTTATGGCTAATCTTTTTGGGTAACAAACGATGGCCTGCTTCATTGTCCAAATGCGAGTTGTTTTACCATACGCGTCTCGAGATTAATTTAGTTTAGAGATATTTTAGTGCGCGTTATTAGAGAAAATATCTCACACATTTTCCATAACCGATCAAAACAATAAAATAGAGATCATCAAAGACTTTTTAACAAGCTGAAAAGAACTTTGAGTTAACCATTAACTCAGATTAATTTATAAACTCAAAAAAATGATAGGCTCGAAATCTCACCGGGTTTGTCAATCTCCGCACTTATTCGTAATGTCGTCAATTTTCTTTCAATTTCCATCTTTGATCAATTTTGGATTTGTGCATTTGATTTTTACACTTAGATATAGAAAAAAAAGTGACATTTTTGAAGCTTTTAAATTCCAATATTTATTTATTTTGAAGAAAAATATTTTTGCCTTTTTCAATTTTTTTTTGAAATTTCTGGGCATTTTTGAAAATTTGTGAAGCTTTAGAAATACGCACTCGTCACCCCCCCCAACTTAGATTTTTGCACTGTCCTCAATCAAAAGGACTAAAATCTAAAAAAGGCAAAGCAAGAAGTGCAAAAAATAAAACAAACAAATATTTAAAATGCAAAATGACACTAATACATGACTCAATAATACAACAAAAACCACCCCATACGCGTCGGGGGTGCGACGACCTCTCATCTCTCCACAAACTCACCCGACCCGATGAATGGGGTTCAATGCTCTCCTTGTCTGTCCCGTCTTCATATCGTAAATCAATAATTGGAACAAGTTGGTACCTCGCCCATAGATAAGGTAAAGACCGGGAGACTCGTCGTGACTACTCGAAAATGGATCCTCGTGATGCCTACTCAAAGCATGCCCTACGTGCACCGACTCAGAGGGAACATCTAAGTTTCTTTTAATTTTTGGAACGCATGGGTTAGGCTCTAAGTCAGACGAAACACAAATTTTCTCCTCAATCGCCTCAGGAACATCAATTGGTATGGGTGGATGGTCATAAAGAAGGAATTCATCGATTTTATCTTGCCATTCTCTTTCTTCTAAGTGACCACAAGAGCCCAATAGGGATTGAACTTCAATAGTAAGGCTCTCATCCACCGGCCCGAATTCTTTTTCAAAGTATTCAAGACTTATATCTCCTAATTCTCTCTCTCTCTCTCTCTCTCTCTCTCGAGTGTTTAGAACATTCTCTTTCTCGCTCTTCTGAAGACTTATGTGATGTGGAAGGATGGTCATTATGAAGGAATTCATCTATTGTATCTTTCCATTCGCTCTCCTCTAAGTCACTAAACAAATTCAATAAGGGTTGGATTTCTAAATTCGGTCTCTCATCCACATGCCCAAATTATTTTTCAAAATCTTCCATGCTCACGTCTCCTAACTTTCTCTCTCGAGTAATGCCTATGTCCTCACTTACTCGCCCGATCTCTAACTCCACTATGATTCTCTCCTCTAACCACTCTCTCTCTCTCTCTCTCTCTCAATCGCGGTTACAACACACACCTCCCCCACCTTTCTTTTATGATCAAAATTACCTCTCTCGCTTGTGGGACCTCTCATGCTCGTGTGCTTCCTCGATAAGATTTGTTTCCCGCGGTTCTCTTTCATAGCCCTCATTCATAATGTTATTAAATATATTTGTCTAGAGGGTCATGTTCCCAAATGTTAATTGCATTCGCCCACTTCGAGTATTGATGAGAGCATTAGCCGTAGCTAAGAATGGGAGACCCAAGATGACGGGAACATGATTGCTCGGGAGAATGGATGGATCCTCATCCCAAATAACAAAATCCACCAGGAAGTAGAATGTGTCAACTTGGACGATCACATCTTCGATAATTCCCTGAGGCATCTTCACGGAGCGATCCGCGAGTTAGAGAGTCATATTTGTGGGCATGAGGGCTCCCAAATCAAGTTGCATACAGATTGAATAAGGAAGAATGTTAACACTTTCCCCTAAATCTATTAGCGCTTCCCATGATGCACGTGATGGTGGGTGCACCCGGATCTTTATATTTGAGTGGAATATCACTCAGCAGCACGGAGCTGACGTTTTATGGTAGACATATGTTCTTTTTGACCTTTAGCCTTTGTTTTACCGTGAGTAAGTCCTTAATGACTTTTGTGTAAGATTTAATTTTCTTGATGGCATCGAGGAAAGGTAAATTTAACTTAACTTTCTTAAGAACGTATAAGATATCATCCCGGGAGGTCTCTTTGGATTGAGGGATCAACCTTTGAGGATATGGGGCTACACTCGGAGGTTTCACCACCACTTCAGGCTCTCTTGTGTCATCATTAGTAATCTTTTTCTTGGAGACATCTTTGGCCTGTTTCATGCCGGGTGAAATCTCCTTTTCATTTTTATCATTGTGTGGAAGAGGTGAAAGGTCAACTACTCTCCCACTACGCAGAGTGGTAATTGTACTACATTGCTCAAGATGTGCCTGGGATGTAGAGCTAACACTTGATTGATCTTGGGGTGGTCTTTGCCCTTGGGACGGGAACTTACCTTTCTCTTGGATACTTAACACCAATCACAACTTGTAGATGTTCGCATTCATGTGAGTGAGCATGCGATCATATCTAGTATTGGTTGCATTCTGGGAGTTGATAAACCGATTTATTATATCCTCGAGGTTCCTTCGCGGTGGTCTAATATATGAAGCTGGAGGAGGTGGTGCTTGCTGGAATTGAGGAGGGGGTGGAGGTGGGACAACCTGTGAATGTGGGTTCATTGCAGCTTATGGTTGCCGTAGTTAAAACCAGGATGATTTTTCTACAAAGGGATATACGAGTTCCCATGCGAGGCGTTAAAATTTTCCTTGAACCCTCCTATAGCATCCACCTGCTCGGTGTGCTTGGATTTGTAGGAGAAAATCATCGGGCATGCCTTTGTGGAATGACCCGCCTCACAGATAGCACACACCCTTTCTTTCGTGACATGGATGGATCTGGAGATATCTCTCAATCGGCTATCAAGCAAATATTTCATATCTCTCTGAAACTGATCAAATCGACGATCTATTATGGTATTAATATCCAACTGGAATAAACTGAATGCATTATGTGTGGTCGATGCTTGTCTAGGATGGATTTGAGTATTAGGATCAGATGTGTCTCATGCTTGAGTAGTCTGTGCAACATACTTAAGATGGGCCTCAGCATCACTACTGTCTAATTCCCAGAATGGTCATTCACACATAGTTTGCATAAGTTGTTTGGAAGTCACTTGCAGCCCATTATGGAAGAAAGATATCAAGTGGTGTTTTTCAAAACGATGATGTAGGAATGCACTCACCAACTCTTGGAAACGCTCCCAACACTTGTCCAAAGGCTCATTATCTTGTTGTCAAAAACCTTGGATTTGAGTCTTGACAGACTTGGTCTTGTACGGTGGGTATAATTTTGAGATAAATGTGGATTGCATATCCCTCCAGGAAATAACAGAGTTCGGGGGTAGAGACCATAGCCAGGTCTTGGCTTTATCCTTTAAGGAAAAGGGGAAAACCTTTAAGCGAACGACATCCTGCTTGCAAGTTTGGTCACTAAATATGTCGCATGCCTCTTTGAACTATCTTATATGAAAGTATGGTTTCTCCGAATCCATGCCATGGAAAGTACGGAGAATATGTATCATCCCATTGCGGAAGACATTATACGGGAGTAAAATGCAACCAGGGGTGACAGTTCTTTTGGGAAAGAGTAAGTATTTCATGGGACGATAGGGTGGATTTCACTCTCCAGTGCTGAAACTAGCGGCGTCAGACATCGATCCTTCTTCAAATGGCTTGGAATATTCACTCGGTGTCCTAGATGTGAGACTCGAGGATTGACTCAGGGTGTAACTACCGATAGAGTGCTCAGGAGTAGGAAGTGGAACCCAAAATTATGGGATGCGAGGCGTGTGGGGACTGTCAGAGTTATACTCAACAATTGGATTTTCGTGGATTCTGATTGGAGTATTTTGAGGAGTTTGAGTATGTTAATGATTTTGCATTTAAGGCTTTTGAGAGATAATTTTTTTTTTGAATTTTTTGCCTAAGCTTTTAGATTGACTCGATCTAACCTAAGTCTACCTTAGTCCCCGACAACGGCGTCAAAAACTTGACGCGGCCACAAATGTGTATCTAGTGTTCGTGCTGATATAGGATCAAATGCAAGCCTGTTGCGTTAGTAATAAACCCAGTAAGTTGGGATCATCTCCACAGGGAAAAAGGATGAACGAAGTCGTAATAACATTGGAAAGATTGAGAACCCTCACTCGACTCTAAAAAGAACGCAAAGGTAATTAAGGGAGATGGACTAACTACAAGCATAAATAATAAGAAAATTACCTACAGAATATAGAAATAAATTAAAAGCTTTTTGACCTACTTAAGAAAATTAAAAACTGTAATGAAAAGTGCAACTGAGAAAAATGAGTCAGGATACACTCCTCTAACCATAGTTCATTTACCAATGTTAAAACCTAATTCGGAATTGAAATATCTGAGTAAACCCAGTCTCCAGTACTCCCAAGCATTAAATATATGAGGGATCGTATCCCGCACCATACATAATCAACAGACGAGTAAAGCAGTGTCGTCGTAGCTACACGCGCGTTGTACTCTTAAGCATCCCAGTTACATAGGGCAAACGAGATCAAAAGTCCTACAATCGTTGTGATCACCATACAACACGATTAACCCAGTTATTTAATTCAAAATCAAATTTTACGCATTCATCAAGAACATTGGGTTGGATTCATGCATCCCAACCCTTAGAAAATTAGCCAGACATCGTAAAACGAGAAGAAAGCATGATATTAATAAAAGAAGACATATTAACTAGTAACTTAAAATTAAGAAGAATGAAATTATTAAATAATCAATTAACTAAATCAATTATGAAAGCAAGAATGGAATGAATTTACTTGAATTTAAGAAGCATGAATCAAATCCTTACAGCAAACTCCTTAAATGAAAACTAGTTTTTTTTTATTGTTCTCTCTTCAAAACTAAGTAAAACGCTCCTCTAAAAACTTATTAGAAGCCTCCCTAATGTCTGGGAGGACATTGAAATATATACACTACGAAATTTACAAGAGTTGGAGTCATGCAAGACTCTACGTGGAACTGGATAAACTCAAATCTCGAACCCCGAATCGATCTGGTGGTAATATTTTGGATCGGTCCGCTGAGATCGGATCGATCCCTTTATTTTGGAAAATGGATCGGTCTATTAAATGGCCTTGATGCAGTGAACTTTGGGGGTCAGATCGATCCTTTTTTTATGAAAATCGGATCGATTTGGTAAATGTATCCTTAGACAGTGGCTTCTAGTGTCCGAATCGATTCCTTTTTTTAGGCCATCCGGATCGGTCCGGATTTCCTTATCAATTTCTCTTCATTTTTTCCTTCAATTTCTCATGATTATCTCGTATCTTTAGATCTTCATAACTTCAACTCCAGAACTCGGATTGAAACGCCGTTTCTTCCTACGCACTTGTAGACTCGAGATCTTCGATTTTTATTTTGGTCCCTTGACCAGATTCTTGATGGAAATTACACTTTTTCCCTTTTGATTCGTCTTCTTTCTTCTCTCTTGCTTCTTTCGATTTTATTTTTCATATATTAAATACCTATAAAATCAATAAGAAATACATGAAACTCGAGATACTGTTAGACGAAGCCATTAGCAATGATATGAGATAATTCAACTCGTTTTACATTGTCTGAGGTAATAAAAGCCTCTAAATTAAGGGGAAGATTTGGAAGAATTTTTGCCCAATCATAGTACTCAAAGGGAACATCGAGTTGAAGGTGGAAAAATTTCATAAACCCAACTCTGTGGGAGGATATATCTCAACCTTAGGATATTGAGGTTCTTTGAGAATGTTGCTTTGGAAATCATCGAGCTGGTTCAGCCAGAAGACCGTTAGGTACATCGCTGGCCTTCTCCCTCGAGCCTCGTTTCTCAGAATGATAGGATTGGATTGGTAGTTCGCATAGAGATTTACCACATCTAAAGTTAGATAATTAACACAAGCAAAAGAAAAGTTTATAAGCTTTTTACAGGTAAATTGGCTTAGTAGAGGTGTTCCTTAATCGTAACCAAATTGCAAGGCTACACGATGGGGGTGGGGGGAGGCTGTAGATTGAATAAAATGAAGACCATTCCATGTAAGAGGGTAAATAAGAAGGGATCAGTAGAAGGGGGACGTTGTTCGATGGGAAGTTCCTAGCAAGTGCTTCATCGAGGGGAGTGATAAGAAGTTCCTCCTCAGCAAAAAAGTCATTGGTGAAAAACTAGTCCACCCCAACATAGGGTCGAGGTAATAATGTTTTGGTCTATCGATCAAAGAGATGAGAGGATTTTTTACACTCTTATGATTCCAACAACAGATCCTGACGATTCTGATGGGCTGAGAACCGGGGTAGTTACGAGTTAGGGCATAGTCCGAAAAGTGAGCATAAAGGAAAGCTATTAAAAGAACGTGATTCATGTGATTGGAAACATCAAACCTGCCAATGCTCCTAGCTTAATCTGCCACCACCCGATCCAACCAAGTATGTAATGAACCAAGTATGATAGCTGCGAGGGGAAGCTTCACGTCACTGGACATTCGAACAACCATATTTATCAAGTCCTTTCGGGGGTAATCATGGGTCTTTCCCGGGAGATAGATATTTGACAACATCACCCAGATGTAACCAGTTAGCTCGATCTGAGAATCAAAACCCTTTCCATCCATGGGTTGCTCGAACATTTGCTTTCCACGAGTATTTTCCTTTGCTGCCTCGCGAGCCCTAATCACTACTTTGTCCTCAATAAAGTAGAAGTACGTAATTACCTCTGAATAGGTACACTTGTAATATAACCATACAGTCTTTCATAAGTGCTTCTAAATCATTCCTCTAGTCCTTCTCTTTGCTGGAAATAGCTTCTTCAAAAAACATATCAAATCCCGCTGCCTCTAACCCTAACAACTCACAAACGTCTTCGAGGGTGATAATAAATTTCCCCAAAAAGGCCACAAAGGTGTGTGACCTGTGGCTCCAACGAGAAACGAGTACCTCGAGGGAAGTGTTGTTTCTGGCAAGACTGAGATCACCTAGACAACTGGAACAGGATAAGCCAATAAGAGTAAGTTGAATAGAGTATTTGGGGTGGATATAGTCGGTCTAAGTACCTAACCCCTCACAAGAACCAGATAAAGCTTCGAACTCCACCTTGGAGTATCGAAAATCACCATGATCAACGCAAAATCGGGTAACGGTGGTGGTAGGGATGTAGGATAAGTCCTCAGCATCCTCATCCATCGTCCATCAACCGGCTCTAGTTTGCTGGGAAACCTCTTCGCCGTCTACTAGAAGCGATCAGACTCCATGAAGTAGGAAGTGCGGTGATAACATGCCCATTGGTTTTGGTGCGCCTAAGTTTCAGAGGAAGCACCCCTAGAAGAGTGAGTTCTCTTAACGATTAGTGCCTAGGGAAAATTTAAGAGAATAAGGTAAGAGGGTAAGTTGAAAGGAATGAAGTTGGAAAAGAAGGCAAAGTCTGTTCTCACACAAGCTCAGCTCAAAGACAAAATCCCAAAGGTGGAGATTTGAAATGAAGGCACAACCCCTTTTATAGGGGTAACACAGACCCCAATGGGCGAAAAAAGGAAGTGCTTAAAGAAGCATAATAATAACCAAATTAGCTTGCGTGTTCACCACGCACATGTTGCAACAGAGTTCAAGGGGTACAATGATAATATTTCAGGAAAAAATAGGCGAATGAGAAATATGGGGAACACACGCATACCCTGGTGCTTCCACGCATCATAGACAGAAGCACAAACGACAACCTCATTAAATGAAACATGCTTGGAGTCTTTTTGTCTTGGTAGAATTGAAGAGTTTTAGGGTAAATTTCAATAAACCTCTTTACTTTCCCCGAGGCATATGCCATGAGTAATTATGAAACATAACAAAAGGAAGATATATTATTTTAAGTATGGAAAGATATTCATTAAACAGACGAGGCGGTTCGAAAGATAGAGAAATATACAACTCCTCCACTACTACTAATTTCTTATTCCTTATAAACCAAGTTCCCATGGATATTGAAAACTTATTGCAGGAAAGGATTGGAGATCAATAAAGGATTTCGTACATATATTTCTTCATGTAATAAACAAATAAATCTATGAAGTGGCAAATATAGGTGGGAGTCCCCGCCAAAGAGTGATTAACTTAGTTAATTTGTTGATTGGCAGACGATGATGGAGGAAGAAGGTCACTCGAGCGAGTTATCTAAAAGATTCTCCATATTAATGGCTCAGAGGACTTACCTCGAAGATTCTCCTACGAATATGGTTCAAAGGATCCAACTCGTAGATCAAAGTCACTTGAATGAAGATAGTTTGTAATAAGAAATAGAAGGAATTGTATTATGTACTTGATCTTATGTTATATGTTGAGTGAGGTTGTTTGGTACCCATGAGGGACCATGCCTGGAAGGGAATGAGAGAGCTAACATGCTCTATCGAACAACCTCCTCTTGGTAATCTCGCAGGGACATGGTTTGGAGGATTGAGAGCATGGAAACATTGGGAATACAATTACCAACCTTCTTGGCATACTTGGGAAAAAATTCACTTAGTACATATGGTTGCTCGAGCCACTGCAACTGAGCTACCTCAACTCTTACTTGTTCGAGGTAACCTCCTCGAGGTACCTCAATCTTGCATCCCTGGTCTTAAGATAGTTCTTAACCAACAAACAGAGAACTAAACAATGGAGCTACCTACCAACCGAGCAACCTTAAAGTAGACACCATCCTGCTTGACTGATGTGGCCATAAACCTAATAGAGTCACTGTTTACACACTTTCTGACATCATAATGTCTGACAGTTAGGGACTCAAAGTTACGGCACTCAAGTGGGTTTATCCTTAGGACGACAGGTCTAGTTCACCAAACCTGACCCTTTAGCCATTATAAGGTAACGTCCAAGTTGCCACATCATGTCCATCATTAATGCGCACCATACCTCCAGCTAATGAAACAATTTTTCGCCAAGTTATGAGATCCCATGCATTTAATGCAATATCTTTTGCATTAGTGGGAAGTACTTGTGCATTTAATAAGATCGATCATATTGAACACGAATAAGTTTAATCGAGTAACTTGTCCTTCCTATAAATACACCAAACAAACAGTTTAACAGTGAGAGTATTCTGAGCCTAGAATTATTGCCCAACTTCCTCCATACACGAGAGATATTGTAAGAACATTATTTCCCACGCCCATTTAATACCTATATCAGGGAGTATTAATTGAGCTCGAAGTTCCTGCCTTGCATGTATTGTGCCTAGAGTGCTTGATCTTTCTCCCTCCGACAAAGCTACTTGCGGGTCTCATCTATTTATTATGCCTGTTGTGTATTTATTGTGCCAACATATCAGTTAATACAAGTCTGAATATTGAATCCATTTTCCTATTATTCACATGTCTTCACTGTCAGCCTTTAATACTTCATAGTGTCAATCCCGATCTTGATAAGGGGTTACACCTCACTTAAAACTAACTGTATTCCAAGAACCCACATCTTACAATCAGCTTGCCGACAAGGTAATCTATGCAGATTAGTTAGTCGGGACAGTGATTAAGTAACCAACTTAAATGTTGAACGATAGTAAAGCTATAAATTCTACTAATGTTATTTTTCGATAAAATTGTAATGAGTTTTGTTCACATTAGTTATCAGCGGCGGCCAGATGTATTAGGAATGTATGTGCATTTTCCTTTATTTAGGAATGTGTACATGTATTCCTATTTTTAACCCAATCAAGTAAAACTTGTTTTTAACTTTTTAAGTTGTACACGAAGTTTTACGACCTTTTTATTATTAACTTGTTAAAGATGAAGTTATACAATAAGCACTTTTCTAAAGTTGGAAAAGTCTGATAAGCTAAGGAGTAAACGTTTCTGGAGTTGGGAAAATTTGTAATTAGGTGATAGTACCATATTCCTGAAAAAAGAAATAAAAAATAGAAGAAACTTGCAAGTTCATTGAACTGGCTTAATGTCGAACTATCAATGGTACTTGTGAGGGTGATCAGAGACATTCTCAGTTTGTTTTTGAACTAAGATCTCTTACGAATAAGTATGCTCGGTAGGAAGACTTAGATTATATGGCTCTTGTGCATATGTTAATTTTACATATGTAAATTCTATACTAAAATTGACTTCTGGATAAATGGCCTGAGCCACCATTTTTTTGAAAAATAGACTGAAGAATAGTAATAATGTCGCCCGATCATCCGTCGGGTCTTTGTTGCGATTGAGAACACACTATATATTGACTCACTTGAGTCTGCATATATAGGAGTTCCAACTAGTTTGGATATATAGACAAAATAGGTTAGTATAGTTTGAGAACTCCATCTCCTCAAAGGCACATGCTACAAGATGAAATTCAGTCCAAGAGAATCTTCAAAGGGAAGTAAATTCTAACCCTAAAACCACAAATAGGACACTTGCACAACATCCTACATATTATATATGTGCTTGAATGGTTTATCATCACTTGAAATCATTTTAAAATCAATTTATTTCTAAACAAATCATTTAATATAATTTTAAATGATTTTTGAATTAATTAAAAATTGGTTTTAAAAGTTTTGTGGGTTGAAATGGAATTTCAAAAATTTGAATTCTTTGCTGATTGTTTGGCTGGGTAGAATCCGAAAGCGCTAGCGACTTTGGGGTGTGATTTGTAATTAGTTTCATACGCGCGTCTCAGCTTAATCCTGTGCGTACACGTGTTGGTTTCGAAGCGGCTAGATTTTTGTTTTCTTATACTCACATTTTGCATATTCAATCTCACCCCTTGGAGTGTTTTAATCAACGTACTGCATGTAATCGTTTTCAATCCTTGTAATCCCAGGATTACCCAATTAGTGACCTTAGAACCCACCGCCTGAGTTAAAACCGTTGGATCAAAGTCAAACTAGTTAGACTTGATCTCAGTCGTTGGATTGATGTTGATGTTCTCGTTCCTTCTTCGCTTAGTATAAAAGGAGACCAAGCCTCAACATTTTGAGACTTTTGCCATTTCGTTAAGCCTGAGAGAAAAGAGAGTAGAGAGAAGAGAGAGAAAAAAGAGAGTAGAGAGAAGAGAGAGAAGGGAGAAGGGAGAATAGAGAAGATAGAAGGAAACAAAAGAGAGAGAGAGAGGGAAGAAAACATAGTTTCTTCATAGATCCAAACCTCTGTGAGATTTCTCCTTAACCAAACAACAAAACCTAAAAGTCCCATAAATCAGAACACCCACCTTTTAAGAGTTTGATCGTTATAGGGTTTCTGTCTTGTTGGTTTTGTATTCTTCATTTGAAGACCTCTTCAAATACATTGATTCTTGACATGACTAAGAATGTGTCTCAGAAGTGCGTACTCTATAGGCTCAAGTGGAAGCCTGTAGCTCAAGTAATAATCCGATAAGTCGGGTATCAATTCTCAGGAAAATAGGACAACAGAGTTGTAACGACGTTGGATAGACAAAGAAATCTTAAGTCCGACTCTAAAGAAAAAGGAAAAGATGATCTGTTTTGAGAATTGACTACAACTAAATGCAATTTTGAAAATATTTATTTAATGCATCAACGTATGAATGAAATATAATTATTCTAAATTTCCTAAATTACTGATAATGATTGAACTGAAACTTGAACTATATGATGAAGAAAACAGGGTGGGAATACAATCCCCCAACCCTAGTGTATTGATGGTATAAAACTAATCGTAAATTTAAATGATTAATTAGATCCAGAATTTAGTACTCCCAAGCGTTACGTATATGTAGTTCAAGCCCTCACCAAACTTAATCTGAGGACGAGTAAATCGGTATTGCGATAGTTACACTCGAATTGCATTCTGAAGTATCCCGATTACCCTGAAGGAAACGAGATCCAAAGATCTACAATTGTCGTGTTTCTACGCAATACGGTCATAATCAAATCATTAAATTTAGAGGATTAGTTTTATACACATGCAACTACCACATCAGGTTGAGTTCATTGCATCCCAACCTTAGAAATCTAGCCTGACATATGAAAACTGGTAGACAACACGTTTGGAATGAAAGAAAACATTTTTAATACTGAATGATGAAGATGAAGAGAATAACCAATACTTACTAACAAAATAACTACTGCAGTAATAAAAGAAGTAATTGGAAGAAATTTACTTGAATTGCAACTGGGATCAAAACTTGGGTTTATATGTTATTCTTCCCTAAAACTAATTACAATTGCTTCCTTGATGATTCAGAAGCCCCCCCCCCCCCCCCACATGTTGGGAGGAGTTTACAATATATCCTCTACGGAATAAAAGAGTTTAAACCCAGTAGGATTCTAATTTTTACAAGTGGATAATTCCAAAAAATCGAGAACAGAACCGATCCTGTTAAAGGGTTCGGTTCGATTATATTTTGACAGCTTTTACAAGGAGTTCTTCGAGCATGGGATCGGTTCTTTATTTTTCTTCTTTGGTTCGGTTCCATCTTTTTGACTCTTCACAGAAAGTTTTGCAGGTGTAGGATTGGTTTGTTTTCTCCTCACTTCGGTTCGGTTCAATTGTGTTCAGCCTTTATAGAAACTTCCCCATGATGGATTCGGTTCTTTTTCTTTCCCTTGGGTTCGATCTGTTTTGTCAACTTTTGCAGAAACATTTCCTTATTCTGCTTCTTTAGAGATTTTGGTACGGAACTCAAATCAAATCACTAAACACCTGCGAAATAGATGAAACATACACGAAACTCGGCTTACTCGTTAGAACTTGTCAATATCAAAGATATGATATAAATCCACTTGAATTACACTTTGCGGCGCGATAAAAGCCTCTAAATTAAGGGGATAAATGGGAAGAATTTATGCCTAATCGAACCCCTCTAACTTAGAACTTTGATCGTCCCGAGCAATGTAAAAGAATCAAAACATGGTCTAACTCGAAAATGGGATAGAATACCTCTTTCGCTAGAAAGCGATTGCATTTAGCGTATGCAACAAGCCTTTAAACCCCTAGGTTACCCTAGTAGGACGAGTTGTGTCTCGTGAGGGTTTGGAGAGAATATACCCACAAAATTCGACTCAAAGAAAACTCAAAATACGCAAAAATTGTATAATTCAAACTTTTTAAGAAAATAGTCATCATCAATCATGTTCAAGAGTCTCAAATCATAGTGCGCGTGTGTGAAACCGGAAATTTAACCGCGAATTTCCACTGATTGACCATTACGTTACTTATCCGAAAATTCATTTTGATTTCAAAATCTCACGGAATGCTCTCACAAATGAATCACTCGGAATGTGGCTATTCACTCGGTATGCGTGATTTATAAGAGTAAATGTAATGGAATCAAGTTCACGCATACAAGTAGAAAGACGAAAGTTTATGGCAATCGGTTCTCATCATTGGATTACCGTCATAAGAAAGCACGAACATTGCCTCTAACTCATATTTTTGATCTCTTTTATTATTTTTTTGTGCTTTATCTCTCCACGTGGTAACCATTTTCGCAATTTTGGACTTGGTTAGGACTTTTACGGGTTAAAGGTGTATTGGGTAAAATGGGTATGGTAAGTAAATCTGGAATTGGAAAAGTTTCTTATGATATCCATTTGTGCGTTTCCGGGCTTTTGCTAATTTTTTTCTTTGTCTTTTTCTATTTTTCAAGCTTTTCTTTTCTTGCTATTTTTGTTGAGCATAGTTATTTTTTCTTTCCCCTTTTTCTGCACTTTCTGGTCTCTTTTCTGGGATTGTCCCCTTTTTGCAATTCCGGGCTAGTTGGGGTTTTTCGGGTTGTCAAACGAAGGGGAAAAATTTATTCGGCTCAATTTGGGTTTCAAAAGGGATAATTTTTCACTACTTTTTTTGGTCAATATTTTTGGGTGACAAACGAAGGCCTACTTAATTGTCCAAAATACTAATTGCGTTACCATATGCATTTCGAGACGAATTAAGTTTAGAGATCTATTTGAGCACGTTTTTCAAGGCAATATCACACACATTTTTCATAACCGATCAAAGTGAAAGAATTTGAGATGCTCGACGACTTAATTTGACGCTGAAAAGAACTTTTGAGTTAACAATTAACTCGGATTGATTTATAAATTTCACAAAAATGAAAGGCTCGAATCTCACCGGGGTTGCTAATCTCCACATTTATTCGTTAAGTCGCCTACGTTCGATCAATTTCCATCTCTGGTCAATTTCGGTTTTGTGTATCGTGTTTTTACAATTTGAGACTTTAAATTGACTTTTAATGATATTTTCAAAAAATTTGAATTCCAATTTTTATTTATTTTGAACAAAAATATTTTTGGGTTTTTCAAGATTTATGATTTTTTGAAATTTTCTGGGCATTTTTGAAAATTTGTGAAGTTTTAGAATAGCGCCCTTGTGCCCCCCTAACTTAGACTTTGGCATTGTCCTCAAGCAAAAAGGACTAAAATAACTCAAAGGGAATTAAAAGTGCGAGAAAATAATACAAACAAATGAAACAGAAATGCAACATTTATATAGCTAAATAACAAACTGTGTTAGGGTACGGAGAAAACACACAACCAACACTGATGAAACAACCATTTCAAACACACACAAATAGCAAACACAGACAGGGGATTCATTGGGGAGGCAAATTTGAGGGTCCGGGTGCATTGGGATCGTAAGGATCATAGAAGTAATTGGGGGGGGGGGGTGCACCGAAGTTGAGCTGGAATAGATGGGCTTGGAGTTGTTGCATCATGCTCGTGTCCCTCCGGTAGGCGGCTTGATCTCGGTTGTATTGGGTGATGAACCCGTCAAAATAGGATTCCGCCACTGCCAGATACCTATCCAAACCCGTACTCGGGGGCTTGAAATCCGAGTCATCATCCTCATTGTATTCTTCTTTATCATCCCCTCCCATCTCAACATCCTCAGCCACGGGTTCTTCAACCGAAATCTCCTCCTCGACCTCTAAATTAATCGCCTCCCGGGCTGCTCTAATGGCATCCCTTTGCTGGGCACTCCGCGTGCGGGATACCTTCCCAATGGGCTCCGGGAGGCGTGGGAAAGCTTGAAGTGGATGGATACCAACGTCAGTAAGGAGGGAGGTGATGAGGTGGGCAAAAGGGAGGGGTACCGCACCTTTTTACTCCCAGGCCGCATAAATGATATCAACATAGAGCATACGGTCCAGATTTAGAGTGAAATTGGGGTCGAAAAGGTGGTACACGAGTGTGGCTTTGAGAGGGAACATCGCCAAGTCGTTGGAGGTTTGAAGCAAATTGGCGCACATTATATGGAAAGTCATGCGCGCCTTATCATTGAAGCGGACCACGGGGAAGGTACCCCGTTCCCAAATATCGTTGGGCACAAGTCGGTCAATGCATTGTTGTTTAGGAATGGTGGGGGCGTTGGTTGGGTAGTTATAGACGTTCGGGTGGGGGACGCCCTTATCATCAAGTTTGCGGGAAAGGATGGCTAAGGAGAATGGTATGGGGTGGCCGTCAACAAAGGATTGTCACTCAAACTCGCCCTTGCGGATGCGAGATCCATAGAAGGACCGGACTTCGTCCACCAAGACGATATGGTGGGGTTCCTGTAGGTATTGTGTCCACCCCCTCTAGAGCAAGAGGGTGGTGACGGGGCGGGGCAGCTCGTCCCAGTTGACAACTCACTCAATGTGCAATTGGCGAGAGAAACGAAAAAACTTTTCGCACCATACGCGCTCCATATGGGAGCGGTATTGCCCATTGCCGTTGGGCAGAACTTCGTTTGACATGTATTTGGCGGGAAGATCTTGATTATCCATTGGGATAATGTTGAATTTAGGAGATGAAAGGCTTAGGCTTGTAGAGAGGGAATAATTTGGAGGTGTGAGTGTAAGAGTAGGGAAGATGTGTTATTTATAGGTGGTGGGGAGAGGTTTGGGTGAAGATTTTTGGAGGGAAAAAGGAGTAGGTCTTTTTGGGGGGAAAAGGGGGAATAATGGAGGGAAATGAGGGGATAGGGGGGAGTAATAGGCTCCTTGGGAAGAACCAAAATCGCAGAACCCGAACCGATCCGGTTCAGGGGAGATTCGATTCAGTTTTGGGGAATTTTTTATTTTACAATTTTTCCAAACCGAATCGATCCGGTTTGAGGATTCAGTTCGGTTCCCTTTTGAGAAAAACCCTCTTCTCTCTTTGCTGCACTAGAATTGCAGCCCTCGAATTTCTGGATGCTTTCGCATTTATTCCCCCACTTGGATTTATCAGCGCCCTCGCAAAGTGTGTGTTGGATTGCATGATCTTAACCTTACCTCACGTAACCTACCTACAGACTCAATCTACTCTACCGAAACACAACTACTATACACAAGAAATCACCCCATAGGCGTCGGGGGTACGGCGACCTCTCTACCAAGCTCATTCGACCCCGTAAATGGGGTTCGACAACTCAACGGTATCGACTTCTTCCACACACGCCTCTAGATATGGCTTTAGGCGTTGTCCATTTACTTTGAATGTATTTTCCCCTTTCAAATCGTCTAACTCCACAGCTCTGTGAGGGAATAAATTATTCACAATGAATGGGCCAGACCATCGTGACCGCAATTTGCCTGAAAATAGATGAAACCGAGAGTTATAGAGAAGCACGTTTTGTCTGAAAAAAAACTCTTTGCGTCGAATAATGTTATTGTGAGCTAGTTTCATCATTTCTTTAGAAATTTTGCATTCTCATACGCGTCATTGAGTATCTCTTCTAACTCATTTATTTGAAGCTTGCGAGCTTCACCGGCTTTATCCATGTCATAATTTAACTTCTTAATTTCCCAATATGCCTTGTGCTCTAATTTAACGGGAAGATGGAAAGGTTTGCCATACACAAAGAGAAATGGGGACATGCCGCGTGGATTTTTTTATGCGATACGATAGGTCCATAGAAAATCATTTAATCGAAGTGACTAATCTTTTCGAGTGGGATTGACGGTCTTCTCGAGAATGTTCTTGATTTCCCAATTTGCTAATTCGGTCTGCCCATTCGTTTGGGGATGATAGGTCGTTCCAACCTTGTGAACGATGCCATACTTTCTCATGAGCTTTGCGAATGGTATGTTGCAAAAGTACGTGCCATTATCACTAATTATCTCTTTCAGAGCACCGAAGCGGGAAAGTATGTGTTCCTGTAGGAACCTAATCACCACTTTGCTGTCATTTGTCTTGGTAGCTATAACTTCCACCCATTTAGAAACGTAATCTACCACGACAAGGATGTATAGGAAACCAAAAGATGGGGGAAAAGGGCCCATGAAGTGAATACCCCAGCAGTCAAAAATCTCAATAATGAGTATCGGGGTTAATGGCAACATGTCTCGTCGGGTAATTGCTCCCATCATTTGACACCTATCGCAAACTTTGCAACAATTATTCACATCTAGGAATAGTGTGGGCCAATAGAGGCTGCATTGAAGAATCTTAGCGGCTGTCTTTTTCATCGAAAAGTGAGCTCCACACGCTTTCGGATGACAGAATTGGATGACCTTCGGGATCTCATCATCCGGTACACATCGTCGAATGATTTGGTCGGTGCAATATTTAAAGAGGAAAGGATCGCCATAGAAAAACCTGCACGACCAAGTGATAAACCTCTTCTTATCTTGCGGTGTCCAATCGGGAGGAACGGTTCCCGTGATAAGATAGTTCACTATATTCACAAACCAAGGCAAAGAAGAGGTATCAAGGAGTTGCTCATCCGGAAAGTATTCGTCTATGGGTATCGGATCATTAGGTACGTCGGACGAGAGCCATGATAAGTGGTCGATAACGACGTTTTCTACTCCCTTTTTGTCTTTGAAGGAGAGATTAAACTCTTGTAGGAGTAGGATCCACCTTATGAGGCGCGACTTTGCGTCTTTCTTCGCAAGTAAGTATTTTAATGCCGCATGGTCGGTGAAGCAAGTGATGGGAGAACCGATAAGGTAGGACCGAAATTTGTTAAGAGCAAATACTACCGCTAGCAACTCCTTCTCTGTGGTGGAGTAATTGAGTTGTGGTCCGGTAAGAGTCCGATTAGCGTAGTAGATGACATGAGCTTATTTGTCTTTTCTTTGGCCCAAAATAGCACCTATCGCATAATCGCTAGCATCACACATAAGCTCGAATGGTAAGGAACAATCCGGAACTTGCATGATGAGAGAGGACACAAGCATGATTTTCAGTTTTTCAAAAGCGCTATGGCATGCTTCTGTCCACTCAAATGGGGTGTCCTTTATGAGGAGATTACTTACATGTCTAGCGATGGTGCTAAACTCCTTCATAAACCGTCTATAAAACCCTGTGTGGCCCAAGAAGGAGCCCACGTCTTTTAGCATTTTAGGTGGGGGTAGGTCAGCTATGACATCTATTTTAGCTCTATCAACTTCAATCCCCTTGGATGAAACTATGTGGCCAAGAACTATTCCCTTAGTGACCATAAAATGACATTTCTTCCAATTTAGGACTAAGTTATTTTCCACACACCGGGCAAGTACTTTTTCCAGCTTTTCTAGACAAAGATCGAAAGAGGTGCCAAAAATGCTAAAATCTTCCATGAACACTTCGAGTCCTCTCTTAACCATGTCACTAAATAGGCTCAACATGCACTTTTGAAAGGTCGCAGGTGCATTACACAAGCCAAATGGCATGCGTTTGTAGGCAAACGTACCAAAAGGGAAAGTGAAGGTCATTTTCTCCTGGTTAAGTACATCTACCCCAATTTAGTTATATCCGGAATAACCATCAAGGAAGAAATAATAAGGGTGGCCCGCTACTCTCTCAAGCATCTGATCAATAAATGGTAAGGGGAAATGGTCTTTCCTAGTTCCCGTATTGAGTTTTTGGTAATCAATGCAAACGCGCCACCCGGTAGTGGTACATTGGGGAACTAGCTCACCCTTTGCATTCTCAATCACTGTAATGCCTAACTTTTTTGAGACAACTTGAATAGGTCTCACTCACTTGCTATCCGAGATTGGGTAGATAATCCCGGCATCTAATAACTGAATGATTTCGGTCCTCACCACTTCTTTCATGTTGGGGTTTAGCCTTCTTTTCACATCTCTAGAAGGCTTGACATCCTCTTCGAGATGGATCTTATGGGTGCAAATTAAAGGACTTATCCCCTTCAAATCAGCAATACACCAATCGAAAGTACCTTGGTGCTTTATCAGAATCTTTAACATTTTACCCCCCCGCTCTTCGTCTAGGATAAAGGAGACAACAACAGGAAATATCTCCTCTTCTCCTAAGTATGCATATTTAATATGGGAGGGTAGTTTCTTCAATTCGAGAGTCAAAAATTTATCGCTTGAGGTAACCATGCGTGCCTCCCTTGGCGGTAACTCCTCGAATCGAGAAACCCAACTTACATCTCTCGCGTCTTCGTTCGACGCTCTCTCATCAAGTAACTCTCTTAACTCCTCAACTTCCCTCTCGAATTCAGTGTACATTCCCTCACTCTCATGGCTCGATACTAAACAGGACCCTAGGGCATCTCCACAATAATTTTTCTAAAATTAATCCTCTACGATATCGTTGATTAATCTCACCACGTGAAGATCATCTTCCTCCCCTGTACGTTGGGCTATATGGAAGATGTTAGTCTCTAAGGTCATGTTCCCAAGGGTGGGTTGCATCTTCCCATTTCGAGTGTTGATAATTGCATTAGCCATAGCTAAGAATGGTCACCCACGAATGATGGGAACATGATTGCTCGAGGCGAAGGAGGGTTCCGTGTCCCAAATGATAAAATTTAACGAAAAGTAGAAAGTGTCAACTTGAAAAATCACGTCCTCAACTATACCTCTTGGGATCTTCATGGTTCAATCCGCTAACTGGAGAGTGATCTTTGTGGGATTAAGGTCACCCAGATCAAGTTGCCTATAGATGGTGTAAGGGAGGATATTGACACTTGCTCGCAAGTCAAGTAAGGCTTTTTTAATTTTATTTTCTCCAATGATGCAGGAAATGGTCGGTGCACCGGGATCTTTGAATTTTGGTGGGAGATCATTAAGTAGAATGGAGCTCACGTTCTGTGCTAGAAATATGTTTTTCTTTACCTTCATATTTCTCTTTACTATTAACAAGTCATTGATGACTTTTGCATAAGCTGGAATTTGCTTAATGGCATCGAGAAATGGTAAATTTAGCTTTACTTGCTTTAGCACATCTAGCACTTCATCACGGGGGTTTCCTTTGTGTAAAGGAACCAGCCTTTGAGGAAACGGTGCCGCGGTGGGTGGTTTCACTACTACCTCGGGCTCACTAGTGTCTTCTTTATCACTCTCTTTCAAGGAGACATCTTCGGCCTCTTTCATGCCGGGCAAAATCTCCTTGTCTTTGATTGTGTCGTTTGGGGGAGGTGATAAATCAACGACTCTCCCACTACGAAGAGTGGTCACAGCTGGACACTGCTCTCGATGTTTTGTCGAGGTGGAGCTAACACTAGTTTGACCTTGGGGTGGTCTTTGGCCCTGGGTAGGAAACTTGCCTTTCTCCTGGATACTTAACGATGATTGCAACTTTAAAATGTTCGCATTTAGGCCATTGATCATGCGCTCATGCCTAGCAGTGACTGCATTTTGGGTAGTGATAAATTGGTTTATTGTATCCTCGAGATTTCTCTACGTTGGAGTGATGTATGTCCCTATAGGTGGTGGTGCTTGCACATGTCCTTGCATGTGTGGTGCTTGTTGAAAGTGTGATGTTGGAGGAGGGGCAACATGTGAATTAGGATTCATCGCTGTATTTTATTGCACATAGTTAAAACCAGGATGGTTTTTCTACGAAGGGTTGTAAGAATTCCCGTGGGGTGCACAGAAATTTCCCTTGAATCCTCCTATAGCACTCACTTGTTCTTGAAGCATAACCTTGTTGGCGAGTATCATCGGGCATTCCTTTGTTGAATTTCCCGCCTCACAAATCACACACACCTTCTCAAAACGGTTTGTCATGGATCCAGATGGTCCTTCTGCACATTTCTCCAATAATTGTCACATTCCTCTCTCAAGCACATGGAGTCGACCTTCCATTATAGACTTTTTCTCTACGTGAAATAGCTCGGACACCGATGGAGTGGTGGTCACTTAGAGAGTTTGATTTTGATCATTAGGGTCAGATGTATCCTAGGATTGGGTAGTCTCGACGACATACCTCAGGTGAATCTCAGCATTGTGGGCGTCTAATTCGACAAATGGACCATCGCACATGGTTTCAACGAGTTGATTGGAATTAATGTTTAGCCCATTATGTATGAAGGAAATGATTTGCAGTTTATCAAATACATGATGTGGGCACGAAGTAATTAACTTATTGAAACGCTCGTAGCATAGATCGAACGACTCATTTTCTAATTGTCAGAAAGTTTAAATTTGAGCCTTAATGGAGTTCGTTCGATGTGGAGGAAATAATTTCTTGAGAAATTTAGATTGCCACTCATTCCAGGATGCAATCGAGATTGGAGGTAAAGACCATAACTAGGTCTTAGCCTTATCTTTTAGAGAGAATGGGAAGAGTTTGAGGCGGATCGCCTCTTGTGTGCAAGTTTGATCATTGAGGGTTTCACACACATCCTCAAATTCCCAGATGTGGAGATATGGCTTTTCAGATTCCATCCCATGGTAGTGGGGGAGCATTTGGATCATCCCAATTTTAAAACAAAATTTCCCTACATTATACGGGAGTACAATGCATCCCAGAGTGACAGTAAGCTAGGGATATAATATTTCTCTCAAAGGGCGGTACGGGGTCTCTTCCTCATCGGAGGTTGCGCTACCTTGTTATGACATTTCTCTCTCACTCAAAGACTCTGTGTCCTCACTTGGTATACTCGGAGCGTGCTCTGAAGTGTGTCCTAAGAGAGATGTCGGGGTGTGTGTAGGTGTGGGAGATGGAACCCATAATTGTGGAACGTTTGGAGTGTGAGGGCTATCGGGGTCGTACTCAACTATCGGGTTTTCGTGAATGTGGGTTGGAGTATTATGGGGAGTTGGAGTGAGTTTAGAATTTTGCATTAACAAGCTTATGAGAGATGAAGAGAAATATTTTTGTGCTTTTAAATTTTTATATGTCTTGGGTTTTTGGAAATTTTAGGTCAAAGTTTGAGATTGACTTGATCTAATCCTAAGTCTACCCAGTCCCCGACAATGACGCCAAAAACTTGACGCGACTAAGAATGTGTCTCAGAAGTGCGTATTCTCTAGGCTCAAGTGCAAGCCCGTAGCTCAAGTAATAATTCGATAAGTCGGGTATCGACCCTCAGGGAAATTGGACAACAGAGTTGTAATGACGTTAGACAGACGAAGGAATCCTAACTCTGACTCTAAAGAAAAAGGAAAAGATGATCTGCTTTGGGAATTGACTACAACTAAATGCAATTTTGAAAATATTTAGTTCATGCACCAAAGCACGAATGAAATATAATTATTCTAAATTACCTAAATTAATGATAATGATTGAACTGAAACTTGAACTATATGATGAAGAAAACAGGACGGGAATACAATCCCTCAACCCTAGTGTATTGATGGTATATAACTAATTGTAAATTTAAGTGATTAATTATACCCATAATTTAGTACTCCTAAGCATTACGTATATAAGGTTCAAGAGCACACCATACTTAATCTGAGGACGAGTAAATCGGTATTGCGATAGTTGCACTCGAATTGCATTATGAAGTATCCCGGTTACCCTGAAGCAGACGAGATCCAAAGATCTACAATTGTCGGGTTTCTACGCAATACGGTCATAATAAAATCACTAAATTTAGAGGATTAATTTTATATACATGCAACTACCACATCAAGTTGAGTTCATGCATCCCGACCTTAGAAATCTGGCCTGACATACGAAAACTGTAGACAACACGTTTGGAATGAAAGAAAACATTTTTAATACTAAATGAAGATGAAGAGAACAACCAATACTTACTAACAAAAGAACTACTGCAGTAATAAAAGAAGTAATTGGAAGATATTTACTTGAATTGCAACTGGGATCAAAACTAGGGTTTATATGTTATTCTTCTCTAAAAATAATTACAATTGCTTCCTTGATCAATCAGACCCCCCCCCCCCAATATGTTGGGAGGAGTTTACAATATTTCCTTTATGGAATAAAAGAGTTTGAACCCAGTAGGATTCTAATTTTTATAAGTGGATAATTTCGAAAAATCGAGAACGAAATCGATCTTGTTAAGGGGTTCGGTTATGTTTTTGACAACTTTTACAGGGAGTTCTTCGAGTATGGGATTGGTTCTTTATTTTTATTCTTCGTTTTCGTTCCATCTTTTTGACTCTTCACAGGAAGTTTTCCAAGTGTAGGATCAATTCGTTTTCTCCTCACTTCGGTTCAGTTCTGTTGTGTTCAGTCTTTACAGAAACTTCCCATGATGGATTCAGTTCTTTTTCTTTCCCTTGGGTTCGGTTCTGTTTTGTCTGCTTTTGTAGAAACCTGTCCTTCTTGTTCTTCTTTGGAGCTTTTAGTATGGAACTCGAATTAAATACTAAACACCTGCGAAATAGATGAAACATACACGAAACTCGGCGTACTCGTTAGAACTTATCAATATCAAAGATATGATATAAATCCATTTGAATTACACTTCACGGTGCGATAAAAGCCTTTAAATTAAGGGGATAAAAGGGAAGAATTTATGCCTAATCAATTCTCTCACAACTCATCTCTAAGGAAGATTTAAGTGTCATTATTCAAACCGAGTCTTTCTAAAAGAGGAAATTTCACGTATATTTTCAGTTCTCTTTATAGATTTGTTTTCTTAAATCTATTTTGTTTCAATAATTTTTTGAAATAAAAGACTTCTGGTTTCAAAAATAAGATTTTAGATCTAGTAAGTTGTGTGTTTCTGAGTTTTATTTCATATTTTATGAAATACTAGTGTTCAAAAATAGAAGAAGCACAAAAGAACTCGTACTATAGTTTTTAGGAGTACATATCTGAAAAAATAAGTTTTATATATCAAAACTTGTTGAACCAATCCTTGCATGTTAGGTATGAATCTGATTTGATAAAGTAGACTTCTAGTCTAGTTAAATCCAGAAATTGTATAAGACTTTGAGCCGTCTTCCGAGCAAGGTATCCTTGAGATCTGTGGTTATATGATCAAGAAGTCTGGTTGAGAAATAAAGATTCAGAAATAACTTTCATATTAGAACTGTTGTAATTTGTTAGGAAAGTTTGTATAAATCTTGAGAGGGTGAGTTGCATGTTTGCACACATCATAAAAACTATCTCACACGAAAATTTTGACACTGTGGTTCTGTTTGAGAATCTTGTACTTGAAAGAGTTGCTGGAATCTTAATCCAAAGAGAAGAAAATCAAGGAAAAGGCAAAGAAGCATCAAGAAAGGATCAAGTTCCAAGTCAAAATACCTTTGGAGTGGAGAATCTCGTGTAGGTACATTCTGAACTTAGGTTAGGATCTTTGTTGTTTGCTTAAGTGTTGTAACCTGATTTTTATTCTAGTGGATTTTTTATTTTGCTCCGTAGAGAGGGGCGTGGATGTTTCCCTTTGAAGGGTTTTACCACGTTAAAAATTTATGTGTATATATCTGTGAATGTTCTTAATTTTTATTATGATTGAGACTGCATGGTAAAGATAGTAGATGTTTATTAAAAAATAAAACTTAAGGTAATCAACTATCGAATTTAATCCATACATTCAGAAAAAGATTTTACAGTACATCTTGTGTTTTTTTTTTCTTCGAAAAGAGTTTTTCCTAATAAGTTTGTTCGGAGTTTACTCAACTTATAACTATTTTTTATTAATCTAGTAAACAAAAGACTTTTAGTATTAAGGCTGTTTTTCAACTGGTATCAGAGCAGGAACAACTTTTGTGATCCTGAAACTTGAGAAATTATTTTCAAAATTTATTTATGAAAATCTCTGAGTATGGAAGAAAAATTTTAGAAGTTAGGTAACCTATCTAGACCACCACTTTTTGATGGAAACAATTTTTCGTACTGGAAAGTGCGAGTGACTGCTTTCATTCAAGGAACCTTGGGTGATGAAGTGTTGGAAATGATTGAAATAGGGTATGAACATCCTACTAAACCTACCTCTGCCACTGATCCAATAAGGATTAAGAAACTTCTTAGGGAATTTACTAAGGAAGAGAAAAAACTGTCCCTTGATAATAACAAAGGAAAGAATGCCATCTTTATGTCCATAAATGAACATAAAATCAAAAGAATATCCATTTTTATCTACTTCTAAAGAGGCATGGGACACCTTAGTCATTTCTCACGAGGGTGATGAACATGTTAAATCTAGAAAAACCCAAATGCTTATTCAACAATATAACACCCTGATTATGAATGACAATGAATCCTTTGACGATTTCTACATAAGGTTAATTGATATTTTTACAAAACTTCATGCAAATGGTATAACCTACACTAGAAAGGAAATTGTGTCAAATATTTTTAGGTCATTGTCATCTAAATTTGACAATAAGAGATGTGCTATTGAGGAAATGAATGACCCTAATATGACTCTTGAACTACTTAGCAGTAAACTTAGGACTGTTGAATTAGAATTGGACTTTAAAAAATAATTGATCAGACAGACCAGTAGAGACTCTAGTTCTAATGTTGTGTTTTCATCCAAATTACCAGTGAATAAATTGAACCCTATAGATTTTGACACCGATTGTCTTAAAAACTGTGATTTAGAAAACCTTGACAACGAAATAGCTCTTATGATTAATCCTTTCAAAAAGATTTTGAAATTCAGAAGTGATGTAGCCTCTAAACAAGGAAAATTAAATTATCAAGGTAATCAATCTCACGGACCTCATGGCAGAGACAATACCAACCACACTTATGACAATATGAGGAACTATGACCCCAATAGACCTAAACCTGACATAAAAGATGTTAAATGTCACTATTGTGGGAAACTTGGTCACTACGCTAGTAAATGTCCAGCTAGTTTTAATAACAACAACAAGGCCAATATGTATAAGACATGGGATGATTCTAGTGATTCTGATGAGGATGAAACTGAGTTAACCCAGATGAATGAGAACTCCATGTCTTTATTTGCTAAGATAATATATAATGATGATGCATGCTCGTCTGTTCATGAACCTACTATGCGTGTTGATGGTGTTAATGATATTGATGATAATTCTGTTCCTATTACTGCTGAAAGATTGTGTGAGTCAAAGTGAGAATGTTGATGATGAATTGAACGTGTGTGTGGGTAAAGAACCTATCCAAATCATAGGGGGCAATTCACAAGAAGCACATGGTGAGTCTGATGATGACATGTCTGATCTACATGAATTGTATACTAAAACGGTTAAGAAGAGTGTTTGCCTAGAGAAAATGATAAAAACCTTACGTGAGCATATCGAATTTCTTAGCCAAACCATTAGGAACAACACTAAAAATTATACTGCCCAATGTGTTGCTCATAAGACTAAGATTGAGAATTACAACTTGAAAATAAACTCTTTGATTCAAAATAAACATGAATTTGAACAAAAATATAAGGCAACCCTTATTGAACTAGAAGAGTCAAAGCAAAAGGTTTTAAATGTTTTTAAAAAATTTCAACATTTTGAAACAAAAACCAAGACTTATGAAAAAATGGTTACTGGAAGTAAATTTGACTCTAAAGATAAGTCTGGCCTAGATTTTGGAGAAATAGTGCACACAAGTAAGACCAAAGTTTCTCCTGAAAATGTTGCTTTTGTAAAACAAGGCCAAACTTCTCAAAATATTTAAAAAGGTGAACCTAGTCTCAATGTCTCTCAAACAAATAATAGTCAGTACAATCAACAGTTGAAACCAAACCACTAAACCAAATATGTTTGTCCTTTTGCCAAAGACCAAAGACAGAAACCTAAATCTAGTGATAACTGGACTACTGTACCCAATAGATCCAAGACTATTTTCAAAGACTTTAATAAGAAAGTAAATCCCTATACCCAACAGTACTGTTCCTATTGCGAAATCTTTTAACATACTCGAGATAAATGTTTCCAGAAAAGGACATACACTCTTACCTACCAGAACTTTAACTATTATAGGAAATCCAGAAATACTTATACACTTCCTAGATAGGACATAAACAACTCTAACTCTAAAAAGAAAAAAAAGGGAGGGTCCAAGACTAAGAAGAAATCATATAGAAAGACCCCTCAAATCTTTTCAAAGTCAAAGGCAACAAAAATTTGAAAACTAAGCCTATTTAGGTTAGAAAAGATGATTTACTTCCCTAGTTCAAGTGCAACATTGTCATTTCTGCTTTAAAGGCACAAAGCACTTCAACTGGATGGTATTTAGACTCCAGATGTTCTAAATATATGACCGGGGATGTGACAAAATTGAAAAATAAGACAGACTTCCTTGGAGGTAGTGTCATGTTTGGAGATGGTTTTTCTTCTCAGATTATAGGTAAGGGAACATTGAGTGAGCAAGGTCTTCCTAAACTAAATGATGTTTTATTAGTTAAAGGGCTTAAAGCCAATCTCTTAAGTATATCACAAATTTATGACTCCAATCACTCAGTTACCTTTTCTAAAAATTAATGCAAAATTATAGATGAAAAGGGCAATTGTAGTTTGACAGGAAACAGAACCTCGGAAAACTGTTACACAGTAATTCCTAATTCCGAGTCTTGCAAAATTGCAAGATTAGAGGACTCTGATCTTTGGCAAAATATATTGGGACACATAAGTTATGATAACCTTAAAAAATTGAGTTCCCAAGAGATAGTTAGAGGCTTACCAAAAATTAAAAATTCTTTTAATCCTGTATGTGGACCCTCTCAAGAAGGAAAAATAAGTAAATCCCCACATAAGAGAGTTAAAGATGTCCTCACCACTAAGCCCCTAGAACTTATCCACATGGACCTCATGGGTCCCTCTAGAATTGTTAGTTTATGTGGAAAATCATACATCCTAGTTATAGTAGACGACTATACGAGATATATATGGGTAGCTTTTATGAAGCATAAATCATAAACCTTCAATGAATTCTTAAGAATCCTCCTGAAAATTGAGAATGAGAAGGATACTCAAGTATGTCGTATTAGGAGTGATAGAGGTGGAGAGTTTAAGGACTCTGGAATTTCTGAGTATTGTGTATCTAATGTCTATAAGCATGAGTTTAGCGCTCCCAAAATCCCGCAACAGAATGGTATAGCTGAACGTAAGAATAGGACTTTACAAGAAATGGCTAGGGTTATGTTACATGCTAAGAATCTCCCTAGATATTTTTGGGTAGAAGCTATCCAAACTACGTGTCACATTATCAATCGTATCTACCTCAAAAAAAAAAATTCCAAAGAAACATCTTATGAGTTATCGTTCCACAAAAAGCCTAATCTAAAGTACTTTAAAACCTTCGGTAGTATCTGTTATATCTGTAAAGATAGAGAGCATCTTTCAAAATTTGATACCCGGGGAAAAAATGGAATTTTTCTTGGCTATTCCCTAAATAGTAGGGCTTTGCGTATTTTCAATAATAGAACCAAAATTATTATGGAATCAATTAATGTAATTGTAGATGACACAAGTGTTAGGAGTAGTGACAGTCAACCAGTAACATTTGATGAGGACAATCCTGTTTTACCCCCTGATCCTCAAGATGATACTGATTCACTTCCATCTGATCCCTCTGTACCCACTTGGGTTTCTAAAGATCATCCCATTGAAACCATTGTTGGCAATCCTTCGAAACCAGTTCGAACTAGATCCCAACTTCAGCAAGTGGCACAATATTCTTGTTTTATTTCTCTTGAGGAACCTAAAAATGTTAATGATGCCCTTACTGACTCATTATGGATAAATGCTATGCAAGAAGAGCTAATCCAATTTAAGAGTCACGATGTTTGGAATCTGGTTCCTAGACCTAAAGATTCGAAGGTTATTGGCACAAGATGGATTTTTAAAAATAAAACTAATGAAAATGGGGAGGTCATTAAAAATAAGGTTAGGTTGGTTGCACAAGGCTACTCTCAGATTGAGGGAATTGATTTTGACGAAACCTTTGCACGTGTTACTCGTCTAGAATCAGTTTGTCTCCTTCTAGCAATTTCGTGTTATATGCAGTTCAAGTTATTCCAAATGGATGTTAAATTCGCTTTTCTAAATGGAATTTTATCTGAAGAAGTTTATGTAGAACAACCCAAAGGATTTGTTGATCCTGTACACACGGACCACGTCTTTAAGCTTAAGAAAGCTTTATACGATTTGAAACAACCTCCTAGAGCTTGGTATGAGAGATTATCGACCTTCTTAGTGTCTCACAATTTTGTCCGCGACGAAAATGATCAAACATTATTTGGTAGAAAGGAAAATCAACATGTCTTAATTGCTCAAGTATATGTGGACGATATTATTTTCGGTTCCACCTGTCCTAAACAAGTAGAGAATTTTTCTAATATCATGCATACCGAATTTCAGTTGTCTTTAATGGGTGAACGACAATATTTTTTGGGTTTACAAGTAAAACAATGCAGTGATGGTATTTTTTATATCTCAATCCAAGTATGCTGCAGACTTAGTTAAAAAATTCGGCTTAGACAGAGCTAAAACTTCTAGAACCCCCATGAGTACTTCAACTAAACTATCTAAGGATGATAATAGGAAAAATATTGATCCCACTTTGTATAGAAGTATGATAGTGAGTTTGCTGTAAACCTGATTTATCTTTTTCTGTGTGTATCTGTGCTAGATATCAAAGTAACCCTAAAGAGTCTCACGTATTAAGTGTAAAAAGGATTATTAAATATGTTAAGGGTACTCTAAAACTTAGTATTTGGTACACAAAAGATACAACTAGTTTGATTGTTGGATATACCGATGCCGACTGGGCCCGTTATTCTGATGACAGTAAGAGCAATTCTGGTGCTTGCTACTGTGTAGGCAATAATCTTGTTGGTTGGTCGTGTAAGAAACATAATTGCATTTCATTATCTTGTGCTAAATCAGAATATATAGCAGCTGGTTGTTGTTGTGCTCAATTACTATGGATTAGACAAATTCTTAGTGATTATGGTGTCACAGAAAAACAATTAACCATGTTTTGTGATATCAAAGTGCTATTAATATCTCTAAAAATCCTATTTTGCACTCACGAACTATGCATATTAAGATTAGACGTCACTTTATCCATGACCTTGTTGAATCCAATGACCTCCTTATTGAATATCTGAACACTAAAAAACAGCTCACATATCTCTTTACAAAACCATTAGATAACATTCGTTTTGAGTATTTGCGTACTGCTATAGGCATGATTACTCTCAATTAATCTCTATATTTTTTTTATACCCCTTGTCTATTTGAGAAAAATTGGGGGAGAATATCTTGAGTATTGCTTAGCATTTTTATCATTTATTCCTATTCTAACTCAACTAATATGCCAAATTTAGTGTTTATCGTTTTACACGCACTTCAGACATTTTAGCCTTTTGTACATCTTGTTTATACTTTGTAGGATACAGGTCTGTATGTAGTTGAGTACTGTATTTTTTATCTTATTTTCGGTTCTAAGATGGGAAAGGGTAGTTAGAATTTTTGTATAGGACACATAGGATTTCTTTTTATTTTTTACCCAAGAGTAAAGAATACTCAAGGGAATTTTTTCTCTAATATCCAAAGGAGGAGATTGAGAACACACTATATATTGACTCACTCGAGTCTGCATATATAGGAGTTCCAACTAGTTTGGATATATAGACAAAATAGGTTATTATAGTTTGAGAACTCCATCTCCTCAAAGGTACATTCTACAAGATGAAATTCAGTCCAAGAGAATCTTCAAAGGGAAGTAAATTCTAACCCTAAAACCACATATAGGACACTTGCACAACATCCTACATATTATATATCTGCTTGAATGGTTTATCGTCACTTGAAATCATTTTAAAATCAATTTATTTCCAAACAAATCATTTTATATAATTTTAAACAATTTTTAAATGATTTTTTAATTAATTAAAAATTAGTTTAAAAAGTTTTGTGGGTTAAAATAGAATTTCAAAAATTTGAATTATTTGCTGATTGTTTGGCTGGGTAGAATTCGAAAGCGCTAGAGACTTTGGGGTGTGCTTTGTAATTAGTTTCATGTGCGCGTCTCAGCTTAATCTTGTGCGTACACTTGTTGGTTTCGAAGTGGTTGGATTTATGTTTTCTTATACTCACATTTTGCATATTCAATCTCAGCCCTTAGATTGTTTTAATCAACGTACTGCATGCAATCGCTTTCAATCCTTGTGATCCTAGACTTACCCAATCAGTGACCTTATAACCCACCGCCTGAGTTAAACCGTTGGATCAAATTCAAACTAGTTAGACTTGATCTTAGCCGTTGGATTGATGCTGATGTCCTCGATCCTTCTTCGCTTAGTATAGAAGGAGACCAAGCCTCAACATTTTGAAACTTTTACCATTTCGTTAAACCTGAGAGAAAAGAGAGAGTAGAGACAAGAGAGAGAAGGGAGAAGAGAGAAGAGAGAAGAGATAAGAAGAGAGAGAGAGAGAGAGAGAGAGAGAGAGAGAGAGAGAGGAAACCCTAGTTTCTTCGTAGATCCAAACCTCTGTGAGATTTCTCCCTAACCAAACAACAAAACCTAAAAGTCCCATACATCAGAACACCCACCTTTTGAGAGGTAGATCTTTATAGGGTTTATGTGTTATTGGTTTTGTGTTCTTCGTTTGAAGACCTCTTCAAATACATTGATTCTCTCAGAACTCATCTCCACGAAAGATTTAAGTTTCATTATTGAAACTGAGTCTTTCTAAAAGAGGAAATCTCACGTATATTTTCTGTTCACTTTTTAGATCTATTTTCTTAAATCTATTTTGTTTCAACAACTTTTTGAAATAAAAGACTTCTGGTTTCAAAAATAAGATTTCAGATCTAGTGAGTTGTGTGTTTCTGAGTTTTATTTCATATTTTATGAAATACTAGTGTTAAAAAATAAAAGAAGCACAAAAGAACTCGTACTAAAGTTTTTAGGAGTACAAATATAAAAATAAGTTTTATATATCAAACTTGTTGAACCAATCTTTGCACGTTAAGTCTGAATCTGATTTAATAAAGCAGACTTCTAGTCTAGTTGGATCTACAATTGGAGGTTTACAATTTCAAAAATATTTTCAAAATTCAGAAATTGTATAAGACCTTGAACCGTCTTTCGAGCAAGGTATCCTTGAGATTTGTGGTTATATTAAAGATCAAGAAGTCTTTGGTTGAGAAATCAAGATTAAGAAATAACTTTCATATTAGAACTGTTGTAATTTGTTAAGAAAGTTTGTATAAATCTTGAGAAGGTGAGTTACATGTTTGCATGTAGTAACACATCACAAACACTATCTCACACGAACACTTAGACACTGTGGTTCTGTTTGAGAATCTTGTACTTGAAAGAGTTACTGTAATCTTAATCTAAAGAAAATTAAAATAAGGAAAAGACAAAGAAGTAGCAAGAAAGGATCAAGTTCCAAGTCAGAATACCTTTGGAGTGGAGGATCTCGTGTAGGTACGTTCTGAACTTAGCTTAGGATCTTTGTGGTTTGCTTAAGTGTTGTGACTTGAATTTTATTCTAGTGGATTTTTTGTTTTGCTTCGTAGAGGGGGCCGTGGATGTTTCCCTTGTTTAAGGGTTTTACCACGTTAAGAAATTCTTGTGTCTATTTCTGTCAATGTTCTTAATTTTTATTGTGATTGGAACTGCATGGTAAAGATAGTAGATGTTTATTAAAAAATAAACTTAAGGTAATCAGCTATCGAACTTAATCCATACATTCAGAAAAAGATTTTACAACACATCTTGTGTTTTGTTTTTCGAAACGAGTTTTTCCCAATAAGTTTGTTCGGAGTTTACTCAACTTATAACTATTTATTATTAATCTAGTATACAAAAGGCTTTTAGTATTAAGGCTGTTTTTCAGCGATATATTGTCAATTATATATAGAGCGTTTGAAAGGATCGAATAATAAGCATGCTCGGGCATATGGACTGGATCGCCAATATAATGTTGATGTAGCCACTAGCTGAAGTTAAATTAAATAAGAATGGTAGTGCCCAACAGTCTGTTGGCGATAAATTGTGATGATTCACATAATATATATATATATATATATATATATATATATATATATATATATATATATATATATATATATATATAGTGAGAAATCCATCTAGATAAATAATGGAATGGCCGACCATATGTCCCGGCCTTTAAATAATGGCCGAGGGGAACAAATAATCCTAGATTTAGAGAAAACTAGATTTCCATAATAGCAATAATAAATGTAATGTCGATTTTTAATCGACTATGCTGACCATTTGTCAGGATTGAATATTGATAAGGATTTTCTTGATCAACCATCTATTGGGGATAAAATATAATTAGTGTGGTAAATATTTTTGAGCAAAATAAATATTTTTTTGATCTTCTGCCAAGATGAATAATGGAATTGAGAGAGTATCAATGCCCAACCATTTGTCGGTTATAAGAAATAATCTTGCCCAACCATTTTTCAGGTCTTAAATGTTGTAGCGTGCTCATTCGTCGAAGAATTAATAAGATTTCTAGGAGCGTGAAATTATGGCCGAGTAGTTATTCGTGCTCGAGCATATATGTCGGAGCATTAACAAAATTTCTAAGAGAATAAGATTGCATCTGAGCACTTGTCGGAACTGAATCTTGTTCTTGTGGAAGTTGATAAGTTGCTCGTCCATCTGTGGTGGCTAAATCAAATAGACATTATCATTTGAATAACTTATTTGGTTAAACAATATATGATATGTATCTGTTCGAGTATTAAATTTAATAAATTCTATGCTGAATACGTGACGGATGAGCAGATGTTTATCATATGTGTTTAGGATATAAAGACTAATTGATCAATCTAGAGTTTTTCAGAATTATTTGAAATCCAACGAGTACTGAAAGATAAGTAGATTTAAAAAATAAGTTAGTTTCACATGAGGCTGTGAAGTGTAGAGAATTGGTGTAAAAATCTTTTGAACACCAAATGTTGGTTTTAATACAGCCAAACATGTCTATATCCGGTTCAATAATTCATATATTGCTGAACAATTTGCAGAACCTCGTATTATCAACCAAACAGGTGCCAATTTGAGTAAATGGAAGAATCCATTTAAATGGATAAATCCATGTCTTGATATCACCTGTGAGAAATCCCATCCCACATTCACAGTTCTTATGCAAAATATCCATGCTTGGTCTGACCAACGGTAGATTTCACTGACTAAGAAGGAAGTAATAGATGCCGACAACTAATAGATGTTTGAGGTTACCGTCGAGCAGGAGAAACTGCAATGGTTGCTGTTCGGAGAGATGATCAAAACTTTAATGGTTGGTCAGGAACCTCAACCTGTGCAAATGCTAAGAGCTCTAGTACCGTAACCATATCACTAACCAATGATCACTGGTTGAAAACCCCCCAATCCATGCAATACTTGTTGCCAATTAATAACATGTGTGGCCGACTAGTTGCCCGTATGTTATTTTGCTGTTGACCAATAGGTATTCAAGCGACATCGCTGGGGATATCTTTGTACATGACCACCGACTAACAAATGTATTTGAAGTGTGTTGTCGAAATGTTATCCTCTTCATACAGTGTCACCGATTAGCCAAGAGAAAATTGTATCTGCATAAAGAGGTTCCACATCTTATCGACCAACCAGGATGATTGATGAAGGCTTTCCCAACTTAATCAAAGTTTGGGAAATTGCAATCCACCTTGGTCGGAGTTTGGGAAATTACAATTGGAGAACTAGGTAGCGTGATCAGAGGTTAGTGAAAAATATTTTTGGGTGGATAAAAATAATTTCACCATATTTTTTACTATAATCTAAGCTATTGTGATGAAATATTCCCACTGGATCTAAATCCCAAAACCTCCAACATCGATCCAATCAGAAGATTTGATGCGTACTGTAAATAACCTGTGATTTCGGAAAAGAGTCGCCTCTGTCTCTAGGGACGTGATGAAAGATGGGCATTTCAACCCTTGTGACATGATCAGTGAATGTTGTAGAATGTTGAAATCTCGATCTCAAATTTGAGCCCCAGTTTCACTATTTTTGTTGCAAACTGAAAGTTTCCCCATTCTCATTTCTTGAACATATAAACCCAGATATTCTATTAGGTTTTCTACTCAACACTGACGTCATTGAATGATGGATTTGGGAGTAATTTCCATCCCAAATTTGTGCCCCAAGTCTCAAATAGAGGTCGTTTCCTTTGATAATCAAAAGTTGTACTCACGTCGATTCATTTTTCTATCTTTTTTCTGGAGGTGGGTAAACAATTTTCAGAAGAGATAAATGTAACAATTCGCGTAATTTTGGGCTATTTTAATTAATTTTTGAAAAATAGAGGAAAATAAAGTTTTTGATAAAATTATTTTTATTGCTCAAATATGTTGGTTATTATTTTTAAAGGCGAGAATTTCAAACGGTTTCGAAAACGGATTTTAAAATGATTTTTAAATATTTTTAACTCTTGGAATTCTAAGTCGGCGAACATTAAGTAGTTTTTAAGAGTTGTTTTAACTTCCAACTCTTCATTTCTTTGCCTTATTTAAAGGAGTCTTTTAGATTCCAACTCTTCATTTCTTTGCATTATAAAAGGAAGTCGTGGGCAACCTTTTTAACATACTTTTGGCCCAACTTTTGGCAGCAAATATATTTTATATTCCTCTTCTTTTTATATACACATTGACCCTTGAGATTTGTGAGTTTCAACCTTAGATTAGAGGTGTTCTTGGGGCTATTTTGTTGGAGATTCTTGGAGGAGATTTTGTAAATCTTTTGAGTTAATCTTGAGGATGTGATCGTCGGTTTCTCATCATGGTTTGAGTTATGGGGTTTTACACAATATGCTCCTTAAATCTCGCGAGTGTCATTCTTTTTAAATTCTTGTTAACTGAACTCATATTTGAATTGATAAATTCATTGAAATCTGGAAAATAATTGTTGAAATTATTTTGATTCACGTGGTATCATTATATTGTTGTTGAGCACGTTGTCATGAGATTTTAATATGGCACGGAGGTTAGGCACCCGCCAAAATTCCTGTTTCCCGGGCTATGGCTTGATAAAGCATATACGGATGTGGTGAGGCCTGGTGACCGGGTTAAAGAGTTGTTGAGAAATTTATTGATAAATGCTTTGAGATTTGCATTTTATTTGAATATCCGTACTCGTGTTGTTCCGCTTTGTTCATCGTTAATATATTTGTTGAGCATCTTTCCTGTGGTATTGTGTACTTCCCCATATTTTCTTTTAGTGGCAGGTTAGCGCGGATTTTGGGGCGCTATGGAGATTGATTTTAGTGAGGATTGTTTGGGAAAGATTTGTATTATTTTGATGTATAGAGATTTGGAGATTTGTATTTTATTTTTGAGTTAGTTGTATTTTTATTCGAGAGATTTGGTATTTAATTTGAAGAGATTGAGATTTGTACTTTCTCTTTTGTTGTTGTGGGACTTAGATGCTTTATACCTTGTCACTTTTTGATTTGGATTTATTTTATCGCATTAGTACTCCGTTCGCTCTCCCCGGGCGGACGTGGTGTTACAAATGATATCAGAGCTTAGGTATACGGCAACCCTCGGGGCTTGAGTTTTGGGTTCATTGCGTGGATAACAATATTTAGAGATAGAAAATTTTAGGTTATATTCGTGATTGGTTTCGAGATTAGATGCGAGGAATTTATTTTTGGAGACGAGGTTATTTTGGAAATTGTTGGCCTGATTTTGAGAGTTAGGCATTCGGCGAATTTCGAGGGCGAAATTCCATTGTTAGTGGGGAAGTGTAACAACCCGCGTAATTTTGGGATATTTTAATTAATTTTTGGAAAATGGAGGAAAATAAAGTTTTTGATAAAATTATTTTTATTGCTCAAATATGTTGGTTATTATTTTTAAAGGCGAGAATTTCAAACGGTTTCGAAAACGGATTTTAAAATGATTTTTAAATGTTTTTAACTCTTGGAATTCTAAGTCGGTGAACATTAAGTAGTTTTCAAGAGTTGTTTTAACTTTTAACTCTTCATTTCTTTGCCTTATTTAAAGGAGTCTTTTGGATTCCAACTCTTCATTTCTTTGCATTATAAAAGGAAGTCGTGGGCAACCATTTTAACATACTTTTGGCCCAACTTTTGGCAGCAAATATATTTTATATTCCTCTTCTTTTTATATACACATTGGCCCTTGATATTTGTGAGTTCCAACCTTAGATTAGAGGTGTTCTTGGGGCTATTTTGTTGGAGGTTCTTGGAGGAGATTTTGTAGATCTTTTGAGTTGATCTTGAGGATGTGATCATCGGTTTCTCATCATGGTTTGAGGTATGGGGTTTTACACAATATGCTCCTTAAGTCTCGCGAGTGTCATTCTTTTTGAATTCTTGTTAACTGAACTCATATTTGAATTGATAAATTCATTGAAATCTGAAAAATAATTGTTGAAATTATTTTGATTCATGTGGTATCATTATATTGTTGTTGAGCACGTTGTCATGAGATTTTAATATGGCACGGAGGTTAGGCACCCGCCAAAATTCCTGTTTTCCGGGCTATGGTTTGATAAAGCATATACGGATGTGGTGAGGCCTGGTGACCCGGTTAAAGTGTTTTTGAAAAATTTATTGATAAATGCTTTGAGATTTGCATTTTATTTGAATATCCGTACTCGTGTTGTTACGCTTTGTTCATCGTTAATATATTTGTTGAGCATCTTTCCTGTCGTATTGTGTACTTCCCCATATTTTCTTTTAGTGGCAGGTTAGCGTGGATTTTGGGGCGCTATGGAGATTGATTTTAGCGAGGATTGTTTGGGAAAGATTTGTATTATTTTGATGTATAGAGCTTTGGAGATTTGTATTTTATTTTTGAGTTAGTTGTATTTTTATTCGAGAGATTTGGTATTTAATTTGAAGAGATTGAGATTTGTACTTTCTCTTTTGTTGTTGTGGGACTTAGATGCTCTATACCTTGTCACTTGTGGATTTGGATTTATTTTATCGCATTAGCGCTCCGTTCGCTCTCCCCGGGCGGACGGGGTGTTACAATAAAATTATCTTTGGCTATCCTTTCCTATTTTCCCATTTCAGAGAGAAAAGCAAAATGAACAGTCGTATGTCACGCCTAAAAATTATCATGGAAGACCATGTATTCAAGAAATCAATGAAGATTTTTTGGAGTCATCTCTAAATCAACAATGAAAATTATCAAAAATGAACACAGTTGTGCAGATTGATGGACAAATGAAAATTGAGTGTATAGTTCATCAATACAAATGATGTGTACGTAAAATATATATTATCTACACATAGAGACAAAGAACACTTATCTCTTGATCGGATTGTATAAATCGTCGGCTTGTAGTATAAATCTTATCTCTTCTGTTAAAAATGGAAGATATTTTGTGTCATTACCACAGACGGTGCCAATATTTTGATGTAAAAAAATGGACTAGATCCAGATTTCTAACCACAAATAAAGTATGATGTATAAGATAATCAAACACATAAGTGACGAAGATTTTTAAAGTGGTTTGGCTGTAAGGAAAGCCTACATCCACTCATATTTTATTTCATGGGTTTACAATAGCATAATATAATGTGATGTGAACGAATCCGTCCCCCTTTAGCTATGGGAGAACATGTATTTATAGGGGTTGTTAGGAACCCAAGAGATGGAATGTCTTTATATATTTTGGCCTTTACATCTACATACAATAAATACAACTGTTGATATTCACGGGTACAATGACTTCACATAAATGTCCTTTTATATTCTTGGTGGTTCATATTCTACATGTTAGTCGTTCATATTGTTTAGGTTGGTTGGCCGGTTAGCCTACCAGTTGTCTTCTGGGCCAACCAAGTGAGTAATTAATGCGAATATTGCCACGTACGAGAACAGGTGTCCATTTCTCATTAGTCCACATAAATGGATAATTTTTGGTGTCAACAATAATTATAAAGATGATCGAATAAAGTTATGTTATAACTCAACTGCTTAAGAGATTAAGACAAGAAGTAAAGGTCAATTACATAAGAAATGTGTCAGAATATAGTTTTTGTCTGTATCTATAAATAGAGTAACTCTAATGTTAAAAAATTACATATCACAATATTATATCAACGACTTGGTCTCTTATTTCGTATCCTTTGTCACTCTAAGTCATATCCTCCAGTTTGAAATAATACAAATATTCCTCTTTTTTCCCCGTGGATATAGGTAGACTGACCTGTCGAACCAAGTAGATCTTTATGCATTTTATTAATTTTCACTCATATTTATGGGTAAACTGGTACTTAATGTTATTTTAGGACTGATATCCCCTATAATTTTGCACTGTTAATGGGAATATCTTAACCCCATCACTTGTGAGAACCTTTAATGATCATAAGTGCACATTGATCCTATCATTACCATACTAGGACTTGTGTTTAATCTAAGGTATGGATCGTGAGGAGGTAATAGACTCCTTCTAATGGCGTAAGATCTTAGGGATGTACTTCTCGTAGGTCTAGTTTGAGTCGTCACTGCAACAATCCATCCATGGATCCCCCTTTTAGGAATGAAACATCACATATCATCAACCTTCATTAGGAACTCTTAAACGAATGTGATGAGGAAATTTCTCGATTGAAGAAGAAATTGATTAGATAACTTGAAGGACACATGTCTTGATCCCACAACCTCTAGTTCCACAAAATAAGGAGAATTTGGTCTTATATAACCCTTTTTGTAATAATAACAATAGAGCATCTAGGTCCATAAGTTTGTGACTGACACATTTTAATCGACCTCAGTTAGGGCACTCATATATCCATAACTCATCTAGTCATGGAGGTTGAATAATTCGACTGGTTGAATCTAGTTATAATAATATTTGGGCTAAATCTCATCCTCCTCGGATGAGTGTCGGTCATAACTTCTTGCATGAGTGTATCAAGAAAGAGTTAGAATGATGCATAATCCTAACCTGGAATGAATGCAAAAAGATCTTCCCACGATGAATTTAGGTAATGGATTTTTCTATCCTTTTATCATGGATATAAAATCGTCGAAACCCCAAACAAGTTCTTTATACCAAAGATCAAATCATACAATGACAAGACTGATCCAACCCATCATATCAGACACTATAGGCAGTCCATATCCTTATAGAGCCATCATGATTCCTATATGTTATATGTTTTCCCATCAACCTAGCTCAGTAGTTTACCTCCCGTGTCATCACCAACATCATGAGAGTAAATAAGGTCGACTCCCTAATCTCCCTTAAAAGGAAAAAAGGTGTCTCTCTCAAATTATTTTCAATGATATTATTAGATTTTTAATGAAATTGACAATTACAATGAGAAATTAGAAGTTTTTTGATTTAAATACAACCTTTATAGATCTGATGAGCTTTATAAATCTCTCATTAAAAAATTAACATCATCAATAGACTATCTAATGGTACATATTGGAAATTATACCAAGGTAGAGTATGAGATCCTTAATGTAGAACAACTTTCCAAGCAATCCAAAATGAATGATGTGAAGAAAAGATTGGAGGGAGGATCACATCCTACCTTCATAAAAAAAAGGGCAAAGCAGAGAATTTTAAGGGACGATTAATGATGCCTACCAAGTAGTTTCATGGAGCCTATATACAAGCTCCTTCCTCAGATTACAAGATAAGGCATGTTATAAAAAACTACCTAAAATTTTAATCGATCCAAATGTGATAGACACTAACCTATGGTAAACATATCATTAGGATCATGGACATAAGGTGGATAATTACAAGATGATTAAGCGCCACATGGAATACCTTGTTCAGACTAAATATCTCAAGAAATACATTGACATTGAAAAAATAAAAACTTTAAGTCGACTTAATGCCACACATAAAAAGGATGATGACAAACTCCCACCATAAGGAAAGATCATATATATATATACATGACTACACTGATCAATCCTAGTGTACATGTAAGAAACTTCTGGAGAGAGTCATGATTCTAGTCAGAATACAATAAGCATTCCCAAGGGAGATATCCAAGCCAGTTCTCTACAAGTGAGAATATAAAAGGATGAACTTGAATAGGTGCTCATGTTCTCTAATGAGGACCTAGTCAGCGTAGACTTACCCCATAAGGATATCTTAGTTCTAACTCATAGAGAGCATATATATTAACATTCTTAACAAACTTGGATATAACATCTTGGACTTGAATACAAAGATCGGTCCTCTAATCGGTTTCAATGGCAATGTAGGGACACTAAGAAGAAAATAAGGATGTTGATTAAGGTCAGCCCTATTAATTGTGAGATTAAATTTTACATTATTGAATCAGAGTTATCCTATAAATCTAGTCTCTATACCATGAGGGTTGTGCCTTCTTCGCTGCATTCGAAATTAAATTTCATAACTGATTAAGGAATTGTCAAAATAAGAGGCAATCAAGTGGCAATGCAACATTTCCTCATCAATTCTATTAAACGAAAGAAAGTCTAGACCAAGAATAGTTAAGCCAATAATGATTCAGAGGGCAATAAACCTAAGTATAATCTAACGTGAGCTTAGCTAAGGGGGGACGAGACCAGATTTAACGCCGTCGATCGAGTGATGGAAAAAACTCAAAATTATTCCTCTAGATTCAACACAACTAGTTTTTAATTGGTTTTGAACTAATAAAAGATGAGGCAGAATGCCAATATATTTTCTTGGCCACTTTATGATCCTCTGGGAATTAACCTGAATATTGCTTGTCTCGTATTAAATATGGATCATAAATGTCAGATGGTCAAGTAGAAGCCTAGGAAATTATTTTGAGAAAAGGTCAAGGCAGTTAGCAATGAAGTTTAGAATCTACTCTATGACAACTCCATCAAAGAAATTCACTTTATGGATTGGATTTCTAACATGGTCGTGGTCAATAAGAAGAGTGGAAATTGGAGTCTCCATTAATTTTACAGACCTTAATAACATTTTCCCCAAAGATAACCTCCCTCTTCTTGGATCGATTAACTCATTGATTTAACTACAGGTCATCAACACATGAGTTTTATTGATGCATACTCTGTCTAATACGAGATGCACACATTTGTCTTTGATTAAGAGAAGACCTAATCCATTACCACTATGGGACTCCACTATTACAAATTCATATTGTTCAACCTTAAGATTGCATGGGAAATGTACTAGCATATTGTAACTAAAATATTTAGTAGGTCTATCAACTTGACCATGGAGGTTTATATTTATGACATGCTTTCCAAGAGTAGGAATTCAACCAAATACATCTGAGATCTCTCCAACACATTTAAGATTATAAGGAATCACAAAATGAAGTTGAACGCTTCCAAGTGTGCCTTTGGGAAGCTTGGGTAAATTTTCTGTGTATATCATTAGACAGAGTAAAACCTAGGATAACCCAACAAAATCAAAGCCTTACAAGATATAAAAAAATTACCATAGTTAGAGACGTTCAAGTCTTGATCGGGATGCTAGCAACCCTCTAGTAGTTCATATCTCGATCATTTAATACTTGATGACCTTTCTTTCATATTTTTAAGAAGGAAAATACAAAAATATAAACATTGGAATGTGATAAAGCATTTGGGAAAATCAAATAGGGCATATCCCATATTATTAATGACGTCAGTCAGTGGTGAGAAGCTTCATTTGTACCTGGTTTTTTCTCAGCATGCAACTAATTATGCATTGGTTCGGTCGAAGGATGGATAGAATAATTGATTTATTATATTAATCAAAATCTCCTTGAATCTAAAAGGATATGAATGACTATTTAGAAACTGGCTTTGGCACTTATAACGTCATCAAGGAAATTATGGTACTATTTTGACGCCCAAACTATAGTCATTCTGACTTTTTTCCCTCTCAAATAAGTTTTGAAAAAAGTGGACCTGTCTAACAGGATTATTAAGTGGTTGTTGGAATGGTCCCAGTTTGATATCGTCTGTGACCCTCGAACTGCAATAAATGAGAAAGTATTGACCTACTTTATTATTGAGTTCTTGAGAGTCCTAAAGGAAGAAGCTATTTTTTTAGTCCTCTTCTAGATTTAGGCACTAGTGTTGGACTTATTTTTGTCATGTTATCAGGATACCACATCAAGAAAGTAGTTTGAGTTAGGTCCAAGGGTTCAAATAATGATACAAATTATGAGGCAATGATAATCGACCTTAAAAGTGAAATTTCCATGGGAGAGGAAGATATTACCATTCACTACAACTTTTTTTTAACCACTAACCCATTAAGAGGAGAATATACAGCTAAAGATCCCAAAATGCACGCCTCTTAAGATAAATCAAGGAAAATCCTCAAGGACTTTAGATAGACATCAATTAAATAGTTAATGAGGAACTAAAATATTCATGTTGATGCCCTAGACATGTTATATTCATCAATTGATATCGATTTGAAGAGGACAGTCGAGTTTGAATATGTAATCTAATTTATCATCGATTAACTGAAATTTGATCCAGATTTCATGTGGATCCATTCGATCCCAACCTCAATGGACCCCCATCATTGCCTACCTAGATAATGGATACCTCCTGCATGAAAACCAAGAGGCCCACAAATTGAAAGCCCAGTAAACTAGAATTTTTCCACAATTCATAGAGAAATCTCTACCGATGATCATTCATAGTTTTTGTACTCACGTGTTCTCATTTAGATTAGGTAAACAATATCATCAGTGAAATGCATAAAGAAAGATGCAACGCTCATGTAAAAGGAAGGTATATTTCCTATAGGGAGATTTCACAAGGGTATTTGTGGCCCTTTATAGAAAATGAGGCAATTTGGTTCATCCGAAAGTGCCCCAAGTGCTAGGAGTTCACCCATATTATTAAGAAACCGACTGATGATCTGAACCCTATCACAAGTCTATAGACCTTCACCCAGTGGGGCATGTATATTGTGGCACCCCGACACATATCTACTAATCACCACCACCGACTACTTGACCAAATGGGTGGAGGCCGAATCATTGACACATATCATGGAGGTCGATGCTAAACATTTTATTTATAGAACATTATCACTAAATTCGGCATCCCATGGCTTTTGTATTAAATAACGAGACCTAATTTTACAATCGCACATTCAGAGACTTCTGTTAAGAATATGCGATCCAAATTGATTATGCCTCGATGGTCTTCCCATAATGAAATGGGAATAAAAAAATCACTAACAAAACTCTATTTGATGGGATCAAAGATAACTATAGAACACTAAATGAAGGTCAAAGGGGGGTAAATCCTTATGCCTTAGATTATGGCATGGAAGTAGTCATTTCTCTAGAGATTGGTTTACCAAGTCTTATGTCCAATTTTTTATAGGATGACCATAACAATGATCACTTGGACATGATTTAAAATCGTGCCATATTCTCCATGTATAAGGGAGACATATTAGCATTTTTAGTGAAGTGATTCATGATTTATGAGCGTGGATATGAAAAACTCACTAAATTTTGCAAGTGCCCACAAATTAAATAGAAGGTATTGAAGTATTTTTCCATTGGTCCAGAGTTAAAAAGAATACTGTGGATAGTAGAGTCCATGACATGGCATGCTCGAGCTGAGGTGGATGGGAATATGATGCGTCATACCATTTATTCAATCATAAGGAAACTTTCAAATACACGATACCCTTAATCTACAATGGAACTTTATAATCTTCGTATTAGATTATCAACTGATGGGTTAAACTTTTTAATAATTTAAGCACTGCTCAGAGTTATTTTCCAGTTCTCTTGGCACCTTTAAGACTTCTCCCAATACTGTGGCTAAGAAAAATTTTCATATCATTATCATTATTGATACCTGGGCCAGATGCTCCCAGTGACGGTATTGATATTTTCTTAGCCCCGTTAATTGATGAATTGAAAGAGTTATGGGATGAAGGCGTGAGGGCATTTGATTCTCATAAATAGGAAGAATTCTCACTTAAAATAATGATATTATGTGGACTAGTTATTTAAGATTAATAAGGTTATGTCATAGCCTTGCTATGAAGCTAGGAACCCCGAATGAGTTGGACTGGTTATATTTTAAAGAAAAACTTTTACGGCTCTCCCACAAATCTAGTTTTAGCTTTATATATCTACTTATATTTTCTCCCTTCGTTTTATTGTAAAAAACTTGAACATTACTAGACATTCACTAATAGCTTCAATAATTTCCATTCCGATGAATTCCTTGAGTTTGATCAATGCCTATTTTCTTAACAAAACAATCATATTCCCTAATTTGACTTTATAAATTTTTATGATATTTGTATTGAGATTGGTAGGTTTGATACCCATAAAATGAAATTATAAGTTAATATCCTATTGATTTTGAGTCAATATTGAGTTTGGTAATTATGATACAACTGTCACAATAACACAACACAAAATTATAAGTTAATGGGTTTAGTCGTGTTGGGTTGAGGTTAAATTAGTATTAACATAATAAATTGTTAATATAAGGGTTAGAGTTTGGTAATTATGATACAACCTAAATGATAGCTATGGCCATCCCTTTCCGGATCCTCGCAGTGGCAGAGGCAAAGAAGAGGGGGGTGTCTCCCCTTCGTCTGGGGAGGATCTTGGTCCCGTGCATCCCTCTCGAGAGCGCTTCGGTCGGCGTCGGTGATGAGGTGAAAATGTAAAGAGGCAGAGTCGCCAGTCTATTTTGCTCAAAATCGACAAAAGAAAAAGGGATCCATCCCGAAGGACAGCATCCAAAGACATACTGATATATACGAAACCAAAATGATTCGAAAAAGGTTCGAAGGCTAAGTTACGAAATGGGAAGGTGTTAGGAACCCATTCCGCCCTTACGGTCTCTCATGGGTTATTGTTAATTTCCTTTATATCCCCATGATATTGTGCATGTGTATATGTAGTGGAGATAGAAATCATCGACTTGTATCATGGAAGAGATAAAGTGAGTCATCCGTAGGAATGTTCCTAAAAGTAATATTAGAAGATAGGATTTATGCGATTATCCTAACGTCGATCATTATAAGGGAATGATAAAGCATGCGGGATAATACGCCATCAAGAACAAATATATATGTATATAGAGTTAAGCTTAAATAATATAGAAAAAATAGGAAAAATTAGGAAAAGGACTCGAGTCTCGGGTTTTACCCCGAGACGCCTACGTAGCCTATAGAGGCATCAAAGTCCACGTAGTTCGTATACAAAACTAGGGGTGGGATTTATCCCATAAATCCAATCGGGGACTTCTCTTGTATGTGTGTGTGTGTAAAAAAGTGTTTTAGTTGTGAGAAAAGTATGAGAATTCTCGTTTGGAATTTATGAGCAAATCCTCTTTTTCTTATTTTTTGGGTTTTATTCACATGAAAATAAGAGATGTACAATAATAAGTAGATAAAAAGTATATTAGGATATGTGAGATGAGATAATAAAAGTAATAAGTAACAAAAAAACTAATGCAAATTTAGGAGAATTTAAGGAGAGAGTGGAGAAAGTTGGACCTTCTTGAAGACCTTGAGCCTGATCTTGGATGTTGGAGAGCATCCCTTGAACTTGGGTGATGATGGATGATATACCCGTATATACCCTCGGCCATGCCGAGGGCGCCCTGCACTTCATCAGGCTCTGGACGACCCTTCGAGGGGCCGACCCTTCATCAGGCACCAGACGACCCTTCGAGGGGCCGACCCTACATCAGGCTCCGGACGACCCCTCAGGAGGCCGACCGTTCATTAGGCTCCGGACGACCCCTCCGGAGGCCGACCCTTCATCAGGCTCCGGATGACCCCTCAGGAGGCCGACCCTCCATCAGGCTCCGGACGACTCCTCAGGGGGCCGACCCTTCATCAGGCTCCGGACGACCCTCCAAGGGTTCGACAGTACGAGGCCCAAATTAGGCCAGACTCATTACCGGAAGGAACTTTGCCCTCGGCCTCATATCAAAGGCCGAGGTTGACATCATCACAGCGCGTGGTTTGGGAGATGCGTGGAACAGTGCGCGTGAGGCTCACATGGCACATGGGAGACCGTTATAACAAAATCACACCCTCACGTGAGGGAATATTATGTTATCATTTGGCATCTAAAGGTGTCAATAGGGGATTGGCTAGATCATCATTCACATGCACCATGCATACTTGGGGGGTACACTACACCCCCCAATACCTATATATACTTGTCACCTACAAACCTATAGGGGATCAATTGATAATTGTAACCCTAGATAAAACTCTGTTTGTACACACAGTAGAGAGAGAAAGTGAGCTTATGTGCATTGTATCCAAGGCCATTAGTGCCCATACTTAGTGGATCACACACTCACAGTGGATGTAGGCCAAATTGGCTGAACCACTATACATCATTGTCTTATTCTTCTTATACTCATCTCCTTCTACACACTTATAAAATTACATCTCTATGGTGGCCATAGCTGCCATTGTTTGAGCTCATCATCACTTTTCCGGTGGTGCTAAATCTCAGCATCATCAGTTTGGCCCCGTCTGTGGGAAGGAGAAGACATCTCTTCCTTTGTACAGCTTGACCTTACTGGTCCCCCTGAGAGGAGATGTTTCACCATTGAAAGAGACCCACTAAGGTTATCAAGCTCACCAGTCTTTTTTCCAGTTCAGCTGTTCATAGCTCAAACACATGGCACCAGAGATGCCACCACCACCACTTCCCCCACCGGATGATAGGGGAGGACCCAGCTCCAGTCAGCCACCACCTCAGTCTGAGATGGATGATGTGGCGGCAGCCTTAAAGTCTCTGGCAGCAAGCCAGCGGATGATGCAGGAGCAGTTCACAGCTCTAAGCCAGAACATACTAAGACCACCAGGGGTTTCACCTGAGATGATTACCCCGGCGGCAGCAGCTCCGGGACAACATGAAGCCAGGGGACCACCCCAGGCACCACGCAAAGACCTGCTACCCCCTCAGTGGCGTAAGGATGTTGCTGACCCCCGGCGTCTACGCTTGGGGAGGCAAGGGAACCCTTGCCCTGAGGACAGGTATGACGACCTGGAGGGAGAGGATGCCCCTATAGAATGCTGGGAAACATATGAGGTCTCCAACAATACTGTACGACCTCTCGAGGATAGTGGAGGAAAGTGCGGGAGACCAAATCCTGATGATCGCCCGAGAGGCTCTGCTTTTGATCGCTTGAGCAGGGGGTCATCCTTTGAGAGGCTAGGTCCAATAAATGACCTGCGGGAAAAATTGTCCAGGTCAAGGAGTGCTGCGAGGTCCAGGAGGGAGGCAGCAGATGGCCGACCCCAAGTATGGGATGCCGATCAAAGGGAAGTAAACAGCCGACACAGGCCTGCCACAGCAGAACTGTCCGTCCACCTTAAAGAGGCGGCAGGGGATAACATCGGCCAAGCCGACCCTGCGAGGCCCTGGAATGACTCAATCCAGAGACTAAAGGATAAGATCGCTGATATAATGAAGAGCCGGGACCCTCTTCAGAAGGGATACACCATAGGCTCACCCTTTGTGGCGAAGATAGTCAACTTCCCTACGCCATCAAGGTTCAAGCCACCTATGGTCACCCCAAGATACGACGGGAGCACCAACCCTGTCCACCATGTTAAGATGTATCAATTAGCAGCAGACATATACTCTATCTCAGATGAGATGAGGTGTCGTACCTTTTCTGGTACCCTGACGGGGGCTGCACATGTCTGGTACACGTCTCATCCAAAAAATTCCATTGAAAACTTTAAGCTGTTGGTAGATTGATTCATCCACAAATTTTTCTTTGGGGTGAGGCCACAGAAGAAGACCACCCACCTGCTCTATGTTAAGCAGGGGAAGAATGAGAGCCTGAGGGACTACATAGCCAGATTCAATAAAGAGAAGCTGTAGGTGGAAGACTATGAGGAGAGCATAGCTATGACAACCCTGATTGGAGGACTCCAAAAGGGGAAGCTGTTATGGAAGCTTGCTGAAGACCCCCCTAGGACGATGGCTAAATTGCTGTCAACAGCAGAAAAGGTGATGAATGCCGAAGAGGCGATGGCCGCAAAATGTGAAGACAAAAAAGGAGGAGCTAGTGGGTGTAAGTACCCTAAGAAGAACAAAGAGGGGAAGAAGAGGTATACGGACGACAAGTTCGCTGGTTACACCCCTCTAACGGTCAACTGTGAACAAATTCTCAATGAGATAAAGAGTGATCGATCCCTGAAGTGGCCTGAGAAGTTGAGGGCGGCCCCCAACAAGAGGAACAAGAACCTGTGGTGCGAATTTCACCAAGACCACGGCCATGTAACAGACAAATTATTTTCTCTGAAAGATGAGATTGAGAAGATGCTGAAAGAAGGGAAGCTCAGAAAGTACGTCGACAAAGGTGCCTTCAAGAGGGGCCGAGGGGACGACCCCAGAAAGAAGCGAGGCGATGCATGTAGAGAAGGTCCTCAAAAAAGAGGGGACGACCCTTCTGATGATGCCTGACCTCCCGCCAAGAGCCGACGAAGGCCCTGTCAAGAGGCTTAATATGGTCTCGATCGGAGTGGGAATGATCTCCGGGGGTCTAGCAGGAGGAGGATCTGAGGTCGCTGACAGGAAGGCCCATATGGCTGAGGCCAAGGTAGTGACGAAGACGGTACACTCAACCTCCCTGGATGTCAAGTCAGAAAAGAGGAAGAAGGTCGATATGGACACTCTGATAGTGGGGTTCTCAAGAATGGACTTCAAAGGCCTCCTAGCCCCACACGACGACCCACTCGTCATCACAACTAGGGTGCATGGGTGTGAGGTGCCGAGGATATTGGTTGACGGGGGAAGTTCTGTAGATGTAATGTTTTGGCCGTGCTTCAAAGCCTTAGGTCTCAGCCGTGCTAGACTCGTCCCATACCATCATCCATTGATTGGGTTCAGCGGGGAAAAGGTTCATCCCCTTGGAGTGTATGAGGCCGATGTCAGGATGGGGGACGAGTGGCCGAGATGGCTTACTAAGAAGGTCAGTTTCTTTGTGATGGATGAACATGTGTTTTCGGCCTACAACATCATACAGGGGCGTGTAGCCCTCAAGGGGGTTGAAGCTGTGTCGTCTACGGTCCATTAGATGATTAAATTTCCTACCCCTTACGGGGTGGGGGAAGTTCAGGGAGACCAGACGACAGCGCGAGAATGTTACTACAACTCCGCTGAAGAAAGAGAGGCACATAAGAGGGCTACAACTACTTACAATATTGATACCCTAGACCTCAGGGATGAGACGAAGCTAAAGAAAAGAGAGGCCGCGGAAGAGGTAGAATCCATCATCCTCGATGAGGATGACCCAGAAAAAACCCAACAAGCTCCATCCTAATTGGCATGGCCCGTATAGGGTCATCGATGAAGTCGTCCCTGGGACCTATAGACTAGAAAACCTAGAGGGGGAACCCTTTTCCAACCCCTGGAATGCAGATCATTTGAAAAAATACTATCAGTAGTGTTGTAAGGTCTTGATAGACCACAATTGTAATAGGGGTTTCTCCAACAGAGCACTTGGAAAATTAATGAGAAATATCAGTGTTTCCCCTCATCCTATGTTTATCAGTTCTAGTACGCTTGAAAACATCTTCTAAAAATGACCCTCGACTATAATGAGGGTCAATGAAGGGGACGACCCCACCATTGCCCTCAAGAAAGATGATGGATAGTTGATTAAAAACCATTAGTTTGGTTATTGTAACCCTCGACTATAATAAGGGTCAATGGAGGGGACGACCCCACCATTGCCCTCAAGAAAGACGAGGGAGCACTTGATTTAAAGCCATTAATTTGGTGATTATAACCCTCGGCTATAATGAGGTCACATGGAGGGGACGACCCCACCATGGTCCTCTAGACAGACGAGGGAAAACTTTATCTAAAACCATTTAGTTTGGTTACTGTAACCCTCGGCTATAATGAGGGTCAATGGAGGGGACGACCCCACCATTTCCCTCAATAAGGACGAGGGAATACTTGATTAAAAACCATGTTTGGTTATTGTAACCCTCGGCTATAATAAGGGTCAATGGAGGGGACGACCCCACCATTGCCCTCAAGAAAGACGAGGGAGCACTTGATTTAAAGCCATTAATTTGGTGATTATAAACCTCGGCTATAAAGAGGTCGCATGGAGGGGATGACCCCACCATGGTCCTCAAGACAGACGAGGGAAAACTTTATTTAAAGCCATTAATTTGGTGATTATAACCCTCGGCTATAAAGAGGTCGCATGGAGGGGATGACCCCACCATGGTCCTCAAGACAGACGAGGGAAAACTTGATTTAAAGCCATTAATTTGGTGATTATAACCCTCGGTTATAAAGAGGTCGCATGGAGGGGACGACCCCACCATGGTCCTCAAGACAGACGAGGGAAAACTTTATTTAAAGCCATTAATTTGGTGATTATAACCCTCGGCTATAAAGAGGTCGCATGGAGGGATGACCCCACCATGGTCCTCAAGACAGACGAGGGAAAACTTTATTTAAAGCCATTAATTTGGTGATTATAACCCTCGGCGATAAAGAGGTCGCGTGGAGGGGACGACCCCACCATGGTCCTCAAGATAGACGAGGGAAAACTTTATTTAAAGCCATTAATTTGGTGATTATAACCCTCGGCTATAATGAGGTCGCATGGAGGGGACGACCCCACCATGGTCCTCAAGACAGACGAGGGAAAACTTTATTTAAAGCCATTAATTTGGTGATTATAACCCTCGGCTATAATGAGGTCGCATGGAGGGGAAGACCCCACCATGGTCCTCAAGACAGACGAGGGAGGGGTTAGTGATACTGTTAGTACAAAAAAAATATACACAATGCAAATCCCATAAGAGGCGAGTATGGAAGGAAACGAGACATTATATTACAAAATGTTGTTCGTTTTACAAAAATAAAATACAAAAATGGATTACACGAGGAGGGTATTCGCTACAAACAGCCACCCTATTGAGAAAAATCAGAGGGTAAGGCCTCGACATCAATTGGAGATTCTTCTATGACCATGACAGGCCGACCCTCAGACGTTCCCATGCCTTCGACATGTTGAGACTCCACTTGAGCTAAGGCTTCAGCAATGAGGGGAACATCCAGATGAACTTCTTCAAGAGAAGGTCGAACAGACGACACTGCATCAACGAACTTTAAGACGACCCATCGACAGACCGTCTTAATTCCCCTCTCCAAGTATTCAAAGCCGAAGCCTTGAAATTCGTATGAGAGTTTGTAGGCCTCCACAACATCGGTCTCGGCTTTCTTGACAGCTGCTTCCAGATCAGCCTTGTGCTGAGCCTCCAAGTTGAGTAAAGCCTCATCCTTCTCCTTTATCAGCAAGTCCTTGGCCCGCTGGTCGGCATCGTGCTGCCTCGTCAGCTCATCTAAGACCCTGGCATGCTCGGTCCTAGCACTCTCCAGTTCAGCCCTCATAGTCTCGAGCTCTGTCTGTAGGTCGACCTTATGCTGAATGGCCCTCTCGATCTCATGAAACTTCTGTTGATTCTTAGCCATCCACTTAGTGGTCGAGGTGAAGGCACAGACGGACTGCACAGGAAAAGACACTTGTTAAGAGGCTGAGGAAACAGTTAGTGAAAAATTAAATTAAATTAAGTTAGTACCAGAGCCAGTGCGTGCAAACCAAGTCATACACCTTGGCCGTAGGCATCTTTGACAGAAATTCGTAGTCAGCAGCCGAAGGGGCAGAAAACATGGACGCCTTGGCTGCCCTTAAGTTCGTGATTAAGGAAGATGGCTCAGCCTTCAGTGATGTCAAGTTTTGGGACCAGAAGGCTCCCATGATAGAAGAGGAACCAGCCCCCTCAGATGACTCCACCCTCGCCCTCGTCCTAGAATCCGACCGAGGGTCAGCAGGGACTTCAGGCTCCTTTCTTTTACGACCATCAACAGTCGGTTCAACAAGTGTCGGCCCCACAGCCTTTGTCTTCCTCGGAGCCTGCTGAGGCTCCTTGCCCCTCTTCTTTCCTAAACCAGACAATAATCTCGGAGCAGTCATTTCCCAGATTTGATCTGATATACCTGCAGGACGACCTGAAAGGAGGACAATACGTTAGAAATATGCAGAGACAAAGATGAAACACTTAAAAAAAGTAAAGAATGAGCAAAAATTAATGTAACTCACATAGCTCTGTCAGGGGGCCGACACTCAGACCAGCTTCTTTGAGGAACTTGGGGGTCATCAGGTCTTCAAATTTTGCAATCTCACCCCCTCTCCCTCGTTCCCTCAGATACTCAACTATATCTTTTTCATCCAGACTAAGCCCGGGATCAGACATGGCCTTCATCGAGGGGTTTGACCATCTTCTGGGAACCCTCGGACTGTCGTCCAAATGTTGAGACTCGGCGGAAAATTCCCACTCCCCAGAAACGAAGAAAAATCTCTTCTTCCAATCGTGGTTGGAGGTCTGTGCCACGTGGAGAAGTTTTTTGTCAGATCTCCTCGCCCCCAGGTGGTAGTACCCAGGCTGTTTGGACGAGGAGGTGATATTGTAATAGGCTAAAAATACGTTGGCCGATGGTTCATCAGTGAAAGCATTCTTCCACAAGGAGATGTAACCAAGGATCGTCCTCCAGGAGTTGGGAGGAATCTGAGAGGGGGCAACGCCGAGGGCTGATAGGATATCTATGACAACAGGATGCAGATGGAATCTGACACCTACCTTGAAGATCTGTTCGTATACTGCAACCTCTCCCTCTTCACCTCAAAGACCCTCTCAGACTCAGAGGGAACCCTCATAGTTATATTTGGGGACACTCCATAGGCATGACTCCACAACAAGAGGTCACGATCCCTAACTGAAGAGACATAGGACGAGGCATGGGAGGTGTCAACCTGGTCATCATCTGAGTCCTCACCCTCGTCCTCTGTCCCCTCTCCCTCGGCCTCATCACTTGCTAGAGCCCTTTGGGGAAAAGCCATCTGAAAGGCATGTGGAGATAAGGTTGTCACAGGGACAGCCTCGGAAGTAACCATACCCTCGGCCTATCAGCCCGGGCTTAGGTTAGACGACACTCCTCTCCCAGAAGGCCCAGCCCCAGTGGGCGACGACGCTCTCTCGTCCATCTCTTCTGAATAACTTTTGGCAGGACGACAGGACGACCCACAAGACTCAGATGGCTCAAATGGCTTTACTGTGGCAAGAGGGATGGGAAAAATGAGTCGTACCCAATTAGGGTCGGCCCCTCGTCTTCTCTCCTCCTCTTCCTCTATTCGTTTGATCTCTATGAAAAGCTTCTCTCGCAAGGATGGGAACTCCTCGGCTAGATTATAAAGCCTCCTAAGCATTAAGGGGGAGACCCTACACTTGGAAGAATTTGGGTAACCTAACTTAACTAGAAACAAATCTCACCTTTGACCAGGGTGGACTTTTCGATCAAAACCTAAGAATTGAAGGGTTTTATATCAAGAACAATTCAAGAACAGCTTACCGGAGGTTACACCGAAAAAGCTATGGAACAGCCTAAGGAAATATAGCCCTATGAGCTTAAAACAAGAAAGAAAACAGAAATGAAAATAAGTAGGACACTAGGGTCAAGGTGTTACCTGAAGAGGAATGGCGAAGTTGCTAAGCTTGAAGGTGCAAAAACTGCAGAAATGGCAAGAAGGCTGGAAGTGAGAGAGAAAGAGAGAGCTTGGGCGCGAAGAAGAAGAAGAGAATGAATGGTTTCAAAAATTTCTTATATACCTTAGTAATGAGTGGGCCCATTACCCAAGCCAAAGCACAACCCACGAGGAGGACATCATTAGGGCACAAAGCCCCAAGCAGCATGCAGCCTCCATGCCTTGAAATTTGGAAAGACATTGGATAGAAATTTAACAGCTGTCAAATCAGTTTGACAGGTGTCACTCATCAAATAGACCATACACTTAGTCTCAAAAGCAACATTATCCCTTATCCATCTCAGCATCATCTATGGCTAAGGTCTGGGGGGAGATTGATATACCCGTATATACCCTCGGCCATGCCGAGGGCACCCTGCACTTCATCAGGCTCCGAATGACCCTTCGAGGGGTTGACCCTTTATCAGGCTCCGGACGACCCCTCAGGAGGCCGACCCTTCATCAAGCTCCGGACGACCCCTCAGGAGGCCGACCCTCCATCAGGCTCCGGATGACCCCTCAGGAGGCCAACCCTTCATCAGGCTCCGGACTACCCCTCAGGAGACCGACCCTTCATCAGGCTTCGAACGACCCCTCAGGAGGCCGACACTCCATCAGGTTCCGGACGACCCCTGAGGAGGCCGACCCTTCATCAGGCTCCGGACGACCCCTCAGGGGGCTGACCCTTTATCAGGCTCCAAACGACCCTCCGAGGGTACGACAGTACGAGGCCCAAATTAGGCTAGACTCATTACCGAAAGGAACTTTTCCCTCGGCCTCATATCAAAGGCCGAGGGTGACATCATCACAGCGCGTGGTTTGGGAGACGCGTGGAACAGTGCGCGTGAGGCTCACATGGCACATGGGAGACCGTTATAACAAAATCACACCCTCATGTGAGGGAATATTATGTCATCATTTGGCATCTACAGGTGTCAACAGGGGATTGGCTAGATCATCATTCACATGCACCATGTATACTTGGGGGGTACACTACACCCCCCAAAACCTATATATACTTGTCACCTACAACCCTACAGGGGATCAATTGATAATTGGAACCCTAGCTAAAACTCTGTTTGTACACACAGTAGAGAGAGAAAGTGAGCTTATGTGCATTGTATCCAAGGCCATTAGTTCCCATACTTAGTGGATCACACACTCACAGTGGATGTAGGCCAAATTGGCTGAACGACATTACACCATTATCTTATTCTTCTTATACTCATCTCCTTCTACACACTTATACACTTACATCTCTATGGCGGCCATAGCTGCCATTGTTTGAGCTCATCATCACTTATCCGGTGGTGCTAAATCTCAGCATCATCAATAGAGGGTACTTAATTCACCAAGTTTGATGAAAAAGGTGATGAAAGGTGAAGGTTGGAAAGGGATTTGGATGTGTAAATCACGCTCACTTTGAGAGGGGTTTTCTGAGCTTGTTGAAAGTGATGAATCTCTGATCTTCCTCCTCTTTTTTTTGAATGAGGTTAGTCCCTCCTTTTTATAGGCTCAGGGCATTGTCGATCGGCATAGCCCTGGTCCTTCCAATAGGTAAGTGTGTTTAGGCACACTGCCGATAGGCAGGGTTTGGAACCTGCCGTTTGGCAGTGTCTTTCAAGTTCCTTCGGAAAATCGGTCGTAGAGCACGAACCGTTAATCCTAATCGTGCTTGGGTCAAACCATTGGAAAGGTATTTCAAAGACCTTCGAAATTCCTTTGGACTGATCCCGAGTTCGGGAGTTAACTTTGGGTCAGATGTGACTCGAAAGCGTTCGTTGGTCCTTTGGACGGGGCAACTTCGAACGCAAACGGATCATTTGTCCGCATGGTAAGTCAGAATCACGAACGGGGTGGACCGTTAGAAAGGTTAGGAGATGTACTTCGACATTCCAAAGAGATTTACCTGGTTTAGGGAGTTAACTTTGGTCAACCGGGGCTTGGAAGCATTCGGTGACCTTTTAGAGAAGATCGTTCATTCGCACCGTAAGTCAGAATCGTGCACGGGGCAGATCGTTGGAAAGGGGTTTCAGTGCCCTTCAAAGATTCATTTAGTCTCGTTTGAGCTAAAGAGTTTGACTTTTGGTCAAACGGAGCCTGGGAGTGCCCGATGACCTCCTGATCGAGTTTCGAGGGAAAATGGGTCATTCGTCCGCATCATAAGTTAGAATTGTGCACGGGATGGACCGTTGGAAAGGGGATTTGCCCTTAGAAGATTCATTCAGTCTCGTTCGAGCTGAAAAGTTTAACTTTTGGTCAAATGGAGCCTGTGAGTGCCCGATGGCCTTTAGGTCAGTACTCAGGGTATGACTTGGGTTTGCAATGGTGAAGGGAGGTGCTAGGGACCTAAGGAGAGGTTAGGGGGTATTAGAATGGGGTGTCTACAATAGCACGTTACAAAATTATAAATTAATGACTTTAGTTCTATTGTATTTGGGTTAATATCAGGTTAACACTAACATTGATTACGACGAGACTGTTTATGTTTTACGGATACCAAGGAACCCTTTGTGGATTTTAATATTATTAGTTTTTTATTCATGTAATTAATTTGATGGCTTGATAATTTTAATATTATTGATTTTTTATTCATATATTAGTTTTATAATGGAATTGTATGGCAGGTTTAAAACATGTACATATTTTTTTCAAAGAAAACAAATCAAAATTATTTTATTAAAATAAATTTATTATTCGTCATGGTCCAAATCGTAACCACAAATGATAAAATTTTTATATGGGCAAAAAGGGGGTCACGATCAGGAACTGTGACTAATTAATTTATGTTCATGGTAGTGGGTCAAGGTCATGAATTGTGATCAATTAATCAAAATTCATGGCAGGGAGTCACGATAATAAACCATGACCATTGGACCTATTTGCATGGCATGGGGTAATGGTTCATAACTGTAACCAATTAAATAGTTCATACAGTTTTGGTCATGGTTATTGACTGTAACCATGTCCCAACTTTAGGTTATGAAATGAGACTGTAACTCTTAGATTTGGTCACAGTGTTTTACCATGACCCCCAAAATGGCCACCCTGTAAATTATAACGGTACATTTATCGTAACCAAAGTTGTTTGTCATAGACTAAAATCATGAAAATTTCTTTTATTTGGTGTCGTGGTGAAGTTCTCGGTGATGATACACAAATATTGCGTATTTCATCCTCCGAACGGATGCATTTTAGCCCCCTCGGGTATCTTATTCCCTATATTTATGCTCGTTAACCAGACAACCTCGGATTTCTACGTTAACATATTTTTCTGGGGTTAATTGAGATTTTATAGGTATTTGGATGCTAAGTGTGAAGTTCGGATGCATTTCGCTCGATTTCCGTACGTGATCGGACGTTTAAGGGCATTTTAGTCTTTCCACAGCCTAGGCACTGGCCCACAATCTACACAGAAGTTGTAGACCTCCTCGCAAGCTTCATGTGGCTGCGAACGGTGCACGATTCCGATTCAGAATGAAGAAGTTATGGCGATTTCAACGGATAGGAAATGCAAACAACAAAAATAGAAATGCAGTGTGCTAATACCTGCTTGATAGATCGATCAACCAAAATCGTTGATCGATCGATCCTTCTCGACAATGGGATATTTTGTTCACCATCGATCGATCGACGATTTTGGTCGATCGATCGATGCCCTGCTTTCAGGAGATATTTTTCTTTTATTTTATTTCTTCTTTTCTTTTATTCCACTTACTATAAATACCAAATATTGTGTAAATATCAGACATGAAGTTATATAATTCGTTTTTAGGTAGAATAGCTTAGGGTTTGAGGGTTTTGAAGAGTTCTTCTTCAATTGTTCTTGGTTTGACACCCCATTTGGGTTGAATGTTGCATTATTCATCATCCTCTCCATTAATATAGTTTGTATTTCTTCATTTCTCACTTTCTAGTTAATTTACAAGCTTTCTAATTTAGGTTTACATGCTTTATTTACATGCTTTGATTACTTTCTTTCTAGGTAGATTTACCGCGTTTCTTTACTGCTTTCATTTACCGCGTTTTTATGATACTTTCTAGGTAATTTAAATTAGGTTGTGTTTGAATTGAACTCACTTGGGTTAACGCATTGCTTTGTTTGGTGATAGTGTTTACGGGTCTATTTCAGGTGAGTTGTCCTAGTTATTACGCCTAGGAGATTTAACGGGGCATATCATGTATATCCCGTGCTTACGACCTTTCGCGCGTAATTTCTGGGATATTTGTTGACGCCAAAATCTTATTAGGTTTTTATGCAGATTTAGGGGTGTGATAATCCTTGATTCAATTAACTGTCGAAACGAGACGCATTTGTAATAACTCGTCGACCCATGTAACCATTTTATACAAATTAACCCGGGTGAGGGATATTCAACCCAACCTATAGTTTTACTCACTTTGTTAGTCTAGTTTTAATACACTTGCCTAGATTAACATTTCCCGTTCATGCATCTTTTCCTTTTTAGTTTGTAATCACCTTTTTCACTTTTATTTAGGAATACTAAATCAATTGAATTCTAGCATCTCGTCCCTGCGGATTTTCGATACCCGACTTACCGCTGTGCTTGCCTCGCAAGTGTAATCATAACATAGGTTTGTTTGTATTGAGTTGGCGAAACAGAAAACAACGATTAGCGTTTGACACGCGTTACTTTTTGCACTCGATCAAAATGGCGTCGTTGCCGGGGATGAGTTTGTTTTAGACTTTATTTGATTTAGTATTTCATAGTATTTTCTTTCTATTTGTATTATTTATTAATATTTTACAGGACTTGCACATTTGAGCACTTAACGCTCGAATTTTTCCCGCGCGTGCCTTCTTTGTGAAATTCGCCACTTGAGCCATTTTTGGGGTAAGCATGTCTTATTCCAATTCTTTCCGTAATCATTGTTATAATTCTCAAAATTCTCGCAAACCTATGACTTTCGGTGAATACTTAGAATCCCTAAGTATAACAAATTCAAATATGACTTTGGGCGAGTATAACGAAAGTCAAAATTTAGGTTATTGGAATTTTGATGACGATGATAATAATTTTGGGCCTTTACCTCCTTATAATAGGAACTTTGAAACGAATTCGAATAGTTTTCAAAATTTCTATAATAATGAGTTTTCGTTTAAGTCCGATGGTAATTTTCAAATTTCCCACTTTCATGCATCCGCACCTCGACCCATGACTTTCGGTGAGGGTTTGCGTATGTATGAGAATGTGAAATTTGAAAATCGTTATCGGGAAGAAAATCATTCGTGGGAACATAAGTTGGATTTATTATTTGAGTCTGATGACGATTTTGCTTCCAAGACTTTCGAGGTCGAGGAATGTTTTGAACCAAATGAGGTACTTGTACCTACTTTGGAACAAACCATTCTAGACTTTGCCCATTGAATAATAGATGTTGAAAATGAGGATGAAAATGATGTAATATCTATTTACAATGAATGATTTCTTCTGTGGCCCCCAAAGAAGAACATTTCATTGAAAATGATATTATTTCCTTTGAAACTCAATCTTCATGTGATGATGATTCATCTCATGAGTTTGAATTTCTTTCATCCCCATTTTCATTCTCTATTATCACACCGTCACAAGTACCCGATGATTCGGTTTCAAACTTTAATGTTTTAAACCTTTTCGCCGATGAGGAGTACTTGCTCGAGTCGCCTTCCATGATCGCATCCGTGCCTTTGTGTACGCCGCTTCCCATTACAATTTCAAAATCCTTGGGAGCATATTCGGCTTTTCTCGGTCCCCACATATTTTTGTCACCCGTTCAATCCAAACCCCCCATCGTCCCTCCAAAAATTTTAATTGGCGATTTCGCCTTACACATGCCTTCCGTTGTTCAAACGGAATTCATATTTTTTGGAAGGCATGCTTGTATGAGAGGGTACACCGGTTATTCGCCAAAGTCAAATCGTTTTTACGGTGGACCCTCAGCTATTTATACTTCTAGTGTATAATTAGTGTGAAGCCTAAATAGTAGGTTGTATATAGTTAGCTTTTTATTCTTTCTTTCTTTTTAATTTAGTCTAGTGTAATTAGTTAGCTCTTTGTTATTTGTTTTTGCTATGCTCGGTACTAACTTGTTTTGTAGATTCTTTGGACTTGTTCTTATGGGGATCGCTCCACTTTTGGGTAATATCGCTCTTTTCCTCTCTTAACTTGGTTCTTAATTAACATTGAGGACAATGTCACGTTTTAAGTTAGGGGGTGTGGGATATTCTATCCATTCATTGGTAGTGTCCATGTTTTTGCTCACATATTAGTTACTTAGTATGCTTTTCTTAGAAAAATTGAAAATTACAAAAAGATTTTCTTTCTTTTTTCTCCTTTTTTGGGCATTTTGCCTTTGTTTCCGATGATAAATTCCAATAATTGCCCAATTCGATAGACAACCCAATGATGCATGTTCTCGATTTTAGAAGTTATTAGACTTTAGTCTCACTTATTGATATTATGCATAACTTCATGAATTAAACTTTAATCCCATGAGCACATGGACTTTTATTGTCCTATTGATTTAGTTTAAGATTTTTATAAGTCGGTAATATTTTGTTGCATTGTATATACTTATACTGAGTTAGCTTTGTACCTTTCATCATTTGTGAGTGTTATACTCTATTCTTTTCTCATTGAAAACATTAAATTCGTCAGTAATCTCACTATTCGTTCATTTGATCGTTCATTAATTGAGTTCATACTTGAAATGTGTTACTTGAGCATGATTTTCATTTATTGTTTTGATTCGAGAATTGTGTAAACTTTGTGAAATGATCATAGGCCATCTTTATTATATCACCCATATTAGCCTTGACCTCACCCTTATATGTTTACCCTCTTTAACCCCTTTAAGCCTATATTAGCCTTTCGTTTCATAACCTAAATTCCCATAACCAACTCTAAATTGGAGTTTTAGCCCATACATACACTTTACATACCTTTGTTTGGATTGTTACTTGGGATTGAATGATGTTGTTGTGATGTCGGTTGCAATTTAGGCATATGAGAGTTTGAAAAGTAAAGAAAAAGAAAGTAGAAAAAGTGAAGAAAAAGAGAAAGCAAAAAGCAAAAGAAAACAAAAGATAAAATGAGAAAAAGTAGAAAAGAAAAAGAAAGAGAAAGAGAAAGTTGTAAATGTTCTGAATAGTTCAATAAGCGTTGATTTCTCTCCCCGATGATATATCTAATGCTTGTTTGGAACTTGTTTTCCAATTTTGATATTGCCCGCATTTTGCCATTATTCCGAGTTTTCATCCCGAACACTTTGAATTCGTACATACATATCCTTTATTTCATATGCTAGCCTAGCCTACATTACAACCCTATTCAAGTTCTATGTGATCTTAGGTGCATGTAATTCAAAAGTCATAATAGTTTTGATAATTTGTGAAAATGCATTTCGCCTCTTTTAGTGTGCGGTATCTTTCTTTGAGATTACAGTTTTCAAGTTTATATATAGCGTTCTTCATTTGTGACATGTGTGCGGCCTAGTTTCCATTTACATTTACTCTTTATGCCCGCATGTTCCTTGTGTTGCCTCCCTGTTTCGAGTGAATTCACTTGATGAGCGTAACGCCCATGAGGATTGAATATATGCTTTCTTTATTTATTATCTGGTTTATATAAGTTTTTGCCAAATCACACTTTGCATGTGCTCGCTCCCCTCCCACATTTTAAGGTTTCAATTCTATGAGGTGCATTCGATAATGTTAATGATTTCGATCTTTTGTTTGGATTCATTCAATGTGCTAATAATGCGTATGAAATCCTTTTCACTATTGTTGGGCTTGTCGCATGTTGGTTTGGGCATATTTTGAGGAAACCATGTGATGTTTGTGGGTATCATCCCTGAAATTTCTCACGAGACGACACTCGTCCACTAGGGTGACCAAGGGGTTTAACGGCTTATTGCATAAGCTAAATGCAATCGAATCGACCGCGAAAGTGGCCTTATGCTTTTATACCATACTTTTGTACTATCTCCTATTTTGATTTACTTGTAGTTCTTATTGCATCCTATTTCATTGCTAGGGACTAGCAATATGTAAGGTAGGGGGTGTGATGATACGCAAATATTGCATTTTTCATCCTCCGAACGGACGCATTTTAGCCCCCTCGAGTATCTTATTTCCTATATTTATGCTCGTTAACCAGACAACCTCAGATTTCAATATTAACATGTTTCACTAGGTTTAATTGAGCTTTTATAGGTATTTGGATGCTAAGTGTGAAGTTCGAACGCATTTCGCTCGATTTCCAAATGCGATCGCACGTTCAAGGGCATTTTAGGCTTTTCACAGCTTGGGCACCTATCCCAACACACGAAAGTTGTATCCCTTCTCGCAAGCTTCTTGTGGCCGCGAACGGTGCACGATTCCGATTCAGAACGAAGAAGTTACGGCGATTTCAGCGGACGGGAAATGCAAACAGCAAAAACAGAAATGCAGGGTGCTAATACCAACTTGATAGATCGATCGACCAAAATAGTCGATCGATCGATCCTTCTTGACAGTGGGATATTTTGTTCACCATCGATCGATCGACGATTTTGGTCGATCGATCGATGCCCTGTTTTCAGGAGATATTTTTCTTTTCTTTTCTTTCTTCTTTTCTTTTATTCCACTTACTATAAATACCAAATTTTTTGTAAATATCAAACATAAAGTTATATAATTCGTTTTTAGGTAGAATAACTTAGGGTTTCATGGTTTTGAAGAGTTTTTCTTCAATTGTTCTTGGTTTGACACCCCATTTGGGTTGAATGTTGCACTATTCATCATCCTCTACATTAATAAAGTTTGTATTTCTTCATTTCTTGCTTTCTAGTTAATTTACACGCTTTTTAATTTAGGTTTACATGCTTTATTCACATGCTTTGATTACTTGCTTTCTAGGTATATTTATCGCGTTTCTTTACTGCTTTCATTTATCGCGTTTTTACGATGTTTTCTAGGTAATTTAAATTAGGTTGTGTTTGAATTGAACTCACTCCGATTAACGCGTTGCTTTGCTTGGTGATAGTATTTTCGGGCCTATTTCAGGTGCGTTGTTCTAGTTATTACACCTAGGAGATTTGACGGGGCATATCATGTTTGTCCTGTGCTTACGACCTTTCGCGCGTAATTTCCGGGATATTTGTTGACGCCAAAATCTTATTAGGCTTTTATGCGGATTTAGGGGCGTGACAACCCTTGATCCAATTAACTGTCAAAACGAGACGCATTTGTAATAACTCGTCGATCCATGTAACCATTTTATAAAAATTAACCTGGGTGAGGGATATTTGACGCAACCTATAGTTTTACTCGCTTTGTCAGTCTAGTTTCAATACACTTGCCTAGATTAACATTTCCCTTTCATGCATCTTTTCCTTTTTAGTTTGCAATCACATTTATACTTTTATTTCGGAATACTAAATCAATTGAATTCTAGCATCTCGTCCCTGTGGATTTTCGATACCCGACTTACCGCTGTGCTTGCCTCGCAAGTGTAGTCGTAACTTAGGTTTGTTTGTATGGAGTTAGCGAAACAAAAAACAACGATTAGCGTTTGACACGTGCTACTTTTCGCACTCGATCACTCGGCGTAGATAATTGGGATATAATGCCCATCCCCGATAAATAATGCTTAAACCCTCCCAATAGGTACTCACCCCCACGATTATATATTGCGATTTAGATTAGTTTACCATGCCTGTGCTCTACCTAAACTTTATACACTTGGAACTAATAAAAGACTTCAGATTTATGGTGCATAAGGTAAACATATACATACCTTGAGTGATTGTCAATGGAATAAATGAAGTACTGATAACTACATATTTCTCGAATAGTCATTGGGAAAAATAAATTATAATGAACCAATAACAGCACACCTTAGGCTTCATAACCTTTGGTCATGAAGTGCCTTTTGATAATTTTACCTTTTGAAGAGTATTCAAAAATTGGAAGTGTTATATTAATTTCCCATATAAAACCAGTCTTTGAATTCTCTTTAGTTTAAAATGATATCGTAAGTGTCAAAGATACGTTTTGATTAATCTTTCTTTCCCTTTAGGTTATTTTCATTTTAATTATTCATTTCAGTTTTTAACAAGACGTGTTTTATAATATAGAAATCATTTTTTTAATGTACCAGAACATATAAAAGATCCGACATTTTTCATAAAAATGTCTTTACTAAAACTAACTAAATATATACTCATTACTAATCTAGAAACTGAAATTAAATTTATTTTAATAATGGGTACATAAAAAAATCTTTAACTTTTTTTATCTCCGTCAAAATCTAAAGCTAAATGTATTACTTCTAATACTTCCGCCTTCTTTTCATAACTCGAGGACATATAAATTTCTCCCTTACCAAGCTCCCTCAAATCTCTAAAAAGAATGCAAACATGATTAGTGGATCTCAAATTTACACATCAGGTGACGATTGGTCCACAAAACATGTATCAATGATAAAAGATAAATTACTATCTACATTCCTCTATTTAGTTAAGTAGACTATGCATTTCATCTTCTGATGTCCTAACCATTTGTAGATCTAGCACTTGTCTTTCAGTTATTCTCCTGCCACATAAAGCTTAGTGATTGTTTTAATAACTACAGGTTCCACGTGAGCCTCACTGCACTAAAACAGGTGATTTGCAAGTGTTTTAAACACATGCAAATGGCAACTCAGCGTATAAACACACCCGACCTTAAATCCAAGCATGTTAAACCCCAACTCAGCATTACTTTTTGTTTCTTTAACTTTCAACACCTATAAATACACACACATGTATCTATAACTATATCAATTTCAATATACAGTCACACACTTCTTTTTTATAAAAACCTTCTATTTCAACACAACCACACACATATATGTGCGATTCTAACATTTGCATATATATATATATATATATATATATATATAGAGAGAGAGAGAGAGAGAGAGCCAGGCTATAGTACATCATACTCTATACATCACCCATGCATCACACCTAATTCTAGGCCCTACAAAACTTTTTTTTTCAAATTTTATATTTTTTCCTTGAAATTAATCTTCCAATCAACCCATATGCAAAAAATTAGGTCAAAATACATTTTGTAGCGATTTTTAAAAAATCCACAAAAAAGTGCTAAAAATACCTTATTTATAAGGGTCTGCGCCAGCATTTTTTTGTGGATTTTTTAAAAATAGCTACAAAATGTATTTTGACCTAATTTTTTGCATATGGGTTGATTGGAAGGTTAATTCCAAGGGAAAAATATAAAATTTAAAAAAAAAGGTTTCTAGGGCCTAGAATTAGGTATGATGTACGGGGTGATGTATAGTACATGATGTAGGTGAGCCTTCCTCTCTCTCTATATATATATATACAGAGAGAGAGAGAGAGAGAGAGAGAGAGAGAGAGAGAGAGATGGGTCCGTAGTATAACATTTTGAGATTTACGATTTTCGATTTTCGATTTTGATTTTAAAAAAAGGTGTAAGAATATTTAGCAATCTCAATCCATTTCAACTAATGATAAATTCAATGCCCACCCCCACCCCACCCCACATGTCTAAATAAAAATAAACAAACAAATAAACTAATTGTTTGCAATTAACCAATTAATATTCGACACATACATATAAATGATCTATCATAAACCCAAATATCATCCACAAAGCTAGTTCTCAGTTCATATTCAAACAAGTAATGCAAAAATTAAACTCAAATTATTAAAAAAAAACCATGATTAAAACCTTAACCCATAATGCACACTGAAAGTAAACACCATGATTGAAACCAACACCTTTTGTTTTTGAATTTGAACCTTAGACTTCAATTTCTTTCTTGATATCCACACCTAGAATATACATCATCCTCAAATTTAAAAAAATAATAAAAAACAAAGATAGAAAAGAACAATCGATATTGCTGTTTACTGTCAACCATTGAATAGAAAAAATAAATTGACTGAACAAAAAAAATCGATTTCAATGTAAAATCGATTGAACAGAAAAAAATCATTGTTTACTGTTAGTTCCATCAATTTTGCATAGAAAAAATAAAGATTGAAACACTATCTCACACTACACACAAGCTCAATCGATTTCGCACAGAAAAAATCAACTTCGCACTAAATATCGATTGAAAAATTAATTGAACTAATTGAAATATCGATTGAAAATTTGATTTCGAATTAAAAATGTGGGTTTCGAACTAAAAAATAGATTGCTTACCTCTCCTAAAGACGAAAAATTTAGTAGGAAGTTTTGGAATGGCAAAGGTTTGGAACTAAAATTGATTGCTTACCTTTAGGAGAGAGACGAAAAAATTTAGTGTGCAACTCTTTTAGTTTTTTTCACTTAAAAACTAGTAACCACTTTAAATTTTACACGATTTTGAACACTTACAAACTTTGTAAGTGTTCAAAACCATTGTAAATTTTGTAAGTGTTATAAACACTTACAAATCAAATAATCTAGTAGTTACAAAATAGTCATTATGGTGTAGTGACCTCCCCCTTCTTTTTATCTTAGCTTTTAAGATAGAGGAGGAGGAGTTTCCCTCATCCATCTTCACATCACCCTTTTGTTTGAAGATATTCTCTATAACCAAATTTTTTTAAGTAGTTACACCAGGAGGAGTCAAGTTTCTTCATTGAATAATTTAGGCAAAACTACTTAAAAGACTCAGGGAGTGATTATAACACAAAATTGATTTGGGTTTCTGCATCGTTTTCATATCCAAAGACCTTCAGTTCCCCTAAGATAAACATCATATTTAGAACATGATCCCAAACTAGAGTGGAACCAACTACATTTTATTGACCATCCTTACTATAACAACTATCCTTTTGACATGATTCTCACCTAAAAATGTCTTTGAGGTTCAGAATCATGTCATAAGCACTTAACATGTTCGGATTTTGGTGTTGCAATATATAGCCATGTACAAAAATGATCCATATAATTAATTTTTTCCACTTCTGGTAAGCACAGTTATTCGATTCGAATTCCTTCTAACCAGGCATTATATGGAATGGCATCGTTCAACGAAAACAAACTTTTAATTTTCAGCAATGAGGGAAATATTTAGTTTCTTTTTCCCTTAAATGAAAAACATTTAAGATGATTTATTTTCTTATAAGATAAATGCAAGTGGTTTGAAAGTTTAACCCATTTTTAAAATCTAAGCATTATCATTCAAATAAGGAAATTCATTCTATCTAGGAGCATAAGTAGGAGTCTCTTTATACATAACATCACACATTTGTGGGAAAACAAAAGGGGAAATAGATAAAGGGGTGGTTAGGGCTTCGAAGGAGAGATATATTTAGATAGAAATCGTGACAATAAGAAGAAGCGAAGAAAGAAAAGATAGATATCTCTATTTCTTTAAGATCCAACTCATGTTCAGGTGTCCACATGCCCTTTTTGCTTTGTAGGATGATATATTGAAAGATCTACAGTGGTTCAACACCTCTTCATCAAATATATTCTCTTAGATTGAATAATCTGCTAGACCCACAAAGGTGTTATCCATATCTATTGGATAATAAGTATTTGAAACCCTAATATGTTTGAATTTAGGATCCATCTCATTTTAATCTTCGACTGTTGTTAAAAAAATATTTTTTGGACCACAATATTTTGGGTAAATCACCTTAATTACCCTTGATGTTTGTTTCTTGTGCGAGTCCCTCCCTATAAGATGGTTGGAAATCATACTATTGACCCATGATTCCTAGTCTATTATGTTAATTAGGTGTACAAGAAGACATATATACCCTTATAAAAGTTAGAATAAGGTATATTTTATTCTTATTATAACTAGTCAATAACTATACCAAACCTTTTTAAACATACGACAAACCACTTCAAAAGTGCTTAAAACTATTATGTTTATATTCTTTCTCTAAAAAAATCCTCAACGGTCCCTCCTCTTTGCCACCCTCCTACCTCCCATCCTCCGATCCAATATATGTTCTGATTTGATTTCAAACAGTTTGCAATTGATTGTAAGGTCAGATCCAATGGTTATTATTTCAAAAAACATTTATAGCTCACATGTCAAGTTATTTATAGAATTTTTTATTATATATCTAACACTTTTCTACATAATAGAAAAGAGTATCTCCGATGATCTTTAATGTAAAAGTATGTCTATCTTACAAGCCAATATTTTTCGTACCTCTACATAATGTGGGTGTCATATTATATTTGCCCATGTCACATAGAAATTTTCATTAGAAATTGTACTCCTTGATCCCACCACATCATATATGGATAGAAATAGTTGTTGTTGAGATAAATCTCGATGATACAACACTTTAACCCATTTCTTGAACAATCGTTATTATCAAACCAGGGTCTACCCTTATGGACCAGGGTCAACCCTTATTGGTCTTATATATAGTAAGAAATACGCCATACACATTTTGAAATTTAAAAAACAATTACACTAGCTATGATGACCCTCTTATTTTATGATTTAAAACAAAATCGGGTTTGATCAGTGTGCACATAATAAGATATGATTTCCTTTTTAACCTTAAATATTTTTGAGCGACCGGCTAGGCCACGTATGCCTAGGTTTGGTTATGTATTCAACTTTGGTAAGAAGTTGAAATCCTAACAAATCAGGATAAATTACAATAGTTGAATGATAAAATGGGGTAAATTATCATATAATTTAGTTGACCCATTATAGTGATAAGCATGAAAAGTGTAATGTCCTTTGCCCCTTCTTTTTTTTCTTAATCCCCCCATGTGTACAACACATATTTTGACGGCCTCCAGCTGTGTCATTTCCAAATCTACCATATTTTCTACATGTCCTTTGACCACGTTAATCTACCCCTAATTGCAAGTAAAGTACTACTCACTCGTCTCATCCACACCATTTTGTGGCCTATTCTTACCTTCCATGCTCCATCCTCTTTTGTCCCTCCCAACTAGGTCCCACACTCAATACCTCCATCATTTTGCCATACACATATATATATATATATACATACACCTCAACCCTTAGATTCTCAATACTAGGATAGCCTCGAGTTTCCAACACCATTTACATCCCTAACAAAATTAGGAAAAGAGAAGAAAAAATGAACAGGTATTCCAAGATCAAACTGGGCAACACCTCCAAATCAAGATCCATGGATTTTTCAGATCTCCAATATTTATCCGAGAAAAAACCTATTGACACTCTCAAACCCCAAGAAACCAAACAGGTGAAATCCCCTTCAGATGTAGAAGATAATCTGCATGGCAGTTGTAATAAGGACATGTTTGGTTTGAAGCTAAGCAGAAACTGCTCAGTCTCTTCAACTTCATCTCACAGGTTCAGGCTAGACAAACAAACCCCAACAGGGCCAACAACAACGTCACTTCATTCAGCTGTGAAAAGAGCTTTTTCAATGAGGAGATCTTCATCAGTTTCTGAGAGGTATTGTAGGATCCATGACCAGTGTGTGACACAAGCATCTCCTTCTCCATTGGATGATGATGACGATGAGTTTGTTGAAGGAATGGGCTACAATGCAGTGCAAAAAACAAGATCTGTGAAGAATAAAAATGCAAGGAAGGGCAGTGGGAAGATCTTAAAAGCCTGTAAAAGGTTTTTTGGACTTTAGTTTTTTGGTATTATTGTTTATGGAATGAGTGGATCTCCTTGGGCCTTTTTTTGGTTCCACAAGTCAAGTCACAATTGCTGCCTTCGTAATATTTCACTTTTCAAATATCATTATTCTTATATTTATCGTGAAGACAATTATTAGGTCTTCATTGTTTTCCACTATTGCCTTTTCATTGGGGTAAGTGCACTTTCGTTTTATTTTATTTTTTTATGAGCTCAATTCTCCCTTTCTCCAATTTTGAAACTACTTTTTGGCCAAATTATTTCTAGACCGTGTTTTGAATCCACCCTTGTCTATTTTAAATGCCATAAATCCACTCTCAAATCTCCCTTTCCTTAATAATCCGCCCGTGTTTGAAATATTTCGTTTAACATTTACCTGTTGATTTTGTTTAAATAATTGGGGTTTGTGGTGAATTTATCAAAACAAAGGGGAAGTTCGTGGCACATTGCAAAATATAAGGGTCGTGTCTAGATTTATAACAGAAACAAGGGGTGTGTGAATGGAATTATAATGGAAAAGGTGAAGCCGTACTTTTAGGTTTCAAAGAGTAAAATAACCAATATATGAATTTCTGTGCAATCTAGTTTTGGGATTAAATATTATATATGTTTATCATAATAAGAAAATGTTTATCAAAACATGAGCTATTGTTTGAGTTTGATGCTATTGACTATTGAGAATCCCAAAACAGCTTTATGAGCTTCTTAGAAAGAGAAGTTTGTTAAACCATCTTAATCGAGAATATAAATGCATATTATTGACTAAAAAATAATTAATTTGAAGAGTCTAATTTTTATTATTATTTTTTTAAACATCTGTAAACACGAATTTCATTAAAGGCCACCAACAAGAGCACGTGACAATGCCACATAAATAAAGTAATACATGTATTAACCACACGACATACACGTATCACCTACACCACTAAAACCATCCTTAACAACAAGACAACTAAAAAAACAAAGACTCAAACATAAGAAAAAACACCAACAAAGGAAACCAGAGTGAGAAGGACATCTTCCTCCAAAAGTGAAAGCCAAAATATCTAACTAAGCTTTGTAACTAGACCCAACAAACTAGAAAGTTAGCCAATCCCATCCGGGGGAAAGTCTTCCCAGAGCAACAATGATATTGCCAATCCAAGGGGAGAACATTGGTGGAGCACTTGAGGGCGAGCCAATCAGCCACTCTATTGACCTTTCCGGATACAAGTAAGAAGATGAGGGAACTACAATGCTTAATAAGATCTTTAATCTAGTATAATTTTCTAAAAAGAGTTTTGATCTAATAAAATGTAATTGATCATAATCTGGGAATCAGACTCTATGATTACACAATCCCAATAATTATTATCCGTGATGTAATTGTTAGAGTAAAATTTAATATATGGGCTTATATATAAAATAAATATGAATAATAGGCTATCAAATAAAAGTAGGCCAATTAAAGTGATTAATTTAAGTTTTCGGGCCTTACTAATGTATTATTAAAGTGTGGGGTTTCTTGTGTATAGACAAGCGTAATTTTTATTTTTATGATGGGTTAAAGTAGAAATATACGAAATATAAAAAGACACGATTGTGTTATAAATAGGGGTCATGGTCCCCAGATCACACAACACCAATCTTCTGATTCCCATTGTCAGAGAGAAATTTAGAGAGGAAATAAAAGTGTTGATCTGAAAAAGCATAAGACCTCAGACTCAGATATTTTAACTTTCTGTCATGGATTCAGGTACGCTTCTGCAAAATCAATATTTATATTTCTTGATAATTCAATATGAATGTTCCTGTTTGTAATAGTTTTCACAAAATAGAAATTAATCCATCAGTAGTTTTCTACTGAAATAATCCCAGAGTTTCCATGGCTAGGGATAAAGTATCATTAGGGCTAGACTCCATCTTACCACTAATTAGCTCACAACTTAGGTTCTGGAAACAAATCCGTAGGAACCAGTCTTTGAGGTATGTAAAAAATAGCCATCATAATTGATTTTTAACCATGACTAGGGGTATATCAAGAGCTAGTCAGCGAGGCAAGGGAGGAATTACCCTAGGACTATGAGTAATATCCTTGTAGCTTCAACTATAGCTCATATTTAAGGAATTAGCCTTAGAAATAACATTAGAAATAAATTGTCTAAGTTTCTGAAGATGACATCATTTTTTAATCTTCCAAATCATCCAACATGTGCATGCAAACAGAACCTCAACATCAACCAAGGGAGGGGGAAATTGTCCAGAATGTTAAAAAACCAACTCTCAAAGCCTATGACAATGATTAAGGGTTCGAGTTTTAGGAATGGGGGGATATTTCCAAAACAACTTTCACCATTTAAAATTAGTGAGCAAATGTGTAATGGTTTCCATCTCCTTACCACAAATAGTATACATGTGATACTCTCTAGGTTTCTTTTTTCACATTGCAAAATTAACAACTAAGCACTCATTACAACTTCTCTAGAGGAAGTTGGGAATTTTTGGGAGAGTTTTAACATTCCACATTTTCTTATAGGGATCAGGGGGAATTGGAAGATGATTGGGCAGTTTTTTAGGGGGTGTTTCTAGGCATGGTGGTAACATAGTAGGCAGAAGAGATCGAGAACACACCATCTTTGGTATGGGGCCAAATGATGGTATCTTTATCAGTGGGGGATATTAAGGGTGTAGATTGATTATTCAGGCAATATTTAAGGGAAAGAGGCTGTAGATAAGGGTTTTGTTCTAAGAGAAAGGGGATAAATTTATAAGGTCATCCACCATCAGGGCATTAGTGGGGACCAGGGGGAAAAGTGCCATTAATCTATTTATAACTCCAAATTTTAGTGTCTTAGCCATTACCCACTTGCCAACTAATTTGTTCTTTTCAAATTTCTCTCCCATGAATGATGTTGGCCCAAATCCAATTACCACTTTTGGTATTAGGAACCTCCGAAAAAGTATAACGAGTGATGATATTGAGATCATACAATGGATTCACCCTAGATATATGTAATGCACAAATGTAATGAAACTGTAATCGATAAGCAATTTAACAGAAGGCATGAGAGGAAACAGAGATGAACACAAGTGTTTAAGCGGTTTGGCCTTTGCCTACGTCCACTATAAAGTGTGAGAGTGTTTTCACAATAATAAGGCACTAATGGCCATGAAAGATACGCATTCAAACTTTTTCTCTCTAGACTAAATTCTGCGGAGTCACAGTAGGGTTTGCCAAAGGATTGATCTATGTGAAGAAGATATAGTTTGCCTTACATAGGCTGGAGGTGTGTAGTGTCACCCCCATCATGTGTCCCACACCCAGCTAAGGTCATAGCCTATGAGAGAGTGCCAGTTTCATATACATAAAGTAAGGTCATCATGAAGAATATTTTTCCATGTGGATTATTCATCTTCGATAACGGTTTTGTGTATATGTGACTGAAATGCCCTTGTCATGCTTTCTTTGTCTGTCAAGACGTATCGAAGGTAGGAAGCCTCGGGCTAACCGAGACTGTAGGATGCCTTGCTCCATGCTGGAGGCCGAGATGAGTCAAAGTGGTCGTTTATGACTGACGTACCTGCCTTAAACTTGAGGTTATTATCCTGTAATATGAGTGTTATCCAAGGTCGACACCCATGTTGATGTAAGTGGGGTTAGTATCCTCCGTGAGATAAGACAAGGGATCCTGGAAGGGTACCTATGGGACGAGACCATTGGTATGCATGGGTGAGAGCAGTGGTCTCCTTTAAGGGGTGAATCTGTGGTGGTCATTTGCCTAGGTGACATCTGGAAGAGACCATACTTATGTATATCAATTACCTATAGACCTTAGCCTTCGACGTGAGTAGGAGGATGAGAATTATACTTGGTCCCAATCATCTTCAAGATGACTTTTCTCAGTGTCTCATCTCATCTTGAAGTACAGTGTGAAGATCACGACTTTGATAGCCTAGTTGTCTATTAGCTATCAGTCGTATATTGGGGATAGAATGGTCAGGTCTTTAGACGCAACGATCATGTTACGTTCATGTGCTCTTAGGTCACATCCTAATATGAGATAGCAACCAGATGTCGACCATCCCTTGATTATGAAAAAGGTTCCTAGGCACGTCTGGTCCACATGCGCAACTTTTATGTCATTCTGAGCCTTAGAATTTGTGCCATATCATTACCCTATTTCATATTGAAGTTTGGTTTAGTTTATGCGAGATATGTCACTTTTTCCATTTCTTAAAATGTTAAACTAGAGAAAAACCAGAGCCTTTATCCCTCTCAAGCATTCTTCCTTATAATCTTTCTCCGGTCGTCTTCTCTGGAGTATTTTTGTTCTCAAGTCTCCACCTTTCTTTTTCGGGCACCTCTGAACATCTCTTCAACGTTTTCATTATTTCTTACACCATTTCTCCATTTTGTTTTTTTAGCGATATTTTTAGTTTTACACCTCTCTGTGGTGGTGGTGGTGGGATGTTAATTCTAGGAGTGTTAGGTTATGGAGGCGGTATATTAGATCTTTGCTTAAGAATTAGGATTTTTCAACAAGGTTTGGTGTCATTTGTAGTTCTCCAGTGACCTTTCCGGTTTAGGCTTTCAGATTCTGGGTTCTGTGTTATTGAGTGTTCTTCTTAAAAAATGATTCCTTTTACCTGTTTGATCCTTCCATCCTTAAAAATCCTTTAAGTACCAGTTTGTTTACGTACCAAACTCTGTACGAGACTTGGGTAGAGCTATGTCGCCTTCGCGACCACGTCCGCTTAGAGAGAGAAGAGGTTGAGGCCAATCTTAACCGAGAGAGGTCTTCGACACCTCTAACTCTGACATTTCTAGCAGTACTGTCCCATACTTTCTATTTTACCAACTTACCCCACTACGACACTACACTTGGAGTTAACTCCCCAAGTGTCGTCCTCCAACGTGTCGTCTTCTAAAGGTTATAACCCATCCGATCACTTGGTCCTTCATATAGACATTGCTGACTCTAGTTCCTTTAATTCTTTTCATGAGGAAATGAAGGTTATAATTGCTCATACTGGCACAACCGAGATAACAAACTTTGTTGAATCAAGCATCAGGGGTCGTCATAACACCACGTCTCGTCAACATGGGATCCTGAGACCTAAATCTACAACATCTCTAATGACGAGAGTGAAGATAACATTACTTCACCCCCTAAATGCCCCAACCCTAGATTTCCATGACTGGGGAAGAGTTTTTAGGTCAAGACCGATGTGGCAAAACTCCTATTATTGAGGAGGAGAATGAGGAGGTCTTTGAAGTTGACACAAGTGCTGCCTCGTGTTATAAGAGCGACGTCCAAGAGACTGATCTTATCATTTGGAAACACTTGTATGGTATTGACCCATTGATATATATAAGGGTGCCGGCGAAGGACGAGAGGGGCTATGACCTCAAAACAAAGACGGGATTATCGTCTATGAACAAATGTTCAAAGTAGGCTTCCGCCTTCCTTTTGAGCAAGCTATCAGAGGGTTTCGTTCTGCCATTGGTGTTTCCCCCAGCCAACTAACCCCCAACGCCTAGAGGATTGTTATAGGATCGTCCATTCTTTGGAGGCTTGCCTAGGAGGAGGACTTGCCCCCGGACGTCTATCGGGCTTGCTACTTGACAGCCACAATAAAATTCAATCCTTGCTACTATATTTCTTATCCAAAAAATCAGATCGAAATCTCTTACACGTGAATCAGACTTCCAACCATGATTAGAAGTCTCGATATCTCTTTGTATCGGGTCAGTGGGAGTTTGGCGATAATGAGTCGTTAGTGCATAGGGAAATTAGGGCACCCCCTAAGTTGGATGAGATTATTGGCTCAGCCAAAATTAATCCAGGTCTAAGTACAAGCAATAGGAAGAGAATTGACCAACTAAGGGGGTATGATGATCTCATTAATTTTTAAGAGCTTATTAAGCCCGCGATCCTTTGATATAATAGGAATGGGTTTAGCCCACTGAAATTTCTTCGTAAGATTCCTACTGTGAAGTTTTTCTAACTTTTATTGTCGTCTCATTTAGTCTTAGCTCATATTGATAGTTGCTGATATTTTTCATTTTGCAGATCATCCAGAGAACACCCTTGACCTTATTTAGGAGATGGAAACCCCTACGATCAGCAACATCCTAGCCAAACTACAAGGTAATGCTGCCCACCCAATAGGCCCAAGAAAAAAGGCTACGACCACAGGATCTAATGTAGCTGAGGTCTCGCGAAATTGGAAAAAGTCCATTGGGTCGGGGACCGTTCCTCCACAAGAAAATAAGTTAAAAATTTCAAGAGGACCCCCTCATCTAGTGTCCCCATATTCGATAACATGTCGGCTGTTGTGCATCTTGCTCAACTTGCCCTGAATCCCGAGTCTCTTTTTGGGAACCAAACAAAATATGAGCAGGTTATCTCCTTAGTAATATCTCCGTGTGATAATTGACTCTTTGATTCTCAGAGTAGTAGCATAATTTTGGGCTTCTCCCTTCATAGGGTCACTCAGGTAACAACTTTCACTTCATATTTTTACAAAGTGTTGTCTCATCATATATTTTCTTGCTACGTACTGAATTTAACTTCTCGTATCTTATTATTGTAGTCTATTATTTCTCTCCAACACCTTCATCAGTGGGTGGTGGATCTTATTCAAATGTCAATTTGACTGAGCAGATTGAGATGAAATTAGCTAATATGCAGAAATAACTGGATGAATAGAAGATCACTCATGAAGATGAATTGGTGAAGCTCCAAGAACATTATAGGAATCGTCTTGCTGCCTTGAAGGAAAATTATAAATAACAAGTGTTAGAACTTGAGGAGACCTTAAAGCCACGGGATAAGTCCGAGAAGGAGCGTCTAAAGGCGAGATGTGAGTCATCTATGGAAGAATATAAGGAGTCTGAGGATTTCGTAAGCTATATTTTCCAGTACTTAGAGGGGGCCTAAGGCCACTTGTAGATGATTGGCCAATCAATTTCCTGACTTCATATCGAAGTAGCCTGAGATGGCTGAGACTATCAACTATACATATGTATTAATATAATGATAAATGCATTAAAAATTGACAAATTGAAACAAAAATCACATAATAGTTGTAAAAAGTAGACTTTCCATAGCTTGAGAAAGTAAAGGAGAAAAAACCTTCTCACCTAAGAGGTTAGGACAAAAAAAAGAAATGTCTCTCACAACTCGAGAGGTTAGGCGAAAAAAAAGAACGGTCTCAAGTTGATAAGACTAGGTAACCTTTGATACCCCAAAAGCTAGGAGAACAAAATAGAAAGACCTTTCACATTCCAAAGGTTAGGAGATTATAAAAACACTTTATGAGTAAAAAAACTACGATAAATTCAAGAAGAGGCACTAGTAAAGGTGACCAAACATGACGATGAAATGAAAATCTAGGCACGGAATAGATATATGGAGATTGAGTAGAAACCCTTTGCCCTAATTAATCACTATCACTTTGAATTTTTGGGGTTTATTTTGTTAGGCCATACAATTTAGGCTTTTGTCTAGTTACTTGGTCCATTGTTATAGAATTATTTATTGTCCTTTATTCATATATTTTGGGATTTACACTCATTACACCAAAATGACAAAATTGTCACATTTCAGCCGGCCACCCTTGTCAAGGTCATTGACCGTGATAAAAAACACGCGTTTTGTGTCACGGTCATTGACCTTGACACGACTGTGATAATTCTTTAAATAATTGTCACGGTCAAGGACCTTGACACGATCGTGACAACTTCTGCAGCAAAAACTCTTTCCCCTTCTTCCCCCCCCCCCCCCCCCCCCCCCCGCCGTTCCCTCCTTTTTCCAACTCTCTCTCTCTACCCTGCTCTCTCTCTCTCTCTCTCTCTTCCATTTATATATATGTTTGTGTGTATATATATATATATATATGTGTGTGTGTGTGTATATATATGTGTGTGTGTGTGTGTGTGTGTGTGTGTGCGTGTGTGGGGGTGGGGCAGGGTGTGGGTAGGGGGGTGGGACAGGGGGACTGTTGTGTGTGTGCGTGTATATGTGTGGTGGGTGGGGGGGTGGGCGGTTGTTGTGTGTGTGTGTGTGTGTATGTGGTGGGTGGGGGTGGGGTGGGTAGGGGGCAGGGGGCAGGGGGGTTGTTGTGTGTGTGTATATGTGTGGTTGGTGGGGGTGGGGAGGGGTGGGGGGTTGTTGTGTGTGTGTGGTGGGTGGGGGTGGGGAGGGGGGGTAAGGCAAGGTACCATTGTAATTCTCTTAATATCGTGTTTTGATGATTCTATGAGATAATATATATTGTTTCAAGGTTAACTCATTGTAGATAAAAACATTCACATAGTAAGATTAAATTGAATCCATCCATAGATTCTATAATTACATCCACTAAAATATAATTAATAAATGAAGCAGTTTTAGATGAAAGTAAATTAATAATTAGTTCCCATTTCATATGAAAGTGGGATTGCCCCTCAGTGTAAATTAGTAAATTAATAATTATATACGTTAATTGTTAGTTTAATTGATGAAATGAATTAATTGAGTAGATGAATTAGAAGGAGTACGGGATACACATTTGTTGTTGACATTGTTGTTGGATTATTTTGTTTAGTAAATGTTTGGTTGGTTAGTTTTAAAAGTGGCATGAGCACTGGATTATTGTCCATATGGGGGTGGAATTTTTCAACTTTTTTTGAAAATTAGTTTGTATATCGAACAATATATATATAGTATGATAATTAAATGAAACATACTTGAAATTAAATATAGTGCGCATAGATACTAGCCTTTTAGTTCTTATGCATACGCATTCCATAGCCCTTAGACCCGTTCGAGAGTCATTACCCCTGTAATGAGATCTCTCGAATTGTCCCGTTTGGATAGTTTGAGACTGTATAATTTCTGTATAATATTCTTAGTGGCTTAAAGTTGTTACTTTTGGAGGAAGTTCTGCAGTCGTATCTTAATATTCTCTGGGTACATACTAGATTGACAAGTGTGACTGTTATTTCAATTGATCAATTGAAATAACACTCACACCTTCCAATCTATGTCGTGTACTTGGAGAACTACGGGGATATGCTGTCGAATTTTTTTCAAATCGTAACAATGTGCATGAGTTGTTAAGTATATTACAGAAAAATGTTGTCTTGAATGGGATATGACCACTCACCCTTTAATAGGATAATTAAATGATGGGATAATTAAATAAAACATACTATAAATCTGAGTTTTGTTTACCTTTAATAGGTGTTTAGTTGTGGTAGCTATGATGGGATATCCGAAATACAAAGAGTGGATAGGTGAGACTAATAGAATGGGGGATGTGTTTCGTAGAGGTGCTAACGAATTTGTGAAATATGCAAAGAGATGTCATAATGATGAAGAGTTTTCGTGTCCGTGTGCTAGGTGTAAGAATGGTAAGGTGTTTGAGTGGAAAACAGTTGAACTACATTTGTTAAGATCGGGTATGCAAGATAGTTATCGATTTTGGATTTTTCACGGTGAATTGAAAGTTCCTTTTGTCCCCGACCAACCTTCACAACAACCTTCAACAAGTAGAATAGATGTAGAAGGGGACGGCGTTGATCATAATATGTTAGAGGATTTAGTTGATGATGCGTACGGAGTTTATGAAGCAGAGGAGAATGAGGTTACTGATGATGTAGAAGATTCAAGTGCTCGTGAAGATAACACGATAAAACTTGACGATGACTACCAAAGTTTAAAATTTAAGGCGACCCAACCGTTGTACTCTTGCTGTGAGAAAGATCAAACAACTTTACATGCCATGGTTTGTTTGCACAGTTTGAAGACGCAGTACGGTTTGTCTGGCAATAGCATGACGGGAATTCTGAAATGGGTGAAGGGCTTATTACCCAAGGTGAATACACTTCCAAATAGCTATCCTGTTATGAAGAATAGTTTGAAAGGTTTGGGAATGAAGTATAAATCGATTCATGCTTGTGTGTATGACTTCATACTATACCGAAAGGAGTATGAAAATCTCGATCGTTGTCCGGTATGCGATGAACCTAGATATGTCCAATCTACTAGTAAGGAAGGCACAAGCTCAAAAGTGCCTCAAAAAGTATTGAAATATTTTCCCGTTGGGCCTAGATTAAAGAGATTTTTCACGTACCATGGATTGCAGAGGCAATGACTTGGCATGCTAGGGCAGAAATAGGGGGAAATATCATGCGTCATCCTATTGATTCTACTGCCTGCGGAGGATGAATTTTGAGTATCCCGATTTTGTTCGAGAACAACGCAACATTCGTTTGGCTATATCAACAGATGGTTTCAATCCATTTGGAAATCTAAGCACCAATCAAAGTGTATGGTCAGTGATCCTAGCCCCACTCAACCTCCCTCCTTCACAGTGTGTGAGACCTGAATTTTCGATGATGGCTTTGTTGATACCTGGGCCAAAGGCACCAAGTGATGATATTGACGTCTACCTGGCTCATTTGGTAGAAGAATTAAATGAGTTGTGGAAAGAGGGTGTGCAATCATTTGACTCTTTTAGAAAAGAAGAGTTTACGCTGAAAGCTATGTTGATGTGGGAAATTCATGATTTTCCAGCTTATGGGACATTATCCGGTTGTGTAGTACATAGTTATTTGGGGTGTCCTATTTGTGGAGAGGAGACTGAATCTCTTCATCTATCCTCTAGCTTAAAAAATTTATACCATCGCCACATGAGGTTTTTACCCCCAGCTCATAGTTTCAGATCTGAGAAAGGTTCCAATTTTTTATTGGGCGCAGTTGAACATTGGCTACCGCCGAGACAACTTTTGGGTTCAGAAATTGAAAGCAAATCTTCTGAATGTGGCCCTAATATGCCAGGTAAGAATCCCAAATTTAAGAATGTCAAGCATAAGAAGACCCCAACTAGGAATGAAACTGAGATAAGAAAGGTATGGTCTTGGAGGTCAATTTTATTTGACTTGCCTTATTGGAAGAATAAGCCGATGCCCCATGTATTGGATGTGATGCATGCAGAGAAGACCTTCGCTGAAGATATTGTGGGTACTTGCCTTGGGGGAAGTCATTCGAAGGATGGAGAAAATGCACGAAAGGACCATAAGTCGTTAAAACTTAAGCCACAACTATGGTTGAAAGAAGATAGTAGGGGAAGGACAATAATTTCCCCTGGTGTGTTTACTTTGACGAGTGGGGAAAGGAAGGTGCTTTTAGACACAATATATAATTTGAAGGGCCCATCTACTTTTTCGTCCAACTTGCAAAGGATTGTGAATTATGCTACTCATGATTTACATAAGTGTAAGTCCCACGATTGGCATGTGATCATGCAATTGGTTCCTTTATTGTTTAAGCACTGTTTCTCCAAGCACAATGATTTGCGTAGGGCTATTATGCAAATTAGTATTACCTTCTCCATCTTGTGTGAGAAGGCAGTGAATCGAGAACACATAGTGGCCGCAAAATTGGTTGTGATCGAAGCGATTTGTGTATTAGAGAAGTACTTTCCCCTAGCATTCTTTGACATAAGTGTTCACTTGTTGGTACACCTATGTGACGAGGCACTTCTTTGTGATCCAGTTAGATATCGGTGGATGTATCCGTTTGAAAGATTGATGAAAGTTTTAAAGATTACGTCAAAAAAACGCGATACATTGCAGGATCAATTGCAGAAGAATACATCACCGTGGAGTCATCAATATATAATCGGGAATATATGCCTGACTCGACCAGCGTTGATGACATTGATGAATTCGTCGATGATGGTGGTCATGTGATGGGAAAACGAGTGAAATTAATGAGTTTACAACATGAACAAGTAGCTCATTATCTATTTGACACACATAAAGATGTCGAAGAATGGAAAAAGTAAGTTTCGATTATTATAATATTTAACATTATTTTAGATTATTTTATACATGATTAATTTTGTAATATGCAGAAAACATGAAGCCTGTGAGAACAATAAAAGATGAAAAATAATGGTACAATCAGACAACGAATTTAGGCTGTGGTTGACACAAAAGGTAATTATAATGAAAATAGTCATTATATAACGTTACATTACACACAAATTTTACCACTAATATAATTAATTTATCTATATTCTCAGCTCCTAAAGACGGGTGATGCGACATCAAGGCTTGCTCGTCTAGCCACTGGACCCTTGTTCGTGGTACAAGAGTACAAAAAGTATCGATTGAACGGTTACATTTTTGGCGCTAAAGTGTACGAGGAAAGTACAAATGTACAGAACTCGGGAATTTCATACAAGGCTCTTACTATCTTTCGAGCGAGCGCAAAAGATAAAAACCTTGTTGAAGCTGAAATGACTTACTATGGTGTAATCCAAAATATATTTGAATTGGATTATATAAGCTTCAAAGAGGTTGTATTTTACTGTGACTGGGTAAGAGTTGAGGATAAAAATGCTTGTAAAGTTGATCCTGTCACCAATTTGATCATGGTTGACTTGTCCAAGTTGAAGAGCAATGACCACGTGAGCGATGAGCCGTTTGTTTGTGCATTTCAAAAGGTTAAGCAAGTGTTTTATTAGGAGTATATCAACAACGAACCCTGGTCAATTATCCAACACTCTCCAAGGCGTCTAAATAGTAGTGTGGATGACTTCGCTGCTCCTACCGAATATCAATCCATTTTTTATGATAACCCGAATTTGAAATAATTTTTCAATTTGTAATAAATATTTCAATTTGTAAGGCAAGGTACGATTTTTAATGCTTTTAATTGATTTGCACTTTATCATTTTCACTCTTGTGTAGTGTGCATGTGTGGAGAGGAGATTAATACATAAATATTCCAACTACATCTAAGTTTTGTTTATACTAATCCATTAATATACGCTTCTTACCTTTAATAGGTGATTAGTACATAGTTATTTGGGGTGTCCTATTTGTGGAGAGGAGACTGAATCTCTTCGTCTATCCGAACACTAAGAAATTCCATAATCCTATGGAGTTATGCTCTGCAGATTCCTCCCTACCGTTATGTAGCCAAACATCACCAGTTGAAGTTGTCAATTCCACTTTCCATACCCCACCACTTGGAACCTCTAGCAAAACATGGGAGACCATTGGAAGGTGGAATTGACAACTTCAACTGCTGATTTTTGGCTACACAACGGTTGGAAGGAATTTGCAGCGCATAACTCCATAGGATTATGGCATTTCTTAGTGTTCAGATATGAAGGTAATTATATTTGACACGATTTCCCGGGGTACATTAGTTGAAAGGAGGTGCCATATGAGCTCAAGTTAGCTGTTTGGGTGACACTACAGGTAATGTATTTATATTTATATGTCAATTTCGATTTCGATTTCAATTTCGATCTATATTTGCGGGGCGGATACTAATTTTACTTTATTTTATTTCAGGGGACAGGGAGTGGCCCCGAGGGTAGGCCACATATGCTCGATACTTATTGTGACACCCCGACTAATTAAATACCGGGTAGCTACTCCTTTATTAAATTAATACAAAATGCCAAGTTGGTTCAGTACATAGCATCACTGTCAAAAAAACGTTTTAATAATTTCTAGCCACCTAATATTTAAAAAGTGAGTTGTTAATTTAAATTGAATTTGATTTACATACAACCAAAATAAATTATGAAATACTGATACCACAACCACATCACAGTCGCAATAAGATAACAATGTAATAAACTGAATCTGGAGGAATACACCTCACAACAATCCGAATACTGAAATAAACCAAATACAAAGCCTGAACCATTAATTAATTACAACCCGAAATCTGAAATAAACTGAATAAGTAAGATGTATATAAAAGAAAAAGTACGACATGCCCTACAGATGAGTAAATATGAAATAGAGTCAAGATAGAAAGTGGAGGCGTCTACTATCGAGGTTATGTAACTTCCACAGCAGCTACAGCACATCACTGGAATGGAACTCCTATATTTGGTGTCCTTATGGCTGGGCACCTAAAAAGGTTTTTACAAAAATAGATTTGAAAGCAAACGGGTCAGAGCCCGATTGTGAACACAGTTTAAAATACAGCAAGTGTTTAATATCATTAAACAGTGAATATAAAATACATGATAGTGTGTGCACTCACATGAGTTCCTCATCTTTCAACTAATTGTGCACTCGTATCGTTCCCGTACCCATTCTAGTCATCTCACTATCTATCTAGTCCAATACATAACCTAACATTACTATTCTATTCACGGTTCGATTCCCGATATCTTATTATAAACAGAAGATCTTACCTTTTTATTTCTTGGAATTAATCATAATAATTACTAAGACTTTTCCATCTTTATCTTTACTAAAAATGTTACGAACATTCACACTTACAGTTATAATAACAGTTCATTTCAATTAACAGTATATTAATCTCATCATAAGTATACAATACTGGCACCCCGAGACTAAGCTGCTGTGCACACATACTCTGCTATCGAATCCCGGTACATCACGTACGTAAGGACCACGTATTCCGAATCTCTCAGGAATCGTTTCAATAAACAACAATCACACATAATGGAGGCGAACATAGCTCACATCACATGGGTCACGCACATACCTACGCTCCCATGATCTGTAGACTTATTAACTCCTCAATAAGCCCTTCTCTGACCTATGTCCTCGAGGTACCAATCTAAATCTCCCCCGTAGGCACACAAAGATTAGATGGCCCTGATCGAACGCCGACCTCCCGTGATAGCAAGTATGGTAGGTATGTTATACACAAATAAATACATATGCTAAGCATTCGCACAACTTAGATATCCCATAATATTAATAGAGGTATATTTTACATTCTTATACCATCACTAAATGTTGCACGTTTACCAATCCCCGAATAATATACATCAACCCTTCTGACGTCGTAATTTTAGGTGCTTGTTTCCTAACCCATAAATGTCATCCCGTTTACTACAAAATTCTAAGTTTTACTCCTCAACGTACTCCAATCTCACAACTATACCCACTAGTCATCAAGGGAAGGTTAGCACTCAATTAAATAAGTCTATTGGAAGTTTGAAATAAAATCAGGCCTAAAAAGGCCATTCTGTCAACTCGTTAGAAATCTCGTTCGAACGAGGTTGTTCGAACGAGTGTCGTTCGAACGAATGGCTTCGAATGAACTACCACCTCGTTAGAAGGGATACTGTCATCTCGTTGGAAACTCGTTCGAATGAGGTCGTTCGAACGACCTGGGCAGGTCTTCTAACGAGATGGTAGAATACGCCCAGAAATTTCCCAACTCGTTTTTCTTCATTTTTCTCTTCTCTAAATTCATCCTAAGGTCATCCCAATAACATTTTAATGTTGTTAAACTACTCTAAGTCCTCTGAGGTCGCTTCTTAACATATTTTTCGGGTTAAATCCTCCTAATCAACATGCAATTATCATTAATCCCCAAATTTTACCCCAAACCCTATGAACATGAACCCAGAATTTTGTTATGCCTAATTGCTCACCATAAATCCGTTTTTAAATCATCATAGTTTAGTTTTTGGATACCAAATTCGTCCATAGTCATTCAACATGCAATCCCTAACCCAACTTTAGAGTTTCTATAATAATTTCATTAGGTTTATCCTCAAAACATTGACAGCATAAGGTTTCTACACTAAACATGGAGGAAATATTCATTGCAATTAAAAATATCAAATCACTTGCCTTAGATTTGTTCTTCAGATTTGTTGCCGGTGTTTCAAGGTTGGTTCTTCTCTTTTTTTGGTCACAATCTCTTTCAAAATGATGGTGGGGAGATGGTTTTGGTTTGGAACCCTATGATAACTTCTCTCTAACTCCCGTAGCCCCTCTTCTAATGCTTTTGGCTGGTAATGGCCTTAGTGGCCTCTTTAAAAATATAAAAATAAACTCTAAAATTCATGGGTTTTAATTTCTTAACATTCGTATGGCCCAAAAATAATGTATAATTAACTCTTAAAATTCGTAGGCTTTAATTCCCAAAATTTCAAAATTACCAAAATACCCTTTTAAGTTGCCGGTATGGCCCAAAAATGCCCCGGACCCAAACTAAACCCCCGGCTAGTGTTTTCTGACTATTTTGACCCTTTCGGACACGTTGGTGCACTCAAAATGATCATTCGGTTGATAAAAATATAATTCACTTTTTAATTTATATTATTTCGTTTCTGACGCGACTGACACGCGCGTCCAAACTAAATTTCCCAAATTATCGTATTTCTGCCTCGCGACAATTTTAATATTTTCAATACTCATATATTACCATATATACTCAAAAATATTTAATTTTAACATCATAATAAAATACCAACTCTCATCTCGCTAGTATTTATATCCGGATTAATTTCCAATTAATTCTCATTTAATTCAATTAATCCCTTAAATAAAAATCAATAAAATTATGGGGTATTACACTTATGTGGCTCTTCGGACGAGAAGGGAAGGATAAGGAGGTGTCCCCGAGCATCGTGGTACAAAATCTCTTTTCCAGCTAAATAGTTTGTAGATTTGAGATAATTGATGGTGATGTTGTTTCTTCTTAAATAGTTTCTATTTTGAATGTATATTTGCGTAATCTATAGTTTATTTGGATATATGATATTTGAATAGGTACAATGTTGATATAACAGCTACAAATATACTGCTGGGCAGTGGCAGTGGCCATACTGCCCAGTAGATTTTTTTTCAATTCTGCCCAGAATTGTCACGGTCATTGACCGTGATAATTTTTTTAAAAGGGGACAAGACTTTGTCACGATTATTAACCGTGACTAAACGTGTCATGGGCCTAGACTATGACACAACCATGACAATTCTTACGTTATTGTCAAGGCCTATGACCGTGACACGTCCGTGACAAAAAAAGTTATCTCACCCCGAATTTTCATGGTCATTGACCTTGATAAGCCCAACTTGTCAAGGTCAATGATCGTGACAATTCGGCAAATTTGGTGTAGTGACTATTTAATATAAAAACTATGGGCCTGTAATTACATTATCTATTTTTTGAGGACCTTATCGATTTAAGGGCTATAGGAGACGACCTCCACTTCATACCCCTATTGTCAGTCTTGGGGTTATGCTAACCCCGAAGTATTAATTTAACGATTGATTGCTTATCTTAATATTTAATCTAATTAAATAAAATTATTATGATAACTCGTACTTGGTGAGAGAACAAAATTCACAAGGGAAATTTCAATTGGGTAGTTGGCTTCTCCAGAGCTATGGCATAATTTTAAAATATATAGCGTTAATCCTTGCCATTTATTTAAAAATGAATGGTTTAGATTAATTAGTATAAAAAATTAATGTTGATCTTTTTATGTCACTTAAAACATGTGCTTTAAATGTAATACTTCGTTAGTTATTATTTACAGAGCTATAAGATCTGCATAAGACCTAATCTGGGGTGTCTTGGAGGAGCATGAGTGACCTATAAGTTTCCAAATGATCGATGGGGTCTTTGGACCCATCAAATGGTTAAATATTAAGCACATTTCACTTTTGGGGAAGAACATAATGTTGAACATCATTAGAGTATAGGGACTACGTCTTTTTGAGGTACAAATCGATGGTTTGGGGAGTTTGAGTCTTGTACTTATTGAGAAAATTATCTAACCGGTCTTGCATTTTCTTTATCTCACCATCCCAAGGCCTAGATTCCCTGCAACATCCTTGGCATTAGTCTCCTGCGAGTGATAGCATGTCTTTAACAGGAATGCTGGTCACTGATCGTTGGTAAGGGTGTTCCCGGGTTAGTCAGTTCGATTTTGGACCATATTTTTTAGTCGAACTAATCAGTTCGATTTTGGAATAATTCAGCCACAATCTAATCAAAGGATGAAAAAAAACCGTCAATTTTAGGCCACATCTTTAGATTTTTGTTTTGGTCGGTTTTTAAAGTTCGTTAATGATTTTTGGATACAAAAATTGAAGTCGCTTAAGGATTTTTTTAATATATATATTGATCTCAGTTTGGTTTAAATCGGTTTATCCTTGTCTAAACCATTGACTGATTAATATGGTTAGTTTTGTAAATCCCTCAATCGTAGGCCGAACCGGGCTAAAAAAATTATCGATTTTGACTCGGCTCGGTTTTGTTCGATTTTCAATTCGGGAGATTTTTTTTCACACTCCTAATTACAAGGGGCCTAGGAACACCCTATAGATCATTTTATTCTTTTAGTAAGGGCTCATGGTTCTCCCCAGTGCCGTTATGTTCTGGTATTACTAGATTCTCTACCACTGGGGCTAAAGGGAGCTTACTGAGAATGGCGTCCAGTTTCTCTTGGAGCGCTATCTGCTGGGCCGCCATTTTTTTGAAGGAATGGGATAAAGAAGAATTAACAATCATTTTGAAAGGATTAATATGATTTTTTGAAAGGAATAAAACTTTTCATTCCCATAGACGATACCAAACTCGTGGGTATTAAAATCGTAAGAGACTAAAGAACCATAGGTACTCCCCTCTAGACCTTAAACGTGTAAGAAGAGAGGAGTGTCAAAGTAAGAGACAATAATTCAAAGTGGTTTGAACCTCATATGAGGGTCCTACATCCACTATCAAAGTATTGCACTGGTACATTAGATTTCAAATAAGGTATTACAGTCTAAGAGACCTATTAACCTTTTGTGAAGAGTGTTTGAGCTCTTGCGACCTCTGTCAGTATTTCAAAGGAACTTAGGAAGTAACTTATTAACTTCTCTAAGGGTTCTTGAATGCTACTCTCGACAAGATGTACAAATGTGTAAACAATGGTAATGATCCAAGTTAAGAATATGAACTCACAACAGTGGCTTGTGAGTGTGAAACCAAGAGTAAAAACTTGTGTATTCTTAGAACTCCTGCAAGTATGATTTCTTGAATGCCTTATGGCCTCGAATTCTCAATATTAGTTGTCTCCCACCTTCCACAAGCTTACTATTTTTACATAAATGCCCATAAAAGCAATAAATGGATTGGCGCAACATGGTTGTGGTGTCCACGAGGTCTGCTGGTATCAGCAAATTGGTGAAGTGTTGGCCAAAGTATTTGTAAGTGATGTAAGATGGTTATTGATAGAATTTAATATCGATGAAAACATTAAATTCAAGTGGAGATGGGTAGTGGCAATAGGTGGAATAGTGTCCAAACTCTCACCTACTCTGTCAAATTTCTTTTAGGAGCTTTACCGGAGGTCCAAAGGGTCTAAAAGGGTCACGAAGTTTCTCAAAATTGATCATGAAGTTCCACATAGTGTTGCATACCATGACAGAGGCTTGGGGGACCTCGAAAGGTCATTTCCCTTCAATTTGTGGTATGCTCTGAGCATAAGTCATGGGGAACATTGATGTTGTGATCTCTGAGCTAGCTTAAGAAGGCATGCTAGAACGACTGACCTTTTTAGAAGGAAGAATCCATTACTGAAGTCTACTAGAGTACCATATCTAATCATTGAGAGTAACAGAGGCTTTATAAGGCATGTAGTGGTCCGTCTGAGGTCCAAGGTTAGCCTTGGGACCTCTTCCCTACCTTAGGGGCAATTGGTGAGTTTGAGGGTCCTTTAAATATCGAGTGTAGAATAAGATATCATCATTGGTGATGCCCTTATAACCCACCAGGTCTACTTCTGACTGACTAATTTGAAAGAACTATAAATTGAACTCCTCCATATTGATCAATATATTAAAAATAGTTAAATCGGGATTATATTATGATTTCAATAAAGGATTTAAATACCATAATTTGTTATAGGACTTGATAAAAAATTATTACAAGATTAAACTATTTTTAGAGTATAAAACTAAACCTATGTAATTTTTTATTTATCAGTAAATGAACTTATACATTGATATCAAAATTTATATGGCAATGTATGTTAGAGGTGAGTACTCTTGTACCATTATTTCAACATATTTACTATTATTGAAATGATATATCTTGCAAGTTGTTTTCAAGATCTAAATGCAAATGATACTAGATTTTATGATATTACTGATTTCGATTCAACCAAATATATATATATATATATATATATATATATATATATATATATATATATATATATATATATATATATAAGCCTAATGTTTTTAGAAATTCTTATTCAACATGAATTAATACCCAAGGAACTTCTAATTACTAACCAAGAGGGTATAATATGATATGATATCTATTAAAACTCCTACGGTAGAAAAGAAACAACACATGATTGACCGTTTTAACTAGTTGTGGATGTAATACGACAAGATAAAATGAATAAGGCTTTAATTAGATGTGAACTAAAACAAGATGTGTTATGTTTTTAACAATTAAATACATATTTGATTAAATCTCTCACTCTCCTTCTCACACACACACGCACAATAATAATGATCTATCTAATTCAATTAAGGTCAATTAACTAGGCTTATGCCCTTAATTAGTCCAATTACCTAAAAATTCACCATACAAACTTATATATAAGGTGAATTAATGCGTGAGATAGTTTATCTATGAAATTCTCGCACAAGTAAACTCAAAACCCCGGATCTAGGAGGAAAATTCCAACCTAGGAGAAAAAACCTTGGGATTCATGCTCTCACTCATTAACAATAGAAAATAATTTTACCAAGTGAAGTGGAAGAACTCTCACTTGAAGTAGTAATTTACAGATATTTTCCTCTAACATTTCAACTTTCCTCCATTTTAATGCGATTCAATTATAAATCTCCATTGCCAATTAGGAATAAAAGTCCATTCTCTTTTAAGCATCATGTTAATTAGATCAATCTCCAATAAAACCCAATTCTCCAAACTATCTTAAGATATAGTTGAATCTGATATGATAAGTGAATTTTATCTAGGACTTTATGGTTAAAAACAAAATACTCAAATTCAGAGACCTCACAAATTCTAGGTCAAGTATGGACCTGGGTTAATTCTCTCAAAACTGAAGGCGAAAGACAAATTTCAAATATTATGTCAAAAACCTTTCAAAGAAGTTGAAACAAAACAACTCAAACTCTAGACTTCTTGATTGTTTAGCCTAAATTTTAATATATAGGTTACTAAAAATCCCCGACTTCGTGCACTTAGACTAGAATAAACCTCGTGTACATATGACCATGTCATTTAAACTATTTGCACAGTTAGAATTTGACGTTATGCGCACACTTGTGAAAAATAGATCAAATTTCAAGTTGTGCAATATTTTGAATACAAACATCTCTACTTTTTAAATTTTACATATTTATTAAAAATAATTTATGTAGTTTAGTGAAGAGCACTAAGTATAAAGGCGAAATCGCGTTGTCGAAAGCTTCTGTAGAACTACTGATGTTGCATGAAGTGTAAAAAGTAATAAAATTTGATTCAAATAACACTCGCCTAAAACATATACATGGAATCAAGGCGTGAACTTAGTAAATGCAGGGCTCAAAGTTTTGACATGAGAGTAGTCAATCTATATTATATAAGGATACAAATACAATAGAGTATTAGATAATAAGTTTGTTCCTTTATTATTGGCTATTTATTCTTATTTTTAATTATTTCATTTTGGATATGATTGTTTTAGAAAGGAATTTATATTTTTATGATATAAACTTATCCAAATATATTTATATGAATATTAACCTGTCGGTTTTTTTTTTTAATCAGAAAACCTAAGTTTATTAGGTGACATTGACTAAACATTTTAAGTGTTAATTAAGGATGCGTATCGAAAGTTGAAGGAGTGAGTGGAAATCTTGTTTATTAAAATTTATTTTATGATTATATGTTGGTATAAAATATGTTTTTATATAATTTGTTCCTCTTTAGTTTTGTCTTTGAGCTTATGTCACAACTTCGAATAATGTTTTTAAGTTTTTGCGACAACTACTAATAGAGTAGGGTTGTAAATGATGTATAACAAGTTATTGCTTAGAATATCTAATGAAGCAATTACTATACAATAATTTATAACTCATAACCGATTAAATGTAACTTTACATGTGTTTCTAAACAACTAAGTCAGGGAAAAAAAGGTGATGCCCTTGTGTCTTGCCTTGACACTATTGCACATGATATCGGGTCTGAGTCGAAACAATTAAATTTCTCAATATATATAAATTAAGCTCTAAAACCAAATTATACTTAAAGTTAAAACAATTATTCCTTCAAATAATTCTCCAATATAAATTTCCAACTTATTTAATCCAATTAATCATTACAAAATTCAAGCCTAAATTTCTCAAATGAACTCCAACTCACTATACTAATTAAATAACCATCCATCCTAGGACCATGATATATGTGCAATCTATTAAGATGGTTGTAGATTCCATAACGTATACGTTAATTTGGATAAAATATATGTTCTGCATCCAATTATTAACATCCTTGTCTCATTTTCTTTATCAAATGGTGTTAACCCCCCCCCCCCCCCCCCCCACGAGACACATGAAAAGGTTAAAATACGGTGCAAGGATAATAAAAAATCATATATATTCATCCCAACCCCTACCACCCAAATTTTATATAGGCACACCCTAATGTTTTAACTCATGGTCCATCTAAAGACATCCACTGCATTAAATGAACTTCTTCCACAAAATTTTATCGAAGATTTCATTTAAAACTCAAGGTCTATATATATGAAGGCTCATTTATGGCTGAGAGAGTAGATCAACGACATCTCTCTCTCCCTCCCCCTATGTTACACAACCTTCGAGAAACTTATTGTATTATGTTGAACTAATATGAATAAAAATAAAAAGACATTAGTGCCAATGTGGGTGTAATATATAAGTATAAACCATATTAAATCCTTGTGCCCACCTTTATTATTTCATTTTACACACTTGGTCCAAATCACACAATTCACACCTAGGTGAAACATGTGCCTTATAGATTTCAGGTTCATCAGTAAGAAATTAAATTATATTCATTTGGCCCATCGTTTGCTATGTACGTTATGAAATTATCATTGAAGTATAATATAAAATAAAATGACATCTATTTGAACCAAATTTGTGAGTTGACATATTAAACTACTATCCAATCCTGAAATCTCTACCTTACTTTTTTTCAATATATATTGCTTTTATTCAATTATAAGTTGGGAGGCATTCAAATTAAACATTAATAAATTTAACACGATGAATATTGATCGGTATGAAAAACTATTAAGGGTGTAGCTACTACCTTAAGGGGAACGACTAGGAACTGATTTTCTAAGATTAAACTAGGGACCACTGGAAACCTCAATCAGTTAGCAAGGTCTTTTGTAGGCCATTTTATTAGAGCTCAGAAGTTGAGGAAGCCTGTCACTTCCCTCCTTCACTTCAAAAAAAAGATGTAGAATTTTGCAAGGAATACGCCAGGAGGTTTAATCAGGAAGCCCTCCAGGTTGATGATCTAAATAACACCATTGGTGTAGCCTATTTCATCTCAAGTTTAAACTCAGAGGACTTGATAAGGTCCTTTGGAAAGAAACCTCCAAAGTCTATGACTGAACTGCTCGAGGGAGCTCGAAAATATATGAATGTCGAAGACGCCATCTTATCAAGACATGTTATAGCCTCTCCCCAGTAAAGAAATAGATATTATGTTTTTTCCCGCCTTAAGGAGACCTCGTGAGCAGCAAAGGCCAAGAAGTAGAACAATAAGGCTAAGAAAAGTGGGCCTCTAGAGACCAAGAACTTCAAGCCCCTCATAACCACCATAGAAGAGGTCTTCGGAACCATAAAAACACAATACATATTGCCTCAGCTGAAGCCTATGAAGGTTAGCAGCAACAAAAAATAAAAATGCAAGTACTGTTGATTCCACATATATCATGACCATAATAAAAATGTTTGCTTCACATTAAAAGAGGCCATTGAGTAGGTGATAAGACCTCAAGAATATGTGGTGAAAGAGGGAGGCAAAGGTCAACACAATAACAAAAATAAGGATTATGTCCATTTGATTGATGTCCAATGCATTTTCAGGGGCTTTGTCGGAGGTGGGATCTCTGACACAACTAGAAAGATCCTCCTCAGGAGCATTCTAGTAGGAAGGGGTACATATCAACCATGTATATCTCCCACTTCAAGATACAAAGGGGGTTCTAATGATGGTCTTCCCAAAAATAAACCTCGGGAGGGTAGGGCTATCTCATAATGATCCCTTTGTGATCAAAACAATCATGGGAAATGCCAACATGAAGACATTCTTGATTGATACAGGAATAACTATCGATATCCTGTTCATGGATGCTTTTAAGTCCATGGGACTTAGCGTGAAATACATTTATCCGCTCACCAACAATCCCATGGGGTTCAACAGAGAACGAACCTATTCCATGGAATACTTCACTCTCCCCTCTCACCCCTGGTTCTAAGGATTATTGCACAACCATTTAAAATAAGCTCAAAGTGGTGGACCTCCTCTTAGCTTATAATGACATCATGAGCATGTCATCACCCAATGATGTTATCTTAACATGTCAGTTGGTAATAAGTTTCCTAATCCCCAAGGGAGTGGGGAAATTCTTCGAGGACCAAAAAAAGCTCGAGAGTGATACGTCACTTCCATGAATGATAAAAAAGTCTCTCAGAGCTCACTAGAGCTTAGCAGAGGTCCCAACCAACCTCTAGAAAATCAAGGATCCCTGAGGTTTCACTAGAGGACTTACATCCACCAATACTAATTTTTTAGCTCCCTCAAGAAAGCTTGGGTATTGAATTGATGGGATTGGGTACCTCCGCTTAGAAAATAAGGACAGTTTCCCTCATAACTAAGAGTCCAAATGAAGGTAGTAGAAGCCTCAGGAGATATTTTCCATCCCACAAAATGACTATAAAAAATGTATTATGCTAATCAAAAAGAAATGAAAAGGAAACTTTTTGTTGCCTATAATTCATTCAATATCAGTATTCTATAATAGATACAAGGAATTCAGCTTTGGTTCTACAGCACTAAGGTCTTATGACCCATAAATAGAGCTTCAATGACTTCAAACTTAGCTTAAATCTTAAACCAGGGTCGAAGGACCAAAAATAAGGAATTGTAAGGATTTCATCCTTAGCTCTAGGTTTAATCTAAGGTCTCAGGACCCAGCACTCAGGTTATAAGGATTTCAGTCTTGGCTTAAAGACTAATTGTCAAAGGACTTAGGAACCAAAAATATTATAGTCCTTAAGTTCAAAAAACCCGAAAAAACATAGTCAAAGGTTTTTGGACCCATAAATGATTAGAAAGGGATTTTTAAGAGTTTCATCCATAATTTTGAAAGTCTAAGGTCTAAAGGCCAATAAAAGCTCATTTATTTACTCCAAAATTTTATTCCTGCCCTGGAGTTATACAAAAAGATGTATGAACCTTGGCCCAACATTCCTCGAACTTAATTTTTAAAAATGTTTAAGAAAAAACTTATGCTTTCAAAAAATTTTGAGGGGGGCTAAGTGTTCAAAATATAAAATAGTGCCCAAAACTTCAGGTTTTAAAGGTGAAGGTGTAAGGATAAAGGATCAAATGTCTCTGGACCCTTTTTGGAACCTTAAAACAACATCCTCTGGGGGCTTAGGTCGCGAGGCTTTTCATCCCAATGCGACCTTCAAATTTTTCTCAATTTGGAGGTCTTGGGACCCTAATAAGGATTTTAAATTTCAAAACAATTCTCAGTTCGAAGGTTTTATGACCTTAATAAGGACTTCAAATTTTAAACTTTCCAAGTTCAGAGTTCTTAATACCCTTTGTGGGACTTCAGTTTACAATTTTACTAAGCTCAGATGTCTTAGGTCCCTAATAAGGACTTCAAATTTTAAACTTTCCAGGTTCAGAGGTCTTAGGAACTTTTGTGGGACAATAGATTCAAGTTTAACTAAGTTCAGAGGTCTTATATCCCTTTGTGGGGCTTCAAGTTACAATTTTACTAAGTCCAGAGGTCTTAGGACCCTTATAATGACTTCATATTTCAAACATTCAGACAAACTTTTAAAATCTAATGTCATGGGACCCTTTTAGAGATTTGATTTTATTCCTTTACACCGAAAGTTTTGGGGGGCTAAGTGTTTATTCAAAATTATGTGCCTTCAGTAAAGGTGAAAGTATAAAGCGTTGAAATATTTTAAGGTCTAAGGAAGAACCTCAGTCTCAACTTCAGAAACTTCACAAGTGCATGGCTTCAGGTCTTAGGACCCTCAGGGCTTCTTAAATAGATCCACTACTTCCACTACTTTTCTTTACTAAGTAATCTTGGGGGCTAAGGGTGTACTATTTATAGGTCAAACCTCACCATACCTTAAGTAGTACATGTTAGTGTAAAAAATTACTTAGCAAATCAAAAAAGTAAAGCAAGTGTATGAAGATTAAAGAACAAAAAACTTCCATAATTCTAAAATTACATTTTCATTAAAAGTAGATCGAATTACAAAGAGTGGCCCACAGACAATAGATAGATTATAAAAATACATAAAATCCTTTCAAGGCTTGAGGTTTTGTGGGGTTATAAGGGCTTCACTTGTTGATGGCATAGAGGTAGAGGTCACTTCCATGGTTTTTTTATCTTGAGAATTAAAAATAAATGATTCAGCAATATTACTTTCAGTGTTGCCTTCGCCATCATCTAAGAATTCCTCTTATGACTAATGGGCTTTAAGAAATAGGCCATAGACATCCAAGTTAGAAAATAATGCTTAGACCTTGGCCTTACAAGCTTAGAAGAAATGTTGAAGTTCTAGAAGAGGCAACTCTTAAAAACCTCAAACTCCTTGTAAGCATATAACTAGCTCTGTACAGCTGTATGGATCATTCCTTAAAGTTCGTTAGGCTTGATTAAGACTTTAGTATAGCTCGTTTGAACGCTCTAACCTTGAGAGATCAGTTGTTATTTATCAGTAGGCCTGTTTTTTAATGTCTGCTTCAGAGATCCACCTCATCGTCAACTCGAAGAAGTATCTCCTTAAAATTCTGAAGATCACCTTTATGACATTGAAAAGCCTTTGTCATCATCTTGAGATCAACTTGATGAAGGGTACATAACTCCTCAACCTTGGCTAAATAATATCGTGTAGCATCCAGTAAAGAGGCACTATCTTTGAGGGTCTTCTCATTCAAAATATTCTCATGTTCCAGGGAAATAGCTTAGGTCTTCAAGGTATCCCTATCTTTCTCAATAACATCCATCTGTAGTTTTAACCATTGATTATTCGGTTTAAATGTAGTTGGGTGAGGTCCTAACTGTTTGCCATATCATTAGCCTTATTCAATACTCTATTACCATCAAGAGCATCATCTAGAAGAGACTCATTCAGGTGTTGAACCTACAAGAGAAAAGATATAAGAAGAAGGATCATAATGAATTTTTTTAAGGAAGAAGTCAGAGAATTACCTTGCCTATTAAATGGACCATCTCCTCAGTATTTCCAAGGGTACCTCTTCACCTTAAAATGGCCACCGTATTAGAACTAGTTGTCTTATCCAACAAATAATGGTCATCCCCAATCGAGGTATACGAGTCAACCCCCTCAGCTTAAGGAAGCCTTGAATATCTTTTCCTCTATGACGAACTGGGCACCTCATCCACCCTTTGCAAACTCCCCTCCTCCTGAAGGGGCACCACCTTCTCTAAGGCTTTATTCTGTAAGACCACGAGCTGCAAGTCCTTTGGAATATAAGAATCTTCTCGGGTTTCCCTAAAAGCCCCATCTATCACCAATTATGCTTGTTGCAAGGGTAGGGTTTTCTCAAGCTCCAAATTTGATACATTAACAAGGTCAAACTTTGAGTTGGCATCTTCCACTAACTTGACCCCAGTAACTAGAATGTCTAATGAAGTTGTGAGGAAAAAATTTCAATCGAGTCAACTATATGTAATTTGTATTATTCTGGACAAAACATTTTAGTCATCGGTAAGACTTTGTATTGTTAATCCCATACGGCTATGGCATATTTGATGAAGACGTAATGATTAAGCTTCAAATACTGGATATATCGTGTCGTATTTATCATGCCAAGTTTGTCTTCACATTTACTAAGGATCTCATGGGTATGAATGCATATTGAATATGGATCCTTGGATATTTTTAAGGGTGTTAGTTTTTGTACCTAAAATGTTTGGAACTATTTTTAATTATTTTATAAGAATTTTTTTTAAAATTTTAATCTCGTTAGAATGAAATGCAATCTCATTAGAACAAAAATAGCATTTTTGTTAGAACGACTTTGGTCTTGTTAAAACGACAATAAGATCTCATTGAAACGACCATCTAATGACCATCGTGCGAGAAATCTCTGTCAAGGATTGCATAACTCGTTGGAAGAACGTTTGAACGAGAAAGATGTTTCATTTGAACGAAATGTATTTCATTAAAATGAAAAGCTAATCTCGTTTAATCGACCTATTATTTTCATTCGAATGGGTTCGCCGGCTTGAAACTTGTGTTTTTACTATTTAAGGCGTGTTAGACTCAAATTTTTTAAGGACTTTTGATGAAAAAAAAAATTCTATCAGTTTACCAAAGTTCCTAAACCCTCAATTCACCCTTTACGTTTAAAGATCCAAGATTTGTAATTCATATGCTTTGAGATCTTGAGTTTAGTCACCAAAGTTGGTTTCTCTTCATCTTGGGAGAACTTATTTTGTGTGGTGGACTCCGTGCGTGATTTTTGTAGTGTAGACGGTTGTTAGGCCTCGTCGGTGGATATCGAGACCTGCGTGGACTCATGCATTATGGAAATTTGCATGAGTAGACTCGTGTATTGTACTGTGGAGGAATGGTCGAAGATAGAAGAGGCTCCAAACCTATAGGGATCGAGTCATTGAGTAAGTCTACTTCCTATTCTTTTTAAAACCGTATCATAGTGAACAGTTTGGCAGGGTCGTCCGAGGTTTTTCCCTTTACAATTTTCCTCGTACATGGGCATGTTGTGTTTAATTTATTTATTTTATTTTCTTATCACCTACATGCATGTTTTAGGCTATAAAGATAAAATTGAATAAATCGAGTTTCCACAACAAATTTTCTTTAATTGGTGCTAAGTTTAATTGGTATAATTTGTTTTAAAGTTTCAATATTTATAAATGTCTAAAACTAATCAAAATTGGACTTTTTGTTTGCAACACCATCCTTGCCTGAGCACACACCATTATAGTGGACGAGTTTCTCAAATTGGTATCAGAGAAGGTTGCACTAATTTATCGTGTGATCCTTGTGCTTGGTGAGAATTCATTTAGGATACCAATTTTCTAAAACGGTTATCAAAGCTAGAACACTTAGTTATTGCGTTTTGATCCAATGTCTTTAGGCATGAATTTTGGAGGATCTGATGGTTCTAGAAGCCCGATGTTTGATGGTTCGAACTATGCATACCAAAAAATGCGTATGAAATCAGCACTTAAGGCTATAGATGAGTGGTTATGGTTAGCTATTATTAAAGTTGACCTCCAGATAACACTAGAGATGAATAAGCAATTCATTTAAAACCCATAGAATCACGAACTGGGGCCGAGAATAGGTTAGCAAATTTTAATTATAGAGGTTTGCATGATCTTTTTTGTTATGTCACCCTATAGGAGTTCCTCCGTATTATGACTTATGAGACATCTAAAGAGGCTTGGTGCATAGTCCAACTCACCCATAAAGTAACTAATTCAATTAAGGCTTCCAAACTCCAAAACCTCACCACTCAGTTTAAAACGATTATGATGTTGGGGAGTGAGACCTTTGATGAGTTTTATGCTAGAATTTTTAATGTAGTTAACTCGTGATTTAACTTGGGAGAGAAGATACCCGACAACCAAGTAATTAAGAAAATCTTAAGGTCGTTTCCTAAAAGATTTTGGTTTTGAATTATTTGATTACTCTTGACTCTATGAAACTTGAAAAGCTCATAGGTGACTTATAAACTTATGAGCTTGACATATTTACCTCCAATAATATGACAAAGAAAGAAAAGGGTATTTCTTTGAAAGACCGAAAGGAGGAAACACCTTTTCTGAATGATGAGTCTGCTATCGAGTTCGAGGATATGGCAATGTTGGTAAACAAAATCAAGAAATTTCTCAAATTCCAAAAGATATCGAAAGATGCAAAAAGGTTTGAGAAAAACATGCACAAGAAGGTTGACCACTTCCCTATGGATCGTAGTGATAATTTTAAGAGGGATGATTTGGAAAGATGTTATGGTTGTGAGGGTTGTGGACATAGAGTAGCTGAGTGACCCACTAAACTAAGGAAGGCGGGCACGAAACCGATAGCATTTAATGCTACCATTAGTGATAGTGATTCGAAAGAAGGAAACGATTCCCCCATTGAGCATAACTTTACCGCGTTCATGACTAGTCATGTGAGATTCAATGAGAAGTCTTACCATGAAGATATTTCTTTGCATGACACTTTAGAGGCTATAGTTTATGGACCCCAAGTGAGTGATGGTCAATAAAGTGGAGATAAGAGTGATAATGAAAATTGTGGTGATAATTAAGTTCATCACAAATAATCAAGAAAAGACAACCACCGGAGCAAATAAAGAAAGTAAGGAATGGCAATCACACAACACAATATTGTACGTGGTTCAGCAAGAATGCCTACGTCCACGGTGGTGCTCTCAATATTATTTATCTATACTTCGGGGAAAGCTTTACAGGAAAAATAATGCATGCTCGTTGCCCCGGGATAAGGGTTTGTTATATACACGTTCGTTTTTTGGGAGTGGAGGTGCTGGACTCCCCCACGTCAATCCATGACTCCTAGAATATCTCCTCACGAGATTTTAGGAATAGACTAGGTCGTAACTAAATGAGTTGGAGCATGAGGCCTCCAGACTTTGGGCCGTAATTTATTGGGATACTCGTTGGGCCCAAGGTGATAAATCGAGGTACCCATAATTGCCCCTAAAGTTTTTGGGCCACAATTTGAGCTTAATAATTTTAAATGATTTGTCACAATGGCTATTTTGTAAATTGTGCAATATTTTTCAAGATCTAAGCGCCTCTTCTGAACTGGTTTAGGCGGCAGCCTGCCTCGTTGCATGTGCGCTATGATTAGAAACGTTTAAAAATCCTCCGGAGAAGTCTTTTCTTGTTGTCTCTTCTAGTTTCTCCATATTTCTAAACTTCTCCAAATTTTCGCTGTTGCTTTTTGATTCCCAGGTCTTCGTCTTTGCTTATGACTTTGCATCATCCCAAGCTAAGTTTTTACTTCGTAAGTTCCTCTATCTCTTTCTCTTTGCTTTTTCTGGTGAAATTTCTTCGCATTTGTAATTAGGGTTTGGATATTTCAATGGTGAAAATAGGCAATAGATCAATATCCAAATTTAGGAAGTTCTATAATATTCCAAATTGGGTAGACATCGAGTGTGCCCCTATCCCCCGTAATGTTAGGGAGGTTGAGGATGCTCATTGGATTCACGTTCTCTTGTTGTCCCAAGGGGGTCTTACTTTTCCTCCAAGCAATTTGTTTTTGCACTTTTTTGGTTATTTGAATATTGTCCCTGCACAGTGTTCGCCCAATGTCTGGAAGATTTTTAATGGTGTACATAGAATAAATCAGCTCTATGGCACTAATTTAGGGCTTGTTGAGATCTCCTTTTGTAATTTTTTTTGCGAACAAGTTCTGGTCTTCTTTACCTCAAGGCCAGGAGTCCTGATAGGGTATTGGTAGTAAATCTACCTGATTCCCACAAGGATTACCGGCATGAGGGTTTTATTATTAGAAATTGGCAGTTTCCTCCCCATACTGAGGGGTCGAAGTCTGGAAGGTTTGAGGTCCCCTTCTATGGGGAGGAGTACATAGGTAGGCTTAGTCTTTGCTCAGCTCATCAATCCTCTATTCAGGTATGATTTCTATGATATTTTTCGTTCTTTCTTTTCAGCGAGGACAAAGAACTCGGAACCTGCTCTCAGTGAGGTTCGAGCTGCTGAGTTAGTCAAAGCCTGGAACATCAGGGAGCTCTTGGCTGATGGTGAAAACCCTCGATCAGCGACTTTTCTCTTGGAATATAAGAACGTTGGGTCCAGCTTTATTGCGCGACCTGTGGACAGCATCCCTGAGCTAGATATTACTGAAGAGGCTGTTGTCGATCCCATCCAATTGGTCGAGGAAGAAAGCAGCTCTGGTGAGGAGAGCAAGGGTGCTGACAGGGGCAGTATTGAGGGTCGTTCAAGTGAGTAGATCTCTAGTGAAGAATCTTCCAGTTTGCAAGGGGTTTTAGAGGCTCAGGATCCTTTGAGTGAATCTAGTATTTCTAGCGAGGAAGATATGGCTCCTCCAAGGAAGAATCTAATTCGTGATGATGATGATGATGTGCTCCTTTCTCGTCAATCGAAGAAGCAAAAATATGGCGAGGGAGAGGTTGCAACTGGCTCTCAGTCTGCTACTCATGAGCAGGAGAAGAAGAAGAGGGAGGAAGAGCAGTTGAGAGAGAGGGAGAGAAAAGAGAAAAAGAGAAAGAAGGTAGAGGAGAGAAAGAGAGCTGAGAAGGAGAGGAAGGAGAGGGAAGAGGAGAGAAGGAGAGAGGAGGTGAGGATGAAGGTGGGGTAAGATTTGGTTCCTTATCCGCCTTGCCTGAGGGGGCCTTTGTTGCCCTCTCTCCCCAGTTGACTCCTGCGTTGCTCAAAAGAGCAATTTTTCCTACTGATCCTCAGAAGGCAATGGGGACCGACCAGCTAGCTCTATAGGCGAGTCAGAGGGTAGCCTTGGTAAGTCTGCTTTATCTTTTCTATGCTTGCAATATTCTATTTAAAGCTTCTTTTTCTAACATTCTTCTTCTTTGCAGTTTGTGACCGACTTCGTCGTCCTCTACCCCAGTCGCGATTAGCTAGTAAAGAGGAATGCTGATCTTGAGAAGAAGAATGTCGAGCTGGAGGCCAGCTTAAAGGCTATCGATGCTGTCCAGAAGTCATCTGATCTCGCTCTGTTCGAAGCCAACCGCACAAAGGAGATGGATATCAAGGAGCTTGGGGAGTTGAGGCAGTCCTATAACCTGGTATGCTCAAGCAAGTTGGCTATTTTGGAGGAGAATAAAGTGATGGCAGAGAAGGTGAAGAAGGTGAAATCTGAGGCAGCCACCCTGAAGGAAAGCTCATACAATACTAGATGGGCTTCTGCATATGAGGATACTGATTTTCAGATAGGCTACATCAGCTGACTGAACTTTACGAAGGGATGGAACAAGGCTCTTTTGGCTGCTAGAGTGGATATCGATTCTCTGTTATTTGACGAGCATGATCCAGGCCCGAAGCCTGTTGTGGATGAGGAACCTTCCCCGGCCATTGACGGTGGTGTTCCTGCTTCTCAGGCCATTCCTGCTGATGCTCCTTCTGCCCAGGGTATAGCAGTTGCTCCACCTAAGGGAGGTGTCCCTGTTGCTGCGGACAAGGGAAAACAACCGGCGACCTCAGAGCAAACTGAGGTTGCCTGCTAGCATGTTCTCAGTAACTTCTTTGTATATTTGCTTTGTTTGTACTGTCCTTATGATTACTGATGTACTTGGAACGTTCCATTTTAATGAAATGAAAACACTTTCCTTTTTACATTCTGATTCTTCTGCTCTTTAATTCTTTTTATGGCTTGTTGTTGATTGATGTGGATGAGTATATACCTGTTACCTCTTAACTGGGAAGGATCCTCGATCCTAATGCGAGCAATCAAGTTCGTCAAGCCTTTGCGAGGATTTGTAATTCCCTTAGGTTAAGGAATAATAGTTTTAAAGATCAGTCCGAGCTCATCGCCAAACTGAAGGATAGACTTTAGGAGATGGAAGAGGTTGGTGCTTCTGTTCAAGAAGAAGTGAACCTTCTGAGGGCTAAACTTCTGGATGCCTCCGAGATCAATAAAGTCGAAAAGGTTCTTCAACAGGAGAATAAAACTCTGAGGAGGGAGGTATCATGACTCAGGGAGCATGCGCCGAGCATTGCACCTCAAGCTTTATGAGGTTCCTCTTCATCGACCGGTCCGCGAGCTGGTAGAGATGCCAGGGGTCCAACTAGGGAGATGGACGAGCTTCGAGGTGATATTCATCGAGTATACATGATAGCTATCAAGATCCAAACAGATGTCATGCGGCTAAGGCATCTGTTCAAGAAAGGTCCTCGGCGAGTGTGGGCTAATGGTTATGATCAGGATTGGGCAGATGCTCCGACGAGGTTAGAAGAGTTTGAAGAGCTATCCTTTATTAAGGGTTGGTTGAATGCTCTTAGGGAGCTAAAAGTCCCCAGGAACTCAGTCCTCTAGTATCGTCATGAGATCTCCCCTTCGACTCTGATGCCTAACCCTTTCCGGAGGGATGACCAGTGAGTCCCCATAGATGTTATTCCTAGGCAGCTACTGGAGTCGGAGGCAAATGATGTAGAGTTGGAGTTAGCTCCCGATCCAGATGACGGCCTAAGAGCACAAGTAGCTGATTACCTTGCTCAAAGACCTAATCGCCAATAGGGTTTACATAATTCATTCAATACAACTCTTATTGTAAATGCAGTGAAGTAATAAAATATTTATGTTTTGGGCGATTCGCCGACTAAACATGCGTTGTATATTTTCTACTTCATTGATTTTTGTTTAATTATCTTGGGCTCTTCATAGCCGACTAGATTTGATGTTGGTAGAGTTATTTTATTGCATGAGTATCCTCCCAGTCCAGTATGCTTATGAGATACCATTCTGCCGTACTTTACCTTTTAGGTCATGTCGTCACACTCCCTTAGGCCTAAGTGTGGCAATGGCGAGGACACACCTGGTGTTGGATGTTCTATCCGATCAAGGTTTTCTGAGCTAAACATCGTTTGGAGACCAATTCAATTTGGCCGAGCTGCCTAAGGGTCCCCTATAGGGCTTCATATATTATCGGGGGCAATGCTAAGAGGTTGTTCGTGTTTCATAGCGAAAACTTGAGGGAGGCTCCCTGCTTTTATATATTGAGTAATGTGTCTGTCGCTTGGAAAAGATGTGCAAGTTATAAAGTTCATAATATAAAATTAACACTTTATGGAATGTTACTGCCAAACAATCTTTTATTAATCAAACACAATAAACATGAGTTTCCAATTCCAGTAATGTGGTAAAATATCAATGAAGAGAAACTAGAAATATAATTTCTTCAGGTTGGCCGTGTTCCAAGCTCGGGGTATCTCTCTGCCTTCCAGTGTTTCTAAGTGATAGGCTCCTTACAGGTCGTCTCTTGTCACTTTGAATGGTCCCTCCCAGTTTTGACCCAGATTGCCATCAGATGGTTTTATTGTTGCTGGTAGCTTGTTAGTTTCACTAAAGCTTATTCTCTGCATTCGTCAGCTAGATCAAGTTCAGCGAGTAATGCTGCATCATTATGGCCTTGGACGACCAAGGTGGACCTCATGGTTGGGAGGCCAGCTTCTAAAGGGATGATTGCCTCCATTCCATATGTTAGTGCGAATGGAGTTTCTCTAGTTGATCGCCGTGGGGTGGTGCGGTATGCCCATAGAATATGTGGCATCTCGCTCATCCATGCCCCTTTGGCGAGATAAAATGGCGTAACCTGCTCTGATACCAATTTGAAAGAGTTGGCGCTTGCGTTCAATTAAGAAATAATATAATAAATACCAATTTTAACCCAAATTAACCCTAAGCAAGCAACTAGGTGTGATTGAAACAATATGAAATCATGCAATAAATATTCAACACACAAAGTTTAAGGAAAAATCCCCAACAGGGGCAAAACCATTTGTATATCACTATAATTTGTAAAAGACGGTTTACAATCGGATTACAATGAAATACAGGTTGATTAAGAATTACCCTCGGGTATCGGATTCTGTAGTCGCGGCTGGAATATCCCTTTCCAATAGGGTTGGCGGCTGGAACTATCCCTGTCCAGTAGGGCTGCAATGAAGAGGAAGAAGCGGTCCACTTCACAAAGGGTTGAACAACATCAATGGTGTTCTTGGGTTACCAAACTTGATTCACATAGATATGGAAGATGTGTGAATCTAAAAACCTAGAATCATAGGACTCAATAGGTGAAGACTTTAGGGTTGATATGCTCTGATAATCGTGGGAAAGTCTTAAGAAAACCAACTACTGATCGTGGTTTAAATAAGGAGTCAAAACCCTAAAAAATCTGCTACACGATCTGGCAGAGTTTTTCCTCGTCGGATCGGTCCGGTCATTTAGGCGGATCGGTCCGGTTAACTCGGATCGGTTCTTTTTCTGAAACCGGATCCATCTGGATGGCATCGGATCGGTCCGGTCCTTTAGGCTTCATCGGTTTGCTATGGATCCGGTGGCTACTGGAGTCTGACAAAACGGATCGGTCCGGTAGTTGGTCGGATCGGTTCGATAAGCCAGATCGGTTCTTTTTCTGAACCGGATCGGTCCGGCCAGGTCTGATTCCCAAATTCCTTCTTCTTTTGATCTTCGAATTTTCAACCATCAATCTTGTAACGGCGTATGACATAACATATACATAAAGATGGACAAATTGTCCTTACAAATCTCCCCCTATGTCTATGCCGGAACAAACATAAAAAATCCGAATTATCAAGTATGAACAATGCCTATACAAATCTACCCTTCCATGAACCCAAAACTGAAAGAGGTACATATGACTAAGGCTGTGTCGTTTGTTCTTCAATTCTTCAGGAATCTTCACGCTTTTCTCATCAGGGTGTGTATCATGGGATTTATCAAGAGATGTACCTACACACATGAGACAAAGCAAATACCAAGTGACGTATCGAGTTTGAAATGAGATAAACATAATCATATATATCAATTTAAGATGATATTCTCAGAATTTCAAAACTCCCCCATAATCAGATAATTCATTCTCCCCCTTTTTATGATGTCCCCAAATAGACAAATGAGAGAAATAAATCAAGCAATCAAGTACCGGGGTGACCTAAGGCATAAAATCACACCATGAATGAACATAAAACAACCAAGTCAATGATAGCGTAAATGAAGTGGTGTGAACAAAATTCGATAGGAAAATCAAAGCATACAAACATGACATATGTGCACGATGAATATTGGATATTCCTAACGAATGAACTCAAATGCTTCCTTTGGTGTAAAAGATTGGAAATATAAGACATTGACTATATCAAATCTACAAATCAAAGCTCAAAGTGATTTCTACACCAATAACGTCCAAAATGATTTTCATGCTTTTTCAGGACTTTCAAGGAAGTGCAAACTCATTTTTCAATTTCCAACCAAACTCCCTCAGATTTATATTTTGAATAGAGGAAAACTAAATTCTCAAACTTTGGAGAATTGATGGTGAAAACCTAAATGGCCCATATATGGCATGTATTGCTTTTTATTGCCTTTAAATTTTTTCGGGCTCTTTTAACCTCTTAGGACCTCGGATATTAAAATTCCTCCTTTTTTTAGGTCCTTTATAAAGGTGGCTTTTGCGCAAAGGATAAGAATCAACTTTCGCAGTCCCTCCCCGTTATGAAAATATACACACAGTCTCACCAAAACGGTTTTTACATGCAATCCAATCTTGTCAAGTTTTATCGCATTTTATACATTGTATAGACAGGATTGAGATGGAAACACTTAAGCCAACATGAGATTGACAAGTGCAACAATCAACTATAGCCGTGCATGTGTGAAATAAAGGATATAGGAGTCAAGCATGTAGGAAATATCACTAATTACATCTCAAGGACTCCAATCAATGTTAAGCACATGGATGACATGATGTAGCCTCTCAAATCGCTAAAAAACAGTCACATGGATAAATAGAATGAAGTTGTGACTTGGCTATCTTAAATGCTCATCCATAAAAGTCAAATCTCTTTTTGAATTTTTCAAAAATTTTATCAAAATAAAATCTTTTTGTGTTTTTCTAAAAATTTTCTAAAAAGAGAATCTTTTTGTATTTTTCAAAGAATAATAAAAAATATATAAAAGCTGTACAACAAATCTGTGGTACATATAAACAGACTAACAATAGGAAGCATATGATATGAACATGAAGAAGCATCCTATTCTAGACATAGACCAACCCCTCAGTCAACTGTGCAAATCCCCAAAGACTTCCTAAGATTCTCAAATCTAAGGGCATCTAAAGGTTTCGTGAAAATATCGGCTAACTGACGGTCGGTAGGAACAAAACTCAAGGTTACGACCTTCTCCTCAACTAACTGACGTATAAAGTGCTCGCGTAACCTGATGTGCTTTGTGCGCGAATGTTGGACAGGATTGCGGGATATGTGGATCGCGCTCGTGTTATCACAGGAAATGGTCATGGTGTCCTGTGAAATCCCATAATCCTCCAACATTTGCTTCATCCACATGAGTTGCGAGCAACAACTCCCGGCGGTGATGTACTCAGCCTCCGCAGTGGAAAAAGAGATGGAGTTTTGCTTCTTGCTCAACCAAGAGACAAGAGCAGAACCAAAGTAGAAACACCCACCCGAAGTGCTCTTAAATCCATCTACGTCCCCGGCCCAATCGGCATCCGAATAGGCGGACAAACGGTCATCGGTATCAAAGGAATACCAAATACCGTATGAGAGAGTCCCACTCACGTATTTGATAATACGTTTTAGAGCGAGTAAGTGTGACTCTTTAGGAGACGCCTGATGATGCGCACAGACTCCAACACTAAAGGCTATGTCGGGACGACTAGCAGTCAAGTAGAGAAGACTGCCTATCATACTCCGATACAAGGTTTGCTCTACATCCTTGCCTGAAGTGTCCTTACTAAGCTTGGTAGAAGTACTCATAGGTGTACGTGCATGCTTAGCGGATTCTAAACCAAATTTATTCACTAGGTCTCTAGCATACTTGGATTGGGAGATGAACATCCCATCCTCTAGCTGACGAACCTGGAGACCAAGGAAGAAAGTAAGCTCACCTACTATGCTCATCTCAAACTCACTTTTCATCTCCTCCTCAAAGTGGTGAGCATGCTGGGAGCATGTGGATCCAAAGACTATGTCGTCCACATAGACTTGGGCAACCAAGATAGCACCGTCATCTCTCCTGACGAACAACGTCATATCAACTCCCCCTCTCTTGAAGCCACTGGCTAAGAGATAGGAAGTAAGCCTCTCGTACCAAGCACGGGGTGCTTGCTTCAAACCATACAAGGCTTTCCTCAGATAGTAGACGTGATCAGGGTGCTTAGGGTCTTCAAACCCTTTTGGTTGTTCCACATAAACCTCCTCCTGTAGAATGCCATTCAGAAAGGCACTCTTGATATCCATCTGATATAACTTGAAGTGCAGATGACATGCGATGGCGAGTAATAAACGGACGGACTCAAGCCTCGCAACAGGAGCAAATGTCTCCCCAAAGTCTACACCCTCTATCTGAGTGTAGCCTTGAGCGACCAACCTAGCCTTGTTTCTGGTTATGGTACCATTTTCATCCATTTTATTCTTAAAAATCCACCGGGTACCAATAACATTAGTATCACAAGGTCGGGGGACAAGTTCCCAGACATTGTTCTTCTTAAACTGAAGCAACTCATCCTGCATAGCAGATACCCAGTGTTCATCTTTGAGTGCTTCTTTGTGGTTCTTGGGCTCGACTTTGGACGTGTAGCAATGATGACTAACAACGTTCTCTAGTTGAGCACGAGCCTTGACCCCTAGAGTGGGATCGCCAACAATGGCTGAAGGATCATGACTCTTGCGAACCCAAGCAGGTGTGTCCCCTAACACAAGAATAGGGTCCACAGAGTGTGGGAGAGGAACAGGAAAATCACTGTCAGAACAATCCTCATCCTCACACTGAAGGTTGGGATCAATAACCGTCGGAGGTTCGTCATCTTGAACAGTGACGTTTATTGATTCCAAAACCTTAGAGCTCTTCAGGTTAAAAACCCGGTACGCTCTACTGTTCGATGAATAGCCTAGAAATATTCCCTCATCGCTCCGGGAGTCAAACTTTCCTAATTGCTCTCTATCCCGTAGGATGTAGCATTTACTCCCAAAGACACGGAAATATGCCAGGTTGGGTTTCTTGCCTGTCCACAATTCATAAGGCGTCTCAAGTGTGTGTGGACGCAGATAAACCCTATTCACCGTATGGCATGCAGTAGACACTGCCTCTGCCCAAAATCTCCTAGAGACTTTACGACCTAGAAGCATAGATCTAGCCATCTCTTGGATGGTTCTATTCTTTCTCTCAACAATCCCATTTTTCTGAGGAGTTCTCACAGCAGAAAACTCATGTTTGATCCCGAGGCTATCACAGTAAAGGTCAACTTTTGCTTCTGTGAATTCAGTGCCGTTGTCACTACGCATCCTGTTAATAGTGACATCGTGTTGATTTTGCAGGACACGGCACTTGGTCGTTAAAAATTCTACAGCATCGGATTTTTCTCTCAGAAAACCTACAATGGAGTACCTGGAGAAATCGTCCACCATCACGAGAATGTATCTCTTACCACCTAGACTCTCCGTGCGAGTAGGACCCATAAGATCCATGTGAATCAACTCAAGAACACGTGAGGTGGTAATGGAATTCAACTTCCTATGAGGGCTACGAATTTGTTTTCCCATCTGACAGGGTCCACAAATCGTGGAAGTTGGCTTTCCAAGTGACGGTAATCCACGTACTAGGTCCTTTTTGACTAAACGAGATAAGTCTCTAACGTTCACATGACCTAGACGTTGGTGCCACGGATCCATAGGAGTGATCGTGGCGCTGTTGCAGACAAGTGAGGATTTGGGCTCAGTCCCATAACAGTTATCCTCTGTCCTCACCCCTTGCACTAAAAGTTAACCGGCTTGATTATAGACCTTACAAGCTTCCCGGTCAAACTTTACTGCAAAGTCATCGTCGCACAGCTGGCTGATGCTAAGAAGGTTTGCTTTCAAACCTTTGACGTACAGCACGTTCTCTAGCTTTGGAAATCCTGGTAACTCTACTGTACCTCGTCCAACTATGCTAGATTTGCTACCATCTCCAAAGGTGACTCTCCCATCATTATAATCCTCAAGATGGGTAAAATATGAGGCATCACCTGTCATGTGTCTGGAGCATCCACTATCAAAATACCACTGTGAGGTATTATGGGCTTTGAAAGCGACATGGACAACAAGGGCCTTTTTCTCTTTCTTAGGAACCCAAGCGTAGATACCTTTTTGTATTCCCTTGTTGTTGTTGGTTTTAGACGGAATGCGGGGAGCATTCATTGATGGTAAGGTCATCCGTCGGAATTCTTCCATCAAACTCTGAGATGTAGCGGCTAGAAACTCAACACGCTCTCTCAGACTGGCAAACTCATCAGTCTGATGTGGTGGAGCAAACATACGTCGTGTCCGACCCAACTTATAGCAATAATCCCTAAGGTGTCCATTTCTTTTACAATGGGAGTAAAAAGGCACATTATTAGGAGGACCTTGGTTTGCTTTTCTTGGTCGAACTCTCCTTCTTGGTTTTTTATGACGGCCATAAGGAGTCGTAGTAAACTCAGGAATTGGTCCTGGTGAAATTTGGGACATGGAGGCACCACCAAAACCTATTCCTTGCCGGTCACCAAAACCTAAAGCGAGACCGAGGAGCATCTTTCCCATCTTCCCAGATTTGTCCTCGATTTGTACCTTGACTTTCCTAGCACTCTCAAGGTCATGAGTAAGCTGAGCAACAAGGGCTTCAAGTTTCTTCCTAGTCTCCATGGAGGAATGGAGCTCACTAGTAAGACTAGCCACTTGTTTAGTCAAGTCCGCTTTCTCTTTCTCAAAACTGCTCTCTCTCTCTCTAAGTAAATTCTCTTTACTAACCCAGGCAGACTCTCTCTCTCAGGGTGGTGCAAGTGGAGGACTCTCTCTCTCTCTCATCTCTTCTAACTCTTCTTCTAACGCGGTGATTCTAAGAACTAACGCCTTATTACGTTTTTTAGTTTTGAAAGACTCATTATATAACTCGGCGTAGGCGCGTTGAAGGTTACTCTCGTCCTCACTACCTTCCTCCTCTCCCTCACTCTCTTCGCTCTCGCTGTCGAGGTGTCCCTGTGAAGTAGCATTCTCATTGTCGTGAGATGCACTAGGAGTACTCACATGACTATCCATGAACGCGGTGAAGTTACGCTCATGCGGTGACTCATCTCCCGAGTCCACCGAGTCGACCTCACTGTCGTCACTAAGGGTAGCATTTAGGACAACTTTACCCTTTTCCCTATTCAGGCGAGTGGCACACTCAAACGCTCTGTGTCCCTTACCGTCGCACTCAAAACACCTCTCACTGTCTTTAGGGGGTTCTTTGAAATCTTTCTTTTCAAACTTATTTTTCTGAAAATTCTTTTTATCTTTGAAATTCCCATTTTTCTTAAATTTCAGAATTTTCTTGAAGTTTTTAGCAAATAATGCCAAATCATCTAGGTCAAACTCACATTCAGAATCAGAATTTTCTATCTTTCTAGATGACTCGACTCTCTTTCTTTCCGACCCCTCACTTTTTCTCTCTTGGGCTTTAAGGGCAATTCCCTTATCTTTTGGCTTGGCAGATTTAGGAAACATGTCTATTTCATAAGTTTGTAAATCTCCTACCAGTTCTTCCAATTTAAGTGAATTTAAATTACCCAAGGAATTTAGCACAGTGACTTTAGGTATAAAACGCTTAGGAAGGGAACGAAGAATCTTTTTAACAACTCTGGCATTTGGAATATGTTCACCAAGATTATAGCTAGTATTAACAATGTCAGACATCCTAGCATAAAATTCATCAAAACATTCATGTTCATGCATGGTGATGATTTCAAATTGAGTTGTTAAATTTTGCAATTTTGACTCTTTAACAGCATTTGTTCCTTCATGGGTAAGTTGCAAAACATCCCATGCTTCTTTTGACGTGGTACACGTCATTATGCGTTTGAACTCATCAGGTGTGACAGACCCAGAGATCGCACTTAGACCCTTAGAATTAAAAGATGACCATTTAAATTCATCATCAGTCCAAGAAATGTCAGGTTTCAAGTTGGTCACATTATCAACAGTCACAGTGGGAGGAGTCCACCCTCGTTCAATTAAAATCCAGACACGTTCATCAATGGCTTTTAAAGCCGACCTCATACGGGCTTTCCAATAAGCATAATTTGACCCGTCAAAAATAGGCATTTTATAATATGACTTCTCCATTTGAACACGCTCTTTTCAAAAATCAATTTATAAAAAATTGATATCTTTAGAAAAATTTTGCGGAAGTAAGGAATACGCGATAAAATGGCGTAACCTGCTCTGATACCAATTTGAAAGAGTTGGCGCTTGCGTTCAATTAAGAAATAATATAATAAATACCAATTTTAACCCAAATTAACCCTAAGCAAGCAACTAGGTGTGATTGAAACAATATGAAATCATGCAATAAATATTCAACACACAAAGTTTAAGGAAAAATCCCCAACAGGGGCAAAACCATTTGTATATCACTATAATTTGTAAAAGACGGTTTACAATCGGATTACAATGAAATACAGGTTGACTAAGAATTACCCTCGGGTATCGGATTCTGTAGTCGCGGCTGGAATATCCCTTTCCAGTAGGGTTGGCGGCTGGAACTATCCCTGTCCAGTAGGGCTGCAATGAAGAGGAAGAAGCGGTCCACTTCACAAAGGGTTGAACAACATCAATGGTGTTCTTGGGTTACCAAACTTGATTCACATAGATATGGAAGATGTGTGAATCTAAAAACCTAGAATCATAGGACTTAATAGGTGAAGACTTTAGGGTTGATATGCTCTGATAATCGTGGGAAAGTCTTAAGAAAACCAACTATTGATCGTGGTTTAAATAAGGAGTCAAAACCCTAAAAAATCTGCTACACGATCTGGCAGAGTTTATCCTCGTCGGATCGGTCCGGTCATTTAGGCGGATCGGTCCAGTTAACTCGGATCGGTTCTTTTTCTGAAACCGGATCCATCTGGATGGCATCGGATCGGTCCGGTCCTTTAGGCTTCATCGGTTTGCTATGGATTCGGTGGCTACTGGAGTCTGACAAAACGGATCGGTCCGGTAGTTGGTCGGATCGGTCCGATAAGCCGGATCGATTCTTTTTCTGAACCGGATCAGTCCGGCCAGGTCTGATTCCCAAATTCCTTCTTCTTTTGATCTTCAGATTTTCAACCATCAATCTTGTAACGGCGTATGACATAACATATACATAAAGATGGACAAATTGTCCTTACACATTCTCTTGAGGTATCACGAGCAAGGGTGGTGTGCTGAGATAAGCTTTGAGCTCTTTTAATGCTTTCGAGCAATCTTGATTCCACTCCACTGTTTTGCTCTTCTTCAATAGTTGGAAGAATAGCGGGCATTTTTCGGATAACTTTAAGATGAATCGATTCAAGGCGGCGAGCATACCCGTGAGTTTATGTACGTCTCTTATCCTACGGGGAGGTTGTACCTTATTGATTGCGTCAATCTGGTACGGGTTGGATTCAATGCCTCTCTCGCTAACCAAGTACCCAAGAAATTTTCTTGACTGGACACCGAAGGAACATTTTCTCGCGTTGAGCTTCATTCGGTATTTCCTGGGGATTTCGAAGGTCCTTGATAGGTTTGAGAGGTGGTCTTCTTTGTGCCTGCTCTTGACGAGCATATCGTCGATGTAGACTTCCATGGTATCTCCCATTTGGTCTTTAAACATCTTGGTGACGGCTACCGTTGGTAAGTTGCTCCAGCATTTTTTAGCCCAAAGGGAATAACTTTGTAACAGTATAATTCGACGGTGGTGATGAACGCTGTCTTGTCTTGGTCTGGTGCATACAAAGAAATCTGATGATACCCTGAGTATGCGTCCAGGAAACTCATTCATTCATGAGCTGCTGTGGCGTCCACCAATTGGTCAATTTTCGGGAGCAGAAACTGTCCTTAGGGCACGCCCTATTAAGGTCAGTGAAGTCAATGCAAACTCTCCATTTTCCATTACTTTTTAAAACCACTACTGGGTTGGACAGCCATTTATGGAATTGAACTTCCTGTATGGATCTTGCATCCAGTAGCTTCTCTACTTCTTTCTCCACAGCCTTGGCCTTCTCGGGCGCAGTTCATCAAGCCTTCTACGAGACAGGCCTAAAATTCAGGTCGACGTGCAACCAATGACAAACCACACTAGGGTCAATTCCAGGCAGCTCGTAAGGTTCCCATGCGAAAATGTCCACATTATTCCTCAAAAGTACCGTCAATTCCTTTTTTTCTCGATCTGTGAGAGAGGCTCCAATCAAGAACAGTATTTCTTTTTTGCTGCCACCGGCTGCAACCTCTTCCAGGTTTTCAACGGCCCGCTCAGAGGGGAGGAGCCTGGTCTCCTCCACTTCGGGTCTTCCATACTTTAACTGCTACTTTGAAGGTATCAAACCTTCATGTTCCTTAACCTTCTCTTTGGCCTTCTAGGCCTTCTTTTATGGTTTTGGGTGGATGGCCGCTATGAAGCACCTTCTCGCCATCGCTTGATCTCCGTGGATATCCATTACTCCTCGCTCAGTCACGTACTTGAGTTTTTTATGGTAGGTCGAGGGGATGGCCTTCATTGCATGTAGCCATCCTCTGTTGGGGATAGCTTGGTAGGGCGAGTCAATGTCGACTACCAGAAACTCGATTATCTTAGAGACACTTCCTGCCCTCACTGGCAGTACAATCTTTCCCAAAGGGATAGTTACTTTCCCAGGGAAGCCAACTAAAGGGATAGTGGCTTCCTTCAAGTCGATAACGCTTAACTTTAATTTCCTGAACAGGTCGAGATACATAACCTCGAATGAGCTTCCCTGGTCGACGAGTAACTTATCTACATTATAGTTTGCTATCCGGAGTGTAATGATCAAGGCGTCATGATTTAGGGTTCTTACTCCCACTAAGTCTTCATCCGTGAATACGATGTGTTTATTGTAGTCGACATCATCTGCTCGCCAATGCTTTCCTGACTGTATTTTTACTAGATCAATTTGAAAACCTTGCATTACTGTTGTAATCTTTTTCACTTCCATCTGAGCTGAATTCCTTTGAATTTTCTTTAGATCAGATGCCCCATGAATCACTGCGAACTCATGGACAGCATCGTCTTCGAGCACGTTATCGGGCCTTGCGTCTCCGTTGGCAGCGACCTTCTCTGCCTTCTTTTCCACAAACTCGTTTAGGTGCCCGGTATGGGCCAACTCTTTAAGGTGAGACTTAAGAGCCTTGCAGTGCTCAGTTTTGTGTCCTCTTTCTTGTGAAAATTGCATCTCAACGCATTGTTTCTCTTTGAGGGATCTCCTCCCATCTTTCTGGATAACTTGACAAATGGCTCGTCCTTGATCTTCGCTAGGATCTTATAGATTGGTTCTTGGAAAACAGTGTTTACTGCTTGAAATGCTTTTGAAACATCGTTCTTGTTTCCATTCTTAGAGCCACCCTTGCCCCCATTCTTGCCTCCTCTCTTTTAGTTTTTAGCCTTATCGTTGCCCTTGGCAATGATCTTAGCTTGACCATTCTCCCCTGCACTGAGGCGGGTCACATCCTCAACTTTGGCGTACTTCTCGATGCAAGCCATCAGGTCATCGATGGTTGTGGCCTCTTTCTTAATTAGTGATTGGTGCAAGAGGCAAGAGCTGGGTAGGCCAATCTTGAAATAGGCCACTGCTACCTTCTCTGAGCAGTCCTCGACCTCGTTGAACAAATCCCAGTACCTTTTTACGTAGTCTCGGAGGCTTTCCTAGGGCGTCTTCTTTATTATTAGCCAAGCATACATCCTCTTTGGATGGGTGTTGTTGATAATAAAGCGAGCCGTGAAGAGCTCTGCCGACACGTTATTGCATCCCTGTGGTTCCAGAGAGTCATGGCCTGCCTGTACTGCCTAACGTGATTGATAGGTTCAGTCTTTCCATCATAAATCTTGAATCTCAAAATCGCAAACTTCTTTGGGGCTTCTTCTTCTATCTCCCTTGAGAAAGGGGAATTCATCTGGGTCCTGAGAGCTCGTCAGTTTAGCTCTATGGTCGATCTGGCACCTCGATGTGCTGGGTGATGGTCCATTTCTCTTCGGACTAAATTTTATATGTCATTATTTCCTCGAGTCGGTCTCCTGTAACGACGAGCTAGTCGATGTTGCTCCAGCAAGTCATCATCTGACGTGTGTTCCTCAATCCTTTGGGATCTGCGTCTAGGGCACCTTCCTCAGCTGTGAGACTTGCTCACCTGAGGGCTACGAGTGAGATATTGACGTCGTCTGGTGCTACGATGGATCTCTTTTTCCATCCTTTCCAATCTCCTTTTGAGGAGAGCATTCTCATCTTCTTGCTTACGAGCGGCCTCTCCTTGCTCCTGGAGCCTTGCCTCATAGGCATCGATCAACCTGGAGATTTGTGTGGACCCAGAAGGTCCCTGACTTTCCTCTAAGACTTGTCGCTTTAGGCGAGCCCTCTAATCTGAACGTCGAACTTCAGATCTGATCCTGTGAGGGGCAGGCTGCTCTTTGATATCCCCTGCTTGAGGGGCATTTCTACTGTGACCAGACATTCCAAATTCTTTGTTGGTGAGATCTTTCTAAAAGGAAGACAAACGTTCCCACAGACAACGCCAATTGTGGTGATAATTAAGTTCAACACAAATTATCAAGAAAAGACAACCACTAGAGCAAATAAAGAAAGTAAGTAATGGTAATCACACAACACAATATTTTACGTGGTTCAGCAACAATGCCGATGTCTACGGTGGTGCTCTCAATATTATTTCTCTATACTTCGGGGAGTGCTTTATAGGAAAAATAATGCATGCCCTTTGCCCGAGCTAAGGGTTTGTTATATACATGTTCGTTTCTGGGGAGTGGGGGTGCTGGACTCCCCCACGTCAATCCACAACTCCTAGAATATATCCTCACGAGATTTTAGGAATAGACTAGGTCATAACGAAATGAGTTGGGGCGTGAGGCCTCCAGACTTTGGGCCGTAATTTATTGGGCTACTCGTCTGGGCCCAAGGTGATAAATCGAGGTACCCACAAAAACGAAAAGGAGATGAGTGAAATCCAAGTTTCCTTTTGTGAATTGTATGCAAAAACATTGAACGTAATAAGGATAACTTGAAGTTGGAAGCTAAGTTGAAATAACGTGTTGTAGTGAATGATGATAATGTCTTAATTTAGGAGACTAGGGCATGTGAGAGGACTCTTCGAGAGAAGCTTGTGTATGTTAAAGCTGAGAGAGATAGTCTTTTCAATTTGATAGAGGTTATGAAGAAATATCTTATAATGTTTGAGGAGTTTAGGCATTTACTCGAGTCAAGGATACTTGAGCTTAAGGAGAGTTTGAGAGATACGAGTCATATCAAATTTGACTTGGAGTCTAGGTTAAAAAATTTGAGCAAAATATTAGGCATCGTCCAAATCAAAGATGACAAGTGTGGGATTGGCATCAATGATCATAATTCTTTCGCCACCAAAGCTAAGACCATAAGTTTGAGAGAGTCTAGTAGGAACGTTAGGAAAGGTTAACCCTTAGGTTAATACCCTTGTCGTGTTTACACTTGCACTCATTGAGGTATGAAAGGTCAGCTTAGGCATTTTTTTATGATCTTAAAACGGTCCTAGGAAGTCTAAGAATAAATTCACCATGGTTCCCAAAGCCCATGAGCATCATGTTACACCTACTTGGGTTAGGAAATCGGATTTGGAGGCTTCACATATTATACTTATTGATTCTCGTTTGCTTGCACATGATACTTCTCATGCTATATTTAATGATTAATTATCTTAGCTTGTTTGTACTTTAGTTTGTGCTTCATGATATATGTTTGCTAATGTTATGACATGGGTATCTTTTGTATTTTTATTTTCTTTTATTGAGTCATATTGAAAAATACAAAAAGATTTTGTGCGTCTTTTGATTTTTGTGTATTTTAGTTTTACACATTTTGTGTGGCATATTGGTATGTTTGAATCCAATTCATTCTATATTTTCCATGAGGCTAGGATATTTGGTTATGATTGTTGATACGTAGATTGTTCTTACTCATGCTTGCATGAAGTTGTTTCGAACTTGGATTGTTTTATGGATTCGACTTTGTATATGCATCCGCACACACATACACGAGCCTTTTGAACGTTAACTTCACATGTATATTGAGATTTTTGATATGATCCCATCAATCTTGTCATTAACATGTTTTTTTACTATAGGAGATTTGTGCATGTAAGAACCGCTTTTCGTGAGAATGTTTGAAATGTATTGAAAAATATATTAGGGTGCACGGAAAAGGGCTACCAAAAGAGCAAATCTTCTTTGCGAAAAAGCCACCGCTAGCAAGAGCATAATGAAAAGATTAAAAGACAATAAAAATAGCAAAATTGTCAGAGGCAAATATAGTTTGTTTGTTTCATAATTCAAAAGCAAGAGCTTTAAAAGAATTGAGAAAAGAAAAGAAAAGAAAAGAAAATATGATATATGCTTTTCTTGTGAGGGTGCTTAGTTAAAGATCACCGAGTTTGCACAATGAAACCTAGTTATGCTTATTCTGTCATGACATTATTGATTCATAGAATCATCAATATTATAGGCTTTTCTGCATTGTGCTGGATTGTTTATTAAGTTCACTTTATCTTGTCACTTAAGGCTAAATCTTAATTTAATAAAGTTTTGCGGTTAATTAGAACCTATTGAATATATTTTAGTGTTTGAGTCATAATTTATTTGTATATAGTTCATGCCCATTCATTCCATCCCATATGTTTAGACACGTCGATACTATGCTAGTTTGTAAAGCTTATGTGTTTTGTGTCGAGTTTTTGTCGTCGTTTATAGCATATATATGTATACCGAGTAATTATTTATATTTCTTTTGCCTATTGATATATATTATTTTGTTTTAGGCCTTTGCGGTTGCATTTAGTCCATGTTTTCCATATGCTTTATGTGGGTACCCTGAATTTAGCACCATAAGGCCTGGACGAGTAGCCTCCCCTTAGCAGCCCAAAGCCCAGGCCCATCACCTCTTGTACTCATCCGATTACCCCACGATCCCATGAAAAGAAGTGGTAAGGTAGCGCGATCCCATGTAGGGGAGATGGCTGATAAGGAGGAACCCATCACCCCCACTACTCCAACATATACATGAATAAATTAAACCCTAAGTTCGGGGCAAAAGGACAAGTTGTATTCTCTGTACTTATTCTTCAGAATATAGAGAAATAACACTGACTAAACCACCGTGGACGTAGGCATATCTTTGCTGAACCACGTATACCCGTTGTTGTGTGATTGGCATTTTATTTATTTTTTCTTGATTGTTACCTCTTTCATATTTATTTGTGTTGCATAATAATTGTCACCACAATTGGCGTCGTCTGTGGGAAACGTTTATCTTTCCCTGAGAAGAGCCCATTCCGAGAAAAAAATCTAAGATAGTTGGTCACAGCAGTAACGCTCCTCAAGCAGGAGATATTCAGGAGCCACCCGCTCCTCGCAGGATTAGGTCTGAAGTTCGACGTTCAGATCAAGGGGCTCGCTTAGAAAGGTCAACCTCAGAAGAAAGTCAAGGGCCAGCAAGGTCCACTCAGATATCCAGATTAATCGATGCATACGAAGCAAGGCTCCACGAGCAGAGGGAGTCCTCTCACAGATATGAGGCTGAGAATGCTCGCTTGAAAAGAAGACTGGAAAAACTGGAGGAAGAACTACGCCCTGATACCAGGAGACGCCCCTATCGTACTCCTAGCCCTCAGGCGAGCAAATCTCGCAGCCGGGGAAGGAGCCCTAGGTGGCAATATCAAGGGTTCGAAGGTGGCGACTCAGACGACGACCTCCGCGAGCAACTGAGAAAAGCTCGCCGCTATCAGAGCCCTGCCCGCAGCGACGACAACATACGGAACTTAGTCCGTAGAGAAATGGACCAACATCCAGCTCACCGCGGCACCAGGTAGACCAGAGAACTCGCCAGGAGAGCCCTCAAGACCCAGATGAAATCGCCCTTCACGAGGTAAATTGAAGAAGAAGAAGCTCCCAAAAATTTTGCTATTCCAAGGTTCAAGATTTACGACGGAAAGACTGATCCCATTGATCATGTCAGGCAGTACCGGTAAGCTATAACCCTCTGGAATCACCGAGATGCACTGATGTGCCGTATTTTTCCCTCGAGCCTTCATGACATGGCCCAGAAATGGTTCGAGAAACTCCCTCACCGATCCATCAGATATTTCAAATCCCTGGCCGAGCTCTTCACGGCCCAATTCATCACCAGCAGCTCCCATCCCAAAAGGATGGATGCTCTATTAACAATGAAGAAAACGCCTCAGGAGACACTCCGAGACTACGCGAAGAGGTACTGGGAGTTATTCAACGAAGTCGAGGACTGCGCGGAAGAGGTGGCAGTGGCTTCATTCAAAATTGGGCTACCTAGCTCTTCCCTCTTTTACCAGTCCTTGACAAAGAAGGAAGCAACCACCATTGATGACCTGATGGCCCAGATTGAGAAATACGCAAAGGTGGAAGATGTCACCCGCCTCAACGTAGGAGAAAACGGTCGAGCCAAGCTCGCTACCAAGGGAAGTGAGAAAGTTGATAACCAGAAAAAAGGAGGAAAGAATGGGAGCAAGAATGGCTCCAAGAACGGGGGGAACCCTGACGTTGCAAAGTCATTCCAGGCAGTCAACACCGTCTTCAAAGAACTAATTTACAAAATTCTCACAAAGATCAAGGATGATCCGTTCATCAAATGGCCCCGGAAAATGGGAGGAGACCCATCGAAAAGAAACAATGCACTGAGATGCACCTTCCACAAAGAGGGAGGGCATAAGACCGAGCACTGCAAGGCTCTTAAGTCCCACCTCGAGGAGTTGGCCCAATCCAGACATTTGAATGACTTTGTGGAAAGGAAGGTAGAGAGAGTGACTGTCCACAAGGAGGCAAAACCCGACAACGTATTGGAAGACGACGCCGGACACGAATTCGCAGTAATCCATGGATTATCCGATGTTAAGCAAATCCAGGGTAACTCAGCTCGAATGGAGGTAAAGAAGCTGACAGCAGTAATGCAAGCTTTTCAGATTGATCCAGCAAAATCACAGGCAGGAAAACGTCGACGAGCAGAGGACATCAACTACAACAAGCATATTGTTTTCACGGATGAAGATCTTGTGGGAGTGAGGACCCCACACCACGATGCCTTAGTCATTACACTCAGGATAGCCAACTTTGATATCGACAGGCTGCTCGTTGATCATGGGAGCTCATCCGAAGTAATGTACATCGACCTGTTCAGAAAATTGAAGTTGAACATCGCCGACCTAAAGGGAACAACTGTTCCTCTGGTCGGCTTCGCTGGGAAAATGACCATGCCTCTGGGCAAGATTGTACTACCAGTGCTCGCTGGAAATGTTTCAAAAATGATTGAATTCTTGGTGGTCGACATCGATTCACCATATCAAGCCATCCTCGGCAGGGGATGGCTTCATGCAATGAAGGCAGTCTCCTCGACCTACCACCAGAAACTCAAATATGTCACCGAGCGGGGAGTGATGGAGATACATGGCGACCAAGCGATGGCGAGAAAGTGCTTCATAGCGGCCATCCGACCAAAGCCAGAGAAAAAAGCCGTTCAAACCAGTGAGAAAGTGGAGGAAGGTGCAATCCCTTCCAAATAGCAATTAAAATATGGAAGGCCTGGAGTGGAAGAGACCAGGCTCCTCCCCTCCGAGCGTGTTGTAGAGGACCTGGTAGAAATAATTGCTAAAGAAGGCGACAACAGCAGAGTCTTCCTGATCGGGACCTCACTCACTGACCAAGAGCAAAAGGATTTGTTAACCTTACTCAGAAGCAACATAGATGTTTTCTCTTGGGAACCCTATGAGCTGCCAGGAATCGATCCCAATATGGTCTGCCATCGGTTGCACGTCAATCCCACATTCAAGCCGATAGCGCAGAAGGCAAGACGAACTGCTCCCGAGAAAGCCAGAGCAATAGAAAAAGAAGTCGAAAAACTGCTGGATGCAGGGTCCATACGGGAAGTGCAATTCCCCAAATGGTTATCCAACACAGTGGTAGTTCCAAAAAGCAACGGGAAGTGGAGAGTGTGCATAGACTTCACTGACCTCAACAAAGCCTGCCCCAAGGATAGCTTCCCTCTTCTGAAAATAGACCAACTAGTAGACGCCACTGCAGCTCACGAACGAATGAGTTTCCTGGACGCATACTCAGGCTATCACCAAAATCCCCTATATGCCCCAGATCAGGACAAAACGGCATTTATCACGACGGTTGGTTTATACTGTTACAAGGTCATGCCTTTTGGGCTAAAAAATGCAGGGGCAACCTATCAGCGGCTGGTTACTAAAATGTTCAAGAATCAGATGGGAGACACAATGGAGGTCTACATCGACGACATGCTCGTCAAGAGCAAGGAGAAGGAAAATCACCTCTCGGACCTGTCAAGTACCTTCGAAATCCTCAGGAAGTACCGAATGAAACTCAACGCGAGCAAGTGTTCCTTCGGTGTCCAGTCAGGAAAGTTTCTTGGGTATTTGGTCAGCAAGCGTGGCATAGTGGCTAATCCGGACCAGATTGATGCAATCAAAAGAGTGCAACCTCCTCGTACAATCCGCGATGTACAGAAGCTCACTGGAATGCTCGCTGCTCTAAATCGTTTCATTTCTAAATCCTCCGAGAGATGCAAGCCCTTCTTCCAACTATTAAAAGGCAGCAAAACAGTAGAATGGACCCCAGGTTGCTCACAAGCATTAGACGAGCTCAAGTCCTACCTAAGCTCCCCACCACTGCTTGTCATACCACAGCAAATGGACTCTCTGTACCTCTACCTCTCTGTATCCAGCCATACTGTCAGCTCAGCGCTAATGTGTGAAGTTACAGGGATCCAATATCCAGTCTATTACGCGAGCAAAACCTTACTAGACGCCGAGCAACGCTACCTGCCATTGGAAAAGCTCGCTTTCGCCCTAGTAATGTCCTCGAGGAAACTGAAGCATTACTTCGAAGCTCATACGATCATCGTCCTTACATCACACCCCCTTAAGGCTGTCCTAAGGAAGGCGGATTTGTCGGGCAGACTGTCTAAATGGTCAGTCGAGCTCGGCCAGTTTGACATCCAATTTCAACCAAGGACAGCTATCAAGGGTCAAATCCTTGCTGACTTCATAGCTGAATTCAAAGGCGAAGAACCCTTCGACCAGCCTAAGCCAAGAGAACAAAACAACCAGGCTACAGGGGAAAGCTGGAAACTATTCGTTGATGGAGCCTCCAACTCAAAGGGGGCAGGAGTAGGAATTGTTCTCATCACTCCTCGAGCAAGGAATCAGGCTGGGATTTGCAGCCTCCAACAACGAAGCAGAATACGAAGCCTTAATAGCAGGTCTCCAAAGGGAGCAAACTCTGGGAGCAAAGCATTTACAGGTATTCAGAGACTCGCAACTAGTTTCCAATCAGATAAGTGGAGACTATAACGCGGAGGATGAGAGGATGGCAGCCTACCTCTCCCTGGTAAAAAACTTAATGACGAACTTTGAAGAAATCAACATCCAACAGTTTCCCAGGGGGCAGAACAGCCACGCTGACGCCTTAGCAGCCCTTAGCTCCGCAGTTGATTCCAGCCTTAAAAGGATCATCCCTATCGATTTCCTCAGCTGCCCGAGCATTTACCCCAACTGCGAGCTGACCAAAGAGAAACCAATACTCCAATTGGAACCAGCCCCCAGCTGGATGGATCCCTTGAGAGACTATTTGAAGAACGGAACGCTCCCAGAGGATAAGAGGACTGCCCACCAGATAAGAGTCAAAGCTGCTCGCTTTCACTTATCCACGGGAGGCGACTTGTATAAAAGATCTTTCTCCGGCCCCTACCTTAGATGCGTCCACCCATGCGATGTCAAGACAGTGCTTCACGAACTTCACGAAGGAATCTGCGGGAGTCACGTAGGAGGAAGGTCTCTAGCCTTCCGAGCAATGAAGGAAGGTTATTGGTGGCCATATATGCAAAAGGACTCCGCAGCATATGTCCGCAGATGCCTAAAATGCCAGCTTCACGCCCCCATGGTCCACCAGCCCGCCAGCGAGTTAAAATCCCTGACCAGCCCCTGGCCTTTCGCCCAGTGGGGAATGGACATCGTGGGACCACTGCCCACCGCTGCCGGCAATCGCAAATACCTGTTGGTCGCAACTGATTACTTTACCAAGTGGATCGAGGCAGAACCACTGGCAAACATCCGAGATGATGACATGATGAGGTTCATATGGAGAAATATAATCACTCGATTCAGGATCCCCAGAACCATCATCACTGACAATGGAACACAATTCGAGAGTGGCCCTTTTCAGGACTTCTGCGACCAACACGGGATCAGGCACCACTTCACCTCGGTGGCCTACCCTCAAAGCAACGGACAAGCTGAGGCTTCCAACAAGACAGTGATCGCTGGATTGAAGAAGCGGTTAGAACAAGCCAAAGGCGCGTGGACAACCGAGCTACCGCATATCCTATGGGCGTACAGAACAACTCCTAGGCGAGCCACAGGAGAAACGCCATTCTCACTAGCATATGGTATGGAGGCAGTCATCCCACTAGAAGCAGGATTGCCTACAATGAGATCCGACCTCGTCGAGTAGGGTCAGAACGATCAGGCTTTGCTCGATGAACTCGATTTGTCCGACGAGCGCAGGGAACTTGCCCTAGTAAAACTAGCGAACTATCAGCAACAGCTCGCAAAGCACTATAGCAAAAGGGTCAATCCAAGGAAATTCGAAATTGGGGACTATGTTCTAAGAAAGGTCCTGGGCAGCACAGTGAAGCCATCAGACGGTAAACTGGGCCCGAACTGGGAAGGACCTTATGAGATAATTAGAAACGATCTGCATAGGAACGATGGAGGGCGGAGAGATACCACGAGCATGGAACGCAGCTAATCTCAAGAAATTCTATTTTTAGGGGTTCTATTGTTAGATCTTTTATTGTACTCATTATGGGAAAAGACAGTTTATTTCTCAATTCACCAATGAAAATCTCTCAGTTGATCACTCTCTAAAAAGTAACAATTATATCTTATTGCACATCCTTTTCAAATCACAGGTATAATGGTTGGCATAGCAGGGGAATACCCCTCCTCAGGTCATCGTCATGAAGCACGACAGACCTCTTAGCATTGCCCATGGCAATATATGAAGCCCTACAGAGTATTCTTAGGCATCAAACCTACTTTGGTTAAACAAAATCCTGACCGGATAAAGACATCCAATAACAGGTGTGTCCTCGCCAATTGCCCTACTTAGGCCTAAGGGAGTGTGACGACACGACCTAAAAGGTAAAGGAACGGCACAATGGTATTCTTAATACTGGACTGGGCGGACACTCACATGACAAGATAAAAAGGATTGTGAAGCTGCAAAAATATAAAAAGATTGGATAAACACGTTTAGTCGGCAAAATCGCCCAAAACTCAAACTTTCCATTAATCTTTTATATTTACAAACAATAATAGTACATGTTTAGTCGGCGAAGCTCACCCAAAGCATTTACAATTATTAAAAAAAAACAAAATATCAAGAAGGTGGAAGCCTCCGAGCAAGGTAGTCAGCAACTTTAGCTCTCCTCCCATCATCAGGAGCAGGATCGAACTCCTCCACGACCTCATTTGCGTCCAACTCCAATAGTTGCCGGGGAATAGCATCGATGGGGATCCATCGATCATCTCGCCTGAATGGATTGGGCATCAGAGTAGAGGGGGACATCTCGTGCCGATACCACAATATTGAGTTCCTCGGGACCTGCAGCTCTTTGAGAGCACTCAACCACCCCCTGATGAAGGAAAGCTCCTCGAACTCTGATAATCTTGTGGGAGCATCCAGCCAGCCCTGATCATAGCCATCAGTCCACACTTGGCGAGGGCCCTTCTTGAATAGATGCCGCAGTCAGGTGACGTCCCTCTGGAGCCCAGCAGCAGTCACGTAAGCTCGGCAAACATCGCCGTGCAGCTCCTCCATTTCCCTCTCACACTTCTCCTCGACTTCCCTACTCCTACCCCTTGTACTCCTACCAGCACGCGGGAGGGGAGGCCGAGCAGCTCGCGATGAGGAAGAGCCTTGTAGGACTGCCGAAGCGGTGCTCGGCGAATGCTCCTTAAGCTTCGAGACCTCCCGCCTCAGGTCTTCATTCTCCCGCTGAAGGAACTCCACGACTTGGTTGATCTCGGTGGCCTCCAGTAACTTTGCTCTCAGCTCGCTAACTTCTTCTTGCGCTGAAGCACCGATATCTTCCATTTCCTGAAGCCTGTCCTTCAACTTGGCCACCAGCTCGGACTGATCCTTATATTTCTGGTTCCTTGACTTAGCAAACCTGCAAAGCCTAGCAAAGGCCTGGCAAACTGCAGGGCTTGCATTAGGACCCAGAGTCCTACCTAGTTGAGAGGTAACAGGAATATAGTCATCCACATCAACCAACTACAAGTAAAAGAAAGAGAAAAGAAAGAGATCAGCATAAACAAAAATGAAGTCTTTTCATTGATAATGAACGAGGTTACATCAGATCAAAAAAGAAAAAAAAAGTTACAAAGAAGCCCTATCAATTGGCAACCTCGGTGGATGGACCCTTGTCCTTATCAGCACCAGCAGGGATATTACCCTCTGCAGGGTGTCCACTGCCCCCTCGACCAAGGAAGCATCAGCAGGAGTCGCTTGAGAAACAGGATTGGTGCCTTCTGCAGTTGGGGCTGGGTCCTCATCCACGACCGACTTTGGCCCTGGATCATGCTCGTCAAAGAGTGGGGATGCAACGTCCACCCCAGCAGCCACGAGGGCCTTGTTCCACCCTTTCTTGAAGTTCAGACGGCTGATATAACCTATCTGAACCTCGGCGTCCTCATACGCTGCAGCCCAGCCACAGTTGTACGAATCTTCCTTGAGGGTGGACGCCTGGGCTTTCTCCGCCTCTAGCTTCTCGGCCAGAGCCCTGTTCTTCTCTGCAAGGTCTAGCTTGCTCGAGCACACCAGGTCGTACGCCTTCCTCAGCTCGCCAAGCTCCCTGACAGCGTCATCTCTCTCGCGAGCAGAATCAACAAGGGCAGAGGCAGATGAGGCTCGAGCTGCATCAGCAGCCTTCAGATCGGCCTCCAGCTTAGAACCCCGGGCTATCAGAGTAGACATCTGTTGCTCCAGCTCGCTGTTCCTTTTCAACAGCTCGTCGCGAGAGCGATAGAGCACAGCAAAGTCAGTCATAAACTGCAAAAAATGAGGGAAGGATCAGAAAGAAGAAACCATCAAAACGGATTAAAGGAAATTGAGAATTAGAAGAGGAACCTTACCAAGGCAAGCCTCTGGCTAGCTTGCAAAGCCAGTTGATCGGACCCCGACGCCCTCTCACGATCTACAGGGAGGACTGCTCTCTCGAGCAGTGCAGGGGCAAGCTGAGGAGAGGTGGCTACCGAAGCCCCCTCAGGCAAGGCAGATATTGGGACCAGGGCTTGACCAGTTTTGGTCCTCAGTTCCATCTTCCTCCTCTCCTCCTCCTTTTCTCTCTCCCTTCTCTTTCTCTCTTCCACCTTCTTCCTCTCCTCCTCCTTTTTCTTCTCTCTCTCTCTCGCCTTCTCCTCCTCTCTCTTCTTCTTCTCTTGCTCCTGAGAAAAAGGCCGAGAACCAGTAGCTATTGCCCCGGAGGCAGTCTTTGACTTCTTGGACCTCTGGGCAAGAAGCACATCATCATCATCATCATCATCTCTGATTAAATTCTTCCTGGGAGGCATCTCTTCACCAGAACTGCTGGTAGTGCTCGAAGAACTGCTACCGTCAACACTGCCTGCACCCAAATTACTAACACCTGCAGGCTCACTCTCCGAGCTGCTCTCCTCTTTGTCCAATTGGATGGGCTCAGCAGAAATCTCTTCGGAAGAGTCAAAGTCCGGAACACTATCCACAGGTCGGGCTATGAAGCTGGAACCTGTATTCTTGTATTCAAGCAGAAAAGCAGCAGACCTAGGATGCTCGCCGTCACCCAGAGGTTCCCTGATGTTCCAAGCTTTCACCAGTTCCGAGATACGAACCTCGCTGAGAGCAGGCTCCAAGTTCTTTGTCCTCGCTGTAAAAGAGAAAGCAAGAAGAGGTTAGAAAAATCACAAGATCAGCAAAGGTTGAAACAATAATACAACATCTACCTATATATTCTTCCCCATAAAAGGGAAGAGTGAACCTCTCAGACCTCGACCCTTCAAATTGGGGGGAGAATTGCCAATTCCTAACAAGAAAACCTTCTTGCCAGTAGTCCTTATGGGAATCAGGTAAATTTACTACCAATACCCTATCAGGACTCCTAGCCTTAAGGTACAGGACACCTGAACTCGTTCGAGAAAAGGAATAACAAAAGCAGACCTCGGCAAGCCCTAACCTTGTGTCGTACAATTGATTTATCCTATGCACGTTGTTCACTATTTTCCATACGTTGGGCAAACATTGTGCAGGCACAATACCAAAATAGCTAAAGAAGTGCAGAAACAGACCATTAGGGGGAAAGGTAAGACCCCCCTGGGAGAGCAACAGGACGTGAATCGAATGTGCATCCTCTATATCCCTAACGTTCCTAGGCGGCGAGGCACAACACTCAATCTCTACCCACTCAGGAATACTGTAGAATTTTCTAAACTCAGTTACTGACCTATTTCCAATCTTCGCCATTGGAAAAATACAAGAAAACTATAAACTCGAGAAAAGGGCACGAGAGACTTACAAGACAGAAGATCAGGTCAAATGGCGAAGAAGCGACGAGAGTGGAGACCGAAAATAGAAGGTACAAAGCTTAAGAGTTCTCAGAAGATAGAAGATTGCTGGAAAAGCTGAAGCGACGAAGAGAAAATGTGTCTTATTCCAACAAGCCTTCAAGTCTAATCATAACGCACGGATAGCGAAGCGGGTGCCGCCAAAGCAACTTCACAGTTTTCAAAGAAATCGACCATCATAGCTGATTATTTAAATTCATTGGACCTGTAGAAATGGCCCAATAAATTTAGGGGCAATTGTGGGTACCCTGAATTTAGCACCATAAGGCCTGGACGAGTAGCCTCCCCTTAGCGGCCCAAAGCCCAGGCCCATCACCTCTTGTACTCATCCGATTACCCCACGATCCCATGAAAAGAAGTGGTAAGGGAGCGCGATCCCATGTAGGGGAGATGGCTGATAAGGAGGAACCCATCACCCCCACTACTCCAACATATACATGTATAAATTAAACCCTAAGTCCGGGTCAAAGGACAAGTTGTATTCTTTGTACTTATTCTTCAGAATATAGAGAAATAACACTGACTAAACCACCGTGGACGTAGGCATATCTTTGCTGAACCACGTATACCCGTTGTTGTGTGATTGACATTTTATTTATTTTTTCTTGATTGTTACCACTTTCATATTTATTTGTGTTGCATAATAATTGTCACCACACTTTATCATTGGATTTTATTTTGCATGTTATATGATCGTATTTATATATGCCATTATCTGCGTTAAAATTCCTTTTCTCAAAATTGGTGATTTCAAAATTGGTATCATATTTCATTGATTATTTATGTTAGTATCCTTTTGCATTAATATGGATATTGGTTGATCGTAGGTTAGATTACTTGTTCTTGAGTTGCCATGTTGTGGGTTTACTGCACTTTACACCATCTCATGTTTATAACTGATATACTATGATCACATATTTAGGGGGAGCTTTGGTTTTTTTGGGGGGAGTAATTGGTTTATTCTATCTTACTTTGTCTATTCCTGAACAAAAAGGGGGAGAAATGGTATCTTAATCTTAGGGGGAGACATCTTATCCAGATTGAAATTGTAGTAGACATTATTCGATGATGTTTATTCATTTGCGAATTTATACTTGTTATATTTTATTTGCATTTGAAAGGTGTGTTTAAGTATGCGGGATTACAGGTTTGCAATAATGGGGTAGAGTTTTCAAGAAAAGAAAATCTACTCAAGTGTGTGGATTTGTATAGTGTCTGTACTCTTTTTTTCTTTTTAGGGTTGGGAAATGAGTATTTTTAGAGATCTTGACGGCCCATAGGATCTTTGTTTTGGTTTTGTCCTGGAATAGCTAAAGGGAGAGATTTTTAAGGATAAATTTCCAATCAAGTCAATTTGTATGTAATTGGATTTACTTCGGACAAAATGTTTGAGTCATGGGTTAGGCTTTGTGTTGTGGATCCCATAAGCCTATGACGTGTTTAGTGAAGACGTAGCGGCCAAGTTTCAAAGATTTAATACATTGTGTCGTGTTTATCATGCCAAGTTTTTCTTTACATTTATTGAGGATCTCAAAGGTATAAATGCATATTGAATAAGGGTCTTCGGATATTTTTAAAGGTGTTGGTTTTTGTACGTAAAACATTTGGGACCATTTTTAAATGTTTTTATGAAAAATATTTTTTAATTTTAATTTCATTATAATGAAATTCAATCTCATTAGAATGAAAGTAGCCTTTTCGTTAAAACGACTTCGGTCTCCTTAGAATGACATTAAGATCTCATTGGAATGACCATCTAACGACCATCGAATGAGAAATCTCTGTCAAGGATTTCACATCTCGTTAGAGGCTCGTTAGAAGAATGTTTGAACGAGAAAGATTTTTCGTTTGAATGAAATTTATTTTCGTTAGAATGAAATGATAATCTCATTCGAACGACCTGTTGTTTTCATTAAAACGAGTTTGCTGCCTCAAAATTCGTGTTTTGACTATTTATGGCAAGTTAGACTCATGTTTTTTAAGAACTTTTGGCTAAAACCATTTTCCTATCTGTTTACCAAAGTTACCAAACCCTTTATTCACCCTTTATGTTTAAAGATCGAAGATTCGTAATTCATATGCTTTAAGATCTGGAGTTTGGGCACCAAATTTTGTTTCTCTTCATCATGATAGAACTTGCTTTGTAGGGTGGACTCTGTGCGTGTTGTTTACGATCTAGTCGGTTACTAAGTCTCATCGGTGGACATCGAGACGTGCGTAGACTCGTGTGTTATGGCAGCTTGCATGGGTGGACTCTTGTGTTGTATTCCGGAGGAGCGATCGAAGATAGAATAGCGTTATAACTTATGATAATTGAGTCATTGAGTAAGTCGACTGTTATTCTTTGTAAATCGTATCATAGTGAACTATTTGGCTGGGCCATCTGAGATATTTCCCTTTGTAGTTCTCCCCATACATCGATGTGTTGTGTTTGATTTATTTATTTTATCTACTTATCAGCTAGATGCATGTTTTAAGTTAAAAAGATACAATTAGATAAATCGGGTTTGCACAACATATCTATTTCTATTGGTGCTAAGTTGAATTGGGATAATTTGTTTAAAGTTTCAATCTTTATAAATTTGGAAAAATAACAAAAATTTGGACTTTTTATTTGCAATACCATCATTGCCTAAGCACACACCATTATAGGGGACGGGTTTCTTTTGAGAATTGAACTTCAGGTGTTTGATGGCCTTATATATCTTCTTCCTATTGATCCCAGCAAGGGTGTCCTGGCCAAGCTGCCTGGCTATCCTTTATTCTTCCCGTTCATCTACTGGATCAAATAGAGTGTAACACCCCGTATTTTTGTACATTTAATATTTAATTAATTCGGAAATTTTAAATTACTTGTGTATTGTAATTTTAATTGAATTAATTATGGCAATATATATTTAAATATTAATCGGGGAGTGAATGGTTAATGTTTAGGAAATTTATTTACTAAGTGAATAGTAATAATTTAATTACGTCATTTCGAGTATTAATGACAAGGTATACACTTATCCCAGCCAGGAGTCGGTATAGACTAAATTGGGTGTGAGATAAGGATTTTTATAAATTAATTCGGATGCCAATTCTGAGTGTGCGGTTGAGTCCGGATGGGTCGAGATAGTCAGAAAAGAGTACCCGGGGGTAGTAATTAGGTCTCGGGGTAATTTTGGGCATAGCGGGCCCACACGGGGTGAGTTGGGCCACTTTAATTAAGCCCATTAGACTAAAAACGGGATGGAGGGTTTTTAACCTAAGTGAGGGATTAGCAAATCAGCAGCCAACACAATTCTAAACCTAGGGTTTGAGAGGGGATTTGGGGAAAAACAAATCAAGAGCAAATTGGAGGTTATTGGAGCCAAATTAAGGGACATCAACAACGGATCAGACACTACAAACACTTAGAGGCAAGTGGTTAATTTTTTTTATTCTTAAAGCATGATAATCAATTCATATCATAGTGATGTGTAAACCAAAATTCGTTTTTGGGTGTAAACGGGTACAAAATGGGGTTTTTGTTTTTGAAACACTTGAATGAGATTCAAAGTAAGATTTAGATGGGTGATTGATATCTGAATATGTATATATGATTTGAACGAGACATCCAGAAAATAAAAGAGTGGAAATCGAATCTGGAAATTGGGATTTAAAACAGAAAATTGAATTTTATGGAGAAAGACCCATTTCAAAAATTATGAGATAAGTAGAGAAGTTGATTATCTTAATGGTCTCTATGATGAATAGGATGTGGATTAACCATGTGTAGATGATGGGATGATGTAATTAGAGGTTTAAATTATGGTTTAGAAACCTTGAAGTTCGTTAATGGTGGAAAACAGTGGGGAAGAAGAGCTGTAACGAAGGGGTCGATCGATCGATCGGGGGCATCGATCGATCGATGATGGGAAATTCTGGCCAGTTCGTCCTGTGTGTGATATAAGGGGAAAATTAATTATAAATTAATTTCCATACTGTAAATTGTGTTAATTAATTTTGAAACACCTATTCCTAATAATTATGGGAAAGAGTAATTGGGACTAGGATGAATTTATGTGGGGCATTTAATGGATGAATTTGAGAGATTTTATTCCAAAGTAGTGAGATACGGATCAAGTGAGCGAATCCGGGTATATTGGTCAAGCGACCCCAAGGTAGTGAATTAAGTTTGGAGAATAAACTAAGTAATTTAGAGTCGGGATATAGACTCGGGAAATATTTAATTTCGGGCCAAGTGAATCGAGTCCGGGTATGTTAATAATTATAGGCAAATATAATTGGGAAAATTATAGAAATAAAGTTGTGACACATTGTAGGCAAAAATGTGGGTATTATATTAGGAGATGTAAATTGGACCAAGTGAGCGAGTCCGGGGATGTTGGTTAAGTGACATCAAGGCAGTAAATTAATTATTGAGAGAAATTAATTAGTTTGGAGTCGGAACATTTACTCGGGAAATGTTGAGGTACGCGCCAAGTGAGAGAGTCCGGGGATAATGGTTGGGTGACACCAAGTTATTAAATTAATAAATGTGATAATTAATTTAATTAGAGTCGGATTGTAGACTCGGATATGTGTTGATTAATTAATGTGTAAATTAATTAAATAAAAGTCGGATTGTAGACTCGGGGAGATATTAAATTAATATGTGTGATAGTTAATTTAATTAGAGTTGGACAATAGACTCGGGGAGATATTAAATTAATATGTGTGTTAGTTAATTTAATTAGAATTGGGTGATAGATTCGGGGAGATATTAAATTAATAGGTGTGTTAATTAATTTAATTGGAGTCGGACCATAGACTCAGGAAAAGTATTATATACATTGAAGTGTGAATTAAATATATTAGGGTCGGACCATAGACTCGGGAAGACGGTAAATTATTAAGTGAGAAAATTAATTACGTTGAGTCGAGCCACAGACTCAGGAAATTTCAGGCAGTATACGGGATATTTAGTACACAGTAAGGCCAGGGTTATAATATATATATACGGTGTAGTGATAGTATATATATATATATATATATATATATATACGTGTCTATTGTGCGTGACATTTAAATTTCAGGCAGTATACGGGAGTTTGAGTACACGGTAAAGTCGGAGTTTATATTATATATATATATACGGTGTAGTGATAGTATATATATACGTGTATATATTGTGTGTGACATTAAATATTAGTGACTAGATATTTATTCAAATTATATACTTTAATGCTATCAAGGGAGGTTGCGCGATGTGGGTGAATCCCCTAGCTTGAGTAGTAGGATGAGTATATCCCCAGGTCATAGCGTCCGGTACATGGGTGAGGAGATTATCTCACTTTCAGGAAGGAATATAACCGCGTCCAAATTCGTTTATGTAGTAGACCAGGTTGGTGAGCGAATCCAACTTGGAAAACTAGGATTTGTTAGCACACATAGTAAGATGGCATTTTAGAGTGAATCATCCGGTGAGGGTATACTCGGAAGGATGGATACGCGTATGATATATGTGTGGATGTTAGTAAAGGTACGTATAATATGGTAGTAAATATTATATGTAGGTGAATAATACAGTGTGTGATGTATTTACCTTATATAACTCGGGTTACGATTATATGCTGTTAATTAATGAGAAATTAATTAAGTTATTCATTTGATGGAATAATACAGTGTGTGATGTATTTACTTTATATAACTTGTGAGGCGGTTATATGCTACTATTTAAGAGGATTTAATTAAGTTAATTATGAGATAACTTATAATTCAAGAAATTATTATACTCGGGTTAGAGTAATATGGTAAGGGAAGGTTAACCAGAACTAGTTGGACGGGGTAGTACAACTAGGTGGGGTTAAGGTAACCGTTAGGTGTGCATAATAGTGGAGGGGTGAGAATGTCCACAAGGGAGTGCGACACTAACTTAAATATGAATCGCATTCATGCATTTTAAATTACTGCAGTTAATTCACTTGCTAAATATTTTCAAAATGTTTTGGGTTCTAACCCTTGCTATAAAACTATTTTCAAAACCTTTTAGGTGTCCAGCCACAGGGACGCCAGGATTGATATTCTATTCCAGGGACACGGAGCTGCAGCATATGTGGATGCTAGCAGGAGTTTGGATTAGACGCATAGTTCATTCATTCCTAGAGTAGGAATCATTTCTCAGTTCAGTTTTATTTAGGGCTTGTCGCCCAGACTTCTCAGTACGGTTTTCAGATGTAATCCTTCAGGTGTTTGATGTTTGTATTGGATTATTTTACTTTGGTGGCCGATGGTTTATTCGGCAAGTTATTTAAATTAATTATTCAGTTGATTTATTCAGTTGTGTGAATGGTTTATATTTAATTCCACATGTACTATTTTGTTAAATTAAAAAGTTAAAATTTGGCACCAGTTTTTGGAATACTAGGTGGTTAGTATGTTTTAAAAAGTTTTCGACAGTGATGCTAAGGATGATCCAACTGGGATTCCTGTTTTAATTTGGTATAAGACTGATAACCCGGTATTTTATTAGGCGGGGTGTCACATATGGTATCAGAGCATTAGGTTCTAGTGTCCTTAGGATCTGTGCGGCTTTTCACGCTTTGGCTTAGCAATCTTTGATATAGAGCCCTATCATAGGATTGTTGTATTCTCATACGTATGCGCATATACGTTCTTCTGCGAATTTATATTTAAAAGTGAACTCATACAATTCGATTCTCATTCCAGATGACGCCCAGGAGAGGGAGAGCAGCTAGGTCAGCAGGGGGAGGTGAGACGAGGGAGGCTCGTCAAGAGTAAGAGTTACGACAGCAACTGCCAAAGATAATTTTGGCAGCACAGGTAACCGAACTAATGGCACGAGCGATTGAAACGACGGTAGTCGCAAACGACAAGGTACTTTCCACGGGATCGGCCACAAGTGTTAGTGGCGTCGGATGTTCAGACTCACGCGGTGTCGTTGGGATGAAAATAAGAAAGAGAAGTTATTTTTAGTGGGAACCCACCAGAGTTGCGAGGAGGTTCAGGTGTAGAACTAGCGTGTCAAGGAAGAGAGGTATCCAGCGTCACCTACGCATGGGAGATTGTGATGGGGTGCGAAAGTAAATGCTAACCACTTTTAGCTAAGGGGAGCGGTGCTACAGTGGTGGGGGTCGATCACCACAGTTGAGGAAAGGGACACACTAACTACTGCAGGGTTTTGGGTGCGGTTCGACCGCAAGTATTTTTCCTTCAGCGGTCGAGATCGAAATGAGGAGAAAATTTTGTGAGGACTCAAAAGGAGACCGTTCAGTGGAAAATTTTGTACCGGATGAGGTAAGCGAGGAAAAGATAAAGAAAGCAAAGTTTATGGATGGGTTAGTCTGTAGAATCAGACAACATTTAATTGATAATTCTGCATTAGTAGGTTATACTGATGTCATTAACGCAACACTCCGGCACTGTTGGGAATATCGCTGCCACGCGAAAGGAAGTGGGAAGGGAGTGGGGATTAACCAGTCGGATGAGGCAGAAGGGAATAATACCAGTGGGGTATCCCAGCAGCAGACTGGGGGAGATCAGGGGCAGGATTTCCGGCAAGGAAATCATGCCAAACGATCTAGAATTGGAGGCTATTGGCGGGATGGCCAGGAATTCCAACAAGGTTGGCATGGAATGGATCAGTGGCAGGGTGAACACATTAGAAAGTGTTTAGTTTGTGGGAAAAGCGAGACACATGAAGATATATTGCCCTAAACGAGGCATGGGTCAACTACAGGACGAGGTCCTGGATGTACAGCCACTAAAGCAAGTCACGGGTGCATTCGGGCAGGGAGAAGCTGCTCCGAAAACCCGAGAACCAGCCATTGCAGCTGGAGTATAGAAGTAATTATTTTACCCTAGGGGCATGGGGTAGTACAACTAGGTGGGGTTAAGGTAACCGTTAGGTGTGCACAATAGTGGAGGGGTGAGAATGTCCATAATGGAGTGCGACACTAACTTAAATATGAAGCGCATTCATGCATTTTAAATTACTGCAGTTAATTCACTTGCTAAATATTTCAAAATGTTTTGGGTTCTAATCCTTGCTATAAAACTATTTTCAAAACCTTTTAGGTGTCCAGCCACAGGGACGCCAGGATTGATATTCTATTCTAGGGACACGGAGCTGCAGCATATGTGGATGCTAGCAGGAGTTTGGATTAGACGCATCGTTCATCCATTCCTAGAGTAGGAATCATTTCTCAGTTCAGTTTTATTTAGGGCTTGTCGCCCAGACTTCTCAGTACAGTTTTCAGATGTAATGCTTCAGGTGTTTGATGTATGTATTGGATTATTTTACTTTGGTGGCCAATGGTTTATTCGGCAAGTTATTTAAATTAATTATTCAGTTGATTTATTCAGTTGTGTGAATGGTTTATATTTAATTCCGCATGTACTATTTTGTTAAATTAAAAAGTTAAAATTTAGCACCAGTTTTTGGAATACTAGGTGGTTAGTATGTTTTAAAAAGTTTTCGACAGTGATGCTAAGGATGTTCCAACTGGGATTCCTGTTTTAATTTGGTATAGGACTGATCACCCTATATTTTATTAGGCGGATTGTCACATAGAGGTCAAAAGCATCCATCAGAGAACCAGTAAGGATGATAATAAAAAAAATTAAAGGAAAAAGATATTTACAAGGGGAACAGTCAAAATGACCTCATCATCCGAAGTAGAGTCAAACTTTGAAAAGTCATCCTTACCCTTGGTTTGGTATTCCTCGCTTTCAGAGTCCTCAGGATACTCTTTTAAGACTTCAAATGCAGACTTCCTATTTTGGGAAGCCAAGACATAAGGGTTAGCCTACAGCGTGGCGCCTATGATGATATTGTGAGCCTTAAGTACTCGAACAAATGTCAGAGGCTTAGGCTTAAGTCCCAACCCACAGTTAAAGAGGCGTCTGGCAGTGACGAGGATCTCGAAGGGGTAGAGGCCAAACTTTAGGCCTCAGTTATCCTGTTAAACTCTGATATTGTGGGATAAGGAACAACAGAAAAAGGTAAATATAAATTTCAAATATCAAAATAGACGTCAATTTGAGCATAGAAACCAAAGCGAAACTTCAACTTACCTTCTGATGAAGGGGTACACCAAAGAGCAGGGAAGTCACGGCTTAAGGGGATCTGGAGTGGCCCAAGCTCCCCCAACAAAGAATAATCTTTCTCTACAATTCTTGGGTGCATTATGCTTATCCTTCCTAAAGGTCAAAATATTGGGCCTAGGGGATAGGTGCTTCAAACCCTTGTCAGTGGGCTTCATCTCCTAAACCCGGTATAACTTGAGGAACTAGGTTAGGGAAAAGTCACACTTGACCTCGTTGGCCTCCCTAAAGACCAAGACTGTGGCCATTGAAGGTATGCATGATTATTCTACCAGTGGAGAAAGTGATATATCGATAGTTTTTAGAATCCTGACAACATGCAAGGGCAAGGGGAACTTGGCACCATACTGAAGAAAACACCCATTGAAGAAGGAGTGATTGGTCACCATTGAGCAGGCTCTCTCATTAGGCCTTACTACCCTTAGGATGACACTCTATAAAATTTAGTAAGTCTTTCAAAAGAAGTAATGTGAGGCATAGTGGGCTAACCAATAAAATCAGAGTTGAAGAACTCCTCATAACTCATCACCTTAAATCCAGGAGGAACTAACCCACTAGGAAGATAAATAGAGATCTTAGCCTTTTGTTTCACCACGGGAGGCAGAGAGACGTGGGGCTCGAAAGAAAAATAGGGGAATGGGGTCCAAGACTTTAGAGGGAGAAATCTTTTCAGATGACATTGTTTTCTTACTCAAGGAAGGGTTTGCTTTCTCAAGGAATATCTATAAAAGAGGAGAGAAAGTGTAACTTAGCAGTGAATAACTCAACTCAACCCAATGTTCTCCTTTATATCCCCTAAGGCCTACATTTTCAATGACATCTATCTCTAAGATCTGATGCTTCAGTTACATTAACAATCTCAGTCCCAACACTTATCCATAGCCACGTGCGAGTTCCCTCCCAACACAATGTAATGATGATAAAAATCACAGCAGCTAGGTATGACCCTACCCCCAACTTGCGAAAGAATATAAGTGTTTCCCCTTACAACCTTCACAATAAGAACCAAGGGGTTATTGATGATGCATTATCCTATACTCAACATTTAAAGGACCCTTAAACTCACAAATAGCCCCTGAGGTAGGGAAGAGGTCCTAAGGCTAGACCTAGACCTCAAATAAACCAATACAAGCCTCATAAAGCCTCCGCTACTATCAATGATGAGATATGGTACTGTATCATACTTCAGTCGTGCATTCTTCCTCTTAGGAAGGTCAGTCATTCCAGAATGTCTCTTTAAGCAAACTCGGAGGCCATAATATCAAGGTTTCTCCGTGACTTAGACTCAGAGCATACCTCGGATTGAAGGGAAATAACCTCCTGAGGTCACCCAAGACTCAATCTTTGGATGTGGTAGTACATGGCACTTCTGGATCAATTCTAAGAAACTCCAATACCCTTCCATACCCCTTGGACCTCCGACAAAGCTCCGGTAAAAAGTTTGACGGTGTAAGTGAGAGTCATAACACTATTCTACCTATTGCCACTACCCAGATCCACTTGGATTAAATTTTCCCATCATCATCAAATGTTATTAACATTTTTCTTACACCACCTTCAAATACTTTGGCGAAGACTCCATTTCGTTAACACGAGCAGACCTCAGGGACACCACAACCATGTTACGCCAATCCACTCATTACCTTTTTGGGTATTTGTGTATAAATAGGAAGCTGATGGAAGGTGGAAGATAATTGTTCTCGATCATTCTCAAAGATTAAGACATTCAAGAAGTCAACTTTCAAGAGTTCTAATCATACAAAAGTGTTTAGTCTTTGTTCCACACTCACAACACATTACTGTGAGTTCATATTTGTAACTTGGATAATTTCCATTGTTTACACAGTTTGTACATCTTGTTGAGACCTAAAGAAACATTCAGGAACCCAAGGAGAAGTCAATTAGTTACTTATTAACGTTCTTTACATTACTGGCAAAGGACGCAAGACCTCAGGCACTCTTGACCAAAGCTCAAGAGGTCTCTTAGACTATAATACCTAATCTGCAATCTAATATATCAGTGCAACACCTTCAAAAGTGGACGCAGGACCCTCATCTGAGGTTCGAACCACTTTAAATAATTGTCTCTTACGTTGACACTCCTCTCCTCTTACCCCGTCTGAGGTCCCAAGGGGGTCACCTTTGGGTCTAAAGTCACTTACGATTTTAACATCCATCAACCAATTACCAACTCATTTGGAAATAATATGTTTGAATGCATTACGAGGAAAATTGGTGGGTCATAACAACAACACATATATCATCTCATGTAGACACCCGACTTAAATTCGAATTTACTTAATTGGATTATAGAATAATGAGGCAAAATAATAAATGAATATTGAAGTATTTTAGAGATTCTAAACAAAATTAAAGTTGGGCAGTTAAGTTGGTTTAGATATTTTAATATTTTATCAATTACACATTCAAAAGTAGAAGGCAATATTAGTTTAGTTATCTAAAGACTATGAGTGACTTATTAAATATAATATTTGGACTTAGAAATTCATAATTAATAAGTTTTCTTAAGATAGTGTGTCTTAATTATCATACTTAAATAGTGTACTTGACACGTGTTATATAATTGTGATTCCTAAAATATAAAAATATATTAGATTAGTGTCAAATAGTGTATGGGTGATAAACCCTTAAAAATGTAGATTTGAAATTATAATCTTGAATGCGCAGAAAGGAATATCAATAGACACAATATATACATGGTTCATCGCGGTAGGACTTGCTTACTTCCACGGTAAAAGTGGGGGATATCTTTTGTTAAATACAAGACTTGGGTGCTAGAAAATGTGAGCTGAGAGTCGATCCGTAGGTTGTAAAGTGTGTATCTTTTTCCCTCCTCGTAAGGGGGGCTATTTTATATCTCCAAGTAGTTACTTAGGTCTAGATTCTAATAGTGTAATCCTCTCCCCCTTTTGTGTTAATCCGATTATAACAATCTTGCTGATGACTAGTTATGTATTGACCTAAATCCACATGATTCAACCCATCAACAATGGTCATGGGCCATTACTAACCAATTTTTTACATTATTAAATATTCTCACATTAATGGAATATAAATAAAATCCTTGTTTTATATTTTTTATATGATTAGTTACTACCATCGAACAATGGTGTTCAGAACTTCCCTCCATTATGAACATAAAGTAACTACACTCGAAGATAAAATCTAAAACGAAGGGAACCCTCTATGACACCAGTTGAAAATGTACTTAATCTCGACGGCGTATATTCAAATGAAAATTAATTTCAATTAAAATTAAATATTTTGTTCTGAATTTAGGGAAAATCTTATCCTAACGTCTAAGTCGAAAAACATAATTTACAAAAATGATTATATTGTTAACACAAGTTCATTAAGTATATAAGGGAATCAAAATGCATAAAATTAAATTATGCACTTTGAGATGAGGATCTATATGAGGAAAAACCTTTATGGAAAAAAACCTCGGACTAAATTAACACTTTAAACTATATAGGTAAAGGAGTACTAGAAGGGGAAATAACTTGCAGACTTGAACCTCTGCTATACTAAATAATGTAAAAACTACAACAACCAAAATTTCTACAATGTGGTAGCAAGAATGAGAATAGTTGGACCCAACCACCCACCACGTTGAAACTTGTCAACCTCGTTGATAATGTACCTTTGAACCGCTTAAAAAATCTTCTTTTAAGTTGAAGAAAATCTTGATCCAAGGAAGAGAGACCCAACTAACATCTAGGATGTGTGAAGATATCCTAAACGTAAATGGTGTATAAAATGTTTGGGTTCACTTATACAAAAGTCAAAAGAGGAAAATACTTGAGAATAAAAATAAACTTGAGTTTGAAGAACAAGTAAAAGCCTTCAGTGTTGTCTTTCAAAGATAAAGAAAAGAGTTCTTACACTTAAAGAAGGTTCAGTTCTATACAAATCATATTTCTCTTAAATTGATCTAACACTAGAAAAACCTGTTTATAACCATAAAAATTAATTGTCTTATGGAGAGAATAGTCACCTATCTAGCCAACTTACTATGCCAAAATGCCATTTTGTCACGATCCGATATCTATGCTTGATAGAAATTTATTTGATAGTTTATTTTTTAATGTCATGGAGAGGTTGCACAATGATGTAGATATCCCATTTAAATGCTCTTGTGTCTTTGTTTGGTCATGGACACTGGTCGTGAAATATTATGTTTTTGGCACAACTATGAGTCGTTATGGATACAAAAAAAAAATTAAATATGTAGGGTGTAGGGTCATCCCTATATTTTCCACCCTAAAATATCATTATAAGCTTGTGTGTATGCTAATGCCAGCTATATAAAGGAACTACACACTCAAATTCTAATTCCAATCATAAAATAATTATTTCCAATAATTTTCCATTTTTACTGTAAAATGTTTTTAGAGAAAATATACTAAACTCGATTAAAGTCTAAACACCAAAAATATAAATTAGTGTTAATGAATCACATAGTAGTTCTACCTACTTAAACTCATAACCTCATATTACACCATCAATGAGGGTTTGCACTTAAATTTGATTTCCATATGAATATGGAAAGTTGTACAATGGAAGAGGAAACAGTTAAGAAAAAACTCGAGATAAGGAAATGATACCTATTTTGACTATGTATGGATGATAAAAAAAAATTGCATTAATCGAGATAACATAAAATAGGGTTAGCTCTTGTCGAAAGGCATGCCGAATTTAATATCAAACAAAGAAATAAAAATATAATAAAAGAATATAGTAGATATGCAAATTTATATGACATCTTCAACTCTGGCATGAATATTAACGTACATTATAGAAAAACATGTTTTAGTGTAGAAAACATGATGAGTAGAATTACTAAATACATGTTTGGGTTACCTTTTATAAGAATTACTAAAGACATTATCCCTAGTATGATTATGCCAACTACATAGTAAACATGCCAAAAGATCTTCACCAAAAATATGTATATCTATCTATATATATATATATATATATATATATATATATATATATATATATATATATATATATATATATATATATATATATATATATAATTGTGTTTGAAAGTGCTTAATTTAGCTAATGATATCTCGAAATTCACTATGAATTGAACCTCACATTCTATAAATCTTAAGGAAATTAATACTTTTGTCGTGCCAAGAGAATTGTATTAGTATAATATGATACTGAAAGTTTTTAGTTGAATTCAAAAATTTCATAATTATATATCAACTTCACTAAAATTTGTGTCATAAAATAAAATAAAAATAACAATATGTAAATAGATATAGAGTTACTCAAAGCCTAACAAGAAATAAATAGAGATAATGCTTAACTACCACCAACTCTACTACATATACACCTTAAAGATATTGACAATGTAATGAATCATACTAAACAAAATATGAATGTGATAGATAAACGCCAGTGCATTACCGTATAGAAACTAACATATGTGATTAGGTACATAAGAGACAAACAAACATTCTTTCTTTGGGAGGAGGATAAGATTCGAGAACTACTACAAGACGGTAAGGAAAAGTATGAAGGATCTCAATCTGGACCGAAATCATGAATGAAACTGTGGAGTCAAGAATCACGTTGACAAGTACTCGGCCAAGTGTATTTAGGCCACATGCACCTACAACTCATGACGACTTCAAGTTAGAGTGGACTCCTTCAACTTAATCACTTGCAGCGACTGAAAGATAGAGGACAAGTTCGAACTATTAGGGATAACTATTAACGGGGATTAGGACAATCTGAAGTTGACTTATAAATGTAAACTCACCCCATATGAGAGAGGCGTGTATTATTGTAACATTGAGAAATACTAGAATTCTTCCGATCTGAGTTGTTAAGCAATAAAGAATAAACCAAGCACCCCATGGAAGTAGCCACGGTGCTAAACCATGTATATCTTTTGTTGTTGTGTGTGATCTTATTATTTACTGTTACTATTATTCTTATTTGGCTTGTGTGCATTGAATATCATCATCTGTAGGAAATAACTACCTATAATTGGCGTCGTTTCTAGTACGATTTGAGTTCTTTGCCACTAGCCAATTTCTTGAGGTGTCCTACTCACCCAGCTAATATCACCAGAATATTTATAACCAGAAGGGTCATCAACAGAATAATCATGGTGACCAGGAGGGTCACCGTCTAGACTATGACATTCATGACGACCAGAAGAACTGACAACCATCTCCTCTATCCCATAGGATCAAATAAGAGATTGGAAACTATTACCAATCTCTTAATGCATGCAATCATCCTCACGAGGTAAGGAAAGTCTATAGAGATAAACTTAAACGATCTAATCATATCTCAAGGCTCATAGACAACTATAAGAAATTATAACTAGATGAACAGGCCGCCAACAGGAACAAACATGAGTAGATTATTGCACTCTAATGATGCCTAAGGTAGTTTGAAAAAGAGGACCAAAGGGGAAGCGTAAGTGTGACCACAGGTCATAAACTCCTAGTCCTAAGGCGAGCAGAGCTCACAGTCAAGGAAGGAGCAATCAATAATAGAAGGAATATCCTCCTCATGAGTAGTCACATATAAGAAGATCCCACTCTGATGTGCGGCGATGAGATAAATAGCTCTATAATTTTATAAGATAGAGGTGTATAGGCACCCAGCTCATCAAGGAGCATGAATGACCAAGGAGCTCACGAGAAGAGGCCTTGTCTGTCATATGAAATTAACTTTCAGTTGGGCTATAGAAACCTTTGAACATCCCAAAACATTTGCATATCCATGGTTCAAGATCTATGATGGGAAGACAGATCCCACAAATCACGTCAGGAAGTACCGTCAGGTGATGACATTATGGAACACTAACGAGGGCTTGATGAGCCAAATATTCCTCCAGTCTTGGAGGAATTACTCATAAATTGTTCGAAAAATTTCCACACTTATCGATTATGTCATTTAAGTATCTCTTTGAGGTCCTTACAAACAGGTTCATCACAATCAAGACTTATCACAAGCAAATCGACTCGCTTCTCACAATGATAAAAGAGCCTAAGGAGAAACTTTGTGAGTATGTGAGAAAGTAGAAAGAAGTGCATAAGGAGATGGAGGAATTCACCGAGCATATTATGGTGGCTTCCTTTAAGTTTGGACTATCTAGCAACTCCATGATTCATTATTCTATTACTAAAATAGAGGCAATCCAAATTCATGACCTCATGTCAAAGATTAACAAGTACGCCAAATTTGAAGAAATAGTGGCCAAAGTTGGTCACGAAGGTGATCGACTAAAATAGTCCAAGAGTGGGGATAAAGAAGGAACGATCAAGGAAGGAGATAAGAAGCAGGACATAATAAAAAGGGGGATCTAAGAGAAGGACTCCGAGAAGATATTGAAGGTCGTCAACACGGTCTTCTTTGAGCTGATATATAAGATCTTTTATAAGATCAGAGGTTGAAAATATTTTAAGTGGCCTAAGAAGATAATAAGAGATACAAAGAAGAGGAATATGACACTAAGGTGTGCATACACAAGAATCACGACCATAAGATAAAAAATTATAAGGGCTTGAAATCCCATCTTCAGAAACTATCCCAGGTCAGGAACCTCAGTGAGATCGTTGATAAAAATAAGGGTCAAGCACAACATATGTGTGACCAGACGTCAGACAACGTCATGGATGAAGACTTGGGTCATGAGTTCGCACTAATTCATGGCACCTCAAACCCAAACCAGATCAAAGGGAATGCCCTCAGGATGTAATTTAAGAAGCTCATATCTGTAATGAAAGCAAGTCATATTGACCCGAGCAAGACAATTACAGGAAAATATAGGTGAACTAAGGAGATTAATTATTCCAAGAATGCTGTGGTCACCAATGATGATTTGGTCAGAGAAAGGATCCCCTGATGCCTTGGTAATCACTTTTAAAGTCACTAATTGGGATGTGGACATGCTACTGGTAGATCAAGGGAGTTACTCAAAAGTGATGTTCCTCAAGATGTTTAACCGATTGAACCTGAAACTAAAAGAACTATAAGAAGAGAACATACCACTGCTCGACTTTACAAGAAGGATGACTTTACCTCTTGGGAAAGTAGTTCTCCCAATTTGAGCAGGAGGAATATCAAAAGTAACTAAGTTCCTCATGGTGGGCATAGATTCCCCCTATAACATCATACTTGGTAGAGGATGGTTGACTTCAATAGGGCAAGTACCTTCCACATACCATCAAAAAGTGAAGTTCATCACTGAGATGGAAATAATGTAGATCAAGGGGAACCAGACCCTAGCTCAGCAGTGCTTTATAACTACCATCCGAACAAAATAAGAAAATAAGGTATAGAAAGTTAAAGAACTAGTAGAGGGCTCTATGCCTTTCAAATAGAAATTAAAGTTTGGGTGACTTGGCAATGAGGAAACCAAGGTTGCCCATTTTGATCAGGTTATGGATCCTCTTCAAGAAGTGATCTTTGATAACAGTTAACTTGAGAAGAAGTTCTTGATCAGAAGCACCCTCACTGGAGAAGAAATAGAGGAATTAGTTGCCTTACTCAAAAGCTATGAAGATATTTTTTCCTAGCAATCGTATGACATGTCAGGGATAGAACCGGAGGTCGTCTGCTACAAAATCCATGGGACCCACTACATACTTTAGTGACCCCAAAGGTTTGACAACTACCTTTGAGAAAGCAAGGGCAGTAGAGGAGGAATTGGGGAAACTTTTGGAGTCACGGTACCTTAAAGAATTTTAATTTCCCAAATGGTTATCCGACCCAGTAGTCGTAAAGAAGAAAAATAGTAAGTACACAGTTTTTATAAACTTCATCAACCTAAACAAGATGTGCCTAAATGATAGTTTTCCTTTACCCAAAATATATTAAATGGTGTATGAGATCGCTAACCAAGAATGTATGAGCTTCCTCAATGCCTACTCGGGTACTATCAGATCCCACTATTTTCTCCTAACCAAGAGAATACCTCATTCATCACCACGTTAGGGTTGTACTGCTATAAGGTGATGTCATTGGGGTTAAAAAATATTGGGAAAACTTATCAGAGACTTATAACAAAGATGTTCAAGCAGAAGTTTGGAGATACAATAGAGGAGTATATATATGATATGCTGGTGAAGAGAACAAAGAAGGAGGATCACCTCGTAGACTTAGAAAAAACTTTTGAGGTTCTTCGCTACTATAGGATGAATATGAAGATAACAAAGTTATCCTTTGCAGTGTAATCAGGGAACTTCATTGAATATCTAGCCAGTCAAAGGGGTATTGAGGCAAAATTTTGACCAGATCGAAGCAATCAAAAAAGTCAAACCTCTTAGCACTATGCATGAGGTGTAGAAGTTAGATGTAATGCTCAACACATTTAATAGGTTCATATAGAGGTATGTAGATAAATGCCAACCTTTCTTTAAGGAATTGAGGAAAGAAGGGAAGTAAATATGGAATGAAGAATGCATTCAGTCACTTAAGGAAGTAAAGAAGTACTTGAGACGACCACTACTATTTATGATTCTTGACGAAGAAGGTCCCTTGTACCTATACGTGGAAGTATGTAGTCATGTAGTTAGTTTAGCCCTAATTTATTAGACGAATGGGAGACAGGGACCCATCTATTATGTGATAAAAAACTGATCGGCGTTGAGAAGGGACACATGTCTCTAAAAAAGCTTACATAAGCATTAGTGATAGACTTCACTAGTTAAAGCATTACTTTGAGAAGCATACAATCATTGTTCTTACCTCCTTCCCTCCGAAGGCGGTGCTCCGGAAGGCCAATCTATCTAGACGGATGTCCAAGTGGTCGATGAAGTTAGGAAGGTTATAAATCTAGTTCCATCTTAGGACCTTGACCAAGGGAAAAGTTCTAGATGACTTTATCGTTGATTTCTCTGGTGACGAGGCACTAGTAAAAATTGATGCCAAAGGTGAAGAACTTATTCAATAACCTATTAAAGAGGGAGAGAAATGGACCCTCTATATTGATGGAGCCTTTAATTCCAATGGGGAATGAGTGGGATAGTACTGGTATCTCCAGATAAATTTATTCTCAAGCAGGAAATATATTTGGGATTCAAATCCTCTAATAATAAAGTTGAGTATATAGCATTGATCGACAGCTTGAAGAAGGCACTCTCCCTCGGCTCCTATCACCTTTATGCCTTTTACGATTCAAGGCTCATATCAAATCAGATATAAAGAGACTATAATTATAGGGATGAACGCATGATAACATACCTTGAAGAGGCCCAGTAACTAGTCACTCAGTTCAAGCACGTGCAAGTACAATAGTTCCTATGGGTAAATAACAACCACGTTGATGCCTTAGACACACTCGATTCGATGGCGAAGGGAGATCTGTAGTGAACGATTCAAGTGGAATACCTTGATCAGCCCAGTATTAATAAAAAAAAAACTACGGAGCAGGTTATGGCCATTAATAGGGCCCCAAACTGGATGGATCCAATAGTTTACTACCTGAAAAAAATATAGCATGTCTAATGATAAGAAGGAAGCACACATAATCCAGGTGAAAGACACGTATTGACTGATCGAAAGTTTTATCGGCGCTCATTCTCGAGAACATATCTTTAATGCGTCTACCCATATGATATTGAATAGACCTTCTACAAGATTCATGAAAGAATATTTGGCAGTTATACAGGGGAAGGTCGTTGGCATTCAGAGCTATGAAAGAAGTGTACTGGTGGACGTATATGCAGCAAGATATAGTCATTTATGTTCAGATATGAAAAAATTTCAAACTCTTCTCATTGTCAGTGCATCATCCCACCAGCAACCTCAAGTACCTCACAATTCCTTGGCCTTTTGCGTAGTAAGCATTGGGGATCGTTGGTCCTCTACCCCTTGAATCGGGCAATAGTAAATATCTCTTAATCAAAATAAACTATTTCTCTAAAGGGATAGAAGGAGAACCACTAGTGAAGATCTGAGAGACTGATATAACTAGGTTCGTCTAGAGGAATATCAAAACGCAATTGTTATTCCTCATATCATCATAACAGATAACGAGACTCATTTTAAGAGCATCGTCTTCCAAATATTATATGATGAGAATAAGATTATGCCTTACTACATCTCAATGGCCTACCCTCAGGGCAACGGATAAGCAAAAGCATCCAATAAAATAGTCCACGATGGAATGAGGAGGGGCTTAGATAAAGCAAAGGGAGCATGGGTCGAATAGCTCCCCCGTATTATCTAGGCATTTTGAAATACACCCAAATGATCAACGGGGGAACACCCTTTGCCCTGGCCTATGGTATGGAAGCCATCATCCCATTGGAAATAAACTTATCGAATTTGAAGTCCTCCTTAGTTGATTAAGATCTTAACATCGAATCAGTCAGAGCAATGTTTGACCTGGCTGATGAGAAGAGAGATTTAGCCCTTATAAAGCTTGCTTCCTACCAGCAGAAGTTGGCCGTATAATACAACAGGGAGTAAAGGCAAGGAGCTTCATGGTCAGGGACTATGTACTAAGGAAAATTATGGGAAATGTAAAGAAGTCCTCCGATGGAAAACTCAAGCCTCGCTGGGAAGGTCCATTTATGGTTATAAGGGATGACTTTTAGGGAGCCTACCACTTGAAAATAATAGAGGGCAGAGAGGTACCCCTAGTATGGAACTAAACAACCTCAAGAAGTTTTACCGTTAAATTTGTTTTAATTTATTTTACTTTTGAATTATTTTTCAAATTTTCTTTTAAATATCTCGTGAGTATTTAGTTATGTTAGTTTTTATCTCTTTGCATTGTTAAAAATGGAAGGCAGTGAGTATTTAATAAAGAAGATCGATTAGTCAAAGGGATTGTGTTTGGAATATTATTTATCACTTCAATGTTTATCTTCTTTCAAATGTCTTCTCCTAAGATTGATTAACTGGTTGACCAAATACCATTACTAATTAAAATGCTTATACATAGTCTAACTGACTGGTCGAATGATGACAGACCAGACTCAAAATGTTATGGCAATTAACAAAACATAAATAATTTTCTCATAATAAATGAAAGGCCTACCTGAAAACCCTAGGAACTCATGATAGACAAGATTGAGAAAATCCTAGTTGAGAGACGACCCCATAAACATGTGTATTCATATATTTCTAGATGTAGACCTAAGGCTTGATGTGACAACACCACCTAAAAGGTAAGACAAGGGACCACAAAATGTATAAGGAAGAAAAATGTGGAAATTTCCATTAATACTTTAAGTTATTACAAGAAAAATGAGAAGTAAATTATTTACAACAAAAAAATAAATAAACTGGACTAATTGCGTGACCAAAGTGATTCATCCACTGAAGAACCAATTCCGATAGGCAAAATGTTCAAGGAAATAGGAAACACGATAACAGAAAAATCTTTAATTATTAATGGCCCTCCAGGAGTCAACATGTCGACTAAGTTTGGAGGTCGATAAATCCATCATCTTTATTTAGGCCATAGTCATCCAGATACTTCCTTATTAAGCTGCAATGAATGGCATCCATCGATATCCATGAAACATCAATATTATAAGGAGTCTTCTACTGATCGAGACAACGGGGATTATGTCAGTACCATAATTCAGAATCCTTAATCACTTTTGCAACTGCTAAGCCATTAATCCATCTATTCTTATAAATAACGTTCCGAGCATCATTCAAAAATAAATCCATATTGACAAGGGCCTGGTCATAGCCACCCATACACACTTGGCTAGGTTGTTTATGGAATTGATACCTAAGGCGATTAAGCCTCTCAGATAAGTTTCTCATGGTTGCCTCTTTATCTCGCAAGGACTTATTTGTCATTTCTCGTTCCTTCACCATCCTACCACACTCTTTCTCCTCTCAAGAAGACTAGCTTTTGACGATTATATCCTTGTTGTACAAGACCTTTTATTTTTTTTCTTTAAATCCTCTCTTAACTGACCATTCTCTAGCTCAAGGAATGAAGATCCTTCCCCAGCTAGCATGTATGATTAGGACTTATTGGCTCTCCGGTGTTCAAATCGCACGTCATTATTCTCCTTTTTAAGAAAAGAATCAACATATCTAGCTCTTATGAGATCGACATGCAGTACAAAGGTCTTCCTTGCTTGCGTAGACTAAAAATTTTCCAACTTTCGGTTAAACCCTCTCTTATTAGTTAGCTTAACTAACTCCTTATCGAACTTGGCAGTGCTTTGTTATGACTGGCTTGTGTACTGTGAATCATGTCTTGATAGATGGAATTATCATCCATTGCCTGATGGAAAACTCTATTTAGATCTAAGTAAGCCTATTTTTCTTTTATATACGCATTAGGGCCTAATATCAGGTCGAGATCATCTTTTTCACTATAGCCAACAACAAATATTCCCCCACTTCTTTCTTAAAAGTCGTGTTGAGCAGTGATGAGCATTATAAGCTCTGCATCAAACTGAAAAAAATATGCGGGCGGTTGATCGATCACATGAGCTAGGCAACAGATAAAAATACACAAAATATTACAAGGCAAATGAATAAGATAAAGTCAATTGAACTTTGAAATTCACTCATAGATGATTAATGGGGAAAACTCCTATGGCGCAAAAGAAATGGAAATAAGCATATGTTTATTAAATATTTTAAGGGCCATTCGCTCCAACCTTGTCTTTCTCATCAGCCTAAATAGAGGCAATGACTTCCAATTAATCATCCCCACTAGCACCAATTTGTTCATTGAACGGCTCCTGATTAGACCTTCTGGAATCCTGGTCAGCTCTGATATACACATGAGCAGTCCTAGTAGTAGTAGCTTCCTCATCAACCAACCCATCCTCATCATTATCATCATCTTCCTTATCCACTACAGGAGAGGACAGTCTTCGTGTTCCTTAAATATCTGAGAGTCATAGGCATTGCTATCCTTCACAAGGGCTATATCCCAATAGCACTTAAATAATACCTTCTTCAGGTATAAAGTCTACTTTATGTCTTTATCAAAGGCACTATTTGTGAGTATAAACATCTCCATTAGCCTACGTCACTCCAAATAGGTCATTCTCGAACTTGGACTTGGCCTCATCGGCCATGGTCTTAGCATTCTCGACATTGACCTTAGCCTGGTTAGCATCCGTGTTCGCCATTTGGAGAGCAATGACCAGATTAGCAAACTCATGTACATTTTTTTCAAGAGCAGTCTTCTCAAGCTATAAGTTGTCATTCTTTATGTCAAGTTTCTCTTTCACGGAGATTGTAGCTTGACCAGCCGACCGAGCATCCTCCAAATACCTCGTAGCCTCATTCAAGGGCACTTCCATGTCTTGGGAGGACCCCTTTAAAATAGAAGCTCTCTTTAATAACTGGTTGAAGTCGACCATAAACTTTGAGAGGAGAGAAAAAAGATTAATGAATTGTCAGAAAGGAATTCAAGAATAAGAGCACATGAGGAAGAAACTTATGAGAGAGAATTTATGATTATCACGTTCCACCAACCATTTATAGGATAAGGCAGAAGAAATTGCCCTATCAGCAGGAAATACTACTAACCGGATTAAGTCTCGAGCAAGGTCGGGTCGAGCAGTAATAGTATGGGAACAACCTTTCCCTTGTCACCAATGTTCTTCCCCCTAAGAGAAAAAGGGGGAGGAGCACAATTTTTTTTCATCCTCTTAGAGAGGGGCTCAGAATCCACGGAAGGAAAATCTCCAATGTCCAAGGGCTTAGCGGGCCCTCTTTCTCCATTTTTCTTGCTTAACAGCCGAGTAGGCTCTTTTTCCTTTCTCCTCGGGTGAGCAGGCAGAGATTTCTTATCAAGATTAGAAGAAATCAAATTCACTATATTTCTTTTAGGGGCCATAGTGAGAGGACAGAGTTCAACATGAGGGATGGTTGAAACGTATAGAGACTCAAAGGAGGAAGATGTTTAGTCCTTGTTTGATTCCTCCTCGATTGATCTTTTAAAGGTGGAAGCTTATGGATCATCTAGATTAATAGGGCTGACCAAAATATAGTCAATCGACCTCTCTATAAAAGTGGCGGTCGAGATCTTATAATCGAGAGGAAAAAATTGACCTAGGATGGATTCAACTCTAATCCTCTGCTGAATATCCCAAACCCTCCAAAGATTAGAAAAATTACTTATTGATCGCGAGGAGGCTTCTTCTTATTGTTAACTAGTCAAAAATAAAGAAGAACTTTCAACATTAGTTAAAATGAAGATAAAAGCACAAAATTAAAGACCTAATTGCGACCTAACATATGTTTTTCCCTTCCTAGGAGCATTCATACTCTTCGCCCTCCTAAAGGGTGAGTGTTCCTAGTTCTTTACAATTATGCCATGATCCCAGTAATCTTTCTGAGAATCAAGCAAATTCACAATCAGGGATCGATTGGCCACCCTCGTCTAGTAAATACCTTCATGGGTCATTTCCCATTGGTAGAAGTACCTAATCTCAGTAATACCTAAACTTCTCCCATACAACTCGTTAATGCGATGAACCCCAATAACAATCCTCTAATAATTTGGAGCGACGTGGGTTGGAACCATGTCAAAATATTAATAAAACTCTAAAAACAACCTATTTGGGGGAAATGTTACCCCACACTCAGCTATGAAGATCAAAGAGATCAAATGGCCTTTAAGAAGCACACAAAGCTCATAGGGGCCCTCTAATAATTCAACTATGGCCCATTGGAAAATATGTTAATCAAGTTGGAACCTTTCAATCGTACCAACATTAATAATGTACATAATTTTTTAAGATGGTAACTCAAGGAAATAAATTGAGAAATACATAAAAGAAAAAGATAGAAATGGAGTCAAGTATGATTTCAGTGAGAGTTGGAGTAATGAACTAGCCTCTCCAAAATATGTAAGTTTTATAATGAGGAGGAAAGAGAGGGAAAAGATCATTTTGTAGTAAAGAACGTCTTTACAGTTCCTAAGAAAAGAAATTATGACACGCGCACGATAGCAATTGAAGTGGCTGCAGTGTTTCCCCCACAACTAAGTAAATGAGCCATGTTTACAAGTGTGCCCTTGAGGCGCTTAACAAGGAAAAAAATATTTTATAGGACATTTAGAAGTCTCTATCCAACTAGCACACGAAGAATTAAAATAACTATTAACCTCCTACCAGAGGAGGAATATCATTACTCCTACAAATGGTGAAGACTTATCAAACATCAATAGCCGAGCAGAGGCATAAAGCCCAATGCCCTGAATGAACTCGTGGAATTTGGGGGTAATTGAAGGGTTAAGAATTACGCTGACACATGCTCGACCAACTGTGCTCAGGCGAAGTGCGCCTATAATTCATGAGGACTTCAAGTCATGGTGGAATCCTTCAACTTAATCCCTTAAAATGGTTGATCAAGATAGAGGATAAGTCTGAACTATTAGGGATAGATATTAACGGGGCTTAGGACTATCCTGAGATACCTTAAAATGTAAACATTTCCTATATGATAGGGTCATGTATCATTGTACCGAACCATGTACATCTTGTGTGTTGTGTGTGAATTTCATTGTTTGCTGTCATTGTTATTCTTGTTTCGCTTACCTACATTGAATAGCATCACCTGTAGAAAATTACCACGCATGTAAACTAAGAGCAAGAATCCTAGCAAGTGATAACTGAGAAGAAAAATGTGTTTGTACTTATTCGATCCCCATTGGTGGTTCACCCTGATCAAGTTCAGCAAGACTCATATATAAAAATGTTAACCACCATTGGGTCATTTATTTCATTTTTAGGGGTCTACTTGGGTTAGTTTTGGTACCTTTTTATCACTTTTCACCGGTTAAAACATGAGTTAAAGATTATTTTCAATCGAATTGTATTTTTTTCATTCAATAAAGTCACCTAAAATACATAGCAATATGAAAAATAAATAACTTATGTACACCACAAAACACAAACTATAATGGACAAAATATCATCAAGTTATAGGAACAAAATGCCACAAATTATCTTTTTGAACTATTAGCTACCAAATTCCATAATATGTATACAAAATATACCCCTCGTGTTATTCTTTTAATTTATAATAAATGTGTCAACAATACAATTCTTTCATAATCTTCAACAACTAGGAGTGAAAAGGAGATAAGAAACATAAAAAAGACCACTAAATTTCGATCCTCCCTCTTAATTCTACACTTACTAAAGAGAGTAGAGGCAACATAAAATTCGTAGAAGTTTCCCAAGCACTTATAGAGTTACAAGTTACTATATAAACAATTGCTAGTGAGCAGTATGTGACTTACTTTATCACTTAATAATAGCCACTTTATAAGCTAAAGGTGTCACCATATGTGGATTCTCAAGGTGTCCTTATCATCCAAGTTTACTTAGTGGCCAAGTTCTAGTCCCCCCTAGCCATATAAATTTGGGGTTTAAGTTTAGAAAATACACACCAAGTAAGGAAGCCATAAAATAGATTTTGTTTTTTAAAGGATCCAAATAGTGTATATATCAAGATAGCCATAAAAGATATTTTATTTTTGATAGGATTTGAATAATGTACTTATTTTTAGTGGGGAATTAAATTATTGATATTGTGTGAGTGTGTCTTCAAACACCGGTATATTCTCAAGGTGAAATTTAACTATTTTCTACTATGGACGTAGTCTATATTGGGTGAACCCAATTGAATTTGATATGCCTCTCTTGTGTTCTTATCATTTATTTTTCATAATAATTTTCATCTATAAGTATTTTTATTTGATTTATTGTGGTGTCGGATTTCTGCACAATAACTATTATTAGAGCTTTTGGTACATACAAGGTGTTTAAAAAAAGTCGATATTTACACTTTGGTGTTAAAATACTAGTGTTTGATAGTTTTGGGTCATTTACATCCAACTATGGATGTAAATATTTTGGTTCAATACAAGATGCACCCGTTCGATGGAAAATAGGGTGAATGACGTAGATGTCCGAGGAGGCCTTGCCTGAGTATTGAAAAGAAAGGATGGAAAGTTGGGGGGGGGAAATGTGGAGGATGTTAAGTTAAGGTGATTGATCAAAATACGACTCAATGTCGATGATAATATCATCAATAATATTACCGATGGGGATGATAAGACAAAATTGTGGGAAAAGTTAGAAAAACTTTATTTACCTAAGAGTCTCACATCAAAGCTCAATATCTAGCAGGAGACTTACCGTTTCAAAATGGAGAGGGTGGGAAAATCATGAATCACATGAGTATTTTTCATAGGATTATGGATAAAATCAAAAAAGTTTGAAGTAAAAATTAAGGAAGAAGACTATACCTTGTTGCTTCTTACTTCTCTTTCGGATTAATACGAGAACATAGTCACCATCATTTTGTATGGAAAGATACGACAAAAATGGATAAGTTGGATTCGACTCTATTATCCCTTGCAAAGAGTAAATCTTTAAGGGATAAGAGTTTGGGGTCTAAAATGTTTGTTCAAGGTCAAAATTGGAGAAGGAAACCCTATCATATATCCAGTTATAATAGTAGGTCTAGATCAAGGGGTGGTGAAAGAGGTCTACAATGTTATAAGTACAAGGAGGAAGTGAGGAAGTTATAAAAGAGAGTTTGTCTTGGGGAGGATTCAAAGAGACAATATCTTTATATTGAAGAGTTAAATTATTAAGAGTGGGTGAGTATGTATTCAAATACCGATTTATTCTCATTCTAAAATTAAACTCTCCCCTGTTGTAGATGTTGTTATGTCTACTATTTATAAATAACAATTTGTACAGAATTATGAAAATAATATAATTACAGAATTAAAACAGAATTACAGAAATGAAACACTTACTTGAATTTGCAGAAATTAAACAAGAATAAAAGAAATAATCCGAGCCCTGTGAATCTCACAGTTTCCTTAAGACAATTTATTCCCTCCAATGTGCTCCGAGGTTGATGAATATTGTCTCCCAAGATAGAACGGATTTTCCAATTAATTATGTAGCACGACAATAATTAATTACAACGAACTCAAATCTGTGGCTTTTACTCAACTCAATAACAAACAGTATAGATATGTTATGCAGGAGAAGGACAGAAATTTTCTGGGATAAAATTGACAGCAATTCCGGAAGGAGGGAAATTTTTTCAGTAATTAATTCTGTAGGGGGAATGTTTAATTTATAGCTTTTGTGTTGACTGTTGGAACAGTCAACCGAAATTAACTGTCAAAACAGTTAATCAGTTAAACGAAATTAACTGTTGACTGTTGGCAATAACTGCCAACTAATTAATTAATTTCGTAATTAAAGCCCAGAAAGTTAAATAAATTCGGCCCAAAAATGTAGGAGATTTTTATAAGCCCAAGCCCGAACCGAACCGAGCCGAGCCGAGCCGAGCCGAGCCGGCCGGACGGACGGACGCGCGCGCGCGCGCGTGTGGACTTTTGACCGAAAGTCAACCCGTGCATAGCTTAGGTCATCTCCCCTTCAAAGAGTTGGGATACCCCCAAGGCATCCAAGCCTTAGTCCATACTTGGGGTGTTATTAACTCATCAAAATTCCACTACTCTTCCAATGTGGGACAAGAGTTAAAACACACCCAATTCATTTACTTTCATTGCTTTGTGAGTCACTTTGGGGACATATTTATCATTCATAACTTATTGAAATTGGACATATGAATATACTACGTTAATCTCCTTGCGGAGGTGAACGCGTTCGTATATGGTCCCACAATTTTCGTAGTGTGGGTCCCACCTAAATTTGAGCTCAAAGTTGCTCAAAATTCTGTCCAAAAAATTCTGGACAGCTTTCTTAAAAACCCATTTAAGTCCAATTTTTCCAACAATCCCCCACATGAATGATATATCGCTATAAATAAAACAAATCAGATGCTAATGCAGATGCAGACACAAGTTGAGTAAAACTGAAGACTTATTGCATCAGGAGAAGTAGCCTAGTGGCTTTGAACTTTCCTTAGTGATATACTATCGGATTTACTTGGTTAATCAGTAGACTTCACGTCCTTGAACCGTCAACCGTTATTGTAAACCTAGACAACAGTATTCACACAACAATTCTTCAACACAGTTGGTTCTAACGTTTGTGTTCATTTTGGCCGTGAACACCACTTGGTTCCGCAAGTATTTTAGAGAATATGCCTTTCATTATTCTCATAGAAGTGGCCCCCTTCTTACTCACGTAGGTGACTTCCATAAAGAGTATTCTGCAATACCCCACTTAGACGTACTAAGATATAGATGTCATTAAAAGCATAACTTATCCTAATTTCTCGGCAGATATGCACTGTCTCATCTTTGGAATGGATAGGATTAAATATCCTCCAGTGCTTACTGAATACAATGTAGTTCGGTTTGCCCATTGAACCTAGATCTTGGGATCTCCAGTCAGCTAGGTTGGGTTGCCACTATATTGATTCTTATTTATTTATAGGCTTTAGACCCATTCCTCTCGATGATCTTTCAACTTGCTCTCGGTTTAAACCTTTCGTTAGTGGATCCGATATATTATCTTTTGACTTTACATAGTCAATTGTGATAATTCCGTTTGAGAGAAGTTGTCTAACGGTATTGTGTCTACGACGAATATGTCGTGACTTTCCGTTATACATGTGATTTTGTGCCCTTCCAATCGCTGATTGGCTATCACAATGTATACATATTGCGGGCACAGGTTTAGACCAATTTGGAACATCCTCTAAAAAATTTCGAAGCCATTCAGCTTCTTCTCCAGCTTTGTCTAGTGCAATGAATTCAGATTCCATTGTCGATCTAGCAATGCACGTTTGTTTTGAAGATTTCCAAGATACGGCTGCACCTCCGAGGGTAAACACATACCCACTTGTAGACTTAGAGTCTTTTGTATCAGATATCCAATTTGCATCGCAATGTCCTTCAAGAACAGGTGGATATTTTGAGTAATGCAATCCATAGTTTTGAGTATATTTTAAATAACCCAAAACTCTCAATATTGCTTTCCAGTGATCTCTTCCTGGATTACTCGTAAATCGACTTAGCTTACTTATTGAGTATGCTATGTCCGGTCGCGTACAGTTCATGACATACATTAAACTGCCGATAATTCTAGAATATTCTAGTTGAGATATGCTTTCACCATTATTTCTTGCTAGATGTAAATTTACATCTACAGGTGTCTTGGTAGGACTAATATCATACTTCTTGAATTTTTCAAGTACTTTCTCAATGTAATGAGATTGAGATAATATAAGTCCATCCGATGTTCTAGAAATTTTAATTCCTAATATAACTTCGGCGATTCCCATATCTTTCATGTCAAATCTACTACTCAACATTTGTTTTGTAGTTTTGACAATTTCCAAGTTACTACCCATGATAAGCATATCATCAACATAGAGGCATACAATGACATATCCATTTTGAATGTATTTAAAGTAAACACATTTATCGCATTCATTGATTTTGAAACCATTTGATAACATTGCATTATCAAATTTTTCATGCCATTGTTTAGGTGCTTGTTTTAATCCATATAGTGATTTAACAAGCTTACATACTTTTCCTTCTTGCTCGGGAGCTTTGAACCCTTTAGGTTGCTCCATATAAATTTCCTCGTCTAGTTCACCGTTTAAGAATGCAGTTTTTACATCCATTTGATGTATTTCAAGTCCATTAATAGCAGCTATTGCTATTAACATCCGAATGGACGTTATTCTTGTTACCGGTGAATATGTGTCGAAGTAATCCAACCCTTCCTTTTGCCTATAGCCTTTAGCTACAAGTCTAGCTTTATATTTGTCAATTGATCCATCGGCCTTCAATTTCTTTTTGAAGATCCCTTTATAACCTAACGGTTTTGAACCTGGTGGAAGATCCACTAGTTCCCATGTATGATTTTGTAATATGGATTCAATTTCACTATTAATTGCTTCTTTCCAATTGGAAGCATCGGGTAAGGATATAGCTTCTTTATACGATTGAGGTTCATTTTCTAACAAATATGTTAGAAAATCCGGACCAAAAGAAGTCGAGGTTTTTGCTCTTTTACTACGTCTTGGTTCATCCTCTATTGATTCAATAGGTTGATGAGTACCACTTGTAGTAGCTTGATTTGTCCTTTTAGGAGGACCAAATTCTCGGGTCATGTTATACGGGAATTCATTTTCAAAAAATGAAGCATCCCTCGATTCAATAACCGTATTTACATGAATGTCCGAAATCTCAGATTTACAAACTAGAAATCGATATGCACTGCTATTAGTAGCATAACCGATGAATACACAATCCACGGTTTTTGGCCCTATTCTTACCTTTTTAGGTTTAGGAACCATCACTTTGGCTAAGCACCCCCACACTCGTAAATATTTATAGGAAGGTTTTCGACCTTTCCATAATTCATAAGGTGTCTTATGAGTCTTTTTGTGAGGTACTTTATTGAGAATGTAATTAGCAGAAAGTAAGGCTTCCCCCCACAAATTTTGTGGAGCTCCTGAACTTAATAACATTGAGTTCATCATTTCTTTCAAAGTACGGTTTTTGCGTTCAGCAACACCATTCGATTGAGGAGAATAAGGAGCGGTTGTTTGATGAATAATCCCATTTTCAGAACAAAATTCCTCAAATGGATATTCATATTCACCTCCTCTATCACTTCTAATAGCCTTTATCGTTTTGCTTAATTGATTCTCAACTTCATTTTTATATTGTTTAAATGCATTAATAGACTCATCTTTACTATGTAACAAATATACATAGCAATATTTTGTGCAATCGTCAATAAAAGTAATAAAATACTTTTTCCCACCTCTAGTTTGAACAAATTTTAAATCACAAATATCGGTGTGAATTAAATCTAAAGGTTCAGTTATCCTTTCAATAGAATGGAAAGGTAATCTAGCTAATTTAGATTCCACACAAATTTCACATTTATGATTTTTATCTATATTGAATTTTGGCAAAAAATCCAAGTTAATTAATCTACGCAATGTATCAAAATTAACATGTCCCAATCTAGCATGCCAAATATTAGATGACTCAATCAAATAAGAAGAACTAGCAACTTCATTCATAGAAACAGATGTTTTAGGGGTTACAGTAAGAACATTCAATTTAAAGAGCCCCTCATTTAGGTAGCCCTTTCCTACATACATGTCATTTTTAGACAACACAAAGCGATCCGACACAAACACAAGCTTGAAACCATTCTTAGTAAGGAGAGATCCCGAAATCAGATTCTTTCGGATATCAGGCACGTGAAGAACATTGTTGAGAGTAAGTTCCTTTCTAGAAGTCATTTTCAAAGCAATATTTCCTTGTCCCACCACCTTAGAAGTGGAAGAATTTCCCATAAAAAGGTTCTCCTCATTTTCCAAAGGCTTATAGGTGGAGAACATCCATTTGTTTGCACAAATGTGTCGTGTGGCTCCAGTGTCCACCCACCATTCCTTGGTATTTCCAACCAAGTTACATTCAGAGACAACGGCAGAAAGATTCATATCCGCCAAATCATTGGTGATATGGTCACCCTCAGTCACATTTGCTTGAGAGTTATTTTTATTTTGCTTCTTAGGCTTACGACACTCACTTGAGCGGTGTCCCGGTTTACCACAATTGTAGCATTTGCCTTTGAACTTTTTCTTGTTATGTTTAGAAGTGCCTTCCCCATCATATTTTCGTTTGTTCTTTTTAGGACCTTCAACGACATGGACCTTTGTTTCCATCGGATTCTTCCCACTTTTCTTTTGAGATTCACGGTTGTCTTCTTCGATTCTTAGCCGGACCACCAACTCCTCCACATTCATCTCCTTACGCTTGTGCTTGAGATAGTTTTTGAACAAAGTCCAAGAAGGTGGCAACTTTTCAACAATTGCAGCAACTTGGAAAGTTTCACTGATTGACATTCCTTCAGCATGAATGTCGTGGAGGATCACTTGGAATTCTTGCACTTGCGAGATCACAGATTTAGAATCAACCATTTTGAAGTCCAGAAAACGCCCAACGATAAATTTCTTTATCCCAGCATCTTCAGTTTTATACTTCTTTTCCAAAGAATTCCATAATTCCTTGGAAGTTTTGATAGTGCAATAGACATGGTACAAAGTCTTGTCCAAGTAGGCCAAAATATAATTTCGGCATAGGTAGTCCGAGTGCTTCCAAGCATCGACAGCAGCAACCTTTTCAGCATCATCTCCCTCTTGAATAGAGGGGCAATCTTCATATACAAACCTGCCCAGTTGGCAGGTAGTGAGATAGAAGTACATTTGTCCTTGCCAACGTTTGAAGTCAGCCCCAATGAACTTTTCAGGTTTCTCCCCGTGTGGCATAGATACGGGTGCAGTCACACTTGTGTTGGTGACAATCAGTTTCGTAGGAGTAGTGTTCGTACTTTGTGATTCCATTTCTGTTACAAAAACAGAATTTTTATCAATGATAAAATTCATATTTAATGAATTAATCAAAACAGAATACAAAATTCTGCGCAACAATTTCCTCCAAATATGATTCACAATAAATGAATTCCAAAAGAATTCAAATAATAATTCAGAATAAAAGTGAAATATAAACAGAATTCCGTACAAAACAGAATTAAATTATAAAATCTGTGTCACACTAATTTTTAATAATAAAAAGAATTCCGTACAAAACAGAATTATAATTTTTTTTTTAAAAAAATTGATAAACAGATTTTAACAAGAGTACACAAATAAAATTTATTTTCTAAAACAGAATATAAAAACAGTATAGAAACTAATTTCTATATTAAAACTGTTTTACTAATTTCTACAATAAAACAGTAAATTAATTCATTTTTCTGTCAAAACAGATTTTATTTCAAACAAATAAATTTCTGTAATAAAAAAAATTCTGTACACAAAAAACAGTAGAACTAATTAAATTGTCTTAAGATTGTTATGTCTACTATTTATAAATAACAATTTGTACAGAATTATGAAAATAATATAATTACAGAATTAAAACAGAATTACAGAAATGAAACACTTACTTGAATTTGCAGAAATTAAACAAGAATAAAAGAAATAATCCGAGCCCTGTGAATCTCACAGTTTCCTTAAGACAATTTATTCCCTCCAATGTGCTCCGAGGTTGATGAATATTGTCTCCCAAGATAGAACGGATTTTCCAATTAATTATGTAGCACGACAATAATTAATTACAACGAACTCAAATCTGTGGCTTTTACTCAACTCAATAACAAACAGTATAGATATGTTATGCAGGAGAAGGACAGAAATTTTCTGGGATAAAATTGACAGCAATTCCGGAAGGAGGGAAATTTTTTCAGTAATTAATTCTGTAGGGGGAATGTTTAATTTATAGCTTTTGTGTTGACTGTTGGAACTGACCGAAAGTCAACCCGTGCATAGCTTAGGTCATCTCCCCTTCAAAGAGTTGGGATACCCCCAAGGCATCCAAGCCTTAGTCCATACTTGGGGTGTTATTAACTCATCAAAATTCCACTACTCTTCCAATGTGGGACAAGAGTTAAAACACACCCAATTCATTTACTTTCATTGCTTTGTGAGTCACTTTGGGGACATATTTATCATTCATAACTTATTGAAATTGGACATATGAATATACTACGTTAATCTCCTTGCGGAGGTGAACGCGTTCGTATATGGTCCCACAATTTTCTTAGTGTGGGTCCCACCTAAATTTGAGCTCAAAGTTGCTCAAAATTCTGTCCAGAAAATTCTGGACAGCTTTCTTAAAAACCCATTTAAGTCCAATTTTTCCAACAGATGTATCCTATATTGGGTGGACCTCATTAAATATCACGTGTCTCTCTTGTATGCTTGTCATTTATTTTCCTCAATAATTTTCATATATATTAATTTCTATATGGTTGATTGTGGTTTAGTATTTTTGCACAACACTGTCTATTAAAATTACAAATCAAATGTCAAAATTTCATCAATGTAGTTTTCAACCATGTTGGCCAAGCTCTTGAAATGTTTCATGGGCTGACGATTGAAAGTAAGAACCTAGGTGTGGACAATGTCCTCGTATCCTATGTTCATATATGCCACGAGCACATAAGAAATCACATGAATTTGTTCATTTGCTCATTGTGGCAATTCATATAAGAGTTTGTCCAAAGATACGAGATTGATACAACTAACAAAATAAATATTGTAAAGATATAATACGATGGAGGTTTCCAGTGATGTGTGTTGGAATTATCTTTTTGTGAGCTTCCAGTTTCATGTCAAACTTGAATGACGTAATATAATACGATAGAAGCTACCCTAGAGTACAACTCAACTCCAGTTCGTTCAAGTTTTGAAATTGGGAAGGACATTAGTTACATTATTATAACCAGTGTATTTTTTATATATAAGGTCACTAAGTCCTTTGCCTAAAAAAAATTGTTACATCATAATAAATATCGACCACATTAAAGTTGAGGATGATATATGATGGTTGTGAAATATAAAGTATATATTTATAAAGACTTTGGGCTTTGCATTAGCAGAAGTGCATAAACACCACAAAATAGTCTAAACAAATACTATTATAGGTTTGGAACCAAAAAATGGTTTCAAAATTTGTAAAATTGTAGCAAACGGGCATATGTTGTAATTAAATTCAAATGAAAAAATGACTTGATAGAGCATATGCAATTGGAAATATGTCAAAATAAATACAAAACATATTAGTTTTGGCAAATATCATCAAATAAACTCAAAAACATTATTAACAACTCAAAATTTAAGATTATTAAGAAATCCTACTATATACATCCCATTTTCATTCACCTCTTTTCCCATAAATGTTCCCCCCACCCCTCCACCCCCCAAAAAAGTCCCATTATATCCCTCCTTTAAGTGAACCTATATTCCTTGATATACTTACAATCCCTGTTCATGACCCAAATTCCAGACAATATTTTCTCGTCCAAGTACAAAAGTAAACTAAATTCAAGGTTTAGAGGAAGAGTATGACTACATGAACCCACTTCCCTACCCATTCACTAAAATACAAAAGATTTAAACTTTAAAAGGTTAAAATTATCTCATCAAACTGGTTTTTTTATTTGATAAAAAAAAACTGTTTCATTTAAAAACTATTTTGTTATCATCAAACTTAAAACAAAAAATATTTTTATAAAAAACATTACAGCTTTTTGAAAAATAAAACTGCTTTCTTTTTAAACAGTTTTTTAAAAACACAATTGTCTTTTTAAAAAAACTGTATAGTTTTTTTATATAAAAATTATTTTTAGTTTGAACACATGTTTTTTTTAAAAAACTCTTTTTAAAAAATCAAATTTTGGGTACATTTGGGAGGTTTTCACTATTATTTTAAAAAAGAAATTCTTCTAACTTTGAAAAAAAAAACAGTTTTAAAAGAAATGTTTTTTGGTTTTAATTTTAAAACTTTTTTTTTCAAAGTTCGAAGAATTATTTTTTTTATATAAATAAAATGAGTTTAAAAAAATAAGTTTAAAAATGAGTTTTGAAAAGAGTCCGTGTAGTAATATTCTTGGTGTTAACATGGGGTGTACCTTTAAAAATAAGAGAATATTGAAAAAAATGGTGTTCTAAAAATAAGGCGTATCGCTAGCGCAGACCTTTAAAAATAAGAGAATATTGAAAAAATGCGTGTTTTAAAAATAAGCCACGCTGCTGGCGCGAACCATTAAAAATAAGATAATATTAAAATAAGGCGTGTCGCTAGTGCGGACATTTAAAAATAAGAGAATATTGAGAAAATTGATGCTTTAAAGATATGAAACCTTATTTTATTTAAAAAAAACGATTTTCTTTTATTTTTTAAAAACAGTTTCTTATTAGAAAACAATATTTTTTTTATTAAAAATATGAAAAACTATTTTTTTAAAGCTGGCACGGACCCACTCATCATCGGGAGTGGTTAGTGCCGCTGGCGCATACCCACATCATCATCGGTATTTTTAAAAAGAGTTATTAAAAAAATTTGAGTTTAAAAATAAGACGTGCTGCTGGCGCAGACCTTTAAAAATAAGAGAATATTAGAAAAATTGATGTTTTAAAAATAAGCAGTGCCGCTGGCGCGAACCTTTAATAATAAGAGGATATTAAAATGAGGTGTGTCGCTGGCGCGGAACTTCAAAAATAAGAAAATATTGGGAAAATGGGTGTTTTAAAAATAAGGAGTGTCGCTGGCGCGGACCTTTAAGAAAACATAACATTGAGAAAATGGGTGTTTTAAAAATAAGGGGTGCTGCTGGCGCGGACCTTTAAAAATAAGAGAATATTGAAAAAAAGAATGTTTTAAAAAAAGGTGTGTCGTTGATGCGGACCTTTAAAATAAAGAGAATATTGGGAATATGGGTGTTTTAAAAATAAGAGGTGCCGCTGGCGCGGACCTTTAAAAATAAGAGAATACTGAGAAAATGAGTATTTTAAAAATAAGGCATTCCGCTGGCGCGGACCTTTAAAAATAAGAGAATATTCCGTAAATGGGTATTTGAATGACTAAATGCATTAAAAATAACTTTAGTGTTTCTTTTTAGAATATTCAGACAGTTAAGAAGTTGTTTCTTTTTTTAAATAATATTATCGAGTGTGTGTATCGAAATAAAAAAAAATCAGTATTTTTTTTATGAAAAATAATATCTTTAGTGTTTGTTTTTCAAAAAGAAAATATTAAATATTTTTTTGCTAAAAATAATATTTCTATTGTTTGTGTGCCAAAAAAATCAGTGTATTTTTCAATTAATAATATTTTGAGTGCTTATTTTTCAAAAAAAATATTTAATATTTTTTAACAAAAATAATATTTTCACAATTTGTATGGGTTATTTTTCTTTTTTTCTTAGTTTACTCTTTGTTGGGTAGAGTAAAAAATGGTTGGTTGTTTAGAATGGTGGCCATCTCTTATTTTGTCTAGTTAGAGGGTATAGAAGTGGGTAAGAAATGGTGTCCGTGTAATTATATTCTTAGAGGAATATGAATTATTTTTCCAACGACACCTATTATGCATGAATCGGACGCCCGAGTCAAAAGAAACACGAAAACCATAAAATGTATTAAGAAATCTTATTCCCACCTGCTAATTAGCACTTTGATGGACTTTTCTATTTTCAGATCCCCCTTTACTTTGACAACAATTCTTACCACCCTACCGATCGGCAAGGTGGGCAATTTGTTGATCGGCACCCAATTGAGGGACAATCTTGTCTTTTTACCCCTTTTGGAGTTCCTATAAAAGGAAACAGTGACCTCACTTATAGGGACCCCGATTTGTCTACAACTTTCACCACCATATTGAGAATTCTATTACACTCTTTTATACGTCATCCAAATCCAAGCTCCGACATTCCATTCTTTCCTCATCCATTATCCATTCCAACACACTCTAATGCCATTTTCTCCATCAACTACTTAATCACCCTTTGATACACATATACTTATAAATATACGTTTTCTAAAATCAAAATATCCAATATTAGGTTTATGTTTCTTTAGTGAATTAGTGGTGTAATATCCTAAAACTCACACTAAATAGGGGTGTTAGACCCGTTTTTCACTAAAAGGATCTCAAATCCTCTATTCTCACTTTAGGTTATCAACACCCACTTTGTCAAATTCCAAAGCACAACAAGTTTACAAATAAATGTAAACTCCCCTACACATTTAAACCAATTTGAATTGGGTGGGCTTTGTCTCTCTTCACCAGGTTACATAGGCATTTTGAATCTATGTCCCAGTCCAAGTTTGAAGTTATATATATTTATCATATTTTACTTTATTAATTATGATTTTCAGCATTTTTCTTTTTCACTATGGATTGTAGCGAAATATTTTCTCATACTCACTCATTATAGTGATGTCACGACTATCACAAGATTACTTACATTTATCTCCATTTTATTTGTTTTCTTGTATTGTATCATCTTGTTGGCTTGTTCGTACTCACTCATGCATAGTGACGTTGCAACTACAACAAGCCCACTTATCTTGGTGTGAATATCATGATCATATTCTCCCATGAGTATGTCATGACATGTCTTTACAATATGCATATACATCATACTCACGCATTCACATATTCACATTTATCACACACTTTCTCATGCAGTGTCGAATCCAGGATTTAAAGTGAAGTGGAGCGAAATTTTTTGATGAAATCCGGTGGTTCGGGGGCGGGAGCCCCCGAGATGATTTTTTTGGAGTTGTTTTTACTTATATTTTTGTAATTTTTAACCCTAAAAATATTGAGGTATTAATTAACTAAATTTGGATTCCTAAATTTTTCCGTTTCGGATGCGGTTGAACCTCGACTTCGAATACGATTGGTGTGTTGTCTAGGGGTGTGCAAAAAAACCGTTAACCCGAAGAACCGAACCAAACCGACCTTCGTGGGTTGGGTTGGTTCGATTTTTTTTCTCCACGGGTTGGTTCTGGTTCCAAAAAATTGAGAACCGAAGTGTTCGGTTCGGTTCTCGGTTTTATACCTGAACCAAACCGAACTGAACCGAGAACCGAACCCATGGAACCGAACCAAAAAACCGAACCGAAGAACCGAACCAAAGAACCGACCCCAAGAACCTACCCGAGAACCGACCCATGAACCTGAACCATTAACCAGAAACATTAACCATAACCATTAACCATAACCATTAACCAACCCGAGAACCAACCCACGAACCAGAACCATTAATGAAAACCGCGAACCAGAACCGCAAACCAGAACCACGACCCAAACCGCGAACCAGAACCAAGAACCAGAACCATGAACCAACCCGAACCAAACCGAGAACCGATGGTTCGGTTCCGAACCGAACCGACCAATTTTGGTTCTGGTTCTGGTTCCGTAGTGGAACCGAACCGAACCGAACCATGTGCACCCCTAGTGTTGTCTCCTCTTTTCCGTTTAAAAAATTTCTCCATTGACTTCTTATATTCACAAAAACTTTAATTTAATTCAAACTAATAGATTCACACTAAATTTAATTTCATTTCAGACTAATTTTACATTATAAACTAAATTTCACACTAATAGATTCTAGGGATTTTAATTTTAATATTCATTATAAATTTAAACATATATAAACAAAAACACATTTTATTTTGCTAAGAAAACACATATAAACATACATTTATCTCTATGAACAAATTCATATAAATAAACATATAAACAAACGCAAAATATAAACAAAATTATAAATAAACATATAATTTTTATTTTTTTTATAAAAGTTGAACTGGGGCGGCCACCCCGCTTCGGCATGGGCTGGATCAGCCCCTGTTCACATACACTTACGCATGAATATCTACTTGCACATATGAACAACATAAAGAGCATTGCGTACACAAGGAGAGACCTAAAGGTAATAGGGGTGACTAACACCTTTCGTCTCAATACCCGATACCATTTCATTCTAGTTTTGTTTTGATAATTTGGCCTTAGGCTTATACGTGAGATAACGTCTCCTTCCCGAAGGCAAGAAGGAGCGGGACATTTACTTGATGTGTGAAAGTGATGTATGTGATGGCGTAAAACTCAGAGCCTTCATCATATTTTGCCAAAAACAAATAAAAGACCTCCCAATTTCATCCATTATAATCATTCCTTGGTTTCAAAGCAAAAATCTCCCAAAAATATTGTTTCCTTACCATATAATTTCATTATTGATACCGTAATTGTTTTCTTTTTCTAAAAAAGATTCAATCCTTCAATTCTTAATCCCAGTTTTAAACTATTCTTGCATTACGATTAACGATTGATCTTAGACTCGGGTCATGTTCGATATTTAATTTACACCCTAGGTGGAACGTAATAGAAAAGGAACTTTAAATAATAATAACACTATAAGTTTTAATTTTGGCTTGAGGCTTGGGAGAAACGCCCCGCCTTAAGCCTTGTATGCCTTATTTATGGTAAAAGCTTTAAGGCGCATGTATTTTAAAACAAAAATTGTTTAGTGAAACGATATTGTCTTTTAAAGACTTTTTTTACAAACCAGACCAATATCTCATCCAAAAAAATTAAACAGTATTTTAATTTGCAACTATTCAGACATTTTTAAAGTATGTACAATTTTAGTATTTTTAATAACCTTGTTATGATTAAAAATATTTAAATATATTAAAAAAGTCCTAAACGCATTTTCATGCCTTTTTACACCTAATGCCGCCTAGGCTTCGAAGGCTTAAGGCATGGCCTCCACACCTTGGTCACACCCCACATTTAGAACCTTGTTGCTTAGTGATAAACCACTTGTTGGACGTAGGAGCTATGTCTTAAAGATTTTTTTTCTTTTTTAGGAGTAAGAGCATTTATTGGTTAGAGTCTTACAGTCGTCCTCCTTTGTGTACATTAATTATAACATCTTTATCACTCTCATCTTTATCAAAAAATTCCAAAAGATCATTCCACAACTACTTCATGGAGAATCAGAATACGGAACACCATCCTTAGTCAGATATGATGGCTATGATGACCTAGATAATGGGTGTGAGATACATTCTTAAAGTCGAGGTTATAAAAATAAATCATAAAAGGTCTTGTTCCAGTGATGATCTTGTTCTAAAATAGTCACAGTATCCAAAAGTCTAAAAGTCTCCAACCATTGGTTAAATAATACATGAACTAGTATAGATCCCTAAAGATTATTAACCTACTTTGGGGAAAATATTCCATTATGTGGGTGCTCCAAGATAAACTTTGTATTTGAGAGAAAATCTCTATTCTCGTTAATAAGAGATTAGAGAGTGAAATATCATATCATATATATATATATATATATATAAGAATAGTTTGTTACAACTGTTACAAATAGAGTACAGCTGTATAACAGTCTGCCTAACCATCTAAATAACAACTCTAATATTACTTCATTACATCCACTTACAAGTTGTTACAAACAACTGCTAAACTAAATGGTTGGTTATCATCCCCCCCCTCAAGCGAAAGGGGCGGGGGAACAACACAGAGTTTGGACCATAAGGACAAGAACCTTGAGCTTGCCAAATGCTTGGTGAGAGGATCTTCTATCTGATCTTCAGTTGAAATATGATGTAGAATAAGTTATTTTTGAACAACTCGATCCCGAACAAAATGCAAATAATCTCTATATGCTTGGTCCTAGCATGAAACAGAGAATTAGTAGCAATATAGGTAGCACTCGTATTATCACACCAAAGAATAGGAAGCTCATCATGAGGTATGCATAGTTCTTTTAATAGAGCATGAGTCCAAATGACTTAAGCTGTAGCAATTGCAAGTGCCCTATATTCAGACTCAGTAGAACTTCTATATACAACCTTCTGCTTTGTAGCAGACCATGAAACTAAGGTATTGCCTAGAAAAATACAATAGGCACTAGCACTCCGTCTATCATCTAGAGAGCCTGCCCAATCAGCATCAGTGTATGCTTGAATCTGAAATCTATCAGAGGCTCTAAGAATAAGTCCTTCTTGCATTGTTCCCCTGAGATATCTAAGAATACATTTCACAGCCATCCAATGAGAAGTAGTAGGTCGATGCATGAATTGGCAGGCCTTTTTAACAAAAAATGAGACATCTGGTCTAGTCATGGTAACATATTGTAGAGCACCAACCACACTTCGATACAAAGTAACATTTTCAAAAGGTTTATTATCATATTGAGATATCGATTTTCCAATAGTACTAGGAGTTTTAGCTGATTTGCAGTCTGACATATCAGTTTTGCCAAGCAAATCAGCTATATACTTGCTTTGGGAGAGATGTATAGCATCATTAGAATAAGTAGCTTCAACACCAAGAAAATAAGATAAGACACCTAAGTCCCTCAAGGCGAAAGTATTATGCAGATCATCTATCAACAATGAAACTTGACCTGTTGAACTCCCAGTAATCAGAATATCATCAACATAAACTAAGACTATTAGAATTGAGGTTCTGTCATAGAGAAAGAATAGAGAACTATCAGTCCTGGAAGACATAAAACCCCAAGAATGAAGTGCTGGGCTGAGTTTATTGAACCAAGCTTGTGGAGCTTGATAAGACCATACAAGGCCTTCTTAAGTTGACAAACATGATCAGGAAATTGCTTACTGACAAAGCCAGGAGGTTGCTGCATGTAAACTTGCTCTTCTAAGTCACCATTCAAGAAGGCATTTTGGACATCAAGCTGCCTAACAGTCCACTTATAAGATAAAGCAATGGTTAGAATAATTCGAATTGTTGCTGGTTTAACTACTGGACTAAATGTCTCAAAATAGTCAATACCATAAGTTTGATTGTACCCCTTTGCAACTAGACGTGCCTTATGTCGTTCAATAGTTCCATCAGCTTTATATTTCAGCCGATACACCCATTTGCAACCTATTATACTAGTTCTACCAGGAGGGGCAACTAAAACCCAAGTTCTATTTTGTTGCAAGACTTCATACTCTGCTTGCATAGCATTAATCCACATAGGATCCTTTTGTGCTTGTTTTAAGGTGCTCGATTCAATTGTCTTAACAGTAGTCAAGGAAAAAAGTTTCTTCTTCTTAGTTATCCCATGCATAGCTCGAGTCACAACTCGGTGTGGTTCAACAATCCCAACTGGAGACGCAATGACAGAAGCTTGAGGAGTTACCAACTGATAATGGATCAGAATCTGTGGTAGAAGTAGAAGTATGAGTTGGATAGTGTTGTGGAAGAGAAGACAAATTATTTGATGAAGAATAATCTGAAAGAATGGCAGGAGTATAACAGAATTCAAAGACAACAACAGATGAATTTTCCTTATGGCAAGCAAACGAAAAATGATATTCATCAAAAACAACATGAGGAGAGATATATATACGACTAGAGGTACTGTCAAGACACAAATATCCTTTGTGAATAGAACTGTAACCAAGAAATAAGCACTTCAAGGATCTATATTGAAGTTTATGATTGTTATATGGTCGAATGAAAGGGTAACACAAACAACCAAAAACACGAAAAAGGGTATAATCAGGTTGCTTACGAAAAAGAGTAGAGTAAGGAGAAGCAAACTTGAGTACTCTTATAGGCATTATGTTGATAAGAAACACATCAGTTTAAAAAGCATACTGCTAGTACCGTAAAGGCATGTGAGCATGAGCAAGAAGAGTTAGGCCAGTCTCAACCACATGGCAATGTTTCCTTTCGACCCTGCCATTTTGAGAAGAGGTGTATGGACAGAAAAAATGATGTAATATACCAGATTGAGTCAAAAAAAAAAGAAAGGATCGATATTCACCGCCATTATCAGATTGTACACATTTGATTTTCCTGTCAAATTAATTTTCAACAAGTATTTTGAATTATTTGAATACAGGTAAGGCTTGATCTTTGGTTTGCAATGGATAAAGACATGTAAATCTAGAAAAGTCATCAATGAATAGGATAAAATATCTCGATCCAGAAGTAGACTTAATGGGAGCAGGACCCCAAATATTAGTATAAATCAAATCTAAAACATTATAAGCACAAGAATTTGAAAGTTTTAAAGGTAAACGATGACTTTTGGCTAGTTGGCAGGAAGAACAAATAGCAGTTCTATTATTGGTACTGGAAATATTACAATCTGATAGAATTTTATGAACAATTTCAGAATTTGCATGGCCTAGCCTATAATGCCACAGTTCTTCTTTATTAACCATAGAAGTGAAAGTAGATACAGTGGAATTAAAAGAATTATGAAACGAACTGTGTTCTGACTTGGTAACAGGAAACTTATACAAGTCATTCTCAAGCTTGCCTTGAGTGAGAACCCTCTTCGTAAGTTGATCCTTCACACAAAAAGAGTTAGGATAGAATTCAATAAAGGTATTGTTATCTGAACAAAACTTTGCTACGCTGATCAAATTGGCTGATATAAAAGGAACATGATAAACTTTCTTAAGTTTGAACTGATGAGAATTAGAAACTAACGAATGAGAGACAAGATTAGAGATATGGAGTTTCTTACCATTACTAATAGTAACATGCTCAGTTCCTATGTATGGAGTAGCATTGTTCAGGTTACCAGCAGCCTGTGTTAGGTGATTACTAGCTCTAGAATCTAAGTACCAAGTATTATCTCCAACTGTGCTTGGTGAGGCAACCATAGCTGATACATTTCCCTGTGAATTAGTAGCGGAAGTATTGTTCTCAACTTGTCCTCCTTAAAAGGAAATGTCAAAACGATGGTAGCATGTGTGAACAGTATGTCCAAACTTGCCACATAACTGACATTGTGGTTTGTTATTTGAGTTGAAATTGTTATTTCCTCTTCCTTGGCCATTACGTTCATTCCTTCCACGACCACGAAAATTAGAGTTCTGAAAACCACTTCCTTGACCTGAGTATTGTCCTCGACCTCCATTGTATCGTTTTCCTCCTCCACCTCTGTTTTGAGAGGAAGCATAGTTCGCAGTTATCACTGATGCTTCAGCAATGGAGTTTTGTTGCTCCAATCGTTGCTCATAAGAGAGGAGCATACTCTGAACAGCCTCAAGAGAGATTCTATCATCTCTGGTGTTAATTGCAGTAACAAAAGCATTGTAGTTTGCTCCAAGACCTGCAAAGAGGTTCATAATCTGATCTTGCTCAGAAACTAGTTCTCCAACGGCAGCAAGACTATCTGTGATCCCTTTGATCTTCATCAGATAATCAATCATCGACATTGAGCCTTTTTTCATAGTTTGCAACTCAAGACGAAGTTGCATAACTCTGGCTCGTGAAGAAGAAGCAAAGATCTTCTCAAGTCCTGTCCAAGCAGAATGAGAAGTTGAATGTGCGATGATTTGAGCCATTATTTCTGGAGTGAGAGATGAATAAATCCAGCTTAGGATCATCCGATCTTGACGCCTCCAAGCCACAAATTCTGGAATTCGATCCAGTGCTTAGAGTACGATAAGGACAAATAGAGATTCCCTCGATAAAATCTTCAAACCATTCACAAAAATCACATTGTCCATTTGCGATTTCCATAGAACATAGTTCGATCGATCCAATTTAACTGAAAGAGAATGATTGATCATTTGTGAACCAGAAAAAAAAAAAAAAAAAAAAGAAGCAGTCGATCCAAGAGAAAATGAAGAAGCCATGGATGAATCGCAAGCAAGAAACGTGGTTGGATCGTAAGAAAGCCCTAGAAACCCAGAGAGCTATGATACCAAGATAAACTTTGTATTTGAGAGAAAATCTCTATTCTCGTTAATAAGAGATTAGAGAGTGAAATATCATATATATAAGAATAGTTTGTTACAACTGTTACAAATAGAGTACAGCTGTATAACAGTCTATCTAACCATCTAAATAACAACTCTAATATTACTTAATTACATCCACTTGCAAGTTGTTACAAACAACTGCTAAACTAACTAGTTGGTTATCACTCCAAACCCAATCTTTATTGTGTACCATGTGGTTAACCCATATGTCCTTCCAGTTGTTAATCCATTTATTCCCAATCTTGCATAATAAGGGGATAATCCTGTCATTTAGCTCGTTCATGTCAACCTTTGAGATGATCAAATCAATCAAAGCAAGGGGGAATTCAAAGTACTTTATCAAAAATTAAAAGGAGTTAAATTGTTAGAAAATATTTTGGATTACAATCACATGTAACCTTATCCAAATGCTCAATTGCTCGAGAAGTTAAATATGCCACATATTGAGAAGTTCAGTGGAAGTTGACCACCCTTAGTCCATATGAGAACTATTACCAAATCATGAGCCTTCTTGGAACCACAAAGGATATCATGGATCAAATGTTCCAATGTTCTCTTAAAAAAGTGCATTACAATTGTGCCTTTCCCTTGAAGAGTTCAAAATTCTTAGCTAAAAGATTCTTGCACGAGAATTTATGGTGCAACATAAATACAATGCCAAGGTGAAAATCCCTCTTTTCTATATCTAACTACTCAAATAAGACATTAGATAACCAATAAATAATTTTATCAGCCTGTGGAGATAAAAGGAAGACATGATGACTAATTGCCCCCTAGAGATAGAACAAGTTAGCATCGTGAAGAGAAATTGTATCCCCTACATTAAAAATATCATGGGTAGACAATATCGCTGCACCAGGGAGGTCAGAGTCAATATTAAATATTAAAGAAAGCTTCTTTAATGACCCGCTGACAATCGGACCTGAACCTAAGAAGGTCTCTGGGAGTTTCACACATCAAGGGCTGAGAAAGTGGTGTTAACAATCAATAACATCTCCACACTCGTAAATCTTCTTGGGCTCCTAAAATATTTCCTCCCATCCTTACCAAAAGGTATACTCTCATATCTATGCGCACTCTCTAAAGTTGAGCAAATATTTCAATTTCACAATCTTCTCAAATTATTAGATCCCAGACTTCTATATGCTCCTTTACCTCGACACTTCAAAGAGACTCCCGTTGCCCATATCACCAAATCCATTGTCATGATACCGAGACCAATGGCGACTCCTTTAAAATTCCATAGAAAACCTCATCGACAAAGGTATCATTTCACCTCCCTCGGTAACAAATCCAAACACTACCAAAAAGCCCAACTAAATCATCAACGCAATTCTCACCAAAATAAATGAAGACTTTGACCCTTTAAGCCAAATCAAGAAAAAAAATATCGTTTACTCCTATACAATATTTTCTAACCGCTATCAAACCTTGCCTTCTTCCCCTACTTCACCTGGAAACAACCAATTATCACTCCCTCAGCCTGATGGTGTGTAAGTGGATTAATTTACAGTTTGGACCAAATATTAAACGTAGAGTATAAACCTTCTCGTTGTGTCCTTTATCAGTTGGAAGGCTTTGAAAAATTGGTCATTATAGACTTGTCCCTTCGATTTCGACCCTCCAACTATGCTAAAATATGCAAATTTTACATGAAATTTCAAATTTTGGCTAAACAATCTTGATGAATGCTTTGTACACCCGAAATATTTCCATCTCGACAAAATAATCGAAGTTTTAACCGAAAAAAGAGAAGAATCCAGAGAAATATGTAATCCGTTTATCCCTTCTTACGGAGATGAGCCATGAGGGTTTGATGGTTCCCCTTGATAATAATTTGTCCCCAATTAAATAATATCTATATATAGATTCCCTTGAGGTATTTGAGTTTATCGATCTCTTCACTAATTAAAAGACCAATTCCATTAGATCACGTGGAGACTCTAAGGTGTTGTTTATTGTTATAGATTATATATTTTTAGGACTTAAAATAATATTGATTATGAATATAGGACAATAAATATTTTTTTTTATTTTTACTTCTTATTTTTAAATTAAAGGGACACGTGGCATGCGGTGATTGGTTGACATTTTATAAATATGGATCCGCGCCAGCGATTTTATTCAAAAATAGGGACTAAAACTATAAATAAAATATTTGTTGTCCTATATCCAAAATACATATTACAATAGGTCATAAGTTTACAAAGCCCCTTATTTTTACCCCTTAAGTCTGTATCTAAACTATTCAATTTAAGAGATACTCAATAGTATTTATTTTTTAACTGTTTAAGAGGCTAACGGCTATTTTTGTCTTTGAATGATTAAGAGGTAAATGAACCTCGAAAATATGAATTTGAAGTCTAAATCAGTCTAAACACATTCATTCAGATGTCCATTCAAACATAAAAACAAACATATTTTTCAGATTCAGATTTCAGACTTCAGCTTCAGTTTTCAGATTTCAGATTCAGATGGAAAAACAAACGCAACCTTACTCATGGATTGTGAATTTTCTCGACTAGCTACATCAATTGACTCTCCTGGTCTCTAATGTTGCATTATTTCTCTTGTGGAACTCTTAGTTGAGATAAATGAAGTAACAGTCACCCTTGAGATTGACAAAGAAACTTGATTTCTCATCTACCCTTCATCGATAAATCATATGATCAAGTATAGACCAACTTCAAGAATCTATTTTATGCATTAGATATCATACATAGACAAAGGAAAAAAATATTTAAGTAATTGTCCATGCTATAAATGAGTTGAAAAGGACTCATAATAATATCACTCTATTGAGTCTCTACATCTCCTCAGAGCTTCATAGGTTTGCATTATTCATGAAAATTTCATAAGTTCAGTTTTGTAAGATAGTCAATGTGATCCATAGAAAATAATTATTTAAATTCCTTGCCAAAACATATTGAGTCTTTAACTAAGAAGTCATCGGAAAGCTTTATCAACTTCTACCAAGATTCACTCATATCGAACCTCAAGTACACCACTTAGAAAAAGTATAAGACTTAGCTAACTTAGATCTGCACCTTGGTTAATTGTTTTCACAATTAATTTTTATAAATTAATCGTGTTTGGATAAATTGTCAAATACACTATGCAAATATACTTTTCATATAGAAAAATCTATTTTCTTAGAAATTGCACCTTTTACGTGTATTTTTAGTATGGGTGTTCTTGATTGGGACAAACATAATTAGGGTTTTGCCAAAACTTATTTTCAAAAAAATTCAGCCAAAACTGGACAAAATCCATGGACAATCTCATAGGTTACTTCATTGTAGCAACGCATTGATTCCCTTTAGTGAAAGACCTCTGTAGGATGCTTTTGTCCTGTTCTTTATTTCCTGGAAGTTGGTGTGAACTAGTTACTTTAGGATCACCACAATGAAGAATTTTTGCGCGCGGTGATGCCATCAGCAACAGCATCTGGCAGCGCCTAAAGCACCTTTTTTGTGAGATCCTTCCTTAAGATCATCTTAGTTTGTGTACCAAGTATACCTTTTCAGATGACTTTGGCTAGGAAGCGACTACTTGACACCATAGGAGTTTGACACCTAACATATTATCCTCCTAAATACTTTTAATTTAGGGTTATATAGTTATGTATTCAATACTCTTCCAAATCAACCGTGAGAGCTTTGAAAAATATTTAGATGATAAAAAAATATTTAAGTTTTTAAGAGAAATATTTTCCATTCCTCTTCTTTGAGTTCTTCAAGCCATTGCGTTTGGGTTTTTCTTTGAGAAATCTGTAGAGATTTATTTAATCATCTTTATGTTCAAAATTAATTTTCTAAATTTTTGTCCGTGAGTAGACAACTTCCCTTCTTTGGCTTAAACATTCATTTTGGGATTTAAACAACCATACCCTTATAATACACTAAACTAATCTTTTAGGATTCCCTTAAAAAACCTTGGTGTAGCTTTTTTGGTTGCTTGAATGCTCCATTCTTAGAATAAGTTTCTTAAAATTTAAAGGAAAAAAAATGGAAAAATATTTGATGACATTGATCGAGGACCAAACTCGATGGCGATTGTATATCGTTCTTCAACTGTTAGGGCTCTCCTCGGAGGATATGGCATGAAAGATTTTCTAGTTGGTTATAGAATTGTGTGGCTGTAAGTCTTTGCCTTTTACTTGTCTAAGGAGCTGTGGAAAATTCTACAAAAAAAAACTATGAAAGCGCCTCCACCGTTAAGCACTCTAAGGGTCAACAATTGCTAACCCGTTTTAAACTTCTTACCATGAAGGAGAATGAAACTTTTATGAGTTATATTCCAAGATTAATGACATGGTTACCTTCGTCTTTGCTTTATGGAAGACCACCAAAAAGGATATAATAATTATTGAGAAATCCTACGGTCTCTCCCTGTGGCAAAGTGGATGCCAATGATGAGGTTAGAGCTTTACTCACAAAGCCAAAGCATGTTGATGAATTATCTCTATCTCTCCAAACCTATGAGGAAAAAAAATTTATTGCCAATGAATGCCTCCTAAAGAGAAAAATCTATCTTTTAAAAATAAGAAGGCGTATCCTAGTTTTATTTTCCTTGATGTTAGTGATGAGGATATGGAATTTCTCACTAAAACGTTTGCCAATACTTGGCAAAAGATATTTCATTCTAAAGGAGCTCTCAAGAATTATTCGCCTAGATTTGAAGTTGGTTAAGGAAGTGGAGATAAGAATGTTGAATCTCTAAGACCCATTACGTATGTCACTTATGGTGGTTAAGGATATATTTCAAAGCAATGTCCGAAGGATATGAGTTAAAGTGGTGGGAAGAACGATTATCAAGCCACTTTTAGTGATGATGACTTGGAATCAGATGATGACTCTCAAGGAAGTATATATTCTGCTTTTACGGTGATGAGTTAGATGATTTAGAGGATTTTGGTGTTCCTCAATCGATTAGAGAAGAAATGATTATTTCTAACACCTCTTTGAGTATTATTAAGAAAGAAGAAAATGATCTTCAATATGAGTATATCAAGATTTATGAGGAATCCATAAACCTTTAAAGGCAAAATATAGAGTTGTCCACTATTCCAGCCAATGTTGAAAATGAAAAGGTTATGGTGAGTCAGAGTAGTTTGAGCTATTTTTATTCTCAACGTGTGGTAAGTAGCGAACCACATTTAAAGGGTAGTATCAATGACTCTATTCCACTTGCGGTTGAGTTCCATAGGAAATACTTAAATGAGAGAGTGAAAAATCAAGGATAACATTAGAATACAAAATTTCATTATTTGAGAGCGAACTACTATTCGCATCCATTCTAAAGATAAATTTGGTGGATAGGTCTTAAAAGTTGGATATGATGTTTCATGAACCCATGTAATTCACTAAGGATAAACATGGTTTAGATTTTGTTGATTGTGAAAGCTCTTCATCTAGCCAAGTCGTTTTTGCATCGCAATCCATCTACTATTGGTAAGATTCTGCTAGTGTTGTATTCGAAAAAACCAAAGTAAGGTGACGTTTATGTGTTCCTATTACAACAAAGTGGGACACTTGAAATATTTTTGCCTTAGACTTAGGAAGCAACAAATCAAATGCCCCGTCAACCCAATTAAAACAAAACCCTATAAGTGTACCTATTTCCATAATATAGGACACCTTATAGATTTTTGTGTTTTTCTCCAATCCTCACTATATTTAGGTGACTTTAGGAGTAGAAAAAATGTCAATAGGAAGGGGAAAAAGAAGGTGAGACCCTCAAAAAGGTTTCCAAGAGAGAGGAAAAGGAAATAAAGGTTGACCCTCCAAGGGTGGTTTCAAAATACAATCCTTTAAAGATTGAATATAGATGGATTAGGAAACACGTCATTAATAGAGCGGAGTCAGAAACCTTAGGAGATCGTGCTAGGGAAAACTCTTCATCCTCTCCAAAGTAGATTTGGGATTTTTTTAGTGCTTTAGAGTTTTAGTTTACTCTTTTTTATAGGCATCTTGATCTTTTCAATCCTCTTATTCTTTAGATTATATTCTTTGTTTTGTTCATACCATTAGACTTTAGCCTTGTGCAATATTGGTATTATATGCTTGTTAGGTATTATTTTATCCCATGTGATTAGATGCAAACCTACATGATTAGTTATTAGTAGAGTATTTTTCACAACTTATGCACTTTACACTTCACAATAACTTGAGCAATTTCAATGAAAAATCTAATTAAGGGACTTGTTTTCTACTTTTATCCGAAAATTATAAGTTTTATGTGATATTTTGAAAAGGGTGTCATTGTTAGTGCTTTTGTGTATGAGAGATCTTTATCATCATGGTGTGAGTTAAAATACACACACACACACACACACACACACACACACACACATATATATATATATATATGTGTGTGTGTGTGTGTGTGTGTGTGTGGAGAGAGAGAGAGAGCAAAGCTCCTATACTTGATGCTTCCTACATCACACCTAGTTTTAGGCCCTAAGATTTTCAATTTTTTTATTTTACCCATAGAGTTAACCCTCAAATCAACGCATGTCCAAAAAATTAAGTCAAAATATAATTTCTAGCTATTTTATAAAAAATCAACAAAAAACTACTGAAAATGCCTTATTTATAAGGGTCTGCGCTAGTAGAATTTTGTGAATTTTTTAAAAATATCTAGAAATGTATTTTGACCTAATTTTTTTAACATGTGTTAATTGAAAGGTTAATTTCAAGGAGAAAATAAAAAAAATTAAAAAAACGGTTTCTTAGGGCCTAGAACAAGGTATGATGTATAAAGTGTAATGTAGGACAGCCTTCCTCTCTCTCTCTCTCTCACTACACACACACACACACACACACACACACACACACACACACACACATATATATATATATATTAAATCATGAGTGATGATGTGGGAAGGGATACAACTTTGAGATTGTGAGAACTACCTTATATTGACAATAGTTCCCAAACCTTTGTAATGAATGAGCAAAAGTCGTCACATGAAAAATTTACGCAAAAAGTGATGTCTCAAATATTTTTATCTATCCAAAAATTGAGTAACATCAAGGATATGAGATGCAAAAATATTTTAACCCTGAATCCCTATTTGAGGGAGAAAAAATGGTAATTGAAAATTTTATTTATTTTCAAGGGAAAATGAGGATTTCTCTTTGTTGCATAAAGCCAAAAATTTTAAAATTGAGTTCAAACATTAATCTTCATTCTTGATTACTCTATTTTTATGTGTCTTTAATTTGACCTTAATCCTTTGAATGATAAATTATTCTTTGTATAGAGTATTCAACACAATCAAAAACCGTTGTATGGTCTTTTGAAGCTTGTTTGATCATTCTAAATGGTATTTTAGGGATTAAAATGCGTCTTCTTAGAGCTAAGAAATTAATTGTGTACATTTACTTTTATCGGTGATGTGTTGTGCACATATTATTTTTTCGGGCTAAGTCTGCGACCTGTGTTACCAGTACTTCGCTACAACAAAGCTTTGAGACTGGCGATATACCATCGATGCAGCGAACGCTTATGGGTTTGTTAAAGATGCCCACACTTAGAATATAAGAATTTTACCCACTTTATCTTTTAAAAACCTCCTTCACCTTAGAACTCTCATTCCTTCCTCCAATTTTAGCATCTTAGAAGTTATTTTTATGTGTTCTCATCATCATTCTGGAGGCGAATCATCATTTTGGTGATTTTATCTCTCCTAGATTTTCATATTTTCTCCATTGTTAGAATTAGGGTTTAATGTTAGTATTTTCGATGAATTTTGATGATTTCTTGTCTATGAGTGACGAATTCTGCTTGTCTTCAGATAAGAATGATTCGCTTGAGTAGATTTTAGTGTATATAGCTCTATTTTACTCATTTTTATGTGTTTGTCCACTCTTGTCTGTATGTGTTTGAGTTGACGAGCGTATAACATCTTGTCATTCATGTGACCCGCTCTCGTACTTTTTCAGTATAAGACCCTTACTTTATCTTCCGATTTTATAATTTATCATAGGATTTTTTTTGCTTTGTTGTCTTGGTGTGTGTGATTTTCAGGCTATTTTTTATGACTTTGAAATATCACTCACGTGCCTCGACTTCCTTCATTCGTTCCAGATTTAATGAGCTCTTCTCTACACATTATGTGCATTAAGAGAGATCAATTGATTTGGAATCACTTTCGGATACTCCTATGCATAATTTTTTGAAGAAATGAAAGTGGACTGAAGTTTGTTCTCAAACCTAACCATGTTACCCCAACATAGTGGGAGAATTTTATTTAGTTCTTATGGATGGGAAGGATCACTCTGGCCATAGGGTTTTATCTACGAAACTAAGGGGAATACTTATGCAAATTTTTTCGAGTATATAAGCAACCACTTTAATGTCTCGGTAAAATGATGTCCCAAATTTCCTTACACATCGTCTATTGGTGAACCGTTCCATCGGGATATGATTACTTTTCTGAATCATAACCATTATCTGTCTTGGACTGGGTTTAAAAATGCAGGGTTATATGGATTCACTTGTATCTTAAGTCACACACACAAAGATTTAATTTTTACCCAAATTTTAAGTTGATCAAAATAGGTGTGCATGCAAGATAATATCCAAAGAAAAAATATGCCAAACCAAAATCAAACCAAGCAGAAGAAAAATATTTGAGGAAAAAATCCCTTTCGGGAAAAATCTTTTGATTCAGCACTGTTTAAGATTTTGAAAGACTCGAATGACTCACAGAATACTTAGAGATCCACTAAATATAATGAACAGGGTCTTCAAATCATCAACAGAATGCGATGCAGTCCAGCACCACCCACAGGAACTAGATATTCCCTCGATATCCACCGATCAGCCCCAGGATACGAAATCCTTTCTTCTTCACTAGTAGAGTCACAACTCCACAAATCAGTAGTAGAGAAAACTCCACAAGGGTTTGATGTAGTGTATAGGGATAGGGTTTGACAAACTTAACAAATCATTCTAGGGATAGCTGATTTGGAAAATAAAAATTTGTTTTGATGAAACAAGAAAGAGAAAACTTTTGGAATAGCTATGAAAATTCATTTTCGCTTAAAGGGTTGTAAAAATCTGTTCACAATAGTTAAATTTATAGAAAATGTGAAAATCGAGGCGACGAGGTTCGTTTAAATGAAAGTGGGACTTCGTTTGAACGAAAACCATAGTTTCATTCTAACAAGGTCCATTATCATTCAAATGAAATGCCTAGATCGTTCTAACAAGCTTACAATGAACTTCTAACGGGTCCATCTCTGTCTAATAGAGAGACCTCATTTGAAGATCGTTATAAGTTCGTTTCACCAAAAAATAAACCTCATTCTAACGAACTATAGAAGTCGTTCTAATGAGATACCAGCGTCGTTTTAACGAGGTAGGATTTTCATTCTAACGAACCCAGAAAAATTAAAATATTTTATCTCAAAATCCATTTATAAAAATGCCTCATTTTAAAAGAAAACATACTAGAATAAATTTGTCTAAGTTAAATCAAAAGCCTAAATGTCATAGACCTTTATATTGTGTTGTGACGGTTTCAACGGCTTGAACTTCAGAACGTTGCTCGATCACTAACATGTCTTCCTAGATCGTGAAAGCATATGTGGATGTACTGTTTGATTTGTAACGAAATATGTCAAATTATCTAAACCATGAGAAATTATAAAATATCCCTATTATAAATCTACCCCTTTGGCTACTGAGATACAAAAATAAAAAAGAGAATCAAATTAAAACCATAAGACAGTGTACTGTTAATGCCCTCCCAAACCCAAAAATGGAAAGACATTGGATACTTTGCCTTCAACTAAAATTCTACATCTTGTGTGGACCATGATATCATCATCAAAACGGAGGAGACCTACACTCAAGAAATAAAAGAATACCGTGACGCATACGAGAGTTTAAAGAAAATAAAAACTCCCCCTCAATTTGTTCTCCCCTTTTTTGTTTGTAATAAACCAAGGGTAAGAGACTGAGCATGAATAATATGCATCACCCTAATCCAAATGAAATAACATCATAAAGATAATCAATTAAGCACATGCGATGAAATTTCGAAGAAGCATAACAACTATTTTTGATTTTTTTTTCAAATTTAATCAAGTATAAAAAGTATATGTATAAAAACTACATATAGCTACAAATACATCACACGAAGTAATGGCACTAAAAAGTACAAATCATGAAAGCGGAATGTAACTCTATGAACATTTTTCATAGGCAAATCAACATAATCATTCATAACATAGGCGCACGAAGTCAATGAGAAACTTCTAAAGAAAGAACTTCATTTCAACATTAGGCGTAAGAATGTGAACAAGATGAAAGTGACTCGACTTATGCAATATGCGATGAATTTATGCTTCTCAAAATAATAGTGCCAAACTACTTAATTCTTTTCAAGAGAGTCTGTTGTGCAAACTCATTGATCTTCTACTTTATAACACCCTCAAAATCTCACATATTTAAGAATTCACTCTCAAAATCTCACATGTTTATTCACTCTCAAAATTTTGAAGATACCATAATGCTCATAAGTAGTGAAGCATCAATGACAGAAAAAAGGGCCTTGGAACTTATGTTTTTTATGTGTCGTTAATCTTTTAGGCTCTGTTGAAAATGTTGGCTTTTAACGCAAAGATATTTTTTTCTTTCGTAGCCCCTTTCCATTGCTTAACATAAAATATTTTTTTTAGAAAATGGAATTCGAGCAATGGTTCTTATAAGCACAGCTTATCTCTAGTACATTTGGATTATTATTAAACACAATTGAGATGAAAATGACTATTCGACGTATGACAAGTAAAATGCTAAAAAATTTTGTGCATGTGTGCAATAAAGGTGATAAAAAGTCTAGCATAAAGAAAGTCATCATCAATGAACAAGTCATGCATTATTAAGCATGCTAAAGAAATGAAGCCATGTATCAAAACGCCATTAAAAAGTCACATGAATGGATGGAATGTAGGGGTTATTCGAACATCTTAAATACAAATCCATATATGGTGAAAAAATAAAATACAAAAATCTTTTTGTCTTTTTCAAAAAATTTATCAAAAATAAAATCTTTTTGGAATTTTTCAAATTTGTTCTTAAAAATTGAAAATATTTTTGGATTTTTCAAGATTTTTCAAAATAAAAGTATATATAAACATAAAAATACATAGAAATATAATCTAGCAATATGGACAAATGATGTGAACATGATAATCACCCTACACTAGATAGAGGTCATAACCTCAATCATTAGGTTGAGAGGAGTTCTCAAAAGGAGATTCTCTGAAATTCCTCGATCAAACTTTAAGAAGTTTTGACTAAAAAATCCATTTTCTATTGAAAACTTTCAAAATATCTATAGTGATGTGTGGGAGCATGTGTGGAACCATGAATTAGAGTGCATAGGGAAACATGTGTTGAAATCATATGGGAGCATATCGGAGAACAAGCGTGTGTGAAACTTTCCCTAGCTTGAAATAAAACTCCATAAGGTGATTTCATTGTTTGCAATGGTAAAGATTAAAAATAGGCTTGGGTCTACCTTTGGTCAATATGTCAAGGACACGCTCTCTTTCATGGGTTAGGTTGAGGCCCATAAGGATCCATCACAAACTTGAGAACCGATTCTCGTGTGGCATGAGAAGTGGATGCACCATCGTAACCTATTCCTTACCTCTCGTTAAAACCTAACATGCAACCGAGGAACATTATTCCAACATTCTTCGATGTGTCCTTTATAGTGACCTTGACATCCAAGGCACATTTGAGATCTTTATCAAGTTGGAAAACGGCTTCAAGTTTTCCACAAGTCTCCAATGAAGCTTGAAGACATATCTCCAATGAAGGTTCAAGTTTCTCACGAGAGTCCAATTTATAGAAAACACAAAAGTTAAGGCGACGAGATTCATTCGAACAAAAATGATACTTCGTTCAAACGAAAACCATTGTTTCCTTCTAATGAGGTGCATTGCTTTCAACGAGCTTCCAACAGGTGCAACTCTTTCAAACAGAGAGACTTCATTTGAAGCTCGTTAGAAGTTCGATCCAACGAACTCAGAACTTTGTTCCAACGAAAAAAACCTCGTTCGAACGAACTATAGAAGTCGTTCTGACGAGATACCAGCCTCATTCTAATGAGGTGGGATTTTCATTAGAACATAGAAAAATAAAAATATTTATTTTAAAATTTCCTCGTTTTAAAAGGAAACATCCCAGAATAAATTTGACTAAGTTAAATTAGAAACCAAAATGCTATATACCTCCATATTGTGTCGTGACGGGTTCAATGGTTTAAGTATCGAAACGTTGCTCGGTCACTATCATGTCTTCAAAGATCTTGTGGAAGCATATAAAGACGTAGTGTTCGGCTTGTAACGGGATACATTAAATTATCTAAACTATGAGTAATTACAAAATCTAGTTCTTACAGGATTCAATTTTTCCTCAAGATTTTTATTGTTAAGGATTTTTATATCTTGAACTTGGTAGTGTCCTCTTGTATTTTTCCCACATACCACCCCACAAAATATCTTTCAAACATGAAAAATCATCGTATATTATTCAATAGGGTGTTGATATGTATTTGTGTGTTTTGATCTTGGACTCGATCTTATCTCACACTAAGGATGAGAAGAAAACTCACGCTTTGTCCTTCGGTCGTTTGATTTTGCATTTGATTTTAGAGTTTGGGATTCCTATTCTTCCAAATGAAGTTCCAGATAAGCCTAAGTATGCTTTGAACATGAAATCCTATTATCGGTCTATTACTAAGCTTCGTGACTACAATGGATCACAAATGTAACCTCATATTGCACATCAACTGGCTTATCATCCTACCCCTACTTCATGTGCATCTAGTATATGATACTGTACTGAAATTGAGTGCCTTCCATCTTTAAGAACTCTAAGAATTAGTTTTCTTACTTTAGTTTGGTGAGTTCTTCTGTTTGTTGTGTTTTCCTACACACCTTTGATGCTTAGTGAAGAATGTCGGGGAATCCTTGCAAGTTGTTAATGATGTTGTCGTAGATTTATGCGTGATGAAGACATTGAAGAAGAAGAAGAAGAAGAAGAAGAAGAAGAAGAAGAAGAAGAAGAAGAAGAAGAAGAAGAAGAAGAAGAAGAACCTGATGTACTTTGTTATATGTTTTGGGCTTTGTTTTTTTATGTGAGATTTTTTGTATTTGACTTATATTGACTATATTTAGTGTAATCCTTGTCACTCTTAACTTTTAATGCTTATTTTGTTTTAGCATTATTTTTATATCTTTGCATGATATCTTTTTTTCTCTCCATGTGTAATTAAAATTGTTATGTTTAGGCTTATTAGTCTCATAATTACATCTTGCCTAGACTTTATTTTAATTGTTCAATCACCATATGATTCATTCTTTATTTATTTGTTTGATTAACATGTCTTACTCTCTTAGAGTTCTTCGTTTACTGTATCCTATTAAGTGTTTAGTTCTTTACTTTGTCACTTTCCATGGCAAAAATAGGAAGAAGTTTGTAATTAGGGGTAGTATTATTTCCAAAGCATGATAGTTTTCTTAGAGTTATTTGTTGCTACATCATATTTATTAAGAAGGTTTATATGCTTGAGAGGGAGTTATTTTAGATAGATATGTGTAGAGTGGTGTTAAATGAATTAACTGCCAACACTCTAATAAATTACCCCACATATTTAATCAAATATTGATTAAATGATTATCGAGTTTTACTACAATCCAGGCCCTACACGGTCTAAGATATTATTATTCGCAACTTAACATATTGCGTGTACTCTGCATTTGATGAAATACACTAGACAATACTCTAGTAATGATTTAATTTATTATTTGATATGCCACAACATATATTGTGACAAGTGGCACCATAAATATTGGACACTTGGTTCCATAGAGAACATAACATGTGTCAAGCCCACTTGAGGCAATTTTTGTTATAAAAAGAGGGATTCCCCTCATTTAGTTGGATGATGGTCTTGGGGGAAAAATAAGGAGAAGAAATATAGCTCTCCTCCCCCACGCACCTTTGGAGCTCCGTCACAGGTTTCATAGTGACGAGCGGATTTTTATAGTTTCATTATACGGTATATGGGCATTTCAGAGGCGGATAGCCGGATTTGACACCCCCTGCGCACTGAAACTACCAAGGCAGGGCGTTTACGAGGCGGCTCGCCGGATTAGGCACCCCCCACGCACCAAAACCGAGCTTTCTCCGGCGTATCATACGGACCCACAGACTACGCAGACTTTGATTCCGTAAAGACGGATACGTAGGTGCAACCAAGTGGGCTTGACACATGTCATGTAATCTGTGGCACTAGATGTCCAATATATATGGTGCCACTTGTCACAATATATGTAGTGGCATTTCAAATAATTAATTAAATCATTACTAGAGTATTGTCTAGTGTATTTCATCAAATGTGAAGTATACACAATATATTAAATTGCGCATAATAATATTTCATCCCGTGTAGGGCCTGGATTGTAGTAAAACTTGATAAATCATAAATCAATATTTGATCATGCGGGGTTAATTTATTAGAATTTTGGTGGTTAATTCATTTAACCCCACTCTACAACTTCCCACTCTATGTGATATCCATGATCAATGGGATTTTTTTCCTTAGGGCCTTGATGGATGGAGGAGCATCCATCAACATCATGCCAATCAGCATGTTATATGAGATTGGGATCTCTCAAGACAAAATAGTGTCCGTACCACTGGTGATTTCGGGATTTGACAGAACTGGCATGCAGTCGCTTGAGTACGTGAATGTGGGTATCAAAATGGGAAACTTCACTTTCCACATTAAATTTCATGTCATCAACGCCAATACAAGTTACAAGCTGCTCATAGGACGAGTGTGGATGCACACTCATGGCATAGTGCCACCACATATCATCAATGTGCCAAATCCAATGTTCGAGGTATTGAGATCATAATCAAAGAAACTCAAAATCCACCTTCTTTTGAGGAATCCCATCTGGTAGATGCAGCATTTTTTATAGAGCTCGATAAAGAGAGAAATAACTTAATGAGAAAATTAGAGGGGATGCAAGTTATTGGAGGAAGTGCCAAACAAAGGATATTTGTTCATGATCGTTTGGGATAGAGAGTGATCCCCCAAATGGCAAAGGGAAAGGGGAAAGTAGAGGAGGTAGTCAATCCCTTTCAAACATATAAGAAGGTCGTCCTTTAGAACGAAAAGTTATATATCGCTTATACGATCTGCGCGGGCGACGTTCTGGGATGAGAGCGTCGACTCGACACCGAAGTGTTTTATGGAAGATGAGTCACATATTATAGAACATGTAGAGGAACCCGAGGAGGCACCTGAATACATGAAAGACGGTCCAAGAGAGCAACTACAGGAGGTGTTAGAGATAAATTTGGGCTTAGAAGGGGAAAATCGTAGACCCATTCTAATTTTCAAGGGATTGGACCAAAATCAAAGGGAGAAGATCATTGATCTACGCAAAGAATTCACTGATGTGTTTGATTGGAAGTACACAGAGATGTTGAGGATAGATATGGAGGTGAGCTCCCACAAGATAAATGTTCTTTTGAATGCTTTCCTAGTCAGACAGTCCACTCGCACATACAAGGTTAAGCTAGACCTTAAGATAAAAGCAGAAGTGGAGAAATTATTGGCAGTAGGGTTAATCAAATCCTTTCAAAACCCCACATGTCTTTCTAGCATTGTACTAATGGCAAAGAAAGATAAAAGCCAAATTCGGATTTGTATTGACTTTCGCGACTTAAACTGGCCATGCCCTAAAGATAAGTTTCCCCTACCAAATATTGACAGTCTAGTAGATGCTACCGCAGGTCATGAGATGTATAATTTCATATACGAGTATGTTGGCTACAATAATATCGGGATGGACCCGGCGGACGCCATGAAGACTACCTTTCGCACGCCGTTAGGAAATTTTCACTACACAGTCATGACATTTTGTTTGAAGAATGTAGGGGCCACATACCCGAGAGCTATGATGGCCATCTTCCATGATCTATTGCATGACATATTATAATTCTATATGGATAACCTGGTGGTGAAGTTAAATAAAGAAAGCAAACATATACAAGGGGCGGGTGTTTAAAAGATGCCACGGGTACAAGATGAGGATGAATCCCTTGAAGTGCGCCTTTGGTCTCACTCTAGGAAAATTTTTAGGATTTGTAGTAAATAGGCAGGGGGTACAAGTCTATGAGTAAAAGAGGAAGACCATTGTGATGATACCACTGCCAAAGAGTCAGTGATAGCACAAGAGTTTCTTAGGAAAAGTGTCCTACCTGAGTAGATTTATACCAGTGCTGGAGGAGGTGACCCACCTATTTGCACCTTGATGAAATACAAAGCTAAGTGGATCTAGGAAGAAGGGCAGAAGAAAGGCCTTGAGAGAAAATCAAATAAATATTAGCATCCCCATCTATGATGATACCGCCGAAAGTCGGTGCACCGTTGCTTCTCTACCTCACCTCAATAGAGAGGTCTATAGGAGCATTGATTGCTCAAGAGAAGGAAGGAGTATACAGTCCACTATATTATTTGTCAAAATTGATCTCAAGCACATAATCTAGATTTATCAACATTGAGAGGCGTTGTTTTTCCTTGGTCCTTGTATCCCAAAAGTTGAGACACTACTTGTTGGCCTTTACAATTCACATTATCACCAAATGTGACCTTATCAAGTATCTTTTAGAACAAAAGGTCTTGGTAGGGAGAGCATAAATGTGGTTATTAATTCTATCATAGTACAATTTGAAGTGCGTGGTGCCGAAAACTATCAAGAGTCGGGCAGTGGCAGATTTGTTAGCCCACTTCCCATGCTAGAATTTTAAGCCTCCCAATGAAGAGATGCTTCGAGAAAATTTCCAAGAATGTTTAGTAGAGGAGATGGAGGAGTGAAAGATGGAATTTGATGGTTTTTGTGCACAAGGAACAGGGGGTGCAAGTGTTATCCTCTCAAGTGGAAAGGATATGATCACACTCTCCTTTAAGATGGATTTCAAGTGTTCAAATAATGACGTTGGGTTTGTAAATCACACTCTCCTTTCATTTAATCTAGAGTATTGGGCCTCTAGATAAAGGTAAGTTTTTCTTTCTGGGTTTGTAAAGCCACAGAGAGGTTGTTTCTCTATTATTAAAAATTTTAATAAAATTTGTGGGGGTACCATCCCTCTTTGATAAAAAAAAATAATAATAAAGACGCTTAGTATGAAGCCCTCATTTTGGGATTGTTGGGGCACTATGAAGAGATATCAGAGTACTATGTATATAAGGGGACTCTAACTTGGTAGTTAAACAATATAATGGGGAGTTCGCCCTCAAGCACGCCAATGGAGCACCATATAGATCCGTCATCCAAAGGCTACTGAGCTAGTTCTTGAAAATAACCATTGAGAGACATGCACTAATTATGAATAGGCACACAGATGCAATAGATACGATAGCTCAAAAATTGGACATAGATGAACCAAAAGTAACCATTACAGTACAGCGGAGGACGGTGCCTACCACAGTGAAGTCCTTATTTCCATAAGACGAACCAGAAGATTGGAGGTACCTGGTGGTGAAGCAGTTAAATACTAAAGAAGGAGAGATGAAGATGTTAGAACTGGACAACTCCCACCTACTTCAAGGAATGCTTTATTATAAGACTCCCGGGAGGTTCCTATCAAGGTGTGCAGGAGAAGAAGAAGCTAGAGAGAGTTTGACAGCAATACATGAGAAGCAATGCGGGGATACTAATATCCATCTTTATCGACGATTGTAGCGGGGGGGCTAGTGCTAGCCCACCATGAGCACGGAGGCTACTCATCTACAACAGTACTTTCTAAAGTGCCAAACCCAATTTGACCAGCCAGTTGAAGCTAACTTCATAGAATTATTTGTGGATTAAAGGTAACCTTACATAGCGTATTTGAAAGATGGTGAGTTTCCAGCCCAGCGAGCAGATGAGATTTATCTCAAAAAGAAGGTGACCCGCTTCTATCTAGTGGAGAGGGAACTCTACCGAAAAGGTTACAACAAAAAGGCATTCAAGTGCATAGCTAAAGGAGATGTAGAGAGGGTGCTGAAGGAAACTCATGAGCCCTCCCACATGGGGGGTGCTAAATTATACGATTAATTGATGACGCTAGAGTACTACTGGCCAACTGTGGAAGTTGAATCCATTAGTTATGTGAACAAATGCAAAGTATGCCAAGTACATGGAAATATGGTGCATGCCCCTTCAGTTAGTTTGCAAAGCTTAGCAGCTCCCTACCCCTTCCACACATGGGCATTTGATCTGATGGGAAAGATTAGCCCAGCCTCTCACGATAAGGCCTTCATTATCATTGATACAAATTTGTACACCAAATGGGCAGAAGCAATTCTGCTAAGGAAATTCACTGCTTAAGTGGTAACCTAGTTTATAAAGGAGTATATCATACGCAGGTTTGGTATATCCTAGGTTATCCTCACAGACAATGGGAAGCAATTTGCAAGCAAAAAGATGGCACTCCTCACTGAGAAATATAAGATCATTCACAATATCTCAATTATCTTGTACCCAAAGGCAAATGGATAAGCAGAGGCCATAAATAAGACTTTGATCAATATACTGAAGATGATGCTTGAGGAGATGCCAGGGGCATGGGATGAGAAGCTACCCATGGTGCTATGGGCCTACCGTACTTCAAAAAGAAAATTGATAGGGTTTACCCAATTCTCACTGGTATGCGGGACCGTAATTGTCTTACCGGTGGAATTAGCAGTTCCCTCAGCTAGGGTTGCTCTAAGTAACGGCCTCAAACTAGACCCTCGACATGTGAAGCTGGAGTCACTAAACGAGCACAGAGGTAAGGCCAAGGAGAACTTCAAGGTCTACAACCAAAAACTGTCCAGGGCTTACGAAAACTTGGTCAAGCCTAGGGAATTTCAAGTAGGGGACTTGGTTCTATGAGCGTCCACCCACCATCTTCGCAACATGTCAGTGTCAAAGTTCAAACCCAATTTAGAAGGCCCCGTCGTGGAGAGAGGGGTGGGCAAGTCAGGGTACTACCAGATATTAGAGTCTGAGAGCGATTGTCTTCAATCTTTTAGCTATAGGTGGCTAAAAAAGTATTATGCCTAGTTCTTTATTAAGATTCATTTCTTCTGAAAAGATTGAGTGTCCTTCTCTAATACAAAAAAGGTTTCTTGTAAATTTGGTAGAGCAGGGTCTTGTAAACAGTATACAATATGAAAGAAATGAATAACAGCTATTTTTTTTTCATTACATGATGACTCTCGCATTGTTTATTTACCTGCTATATGAGTTGGGTCCATCAGAACAACTTTATTTTTCTTAAAAAAAATGTAAGAATAGTAATAATCTCTACTAGACTAGAAGAGGGTTCATGACAAAATGAATTTTCCTCATTATACTTGGGGGTACATCCATCCCAATGGAAAAGTATACTGAGGAAAGTCCTTTCAGACATAATTGATAAATGTTTTGTGCAATAGACCAGCAAGAGGTTGCCCTCCTAATAATAATAATAAAGAAAAATTATATATATATATATATATATATATATATATATATATATATATATATATATATATATAGGGAGAGGTTCAGAAGTGAACATAAAAGATGAACATTTTAATGAACCTTAACAAAAAACACTTAACACCCCCTATGTTATAATTGGTCCGCGCTAGCGGGAACAAACATGCGTGTCACACGCGTCAGCGACAACAGACAGGCGTTTGATACGCGTGTCACACACGTGTCCGTTACCGCTGACGCGGACTAATTATAACATAGGAATTAAAATTGAATGGGTGTTAGGTGTTTTTTGTTAAGGTTCATTAAAATGTTCATCTTTTATGTTCGCTTTTGAACCTCTCCCTATATATATATATATATATATATATATATATATATATATAAGATTTATAGTGTAGAGGACAAGTTTTAACCTCTATTATTAAGAGAGAGAGAAATTACTTTATCAGTTCTCAGAAAATGTGGAGAAAGGGGTCTACCCCCCTCTCTAAAATTCTTATTTTTCTAAGACAAAAAAAGGTTCCTAAGGAAATTTTGAAATAAGTAACCTGTAGACCAGGGACAATTTTTTTTTAAAAATAGTCATTTTCTTTATTTACATTTGTGAAATTGTATTCAAAGTTTGTGGGAAGGAGAAAGGTTAACCCCATATCCTAGTTATTCCCTAAAATGAATGTGCAAATCAAATATACCCCACAATCACACGGGGTTGCACTTAAAAGTATAAATTTTCCAAAATTATGCAAGTACCCCACTATATACGGGGCAGTTCAAATGCACCAAGTGCTCACAAAAAATTAGAGCATGTCATAGTAAACAGATGCCAAACTACAGATAGAAGCAAAGCATAATGAAACCAAAAAGGGGAATTTCATTAATAAATGATCATTACTGTACATATAGAGGAGAAAAGAAAATACAAAACAAAGCCTACATAGTAAAACAAGCTATCCACTAGACAAAATAAAAAACAAATCATGTCTTGAGCGCATGTCTGGATAAGAAGAACCTGCCTCCTCAATAAACTGATCCTCCAGCTTGGCCATTATGGCCTCCTCCTTAGCATCACTAGCCTCAAACTTGGCCAGCTTGCCCTGGAGTGACTGAATCAAGCCTCTGATCTGAGCAGCCTCATACTGACACAGCTGAACCCTGGACTACCTAGACGTATAGAGTCTCATCATCTTTATGAATAGGACGCTAAGAAAAGGATGAACTACGGTGTCAAGTCAGTCCACCTAGAAATGATAGAAGCATTGGAGATTATTAAGGGCCTTGAGAAATAATGTAGTCCAGGTGCTGGTCATGTCAGCAAGTGGAGTGGGCAGGAAGTCGTGGAGGTGACTAGCGAGGGCCCTCAAGTTGAAGAACATATAGCGGTCAATATTAAGCACACTCTGAGATGTAAAGGTCTCGAGATAGTACTCCAGGAACATTTTTAGCACCTCATGCTCGTGAGTCCGAAACCTTGAAGGTAGCTCCGAACATGAGCCTCTACCTCATATCGTCATAGCTCGTATTTCGGGACTCGAGCTCTGAGAGAGGAAGAGAGTAATCCTCGTTGGAGATAGCATCACCATCTGAGCGAGCAGCCTCTGAACTCTGCTCTACCTCAGCAGGCTTACTAATTAGCTGAGCATATTTACTCAAATTAAAATAAGGAATATAGAGTCTACTTCAAAGCCCAGAGGGGTATGATGCTGCCAAAGCGAGAAGGCATCGCGTGACCCTAAATACCAGCCTAACAGAAAATGGGCAAAGTTGGTATCAATATTTTTTTAAAAATGCGAACTTTTAAGAAAGTAGTTAAAAGTAAACTAGTTCTGGCAGTCCAATACTTGGTGAGTGCGTAGCACTCATAGTATGTCCCGCAGAACTAGGGACGGCCGCCTCATTAACCTTAAAATAAGGAAGCAGGGGTACACGGGTGAGCTTACTTACACAGTAAAATGAAGAAGAAAAGGGGAAATAGAAAGGAGAAGAGGATATGACAATATAATACCTCTTTCATCGCGACCTCCCCTTGATGTTCCACAGCTATCAGAACAACTACAGCGCTAAGCTGAAAATAGGGAAACAGGTAAGCGTCAGTAAGCACTTGCATGGAAAAAGCACGTTCAAAATGTCTAAGTAGACAAAGTGTTTACTTGGGAAGTCTTATCTGAGACACCAACCAGAGATCCTATAGCGACAGGAACGGATGCAACATGACTGGGAAGTGTTAGGAAACCCATGCACAGAAAATGCAAGTCAATAAAAAATAATGTGTCACATATACCAAAGCATCCTCCTCCGGGATGTTGGCCAAAGGCTCCACAGGCACAGGAGCTGACGCATTACTAACCTGAGAACCGAGATATAGGTCCCGCAGATAGGAGTAACACGGCTCCAAATATGTTAGAAAAAACTTTAAAGTTCTCATGCACGTAAGAAAATGAGAGAAGGTCAAGTATAAAAAACAGGTGTGTGAAAAGAAGTACTTAAGAAGTCATTCTTTCATAACTCAGAACAGGCCCCACAAATAAGGGGACTTCAGTTATGCTGGCCTGAGGGCAAGAAAGATTAAAAGATGTATAAGTAATGGGGAGAACAGAAATAGCTACTCTTATAAAAGAAGTACATGGTACCTGTGTGATTATCTCCGCAGAAGTCAAGAGGGGCCTATATAGGTGATGCCTGGAGAGTTACCTTTACAGCACTCATTACATGCATCGTATATGAAGAAGCCTCACTAGCATCATCCTATGAATAGAGGAAGGATGCAAGTGTTGACAAGTTACTTGTATAGTGAAGAAAATGTGTGGAAATGCAACAAAGTTAAATTAAAATAGGTAACGGTAGAGGTGCTATGATGATGGCTCCACCAAAAATAGGGAGAGAAAAGGCCTCTACAGCCACAGGGACTATCGGAGAAACAGCTAATGAGGTAGTAACAATGGCTAGATAAAACATGAACAAGAAATGGCAAGACATGAGAATGAAATTTCAATGATGAAATAAAAGTGAGTCAAAAAATAAAAGACTCAAAAATATGTGTACTTGAATCCCCTCTAGGGAAGAAGGACGAAAGATGACTGTTGGTATAGCTAGAGTACTAGTATTGGCCTGATTATCACAAAGTTGTTAGAGACAAGCATAGATCAAGAAAAAAAAGGTTGATCCGAATAAGAATGAACAGTACTAAAGAAGAAGTGATGACCTGTGAAATAGGCCCACTAGAAGCAATGGTGAAGATTGGTTGATATGGAAGACGATGGATATGAGGCCTATTATCTATAGGCACATAAACTCGGGGGATGGGAATCCTCCCGAAAGGTGACAGGTCTAGGACGGTAACTCCAATAAGTAGTATTGTTCCCCCAGTAGTGGAAGGTCTACGTAGAGACAAGCCCTGAAAGGAAAGAAGATAAAGACAACATCGATGACATGAGGATCAATTATACATAGAAAATGATAGTAAATAGAGAAAGATAGCAGAAAAAACAATTCCAACTACCTCTGGAAGCCTGGTAGAAGAACCACTCACCGCAGAGGCAGTAGGTGGGGAAGTACAGTTAGGAGGAACAGTCCTCTGCAAACACACAAATATAAAAGCATCAAAATATGTCTAAAAAAAATACGACATGTTAAAAGAACTCGAAGGAGTTGATACTTACCTAGACAGAACGGAATGACACAGAAGAGGTCCTCATGGTACAGAAGATAGCTGCAAAGGCAAAAAAGAATGAGCTATGTTAGTAAAAGATTATAAGAAGGGAAAAGGAAGAAAGCAATAGTTGAATAGGGGGAAGTAACATACCTCTCTAGCCAGACCCAAAAAATAGACTAGCATATAATTCATTTCCCTGGGAAGGGGTGATCGAACAAGAGGTGGAGGCGAAGGATCATTCACCTTAACAGAAGAAATTTGTAAATACCATAAAGACAAACATGAATTAAATAGAAGCTATACAAGTTAGCTAAATAAAAGCTCATGCAAAGAAAATCAAGGTAAAAGACTTACAATAATTGTGCATGCACCTTGCCCATACGGGAGATGTCTGGTGGTAGGACTGCTATCATGGTGTCCTCACTAGAGGGCTCTCTCGAAACTAGCAATAAAGTAGAAGCATCAAGGCGATGTTCACCATAAGGGTCAATGGCACTCATGTAATTTGAAGAAGAATTGTTATCACCATAGAAAGGAGTGCCTTTATAATCAATTAGTTCCTCTTCAAATGAATGAGGAGAGAACAGCGAGTGAAACCCCATGAAATCCAGTTTCACAAAGTAAAGAGGAGTCATGTATAATACCTTCAATAACAAGAATGGAAATAGCATGAGGCTCCACAAAAGATAAACCCAAGGCTTCATAGCCTTGCTCGCGTACAGTCCTTTATGTCTCCTCCACTCCAAGATCATCAGGATTAGACCCTTGGTCTGGTACAAGAGAAGGAGTACCGACCTAAGAACTAACCTTCTTCTTCATCTTGGTCACCTTATTCCTTACCGACGAAAGAGGGGGAGCAGGAGAAGCAGTAGTAGTAGTAGCAGCAGCAATAGCTGGTATGAGATAGGATACTTCTACATCAGGGTGCTTCCTTTTAGAAGCAGTATAGTCTTTTACCTTGCCCTTTCCCTTGGGCTTGGCAAGTTGAGGCTCATGTTGTTTTGAATAAATGGATTCATGTAAAACTTGTGTGTGTGATATTGATTAAACCAAATTCGTAACTTTCCAAGTTAACCTTGTTTAATCGGTCTCAATATTTAACTCAATTTTATTTAGCCCTAAAACATGCAACTATGATTAGGCATAAATTCTTTATATTTATCCCCTTAATTTCGATATTTTTATGATCCCGTGCTGTGTAAATAGCTTGGAATTGTCTCATATTTATGCTACTAACCCTTTTTGGCAATTATTTCGTATTTTGTGTATCTCTTATGTGTTTTACAGATATTTCATGCAAGTTAGTGCCAAAGAGAACTCAAAACAGTGAAAGAAAACCAAGAAATAGGGATTTAAAGGGCATTTTCATAATTTTTCAGCCTTAGTATGGAGGTGGGGCCGACTACAAAGTTGAAGATCTTTCAATTACAAGAATACTGAAAAAAATGGCACCTCAATCTGAGCTACGGTGAAGAAGTTATGCCCATTTGAAGTTGAGAAGAAATCCAAGAAAAAACTTGTCAGACCCAAACCGAACCGAAGCTGAGGGAAAAGAACAGGTCTGACCATTTGTCATGCTCCAGATCCGTTAGAAAATTAGTCACGCTTTTCTAAGTGTGCCAAATTGGGACCGATCCGGATCGGATCGATTCAAAATACAAAATTCCAGAGAACCCCGGACCGAAGACGGATCGAAGTTGATGAAAATAAAAAGAACTGATCCGGTCATTAGTCACGCTCCAGATCCGTCACAAAATCAGTCACGCTCCAGATCCGTCACAAAATTAGTCACGCTTTCTAAGTGTGACAAATTGCCAGATACGGGATTTTTATTTTGTTCTTATCTTTTAGCCAAAAGAGTTTTATGTTTTGGGGACTCTTCTAAACGACCTCTAGCCTATATATTTAGTCATTACGACTCTTTTTAAGAAGATTTCATGGATGTAAAAGCTCCATAACAAGTAGGAACATCTAGGAGAAGAATTTACATACTTTGCACCATTAATTCAAGAGCTTTTCCAGTTTTTCTTCAATCTTTGATTTCTTCTCACATGGTTGTGTTCTTCAATCTTGGTAACTTTTATTTCCAACACTTTTATTACTATTTCTCATGTTTCATCTCTCTTTCCAAGCAATTAGGAGTTCATGCTATGTTGATAACGTAGTTTTCATTAAGTTCATAATGGTAGGCTAGACTTTAAAAGGTCGAGATGCATGAACCCAACCTGATGTGGTAGTTGCATGTGTATAAAATTAATCCTCTAAATTTAATGGTTTATCAAGACCGTACTGCGTAGAAATACGACAATTGTAGATCTTTGGATCTCGTTTGCTTCTGGGTAATCGGGATGCTTTAGAATACAATTCGAGTGTAACTATTGCAATACCGATTTACTCGTCCTCTGATTAAGTATGGTGCGGGCTTGAACCTCATATACGTAATGCTTGGGACTACTAAATTCTGGGTCTAATTAATCACTTAAATTTATGATTATTTTTATACCATCAATACACTAGGGTTGAGGGATTATATTCCCTTCCTATTTTCTTCATCATATATTTTAAAGTTTCAAGTCAATTATCATCAGTAATTTAGAGTAGTTGCATTTCATTCATACTTTCGTGCATTAAATAATTATTTTCAAAATTGCATTTAGTTATAGCCGATTCTCAAAACAAATCATCTTTTTGTTTCTTTTTAGAGTCAAGTCAGGGTTAACAGTCTTACCTTTGTCCTCATATTCACTCGTCCTAGTTCCTTGAGGATTCGATACCCAGACTCGCCACTATACTCCGCAAGAGTGTAGTTAAAGTTTAGGTTTTTTTTGTATTGTGGTCGGAAGCCGATAAGAACGACTAGCGTATTTACACGGACGCTCGATTTCCAACACGATCAAAATGGCACCGTTGATGGGGATTTACGTTGACTTAGGATTAGATCAAGTTAATCTCAAACTTTGACCAAAAAATTTCCAAAATCCAAAAACATATAAAAAATTTGAAAAAAAATGACTCTAATTCTTAAAAAGCCAAAAAAAAATTAAAAATAAAAATAAAGATATGAGTCTTGAGAATACCCCACGGGATAGTGACACAACCAAATTACGTTTAGATATAAGTCTTCGAGATTTTGAGAAAGAATTCGGCCCAGTGGATAGAGACCTCACTCTTGAAGTTCAATAATTTTTGACTCATTTGGTGACCTAGATGAGAAGGAGTGGAATGACAGGATAGATAAATTCATCCTTTATGAATGTTCACCCGAACCTTTTCAAAGTATGCTGAAATGTGAAATTTTATCTATTAGTGCTGAGATTGATAAAATAATTCGAGCATTTCCATCCGGTGACGCATGGTTTGTCATATCGCATTGTCACTTTCCACCACGTTCACACATGTCATTAGAGTTCTTGTATGAGATCGAAGACATAACTAGAGTATCATCCTATTTGAAGTCCAATTTATCCGTTCCCGAGTTAGAGAAAAATACAGGCTTAATGTGTCAGTCAGAATTTCAGAATGATAGAATCTTCAAGTGTGACCATTTATGTTGTGACGTGGTGGTGCATGTCGATTTCACTCACCGCATTCATTATGTGCCTCCATATGTGTACTTGTTCAATTGGGTTGATTTCCAATTGTTCAGACTTTTGATTTATGATTGGAGGATCCCACACACGAGGTTGAATAAGTTTTAGGACAGAGGTCGTCGCACCCCTGACGCATATGGGGTGATTTTTGTTGTATTTTTGAGTCATGCATGAGTGTCATATAGTGTCTTGGTGCATTTTGATAATTTGCTTGTTTTATTTCTCGCACTTATTATTTTTCTTCTTTAGATTTTAGTCCTTTTGATTGAGGACAATGCAAAAGTCTAAGTTAGGGGGGGTCACAAGTGCATTTTTCTAAAACTTCACAAATTTTCAAAAATGATCAAAAATCTATTAAAAAAAATCATAAAATTTTGAAAAATCCAAAAATATTTTTCTTCAAAATAAATAAAAATTGGAATTCAAATTTTTCAAAAATATCATTAAACGTCGGTTTAAAGTCTCAAATTGTAAAAACCCAATGCACAAAGCCGAAATTGACCAAAGATGGAAATTGTGCGTAAATTGACGACTTAACGAATAAGTGTGGAGAAAAACAAAACCCAGTGAGATATCGAGCCTATCGATCTTTTTGAGTTTATAAATCAATCCGAGTTACTTGTTAACTCAAAAGTTCTTTTCAGCGTCAAATAAAGCCATCGAGGATCTCAATTCTTTCACTTTGATCGGTTATGAAAAATGTGTGTGATATTGCCTTGAAAAATGTAGCAAATAGATCTCTAAACTTAATTCATCTCGAAACGCATATGATAACGCAATTAGTATTTTGGACAATGAAGTAGTCCTTCGTTTGTCACCCAAAAATATTGGCCAGAAAAAGTAGCAAAAAATTATCCCTTTTGTAACCCATATTGAGCCGAATAAATTTTTTCCTTTCGTTTGACAACTCGAAAAACCCAAATAGCCCGAAATTGCGAAAAATGGAAAAGTTAGAATTTAAGTCCGGAAAGTGCAGGAAAGGGGCAAGAAAAAAAATAGCTATGCTCAATAAAAATATCAAGAAAAGAAAAGAGTGATAAATAGAAAGAAATAGAAAAAAAAAATGAGCAAAAGCCCGGAAATGCACTAACGGACATCATAAGAAAATGTTCCAATTTCAATTTTTTCCGTACCACTCTCATATTACCCAATACACCGTTAGCCCAAAAAAGTCCTAACCGAGTTCAAAATTGTGAATTTGGTTACCGCGTGGAGAACTAAAACACAAAAAGATAATAAAGGAGATCAAAGATACTAATTAGAGGGAATGCTCCCGTTTCCTTATATCTGTAATCCAATGATGAGATCCGATTACCTTAAATTTTCGTCTTTCAATTTGTGTGCATGACTTTGCGTCCATTACATTTACTCTTTTTAACACGCATACCGAGAGAATAGCCATAATTCGAGAGATTTATTTGTGAGAGCATTCCGTGAGAATTTTAAATCAAAACGAATTTTCGGATGAGTAACGTAATGATCAATCGGTGGAAATTAGCGATTAAATTTCCGACTTCGCATACACGCAGTATGATTTGAGACTATTGAGCATGACTTGATGATAACTATTTTCTAGGAAAGTTTGAATTATACAATTTTTGCGCATTTTGAAAGTTCTTTGAGTCGAATATTGTGGGTATATTCTCTGCAAACCCTCACGAGACACAACTCGTCCTACTAGGGTAACCTAGGGGTTTCAAGGCTTGTAGCGTACGCTAAATGTAATTGCTTGCCCGCGAAAGAGGTATTATATCCTAATAAAAGTTTTTAAAGGGTCCTTAACTCATACTCTCGTTCTTTTACATTGCTCGGGACACGCAAAGTTTTAAGTTAGGGGGGTTTGATTAGGCATAAATTCTTCACATTTATCCCCTTACTTTCGATATTTTTATGATCCCGTGCGGTGTAAATAGCTTCGAATTGTCTCATATTTATATTACTAACCCTTTTTGGCAAGTATTTTGTATTTTGTGTATCTCTTATGTGTTTTACAGATATTTCATGCAAGTTAGTGCCAAAGAGAACTCAAAACAGTGAAAGAAAACCAAGAAACGGGGGGTTAAAGGGCATTTCCATAATTTTGAAGCCTTAGTCTGGAGGTGGGTCCAAATAGAAAGTTGAGGAGCTTTCAATTACAAGAACACTGAAAGAAACGGCACCTCAATCTGAGCTACGGTGAAGAAGTTATGCCCATTTGAAGTTGAGAAGAAATCCAAGAAAAAAGTTGTCAGACCCAAACCGAACCGAAGCTGAAGGAAAAGAACAGGTTCGCCCATTTGTCACGCTCCAGATACGTTACAAAATTAGTCACGCTTTTCTAAGTGTGCCCAATTGGGACCGATCGGGATAGGATCGATTCGAAATACAAAATTACAGAGAACCCCGGACCGAAGACGGATCGAAGTTGATGAAAATAAAAAAAAACTGACCCGGTCATTAGTCACGCTCCAGATCCGTCACAAAATCAGTCACGCTCCAGATCCGTTACAAAATCAGTCACGCTTTCTAAGTGTGACAAATTTCCAGATACGGGATTTTTATTTTGTGCTTATCTTTTAGCCAAAAGAGTTTTATGTTTTGGGGACTCTTCTAAACGACCTCTAGCCTATATATTTAGTCATTACGACTCTTTTTAAGAAGATTTCATGGATGTAAAAGCTCCATAACATGTAGGAAGATCTAGGAGAAGAATTTACATACTTTGCACCATTAATTCAAGAGCTTTTCCAGTTTTTCTTCAATCTTTGATTTCTTCTCGCGTGGTTGTGTTCTTCAATCTTGGTAACTTTTATTTCCAGCACTTTTATTATTATTTCTCATGTTTCATCTCTCTTTCCAAGCAATTATGAGTTCATGCAATGTAGATAACGTAGTTTTCATTAAGTTCATCATGGTAGGCTAGACTTTAAAAGGTCGAGATGCATGAACCCAACCTGATGTGGTAGTTGCATGTTTATAAAATTAATCCTCTAAATTTAATGGTTTATCACGACTGTATTGCGTAGAAACACGACAATTATAGATCTTTGGATCTCGTTTGCTTCTGGGTAACCGAGATACTTTAGAATACAATTCGAGTGTAACTATTGCAATACCGATTTACTAGTCCTCTGATTAAGTATGGTGCGGGCTTGAACCTCATATACGTAATGCTTGGGAGTACTAAATTTTGGGTCTAATTAATCACTTAAATTTATGATTAGTTTTATACCATCAATACACTAGGGTTGAGGGATTGTATTCCCTTCCTGTTTTCTTCATCATATAGTTTAAAGTTTCAAGTCAATTATCATCAGTAATTTAGAGTAGCTGCATTTCATTCATACTTCCGTGCATTAAATAATTATTTTCAAAATTGCATTTAGTTGTAGCCGATTCTCAAAACAAATCATCTTTTTGTTTCTTTTTAGAGTCAAGTCAGGGTTAACAGTCTTACCTTTGTCGTCACGTTCACTCGTCCTAGTTCCCTGAGGATTCGATACCCAGACTCGCCACTATACTCCGCAGGAGTGTAGTTAAAGTTTAGGTTTTTTTTGTATTGTGGTCGGAAGCCTATAACAACGACTAGCGTATTTACACGGACGCTCGATTTCCAACACGATCAAAATGGCACCGTTGACGGGGATTTACGTTGACTTAGGATTAGATCAAGTTAATCTCAAACTTTGACCAAAAAATTTCAAAAATCAAAAAACATATAAACAAATTGACTCTAATTCTTAAAAAGCCAAAAAAAAATCAAAAATAAAAATAAAGATATGAGTCTTGAGAATACCCCAAGGGATAGTGACACAACCGAATTACGTTTAGATATAAGTCTTGGAGATTTTGAGAAAGAATTCGGCCCAGTGGATAGGGACCTCTTTCTTGAAGTTCAATCATTTTTGGACTCATTTGGTGACCTAGATGAGAGGGAGTGGAATGACAGGATAGATAAATTCATTCTTTATGAATGTTCACCCGAGCCTTTTCAAAGTATGCTGAAATGTGAGATTTTATCTATTAGTGATGAGACTGATAAAATAATTCGAGCGTTTCCATCCGGTGACGCATGGTTTGTCATATCGCATTGTCACTTTCCACCACGTTCACACATGTCATTAGAGTTCTTCGATGAGATCGAGGACATAACTAGAGTATCATCCTATTTGAAGCCCAATTTATCCGTTCCCTAGTTAGAGAAAAATATAGGCTTAATGTGTCAGTCAGAATTTCAGCATGATAGAATCTTCAAGTGTGACCATTTATGTTGTGACGTGGTGGTGCATGTCGATTTTACTCACCGCATTCATTATGTGCCTCCATATGTATACTTGTTCTATTGGGTTGACTTCCAATTTTTCAGACTTTTGATTTATGATTGGAGGACCCCACACACGGGGTTGAATAAGTTTTAGGACAGAGGTCGTCGCACCCCCGACGGATATGGGGTGATTTTTGTTGTATTTTTTAGTCATGCATGAGTGTTATATAGTGTCTTGGTGCATTTTGATAATTTGCTTGTTTTATTTCACGCACTTATTCTTTTTCTTCTTTAGATTTTAGTCCTTTTGATTGAGGACAATGCAAAAGTCTAAGTTAGGGGGGTCACAAGTGTGTTTTTCTAAAACTTCACAAATTTTCAAAAATACCCAAAAATCTATTAAAAAAATCATAAAATTTTGAAAAATCCAAAAATATTTTTCTTCAAAATAAATAAAAATTGGAATTCAAATTTTTCAAAAATATTATTAAACGTCAGTTTAAAGTCTCAAATTGTAAAAGCCCAATGCACAAAGTCGAAATTGACCAAAGATGGAAATTGTGCGAAAATTGACGACTTAACGAATAAGTGTGGAGATTAAAGAAACCCGGTGAGATTTCGAGCCTATCGATCTTTTTGAGTTTATAAATCAATCTGAGTTACTTGTTAGCTCAAAAGTTCTTTTCAGCGTCAAATAAAGTCTTCGATGATCTCAATTCTTTCACTTTGATCGGTAATTAAAAAAGTGTGTGATATTGCCTTGAAAAATGTGCCTAATAGATCTCTAAACTTAATTCATCTCGAAACGCATATGATAACGCAATTAGTATTTTAGACAATGAAGTAGGCCTTCGTTTGTCATCGAAAAATATTGGCCAGAAAAAGTAGCAAAAAATTATCCCTTTTGTAACCCAAATTGAGCCGAATAAATTTTTTCCTTTCGTTTGACAACTCGAAAAACCCAAATAGCCCGAAATTGCGAAAAATGGAAAAAGTTAGAATTTAAGTCCGAAAAGTGCAGGAAAGGGGCAAGAAAAAAAATAGCTATGCTCAACAAAAATAGCATGAAAAGAAAAGAGTGATAAATAGAAAGAAATAGAATAAAAATGAGCAAAAGCCCGGAAATGCACTAACGGACATTATAAGAAAACGTTCCAATTCCAGTTTTTTTCGTAACACTCTCATATTACCCAATACACCGTTAGCCCAAAAAAGTCCTAACCGAGTTCAAAATTGTGAATTCGATTACAGCGTGGAGAGCTAAAACACAAAAAGATAATAAAGGAGATCAAAGATACTAATTAGAGGCAATGCTCCCGTTTCCTTATATCCGTAATCCAATGATGAGATCCGATTACCTTAAATTTTCGTCTTTCAATTTGTGTACGTGACTTTGCGTCCATTACATTTACTCTTTTTATCACGCATACCGAGAGAATAGCCATAATCCGAGAGATTTGTTTGTGAGAGCATTCCGTGAGAATTTTAAATCTAAACGAATATTCGGATAAGTAACGTAATGATCAATCGGTGGAAATTAGCGGTTAAATTTCCGACTTCGCACACACGCACTATGATTTGAGACTATTAAGCATGACTTGATGATAACTATTTTCTGGGAAAGTTTGAATTATATAATTTTTGCGTATTTTGAAAGTTCTTTGAGTCGAATTTTGTGGGTATATTCTCTGCAAACCCTCACGAGACACAACTCGTCCTACTAGGGTAACCTAGGGGTTTAAAGGCTTGTTGCGTACGCTAAATGTAATTGCTTGCCCGCGAAAGAGGTATTATATCCTAATAAAAGTTTTTAAAGGGTACTTAACTCATACTCTCGTTCTTTTACATTTCTCGGGACGCGCAAAGTTCTAAGTTAAGGAGGTTTGATTAGGCATAAATTCTTCACATTTATCCCCTTACTTTTGACATTCTTTTGATCCCGTCCGGTGTAAATAGCTTCGAATTGTCTCATATTTATGATACTAACCCTTTTTGGCAAGTATTTCGTATTTTGTGTATCTCTTATGTGTTTTACAAATATTTCATGCAAGTTAGTGCCAAAGAGAACTCAAAACAGTGAAAGAAAACCAAGAAACGGGGGGTTAAAGGGCATTTCCATAATTTTGAAGCCTTAGTCTGGAGGTGGGTCCAAATATAAAGTTGAGGAGCTTTCAATTACAAGAACACTGAAAGAAACGGCACCTCAATCTGAGCTACGGTGAAGAAGTTATGCCCATTTGAAGTTGAGAAGAATTCCAAGATAAAAGTTGTCAGACCCAAACCGAACCGAAGCTGAGGGAAAAGAACAGGTTCGCCCATTTGTCACGCTCCAGATCCGTTAGAAAATTAGTCACACTTTTCTAGGTGTGCCAAATTGGGGCCGATCGGGATCGGATCGATTCGAAATACAAAATTACAGAGAACCCCGGACCGAAGACGGATCGAAGTTGATGAAAAAAAAAAAAAACCGATCCGGTCATTAGTCACGCTCCAGATCCGCCACAAAATCAGTCACGCTCCAGATCCGTTACAAAATTAGTCACGCTTTCTAAGTGTGACAAATTTCCAGATACGGGATTTTTATTTTGTGCTTATCTTTTAGCCAAAAGAGTTTTATATTTTGGGGACTCTTCTAAACGACCTCTAGCCTATATATTTAGTCATTACGACTCTTTTTAAGAAGATTTCATGGATGTAAAAGCTCCATAACAAGTAGGAACATCTAGGAGAAGAATTTACATACTTTGCACCATTAATTCAAGAGTTTTTCCAGTTTTTCTTCAATCTTTGATTTCTTCTCGCATGGTTGTGTTCTTCAATCTTGGTAACTTTTATTTCCAGCACTTTTATTATTATTTCTCATGTTTCATCTCTCTTTCCAAGCAATTATGAGTTCATGCAATGTAGATAACGTAGTTTTAATTAAGTTCATCATGGTAGGCTAGACTTTAAAAGGTCGAGATGCAGGAACCCAACCTGATGTGGTAGTTGCATGTGTATAAAATTAATCCTCTAAATTTAATGGTTCATCAAGACCGTATTGCGTAGAAACACGACTATTGTAGATCTTTGGATCTCGTTTGCTTCTGGGTAACCGGGATGCTTTAGAATACAATTCGAGTGTAACTATTGCAATATCGATTTACTCGTCCTCTGATTAAGTACGTAATGCTTGGGAGTACTAAATTCTGGGTCTAATTAATCACTTAAATTTACGATTAGTTTTATTCCATCAATACACTAGGGTTGAGGGATTGTATTCCCTTCCTGTTTTCTTTATCATATAGTTTAAAGTTTCAAGTCAATTATCATTAGTAATTTAGAGTAGCTGCATTTCATTCAAACTTTCGTGCATTAAATAATTATTTTCAAAATTGCATTTAGTTGTAGCCGATTCTCAAAACAAATCATCTTTTTGTTTCTTTTTAGAGTCAAGTCAGGGTTAACAGTCTTACCTTTGTCGTCACGTTCACTCGTCCTAGTTCCCTGAGGATTCGATACCCAGACTCGCCACTATACTCCGCAAGAGTGTAGTTAACGTTTGGGTTTTTTTTGTATTATGGTCGTAAGCCGATAACAACGACTAGCGTATTTACACGGACGCTCGGTTTCTAACACGATCAAAATGGCGCCGTTGCCGGGGATTTAGGTAGACTTAGGATTAGATCAAGTTAATCTCAAACTTTGACCAAAAATTTTCAAAAATCCAAAAACATATAAAAAATTTGAAACAAAAAATTGACTATAATTCTTAAAAAGCCAAAAAGAAAATCAAAAAATAAAAATAAAGATATGAGTCTTGAGAATACCCCACGGGATAGTGACACAACCAAATTACGTTTAGATATAAGTCTTAGAGATTTTGAGAAAGAATTCGGCCCAGTGGATAGGGACCTCACTCTTGAAGTTCAATCATTTTTGGACTCATTTGGTGACCTAGATGAGAGGGAGTGGAATGACAAGATAGATAAATTCATTCTTTATGAATGTTCACTCGAGCCTTTTCAAAGTATACTGAAATGTGAGATTTTATCTATTAGTGATGAGATTGATAAAATAATTCGAGTGTTTCATCCGGTGACGCATGGTTTGTCATATTGCATTGTCACTTTCCACCACGTTCACACATGTCATTGGAGTTCTTGGATGAGATCGAAGACATAACTAGAGTATCATCTCATTTGAAGCCCAATTTATCCGATTTCGAGTTAGAGAAAAATATAAGCTTAATGTGTCAGTCATAATTTCAGCATGATAGAATCTTCAAGTGTGACCATTTATGTTGTGACGTGGTGGTGCATGTCGATTTCACTCACCGCATTTATTATGTGCCTCCATATGTATACTTGTTCTATTGGGTTGACTTCCAATTGTTCAGACTTTTTATTTATGATTGGAGGACCCCACACACGGGGTTGAATAAGTTTTAGGACAGAGGTCGTCGTACCCCCGACACATATAGGGTGATTTTTGTTGTATTTTTGAGTCATGCATGAGTGTCATATAGTGTCTTGGTGCATTTTGATAATTTGCTTGTTTTATTTCTAGCACTTATTCTTTTTCTTCTTTAGATTTTAGTCCTTTTGAATGAGCACAATGAAAAAGTCCGAGTTAGGAGGGGTCACAAGTGCGTTTTTCTAACACTTCACAAATTTTCACAAATTTTCAAAAATGCCCAAAAATCTATAAAAAAAAATCATAAAATTTTGAAAAATTCAAAAATATTTTTTTTCAAAATAAATAAAAATTGGAATCCAAATTTTTCAAAAATATCATTAAACGTCGGTTTAAAGTCTCAAATTGTAAAAACCCAATGCACAAAGCCGAAATTGACCAAAGATGGAAATTGTGCGAAAATTGACGACTTAACGAATAAGTGTGGAGATTAACAAAACTCGGTGAGATTTCGAGCCTATCGATCTTTTTGAGTTTATAAATCAATCCGAGTTACTTGTTAACTCAAAAGTGTTTTTCTGCGTCAAATAAAGTCGTCGAGGATCTCAATTCTTTCACTTTGGTCGGTTATGAAAAATGTGTGTGATATTGCCTTGAAAAATGTGCGAAATAGATCTCTACACTTAATTCATCTCGAAACGCATATGATAACGCAATTAGTATTTTGGACAATGAAGTAGGCCTTCGTTTGTCACTCAAAAATATTGGTCAGAAAAAGTAGCAAAAAATATCCCTTTTGTAACCCAAATTGAGCCGAATAAATTTTTTCCTTTCGTTTGACAACTCGAAAAACCCAAATAGCCTGAAATTGCAAAAAATGAAAAAAGTTAGAATTTAAGTCCGGAAAGTGCAGGAAAGGGGCAAGAAAAAAAATAACTATGCTCAACAAAAATAGCAAGAAAAGAAAAGAGTGAAAAATAGAAAAAAATAGAAAAATAAATAAATGAGCCAAAGCCCGGAAATGCACTAACGGACATCATAATAAAACGTTCCAATTCCAGTTTTTTTTTCCTACCACTCTCATATTACCCAATACACCATTAGCCCAAAAAAGTCCTAACCGAGTCCAAAATTGTGAATTTGGTTACCGCGTGGAGAGCTAAAACACAAAAAGATAATAAAGGAGATCAAAGATACTAATTAGAGGCAATGCTCTCGTTTCCTTATATCCGTAATCCAATGATGAGATCCGGTTACCTTAAATTTTCGTCTTTCAATTTGTGTGCGTGACTTTACGTCCATTACATTTACTCTTTTTATCACGCATACCGAGAGAATAGCCATAATCCAAGAGATTTGTTTGTGAGAGCATTTCGTGAGAATTTGAAATCAAAATGAATTTTCGGATAAGTAACGTAATGATCAATCGGTGAAAATTAGCGGTTAAATTTTCGGCTTCGCACACACGCACTATGATTTGAGACTATTGAGCATGACTTGATGATAACTATTTTCTGGGAAAGTTTGAATTATACAATTTTTACGTATTTTAAAAGTTCTTTGAGTCGAATTTTGTGGGTATATTCTCTGCAAACCCTCACGAGACACAACTCGTCCTACTAGGGTAACCTAGGGGTTTAAAGGCTTGTTGCATAAGCTAAATGCAATCGCTTTCCCGCGAAAGAGGTATTCTATCCCAATAAAAGTTTTGAAGGGTCCTTAACTCATACTCTCGTTCTTTTACATTGCTCAGGACGCGCAAAGTTCTAAGTTAGGGTGGTTTGATTAGGCATAAATTCTTCACATTTATCACCTTAATTTCGATATTTTTATGATCCCGTGCGGTGTAAATAGCTTGGAATTGTCTCATATTTATGCTACTAACCCTTTTTTGGCAATTATTTCGTATTTTGTGTATCTCTTATGTGTTTTACAGATATTTCATGCAAGTTAGTGCCAAAGAGAACTCAAAACAGTGAAAGAAAACCAAGAAATAGGGAGTTAAAGGGCATTTCCATAATTTTTCAGCCATAGAATGGAGGTGGGGCCGACTAGAAAGTTGAATATCTTTCAATTACAAGAATACTGAAAAAAATGGCACCTCAATCTGAGCTGCGGTGAAGAAGTTATGCCCATTTGAAGTTGAGAAGAAATTAAAGAAAAAAGTTGTCAGACCCAAACCGAACCGAAGCTGAGGGAAAAGAACAGGTCCGCCCATTTGTCACACTCGAAATCCGTTACAAAATTAGTCACGCTTTTCTAAGTGTGCCAAATTGGGTCCGATCCGGATCGGATCGATCCGAAATACAAAATTCCAGAGAACCTCGGACCGAAGACGGATCGAAGTTGATGAAAATAAAAAGAACTGATCCGGTCATTAGTCACGCTCCAGATCCGTCACAAAATCAGTCAAGCTCCAGATCCGTTACAAAAGTAGTCACGCTTTCTAAGTGTGACAAATTGCCAGATACGGGATTTTTATTTAGTGCTTATCTTTTAGCCAAAAGAGTTTTATGTTTTGGGGACTCTTCTAAACGACCTCTAGCTTATATATTTAGTCATTAGGACTCTTTTTAAGAAGATTTCATGGATGTAAAAGCTCCATAACATGTAGGAAGATCTAGGAGAAGAATTTACATACTTTGCACCATTAATTCAAGAGCTTTTCCAGTTTTTCTTCAATCTTTGATTTCTTCTCGCGTGGTTGTGTTCTTCAATCTTGGTAACTTTTATGTCCAGCACTTTTATTATTATTTCTCATGTTTCATCTCTCTTTCCAAGAAATTATGAGTTCATGCAATGTAGATAACGTAGTTTTCATTAAGTTCATCATGGTAGGCTAGACTTTAAAAGGTCTAGATGCATGAACCCAACCTGATGTGGTAGTTGCATGTGTATAAAATTAATCCTCTAAATTTAATGATTTATCACGACCGTATTGCGTAGAAACACGACAATTGTAGATCTTTGGATCTCGTTTGCTTCTGGGTAACCGGGATGCTTTAGAATACAATTCGAGTGTAACTATTGCATACTGATTTATTCGTCCTCTGATTAAGTATGGTGCGGGCTTGAACCTCATATACGTAATGCTTGGGAGTACTAAATTCTGGGTCTAATTAATCACTTAAATTTATGATTAGTTTTATACCATCAATACACTAGGGTTGAGGGATTGTATTCCCTTCCTGTTTTCTTCATCATATAGTTTAAAGTTTAAAGTCAATTATCATCAGTAATTTACAGTAGCTGCATTTCATTCATACTTTCGTGCATTAAATAATTATTTTCAAAATTGCATTTAGTTGTAGCCGATTCTCAAAACAAATCATCTTTTTGTTTCTTTTTAGAGTCAAGTCAGGGTTAACAGTCTTACCTTTGTCGTCACGTTCACTCGTCCTAGTTCCCTGAGGATTCTATGCCCAGACTCGCCACTATACTCCACAAGAGTGTAGTTAAAGTTTAGGTTTTTTTGTATTGTGGTCGGAAGTCGATAACAACGACTAGCGTATTTACACGGACGCTCGGTTTCCAACACGATCAAACTACGTGTGGGTAAATCAAACCAATCATAAATAACTGTTGACACACAGATTTCAGGAAAAAAAACATTTCAGGAAAAACCTTTATTTCACAAATAATATTCGCAATGATTACAAGTGAAATCTGCAATGGATTAACCTCAGAAAATCCACATAGGCTGCAACCTAAATCAGCAATGGAATTTCGCAGCAACTCCATACGAACCGCAGTTCAGACATCACAGGAATACCCACGAGCACTCCCTATTGACACATCGTCACGTCGGTCCAGTACCTCCCTCAAGTGACACCTAGATTAGCAGTAGATATCTTCTCTACAATAGAAACTTTCACAAAGTTGTGTTCTTCGGTTCCAAAACAATTCATATAAAGATCGGAATATTTTGTGAATTGAAAACAAAGCTAAAACTCTCAAAGTTTCTTCCAAGGCAGTTTTCGTAGAACAGAATTCTCAGGTCTTCTTAACCAAAATGAGCAGTTTAACACCCTATTTATAAAAACGTTAAGGCGGCATGTCGCTCGAATGACAACTTCGCACGAGATCACCTGTCGCTCGAACGACTGTGAGGACTTCACAGGCAATGTCCATGGCCAGGAATCCTTCCTTGGCTTTCATCCTTTTGAAAAAGGTTGTTCTTGCAGTTGATCGTAAGCCAGTCAGGTATCTTTCCCCCGACCATCTTTCATCTCGCGCTTCTCAAACTCTGTCACTTGTAAGGAACATTTTTCCTTTCCCCTTTTTACACATTTTTCTATTATGAGATAAATATTGTCTAATGTATCCCGTGTTTCTTTGTTCGCAGTTTGTGGCAAATTTTGTTCAGATTTTGGATGGTCGCCTGGATTAGTCCAAAAAAAATGATGAGCTCGGCGAAGTTCTTAAAATATCAAGGGAGGATTTAGCCAATGCCAAGGAGGCCTACAGGACGAGAAGAAATCCACCAGTGATGTGATGGGTGTGTTGAAGATCGAGAATGATTGGCTGAAGTTTACAAATAATCAACTGAAGGCCGAAAAGGCTCGATTAATAAAGAAGGCTGAGAGATTTCCCTCAGCTAAGGAGGCGAGTTATGACAAAGGCTACACTAAAGACTTTGAGGATACCAAATGCCAGCTAGAGTTCATCTAGAAGTCCAATTTTAAAAAAGACATGGGTGTATCCTTGGTGAGGACCAACGTCCCAGCAGAATCTGACCTCTTCGACGAGCATAAACCTGACTCTCAATTGAGGCTTAAAGAGGAAGCAACCACCAGCATCCCAACCAACCAGAGTGGGGATGGGGCGTTCAAGAATAAAGTCGCAGAGGTTGAGGAGCAGGTGAAGAATAAGAGTGCTTAGTTTAGGACTTGTATTTCTTGTACCTTTTCCTTGTTTCTGTTTGTAAGGACTTTTCCCATCTTAAAGTTATTAATGGAGAAAACTTTCCCTTCATCACAATGTTGTTTAAGTGCCCTGTTGAGTTCTTTCTTTTGTTTGTGCTTACTTTTGTAGTTTCTTGTTGAGGACATTCCTTCCCTTATTGGTGATTTAAATGTCGTCCTTAGTCGATATGCTAGTTCTCAGGCTCACTAATCATTTGTGTTTGCTCGTAAGGATCTTAATAGGATAACTAGTACCTACAAGGACCAGTCAGCCTTGGTTGCTAAGTTGAAGGATGACTTAAAGGACTTAGAGGATGTGGGAGCCCTGATGCAAGGGGAAGTGAACAAATTGAGGGCTCGACTTAATGGGGCAAAAGACATTGGCAATGTTGGTGCCATACTCCAGTTCAAGAATTATAAGCTCAAGAAGAACCTTGTTGATGCTGAGGAAAGTAGCTGAAGAGCTCATGTCATGGTCATGGGACTTAGCCCCGATGTGACCAAGATTCGCTACTTATTCAAGATGGGTCCCCAAGCGGCGTGGTCAGCAGGCTACGATGAAAGTTGATCGGATGATTCTATCAAAATGGAGGAGGCCAAGAGTGTGGCTTACAAATGTAGTTAGTTGAATTCCTTGGGAATAAAGTTCCCAAGTATTCCCAACTTTAGTGCATGCACCAAGTCAATTGTTCATCATATAAGCATCCTCATTTTGGTAGCGAGGAGAAATGGTCCCTCTAGATATTGTTCCTCTTCTTTTTTCCAGAAGCTACTTGGAATCTCATGACAGTGATGATGAGTTCCGACCAAATTACAAAGATAGACGAAGAAGAAAGACCATCGAATTTCTTGCTCGTCGTCCATAGCCTATTGTAATTATTATAGTTTGTGTTGGGATTTTGTTGTAATTGATACTTTTTTAAACTTATAACTGAATGCTATAGTCAAGTTTATTTAATACCAATCTCACGTATTTTTTCACTCCTCTATGCCAAGTATGTGTAATATTTATCTTATCTTACCTTTAGGTTGTATCATTACACTACCCTAGGCCTAGAACAGATTCTGGCAAAAATGCACCTACTGTAAGGGCTATACACCTGTTCAGGATTTTATCCAACCAAGTCGGATCCATTCAGTGCCTAAGGGTCACATGTATGTCTTTTACTTGCCTGAGCAATTCATGAGGTCGTTTGTGTTTGTAATAATAAAGATTCAAAGACCTTAAGTTTAAAATTAATAAGCGAGTTTGCAATTGTAATTAAGCTAGAGTAGGTCTGACTGGCATTCGCAAGTTAATGTCAACTATGAGCCTATTACTTTGGAATAATAAAAAGCAATTAAAAAGATATGTAATTGAGCGAATAACTTGTATCTTAACTAATAACTGGAATTTAAACTACAAGCATCATAAGTTTCAGAATGAAAATTTGTAAAAACTATATATACTAAAAATAAAATTAAGAAAAAATTCTTAAAGTTGGTCGCATTCCATGTTGTGGGTATTTCTCTGCCCTCCATTGTTTTCAAGTGATAGGCTCCTTGTAAATCATCTCTGATCACTTTGAATGGACCTTCCCAGTTGATCCCTAACTCCATTCGAGGGCCTTTTCGAATTGTCGTGGATTTTTCTGAGGACGTAATCCCCGACATAAAATTTCCTCAAATTGATCCCTCTATTGTACTATTTTTTCAACTATTACTGGTAGGAGTCCATCTTGATCATGGCATGTTCCCTCCATTACTCTATTAGGTTAAGTTCAACACTAAGGGCTTCGTTCAATACTTGTTTAGTGATATTTGTCCTCGTGGTCGGTAAACCAGTTTTGAGTGGAATCCCGGCTTCCATTCCATATGTACGAGCAAAGGGTGTTTCCCAGTAGGTCTCCTCGGCGTAGTGCGATATGCCCAGAGAACATGACAAAGCTTATCCACCCAAGAACCCTCTGCTATTTCCAACCTCTTTTTTAAGTTGTCGAGCATCATTTTGTTGGAGATCTCTGCTTGTCCATTACTTTGGGGGTATGCTACAGAACTAAAGTGGTGTTTGATCCCATGATCGTCACATAAATTTTGAAAAGGTCCACTCTCGAATTGTGCGCCCTTATTCGTCATGATTGTCCTTGGTGACCCAAAGCGAGTTATAACGTTCCTCCAGATTGACCTAATCATATCAGCATTTCTGATGTTCAACAGTGGTTCTGTCTCAATCCACTTTTTGAAATAATTCGTTCCGAACAATAGGTATTTGCGATTTCCTGGTGCAGTAGGGAGCGGCCCTACGATATCCATCCCCCATTGTGCAAACGTATATGTAGCATATCTGAGAATTTTCAGTATTTTTTGCACTTTCAAGTATAAATACTTGTGTCCTTCTACATATGTGGCCACCAGTAGCCTTCTTTAATTTCACGAAAAGCTAGAGACCTTCCTCCTGCGTAGCTCCCACAGATTCCATCATGTAGTTCATAGAGAACTCGGTCGATGTCGTTTAGGTGTACGCATTTGAGGTAGGGGCCTGTGAAAGATTTTCTGTAATGTTTTTCCTCTAGTCTTATATAAAAGCGAGTAGCTTTAACCCTGATTTGACGAGCCTGCTTTTTATCGGTGCAACATGTCGTTTTGCAGGTAAGCGGTGATTGGATCCATCCAGTTTGGGCCTTTATCAACGAAAAGAACGTGCTCAAGGGCCACCCCCTTTTTAATGCTAGGCTTGGTGAGGAACTTCAATTCAATTGTTCTCTTGAGATTGGAATCTACTAATGTGCTTAGGGCCGCTAAACCATTTGCATGACTGTTGTGCCGCCCGGATAAATTATTGAATGTAGACTTCCTCAAACTTTGATATAACCTCGCAAACCACTTTGAGGTATGCTTCCACCCTTCCATCCATAGCATTGAAATCTTCACTGACTTGGTTGGATGCTAACTTTGGATCCCAATATACTTCAGGTTGATTTTCTCCATGTAAATGAGCCTTATGCGGTCTGGTTATAAATGCTTCGTACGCGGCTTCATTTTAGGAGACATCAAAACATAACATGGTCCCTTGCTCAATCATGTCACACTACACCAAATTATCACTTTTGAGCCGGTCACCCTTGTCACGGTCAATAACCGTAACAAAAAAAATACGCATTTTTTGTCACGATCATTGACCGTGATAAGAACAGTTATCATGGGCTTGTCATAGTCAATGACTGTGACAAACTTATAAACTTATCACGGTTAAGGACCGTGTCAGGTCCGTGACAAGTTTATAAGTAAAAAAAACCTTCCCTCTTCTTTTTTTTCCATCGTTTTCTATTCCCCCATTCTCTCTCTTTCTCTCCGATTTAACGTATTTTTTCTTCTCTTTCTCTTTCATTTGTATATATGTGTGTGTATGTGTTCGTGTGTGTGTGTGCATGTACAGGGGTGTGTGTATGAGTGCGCGTGTGTGTGGTGGGTGGGAGGGGGCAGGGGTGGTGGGTTTGTGTGTGTTCATTTATGTGGGGGGGGATGCATTTGTGTGGGGGGGGGGGGGTGTGTGCAGGTGGGGGGGGGGGGGGGTTGTATACATGTGTGTATATGTGTGTGTGTTGAAATTAATTGGTGTTTAGTTTAGGACTTGATTTAGGATTTGAAATTAATATTTAGTTTAGGACTTGAAATTAATTGTTAATGTTTATTGGTTATAAATATTGTTTCTTTATTTTGATATAGGTTTGAAATTGTTATTGTTAAATTAATTGAGTAGATGAATTAGATGGAGTACGGGATACACATTTGTTGGTTTGTTGTTACTGTTGGATTATATTGGACGGATGTGGTTTGATATGGAAGTTGGTTATTAAATTTTTTTTAAATACTTAATTTATCGAGTTGGTTAATTTTGGAAGTGGCACGACCACTGGATTATTGTCAAAGTGGGGGGGAGGGGGAGTTTTTGACTTTTTTTCTAAAATTACTTTGTGTCACGACCCGTTCGAGAGTGGCATGACCACGGACTTATCATAATTAAATGAAACATACCTACAATTACACATAGTGCGCATAGATACTAGCCTTCTAGTTCTTATGCGTACGTATTCAATGGCCCTTGTATCCGTTCGAGAGTCATTACCCCTATAATGAGATCTTTTGAATTGTCCTGTTTGGACAGTTTGGGACTGCATAATTTCGGTATAATAATATTCTTTGTGGCTTAAAGTTGTTACTTTTGTAGGAAGTTCTGCAGTCATGTCCTAATATTCTCTGAGTACATACTGGATTGGCAAGTGTGAGTCTTATTTCAATTGATCAATTGAAATAACACTCACACTTGAAAATCTACGTCGTGTACTTGGAGAACTATGGGGATATGCTTCCGAATTTTTCTCAAATTGTAACAATGTGCATTAGTTGTTAAGTATATTACAGAAATATGCGGTCTTGAATGGGATAGGACCACTCACCCTTTAGAGGAGATGGAGGAAATAGGAATTACTATTATAAATTGAAATTTAAAAATTGAATATAAATAAGATATAATTATCGATTGAACGGTTATGTATTCGGCGCAAGGGTGTACGAGGAAAATACAAATGTATAAAACTCAGAAATTTCATACAAGTCTCTTACTTTCTTTCGAGCGAGCGCAAAAGATAAAAACCTTGATGAAGCTGAAATGACTTACTATGGTGTAATTCAAAATATATTTCAATTGGACTATGTAATCTTCAAAGAGGTTGTATTTTACTGTGATTGGGTAAGAGTTGAGGATAAAAATGCTTGTAAAGTTAATCATGGCACCAATTTGGTCATGGTTGACTTGTCCAAGTTGAAAAGCAACGAACACGTGAGCGATGAACCTTTTTTGTGCATTTCAAAAGGTCAACCAAGTGTTTTACTCGGAGTATATCAACAACGAGCGGTGGTGAATCGTCCTACATGCGCCAAAGCATCTAAACAGTAGTGAGGATGACTTGGCTGCTCCTACCGAATATCAATCCATTTTTTATGATAACCCGAACTTGAAATAATTTTTCAATTTGTAATAAGTATTCCAATTTAGCGCATGTACTAGTGTTTTATTACTATCGGACATCGATTTAATGCTTTTAATTCATTTGTACTTGATCATTTTCACTCTTTTTATCTTTCTCTCTTTCCTTTGTATATGTGTGTGTGTGTTAAACAGTAATAAGAATTCTAATTTTCGAATTAATGCTTTTTATTCATTTGTACTTGATTACATTAGCGCATGTACTATTTAAACTAAATATTTGCATGTCTTCTTCTAATTTATCTTGAATTTGTACTAATAACAACATTTTTTATAGAAAATATCTCCTTCGGGGATTAAGGCAAGGATGATGATGATGATGATAATGATGATGTCTTCTGGGCTCGGCGAAAGCGGGGGCGACGAGGGCTCCTCGGCCCCTAGGCTCCCCAAATGGGGCAAATTGGGAATGGCCGTCGAGAGCAAGATGGAGATATTAGCTAGATCCTTCGAGATGGTAAAGACGATTATCGGCCCGGGGTACACTAGTTGGAGGGAGGTGACAAATGAGCTCAAGTTAGCTATTTGGGCGACACTACATGTAATGTATTTATATTTATATTTATATTTATATTTATATTTATATTTATATTTATATTTATATTTATATTTATATTTATATTTATATTTATATTTCAATTTAGATTTAGATTTATATTTATTCGCAACTAACATTGTATTTGTTTAACAGGAACAATTTAGCCTGGCCCTAGAACTCCGCGATTCTGTCTTGGAGCAGTTGAGGGAGCAACACAAGACATGGAAGAAAATTTTGTGGGCTCGGTACTTTGAGAAGGCCCAAGACTCCATTATCAGAATGTGTGAGTTCGTCCCGTCTAAGGAGCCGATCTCATTGGCACAATGGAAAAAGATCATTGACAATGAGATCGAGGAGCGACAATTGGCATCTCGCCAATCGGGGAGGGAAAATTGGGTGAAAAAGACAGACGTGCACGACTCCGACCGGACGTCTTACGCCGAGGTGGAGCATAGGATGATGGTAAGTTTTTATTAATCTATAATTACAAAAATATGTTACTCTGCAATATTTTACTATGCGGGCCCTGTACTAATTTTGCATTATTTTATTTCAGAGGACGGGGAGTGGCCCTGGGGGTAGGCCACATAGGCTCGATGCCTATGTGGCAATTCGAACGAAGAAGGGGTAAATAAGGAGGTGTCAATGAGCATCGCGGCCATGATTGTAAGTAATCCAACAGTTTACTTTTTGCTAATTACGTTATAATTTTTTTATTTACTTATTTAACTAATCGTGTGCTTTTTATCGTTTCAGGCAAAGCTTAAGGAAGTGCATGAGTCGCAGTCTGATGCCCACAAGGCATCTTTGTCTATGGACGCACTCAGCCAAGTGCTTGGCGCTGATCGCAAGGGGAAGACAAGGGGGTGAGCTAGCGGGTAGCCAAATCTAGGATCATCGGATTGGAGACGAGCAACACCGGGTTGGCTCGTCAGGTGGACTCGCATGACGCGAAGCTATCAAGGTTGGAGGCGACGATCCAAGATATGTTATCATTCGTGAAGCATTCGTTGGGAGAAAAGGGGAAGGGGAAGGAGAAGGTGGTGGAGGAGGACGAGGAAGTGGACGTCGATGCTTCATCGCCGACACGTGCGAACTCACCGATTGTTGATTTAGTCCCCTACTTATCTCCCGTCGAACGGCCTATGACAACTATTGGTTAGCCGAGCATGTTTATACTCGACGTAATTGATGGCACGCGGATAGGGAGGGGGTTGAGGGACCCGAATACCGTCCAGGGTATGTCGGTTCATGGACGTGCTCTTCAAGACATCGAGGCCAAGGTGCTCGTCATGCATGTAATAACTAGGAAGGAGAACTTCCCATTATGGTTGCGTGAACAATGCGGCGTGATGCATATTCAGGGGTGTCTCAATGTGTATATCGTGTGGCCTTACTTCCTCCTCAAACCTACCACGTGACATTATTTGTATTTATTTTATTTGGACACTTGGATTATATTTGTATTGTTTTGATTTGTTACATTTTGGTTTGGATATGGAATTATATATCCAATGATTTGGTGCATTCTTTCTATTTTATTTGGATATATGTTGTTTGAACAGGTATAATTTTGCTATAACAGGTACAAATATACTGTTGGGCAGTGGCAGTGGCCAAACTGCCCAGTAGATTTTTTTTAAATTCTGCCCAGATTTATCACGGTCAATGACCGTAATAATTTTTTAAAGGTTGTCGCGAGTTTGTCACGGTCCCTGATCGTGACAAATCTTTTCAAGGTCAAAGACCGTGACAGGACCATGATAATAAAACTCTACACCAAATCTTCCTAAGTTGGACTTGTCAAGGTCAATGACCGTGATAATTCTGGGGGTGACAACTTTTGTTGTCACGGACATGTCACGGTCATTAACCGTGACAAGTTCATTAAAATTGTCACGATCATGTCACGATCCTTGACCTTAACAAGTTTTGTCATGGGTAAAAACCGTGACAAACCCGTGACATTTAATAAAAAATTATCACGATCATTGACCGTGACCAGTCCGTGGTAAGTTTTATTTGTCACGGGCTTGTCACGGTCAATGACCGTGACAATTCTGGACAGAATTAAAAAAAAATATGTTGAGCAGTATGGCCATTGTCACTGCCTAGCAGTATATTTGTACCTGTTATAGCAACATTGTACCTGTTCAAACATCATATATTCAAATAAAATAGAGATAATGTAAATATTCATTCAAAACAATATGCATCACGATATAATCCAAATATAATTCAAATGTAACAACTTAAAACAATTCAATTCAAATAATATCACTACATGTCTGGGGTAAGGTTAGCTCTGAGGAAGTGAGTAGGCCACACGATATACGAATTGACACACCCAGCAATATACATCGTGCCGCATTGTCCGCCCAACCACAAGGGGGAGTTCTCCTTCCCGGGTATCACATGCATGACGAGCACCTTGGACTCGATGTCTTGAAGCGAACGTCCATGAACTGGCATACCATGGACGGTATTCGGGTCCCTCAACCCTCGCCCTATCCGCTAGCCATCAAATATGTCCAGTAAAAACACGATCAGCCAACCATGTGTCGACATCGGTCGATAGAAGGGAGCCAAATAGGGGAGTGGATCATCAAAGTTCGCACATGTCGACGATGAAGCAGCGAGGTCCACATCCTCGTCATCCTGCACCTCCTCCACCACCTTCTCCTTATTTTTCCCCTTATGATTTCCACCCAACGAACGCTTCATGAATGAGAATATATCTTGGACCGTCGCCTCCAAACGGGATAGCTTCGCGTCATGCGAGTCCACCGTTTGAGTCAACCCGGTGTCGCTCTTCTCCAATCTGATGATCCTAGATTTGGCCACCCGCGAGCTCACCCCCCTTGTCCTCCCCTTGCGATCAGCACCAAGCACTTTGCTGAGTGCATCTGTGGACAAAGATGCCTTGTCGGCATCAGACTGCGACTCATGCACTTCCTTAAGCTTTGCCTGAAACGATAAAAAGCACATGATTAGTAAAATAAGTAAATAAAAAAATTATAACGTAATTAACAAAAAGTAAACTATCAGATTACTTACAATCGTGGCCGCGACGCTCGGGGACACCTCCTTATCCTTCCCCTTCTTCGTCTGAATAGCCACATAAGTATCGAGCCTATGTGGCCTACCCCCAGGGTCACTCCATGTCCCCTAAAATAAAATAAAGTAAAATTAATATCAGCCCCACAAAGTAAAATAATGCAAAATAATATATTTCTGTAGTTAAAGAAAAATTAAATCTTACCATCATCCTATGCTTCACCTCGGCGTAAGACGTCCGGCCGGAGTAGTGCACGTCCATCTTTTTTGCTCGATTTTCCCTCCCCGATTGGCGAGATGCCAATTGTCTCTCCCCGATCTCATTGTCAATGAACTTTTTCCATTGTGCCAATGAGATCGACTCCTTCGGCGGGACGGATTCACGCATTCGAATAACGGACTCTCGGGTCTTCCCAAAGTACCGGGTCCGCATATTTTTCTTCCACGTCTTGTGTTGCTCCCTCAACTGCTCCAAGACAGAATCGCGTAGCTTTGGATCCAGGCTGAATTGTTCCTGTCCAACAAATACAATGTTAGTTGCGAATAAATATAAATATAAAATAAAATTGAAATCGAAATCGAAACTGAAATTGAAATTGAAATTGAAATATTCGTATAAATATAAATATAAATATAAATGCATTACCTGTAGTGCCACCTGAATAGCCAACTTGAGCTCATTTGGCACCTCCCTCCAACTAGTGTACCCCGGGCCTATGATCGTCTTTACCAGCTCGAGGGATCTCACTAATATCCCCATTTTGTTCTCGATGGCCATCCCCAATTTGCCATATTTGGGGGGGCGAGGAGCCCTCGTCACCTCCACTACGACCGAGCCCAGATGACATCTTCATAATCGGCATCATCATCCTCGCCTTAATACCTGAAGGAGACATTTGCTGTAAAAAAAATCTTGTTATTAGTACAAATCAAGATGAATTAGAAGAAGACATGCAAATATATACAATTACTACAAATCCAAATGAATTGTTATTGTTTAACACCTCAATTATGAATTCCAAAACAACAGCATCTAGCTCATAATATGCACAATTACTAAAAATTCGAAGCATCCCCACCCCCACACCTACTGCCCACACACGCACACTACACAAGAGTGAAAATGATAAAGTGAAAATCAATTATAATAGCAATTCAATTTATAATAGAAATTTATATTTCCTCCATCTCCTCTAAAGGGTGAGTGGTCATATCCCATTCAAGACCGCATATTTCTGTAATATACTTAACAGCTCATGCACATTGTTACGATTTGAGAAAAAATCGGCAGCATATCCCCGTAGTTCTCCAAGTACACGACGTAGATTGGCAATTGTGAGTGTTATTTCAATTGATCAATTGAAATAACAGTCACACTTGTCAATCTAGTATGTACCCAGAGAACATTAGGATACGACTGCAGAAATTCCTCTAAAAGTAACAACTTTAAGCTACTAATAATATTATTATACAGAAATTATGCAGTCCCAAACAGTCCAAACGGAACAATTCGAGAGATCTCATTACAGGGGTAATGACTCTCGAACGGGTCTAAGGGCTATTGAATGCTTACACATAAGAACTAGAAGGCTAGTATCTATACGCACTATATGTAATTTCAAGTATGTTTCATTTAATTATCATACTATATATATATTGTTCGTTATACAAAGTAATTTTCAAAAAAGTTGAAAAATCCCACCCCCATATGGACAATAATCCAGTGGTCATGCCACTTTTAAAATTAACCAACCCAACATCAATCCACTATAATCCAACCACAATGGCAACAACAAATGTGTATCCTACACTCCTTCTGATTCACTACTCAATTAATTATTTTCATCAATTAAATTAACAATTAAAATATACAATTATTAATTTACTAATTTACAATGAGGGGCAATCCTACTTGCATATGAAAGGGGCACTAATTATTAATTTACAAAAAAAAAATTAACAACCAATCAATATTAAATCAATCAATTCTTTTATAAGGGGGACTACAATAAGTGGGGCAATATCTAATAAACCAATAAAAAATTGATTAAAAAAAACACACACGCACATATACACACACATCCCCCCCTCCACCCCCACCCCTGCCCCCTCCCCCCACTGTCGTTGCCCACCACATGCATATATACACACGCATATATACTCACACAAACACACACACACACACACACACGCACAAACACCCCCCTCCCCCCTCCCACACACACACGCATATATACACCACACATGCGCGCGCGCACATTTACACACACATATATACACACATGCACATATACATAAATGGAGGAGAAATAGAGAGAGAGAGAAAACGTACCAAAGTTGGAGAGAGAGAGAGAGAGAGAGAGAGGGTGTGTGTGTGCAGACGCTAGAGAGAGAGAGAGAGAGAGAGAAATGGAGGGAATGAGAAACAGTGGAAAAAAAGAAGAGGGAGGATTTTTTTATTGACATAATTATTACGGACATGTCACGGTCATTGACCGTGACAACTTTATATGATTGTCACGATCATTGACCGTGACAAGTCCGTGAAAACTGTACTTGTCACGATCATTGACCGTGACAAGGCTGGTCGGTTGAAGGGTGTCAATTTGGCCATTTTGGTGTAGTGAAAGTTGTCACCTCCAGACTTGTCACGGTCATTGACCTTGATAAGGTGTACTTGTCACGGTCAATGACCGTGACAATCTGACACATTTAGTGTAGTGGCATTTTTCGGTGTTACAAGAACAAACCCTAATTAGAGGCACCATCTACATACAGCATCCAGTTTTCGAATTGATCCATCTTATGATCTTTTAGCTATTCATCCAGCTGTTGATCAGTAGGATTATCTCCTCCTTCAAATTCTTCTATGAAGTCAGTTAATACCTACCCTGTGATTGTTGTTCTTGGTTGAAAGTATATGCCAAATCTCCCAATTCTATTAACTATTTGGATATGCGTCTAGATAAGTCGACTTTGCAAAGAACAACTTTGAGAGAGAAAGATGTCATAACGATGATGGAATGGGCCAAAAAGTAATGCTTCAATTTTGGATAGGCTATCCGCAATGCGTAGGCCAATTTCTCTAGTGGTAAGTAGCGTTGTTTGACGTCGAAGGCTGATATAGTAAACGGGGAACTATTTTGCCTCTTTCTCGCAAACCAAGGCCGAATTAACCACATGGCTTGAGACTACAAGGTAGAGGTAGAGAGTGTCACCTTAATCAAAAATCGCCAACAGTGGGGGTTTTCTCAGATGCTTTTGAACATTCATCGTTCCAGGTGAGATCCTTTTCCTTCTTAAGCAACTGAAAGAACAGTCTGCAATGCTCGGATGGCTTGAAAATGAAGCAATTTAGTGTTGCGAGTATCCCAGTGAGCTTTTGAATTTCTCCTAGCGTCTTCGGCGGCTGAACGTTGTTGATCGCTTATATTTGGTCAGGGTTTGCTTCGATTCCCCTCTTGTAGACCAGACCTAGGAACTTCCTTGACTAGAACCTGAATGAGAACTTGCTCACAATGAGATTCATTCGGCAATGCCTGAGGATTTCAAAAATATCGGCCAAGTCTCTGAGGTGATCGTCTTTACACTTTCTTTTGATGAGTATATCGTCAATGTATACCTCCATCATTTCACCCATTTGTTGCTTAAACATCTTCATAACCAGTCTCTGGTACGTGGCTCCAAAATGTTTAAGGCCAAAATGCATGACCTTATAACAATATATGCCCAGCGGTGTAATGAATAAAGTCTTATCCTTTTCGGGTTGGAACAGATGAATCCGATTAAGTGTCTAAAAAAATCATTCGTTTATGGGCTACAGTGGCATCCACCAGTTGGTCTATCTTTGGTAGGGTAAACTATCCTTGGGTCAAGCCTTGTTGAGATCAGTAAAGTCTATACAAACTCTTTAGTTATCATTACTTTTACGGACTATCACTAGATTTTAGAGTCATTTGGAGAATTAAACTTCTCTGATGAACCTTGCCTAGTTTCCCCACCTCATTTGCCCCCTCCCTTGCCTTCTCCAAGGTAGTGCAGCAAACTTTTTGTGCGATCAGCATAAATGTCGGATCTATGTGAAGGTGATGGTGAGTGCCTGTACGATTATTTCCTTGCATGTCCCATGCAAAAACATCTAGGTTTTATTTTAAAAAGGTGATAAACTTTGTCCTTCTGTGGTTGGACAATGTGGTGTCGATCAGGAACTTCCTCTCTGGTCTACTTGCGTCAAAAACTACCTCCTTCATCTTCTCTACGACCCTTTCAGCGGGATGGATCCTAGTGTCCTCCACCTGGTTGGTCATGCTTTAGTTGCTATTTGTATGGGGTAGCCCCATCATGGGGCATCTCGAGGAGGACTTCCTTATCTTTTTTCTTTTTTCTGCTTGGGTCTGATGGCGGCAATGTAACAATTCTGAGTAATAGCTTGATTGCCTCTGATTTCCATTATCCCCCAATCTGTAATGACTTGAGTTTCTAGTGGTATGTTGAAGGGACTGCTCTCATAGCATGAAGTCACCTTCTACCGAGGATGGCATGATAGGGTGAATCAACGTCAACTACTGGAAACTCAATGAGTTTTGAACTATTCAATGCCCTTACTTGCAGGGCTACTTTCCCCAATAGCATGGTCATTTTTCCTACAAAATGGACCAAGGGGACAATCTCTTCCTTAAAATTCAACATCTTCAATTTGAGTTTGTGGAAAATCTTTAGCTATATTACCTCTAAAGAACTCCATTGATCCATGAGTATCTTGTCAACATCCCAATTTGCAATTCTGAGAGTGATTATTAGCGCATCGTGGTGTGGAGTTCTCACCCCGACCAAACCGTCATCTATAAACACTATGTGTTTGTTATAATCCACATCCTTCGGTCGCCTGCACTTTCCAACTTGACTATTGGCAGGATTTATCTAAAAGGCCTCCATTACTATTGTAAGATTCTGGAGTTCCATCTAAACTGCATTTCCCTAGATCTTCTTGAGGTCGGGCGCACATACATTACAACAAGCTCATATCTTGCCTCATCATCCAGTATGTTATCTGGCTTTTGGTCGTCGTTGGTGATGACCTGATTAGCCTTCTTCTTTATATATTCGTTCAGGTTCCCTGCCTAGGCAAACTCCTCTAGATGATATTTGAGGGACGGAGCCTTACAATTTTATAATTTTATGTCGTGTTCGTTCTCCTTGTGGAAGGCACACTGAAGCGTGTTGTTCCTCTTGATTGGATCTCCTCCCATCTTCTTCAGCCACTTGAGAAACTGCAGGTCTATGATCTTCCCCAATATCTTGTAAATTGGCTCTTTAAAAACCGTATTGATGGCTTGAAAAGATTTAAAAGAATCTTTTTTTTCCCCATTCTTGGCTCGGTTTTGCTTTATGTTCCTCGTTTTAGGGGTGTTCTCCTTATCATTCTCGTTGTTCACTTTAACGCCACCAATCTCTATTGGGCATTTTTTACCACTTCCTCCACTTTGGTGTACTTTTTGATGCGCGATATGAGCTCATCAATGGTGTCTGTTTCCTTCTTAGTAAGGGACTGGTTCATCATAGATGTTGGGGGCAAGGCGATTTTGAAAGATGTTATGGCAACCTACTCCGAGCATTCTTTCACCTCATTAAAAGTTTCCAGTAATGCTTGGTGTACTCGCATAGGGTCTCATCTGACTTTTCCTCATCGTGAGCAGAGAATCCATCATCTTCGGATGTGAGCTTCTGGTTATAAAGCGAGCAATGAAGGCCTTAGTGAGGGACTTGAATCTCTGACCTATGAGGTAGCTTCTCGAACCACTTCTAGGCGGTTTCTCCTAAGATGGATGGGAATATGCGAAATTGGCGAACATTATTTATGGGGTTTATCTTGCCATTGTAAATCTTGAACCTTGGGGTTGTACACTTCGTCGGGGTTCCTCTTCAATAGTTCTTGAGAAAGGGGACTGCATTCTTGTGATAATAGCCCTTCTCGCTAGCTCTTTTGTAGATATGGCTCCTCGGTGCGTTGGGTTTTGGCCCATCTCTCTCCTGACCAAACTCCGTATATCATTCTTGTGGCATTCTTCATCCCGATTTTGTCTCACCGGGTGACTTCCACGCACTGAACGGTCTTTGCTCACCCGAGGGCTAGGAGTCCGATCACAACGTTTTCGATTCTCCTGACAGATTTCTTTCTCCATCCTCTCCAATCGTCATTGGAGACGTGCATTCTCCTCCATCTGGATAAGAGTTGCCTCCCCTTACTGTTGGAGTTGTGTTTCATACGCGTCGACTAGCCGCGAGATCTGGGTTGATTTAGACTACTCATTACTTTGCTTGGAAAACTTCTCCTCCGGACGAAATCTTAGATTCCCATCTTGGAGAACCTCAAATCTGATCCTGAGTGTGGCTAGGTCAGCCCACAAGTCGCCAAGTTGGGGTGCACTGTTTGGGCGATAAGACAATTGTGATTACTTTTTCATAGGGGTCTCTTTCATTGAAATGAAGATCGATTCCCACAGACGGCGCCAATTGTGAGTGCAATTAATCACAATATGGTATTTCTAGAATTCAACGAATGGAAGGAATATAATAAAATGCTCGCAACACAAAGATATATGTGGTTTATCAACTGTCTACGTCCACGGAGAGGGTTCTCTCCCCTTTGACCTTAGGGTGAGGGTTGTATTTTTAACAATTTAAAGTAGTTGATTCGTACAAGAAACTCTCATACCTTGTTACTGGATAGTGTGGTGACTCATGTTTATCTCATCCGAGATTTTAGGTAACCAACTAAGCCCTTCAATATTCAAATGATAAGTTCTTGTTTTTATTCACGTGATAAGCATTCATATTAATCCACCTGTCACTGGACTTGATTGGGGCGGTGTGATGATCCTGTTAGGCCTGCTCGAACCAATTAAAATTGGACTTTTATGGTTCAGGACCCACAATTGTCCCTAAAATTCTTGACCAAAGTTGGGCCAAAGAATTTTAAATCCTTCATAGGCCCAAAAAGTTTATCCAAATTACGTTGGGTGTTGGTTCATCTATCTATGAACCAAACTCCGTATATCATTCCTGTGATGCTCTTCATCCCGATTTCAATTCACCAAGTGACTTCCACACTCCAAATGGTCTTGGTCGTGCCCAGTACTCCTTCCTCGGATGCGAGTTTTGCTCGCCTGAGAGCTATAAGTCCAATTATGGCATTTTCAGTTCTCCTAACGGAGTTCTTTCTCCATCCTCTCCAATTGTTGCTAGAGGCGTGCATTCTCCTCCATCTGGAGACGAGTTACCTCCTCTTGCTATTTGTATTGTGTGTATTTGAACAAAAATTGGAAAAAAAATCATTGTATATATTTACATTTATGTATGTATGTATGGCACGGTCCATTCTAATACATCAGGACCCACACAAAAGGGACAACACGGCCCGTTTATGCATTGTCTTCTATTATGATTGAGAGAATTTTGATAAACTTATTAAGATAAGGGTTCGGGTTTGTAATTTTTACATAACCGCCATGATAAAATGACATGATAATACGACACAAAATTTGAAGTTAATGTCTATTGGTAATTTTATTAATAGGTTCAATGATCCAAATAGTGAAGCCAAAATCTTGTTAGCATCAACAAGATGTTGTTCAGAGGGAGTTGATCTGTTAGGACATCAAGAGTGGTTCTAATCGATGTTGAGTGGAACATATCGGTTGAAACGCATGCTATTGGCCACGCTTATAATCTTGACCAAATTGTAGCTATACACAACCTTCTTTTGGTCAAACCTATAAGCCGAGATAATAGTCTGTGGGGGGGGGGGGGGTCCTTAAATTGAGAATGTGATTGCTAAGCAACACCAAAAATATGATTTTTTATAATTTATTGATAAATTAGAAGACATTTGGATATTTTTTCCATAAAAAAGGAGGTTCATACCCATTTTCACTTAAATCAACCCATAATTTCCTATAACTTGTCAAAAATCATACCTTTCCTAGCCCATATGCGAACTACGTGGACTTTGATCCCTTTTAAAGGGTTCATGGGTGTATCAAATTTTATGGTTGACTTATTATTGTGATCTTACTTTATTATCCCATTAGTTAAATTTATGCATTTATCCTATATGACGCATTTGTACATTTCTATGAGTTATTACTTGTATACATTAGGCTTTCCTTTTTTACGCATTCATCGTGTTCCATATTTAGCTGCTTACCTTGATTCATATTTTTATCTCATGGATAGCCAAACTAATTTATGATGATATTATGGTGAATCTAGATTTACTCCTCGCTTAGTCACCTGTGCATGTATTCATATGTTTATCCTCACCCTTTTATTTCTCATATTGAGTTACATTCATGTATGCTTCACACTTTTTATAATTTAGTTACACATATGCATGTTGCACGCACTCTCCTTCACTCAGTCACGCATATGCTATCATACACGCTTGTCTACACCAAGTTACACACACAAGCATGTATATATGACATTCATGTTCACTATATTTAGTCACATATAATTATCTCACATACGTGCGTTTATAAAGGAGTAAGCGATTAGATTTTTACCCACCAGAGATTGAGACGGTAGAGAGGGTGCCTAACCCCTTCCCTCTCTATAACTTAGTCCTTGATCCCAATTCTCTTTGGTTTCGTTTAGATCATTTGCCTTATAGATTTTCTTATGGGGCTATTTGTTTTTATTTTTTTTGGTCTAATTTTGGTGAAATAGGTTGGGGACTCTGAATTAATACTATCGTCCAGATCACTCACAATTTATTTTGGTTGGACATCTTGTGCACGTTTTTGCGTCTACGAGTCGAGATGTCCACATCGGCGACTGCTGGGAAATTTAAAGGACTATACTCTATCTTATGTGATTTTTCTTGATTTCTTTATTATCTTGATATGTGTTTCTTGTGTATATATTTGCTCGATGTTCTAGCTGTATATATGTTCCTCATTACATGCCTTTTTTGTATATCCTTCACGTGCTCCCTGTGAATATATCCATGTTATCTATATGTCTCACAAGCCATCATATCATGTTACTTCTAGTTTTATGTACGTGTCTTTTTATACTTTCTCCAAACTTGTATATTCCTATCTCTACATGCAACATGATAAAATGGGGGAGTCGGTGCAAACCCAAGGCAATGCATCGTGATTTTATTGTTTTCCCACCTTTTGAGCATGGTATCTCGTATAATGGATAATTTGTCTACATTCTCTCCACCCGTCATGATATTGTTAATTTGGACAAGCATATTGTCCACCCTTTCAGCTATTTTTCCCATTTTTTGTCCCTCGCCATCACAAAATTTAATCAAATAATATACATTATTTGTATTTTTTATGATATTCTTTACGTCGTTCCAAAATTCCTCAATGATAATAGCGTTTGCAATAAAATCACAGAGTGTCCTTGTCTGTTTATCACCCGTTTTAACCCATATCTCCATGATCTAAAAAACATTATCTACAATCAGATGGTCGATATTTACTTTTAATATCATTCATGAGAGTTTTTTATGGTTGATTATACTACTTATTATATGTACTTCATTTTTGGTGGAATCATCCTATTTTGAGCGTCGACTCCATGTTGCATCGAGTTCTTGACATTATGTCCTTCAAATGCAAATAATTATTGATCATTTCTTTTTTATTCTAAAACATATTGTGAGTGTATATGAAATTTCAGGGGGAAAAAATGTTAAAGACTAGAAGGAAATGTGTATGATTGTTGTTGTATTACAAATGTAATTTTATAGGCACGGAAAAAGTAATTACCTATGGGATAAACTTATTACAAGAAAGTCCTTGACGTTTGCTGAAAATGAGTCATGACTCCTTTGAGGTCGCGGAGATAGTATAATATTGTACCTCGCTTTTCTTTTAATGCCCATGTGTACTATTTCGGGTGTTGTGATCACAACATTGGGATCATTGGGCTTGACTTGTTTTGTGCTCAAAGGTGGGGAATAGGGCTAACTATTTAGTTGAGAAGTATCCTCCATTTTGGTGTTAGGATGACGAGTTGGGCTTCTTCTAGACTTTTGTTAGGTGCAGTGCTTGGTCAAGACTAGAGTGTCGATGGTTGGGCACAAAAGGCTTATCATGAAAATAAGAAAGAGAGATTGTTGTGAATTATGGCATGACCAAGCAAAGGATCCTGAAACAATACCATAATGAGTGAAGGTTCTACCGAAGCCATAAGAGGTCGTGGAAGACAATTTGGATTTGGTTGATTAACATTAAAAAAATTTGGAAAATGTCTCAGTCTTAAGATCCATGTTCTGGGTTGACAAATGCTCTAACTGGTGAATATTGTGTAGTGGGGTTTAGGAAATTACATCATATTAATCTCTTAATCTTTTTATTCCCTAGTTTATTGCATCAATTATTGCATATGCTATCAGTTATTCTTTGAGATTATAGGATATCCTTATATGCTAACTTGGTAGTTTATGGACAATGAGATTTATTTTTATCTTTGCTGACCCATTTGAGAAATCATCCTTTTTATATTCCTTGCTTTCTCGAGATAGGGCCTAATCAATCCTTGTGTTGTGGCTTGCAGATAGTTGGGGAGAATATGAGATTCATTTTATTTACTAAGTTGTAATTACGGCCACAAGTTTCAACCCGGATTTATGGGTGTAATTTTGTTCAAACATAACAAAAATAACAAAACAATTATTATTAGTTTCATATATATGTGTGGATTATGGAGGTCTTTATGTAATTTTCTTTATGAGACGTGGATATGTCATTAATAGTTGATGGTTATTTATCTGCTCTTAAATATGAGGAATGAATTATGTGTAAAATGGTTGATTGTGTCCTATAAGAGGTCACATATATGTTAAGCTTGTCATAATCCTAGGGGACGATAATCGACTTGCCTAAGTCTGTATTACATGCCAGTCACATTCTCAATTTGTGGAATCCATCAGCGTGGGCATGACGATCCCATAAAAACAATATTAAAACGTAGAATCTGAGATGAACTAGTGAACCAATTCCAAATCCCCGAGGAAGATAATATGTCTGTATTACACGTCAATCTCCTACACACAGGTGTTAATATCCACATTGAGTCACTACGCATGATCCGTCGGTGATTTTAGCAAGTCCGACTACGGTGAAAACCAATTGTATTGTATATATAATTCTGAAAATGCTTTTAAAGTTTTCATAATATTGCACCAAAAAATAAAATAATGTGTGTTTTTGCACTTAAAATATGTCATTAGTTGTTTCACTTTCTAACCCATGTACATATACTTCAATTTTGGAACAAATCACTAAAAAATGCAAAATAGTTACTTGAATAAAATATTCATAAATAAAGACATTAAGGTTGTTTGAAAAAATGACCCTAAGCTAAGCAAACAATAATAATATCTCAAAAGTAACAAAAATACAAATAGATTAAGAAATCTTAGGTCTTCAAGACTATCTTTCAAATGGTAACATTTGAGAAGAGATAAAAGAACACAGAAGAAAAGATAGACTAGTTCGGGTTTTTTTTAAATCTGAGGGACAAAATTAAATTAGAAGTGAATCTATTGGACCTATTTTTCATAGTTTTTTTTTACTTTAATACATTACTAATTCTCAATTTTGGACTTAAATACATTTTAATTGAAAAATTAGATTTTGCCCAAAATTGTTAACTTTAACTGTCATGCGACAATTTAAATTAAAATGATTTTAAGACCGAAAAAATCTAATTTAAATTAAAATAAAAAATAAAAAATGAATTTTAAATTAGAATATGTAACCTAAAAGAATTTATAAAAATACACAATACTGAAAACAAATCTAAAAGAAAAGAAAGGATAAACAAATTCGTCCCCCCCCCCCCCCCCCGGACAACCAACTCACCATCTCCTGCAACCCGTCGTCACCATAGAACTTCTAGCCCCACCCATGTGTCCCATCTCCATTCTCACCTATGAAACCACATTGTCCACAAAGCACCCCCACCCACCCACCCACCCAAACCCACTCTCTCCACATCGTTTGGACTTCCTAGTCATTTTGAACCATAATCGATCATTAACATATTAGTGTGACACCCCGCCTAATTAAATACCGGGCGATCACTCCTTTATTAAATTAAATCAAGGTAAACAGTTGGTTCATTCTCAGCATCACTGTCGATAAAAATAAATTTTTCCAATTTAACACCCTAAATAATTAAGCTAAGTGTCAAAACCATTTTTCATACAAACTTCCAAATTTTAATTAAAGAAAAGATTTATTAATTCAAAACAACATTTCTACACTATAGAATCACACCACGATGGACTAAAATAAAACCATACATTCACCAATCGAATGTCAACAATATAAAACTAAAAATCATAAACCATCCTGAATAAATCCCGTAAAACAATACTGGAATAACTGAAATATAAAATCCCAACAATAAATGAAATGCTGAAAGGGGCGACACGTGCCCAATAAATGAGAGTGGAGTCAATAACAGAAGCCGTCTACTCAAGTGACCTGCATCTTCCACCTAAGCTGCAGCTCGTTCTTCTCAAAGGATCCTAAGCAAGACGCCCCTGTGGCTGGGCACCTGAAAATATACATATATATACACAAGGGAGAGAGAGAAAGAAACGGGTCAGGGCCCGAAAGTGTGTTTGATTTTTAAAATACGTTAAGCAAGTATTTAAATTGATACAGGCCAATGCAAATCATATTAGTTCGACACTCTCTTGAGAAATTCTCACCTCTCTTCTAATGTGCACGCCTATCGTACTAACCTTCCCAAATAGTCTAGTTTATCTTAACTTACACATAAGTTTGCAAAACCGAACGATGACAATGTTTTAAAAAGGTTACTTCCAATTAGTAGCACTACTCTCGTTTTAGCTTCATTAAATTTTAAAGTTTACCAGTGCCTTCTCATACTTTCACAAAACAAGTATTTATTATAGTGTCAACAACTATGTCCTACTTATCAAATCCCAGTAGGCAGTTAAAGTATATAATCTCATATATATATGAACTACTCGGATAATATATATATATAACAGCACCCCAACTAAACTATGGTGCGGGCATACTCTGCTATCCAATCCCCGTATCGCTCACACAAAGGGAAATACAAGTTCGGAATCACTCTCGAACTGTATTAATATATACAAAATAACGTTGAGGCGAAGCATAGATTCCAAGTCCAAGAGGTCAGTACATACCCACACGTCTCTTAGGACCGTCCGACTATCAATCTGATAGCCCGTACCTAGGATCTCTATCTTCTAGGGTACGAATCAATATCCCCCATAAAGCAACACAGGATAAGATCGTCCCAGCGCGGTAACCTCAGGGATAGCAAGTAGCGCGGGTAAGTTTTTCACATGTATATAATATATGTACACACAATTATATAAATATACCCATTTCATCATATTAATATAGGTTTCTCTCGTAACCCATAGTCACAACATTTATCTTTAATTTCTCATTGTTATGATTACGTATAAGGTTTCGTCTCTAACCTTAACTCGAAGAGTTTTCTCACTCATTACCTAATACTCATGGGTCATATCCTTACCAATCTAAAATTCAGTAAGTGACTTTATTTGATTCCAACGTAACTCTCTTACGCACCTCACCCTTAAGTTTCATAAATTCAACCTAAAGTAAATATCCCATACTTACCCTTCTCGTTGAAGATTAAAGGTTCTAACATTTATCCCTATACCCTACTGGTCCTCAATATCTCCCAAATCCTTTTATTTATAATGCCCAAGAAATATTCCACGGTAAATTAATTCAACTAATTAAACAAGGGGAAAAAGAGTTTGCCAGGAGGGGTCGATCGATCGACGTCTGGGGCTCGATCGATCGAACCTTCGATCGATCGACGCTCTAGGTTCGATCGATCGATCAAACAGGTATTTCGATTTCTGCAGAAGTGCAGTTACGGGTTTGACTAATATTCTTCATTCAAATCCATAATTTCCAACACTAATCGTCCCAAAACTTATACTACAATCATGGTAATATATTTCCAGATGTTTCTAACGTTAAGCATGCATATAACCATCATTAAACATGATTAAACAACCTAAAATCTCATCTAATCATCAAGAACCCTAAGTTTTCTTAACTTCTGTTCTAATCAGTTTTCTCCAGAATTTCCTTCTAACATAACATCACAAATTCGTGGGTTGATCATCTACTTCACATATTATTTTCAGAATATGGTTATAACGATTTCTACATGCAAATCCCTATCAAAAATTGGGGTTTTCTTCCTTTAATTATACTCCTAATCATTCCTACACTAATATGATTATTGCACCAACGAAAATACGCAAGTTAAACACTTGCCTGGGATTTCAGAGGTTTGCTTTCCTGCTGATATTGGTATGGTTGCGTTCTCCTCCTCGCGATCTACGCGTTGGTGGTGACGGCGGTGAAATCGGTGGTGTTTTGGGCCTTGAATCACCTTGAGAGCTCTCTCCTCTCTTCTCCAATGGCCGTTCTAGGGTTCTGAATGTTCTAACCCTAAAAGGCTGACTTAAATGGCTGCTAAGGATGGTTGAAATTCGTGGGTTTAATTACCCTATTTTGTAAAATGACCTAAATGCCCTCCCGGGTCACTAATTAAGCCTAAAAACATCCCGAGACCCAAACTAAACCCCCGGGTACACTTTTCTGACTATCTCGACCTTTCCGGACGCGTTGGCGCACTCAAAACGACCATACGGACAACTTATAAAATATTCACTTTTTAATTAACATAATTAGTCCCGACGTGGCACTGGCACGTCCCGACTTAAATTTCCGAAATAGTCATTTAATTCACTTATGACATTCAATATAACCAATATAATATATTACTATGCTCATTAGTAATATTCAACAAGTTTCCCATAATTACTAACTCTAGTCACGTTAATAATTATAACATAATTAATTTCCGGATTTTATTAAATAAATCATCACATTAAATTTAATAAATCCCCAAATTAAATATAGCATAAAAATACGGGGTATTACATACTTTCCTCCTAATAACGGAATTTCGTCCCGAAATTCGAAAAATAAGGCATACCTGGTAAAAACAACTCTGGATATCTCTCGCGCATATCTGCCTCACGCTCCCAAGTGGATTCCTCCACATTATGATGCTCCCACTGGACTCGCACAAGTGGAACTACTTTTGACCTCAATCTCCTCTCACTATAGTCTAGAATAGCCACTGGTCTCTCCTCGTAAGAGCTATCAGACTGTAAGTCTATCTCGTCTATCTCAACGTGAGTATGGGCCATATCATCCCGAAGATATCGTCTCAACGACGAGATGTGGAATACATCGTGGATGCGATGTAAATGTTCTGGCAATCCCAACCTGTATGCTACTGGCCCAATTCTCTCGATGATGGGAAATGGTCCTACGTACCTCGGAGCCAACTTCCCCTTCTTCCCGAACCTCATCACTCCTTTCATAGGAGATACACGCAACAACACTTGATCTCCCACATTAAACTCCCGGAAGAACCGTTTCGCATCGGCGTAGCTCTTCTGCCTATCTTGGGCTACCCGAATACGACTCCTGATTATCTCAATCCTCGCGGAGGTCTCCTGAATCAATTCTGGTCCTAATAACTTGTTGTCTCCCACCTCGAGCCAACAAGTTGGAGAACGACAAGGCCTGCCGTACAAAGCCTCAAATGGAGCCATGCCAATCGTAAACTGATAGGAGTTATTATAAGCAAACTCTACCAGTGGAAGGTGTGGTTCCCAACCCCCTACGAAATCGAGAACACACATGCGTCGCATATCTTCCAACATCTTATTAGTACGCTCTGTCTGTCCATCTGTCTGTGGGTGGTAGGCTGAACTCAGTCTCAACTCTGTACCCATAGCCTCCTGAAATCTTTCCCAGAAACATGACACAAAAATCTTGTCTCTATCTGACACAATATTCAGGGGCACCCCGTGTAATCTGACAATCTCAGCGATGAACAACTGGGCATACTGACCCGTGGTATAATCTGTCCTCACTGGCAGAAAATGAGCCACCTTGGTCAAACGGTCTACAATCACCCAGATAGAATCGTGGCCCCGCTGTGATGTAGGCAACCCGGTAATGAAATCCATGGAAATACTTTCCCACTTCCACGCGGGTATTTCCAACGGCTGAAGTAATCCCGACGGTTTCTGATGGTCCACCTTCACCAGCTGGCAAGTAGAACACTTGGACACAAATTCAGCGATGTCCCTCTTCATCCCATTCCACCAGTACTGTCGTCTCATGTCCTGGTACATCTTATCGCCTCCCGGATGTACTGCAAATCGGGACCCATGAGAATGAGTCATCACTTCATGACGTAGCTCCGCTCCTTCTGGGACCACTAATCTCCCATTAAACCGCAACCCTCCATCCGAACTAACAGAATAGGACTCAGCACCCTCGGCCAGAAGTCGTACAATCTGCTCCTGACAAAACGGGTCTGTGGTCTGTGCCTGTATCACCCTTGTAACAATCTCGGGTGTGACTGACATGACGGATATGAACGAACGGGCTACTGCGTCTTGGTGACCCAACTCTTTCCACTTTGCTTTCCAAACGTCGGCTACATCGTCTACCGGTCTACGGCTCAACGCATCAGCAACTACGTTGGCCTTCCCCGGATGGTACTGTATGTCGAACTGGTAATCTTTCACAAACTCTAACCATCTGCGCTGACGCATATTCAGTTCTCGCTGAGTGAACAGGTACTGCAGTGACTTATGGTCTGTGAACAAACGGAATTTCTCGCCCAATAAATAGTGCCTCCAAATTCTCAATGCAAAGACGACCGCAGCTAACTCCAGGTCGTGGGTGGGGTAATTCTTCTCATGCGGCTTAAGCTTGCGGGAAGCAAAAGCTATAGCCTTCTCCTCCTGCTGAAGTACTCCCCCAAGTCCTCGTAAGGATGCATCTGTGTAAACCAGGTACTCTACACCCGGCTTCGGTAAAGCAAGGACTGGTGCCGAAGTAAGCTTGTCTTTTAGCTCGTCGAAAGCTAATTGACAAGCATCATCCCAAACATACGGTACCCCTTTGCGAGTCAAATTTGTCAACGGACCCGCTATTTTGGAGAATCCCCGAATGAACCTCCTGTAGTATCCGGCTAACCCCAAGAAACTACGCACTTCCGTCGGTGTCGTGGGCTGCCCCCACTCCCTCACCGCTGACACTTTGCTCGGGTCAACTGCTATCCCTTGGTCAGAAACAACATGGCCCAAGAATTGTACCTTTCGCAACCAGAATCCACACTTCTCGTACTTAGCATACAACTGATGCTCTCGTAGAGTCTGAAGAACCTGCCTCAGGTGTTCGGCATGCTCCTCCTCGGAGTGTGAATATATCAGAATATCATCTATGAAGACGATGACGAACTGATCCAAGAACTCTCTGAATACTCGGTTCATCAAGTCCATGAAAACGGCTGGGGCATTTGTGAGTCCGAACGGCATCACTCTGAATTCATAGGACCCATATCTCGACAAGAAGGCAGTCTTTGAAACATCCTGCTCTCTAATCCATAACTGATGGTACCCCGACCTCAGATCTATCTTCGAAAAGAAATTTGCTCCCCTCAACTGGTCGAATAGATCATCGATTCGAGGCAACGGATACTTATTCCGTATCGTGACCTTGTTCAACTCCCGGTAGTCCACACACAATCTCAGTGAACCATCTCTCTTCTTTATAAATAAGACTGGAGCGCCCCAAGGTGAGGTACTCCTACGAATGAAGCCCTGACCTAATAGCTGCTCGATCTGATCTTGTAGCTCTCGCATCTCTGCCGGAGCCATACGGTACGGTGCGCGTGCTATAGGTCTCGTATCCGGCACTAAATCTATAACGAAGTCTATCTCACGACTGGGCGGTAGGCCTGGTATCTCCTGAAACACATCGGAATACTCCCTAACAACTGGTATCGAATCCAAAGGAATCACAACCTCCTTAGAGGTATCCTCCTCAATGTAATATAAATGAGCGATCGAACCTCCCTCTGGGCGAGGCATCGCCACTACAAACATCTCTTGCCCCGGAATGGCAAAAACAATGCTCCCACCGAAGCAATCAATCATGGCTCTATAAGATGCGAGCCAATCCATACCAATAATCACATCATGCTCGTGCATGTCTAAGACTAGCATGTCTGCAGGCAATACCAAGCTACCAATCTCTATCCCTACTCCCCGGCATATAAAGAATATAAGTGACCCACTCCCCAGTGGTGAGTCGACACACGTCACGGTGCTCTCTGCTGTGGCTAATAACCCTAAGGACTTCGCAAAATGCGTAGCTATAAAACAATGCGTTGCCCCCGTATCAAACAAAACTTTACCCATAGTACCATGGATAGGAAACATACCCTCAATCGCGGGTGGTGCCTGTGGAGCTGCTGCCTGGTGGACGTTATAGACACGTCCATACTGCAATTACCCCTGCTGCACTGGAGCTGCTGGAATGGCTGGTAGGGCTGGCACCTGGGCTGGAGCTGAAAGGGCAGGTGGAAAGAGTGGCCTCTGCGGCTCATTACGGGCTCCCTGCTGCTGTGGGGCCCTATCGCCCTCTGGGCAATCCTGACGCTTATGGCCGTGCTTGCCGCACACAAAACACCGGCCTCTGAAATTACCTCCCCTCTGTCCCTGCTGACCACGGCCCTGCTGGCCGTTACCTCCACGCCATTGGCCCTGTTGGCCCTGATGTGCACGCTGTTGGCCTTGCTGGCCCTGCTGCTGTCCCTGCGGTCGGTGTTGACCCTGCTGATTAGGCTGGCCCTGCCTATAACCCCCATTTACCTGCCTGGGATCACCCGAACGGAATCGCTTAGCAGGGTCCCCCTGATGGGAACTCTGCTCGTGCTGACGAGTCTGTCCATGAGTTGGTGCCCCACCGGCACTATTACCCCCGGTCCTGCCCTGCTGGCTGGACTCTCCTGCTCTCTTGCTTCCCTGAAGGTGGAAGCGGTGATCCTGGCAATGTAGTAACGCTGCATTGAGTACGTCAGTGAAAGTACTCAGGGATAGATTCCCAATAAGGTGCTGACGGATCCTCCAAGCTAACCCGTCGACGAACAGCAAAATTTTCTTGCCCTCGGTGGGTGCCTCATCTGGCACAATAGTGAGAAGTCTCGTGAAATCCTCCTCATACTCGGCTACAGTAAGGTTCTCCTGCTTCAGATTTAGTAATTTCCGCCTCATCTCAGTCTGCACTGCGGGTGGAAAGTACTTGCGGTCAAACCGCTCCCAGAACATCTGAATAGGGATCGTGTCCCTCTCCTCCAAAGTAGTAGTGGACTCCCACCAGCTTAAAAGAAGCCAATAACTGCTTTTGTACCTCGGTACACTCATACATGCGAAGATGCCGCTGGATGTCTTTCTTCCATTGGCTGACAGTAACAATATCGGAGCTACCAGAAAACTCAGGGGGATGTGCTTTCTGAAAAGCATCCCGAACCCTCTCCCATGCAGATGGAAGTTGTGCTGGCACTGGCGCCACTGCCTGAACCTGGGGTGGAGCCTGTTGAGTCATTGCTATCGCGGCATTCACCGCCTGAGCGACTATGGCGGCTACTTCATTAGCATTCATTGTGCTTGGTGCCGGAGCTGCTGGTTGCTCGGCCTGGACACGCCTATCTTTCGGAGCACGTCTCGGAGGCATCTGAAACGTGAACAAAATTTATCAGTCTACAGTTATCATCGAATCTCAATTAACTGAAGACTTGAACGTAAAAGCAGGAATACAACCAATCCTAAAAATAGGGCTCTATAGCAAAAACGTTAAGCTGAAAGCGAAATAAGCCGTACAGATCCTAAGGACACTAGAACCTGATGCTCTGATACCACCTGTAACACCCCGCCTAATTAAATACCGGGCGATCACTCCTTTATTAAATTAAATCAAGGTAAACAGTTGGTTCATTCTCAGCATCACTGTCGATAAAAATAAATTTTTCCAATTTAACACCCTAAATAATTAAGCTAAGTGTCAAAATCATTTTTCATACAAACTTCCAAATTTTAATTAAAGAAAAGATTTATTAATTCAAAACAACATTTCTACACTATAGAATCACACCACGATGGACTAAAATAAAACCATACATTCACCAATCGAATGTCAACAATATAAAACTAAAAATCATAAACCATCCTGAATAAATCCCGTAAAACAATACTGGAATAACTGAAATATAAAATCCCAACAATAAATGAAATGCTGAAAGGGGCGACACGTGCCCAATAAATGAGAGTGGAGTCAATAACAGAAGCCGTCTACTCAAGTGACCTGCATCTTCCAGCTAAGCTGCAGCTCGTTCTTCTCAAAGGATCCTAAGCAAGACGCCCCTGTGGCTGGGCACCTGAAAATATACATATATATACACAAGGGAGAGAGAGAGAAAGAAACGGGTCAGGGCCCGAAAGTGTGTTTGATTTTTAAAATACGTTAAGCAAGTATTTAAATTGATACAGGCCAATGCAAATCATATTAGTTCGACACTCTCTTGAGAAATTCTCACCTCTCTTCTAATGTGCACGCCTATCGTACTAGCCTTCCCAAATAGTCTAGTTTATCTTAACTTACACATAAGTTTGCAAAACCGAACGATGACAATGTTTTAAAAAGGTTACTTCCAATTAGTAGCACTACTCTCGTTTTAGCTTCATTAAATTTTAAAGTTTACCAGTGCCTTCTCATACTTTCACAAAACAAGTATTTATTATAGTGTCAACAACTATGTCCTACTTATCAAATCCCAGTAGGCAGTTAAAGTATATAATCTCATATATATATGAACTACTCGGATAATATATATATATAACAGCACCCCAACTAAACTATGGTGCGGGCATACTCTGCTATCCAATCCCCGTATCGCTCACACAAAGGGAAATACAAGTTCGGAATCACTCTCGAACTGTATTAACATATACAAAACAACGTTGAGGCGAAGCATAGATTCCAAGTCCAAGAGGTCAGTACATACCCACACGTCTCTTAGGACCGTCCGACTATCAATCTGATAGCCCGTACCTAGGATCTCTATCTTCTAGGGTACGAATCAATATCCCCCATAAAGCAACACAGGATAAGATCGTCCCAGCGCGGTAACCTCAGGGATAGCAAGTAGCGCGGGTAAGTTTTTCACATGTATATAATATATGTACACACAATTATATAAATATACCCATTTCATCATATTAATATAGGTTTCTCTCGTAACCCATAGTCACAACATTTATCTTTAATTTCTCATTGTTATGATTACGTATAAGGTTTCGTCTCTAACCTTAACTCGAAGAGTTTTCTCACTCATTACCTAATACTCATGGGTCATATCCTTACCAATCTAAAATTCAGTAAGTGACTTTATTTGATTCCAACGTAACTCTCTTACGCACCTCACCCTTAAGTTTCATAAATTCAACCTAAAGTAAATATCCCATAATTACCCTTCTCGTTGAAGATTAAAGGTTCTAACATTTATCCCTATACCCTACTGGTCCTCAATATCTCCCAAATCCTTTTATTTATAATGCCCAAGAAATATTCCACGGTAAATTAATTCAACTAATTAAACAAGGGGAAAAAGAGTTTGCCAGGAGGGGTCGATCGATCGACGTCTGGGGCTCGATCGATCGAACCTTCGATCGATCGACGCTCTAGGTTCGATCGATCGATCAAACAGGTATTTCGATTTCTGCATTAGTGCAGTTACGGGTTTGACTAATATTCTTCATTCAAATCCATAATTTCCAACACTAATCGTCCCAAAACTTATACTACAATCATGGTAATATATTTCCAGATGTTTCTAACGTTAAGCATGCATATAACCATCATTAAACATGATTAAACAACCTAAAATCTCATCTAATCATCAAGAACCCTAAGTTTTCTTAACTTCTGTTCTAATCAGTTTTCTCCAGAATTTCCTTCTAACATAACATCACAAATTCGTGGGTTGATCATCTACTTCACATATTATTTTCAGAATATGGTTATAACGATTTCTACATGCAAATCCCTATCAAAAATTGGGGTTTTCTTCCTTTAATTATACTCCTAATCATTCCTACACTAATATGATTATTGCACCAACGAAAATACGCAAGTTAAACACTTGCCTGGGATTTCAGAGGTTTGCTTTCCTGCTGATATTGGTGTGGTTGCGTTCTCCTCCTCGCGATCTACGCGTTGGTGGTGACGGCGGTGAAATCGGTGGTGTTTTGGGCCTTGAATCACCTTGAGAGCTCTCTCCTCTCTTCTCCAATGGCCGTTCTAGGGTTCTGAATGTTCTAACCCTAAAAGGCTGACTTAAATGGCTGCTAAGGATGGTTGAAATTCGTGGGTTTAATTACCCTATTTTGTAAAATGACCAAAATGCCCTCCCGGGTCACTAATTAAGCCTAAAAACATCCCGAGACCCAAACTAAACCCCCGGGTTCACTTTTCTGACTATCTCGACCTTTCCGGACGCGTTGGCGCACTCAAAACGACCATACGGACAACTTTTAAAATATTCACTTTTTAATTAACATAATTAGTCCCGACGTGGCACTGGCACGTCCCGACTTAAATTTCCGAAATAGTCATTTAATTCACTTATGACATTCAATATAACCAATATAATATATTACTATGCTCATTAGTAATATTCAACAAGTTTCCCATAATTACTAACTCTAGTCACGTTAATAATTATAACATAATTAATTTCCGGATTTTATTAAATAAATCATCACATTAAATTTAATAAATCCCCAAATTAAATATAGCATAAAAATACGGGGTATTACAATTAGGTTTTGAATTCTAATAGATTTTGACTTCCCAAGTCGTTTTGAATGAAAGATGTTTTTCTTTACTAAAAGACGATTTGATTCCTTAGTTTTTTGTTTGTCTATGGGTGTATATGCAATTTGATTTGGAATATTTTTTTCCCTCTGATTTTTGCAATTTTCAGATTCGTTGTGGTCAGGTGGAAGCTTTTGGGAATGCTTGTCTAGTTTTGTTGGTTGTTTTTTTTCCCGTGACTGTTTGATATCTAATCCCAAAATTACGAAATCGATTTTTTCGATTCAGTTCCCGATTCTACCACCAACACAAACCCAATCAAATTCAAACCAATTGGATTCGAAATCGAACCAAGATCCTAGGTCAAACTAAAATTGGTATATTCCTAACATATTACACTTTATATGTGTGAAAAATGTTGCTTTCTCTTTAATTTAAAGGTTTTAAGTTAATTTTGACTTTTAGGATTTGGATTACATGTATAATGTTTGCTTAAAGTTTCTTTTTTAAGCTATATTTGAGGAAAAAGTATTGTTCTAATAGATTTTTGAAACCGAGAGTTGATCTGAACCTACCCAAGAAATGTTGGTTCGGATTGATTTGGTGCTAAACAATAATCGGTTCGATTCTAATTCTAAAAATGTGAAGCCAATCAACCTCGATCTCAGTTTCAAGTTAGTAATATAACCGAACCAACTCAAACTGTGTGCACTCCAAACGTAGATGGTGATGGCAAGGAGTTTGGGGCGTAGTGGCTAGGTGGTGTTTGTTCTTTTTTCCTTTTTTTTTTTTTGTTCTTTTTGTTTTTATAATTTTTAAATATTATCAAGGTATTTTAATTATTTTCATATAAAATTAATTTCCTTTGTTTTTAAATTTAATAAGATTTTTTTGGATTTTTTAAATTATCTTAATTTAAAATGTCACATGAGTCATGACAGTTAAAAGTTAAAAGATTTTCTCACCATTTTTGGAAAAGCCTAATTCTTATATTAAAATGTATTTAAATCTAAAATAAAAAATTATTAATATACTTACAAAAAAAAACTATTTTTTAAAACACTTTTATAGTGCCCTAAACAACTAAAAACATGTAGCGACATATATTCAATTTTATAAAAAAATATTGTTGATCTTTAGGGTGGTTACACACCAAATCAGTCATGAAAAATGATTTGACAGTTCTTAATTAAACCGTTAAAAATTATCTTAAAGGATGATGTTGATATCTCATGAGCTATCACAAGCCCTCGTAGCGTTGAACAAGAAATCTATCGAATTATCCGAAAAACTTAAATCCATATATAGTAAAAAATATAAGCCAGAGCCTTCCCTTAAGCATCAAAAAAGACTGGAGAGAATTATCTATGAACATAAACCATATATGGTAAAATGAGATATAAACCATAAAGTCTTTTTTAGACTGCATTTTATTAGGCCGGAGAGAGAAAATCAACTTGTGGTGCCTGTACATATGTATGTATCCAGAACTCCCATCAATTTATCCAAAGGATCCATTCTCTGCTCGCATGTTCTCGTTATATCTCAACAGCTTTGTTAATATATAATCGAGATTGCAATATATTCCCATAATACATATTATATTGAAACCAGAAGTATGTCAACAGAAGATAATGATGAAGAGGAAGCCACGATAATATTGGGTTCGGCGCCAGGATCGCCTGAGCATAAGGTTAAGTTCTTGTGCAGCCATGGTGGCAAAATTCTTCCCAGGCCAGCCGACAGTCACCTTAAGTACGTCGGTGGCGAGACCCGAGTCATCTCCGTCCCAAGGGACATCAACTTCCCTGGTATGTTCCTCTCAAAGTGCAATATAACACCATTTTAAAACTCAATTTTCAAATTTGAGGGTTAATTGACTTGTATTGAAATGTAGTTCAAGGGTCAATTTGCAACCAAATGTATAATTTAAGGGACATTTAAATAATTTCCTCTTCATCAATAATGAACTAATTGTTGCACATTATTCCATTAAAGTTCATGCGCCATTATTAACTTTAAACAGGTTTGAGGTACCTGTACCAAATATTAAATGGTTCCACCAATTTATGCCATCAGTTAAAATTTGAAAAATGAACACTATTCATCATCTCTACCGTACCCCTCTAAATTTGTTAACTTAACTTTAGGAGATGAGAAATCTTATCTTTTATTTTAAAATAGATCACCCGCAATATAGCCGACTCTGTTCTCTTTTTCTGAGAGGATTTGTTGAAGTACTACACTAGAGCAGTACTATCTAGGGATGGCCATACGCCAGCGGCCCGCCAAGCTCGCCCGATAAAAAAATAGGGCTTGAATAAGGTAAATAGGCCCGTGAATCGGGCTTGAGCATGTATTCTTAGGCCTGCTTGAGCCCGGCCCAAGGCCCAAGAATTAGATATAATGTTCATCATATATATATATATATATATATATATATAGGGAAAGGATCAAATGAGGACCCCCAGTTTGAGGATCATTTTTTTAAAATAGTAAAAAAAATATTTTTGGGCTGATTTTTTTTTATGATTTTTAAACATTCCAATAGGACCATAAAAAAATAATCAGCTCAAAATGATTTTTTTTTGCTATTTTAAAAAAATCAATCAAACTTTGTCAGTTTTTAAGTTGATAAAAACTGACAAAGTTTGACCGATTTTTTTAAAATAGTAAAAAAATTCATTTTGACCTGATTTTTTTTATATGGCTCTACTAAAATGTTTAAAAACTATATAAAAAAATAGCTCAAAAATATTTTTTTTACTATTTTATCAAAATTGATCCGCGCCAGCAATATACAAGCAGGTCCTCATGAGATCCGCTCTCTCTCTCTCTATATATATATATATATATACAGTCATGCTCTTGTGTGGACTAGTCCGCATTTTAAAAGTGCGGACCGGACATTTGTCACCTGACAATGAGCTCAGGAAAGAGAGTGAAAGTACCTATAATTTCTAGGGGCACCGTTAGGTGACACATGTCCGGTCCGCATTCTTAAAATGCGAACTAGTCCGCACAAGAGCATTATTATTTATATATATATATATAGTTTGGTTTTTATTCCTTTAAAGTTAAAAGTTACAAAAAAGAATATAAAAGGATAACATTTAGAAATATTAATTTTAGGCTTTATTTACTCTTAGTCTTAAGAGAACATTCTAAAATAAATTTGCTAAACAATAATATAGGTCATAAATTTGCTAAACAATAATATAGGTCATAAATTTGCTACACAATAAAATTTAAGTGAAAAAAAAACTGTGCCCGGGCCTGAACAACGGGTCTGGGCAAGAAGCTTCCAAACTTGGACGGGCTTGGGATTACATAATAAGGCTCGAGTCGGCGCCGAGCGGGCTTGAGAATACTCAAATATTTTTAGGGCCAGCGCGGCCCGAACCCGACTTGGCCCGTCCAGGCCAGCCCATACTATCCCATGGACACAAAATGAAGTATCATCAATGAATTAACGTCAAGAAAATGCCTTAATATACTACATTATGGGCTCGTTTGGTTCGAGGTTTGACAAGGGAATGGGAATCCATAATTCCAGAATTTCTAAGTTCTTGGAATCTTCAATTCCTTTACATTGTTTGGTTCAAGCAGGAATTCTTTTTTCCCGGCATCTAAAATTATTATTCTAAATTAGAAATAAATATCATTCAACTAAAATACTATTCTACTTGATTCGAGTGTGTGCGTGAGTCTGCGGTGAGTGTGTGTGTGTGTGTGTGTGTGTGTGTGTTTAAGTGTGTGTGCAAGTGTATGTGTGAGAGAGAGATAGTGTGTGTGTGTGTGTATTTGTGTATTTATGTGTGTGTGTGTGTGTGTGTGTGTGTGTGAGTGTGTGTGTGTGTGTGTGTGAGTGTGTGTGTGTGTGTGTGTATTTATATGTGTGATAGTGTGTGTGACAGAGAGAGAGAGAGAGAGTGTGTGTGAGAGAGAGAGAGAGAGTGTGTGTGTGTGAGAGAGAGAGAGAGAGTGTGTGTGTGTGTGTGTATTTATGTGTGTGTGTGATAGAGAGAGAGGGAGAGAAAGAGTGTGTGTATGTGTATGTGTATGTGTATGTGTATGTGTATGTGTATGTGTATGTGTGTGTGTGTGTGTGTGAGAGAGATAGAGATAGTGAGAGCATGTGTGTGAGTGAGAGAGAAAGAGTGTGTGTATGTATGTGTGTGAGAGAGAGTGAGTATATATGTGTGTGTGTGTGTGTGTGTGTGTGTGTGTGAGATGGTATTTTTGTCTCATCACAAAAGTAAGGCAATATGTCCGAGAATATAGGATTACCTCCATTTTAGAGGGAAAAGGAGAATTCAATTCCGTGAAAATTCTAAATTCCAGGAATTCTAAGTTCCCCCTTAAATCTCCAACCAAACATTGTAATTCTAAGTGAGGGGAATTCTAAATTCCAGAAATCCTAAATTCCCTTTCCAAACCTCGAACCAAACGAGCCCTAATGGCATTTTATTCGCATCTACGACCATACTACTGCAATGCAAAACTTCATCAGATCCTATCTCTTGCTTTTATCAGAACTTATGAAGAAGCTCACAAATCTATTCGATCATGACATGATCCTTAAATATCAGTTAGTCCCTGAGGATCTAGACGTTTTGGTTTCAGTCAAATCCAACGAGGATGTCCGCCACATGCTCGAGGAATACGACCGTCACAAAAACCAAGGGACCCCTCGGCTCCGAGCCTTCCTATTCCCCGCAAGCCCGATCGTCATCAACAACCAAACAGGAGCCACTGAACACCAAGCGCTCGAGCAGCGGTACATCGATGCCATCAACGGCATCGTACATGCCACAAAATCTCACCTAAAACCCCTCTCAATCAACTTAAACTACCAGCCTTGCAACATTTCCTCCACCTGCTCTTCGCCGAGATCGCCAGAAAGTTGCACCACAACCGATATTGGCATCCCTAATGGGAGAACTCATATGAATAGAGTGCATAGTTCCCCTAGTTTAAGCGATCTTGACAGCCAACACAATCACAGCAACCACCAGACTCAGCCTCATCACCACCACCACCACCAGAACTACAGACAACCCACCCAACACCAACACCAACACCACAAACCCCCGCTAAGAAGTGAACCCGAACAACTCAACAAGTATAGGTCTGTAGGGCAAGCTGAACCTTTTAGGTACCATCCTGATCATGTCCCGCATTACTATTACACGACGCCGAGACAGAGCAGAGGTAGTGTATGCTACAAATGCATGCATTTTGATGATTATGGGCCACTAATGGAAAGAAGAATCATCAGGGCCGAGAGTCTTCCTGTAAGTCCGTCTCTAAGTCCCTCTCTTCCACGAAGCCCTCGTCACGGCTGCTATGGAGCAGATGTTTGAATTCACTAACTCACACTGGTATATGAAGTTCTCTTATCCACTATATTCTCCTAAGAAGATTTAGGATATGATTTTTCATCTGTACATTGATGATCTAGCTAAAGAATCTGATTTATGTAAAGATTTATGATTTATCTTCTGTATAATGATTGAGTTAAGTAAAGATTGTGAGTTCTGTAAAGAGTACTATCCGCAACTGTAAGTGATTGGATATTGAATTATATATCATACAGCTTTTACAAGTTTACAACCTTGTAAAGCTAAATTAACTGCCTTATTAGTTATGCGGATGGATTGTTGTCTTTCAAAGCCTATTCTAAAATAAATTCATCATCCTTGTTTCCCAGATTCAACCAACTCGAAAGCAAGCCTGAGACTGTAAGCCCAATCTAAGCCCTAGATCATATTTAAGTTCATTTTTTAAGTTATATATACAAATGATAGGTATTCCATAAATACTTATTTGACAAGGGTAAAATCAAATTGTAGTGCAAGTGTAACAACTTTAATGTTTTCAATTCCGAGAAACTACATTTCAGATTCAACATGCAAGTATATGTTTTCCTTTCTTGAGAAAGGATACTTGAAAATGTCGTTGGTCCCCTGAAAACCCATTTCAATTAGGTAAAGAACTATTATTGATAAGCTAAATAGTTAATAATAATTTATAGAGCACCCGTGATTATTAATTAGTAGGATGTCAAATGTAATTCAAAGATTGTTATCAATTTGTCCATATGTTGGAGATACCATGCAACCATCAATGATGGCTACTACTAAACCAATGAAGATATGGCATAGGCACCATTTTCACCTTATTATGGAACTCATAGGCATAGTCCAAGACATAATTACAAATGTGTTTGGGAGGATAGGGCTGCCATTCCTAACATGACCCATGAACCTTACACTAGTACATGGTCTTAGACAATGCGAGCCGCCCTACGGAAGATGGAGTGAAGGAGGGATTGTATTTCCCAAGTTAGGGTGGCATACAACTCCATACCAATACTGGAAATATGCACTCACGCACGCACGCCAGCCAAAAAAAAAAAAACTATCACTCTTAACATAAATACAACAAAGTATTTGGTATTTCCATTATCATTGCATAACTTAGATGTCTCAAAAAATAACAAATCACACACAACTATATTAAATGAAAATTCTCAAGAAATCAACAATGGAAAAATGCAATCAAATTTCTTATGGCATGTTCATTCCGCATTCATAACGAGTACAATAAAACAAGGTGTGCGACTACCCGAAGTTCTAGTTGTAAATGATACCGCCTAGTAAGACACTCGGATCCTATATCCTAGTAAAAATCCTCCCTCAAACTCCAAACAAAAAGTGACTAGAAAAACAACCCCCCCATATCAAAATCAATCCCAACAAGATTATTCCTGTATACACATTTATAGGAACCAAAAAAAGGGGGAGCGGGGGGGGAGCGCACCTTTAACCATTCATAAAACCTCTCTCACTTGCTGTCTGTGAAATCTGCATCGATAACATCGCCTTCGGGTCCCTTGTCCGATGATGATTCTGAAGGGCCAGCATCACCACCAGGTGTGGGGCCTGCACCACCAGGAGCTGCTGCACCTGGCTGATTATACAGTGACTGGCCCAGCTGCATGACTTCCTGGTTAAGGGCAGCCATGGCGTCCTTTATGGCCTGTGTGGACCCCCCTGAGATAGAATCCTTAAGTTCTCCAAGTTTGACCTCAACCTTCTCTTTCACTTCTGTTGGGACCTTGTCTCCCAGTTCCTTGAGCTGCTTCTCTGTCTGGTAAACAACAGAGTCCGCCTGGTTCTTTGTATCTATGGCGTCCCTCTTCTCCTTGTCTTCCTTCGCAAACTTCTCAGCTTCTGAAACCATCCTCTCTACCTGTGTATTTTTATCAGACAAGAACTTAGTATTTACTACTAATGCAAAGTTTCAACTTCCTCCAACAAGGACTCGGGAATATAATTACTTCACCCAGTGTGCTTAGAAAATGTACTTTTTTCATCAACTGGCAGATTAAGCAGAAGCCACTACATATGGTTTTATAGGGTTAAGTGCAACAAAAAAAAAAACTTAACTTGGGCTATGTATGTTTTGCAAGAAACCCCCATAACTAATCGAATGAAAAGAAGAAAAGGAAAAAGGAAAAATTGAACTGTATTTAATGCAAAATTTCCTTAACTATATGTGTTTTGTTGTAAAGACACCATATGTATCTATGAGAATATTGACTGCCGCCAAAAACTCCCAGAACAAGATCTTTTCCACAAAATGCATCATTCAGAGGAATATTATTGCATTAAATATAGTTCTGGGATTTTCTTGCAAAACATGAATAGTTGAGGTGAGTTTTTTTTATTTATTGCATTTTTCCTTTTTTAATACGAGGAGCCGGACAAATGAATTTAAGGGTGATACTAATTTGAAATAAGAGCCCATAAATGCACAAAACAGATAATTAAATGAAGTAGAAAGTTGTTCAATACAGAATGTCCAGAAAATACCTCATCACTAGGCAATGTGCTAGCACCAGTAATGGTAATATCTTGCTTCTTCCCAGTGCCTTTATCAATGGCAGTGACAGAGAGAATGCCATTTGCATCAATGTCAAATTTGACTTCGATTTGAGGAACTCCACGTGGGGCAGGTGGGATCCCATCCAAACGGAAGCTACCAAGAGACTTGTTGTCCCTAACAAACTCTCTCTCTCCTTGAAGGACGTTAATCTCCACACTTGTTTGCCCATCAGCAGCTGTTGAGAACACTTCCGATTTTGAGGTGGGCAATGTTGTATTTCTTGGGATAATCTTTGTCATTACACCACCAAGAGTTTCTAGCCCAATGGACAGTGGTGTCACATCCAAAAGGACAATATCACTTACATCTCCGGACAAAACACCAGCCTAGAATGGAACAAATAATTACATGGCAGATATGTAGGTCATTACCAGGTGCTGGCATACAAATATTAAACGGGAAATTACACAAACTTCCCCCGACATAATTACATACTTCCCCTCTTGTTTGAGATATTACACTTGCCTCTCCTCTTGTTTTAAAATTTTCACACTCTATGCCCCTCACGACTCAAGCAGCAGGGGCGGCAGGCATTTACAAATATAAAATAAGAAACTGTAATATTTAAAACAAGAGGGAATGTATCATTAGTTATGGCTAACAAGAGGTGAGGTCCATGTAGTGTACCCAGAAATTATATCAATATCAGCATAATAAACAACATGAACTCCAACTATGAAACATTACCCTAAATCTTCCAACACGTGTTTCACCTCTTTAAAAGGGAAGACACTGGAGATTGAAAGAGTAGAAGGAGATGACTACAGCAGAAAAAGGAGAGTAGAACCCACCTGAACTGCTGCTCCAAGGGCAACAACTTCATCAGGATTGACTGTTACATTTGGATCCTTTCCTGTCAATTTCTTAACAAGTCCCTGAACCGCGGGAATTCGTGTTGAACCACCAACAAGGATCACTTCATCTATATCTTTGAAAGATAGTTTTGCATCCCTCAAGGAATTTTCAACTGGGGTTTTAAGCCTAAGGAGAACGCAAAAAAATAAAATATTGAATTTTAGTACACTGCCTTCAAAAACAGAGGAAGAAACGCTTCGAGAAAAAATAATCAATGTTCTAAAAATTGATCCGAGGCGCGTCTTGAGGCGGTCGATGAAAAACTGCCTTGAGGCTAAGCCTCATGGTGCAGAATTGAGGCTTAAGCCTCAATTGACTGAGGCGTTTGAGGCTTGAGCCTCATTTTTCTCTGTGATTTACTATTTTTAGTTTTTATATATAATCAATTATAACATTATTATTTTAGAATATGCTATAATGTTATTTTGTGTTATAATACGTTATAATGTTATTGTTATGCTATAATACGTTATAATGCCATTGTTATGCTATAGTATGTTTAATTTTATATATAATATGTTTTATTATAATAATTTGAAAGCTATATTTAATTATAATGTTACATACACTTTTCTTGTAATTTATATATTATTTGAATAGTTTTACTGTTTTTACTTCAGATAGATGATGCGTTATAATATTATAATTGTGTTTAATTTATGTGTAGTATAAAATCTGATGATGATGCACATTTTTTAGGATTTGGTGACGAATTTAGTGTTGATTTTCATTATGGATTACTTGTGTGATCATGTGACATGACACGTTATCTATAGTTTGATTGATATGAATTATGGACAATGATTAGGAATTCTTTCTTGTGATGATAGTCATGATGCACTGTTTTCAGTTTTATTAATATTTTTTCAATAATATATAGTTATTTTTTTTCAAATTGAGGCATTCGCCTCAATCTGCCTCGAGGCTTACGCATTCGCCTTAATCTTCCTCGTGGCTTACGCCTCCCCTCACTACAAAATGCCTCAATCCCACCTTGAGCCTTTTAAAACATTGATAATAATAGCTCGATTCCAGTTCTTAGTACAGACTGATATAAACATACTGCCAATGGACCGAGAAAAGTTAAATGATATGTATTCAACATGTGGTTGATAAAAATTTTAAACAATATTAGGCACCTGTCCAGAAGATCTGAGCATAATTCCTCAAATTTCGCCCGTGTAAGAGTGGTATCAATGTGTTTGGGGCCATCTGCAGTGGCTGTAATGAAAGGTAAACTGGGAGAAGGGGGAAGAGTGGAAGACAAAATAGATCAGTATAAACTATGAGAGAAAAAAATTCAAAGAAAGAAAGAAGGGGGGAAAAGGAAGTGTCAAAAATGAAGATCCAAACAATGCTCCTACCTAATATTTGCCTGTGTCAAGGATGATAACTCCATCTTAGCTTTCTCTGCCGTCTCAGTTAGACGCTGAAGGGCTTGTTTGTCTTTCAAAAGATCTATGCCTTCATCTCTCTTGAAACTTGCAGCAAGCCAATCGACGATTCTCTGCATAATGTATAAAAAGCATAAATGACTTCAGCCATAACAAATCACAAGATAAAATTGAAGTACAAGTGGCTTCTAATAACCAGACAAACGATTTAAACCTTATCAAAGTCGTCACCACCGAGATGTGTATCTCCAGAAGTAGAAAGCACCTCAAACACTCCGTCACCAACCTCAAGAACTACAATAGAATAAAAAGAAAACATTTTTAGAGTTCTTGGAATCAGAAGTTCAAAGATGTACATGGAAAAAAGGGTTGACAAATACAAGATCATACAATAATAATAATAATAATAAATTTAGTCCCCGCACCAGAAATTCACTACTCATTTAGCAGTACAGATCCAAAGGGTATTTCCAGTTCAGTAACAGGAAAGAACCTCTTATGAGGACAATTAGTTACAGTGACAAAAATTAGCTTCTCTCTCACACCCTAAGAGTAAAACAACTGCTAGAGGGCAGCATATAGCAGGCAAACAGAACATGTCTACAGAAGTCGAGCATGGTTTAAAAAAATTCCTTCATGGAAGAACAACTCCATGCCGCACGTGATTCAAGCTTGAGAATAAAGTAGAATGTTATTGATACCATGTTTTTCGTGATTCATTCAGATGGGTTGCTGAGGTGGAACTGTGGAAGAACAACTATGTATAAAACGTTATTAAAGAAACTTAGCGATTGGATTCACATTACCATTTACAATAAAGTAGAATGCTATGGATACCATGGGAGATGATGAGTCGTAAAGTGTGACCACCTTCGACTACGCGTCCAGGCAGAACACCCCATGGCATGTTTTCATTGGTTTCATAGAAATCGCGTGGTCTTCATTAAGTCACAAAAAATAAACCTCAATATAGAATCGGCACGTTATTAAGGAAGAACAACAAAAAATGATGAAGTGCCGCTTGGTGAGGGGAGAGCATTAACATTCATCATAATCTTAGTTATTCTCCATCAAAGATGACAAATGATGCCACATGTTGCAATATCAATTTCAAGATAATCAATGGCGAAAATGAATTAACAGAACACTAATGAAAAAACAGTGAGATATAAAGATTGTTAACATTCTTGGTACCTGAAACATCAAAAGTTCCACCTCCAAGGTCAAACACTAGAATTGTCTCATTGTTCTTCCTTTCAAATCCATAAGCCAGTGAAGCAGCAGTAGGTTCATTGATAATTCGTAGAATTTCCAAGCCGGCTATGCGACCAGCATCCTTTGTTGCAGTCCTCTGAGAATCATTGAAGTAAGCAGGAACTGTGACAACTGCTTTAGTCACTTTATCGTTCAAAAACTTTGATGCATCATCCACAAGCTTTCTCAAAACCTAAATCAGACATCCAAATATAAAATAACGAATAAAAAATGGCCATTTCAAACCCCAATTTAAGAGATTAAATGAGTGAGTACCTGAGCTGAAATCTCTTCAGCAGCAAACTGTTTCCCAATAGCTGGGCAATCCAGCTTAACATTCCCATTCTCATCGCGTATCACAGTATAAGACACCTGTTTAGCCTCCTCATCCACCTCAGACATTTTCCTCCCAATAAACCTCTTCACCGAGAAAAAAGTATTCTCAGGGTTCACCACCGCCTGTCTTTTAGCTATCTGGCCCACGAGGCGGTCACCGTTTCTGGTATAAGCCACAACAGACGGCGTTGTTCTTTGGCCTTCGGCGTTGGTTACAATGACAGGCTTTCCCCCCTCCATAACCCCCACCGCTGAGTTAGTGGTTCCCAGATCGATCCCCACAACCTTCTCCGCCGCTATTCTAAATGAACCATATCCTCTTTTTACTGTGTTGGTTTTCTTTAGCTTTAATAAAGATATTGAATTGTTCAATCCTTGTCCGAAGAAAACCGATTTTCTAGTACTCGAATGTTTGGATTGTGAAGCGAGTGGAGTTCTTCCGAATACGTGAATCTGAGCTGCTGTTGATGATGCCATTGGATTCAAATGATAAAATTTTATGTACGGGTATATGAAAACCTAGAGACTAGAGAGGTGTTTTAGTAAGTTGGAGAAGAAGATAAGAAAAGGAGGACAGAGAGAGTGTTTGTTTATGTGAGAGAGAGTGAGGGTTAGGTGAGGACACGTGGAGGGTTCTAGAATCATCTTCATAGTTCTCGCGGGTTTGGATTTTACGGCCAGGTTTTGAGGCCGTTGGATACAGAGTTTGGGCTGCCCGATTGAGTTCGAGGAGGTTCCAATTGGACTATGCTAAGGTCCTCATAGTATAACTACTTTTAAAATTGACTTAAATATTATATTTTTTACAGTAACAGAATATTAATAGAATAAATGCTTCAATGAAACATACAAAAACATTAAACATGCACACGGAGAGCACGAGTACCTTTATTCCTTTTATCCCGACAAATAACATAAAACCTATTTAGGACTTTTTAATTTAACATTCACTTTTAATGAAATTTTGATTTATTCCCACTTTTGTAATCTATTTCACATAATAACCAGGTTTTTAATCATATGGCATCTGATTTGACATAATTTCAAAAAATATGTCTAAACCAAAACAAGCTCAATTTTAAAATGTAACTACGATACAATCATTCTTCTTCTTCCTTAAATAACAAACCATTAATCAAAATATATACATACAAACACAAGTATAAACATTCAAACACAAACAATTTTAGCAAGGCTGTTGTTATTGACACCCAATAAATGACTTTATAATATTCACGCTCCATAATAACTTAATAACATCACACCAGACCGAATTGCTACTACCTTATACCACCAAAGAGCACCACATATTTAAATGAGATTTTTTCTTCATTTCCCCTCCATCTCTCTCTCTATCTCTATCTACGACATTCTCTTTCCAAACTCTTGGATGTTTTCAACCTAACATACGATATACTCAGGAACAACCCATCAAGTGTCTCACATTAAGGTATATGCACAGAATTTTTGCTATATATCACGCTTGCGACTAGGATTTGAAAGTCGTTGTTGATTCAAACTAAACTTTTTGAAAGAATAACCACATTACAATAATATGAAATCATGTTAAAAATCGTTGTTGTGATTTCTATATGTATCTCTAATTATATATTAATGACGTGGTAATCTCATAATTCAATACATATCATTTTATGACTGTTATTTCCATTGTTGGCATTTATTTTTTATTTTGGCAACACTGTATTGGGCGTTATGGCTTCAAGTGCAAGTGGTGGTTCAGAGTAACAAACTTCATTAACACCGCAATAAATATCATCTACTCCCCAACAAGAATTAGCCGATAGAGGTTTGAAGCAACCTACTTCGAGTGAAAATAAAAAGAAGCAAGAAGAAATGGATAATAAGGATAAATAATTTCAATATTTTGACCAAGATGGTGTGATGATGGTCATTGTTCTAGTGGGTGGGAGTGTAGTCGGTCCGTAGAGTGGGATATGTAGCACTGATGTCGGTGATCTTGTTAGATCTTATATCCCGGTTAGTTATGAAGATTGGGGATTTGTGCGAGATAATTACAAAGATGGTGTTTGGAATGCTTTAATGGTAGGATTTAAGTTAGATGTTAAACTGGAGGTAGCCCGCCCGCTGATGGAGAAAAGGTTTGCCCAGAAGTTTAGGACACAAAAAAATAATATGAGATGTTTTTTGCCTACCGATGACCATCTTGGAGTCCTACCAGAAGGTGATGATCCCAATGTATAAAGATTTTTTTGTGAGAACTAAAGTTAAGAAAAAAAGAAGTCACAAAACATTCAAAATGCCAAGAACCGAACCAATTTAGAATATTCCCACACACTTGGGTGTCGCACCTATGCTGCTTTGCAATATGAATTGGTATATATCATAATTTTTTTCAATTATCAGCACTACTTTTCTGTATAACATGTGATATTTAAATTATAAGTTCAATCGAACCCAGGACAAGAATTAACACGAGTAGATACATGACTTGTGAGACACAAAGACAAAACGGTGAATGTCCCAAATAGTGCTAAGCTTTACTATGTGCGTATTTACATGAAAAACAACAATATTTTTAGTATTATTCATTGCGTTTATTAATGAAATTTTCTCATTCTAATTTATAACTATCATTTGATAGGATAAAGTAAAGGATGCGGTAGAGAAAAGAAAGAGCGAGAGTGGAGAGGGTAGTAGCAAGAGCCAATGCATAGAGAACGATGAGCTGATAGAGGTTTTGGGGAAGAAGAAAAAGGGAGGAGTCCATGTAGTTTGTCCCCTTATTTCGAATAAGCAATTGATGCATTTAGGGGTGTCAAATCCCAAACTTAAACAAAAAAGAAGGCAAATGATGATGTAAATGCATTGAAGGAAGATATCATCTCTTCTGTCAATAAAAGATTTAAGGAAAATAACACATAGATTCTGGTATATATGTATTTTATATAATTTCTTTTATTAAATAGACCTATCTAGATATAATAAATATTAATTTACTATTGTTTTATCCATTTTTTCATATAGTGTTATACAAAGTTTGGTTAATGCCTTCAATGCTCAAAACGAAAAGTGTCCACCAATCACACCGATAAGTGAGCATACATCCAACACAAGTCTGTCGCGTAGGAATCTCTTACAAATTTTGGATAATGTTTTTGCATCCATTTCTCTTCCTTTTTGCGTGACCACACCTTTTCCTACCAACAATACCAAAGTCATCTTGTTTGATAGGTATAATGAAGAATTGGTAAAGGGGTATGTCATGACAGATGCAACAAAGGATATATGTCATGGTAAGCGAGTTTGAGTCATGTAGAGGAAAGTATATGCGGAGGAAGTGATCGGATGCTAGGTTGTTTGATGCTCCTCAAGGTGGCCAATCCACTTTTGCCAACCTAGTCTTGGGGGGATATTTGATTTAGTTAGATTGTTGGCTTAAATATGTTTAGCCTATGTTGTGAACTTTTCTTGAGCTATCTATATGTGGACTTAGTTTGCATTATGATTTTGTTGTGAACTTTATTTGAGCTATCTATATTTGGACTTAATTTACAATATGTTTTACTGTGAACTTTGTTTGGATCTATCTATATTTGATTTGGACTTAATTTGCACTGTTTTTTTTTATTGTAAAAACCCTTTTAACTCCCCCAATGCTAATATTTATTTGAGCATCGTCGGTCCCAAGCCCAGATAAAGGAGGAGGGAAAGGTAAGCATATGTTTAATTTTGTTCAGTAAAATGATTCCATTTTCAGCCAAAGAGACTAATTTTTTTATTTATATAATGTAGAATGAAAATCGGACCTTGTGGAAATTGGGAACGTTGTCTCCAGGTCTGATCACACTTTATTTCACAATAAAGCCATTAGACAAGTCTTGGCATGTCATGGGGCTTGGCTATAATCCAAGTCTTGATGGGTCTGATCACATTTTATATTTGTTACTCTTGTCATTTTTTTCCATCCCTTATATTGGTGTTTTGATTTTCCTTTCCATTCTGCTTGTTGAACGAGTCTGATGACAAAGGTTATATACAGTCTAGGACATCCATCACTAATACCTTTGCAAGTATTAGCCCCATTTACTTACCTAAGTTTGCCTATATTCAGAGGTAATCCTATAATCAGGCATTTGCAGCCACTTGCTGATCAAATTAAATATAAGCTCAATGGTTAGATGGGTAAATCCTTTTTCTATTACTAGCAGAGCTGAAATAATCAAATCAGTTATCCAACCCAAGCTTCTCTATAGCTTCAAACTTTACATGTGGCCTCTGGGGATACTTAAACAAGTTCAATCTTGGGTCATCAACTTCCTCTGGACTGGCAGCACCCTTGAGTGCATGAGCACATATCAATTATACTTTCATTTGTACGTGTACTGACTGTTTCCTTGAGTGCACGAGATACACTTTTTATGATATGTGCTCTTGGAATAACATTTGACCTTAAAATCCCATGCCTTGTTGTTGCTTGATTGACATATGCCCTATACACAACTCTTACTGATGTTCATTCTGGATTCTTAATTGGGGCAACTGCTACTGCTGCTCTAATCTAATATTGCATGGCTCTTCTTTGAGCTCTTTTGTTTTAAGCATTATAAAGGCTCAATATGCTAAGACCTGTTGTTGCCCTCATATTTACTATGATTAGAGCTTCACTCCTTGTGACACTTTGGATTTTGTCACTGCTTATGGACTTGATTTCCTTGTGAAGAAGACTTTTCTTCATTTGATGATGACTGCTTGGTTCAAATGGTGGGATTTCCATGATTCTCATTATCTCAAGGTTATCCATCTTGATTTTGTACATCCCTCTTTTAAGAGTGTCTTTTGCATTGGCCTCAGATATAATTTGATGATTTGGAGAATCATCAACACATGGGAGCTCACCCTTAGTGATGTGGAGAAAGTCCAATTTGATAATTTGGAGAAAGTCCAATTTGAGTATCTTAAGGCTTTGTTTTGATGTGCTCACTGATCTTAGCTATTATTCATTTTTATGCCTTGGATTTTCATAAATTTATTCGACTGAACAGGTCTAAATATTTATGTTACATAAATATGGTTTTAAGTTTTGTCAGTATATTATGAGGAGAAATTGAGGCTACTCAAACTTTCAAGGCTTTGGGGATAAATGAGGACTGGAAGATATTTATGTCATAAACAACCAATAGCTTTAAGTATCGTTCATGAACCATGATGCATTAAAATGAGTAACATCTAACGAAAATTCATATAATTTACAAACTTTCTCATTACAATTTCAAGTAACTATAAATATTGAAATTATAACGAGAAAGGTTTTTAACTTGTAAGAGCTTCTATCATATGTTACTCATTTTAATACATCCTGGTTTATAAATGATACTTGAAGCTACTGGTTGTTTGTATGCATAGTTATTCCGCATTTTTGTTATACATGTTCCTTTTATATATAGAGATACTCATTTTATATATTTTCTGTGGTATATAGGTATGATGAAAATAATCCACAGTATGTTGAATCTAGTGTTTACTTGGTCCAAATTTCAGTAACTCCAGGCTTCAGAGATTACACTTAACAACTCACAAAATGGTTGATATGCAAATGAAATTTCTTATTTATTTATATTCAATGGAATTTTTTTGTACCATTTATATTGGCTTTATAATCTATAGTATGAGAATATGTCTGATGCATCCATGTAACAATCTCGAGCCCTATCATGATTCGTTCTCATGCGCTTTCTATTCTCAATAATATTTTTTCTCATGTAAAGACACAATATTGGGTTGCAAGAATTTGTTTTGCGTAACAGAAATTGAATTATCTACCCAATTTTTATTTTTGGTTACCAGGTCAAGGCAACAATCAAGAGCAGTTGTGGTAAGAACACAGTTGTTCATGAGGGTGTAGAGGCATTTATCATTATATCTGCTTCAAGGCAGTAACAAGTGAGGTATCTTATATTAGTGCAAGCTACTGTGTGATGGGAACGTGAGAAATTGTCTTCTACATCATTTATGAAGCACGAATATTCTTTGCTAGGATCACCGTTCAAGAGGTGCGTGGAGATCAGGGGGGTGCTCTTGTCAACTACAGGGAGGATTATGGCAAGCTCGTTGTCATCGTCGACGTCATCGATTAGAACAAGGTATGCTACCCCCTATTTCTCCTTTTTTTTTCATTTTACCTTCAAATTATTATCTTTACATTCTATCAACATATCACATCTAATTATTATTATAGAGTTGGCTATCTCGAGTTTCCATTCATCTTGAATATTATTTTTTTAGTCAAATTGATCATTTATTAGTATGCTTGATTTGTAGTTGAGGTAGTTATGCTCATTAAGAACGAGTTATACATGTAAATTAATTGGACTTTAGTTATACATTTTCGTTAAACTATATAACATTTATTATTGGCCCTTATAATAAGCTTCTCTCTTGATCTCACTAAAGTCGTGATCCTGGGAAGTGACAGTTATACAATAACCGTGTCATATGGTCGTTTGTTGTATGAATTCATGTTGGTATTATAACTAATATGATAGTTTTATTTTGTTTGACAAAATGTCATTTTTGAATCCTCATCAAGTTTTCAGCGTTGCGGGTTGCAGCGTTGATGGCGATGATGACAAAACGAAAGTTGATAGTCAACAACAATGAACTTTTTTTTATATTTCATTTACTTGGTTATAATATAAAAACATCTCATTTCGGGATGATTATATTAGGATGTTATATTGGATGCATTTTTGAAAATAATGTAGCTTTCGGGATAATTCTGTTACGTTGTTTCATTTGTTAAGTTTAAGTTTCTTTTGTAAATAAAGAGTTGAGGCTTGTATAAAATGTAAATGTTGAATATAATACACTTGTTTATGTGGATTATTTTTGTATACGTTCTTAGGATTTTAATAGTGTGGTAAGAATAATTAAATTTATTTAAATTAAGGATATTGGATCTTGAAAAATATATATTTTTTAAATATATATATTAATATTACTAACGGACCTTTACTTTTACAAAATCAGACAAAACTATTACAAAAAGGGTGTAATAAGGTTAAAATAATAACACAAAAGTCCGTTATTAAATCAGAATTAGTAACGGTAAAATACTGTTGGTAATTTCAGAATTAGTAAAAGAATTTTACCGTTAGTATTAGTAACGGTAAAATTATGTTACTAATTTCATTCCCCATGCCTTTTTTCTAACTGAAAATTTCCGTTACTAATTTTTTTAGTAACGGTAAAGTTGTGTTACTAAAGGCGCGTTTTGGTGTAGTGTATGTTGTACATCATAGGTTGCATCGTCTTTCCTTATAATACGAAGAACAAATTTTATGTCTATTATCTAAAACTCTTGAAGAATTTGGATAAAGTTGGGGGTCGCATGCATCATGGGAATCCTATCCCACATATACTGGCAACTTTCTTTAGGATCGAGGTCAAGGGTGAAGCAAATAAGTGGGTGTTTTTCTCTTCTATAGGTACAAATGCTTATATTATTTAAGGCTATCTGTAATAATATATATAATTGTACTTTTTAGACATTAAAAATGGTATTGTGTATTGTTCATGCAGTCATGGATTTATGAACTTTTTATCGGGAGGGAGGCATGCTTGAATATGGAATATAACAACACCATGCTAAGGATCACTCGGTGGGTATTACAATATGTTTTGCAAAAGAATGTAGTGCCACAGCTGTATAGCTATCAGATCAACTTGATGACTTTGTCTTTAATGTTGTAAGTAGGTTTTTTATTCATATTTTAGCATTATTTAGACTTTACTTACGATTTATATTTTTCTTCAGATTGTTGGTACTCGTACCGTGACGAAAGAGATGTGTACCATTCCATTACGTCTCCTTTTATAATGGTATATTTTTTTTTGCTTTTATGTGGGGGAACCTTGCTACCCGAAGCACGTGTTGAGGTAATTGGGATGTGTCCAAATCATTCCTAGGGACCCAATAACATCGATTGTAGATAAGAGAGGAAACAAAATTGCTCGTTATGATGTGAAGTTTGATAATCATAAGTGGTACCAAGAGAATTAGCAAGACCATTTGCTTATAGTTAAGCCCCATTCAATACCGGTATTTCTCCCTTGGGTTTCAATTGAAGATTACATAGCATGGTTCCTAACATAGTCTCATCCTATCATCTAGAACCCTGCCAATCGCAAAGCTAGAACTAAAAAATCTTCATTTATAATCTTATATTCATTTTGTAATTGTATATAATATTGTATGTCAATATGATGATAATATTGATTTATTTTCAGTATGATCAATTCCTGAAGGTGATGGGGTTGCTCTCTAAAAAACATCCCAGATAAGTGCAATGTTGATGTTGCAACCATACTTGAATGATATATTTAAGCATACGACATCGTTGCATCGGTAACTGGTATGGCAGTTGGATCACAGAAGAAGAAGAAGAAGAAAAAGAAGAAGAAGAAGGTTGCCCGAAGATTGCGAGGAGGTTCCCAAAAAGGTACCTAAAAAAGAAAGAGGAAATAAATTGTATAAATTTTGGTTGCATGATTTTTGGTTGGATGTATTGTATAAATATTGCTTGTTTGATGAATTTTGGAAGAATTTCATGATGTTTCTAATTTAATGAATATTGTTTATATGCATCATAGTCTTGGAATTATTATATGTATGATGGAAATTATATGTATGAGCTTGTATGTATGATATTGTATATTGGAAATTATATGTATGATATTGTATGGTATGGGAGTTGGACTTATAAAAAAGGAAAACTACAATTCATGACGTTTGCTCCGACTTCTCACATATGTAGTCGATATCTTAATGACGAATAAATATTTGAATTTGTATAGATTCTCAATAAAAAAAAACACATCAACGATGGCGGTTGGATCAAACAACATTTTTAGATGTCCCAATTCCCACCTATAATTATCTACTTTCTCTTGAACTAAGAAAGCAAATGCAATGGCTAAAGTACGACTATAAAAGGTCCTATAGGCCATGTCAACAAACGGTATGTTATAACGGTTAGTCTTGTACGTGAAATCCACTATCATAATAGACGAAAATCATTTAACTAGTTGAATAGACTTGGGATGGGCCCAAAATAAGTCTTCTAATTCCCTAGTATCCTCATTATGCCTATACCAGTAAATATAATGTTTGTCACTCAGTAACCTCATCAAATGTTATATTGCACTTCATCCCTCCCTCGCATTTGTCTTCAACTTAGTTTTGCATTATAAATTGTCTTCATGGTTGACACGTTAGATTGAAGCCGACGTTTTAAAGTGATTAAAATACTCGCAGATTTCACACCGCTTAAAGACATTTCCTCTATAATCTTCCTCTCTTCAGCGATTAAATTGGCGGCATACGAATGGCCTACAAGAGTTTTGGGAAAACAGTGGTTGTGGACACTATTACAAATTTGAAGTATCCATCGACCATCGTCCAATGTAATGCCCTTCAACAAATACGAATAATTTCATTTATTTGTGTAAGAATCTCTCTTTCATTTTTTCCCACCATGGTCTAACTTCTTGTGTAAGAGAACAGTTCTCTTAGTGTTTGGGTGCTTAAATATAAACTGAGGCGTAACCTATATTAATTATGATAATTTAATAGATAATATGTTATTGACAATGAGGGAATAAACTCAGCCGGAATGAATCCAAATCTTTGGTATAAACTCACAAACTCTCGAGTATAACTCAATAACAAATAATAAATACGGTCTGTATAGAACAATAAAAGAACTTTTGAAATAACTAGTTAGAGGAAGAGAAAAGCAAGCACTCTAGATACACCACAAGTAGGCAGCTCAAACACCAGGGTACGAAGAAATAAGGGTCAACGCTCAATCAATTCATATGTTTTTGGTAAAAAGTTTGGGCAAAAATATTAATGGTGAAGGATAAAACTATCGTTCTTGTAATAATTCTCTCAGAAATCTCTATATCTATCTATGTGATGTGTGATGCCTTTTTTCCACCTGTCCTCCCTTAATGGAATAACATAGTGTATACATATGCCCTCAGTACCAATCTTATGGGACCTTAAATCCCTTTTTTCTAGGTTAGCACGCCGATGTTTGTCCCCCATCAGTTATCTAGTGGGGAACAAAACTATTCAGCATGGCATAAAGGATTTTCAAGCATGGGAGAAAATATTACTTCAATAAAAATTAATGATCTCTTTGCCCAACATATTATATAAAATCTACTGGCATGGAATCATGTGTTAAAGGAATATTCCTTTGTGTTAGATAATGCTTTTCTATGTCAGCACCCCTCACCGCTCATGAACATATTTGGTCGAAGGAACTAGCGGTTGGTCGAAACATGTTTCTTTGGCTCATGCTCACTCAGACTAGTTGGTGTTTCACCTGGTGTATCTAAAGAGGTTAAGTCATGCCCTAACGTTGCCTTGCTCCTAAATCCTCAAAACCATTTCCCTCAAAGGTTCCCTAAGTGAGGTTGTTCGATAGAGCATGAAAGCTCTCCTAAGTACTTCAAGACATGGTCCCTCGCAGATATCGAGAAACCCTATTAATATTATAATATGTCTCGTAATTATAATATGTCTCATAAATACATATAACTTAAGTCAAAATGAAATACAAAGGTTCTTCGAACAACTTCCTTTGTGCTTGGTCCAACTTTCTCTGTGATTCCTCTAGCTTCCTCTGCCTTTGCTCGAGCTGGCTTATTATCCATCTCACTTAACTCCTTACACTCCTTTATAATCTCACGAATATTTTTTAAATTATCCTCTAGTTACTTTAATGAGGAGAATTATCTCTAATTATAGGTTTATCTTTAAGCTCCCTATATTTGCCCCTTCGTAGAGAAATTTATTGTTCGGGCTAAAAATATTTGTATGAAACACCTTGCTCCGAAAAACCTCTACTAGACAAACTATCCTCATGTGAACTCAAATAACCGTGACTTTCCTCATTATAGGAAAATACTGCTTTTGAACAAACTTGATTCGTGGGAACTTTTTGCTAATGGACTTGATTGTGGGAACTTATTACGAATAATCTTGATCCATGGGAACTCATTTCGAACAAACTCGATCCATGAGACATTTTATCAAGTAAACTTGGTTGATAAAAATTTAAACAAATGGCATTTGAAAAGACCGCAAAACTCTTTTTTTGTAAACGACCATTTCTTTTATAATACCCATGCGTGGGGAAATAAAACATCAATAATATTCCAAACGACTAATTCTAAGAGTGTTTAAAACCCAACTCTTAATCGATTTTCCAAACCTTCAACTTTTTTACCATTAAAACTCAGAGCTCAAGCTTTTTTTAGAGAGAGAAAGTGATATTGTCCCTTAAATCCCACCAGAAACCACCACGAAATCCCATATCCACTGGTCATTTCTTATCGCCTTACCTCATATGTTGTTTGCACATCGTTTCATCCATTTAAAACCTTCATTTAACATCAATCTCTTCCTCTAGTCACCAACCAGAGGTCTTTGGTCAAGTTTTCGGCTAAGCCCTAAAGGCTTATATGGCGGTGTCTCAAGCTCAACTGTAATTGCACCGTCATTCCCCCTACTTTAGGGAGAAAGATAAGTTTAGGGGAGAATGCAAAACGTTTTCCAGTCAGTTACTTGCTAAAGCTAACACTTTGACATTGGTAGAATAATTACAGGAGAGAGAAGACTAGGGATACCTAGCCCCCATTGGAAATATCCGTTTTAAGTTGGACCATGTGGACTTCCCTTATTCTCATATTAATTTTGAAGCACCTAGAGGCTCTCTAGAAGGTTTTGTTGCTTGGTCAACCTACATCCATTAAACCTACTATGTACTTCTAAAAAAGGTGGGTCTTTTCCACATTTGTTGATTTGGGGATTGTATTTGTCCAAGCACAATGTAGCCCTCCAGTTATTGTTCTCTCAATGGAATCAAGTTTCCCATACCTTCATTGTAACTTGGAATAAATTTACGATCACCTTTGAAGACGTCTGCGAGCTGATGGGCCTTGAGCCCTATGCTGCTCTTTCTTATAGTGATGAAGCTCTTGATGTCGCTGAAGCTATAACGCGAGCAGACTTAGATAGAATCTATCGAGAACGTGTTAGGGGTTCTAACAAATCAACCTTCACCCCAACGTATTAAAATTTACTACAAGGTTCCCCTAAAAATCACCAAAGGTAAGAAAGTTGGTGAAGGTAAAGGTTCCTTGCTGAAGTTAGTTGCTTACATTTTGTGTGTGCTTTCTCGCTTCTTTTTATCGGGAAAGCACAATAATAAACCTCGCAGAGACTATATTTATGTGTGTATGTGTGTGTGTGTGTGTGTGTGCAAGAGAGAGAGAGAGAGATTGGCTCGTGGAGTTAATCGTTAACTTTATGCCATTACTACTGGTCAACTCTATACTTGGCTAGATATGATTCATACTGGCATAGAATGATCTTTGGGGAGGTGTGATATCTCCAACTTTGCTAACATCATTCTCTTAATGGGGTTCCTGTACTCAAGGTTCCTCATTATTTACCCTTCGGAGATCCCTATCGTTTAATATGATATAAAATGTACAAGGTTGCTCCTTTGGAATAAGAAGCAAAGCATAAAGGACTTACTTCCATTTATTGACAAGTACTTTTCCTTTGTTGCTTGGCCTTATTGTCGGGAAACTCAAGACCAAATATGCTCATTTTTTATTGAGGCAAATCTTCCAGTTGAAGTAGTGATTGTAGATATGATTACCGACAAACCAACTTTATCTATTATTCTCGTGCTTACTCCTGGTCATTTTCACTCATTCACTAAGTGGGGTGTTTAAAGTGAGGCCTATCACCCCCACTGTTCTGCCAGAAAATTTGAGTATGAATAAAGTGTCCCCCCTAAGGGCCGCCAAAGCAGCAAAGCCAATGAATCTTTCTCCATAGCTTGTTTAAATTTTATAACCACTGTCATTCCATCTCTTTGCGGGGTATTAAAGAACAAACTAATCATTCCAAGCAACAAAAGGAATGGTGATGTATCATTAGCTTGCTTATGTATTTTTTACCATCTCAACTCGATCAAATCAGAGAGTGGCTCAAGACTCCACATGCGTATCCATTGGTTAAATGGTATGCCCCCAGTGAGCTTGGATTTAAAAATAACTCATTATTAGGAGTTGAATTTGAGCTAAGCGCCACAAAAAAAATTCACCATAGAAGTTACCTCCATGGGCAGCATTAAGCAATGTGCCTCAAAAGGGAAAAAAGAAAGTTGTTTCCCCTGTTACTGCAGTCATAAAAAAGGAAATCTTCCTTTGTATTTAGTTCACCAATGGAGGAAGCTTCCCTCATATATCCCAAGAAATATGAAACTAAGAAAAGTGCTAACCAATTGGATGGGGTGCATTTAAAATTCGTTCAACCAACCAATCCAGACTTAGTGGAAAAGGTGCATTTAATAGCCACTGCAGTTCTACGTGGCCTTTTCCAGTTATTCCCTCTAGGCAACCCATGTTTATCATGTTGTTTCTTTTTAGATTTCTCGTAGTAAAAGCTCTATATTTGGTCAATTCCAAAAGGGACCTTCTATTAGTTCCCCTTCTCACCCCAAAAAATATTTGGGCACCAAAACGCTGAGGAAATGTGCAACTCAAGATCGTGTTGTGATCCCACTAAGTCCAAGTCCAATTCCCACACCCCCCACGTTCCTCTAAACCCATTATTTTAAAAGATATTCCTATAGATGAAGATGTGGCAGCTGCTTTAATATAGCCTGCCCCAACGCTATACATTTCTCTTACTCTAGAGGTAACTCTTTACTTATTTTGTATAAGCTTATTTATATTGGCGTGCTAACTCGGATTACTTTATCTTTCTTGCTCTTTAGTCTTTAGGAATCTTCATCTCCTTGTTATTCTCCATCACCCCTAAGGGACACCCCAAGACCAATCAACGATGAGCTTATTTTTGAACCAATTCAAGCTTACCGTTTATCGATGATTGGTCTTACATACTCAAGCCCTGCTTCCTCCATTCGTGTGAGTGAGATAGCACATAGACTGTTACTGGAAGATGAAGTGGTTAGGTCGTTCGTTAGTGCTAGTGAATTTTTAACAACACCCAAACTACATTCTTTAACGGCATCTGACTTACCATCCTCCAGCGTTCTACCACTGGATAGGATTCCTCCAACCAACTTGCCAGAGTTAATATGTCTTTTTTGGCTTGAAAAACTTCCAAGTAAGCCTCCTCAAACTGTTGTATTGATGATACTTAAGTGATGTGTATTTTTTCAGGTGGATTTTAGGCTATTATTAGTGCACCGAATGAGTCTCTTCTACCTCACTCCCTTATGAGGCCAATTGTGGATTGGATTTCACGAGATACTTTTAATGAGGTAAAGATTAAATAAGTTTGTAATTATTTTCTTGTTATTTTATATGTTAACTCTTAGCAATTTTTCTCTCCCATTGATGATATAGCTCTCCTAAGGTGAACTAATGACTTCTGCCCAAGAGGTCTCTCTGCCCTTATTAAAAGTTTCCCCTTCTAACCTTGAGATATATGCTTTATTGTCAGAGCATAGTTCTAGTCGGGCTTTTGTGCCAATTGTAACTCAATTTCCTGTGCTAACTCAAGAGGATGGTCCCTCTGCTCAAAATCATGTCATTGAAGTTAGGGATGCAAACACTCCCTTATCTTCAAATCTAGTTGTTCAAGCTCCCGGGGTATATTTCAATTTTTTATGTTTGCTTCCTTAAAAACGTTTCAAAATGCACCTGCTTAGTAACTTAGTAATCTCTTTGCTTACAAAAATAAACAAAGTTCAAACCTCACACCTGCTTGGTGAGTTAGTAAAATCTTTGCTAAGTGTTTTTTTTTCAAAATCTCACACGTTCTTGGTGACTTGGTAATCTCTTTGCTAAGATTTTTTTTCAAATCTCAAAATTAGCAAACTCTTTGCTACAAAAAATTCAAATCTCACACATGCTTGGTGACTTAGCAATCTCTTTGCTAAGATTCTTTTTTTCAAATCTCACACCTGCTTGGTGACTTAGAAATCTCTGTGTTAAGATTTTTTCAAATCTCACACCTGTTTGGTGACTTATCAATATCTTTGCTAAGATTTTTTCTTTTCATAAGTTACCGCTTTGTTAGCAAAGAAAATGCCAAATTGTGGTTAACTCTTATTGTGGTCTCCTCGCGGCCTACGAGGGAACATGTTGTACCGTTTGAGGTACCTCAGGTTGTTCCTTCTCGAGCCGTTATTTCTCCTCAATAAATGGAAACTGCTAGTTATGCCAGAGTTATCTCGCACTGAGATTTTTAATTACGATGATCGGGGCTCCCAGACCAATATTGACGCAACTAATAGTGAGTCTGGTTGTGAGATTCCACCGCCAAATATTACACCTCATGAATTCTTCCAGAAGGTGCTTCAATAGTTCCCTTTTATGCAAGGTTTCCATCGCATGGTGATAGAATAGCTTATTTGACATCACCTAAAAACTTTTGTTGTAGATTGCCTAAGGCCAAACAGACTTGTAATGGGGTATAAACTCTAAGGTATGGCAACCATTGTGGCAGAGGTCATGAACATTCCAATAGCCATTCTTAATAGAGGTACGATTAACCAACACTTGAGAAACCTTAGAGATCAATCTAAGGATGGGTTCAACTTCAGTTGGCTTATCAATCATTTGAAACTCCTAATGGATGCTCTAATAACTCTGTGCGAGTTATATTTGAAGAATGTTGAGGCCCAACGTGTTGAGGAGGGAAGACGGAAGGATCTTGATCCCCTTATCAAGGACCCTAATAATAAGTCAAAGCAGCAAAGAGGCTTTGGCCAAAGATGTGAGTGACTGCGAAGCAGAGTTGGAATAAAGGTTTGAAGTTCAAATGAGATTTTATGCCATCGTGGAATCTCAATAGGCTTGTGTTCAAGATGCTAATTTTCTACCTGAGGGATATTTCACCTCCCCATACCTGTGGTTCCTCATAGGCTAGGAAATTTTTTGCCTTCTTGTATTTCTGAGAGAAAGTCCCCATTTACAATGTAACTTCATTAAATTTAAAATACAAAGAAGGAATATTTTGTTATAGACATTCTCGTTTATGTGCTCTTACTCATTTTCTTACTTCCAACACATGTGTTTATACATAAACTCAGATTCATTTTGTATGTATGAAATTGCTCGTAATATTTAAACACCTTTAAAAAAATCTTATGAATAAACTCAAAAAGCAAGAGGATTTGAAACAAAAAATCACAGCCAACTCTAAACATGATAAACTTTCAACCACTTGTTGTTAACTTTGAAAGGCATATTATATTTTATCTTAGAGATCGAATAGTAACCTGAGTCGTGTGCTTCTTTGACAACAAAGGTCCATACCAATTGGTTGTGTACTTGGGCAACGGGAGTCCTCTAATATGTCTAACAGTCGATTTTGAAACCAAATCTCCTTTTATAAATTTTCTTAACTTTACTAAATTGGCATAAGCCCTAAATAGTTTCTTCGTGTACATCTGGAAGTGTCACCCCGCATTATCTTTGTGTTCGTTCAACGCATCAAGTTGAACATGCCTGTCTTGAGGGAGTATGCTACTTTTTAAGGCATATCTAGCCGAAGGAACTTCTAGCTCAACTAACATAATTGGTTTAGCTCCATAACCCAAGGAAAAAGGTGTATAACCAGTTGGCTTCCTTTTGGTTGTTCGATAAGCTTATAGTTCTACCGAAATTTTGTCATCCCATGCTCTAAGAAAATCCTCCATCGTCTTGACCAAGATATTGACCAAAATCTTATTTATTACTTCGGTTTAACTAATTCCTTTGGGGTAGGCTACCGTTGAAGTGTGGTGTATGATCAAGTATTTGTCTGTGAGCAAGGTCACCTCCTTGTAGATGAATGGAGTTCCATTATTAGATAAAATAACCTTGAGAATGCCAAAATAATAAATTATGTACTTTTTGATGAATTATGCCACCACGCTTGATGTTGGTCTCTTTAAGGGTACTGCCTCTTCCCACTTTGTAAAACACTCTGTTGGCATGAGTATCCAAATTTTCCCCTTGAGGGAGGTTTAATTTCCCCCACAAGGTTAAACTCCCAATTGTGAAATGGATAAAGAGTTGCCAAGGAATTAAAGTCCACTGAAGGAGCATGGATAAGATTTCCATAAAGTTGGCATGCCATACATTTCTAAACAAACTCAGCCAAATTTTTCTCTATAGTTGGTCAATAATAGCCAAAGGTCATGAGTTGATCATATAATTTGGCTCCCCTAATGTGAGCTTGATTCTGGGATTGCTTAATAACTTCACATGCTTCCTCCTTTATGATGCACCTCAAAGGTCTATTGAAGTATCCTCTATGATATAGCTTATCCTCTTGAATGTAGAACCTTGGGGCTATTCTTTTAACTCCCATGGAGTTAATCTTCTCCGTAACAATAACCTTGTCTTTAATAAAATCAATGTAAGGTTATCTCTAATCTATTTGGGTTTCCACAAAATTGCACTTACCTTCCTGAAAGAAAGTCAACAAATAGCACGTTCTTTTTATTTTTTTGTTGCATCCTGCCTCATTGTGGGCAAAAAATATCCCTCTCTTTGAATTCTTCGATACAGAGGGATCTCAGTGGTCTTACAATATTCCTTGTGGGTTTTATTTAATTTTTTCTCTTCTTCCTCTAGATTGATGCATCTCATCAGCCAACCTTTAATGTTTTTAAAAGTATAAACTCCCTGCCATAATGAAATATTGTGCTAACTTTTTGAGTCCCATATTTCCTTCTCCAGACTTAAGTTGCGTCCGTATATTACCTCTCTAGTCTGAGTCATCTGCGGTTGGAAATATTGTAAGCACGATCAATAGGGTTATTCTTCATTGGATCACCATAATTATTGACTCATCATTCATAGCTAACTTTTTTGCAATGGTAGCATAGGCATCGGCATGCATGTTCATTGTTCTAGGATGCCTTTCCACTTTGACTTGATGAAATCGGTCTATCAACCTCTAGATGATTGTTCTATAAGGTGACAATTTGAGGTGCTTCAATGTGAATTCTCTATTCATTTGCACGAACACTAAGTTAGAATCCCATTTGATGCAGAGCAAACGAATGCCTCTTTGAAGAGCATTCAGTAATCCAAAAACCAAAGCCTCATACTCTCCCTTATTGTTGGAACAAAAGAAATTCAACTTAAAAGATAGACAAATTTCCTCTTTTCTACTTGAAAGGATGACCTCTTTCCCTCTTTTCCTTTAGTCTATGAGCCATCGAACTTATAATCCACTCTTCAAGATTTAATTCTACTAATTTGGCTTGTATTTCATCATCTGGAATGTCTTCGTGAGGTGGAACAAATATCCTAAAAGGAAAAATTGCCAGGAAATCTTCATAAGCTTGACTCTTGATTGCGTCAAGGACCACACATTTCAGATCATACTCTGAGATAATAAGGAACCACCTTGCTGCCCTCCCAATCAAAAATGTTCATGCCAACAAAAACTCAATGGGATCACATCTTGTCATAATATGAATGGTTAACGATTGCATATAATGTCTAAGTTTTTTACAACATATACCAAGGACAAACAATGCCTCTCAACACAAGTGTATGTTTCCTCTGGATTGTGAATCATTCTACTCAAATAGTATATAATTCGTACTTTTCGTTCAATATCTTCTGACAATAAAACACCTATGTACCTTGTGGTAGAAGTAAGATAAAGATGCAACGGTACTCCAGCTCTTGAAGGAATCCAAAATTATGGGGAGGTGAGTAATTTCTTAAGCTTGCTAAAAGCTTCTTTATGAGGTTCCTCCTATTTGAACTCCATAGCTTTACGTAGCAAATCCATCAATGGATGAGTAATCTCAACGAAACCTGGAATAAATCTTCTCATTTAGGAAATTTTCTCAAGAAAACCCTTAAGCTTCTTGGCCGTTCTTGGGTAAGGCATATCAAGGATAGCTTTATGCTTATCTTGGTCCATCTTGACTCTATGTAGATTCACCACAAAATCTAAGAATTTCCCACTCGGTATATCAAAAGTTCACTTGAGTGGATTTATCTTTAATTTATATTTCTTACATCTGTTGAAAACTCTTTTCAGATTAACCAAGTGGGATTCCTCCTTTCTTGACTTAATAACTAAAAGGCATGACATTGTACATAAAATTACCCAATGGAAATCTAAATGTTGTTTTCTCTACAACGGTTGGATCCATATTGATCTGGGTATAACCCGCATACCCATAAATAAAGTTGTACATTTCATGCCCTGCCATTAGATCTATCATACTGTCAATAGATGGTAAAGGAAACTCATCCTTTGGGCAAGCTCTATTAAGATCTCTAAAGTCAACACATATGCGTATTTTATTTTTGTCTTTCTTCCCCACTATCACAATACTAAAAAGCCAAATCATATGTTGTATTGGCTCAATGAATCCATATGCCAATAATTATTGCACCTCCTCTTTGATCTTGAGATTTATCTCTGGTTTGTTTGTTCGGGTTGCTTGCTTCACCGGTATTTTTAATGGCATTACTTTTAACCTATGATAACTCACCTCTTGGTCTAGCCCTGCCATCCCTATGTATTTTTAAGAAAAAAACGTCTTTATATCCCCGAATAATCTTAATCAACCCCCATTTCTTCTCCACAACCAGGTCTCGAAATGAAGATTGGACTTTGATCTTCTCCAGCCAGATTAATCTGCTCTAACTCTTAGACTTATGGTTTTGGGCAATCAGTCATATATTTCGACTCATTTTCAATCTCTTCAATAAATCCATGAATGTTAGGATTCTCAATTATAGGGCATTGACCTTGATTATCCACTAGGAAACACTTATACTCCGAATCAATAACTTCTTCGGCTTTTTTGACTGCTCGTACATACCTTCATAGGCGATACACCACCATTCCATCCTCCAGTTGTACCTTATCGTACTGGAATTTGGGAGATGAAATTGCCTTCCTTTTTCTATCTTTCCCAGATTCCTTCAACTTGGTTCTAAAAAACCTATTAAGGATGCTCTTTTATTTTACCTCATGATCCATTGGATCAATCCTTGGCCTCATTCTATCTTTCAGTTGTTTAAAAATAGTATGAGGTTTAGGAATAACATCATGTGCCTCCTTAGCTCTCTACTCAGCGTCCATCATCTCATCATCTTGGTTATTCACAGATCCCAACCTTTCTCTAACTTTGGGACTCTAACCCCATCCATACGATGAGTTAAAATGCGTGTATCCTCAATTAGCTCGGTATAAAATTCAATATCCACCAAATGTGCCTCATCTTTTACAAAAAGCTTTTTGGTTGCTCGAATTATTATCTCAATTCCCTTCACATTAGCTTTGGATCATTGGTGATACATCGAATGAACTAAAATGTGGTTGTGCATCCACACTCTTCCTATTAAAATATGATATGAAGCGGCACTCTCAATCACGTGAAACTTAAGGTGTGATGTGAAATTATTCCTCACGTTTCCCATATTGGCATAGCCAATGAATTTTAAAGTTTAATTATCATAACTAAAAATAGCAACTGGCATCGCTATTAACCTTGCCTCTAAGATATTAGCCACGTAAACGGAGCTAATAGGAATGATATTAATAGAAGCACCTCCATTCATCAAAGCTCTAGAAAAGCATACATCGCTCACACTTTTCGTGACATACAATAACCGATTGTGTGGGAACCTGATTACTCTACAGGAGCAAGAGAAAGTTATCTCTAACATAACTTTTTTTACCAACCTAGCAATTGGTCCCTTCCATCTCTGTGAAGGAATAACATTCTTCTTTGTGATGTATAATATCACTAAGTGATCTCTAGTTTTCCCTCTAGATTATCCCAATTTGATCGAAGAACCATGCGAATTTTGAGGACTTCGACACATCTTAATACTTCAAACCGAGTTCAACCACATAACCTTCCACATTGTATACTTCCTCCATGTCTCTGGCACTCAGTTCGTCATATGCAATAACTAAATTTTTCATTCCCACCGTATAATCTTCCAACGCCAACTCAAACTCCTTCATCTCTCTTCTCAGATTCCTCGTGTGGTCCTCAGCTCCCTCATCATTGTAACACCCCGTATTTTTATTGATTTTTATATTGGGATTAATTAAATTAAAATGGAAAATTAATCCGATTTAAAATAAATATTAATTAGCGAGATAAGGGTTACTATATATTTGTGTGAATTATATTGAGTATTACTTAGTAAACGAGTAATAAATTAGTAAGAATGTATTACGATTGTCATGAGTGAAAAATACGACAGTTACGGTAATTTAGTCGAGATGCGCGTGTGAGTCATGTCGATACCTAAATTTATGAGATAAAATGAGATTTATTTGTGAGTTATCCAAATGATCGTTTTGAGTGTACTAGTGTGTCCGGAAGGGTCAAGATAGTCAGAAAAGTGTACTCGGGATCCAAACCGGCACCCCATAAGGGTATTTTGGACTTTTGGATTTTTAGAGTAAAGGAACCAACGAATTTACTAGGGTTATATCAGCATGTATGTTGAGGGTGCTAGGGTTAACAATTAGAAAAATAGAGAGAGGCCATTAAAGGAGGACGGTGAAGGATTTCAAAGCTCCTTACACCACTTTTGCACCACCACTACCACCGGAGTTTAGATCAGAAGGAGAGGAAGAAAACTCTACCATTTTTCTCCACAAATCAGACTAAAAAACTCAAGGCAAGTATTTATCTTACAAACTTTGAGTGTATATACCATCCATGTTAGTGTAGGATTTAATATTTTCGTGAATAAATGATTATTGACTTTAGATTGGTGATTAAATTCATGTTCATGGGTAGAAAACATGACAGATATAATCCACTTGTGTATGTAACACAATCTGATAATTTAGTAACATGAGAATGGGGAGAAATATGGGTTTGTTGATGTTCTTGAACGAAGAAAGAATAATTTGGGGTTTGGAATTAAAAGGAAGGATTAATCTGGTTTAAATGATTTCTCTTGATGTTTTAATGATTTGCTTACGTTAGAAATCGTTTATAGATGTTATTATATGGTTTGGTATACTTGCTTGGGAGTTTGAGAATGTATTGTGAAGGTTTAAAGGGTTAAAATGGTGAAAAGCGTAACAATTAGACGAAGAAGACGAAACTTTTAGGTGCGAATCGATTTGGCGTGATGATCGAATCGATTTGGCTAACTTCTTTATGCCTTAAATCCATAAATAAAATAAGGGGTGATTTTTGGGACACTATTAAATTGCAATGAGGGATGTAGTAAATTCTAGTAAGCATATGGTGGGGATGAGGTTTTCCCAAATTGAGGAGAATTAAGGCTAGGAATTATTGGGCATATTTTGATATTTGATGAATTCAAGAGAATTAGAACGAGTCGCGGAGAGCATGAGTGAACCTAATACCAGACCAATAGTAGAGAGATGTTATGACTACTGAAATAATTTAAGGGGTAATTAAGACCATTCGAGTAGTTGAAAATACTCGGGAATATACGATGAGAAGTATAATGGTAAATTGATAATACGTAAGATTATAGAGAGTTATATACAGCATACGGGAGGTTGCGTGTATACCTATACTGATGATATATATATATAGGTTATGTGAATACCAATTTTGTGGCTTTTTATGTGTGTTAACATACCTAAGCTACCTGCTATCACGGGAGGTTCCGCGTCATGGACAGTCTTATCCTGATGAGCCCATTTGGGGGGGATTTTAGACTTGTGCCTCACAACATAGAACTTAGGGTCCGTTTGATAGAAAACTGGAAAAATGCAAATGATTCCAGGACATTTGATTCAGGGCAAACAATTTCAAGGCAAATGAGTATTTTTCAACTTGTGTCTGTTTGATACAAGTTGGAAAATCATCAATTTTTCACATTTTCTATTAAACGCAAAAGCTGGAAAATAGATATAAATGTGAAAAATTTGTTTACGGAATATATATATAAATATACAAAATATATAAATATATATTATATTATTTGCGGAATATATATATTCCGTAAATTATTATTAATTTTCGAAAAAATATACAAAATATATGAATATATATAATAATTTACGGAATATATATATTCCGCAAATAATACAATATATATTCATATATTTTGTACATTTAATATATGAATATATATTATATTATTTGCGGAATATATATATTTCGGAAATAATATAATGTATTATATTGTATACTGAATATACTAAATATATATTATTTACGGAATATATACATATATATAGAATATATATTTACATATATACAGAATATTATATTCTGTATATATGTAAATTATCTCTCTCTCTCTCTCTCTATATATATATATATATATATATATATATATATATTCAGTATATATATGAATATATACATATATATTATGTATTTATGAATATATACATATATAATATACATTATTCTGTACATGTTTATTATATATATGTATATATACAGAATATACAGAATAATGTATATTATATATATGTATATATACAGAATATAATATACATATATATACATATATCTATGTATATATTATATATATATATACATAATAATGTATATTATATATACATATGCATATATTATACATATATATGGAATATATATTATATATATGTCTATATTTTGTAAATAATATATATTAAATATAAGGAATATATTAAATACATGAAATATACAAAATATATAAATATAAGGAATATATGAAATATACAAAATTTACGAAATATAAATATGTATTAAAATATATGAATTATATAAATTATATAAATGTACGAAATATATAAATATATGAAAAATATATAAATATACGAAATATACGTAATATACATATATGTGCTAAAATATATAAAATATACGAAATATATATATATATATTTATATATTTATTAACAATATATATTTATATATTTATGAAATATGTAGAGTTATAAAAAAAATTAGTTTTAAGTGATTTGCCACCCAAAGGTGGCAAACAAAAACCTCCCTCCCCCTCCCCCCCCCCCCCCCCCCCACCACAAAGAATTGAATTCCACTCTAGGATGGCAAATTGTGCTTAAGAGGTGTTGTACATAGAAAACAAATTCCAGGGCAAATTTAGGCTATCAAACACCCTAAAAGCTGGAAAATACCAGAATTTTTCAACTTTTGAGAATTTGCCTTGGAATTTTTGTGCTATCAAACGGACCCTTAGGGTTGAGAACTACTTGTATGTATGATAGTGTGACCGATCATTTGGGTGCATTAGGTGTGTGCGTAGCTCAAAGGCTTAGAACGATGTTTGCCTTCAAATTTTCTGAATCGTAAATTTATGGTTCGAGAGTGATTCCAAATCGGAAGTCCTTTACTTAGTACGTGATGTACCAGGACTCGATAGCAGACTATGCACACATCACGTGTCTCCACCTGGGGATGCCTTATTCGTGTATATATACGCGTGATTTAGTCTACTGTGTGTGCATTAGTAGATAAGATAAATAATGATATCTAAAATAACCTAAGTATGTAGAAACTTAATTTTTACTTGGTGATTTTTACTGGCTAAAGGGTTTGAAAGTTCAATAATGTATTGTATGGGCAATACGGGTGGGCACAACGAGTTAGTATGCAGGGAGAGACTTAGTTCAAACTAGTAAGGCGTGGTAGCATAACTAAGATGGTTTAGGAGAATACGTTAGGCGTGCACAGTAGTTTAGATGCGAGGATCTCAAATAAGGGCACGTGAAGTTAACATGTATACAATATATGATTTTACTACATTTTAAATACTTGCAAATATTTTTCAAAAGTTTTTGGGCTCAGACCCATTTCAAATCTATTTTTGTAAAAAACTTTTAGGTGTCCAGTCACAGGGATGCCAAACTTAAGAGTCCTTTCTTACTTAACGTGTTGCAGCAGTTGTGGAGATTGCAGGACCTCGGTAGTAGACGCTTCCACTTTTATTAGTTCATTTTCATCTTTTAGTTATCTCAGTCGGGCACGTCACCCATCTTTAGTTGATGGTTATTTCAGAGCTACAACATTTTCATTTTATTTCCAGCTGTTGGATTTGGTTTTACTTATGGACTATTGTATGTGGACTTCAGTCTTGGAGTGTTTATTCCGGTCACGCTTATTTAGTCAGTTATTTTATCATTTATTACATTATTTTTTGGAATGGTGAATGTGCTTAGTAGTTTAAATTATTGCATGTAAAAAAAATTAATTTTGACACCTGGACATTTGGGTATTAGTAACATAATTATATTTCGGCAGTGATGCTAAGATTGAAACCATTAATGATTCATGTTTAATTTAATAATGGACTGATCACCCAAGATTAGAATAGGCGGTGTGTCACATATGGTATTAGAGCATCAGGTTCTAGTGTCCTTAGCATCTGTACGGACTTGTCACATTTCCAGCGTAGCGTTCATTGATATAGAGCCATACTATTAGGATTGTTACCTCTTCGGCTATTTTAAGATATATTGAACTGTGGACATAGAAATTCTCTTTCATTTCTGATGCTACCTCGACGTGCACCACGAAACCCTAGAGATACATAACTCGACCCACAACCAACTCAAGCATAGGGGACTACGAATGCTGTTGAGGTCGCCGTTATTATTGCAAAGGCGGTTAACGCTGCTTTGACCACATTTGCTCAGTAGCCATCACAGGTGCTACCTCAGCCGCGGGTTGTGGCACCAGACCAAACACACTCATTTTCTTTTATCTGGGAGCAACTCCGAGATGCGTTTCAAAAGGCTTATCTTCCCGAGTGTCAGGGAAGCTCAGATGCCATTATTGCTTGCCAATGGAAGAAGGACATCCAACATCATTTACGAATGTACGAATGTACTGATATACGAAGACAAATACTAAATACTTTTAAGCTAGTGGGGGAAACCTTGAAGTGGTGGGAGTCTATTACCACCACACAGGAGATGGATGTCATGCCTATTCAGGAGTTTTGAGAGCGGTTCGATCGCAAGTACTTTCCATCTGCCATTCAGACAGAGATGAGGCGAAAGATCTTAGACATCTCCGAGGAGGGAAAGACAGTGGCTGAATATGAGGAGGAATTCACTCGGTTGGATAATTTCGTACCAGATGTGGTGAGCACAGAGGAGAAGAGGATACAACTCTTTATTGATGGTCTTAGCTGGAAAATTCGACAACATTTGTTGGGTAATCTCGCTCTTAAGATGTATATGGATATTTTGAATACCGATTTATTGCATTGTCAGGATCACCGCTTTCACATGAAAGGAAGCAAGAGCGCAGAAGATTCTAGCCAACAGAGCAGGATAGGGGTTAGCAATGTCAGTAGGGCACAATTGACTCAGACGAGACAGGGTGAGCAGGGGGATTTGCTAGGCATTTTCAATCAGGTAGGCAGGGGCAGGGTGGACTCAAGCATGGAAATCAGGGTCAGCAGTGTTTTCAGCAGGGCCAGCAGGGCCAAGGGAGAGGTGTTAGCAGCCAGTAGGGCTGAGGCCAGCAGGTCCAGTGACGAGGAAATTTCACTGGTAGATGTTTCATATGTTGCATGAATGGCCACAAATGTCCGGATTGCCCTGATAAGGGCAGGGTTCCGCAGCAGCAGGGAGCTCGTTAGGAGCCTCAGAGGCCTATTTTTGTAGTCGCCCTTCAAGCACCGACACCAGCACTGCCTGCCGTACTAGTCATCCCAACAACCCCACCACTGTAGGGGCAGTTATAGTACGAACGTTTGTATAACGTCCACCAATCCGCAGTTCCACAGGCGCCACTCGCAGTTGAGGGTACGTTTCTTATGCATGTGACTTCAGGGCGTATCTTATGACACTGGGGCTTCACACTTGTTTATAGTTACTGAGTTTGCATGAGCTGCAGGGTTGTTAGATACGATCGATAGTACAGTCACGTGTGTAGACTTACCATTGGGTAGCGGGACACCTATCTTTTTTATTTATTGGGGCATGAATATAAACATTGGGAGACTTATTTTTCCCATCGATATGCTCGTGTTAGATAGGACGCCATTATTGGCATGGATTGGCTAGCAGCGTATAGAGCCAGTATTGATTATTATAATAGGAGCATCGTGTTTATGATTCAGGGCCAGGAGATGTTCTTAGTGGTGATGACCCGTTCTGAAGGAGGATCGTCAACTCCCTTATACTATATAGAGGAGGAGACCTCTAAGGAGGTAGTAATCTCCCTAGATTCGATTTCAGTTGTGTGTGAGTTCGCTTATGTATTTACAGGAGATACAGGGATTGTCGCCTAACCGAGAGATAGATTTTATCATTAATTTAGTATCGGGAAATCGATCGATAGCCTATGTGCCTTATCGTATATCCCCTATGAGATGAGGGAGCTACAGGATCAGGTTGAGTAGCTTTGGGGACAGGGTTTTAACTTCGCCTTGGGGTGACCCATTTCTATTTGTGAAGAAGAAAGATGGATCTCTACGCCTATGTGTTGATTACAGGGAGTTGAATACAATTACGATACAGAATAAATATCCATTGCCCTGAATCAATGACTTATTCAACCAGTTAAGAGGAGCCGTATACATCTCTAAGATAGATTTGAGATCAGGGTACCACCAGCTGCGCATCCAAGAGCAAGATATATACAAGACTGCCTTTCTGATGAGATATGGATCTTATGAGTTTTAGGTTTTGCCATTTGGGCTAACTAATGCGCCAACGTTGTTTATGGACTTGATGAATAGGGTGTTCAGGGAGTTCTTGGACCAGTTTGTCATTGCCTATATTGATGATATCTTGATTTATTCTCGGATTGAGGAGAAGCATTTAGAGCATCTTCGTAGGGTCTTGCAGACATTGCGCAAGCATTAGTTATACGCTAAGTTTGAAAAATATTTTGGTTGAGTGAGGTATAGTTCTTGTATTATATTGTATCTGACATGGGGATATTAGTGGATCCGAGTAAGGAGTCAGCAGTGAGGGAGTGGGGACAACCCACGACACCAACGGAGGTTCTCAGTTTCTTAGGGGTTAGCAGGGTACCACCGACGATTTATTGTTTTTTTTTTAAGATTACAGGTTTGTTCACCAACTTTACTTGTAAGGGGGTACCATTTACCTGGGATGATACTTGTCAGTTAAATTTTGATGAGATAAAGGACAAGTTGACTTCAGCACCAGTTCTCGCACTCTAAGGACAGGAGTGGAGTATCTTATTTTTATTGACGCGTCCCTACAAGGACTTGGGGTGTGCTACAATAAGAGGATTACACCATAGCTTATGCTTCATGCAAGTTTAAGCCTCATAAGAGGAATTACCCCACACACGAATTTGAGTTAGCGGTAGTCGTAGTTGTGCTACGAATTTGGAGGCATTACCTTCTTAGGGAGAGGTTTCATCTATTCTAAGATCTTAAGTCACTATAGTATTTGTTCACTCAGAGAGAGCTGAATATACGTTAGCCTAGATGGCTAGAATTTATGAAGTATTACCAATTCAACATTCAGTACCATCCGAGGGAGGCTGACGTGGTGGCAGATGCATTGAGCCGTAGGCCAATGGGGGATGTGGCAGAAGTTTGGAAGACGAAATGGAAGGATCTAGGACACTAGGATTCAGTGGCCAGATTATTAATGTCGGTTATGACCGTCACACCCCAGATTGTCACGAGGGTTGTACAGGCCCATACAGCGGATTCATTTTATGAGGGTTGGATTCGATAACTTTTAGTCGCGGGAGAAGAGTCTTACTCCAAGAGTTCAGAGGGAGGCTTATGCTTTAACGAGGGATTGATTATTTTAGAGGGGGAGGACTTGCGACACACGGTGATGGAAAAGTCGCACAGATTATGGTTTATGGTATATACTGGAGGGGATAAGATGTATCAGTATATGAGACGACAGTATTAGGGGAGTGGAATGAAAAAAGACACTGCAGAGTTTGTCTCAAAGTGTACTACTTGTCAGCTGGTGAAGTTAGACCATCAGAAACCAGCACGGGTTCTGCAGCCATTAGAGATTCTAATGTGGAAATGGGAAAGAATTTCCATAGATTTCATCACTGGGTTGCCTACATCTCAGAGGGATCACGATTCCATTTGGGTGATAGTGGATTGATTGACTAAGGTGTCCCATTTTTTGCTAATTCGGACGGATTATACCACGGGACAGTATGCCCAGATCTTCATCGATGAGATAGCGAGACTACATGCGGTGCCACTCGATATTATGTATGACAGAGACAAGATCTTCATGTCTCATTTTTGGGAGAGTTTTCAGGACGCCATGGGTACAAAGTTGCGATTGAGTACGATGTATCACCCATAGACGGATGGGCAGACAGAGAAGACAAATCAGATGTTAGAAAATATGTTGCGGATGTGTATCCTTGAATTTAGTGGAGGTTAGGAAAAATATCTTCCACTAGTGGAGTTTGTGTATAACAACTCCTATCAGTTTACGACTGGCATGACACCATTTGAGGCATTATAAGATAGACCTTGTCGTTTGCCCGCTTGTTGGTTAGAGGTGGGGGACAACAAGCCTTTAGGACCAGAGTTAATTCAAGATACTTCAACCAAGATTGAGCTGATTCAGAGTCGTATATGGATAGCTCAGGATAGACAAAAGATTTATGACGATGTGAAGCGGTTCTTCCTAGAGTTTAATGTGGGGGACCAGGTATTACTACGTGTATCTCCTATAAAGGGAAAATGAGGTTCGGGAAGAAAGGGAAGTTGGTACAAAGATATATGGGGACATTCCCTATCATCTAATGGATTGGGCCAGTTGCATATATACTCGAATTGTCGGAGCACTTAAATCAGATTCATGATGTATTCCACATTTCTTCGCTGAGGCGATATCTCCGGGATAAGTTATCTCACACTCACATTTCATTGGAGGATATTGAATTACATCCCGATATTTCATACGAGGAGAGGCCAGTTGCTATTCTAGACCATATTGAGAGGATGCTGAGGTCGAAGGTAGTTCCACCTGTATGTGTTCAGTGGGGGCATCATAGTACAAATGAGTCTACTTAGGAGCGGGATGATGAGATGCGACAAATATCCAGGGTTATTTATACCAAGTATTTTTTTTTCGAATTTCGAGATGAAATTTCGTTATTAGGCACCCCATATGTTTAATGATTTTTATATTAGGATTAGTTAAATTAAAATTGGAAATTAATCCGGATTAAATTAAATATTAATTAACGAGACAATGGTTAATATTTAGTTGTTTGAATTATATTGAGTATTACTTGGTGAACGAGTAATAAATTAGTAAGAATGTATTACGATTGTCGTGAGTGAGAAATACGACAATTACGGTAATTTAATCGAGACGCGCGTGTTAGTCATGTCGGTACTTAAATTTATGAGATAAAATTATATTTATTTATGAGTCATCCAAATGATCATTTTGAGTGCGCTAGTGTGCCCGGAAGGGTTAAGATAGTCAGAAAAATATACTCGGGGGGCTACAAGAAAAATGGTCATTTATGTCAGTAAAAAATTGACATAAATGATCATTTATGTCAGTTTTAGAAATTTTCAAAACTGACATATAAAGTCCTGACATAAATGTTCGTAAAACTGACATAAATAAGATCACATTTATCTCAATTTTTAAGAAAAAACATAAAAACTACGACATTCAACATATTTTTAATCACATTTTCATAAAAAACTGACATAAATAAAATCACATTTATGTCAGTTTTAATAATTTTATGAGATTTGTTTCAAAACTGACATAAATGTTAATATAATTTTTTTTTAAAAAAGAATCATTAATCCATCAATAGACAACTATTATTTGAAGTCAAATCAACCACTGCAAATAGATAATAACCAAGGTCATAAATATCACTAACTTGATATACATCAAGATATTTATAATCAAATTGATGTGAAGCTACATCATATCCAAAAACTAGCTATCCAAAAACTAGCTAACGTCTAGTTATCTAAGTGATAATATCCTAAAAATAGTGATAATACATCACAATATCCAAAAACTAGAATTGCGAATTACATCATAAGAACCACAATCCAAAATAATACTCAAGCTACGACGTTGTCGAACGTAATATTCGATCAAATTTGTTCTCGACGTTATCCAACCTAGAATGAGTAACCCTGCAATAAAATATAATCAACATAATTTTCATCAAAACACAATCATCTCAAGACATTGTCATTACAACATAACAAAATACAATTACTTGGAAATACCTAATATATATAATCCGTAATGAACTCAATGAACTCCATTTGAACTTCATTTAGTTCATTCAACGTGTACGTCACTCTATCGGACATTCTTCTCATCTAAAAAATTGAAGATAGAATTGAATTTATTATTACGGTATATAATAGTTAATAACTAAACAATATTTTATATAATAGGACAAAAAGAGAACATTGATAACATACCTTTGTTTCAAAAGGTATGGAAGGATCCTCTAAGAAGTACTTCATGAACTTCAACACAAAATATCCGCAATAAAGAGTACCATTTCCTTGCATTGGGCACTAGTTAACACAAAACATCATTACTGAACAAATAATAAAAGAGTACAAGTCTAAAATATTTTTTATACAACACAAACAATTGTAAAAACTATAATAATTTTGGGTAGAATTTCCTCTCTTTACAGGACTATCCACCCTATTCAAAAAATATAAAATATTCCAACAACAAAACTAATAGTTCATAACAATACTAATTACCCATAAAGGCATAAAATATATATAACCAACAAACATGTAAGATATATTGAATTGAAACTTCATCAATGGTCCTAGCATTCCAAATTACTGAAGTAACTATTGATAACTGAACGCTAAGTTATATCATAAGCAAGTCCTATACAATAATACGAAGTAACTATTGAAGTAACTATTATTTACGGAAGTAACTATTGATAAATATTAAACAACCCTAATAATATAAATTGATAATAGTTGAAGATGTTGTGGCAAAATTAACAAACTTCAACAATCAACCACAATGGAAGAGTAATCGTGTCAATTTGAAGAGTCGAAGGCAATTATGATTAATACAACTCTTGGGCTCAATGAGAGTTATTTTATTTAAAACTTTAACTAAAAACTATCAAGTGCACCTCATCCATCTAGATGAGAATCATTGTACTCAAAAACTAAATTTCAAAATTCCAAATTCACATGGCCATATGCTAACTACCTCATTCTCTATGATAGCAAAATTGAACATTTGTTTATTCCTTACAAAAAAAAACTCTTGGATATTGTATCATTAAAGACATGTGAGTTGTTGAGAGTCTAAAAATTAAGCTGATTACCGATTGAAGCATTGACAGTTTATATAGAATGTGGAAGTGAAATTACACATTTAATTGGAGAACAAAAACATACCATCTAGTACTAGTATATATTCTAAGAATATCAATATGGAAGAACCTAGAATCAAACTTGACTATAGTTCTCGATCCCCCTACTTGCCCAGATATCCTATCTTAGGAGAACAAAAGGTGTTGGAGGTACTAAAATTAACTCTCAACTATAATATATATATATATATATATATATATATATATATATATATATATATTGGAGGCTGCAAGATTCTTAAACAAGTATTGTAACACCAGGTCTACCCTTATTCATTTTCATTTTCTTCTTTATCAATTGCATCTATAATATGATGTGTGGTTTTATGAGAAGGCTCAGCAGCTATTTCTGAGGGATGCAAGTAGTGAAATTGAGCACAAAGCAGAGACCAAAAAGAAAGCCCTTCCTCACAAAGCAGCAGGTCAATCTTGGGAGGATCCCACACTTGCAGAGTAGCCTGAAAGTAATCACTCATTTCTCCCTCTTTTTGATAAATAATGAATATTTCGAGCCTGCTTTATAACTATAATTCTTTGTATCAGTTATAGTTTCTAAATGTTTCAGGTTGTTGGTTTTCATATAGCTATTGGAAATCGTTGTATGATTCTCCTTTTTCTCTTTTCTTTTCTACATATTTTGCTTCTTTACTGTTCTGACATGAGATGAAAAGGATGTGCCTAGGTCGGTGACTTAACTTTCATGATTTAAGTCATTCATTAAATTTTTCAGCATTCATGTCTCTTTATTCTTTGAGGATATAAATTTTATTTTTCCCGTGTGTGCATACATGTTTGTGGGGGATGGTATTTTATGCTTGACCATGGTTGTAATTTACAATTGTGTACTTGATTTTATTTTTCCCCTGATTCTTATCTTTGATTTCCTTTTGGTTTAATGAGAGTGGGAGTGGGGTGTATAATTATTTTGTGAATGGGAGGTATGAAGGGGATTGGGTGGATGGGATTGATGTGTATCTCCCCCCACCCCACCCCACATCCTATATATTTATTTATAATATCAAAGGAGATGCATACATATATCGAGCATTTTTTTATCGAGAGCTTACTTATTTATCACTGTATACATATATCCATCTGCATATATGCAAGCATATATACAGATTTTCAAGACATCGTTGGCGCTCAGAGCCTCATGAAACACTCCCACCCTAAACATTGACCCATCCGCCTTAATAGTCCCCAATCATCCCAAACCGAGGATGAGTACGCACTCACTCTTAGTAGTCCCCAATCTCCAATGTATAATCTACTTGATGAAAAATCAGTGGTAACACTGAAATGTGACGTCTGCTACATAGTAAGTCAATGGTTGCATCCTGAATTATCCGTGGACTCTGTCCCTCATGGTGATGAAGGTAGGAGAGAACAGTGGGAGTGTCTTCTTTATTTTTAATCAAGTTTGTCATTGCAAAAATTGTACCGTATTCTCACGTTCTTTCAAATTTTCTTGTTTCAGGTTATTTTGTTTTCAGATATATGTTTGAAGTTTAGGTATCGTTGTACTTCTCTCTCTACAATTTGGTTATAATTTGGTTTTGCTACTGTTTAAAAAACAGTGAAAGTAAAAATAAGTGAATTTTTTACTTTAGATTGTCCCAGTTGCAGCAGCAGCAACAACAACAACTGTTGCAGCAGCAATGACAAATGTGCGAGAAATGTCCCTGTGCAAGAAGCAAAATATGCAAGAAATGTCCCTGTTTCAACAGCAGCAGCGACTGTTGTTGCGTCTTCAATGGTGGTTGCCGCTTCGAGGACCGCCACTGATTTTGGGTGTTTTTAGTTGTTTATACTCATTAAGTTCTAGGTATAATTGATCTTGATCGTAATTCATTATCATTAGCGTTAATTGAACTTGGAAGCACTCATTTAAGATCTTCTGAAAATCTAATCACAAACCTTCATTTATGTTAATTAATAAGTATAGGTTCCAACTAGAACAAATATGAATTGGTGCATTCACATTCAATATACTCGAAATGCTATTGGATGTGAATATGTGTTAAACTTCATGGTTTTGCATTTTTTAGTGAATGTTTATAGTAGTGAATGTTTCCTTTTAATTTATATTGGTGCAATCACATTCACCATTCTCATAAATTTCTTAGTGAATGTTTCCTTTTAATGTTGTTGGGTATAATGAGGGTTCATTTGTTTATAGTTCTCTTAATTAGACCATTTTCCAGCTCAATAAGTTGTGTTGTCCTTATTTTCTCATGGAGATTCTAGGTGCGAATTTGGAATTGTTGGACGACAAAATTAGTTTCTCCATTATGAGCTTGGGGTTAAATCCTATCTATCTTTTTCTTCTTTTGATATGCAGGTGGTATGCACTTCTACTTCTTTTGATATGCAGGTGGTATCGAGCATCAACAATAGGAGTTTATTTTTGTGCCCCTCTAATTTGTTATGACTTCATTAATTTGTATTTCAACTTTTAGGATTTTTGGGTTCGTCATTTTTGGAAAATATGGTATGATTATATGCTCTTGGTAATTGCATATGTTCCAGGAGTGGAATTTGAACTGTGTTGTTTTGTTTAGGATTTAATTTGATGTTGGTACTAAGTTTATGCTCGCATATTTATGAAATTGAACCCAAAGTAACACGTATCCAGTTGTTTTCTTTTCTACTCATTCGTTGATTGGCTAGCATTTAAATTATACAAATTTTATATAGTTTAAAATCCCTCATATGTATACTGTTTTCATGGATTTTTTTTTCTATTTTTACTCTGTAGACCTGTTGCAAGAAAATCCCGAAGTTGTATTCTCACAACTACATGATGTGTGACTTTTGAAGAAGATTTTAACAGATTCTTTAGAACTTGGTAATATCCAACTTGGTATATTTGCTGATTTCCATTAGTAAATTAAGTTATTAACATACTTTTTTATCCCTCGGACAAACTTACTCTCAACTTTATTACTTTGCCCTTTCGTTCATAATCCTTAAATGGTATTGTAAAACACCATTAAATGGTATTGTAAAACACCATTACAGTTTGTCAATGTTGCCTTATAGATATTTGCAGACTCAGTTTTGATGGGAAGCAAGGAACTGGAACAAACCAACCTTTTTTTGCATTATTTCTCTATTTCTAATACATTTACAGTATTTTTAGACTTTAAAGTAAGGTCTGTAATTGAACACCCCAACACTGGGGTGAAATCTCACATTTTGTGGGTGAGGTTAGCTACTAAAGATGCTAAAGATGTGTTGATTAAACCAGTTGCAGTTGCATCAAATGTGAAAAAGTAGTGGCAGCTGAATCAATTGTGAAAAAGCAATGGCAGTCATGCAAAGTAGTGACAGCTATCCACATCAGGGCCAACTGCATCAGTTTTTTATTTGTGTTCTGAATTTAATAAGTTCACATTTGATTGAAACTTATTGTGATTTTTTTTCTTATACAGAGAATACACGTCCGACCCTCACCTATGTTTCTCCGCAAGTCTGAACTCCCCGCTTAAGATTTACTTTATCATTCTATGTTATTTTCTTATTCTTCTGGATTTGGGATACAGATATCAGTTGGATTATCACATTTTAACTAAAAGTTTAGATGTTTTGTTCACTTTTATTCCAATTTAACGTTGATTTGTTTCTTTGATAGGTCACATTTTTAGGGAAACAATTCCTCTGATGTTGGTTTTGTGTTTAATGAATTTGGAAGCTGAGTACTATGAGGCTCTTTGTGAGTATTCTCTTTTTTCAGTTTATGTAGACTTTTTTCAGTTTATGTGATAACTTCCCCAATAATGGGATATTTGAAAGTTTGTGCAAGGACTTCTATATCTTCAATAGAAAACTGGATGTTAGCTATACATGTTATATAACATCAACTATATGATAAATTTACCTTAATACAACTCCACGATGCGTTATGCCCTTTCCCATCGATGTTCAATGTGTTAATCCCACTACATGTAAAGAGAATTCAAAGAGGTGTATTAGGAGATCGCAATAATAATGTACTCATAATGCATGTCAAACAAAATTAAAAATTATCTTATACTCACGTAGTGATATACATCTTATCTTTGTCACTCGGTACCATATTCAATGAATCCAACCGATAAATAGTTCTTGTGGACAAATCAATAACAATCAATACCCAATGGAACCTGTAAAACGAATTTTGTTATAATTATGTAGTACAAAATATAAAAAATATTTGTTTATTCACGTGGAAAAAATTAATTTAACTACTTACATATCTTCGAGATTGTAAGGAATGAAACAAATCTGACTTTTTTTGCATTCCCCAACCTTTTTCCAATAAGTCGAATTAAACTAATTTTTTTTGTACCATTGAAAGACTCAGGATTGAAGAATTGAAACTCTTCTCGGGAGCACTGAAACTTATCATACAAGAACCTGTAAAAGTAAGTAACTAAATTAGTCACTACGCATTTTAAATAACACGATTAAATCAAGTTATACCTCATGTATGCAACAATACACATTACATCTAAAGGCTTCAATGCATAAAAGTCCAACTAATCGTTCTTAAAAACATAGCATTGACCCTTATCTTCTCCAAATATATCTTTCTCCAGTGGAATCGTTATTTGATTCGTCTTCATTATAAATAAATTATGGGTGAAGGCGGTTATCAAATCGCAATAAATATTCTTGTTTACTATATCACATCTACTTTCACCGAAGATATCCTTCTCTTTCTCATGGCCTGCTTTTTTCCCAACTTCCATTTCATTCTACATTGAATCATGTGAAATGTCAGAAATCAATGTCATTCATAGAACAAACATAAACTTATAGATAAACATAAGAACCAATGGTTTACCTCAAATCCCAACAACACTAACTCTTTGGGCCAAGCAACATATGACCCAATAGCCTCTTTCACAAAATACATTTCACTTGGAACAGGTATTGGGAGGATGGCATTAGAAGAAATAACTTTAGAGATGGAAACCCAAACATTGTTTTCTCCCAATGCTATATTATGAATTTTCTCATTCGGTCCATTCCTATCGAATATGATCCCCTCGACAACGATGTTTGTTTTATTGCCAATAGCCAACCTACATTCTCTAACCTAAATTATGAAAAATAATCACATAAAAATTTAGCAATGTATTAAAATTGAGTAATTTATTGGCCCCAACCTAGTAAAACTACATAAAATTCAATACCCTACTAATCCAACCAAGTAAAACTACAAAGTTATCACCATCGAAAAATATGATCCCATTACCTTTGAAGAAGATGCTTATTTCGTACTTTATCACTAGCTATCGAAGAAGGTTTCTTAATTTTCACAGCAGCTACTGATTGAGGTAGTGACTTTTCACTATGTGTTACACTACTATCTTTGAATTATGCCAAAGAAACACAAAAAGAAATTGCAATTACAACAAAAATCACAAAACCTTAATGGTATGCATTTGTATAATTATCTTTGTGTCATTATACCTTTGAAGAAAGTGATTGTGTTGCAATTTTTCCACCCGAACTTGAACGCTTTATATTTTCACTTTCACGCATATATGAAGCAACTTTCTCAGCTCGGGGTGCGACTTTTGGTGCTTCGGCAACCGGCTCATTTCTTAACTTCAACTGGGCTTCCATATCTTTTAATCTTTTCTTCGCTTCTCTTAATTTAGATTCTAACTCAGTAATATATCTCTTGGAACCAGGCTTTGGAAGACTGAAGTACCTTGTGGGAACAAATCCGAATCCTAACCCCCGAACAAGGCCCGAGTGTTCGGGAGTACCCAATGTCATAGTAAGAACATCATTACTTCCTTCGGTGATTAAATTACCATATTTAACTTGTCTTTTCAATTCAGCCTATAATGAAGTAGATTCAATCATTCAGAATGTCATCTGAATATTTTCAAAATTACAAATCATACACTAAAAAACACCAAACAAAGGAAGTCGTGTCGTAATTTATAAAAACTAACCATTTTATCCGCCACCTCTTTTGATGAATTATCTCCATATTCACCATCTTTCTTTTCACGGCCTTTCAACCATAAGAAAGCTCTGCCATCTTCATATTCCGAACCCATCTTCTTTTTCTGGTATCAATTGTAAAATAAAAAATCATATTATTAAAGAATAATTCAATGTTCAAGTTCAAACCTTCACAAATCTAATGAAAATATTCAAACTAAAACATACCAAATCTTCAGCAAGATCGACGTAACCCTTCTTGCTCATACGATGATTGTATGTGACCTTGAATCGCTTTTCCCTTTGTGCCTCACTTACAATGTTATAAATCAAAGAAAAAAATTATAAAAGAATAACAAAAAGTACCACACAAATATTCTACCGTTTTTTCAATTATACCTCAAATCCTTTGGTTAGCCTGCTGCAAACAAATTCAGTCCACACATCTGGACTAATGAATTTCTCGTATTTTGGAGGAGGATTTTGAGAAGCTCGCGTTGGTGTCTCAATGGTCTAATCCAAAGTCTCGTGAGGTTTGTTTTGAACGCTTTCCAACCGCAACCCATAGAGGATAACACCATCCTCTTGTTGTTCGGATCAATATCAAATTTGATCTGAAAAAAGAAAGATGTTGAATACATGTCTTAAAATCAGTGTAAAGATGTCTTCAAATGAATGTCGTATTTGGGAATATAACATAAAAAATCAATTAAAATTCATCTATCATATACAAATCACATTCTACATCATTATAATATAAGAAAATGTTCGCATTGATAGAACATCGAATGGGGTTTAAACAACAGATAAATCATATAGACCATAGCTCAACTTAATCAATTTTGAGTGAAAAAATTATCAAAGCACAAAAATCCATGTACTATCAGTTATCTCATTATACAATTTGCTAATAAAAATAAAGCAAATTCGTCATCATGATATAATTAGTAGCTCTTATGAATAGAAATTCAAATCCTAGGTTTAAATAACCAATATGTATTGAATTTGGGATTTTTACTTTTAAAATATTAAATTTCTAATTCCAAATGATATGTGTATCTTTCTACAATAATGTGTCTTGAGATTATTTGCCAATAACAACTATTTGCTTCTTTCTACATCAACTATCCGCTTGATTTATATAAAAATAAAAAATTGCCCTCGATCTCAAATAATCCTCGCTTAACATGTTGGTAAGAAGGCTCGGGTACGTACTTGCGATGATCGATGATATGGGATCATCATTTTTAGGGATAATTAAATCATTGATGATATGGAATCCAAGTTCGATCGAATTCGTCTTCTAAGCAAGTCGAAAGTATTGTACCTTCTCCGATTCCAAGTACCCAATATATGAGTTTTGATGAGTCATGGAAGTGCTCCACTATCGTAATGGTCAACAGTTGGTTAATATAAAATAGAAAAGAGAAATGGTCAATACAGATGGTAAACAAAAATGGCCAGAACATATAAATGGTCTATAAAATCAGCACGGGCACACCTAATAAGAGTGGAAAAAACATAAATGAAGTAAATAAATTAGTATAGACCATTTATCTGTTCATTTTTCTTCTGCTGATCGTGACCCAATGGTACCAAGAATACAACATATACATAAGAAAAGGAAGAGAACAGTTTCAGAATAGAATAAAGCGAGGAATTAGAGAGTGCAAACAATACTTCAAACAAAATATTTTATAACAAAAAAATTGTAAATGTCATATTGTATGAAAAACAAATATCATAATAAATGAATATGATGTGAAGTTGAAGAAATCATCACAGAACCACTGACTTAAACAATATACCAATTTGAACATCATAACAAATGGGGTAATGTGGAGCAAAAAATATATGTCCAATATCAATATCATTGACACTAAACATTAAACACTAGTGACCTTAAAGACTGAAAATGTAATTTGCCTACAATATGATATTAACGTACAACTACAATCCGAACCATTATTTTAGTAGCAATTGAGCCTAATGAAATCTAATTCTAAATTACAAATGTGAATGGAGAATGCTTTGTACACATCCACAACATACACCTATAGGAATGCAAGAAGTTTAAAACATACACCTATAGGAATGAAAGATCAGTAAATTACCATGATTACAGGTATTTTCCAGTAATATTATCATGTTTTTTGTCCAACACATGAGTTATCAAATCTTATAGAAAAACATATTCTATCAAAAGGGCAACTCTACAAATGTTATCCAACCTAACAACATAAAGTAAACTATGAGCATTACATATCCACAATCCTAATTGGAACAGTTTTGGCATAACATAAATGCATACAAAAATAGGGCACCTTCATACTTTCGAAACCGTCTCTGCGAACACCCTAGAAACGTAAAAGAATCATATTTGGAATGCACAAATGGACAAAAAGGACCTCAAAGCATACAAATTAAGTAACTAACCACACTTTTTCTATTCATCGCATATTCATTTCACAAACAAAGGGTCGTAACAATGATTATCTTCAACACCCGGAATCAAAATGATAAGAAGAGTCCAATGTGAAACCATTGTGAATAAAGCAAAATTATGGTCATCACAATATAAATGCTCTAAAAAATATAACTTTGATGTTATAATTGACAGGAATACAATTAATGTGAAAACATTTCTATACAGATCACAGAACAAAACAATATAAAATGTTCACTAAAACCTAATTTTATAAGAATTTCACATAGATATGGCCAATATACTTTACCATATGCTTTTTCCATATCCAGGTTCATTATCACATTGTTACCAAATACTTTTTTTCCCTAAGTATTGCATCATTTCTTGAGCTAGAAGAATATTCCCTTAGATGCTCCTCCCTTTTACAAAACCTCTTTGATTTGTGAAATAATGAAGGAATAATGGTAGAAATAATCTCATTTAGGATTTTAGAGAAAATTTTGTTAAAGAAATTGCATAGACTTATAGGCCTAAAATGATTACATGAGGACGGGTTAATTTATTTTAAGGATAAGAGCAATAGAAGTAGATGTCCAACTTTTATGTATCTCTTCTCCAGAAAAAAAGAATGTATTGCATTAATAATATCATGTTTAATAATACCCCAAAACTTAATATAGAATTCCACTCCAAAGCCATCTGGACCAGGAGCACTAGAAGGATCCATATATTTAATTGAAAAGAAAATTTCATTTTCAGAAGTATATTCAGAGAGAATTTTGTTCATGTCATCAGAAATTTCTTTTTTAATCGCTTCAAGAAAAAAATTATCCATAATTATAAAATCTGCAGTCCATAACTTCTGAAAATGTGCTTGAAATATGTTGCGGATTTCTTCACTGGACTCTTCCCACTGACCTTGAGGATTTTTAATTCTGGGGATAGAAAATTTTCTTTTTCTTGCTCAAACAGAAGCATGAAAGAATTTTGTATTTATAGCCATTTTATATTACTTTTTTTATTCCAGAAACTCTCTTCTCTGTGAAGACCTATATTTAATTGAGATATAGTTTTATACATTTCACTTCTAGTATTTTCATTTGGATTTAGATCAAATTCAATTTCCCTAATAAGCACTAAATCTTCTAGATCTTTAACTGATTGAAAAATATTTTTGAAGGTTTCTCTGTTCCAAATTCTCGATTTTGATTTTCATTTTTTAAGCTTTATTGTAAATTTAGTCATAGGAGGATCTTGAATATTGATAGACCAATAATCTTCAATGATATCTTGAACATTAGAATTAATACACTACATTGATAAAAAAATTAAAGGTTTAGTATAATGATCTATGTTGCTTTTTATAGTAAGTAATAAAGGGCTATGATGAGAGCATAATCTGTGAAGGTGAGTGATATTAGATTGGGGAAATTGCATGAGCCAATTTTGGTTAGCTAAACCTCTATCAAGTCTACTGAAGATAGTGCCATTTATCTTATTGTTTGTCTAGGTAAACCTGGATCCAGAACAACCTAATTCAATTAATGCACAATTAGAGATCATGTTTTTAAAATCTTCCATAGCATGAAATTCTAAAGGATTGCCTCCTAGTTTTTCTTCATCATTTGAGACAATAATAAAGTCTCCAATTACTAGCCAAGATTGGTTAATAAAATCACTTGTAAGATGTTCTAAATCTTTCCATAATATCTTTCTCTCTAATGCAATACATTTAGCATAGACAATGACCAAAAATACTGTTTTACATAAAAATTCTATGTTTATTTCTAGACACATCATTTTCTCTGAGTCATGAATCAATTTAACTTTCAAATCAGATTTCTATAAGAAACAAATCTTGTTGGGTAGATTTCTTAAACTATTAGTGAATTGTCATCTTAGCTAGTACTTTATTAATGTTTCAAAATTAACTTTTGGTTCTATTAGGGAAATATAAGGAAGTTGATATTTTCTAATTATTCTTTTTATTCTTCTATTGGTAGCATTATTTGCCACAACTCTAACATTCCAGCCTATGAAATTTATCATTTAGGAAAATTAAGTTGATTTTGAGTTTTATTTTTTCCTAAAGATCTTGTGAATCTTCTAAATAAAGGATCATATGGAATTTGTTTAGAAATCTTACCTACTTTGGGAGCGTTAGTTGGTTCTGCATCAGTAATATCGTCTTTGGAGAGTTTTTGATTTTCAGCCTTTTTTGTCTTTGTACTTGTTCTTTTTGAGATCAATCCAAGAAGCAAAGTTTTATAATTCTTCAATCATAAGCACTGCATAATTTCTATCCTCTTTATCTGAATGGTAGCCTTTTCGATCTGTTAAATTTGTATCATACTTGGGGAGATCTGAACCTTTTGGAGAAAGTTATATTGATCTACTTTTAAAGTTTCTTCTGATGAGTATTCCGTATGTTGAACTTTATCATATGCTTGGTCTTTTGGGATTTCATAGTCTTATCTTCTTCATAATTTAATGGAGACTTTTGGATAAATTCAATATGGTTTTCTTTACTGCCACTATTAGTAATTGAAGTAACTGAATTATTTGGAACTTGTAGGTTCACTTCAGGATCTTCCTGATTCTTGGAATTAGAAATAGGGTTTGCTGTTACTATCATCCTTGTGTCCTGAATTTTTGTGAATTTTTTGGGGGGATTTTGGGTATTAGGATGCTTAATCATACATTTTACTTCGTGATGGAATTTTTTCTTACAATATTTACAAGAGGAAGGAATATTTTCAAAAGTAATTTTTTTCTAGAATCCTTTTGTACCACATCCTATCCAAATCCCGTGAATTCTTTCTTTGAGGAGATTTATTTCTACATATACGTTGCAATTGATACAGTAGATGCATCGAATTTCAATGTTTTTCTTATTAATTGTACAATAGAGTAGAGGGAAGATTTCCCATATAACTGTATGGGTAATTTAGGTAGGTTTATCCACACAGGTACAATAGGAATTTTCTCCCCTTGTTTAAAGTCAACTGACCATTTAAATGTAAGCATAAGAGATTTTCCTATATACCATTGATCCTATAACCAAAGTCGAGCATTGTCTTCTTCACACTCGAGTCGGATCAATATGTGTTTTGAATCTATCAATCCAATTGTATAGGCAGGTTTTACAAGAAAAGGCTTCAAAGGTTTTGCGAATGATCTCAATTGATGTCCTACCATGTTAAAATTTGCTAACAATCGAGTGTTTGAATGGTTAAGTTAGGGCAAAAATATCTTCATTGGAAAAGATTATAGCAGGCTCTACCTTGAATGTAATGGGTTTCTTAAGATCAGGTTCTTGGGTTGTATTATTCATGAGTACATTGGAAAAATATTTTGACCAAGTATTAATTGGATTAGGGGTTTTTGGGAGGATCATCCTCGCAATTAGATAATTAGCCATAAAAGTACGGGGCATTACAATTATTTTGTGGAATGTCATGGAGTTAAATGACCTTGACAATCATACTATTGTTAGGAGGGAGATTTCTTTATGGAGATCATATGTCTTGTGTTTTCAAGAGACCAAGATTAGTAGGATGAGTAAGGTGGTGGCCCAATTTTTTTTGTGTGTGTGGGGGTGGGGGTCACGTTAGTGGTGTACATTTGACTTATGTGGTTCATCAGGGGAGGGGAGTTGTGATTTTGTGGGATAAACAAGTTGTGGAGTTCGAGGATAGCTTGGTCAGAAATCACTCGTTGTCTTGTTTGTTAAGGGGGTGGGGTGAAGACAATTTTTGGTGGAGCTGTTAGGGAGTGTATGTTACCAATGGACAATGCAAATATACCTGCAATGCCAAAAATGAATTTAAAATGTTTCTCTTTTCTTCGTTAATCTAGCGTACTTTTCGAACCACCTAACCTAACCGAATTGGTTTTTTCACCTGATCATACAATCAACTTTTGATAGGAAACCATAATATCTATATATTTATTTGTTCGAAAAATAAAATCTATTTTATGGTTTGTACATATCTGGTAAATTTCTCCTTCATGACCACTCTTTCATCAAAATATGTATGCTTCTGAGATGCATTTTATTCAAGATGCATGCTTATATTTTGTTTTTGTTTATTTATTTTTTGAAATTTTAGACTGACCACAGTGTATTAAAAATCAGTCCATGAACTGTTTTGTTCCTGTAGGAATGAATGAGGGTTGGATCCGTGAATTATCATCATGATCCCCAAAAGGTAGTTATCTCTAAGTCATTTTGTGTGTTTGGTTATCTCTTAGTGTGAGTCTGATTATCTCCAAGTCTGATGGACGGTTCTACATTAATTAGAGACTAATTTAAAACTATTTTCATATTTTGCAGTTCTTATATTGTTTTGTTTTGTGATCTTTATAGAAATGTTTTCACATTAATTGGAGATTGCATTTACTGATGATCTATGTATACTTTTGTTTTGTGATTTGTATAGAAATGTTATGTCCAGTGTTTGAAAAGGATGGGCAATGAGTATGATAGTCATAGCAGTATGACCTGTGACACCATTGACATAACTTAATCTTTTTGGACGACATTCATTTGAATATTTAGCTGTAATAGTTTGGAAGTTTGTTATGAGTTGATTGCTTAGCTTTGATTGGACATCTGGATAGGTAATTTAGTATGTTAGCAAATTAGTGTTGCATAAAAGGGGATTAAACCCAATTGTAATCGACACCTTGGATAATAATACAAATGGATTCTTTCTATCTCTAAACTCTCTGTTTCTCTATAATTCTCTATTTTCTTCATTCATCTATCTTTTAATTATGTAGTTTAACTTGAATGTCATATGAGATGGCATGATAAGAATTGGTATTAGAGCAGTAAGTTAAGATTGCACAAACGACAGAAACTAGATGGCAAGCGATAGAGTCAGGGTTTGCAGAAATACACCAAACATAAGATGTAATGGACCACAAATTGGAATAAATACGAACATAATTTAAGAGTGGTCTGAATTCAGCCATGGATAAAACAAAAATGCATTAAATAATATTTTCTATATATATATATATATATATATATATATTGCCTCCCACAAATCATTCTTCAATTTGATTGGCACTTTAGGCCAACTTGGATAAGTTATCGGCACAAAGCACTTCACCATCAAAACCCCATAACTTGATAATTCTTTTTTGCTAGTACTTATTGGTTACCCAAGATCATTATAGAAAACTCTTATCCGTTCTTCACTGCTCTTTATTTTAGTCAATCGCTTTAGCTTCGCCGCACCTCTACCTTTACTACTATATTGTGAAGGTTTCTCCACGGGTTCGAGATCAATGTCTTCCATTTCAAGTTAAAGCAATCAAACCGTTGAAACACAAAAAAGAGCAATAATATAGATGTCATCAATACAAGTCGTAAATACTCAAAAAATACAATTATTAAAATGTACCACAAATTAAAATTCACCATTTTATCGTATGTTAATTAAAATGTACAAGAGCACAATTTTCAAAATATTAAGCCGAAAATAATAATCCATAGTCTACAAAAAATGTCACATAGCCCATATTCCATACATTCAATTTCCAATAATCAACTGTTGTAGGTTCCACACAAAAAACTAAAAAGTTGGACAACGTCACAAAACAAGCTAACATTTTAAGCAACTATAACTAATAATAAAGATCAATTCAAACATTAAGCATCATAACATCGTCTAACACAATAATGTTGGTGTATAATCTATCCATGTCCCCTCACAATCTTCATGCATATAAGTTTCAGAAGATTCCTCAACCAGGTCAAAGAATTCAATAGTTAGCAAAACTATAGTGCAAATATCATCGCCAAGACATCCATCATTGAGATCATCTTCATCATCTTTATCATAGTAATCCCTTTGAGGAGTTGACAATACAATTGAATATTTAGGATTCATTTGGTCCGGAACATAGAAAACTTGTTTCGCTTGAGAGGCTAAGATGAAAGAATCGAATTTATGACCTACTCTATTAAGATCGAAAGATGTAAAACCGAGCTCGTCTATGTTAATTCCGTTTTTGTTGACAACCCAATCACACTTGAATAAAGGAATCTGAATTGAAAAATATTCAAGTATACATATCTCCCTTATGACACCGTAGAAAATCATATCGGTATGAACATGATTGTTGTCCTTTGCACTAGCTATCTGCAACGTCTTAGCAACTAGGTTCACTCCATTGTTTTGGGTTACTCGTGCATCATCGCGATCCTTTGTTAAGTAACGAACACCGTTAATGACATATTCGTGAACTTTGATGACGTCTCGACGAGGTCCACGAGCAATCCATTTTAAGTCATCTGAGATATTATTATTTGGGAGTTCTTCTTCGAGAGCAACCTATTAATATAAGAATTTTAGTTACTTACAAAACAAAATTCAAATTAACATATTAAAGTAAGGGGATATTTCGTCTTTATTCCCACTTTAGTTTTTATTATTAGACCTCACCAACTATTTAGTTTTACTTTACACTCTACCACTATTTTCCAGTAGTTAGTATTAGACTTCGAAATTGTTTTTCACTTAGATTTGCAACTAATAAATAAAAAAACAGTGGCATTGTTTAAAAGAAAACTAAAAAATGGGTAAAATCTAATGAAAATTAAAGTGGTGGTTAAGTCAACATGTCCCTAAATCATACCCTTTTACTTAACCAATGGATAAACATGTGGTTGTGCTCCTCTTAAAGCCACTTCTTATTTTTCCCTTTTCGAGGATGGGTTTCTTTCAAGTACTGTTCATGCTCCCTAACAAGGTATTAATGAGTAATGCAACATTAGTTATTAATATATATAGAGATAAGTATGTGAGGAACTAACTTCATATTAATGGGAAGTTAGGAAAGTCGTACTCTATATAAGGTTGAACATCATTCGTGTTATGTAACACATGAATATGTGCCTACTCCAAGGACATGCGATCAACTTTAACGACATCTGAACCACCTATCAGTTTATCATCATTCTTCCTCGCCGAAATTCCAATTGAATCTAATTTCGATAAGAACTCGGAACAAAACTCAATAGCTTCTTCTGCTATGTAACATTGAGCAATACAACCTTCTCGGCGATTATGATTTCTCACATAAACCTTTAATGCTTTTATGTACCTAACACATTAAAAAGAAAACTAAATCGATACACTTATTTACTTATATTAATACATGATAGTAAAGTAAATTGACCTAACCTTTCAATTGGGTACATCCATCGAAAGAAACAGGATTGCAAAGTTCAACCTCCCTCACGATATGCACCATTAAATGCACCATAATGTCAAAGAAGGATGGTGGAAAGTACTTTTCCATCAAACACAATGTGATCATAATTTAATTCTAAATTTATTTTAGTTTTTGCAAGTCCACTACTTTGGCACAAAGGGCATTGAAGAAAAAATATACTCTCATGATCGCATATCTCACATGTTTTGGCAACACCGATCGAATTGCAATTGGAAGAAGTTGTTGCATTAGAATATGGCAATCATGAGACTTCAAGCCATACAATTTCAAATCTTCCATAGAGACATGGCTTCTAAAATTAGAAGAGTACCCATTCGGGACCTTAAGGTCATGCAAAATTTGGTAGAACATTTTTCTTTCCTCTTTCGATAATGTATAACATGCTGGCGGTAGGTATGTCCTTTTTTCATTAACCTACGGTGCTAACTCACTTCTTAAGCCCAATTTTTCAAGGTCGAGGCAACACTTCACCCCGTTTTTCATTTTTCCTGGAATATTGAGCAAGGTTCCAATGATACTATCACAGACATTCTTTTCAATGTGCATGACATCTAAGTTATGTCGAATAGGCAAATCCTTCCAATAAGGAAGTTCAAAAAATATCGATTTCTTCTTCCAAAAATTTTCAACCCTATTGTTACTAGGACCGCCTTTTTCAACTCCATTAGCTACCCTCCTCGGTCTCTTACACTTTAATGATTTCTTCAAATTAACCGCCCTCACCTTTTTTGCCTTCTTTACCCATGCAACCTTAAGTCTCCCAACTTTTATCAATATTTGTTCGACGCTTAAAGGTTTAGGGGAGGCTTGGAACTCTTGCTCACCATTAAAAGCCTTTTTTTGGCTTCGAAATGGATGGTTTTGTGGAAGGTATCTCCTATGTCCCGTATAAACGCACTTGCCACAATGTTGTAATCTGATGGAATACGTTTTTTCACTACATATTGGACAAGCATCATAGTCTTGAACAACACTTCCAGATAAATATCCATAGGCTGGAAAATCATTAATTGTCCACAACAGTATTGACCTTAAAGTAAAAGATTCTTGTCGAAAGGCGTTGTAGACTTTAAATCCTTCATGCCACAAGGTATTCGGATCTTCTATTAACGGAGCCAAATAAACATCTATATTATTTCCCGGTTATTTTGGACCCGATATCAACATAGTCAACATTGTAAACTTTTTTTTCATACACAATTCATGTTCAAAGTTATATGTGTTCAACATGACCGGCCAACAACTGTACCTACTACTAAGGGAGCTATGAGGATTAATTTCGTCCGTTGATAGTGATAATCGAAGATTTCTTGGTTCTGCTGCAAAATCGGGCCACTTTTTATCAACTAATTTCCAAGTTGGTGAGTCTGCTGGGTGACGCAACAAACCATCAACAATTCTATCATCTGCATGCTATGTGAGAAACTTAGCTGTCTCTTTAGATTGAAACCACCTTTTATATCTTAGAATGGGTGAAAAGTACCATAACACTTTCGTAGGAACACCTTGTTTCCCCTCTTCCCTTTTTTGTTCTTTCAAATTCTTCTTATGTTTGAACCTGGATGTTCCACAAGTGGGGCATTCAATAACTTCTTTATACTCGTTTCTATAGAGTATACAATCATTAGGGCTTGCGTGTATCTTCTGAAAGTCCATTCCGAATATCGATAAGCAACGTTTTGCCTCATTATTGGATAAAGGCAATACATTGTCATCCGAAAGCATGTCAACAATGATTGACAACATATTTGAAAAGCATTTATCAGACATCCCACTCTTCGCTTTAAGATTGAATAGCTTGACGATAGCGGATAACTTTGTATACTTTTTACATCTTTCATACAATGGATTCTCCGCATCTAAAAGCAACTTCTAAATTTTTTTTGCATTTCCTGGGAAGTCTTCTTTTATAGCCTCCACAATGTCAATCAACTCTTCAACATCCTCCATGGTATCCACATTAAGATCGTCATAGATAGGATCGCCCGTATTAACATCCGGCAGTGTTTCACGATGTTCCTCCTCTCCGTGCCATTTCCATACAGTATAATTCAGATCGATACCCGAACTATACAAATGTTGTCTGATTTCTTTAACACCCATTTTTAATCTATTCTCACATTGATTACAAGGGCATCATATGAAGTTCTCATCCAAGGAGGCGTTTTGAGCAACCCTAAGAAAATTTCAACACCTTTTATGTATTCTTTTGATAATCTGTCCTTGCTCATCCAAAACCTGTCCATTCTGGCCTAAGTATGTAAACCACCATGAGTGAGATATAAGAAATAAAAGATACGTAATTGTTAAAAATAATTCAATATTATACAACATAATACATTCACACCATTAGAAAATATAGTAAAAAGTATAATATCCCTCCAAAACTATCACAATAACTACCAAAGACACCAACACCTAATAGTAATAAGACTCAATCAACCATAACTAACCAACTCAAGAACACTAACACACCATCCAAACACTATACAACCAAAACCAATTTTAAAGATTGAAGAACTTCAATTCACAAAATTATTATACATATTATACTATAATGTTATATATAATATGATGTCATATATAATATGTCTAACAACAATTGTTATACATATTATACATTACAACAACAACCAATAGCGATTATATACCTATAATATAATGAAGCAATTAGTGAAAGCACATAGTATAAGCATGGGACAGGCAATGCTAAAAATTAATAAAAGTACACAAGTGAGGCATTAGCGAGTATATGATATACATACTAAAACAAGACAATGAAACTTAAAAAGCAAACTAACATATCGTAACGCACCCTATGATACTGAAATCATTTAGACAAGCAAACACTAACATAAAGTTGGAGCTAAAGAAAATGCTCTGACCATTATATGGTACTAAAATCGTTGTAAACTTTTCGAATAAGTTTCATCTGCCCGAAATCAAATGTCTCTTTTAATCATGGAAACACATTAATGAATCAATTAATTTACAACAATTCTTAATGAATGATCAATTACAATGCAATACGGGATGTAGTTGGATTGATATCACACTTTGTTAAACAATAAAGAGTAGGGGATATATACATCACACTTTTATATAATCTCACATAAATTGTATATCATTTATCTAATCTTTTTTAAAAATGTTAAAAAAGATGAAATCACCGGTCCAAATGTCTAATCACAAAAACACTGGATCAAAAAACACAATAGTCATTGAGTGTATAAAAATATTCAAGAATCCATATAATGATTTTATTAATAAACACTTGTTTAATCAAATTTTAAAAAACATGAATTTCATAAAGAACACCACATGATTTGATAATATAGTAACACAAACATGCACTGACCCCGTTTCAAATGAGAACCAAATGAGGGTAATTTAACCAAGAACTAACTAATAATCAAATGTTATTTAAATATTTCAAGGTAATCCAAAAAAATCAACTCATAATTCCACCCTGATACACAAACACACACATACACATTGAAAATAATTGCAATCTAAAACATCACGCACTGAAATTAATTGCAATATAGAACACTGAACATCAAGGCTGATACACACACAATGACGGATCCAAAATTTTAATTCAGGACGGGCAGAAATGTAAGACTGAATTTTTTTTCCACGACTCAGGCAAGACATCATTTAACATGTTAAAATTAACGAGTCCGACTCGAAAGAAACCCGAATATGATAGGTCTGACTCAAAAGAAACTCGAATATTGTAGGACACAAGAGCGATACTGCACAATTACATATTAGGAACTAAAAATCTTAACAAAAATTCAAGTACTAAGCACTAAATGAATTGACCCTACATTTCTAAACCTCTAAATATTATACATTTAGCATAAAATTTTGCATTACGTGAAAAACTAGATATTTTATATTTAACTTAAATATTTTAAGTCAACCGGGACAATTAATGTTTAGTCGCTAGGAGATAAGTATATTTTATATTTAGTCCACCTTATTTTTGAATTTTGCAAAAACTCCCCCGTTTACTTTTTCGATAATTATTTCTTAAAGTTTAGGATAAGATAAAAAAAAGTTTGTAACTGTTTTATTCAGCGAGGGATCTTTTGGAACAAAATAAAAAAGTTTGGACTATATATTAATTATAAAATTGTCTAGGAACTTTTCTTCGAATGACCCTACTTTTTTTTGCAACAAGTCATTAACCAAAATTATTAAACATTGAACATATAAACTGAAAAGCAAATAAAATTACGCTTGAAACTAATGACACTCAACTATTTCTTTAATGTGTATTTAAAAAAAATGACAATATATAAACTGAATTTATAATAGACACAATTCTTTAAAGAGTATTATTGCTAATAGTTGTAATAAATCTAAACAAATAAAGTCTTGAACAATGCTTGGCACAAACATAACTATTTACTAATGTAAAAAGAGTTGGTAAAGCAACATACCCAAATTCTCTATGTGCAGACTGGGCCGGGCTAGAAAACAGGAGAAGAGGGAAGGCGTCCCAGCAGCGAGTCTGATAAAAAACACCATAAAAAGGAAGAGAAATCTATATGGGTTCTCAAATAAAAATATTACAAACTCATATACAAAAATCAAGAACAAATGGCATATACACAAATCACACACACAAATCAAGAAATCGCACACACACATATCAAGAACAAATCGCATATACACAACACATATACACAAATAGAATCCATATATATACACAAACCCATGCAAATCCATATTAGGGATTTTTGCACCTGGTTGATTGAATCTCGCCGGCGCCGGAGGTGATGAGTCGTGAGAGAGCCGGAGGTTCTGTGAGATATGAGGAAGAGTCGTGCGAGCGATCCAGAGAGTTATGCGAGCGAGCCATAGAGAGAGAGAGAGAGAGAGAGAGAGAGAGAGAGAGAGAGAGAGGGAGAGTCGAGCGTGCGACCTAGAGAGAGGGAGAGTCGAGTGTGCGACCCAGAGAGAGGGAGGGACGCAGTCACGCAGACGTACGAGAGAGAGAGAGTGGGGAATTTTGAGGCTCCAAATTTTTGGAGCGGGGAATGAAAAAAAACAGCCCTGCTTTTTTTTTCATTTATTTTAGTTTTTACTCCAAACGCTGAGATGACTAGGGTATATTTGTGTCATCTATATATAAATATGAGATAAATGATTTATTTTTATGTCAATTTTATTTAAATTGAAATAAAAATTTACTTTAAAATTCAAATTGACTTAAATGAATATTATTTATGTCAATTTACATTTGTCTGACATAACGTTCATTTTTAAACTGAGATAAATGATGTTTTTTCTTGTAGTGGTTTGGATTGGGTCCCGGGGAATTTTTAGGCCAACCCAGCACCCCAGAAAGGTATTTTGATCTTTTGGCTTTTTAGAGTAGAGGGACCAACGAATTTACTAGGGTTATATCAACATATATATTAAGGGTGATAGGGTTAGCAGTTAGAAAAACAAAAGGAGGCCATTAGAGGAGGAAGGTGAGGGGTTCCAAGGCTCCCCCCACTATTTTTGCACCACCCCCACCCCCACCACCGGAGTTTAGATCGGAAGGAGAGTGTTCTCCACCGATTGGCCTAATGATCGAATCGATTCGATATGCGAATCGATTCGGGTTCTCCACCAAATCGATTCGGTTGCCTATATTTGGCCAACTTCTTTATTTTATTCCCTAAATCCACAAATAAATTGCGTGGAGACTTAGGACACTATTAAATTGCAATGAGGGATGTAGTAAATTCCAGTAAGCATACGGTGGGGATGAGGTTTCCCCAAATTGAGGAGAATTAAGGCTAGAAATTATTGGGCATATTTTGATATTTGATGAATTCACGAGAATTAGAATAGGTCACGGAGAGCATGAGTGAACCTAAGACCAGACTAGTAGTAGAGAGATGTTATTACTACTGAAATAGTTTAAGGGGTAATTAGGACCCTTCGAGTAATGGGAAATTCTCAGGAATATACGATGAGAAGTATAATGGTAAATTGATAATATGTAGAATATTCAAGAGTTATATACTGCGTATGGGATATATTATGGGTTGTGTGTATACCAATACTGATGATATATATATATATATATATAGGTTGTGTGAATACCTATTGTGTGGCTTCTTATATGTGTTAACATACCTACGCTACCTGCTATCACGGGAGGTTCCGCATCGTGGACAGTCTTATCCTGATGAGCCCATTTGAGGGGGAATTTTAGACTTGTGCCTCAGAACATAGAACTTAAGGTTGATCACTACTTGTGTGTATGATAGTGTGTGTGTAGCCCAGAGGCTTATAACTATGTTTGCTATCAAATTTTGTGAATCGTAAATTTATGGTTCGAGAGTGATTCCAATTCGGAAGTCCTTTACTTAGTACTTGATGTACCAGGACTCGATAGCAGAGTATGCACGCATCGCGAATCTCCACCTAGGGATGCCTTATATATATGTGTGTGTGTGTGTGTGTATGTGTGTGTGTATATATATATATATATATATATATATATATATATATATATATATATATACACATGTGCAATTTGTTCTACTGTGCGTACATTAGTAGATAAGATAAATAGTGATATCTAAAGTAACCTAAGTATGTAGGAACTTAATACTTACTTGGTGATATTTACTTGCTAAAGGGTTTGGAAGTTCGGTAACGTATTGTATGAACATTATGGGTGGGCACAACGAGTTAGTATACAGGGAGATACTTAGTTCAAACTAGTTAGGTGGAGTAATGTAACTAAGATAATTTAGAACAATACGTTAGGCTTGTGCAGTAGTTGAGAGGTTAGGATCTCAAGTAAGGGCACGTGAAGTTAACATGTATACAATATCTGCTATTACTGCATTTAAACACTTGTAAATATTTTTCAAATATTTTTGGGCTCTAACCCGTTTCAAATCTATTTTTGTAAAAAACTTTTAGGTGTCCAGCCATAGGGATGCCAAGCTTAGGAGTCCTTTCTTACTTGACGTGTTGCAACTGCTGTGGACGTTGAAAAACCTCGGTAGTTGACGCTTCCACTTTTATGAGTTCATTTTTATCATTCAATTATCTTAGCCGGGCATGTCGCCCATCTTTAGTTGATAGTTATTTCAGAGCTGCAACATCTCCATTTTATTTTCAATTATTAAATTTGGTTTTACTTATGGACTATTGTATGTGAACTTCAGTCTGGAGTGTTTATTCTAGTCACGTTTATTTAATCAATTATTTTATCATCTATTACGTTGTTTTTTGGAATGGGGAATGTGGTTAGTTGTTTAAATTATTGCATGTAAAAAAATTAAATTTTAACACAGGGCCATTTGGGTATTAGTAACATAATTATATTTGGACAATGATGCTAAGAATAAAACCATTGATGATTTCTATTTAATTTAATAATAGACTGATCACCCAGGATTAGAATAGACAAGGTGTCACAATCATAGGCCACCATCATATTTTCTCTATGAACTAGCCGTGGGTTGTTATTGACTTTTCCTTAAGGTATCTGCAATGTTCCATCTAACATATGCTTGCTTATAATTCTTCTCAACATGAATTATGTGTTGGTCGGATGGCGAACACGCAATGCATGTGATAATACTTGGGATTAACTTGAATATTGGCTCATGATGCATATTGGGGAGCGTTCTTGGGTGCATAAATTATCCCATCGTAGAGCATTGTGTTATGACAATTGATGACTTCCTCAACGATGCAAGGCAATGGTGGAGAGTATTTTGTATCTCTATTAAATTTACGCGTGTTATCTTTCGTTTGCCCTATCTCAATTTTAATGGATCCATCCGCATAACCCTCTCGTGGATCCTGACCAATTTTCTCCCCAGTTTGTGATTTAAACACTATTATTCGTGATTGGGTTTATAAGAACAATGAGGAAATGTTTCTTGTAGACTTCAAGAAAGCTACAACGTGCCCTCACACATTTGATTTATTAAGTGACAAATATACCCAGGGAGAAATTCCTCTACATAAAGTTAAAGTAATTTTAACTCATTAGCCTCCTCGCTCATGTCGAGAGACCTCTATCTGAATCTTCGTATATATGCCACCACGTCCTCACCTGGTCGTTGCCTCTCCCGTGCAAGCTTGGTCAGAGTGAACTTATCCTCAGCTATAAAGAACTTCTAGACAAATAAAACGTGCATATCCTCCCATGTAGTTGCACTTATTGTGGCCAAGTAGGAGTACCGTATGTAAGCTTTATCTGTAAGTGATTTAGAAAACTTCATTAGGCGTACCTTTTTATTATTGCCATGCGCACCCAAATGCTCCACAAACCTCTTGATGTGTTCCTTCGAAATCCCCCATTTCCTGTGTACTTATAAAAAATGGGGGTAATACAATCCTTGGGATATGGTTCATCATTAAACTACTCTAGATAAGGAATGCAAAAGTCATCATACATAGAGGCAATATCACTGGCGCTTTACGAGGAAGCTTCCATCATCTTCAATATCTCCTTTTTTTATCTCCTTAATGGTCAAACAGGGTGGGGAAACTACCCCCACAGCCACAATCATTAGCTGAATAACCACGTGTGTAATATTGGCAGCAATAAGTTCTCCAATGATAGGTATAATGGTGGAAGTAAGGTTACTCATTCGAAAGACCAATGGGTTTAGTCAAAGAGATAGGGATTCCACTCGAAGGAACTATAGAAAGTTTCATTTCAGTAGTGAATGAGCTGGGGTCCACCATTTCCCCAAATTCCATCTAGGGTATTGGCGTTTGTAAAAACTCCATAAATTTCCCCTTGAGATGAGCCATCTGAGCGTCCCCTATCACAACGCTCGTGGAAACCTGCATCACCGTGGCAATTTCTGTAGTAGTTGCAACTGGAGGAACCTCCACATAAGCCTAGGAAACTTATGTTCCATATATTCTTATTCATCTATATTTTGGATCTTGTAAAATCTAATAAAACGATTAACATTATCCTCAATCATTTGTTAAAAGAATACCTCCATAGCACAGTCGCCAAATGTAAGAGAACAGTTCTCTTAGTGCTAGGGTGCTTATGTATAAACTGAGGCGTAACCTCTATTAATGGCGATAATTTATCAAACAAGATACTATTGACAATGAGGGAATAAACTCAAGTGGAATGAATCATACTCTTTAGTATGAACTCACAAACTCTCGTGTATAATTCAATAACAAGCAATAAATATGACCTGTTTAGAACAATTAATGAACTCTTGAAACAACTAGTTAGAGGGAGAGAAAAGCAAGCACTCTAGATACACCCCAGGTCGGAAGATTAAACACCAGGGTATGAAGTAATAAAGGTCGACGCTCAATCAATGCCTATGTTCTTGGTAGAAATCTTGGACAAAGATATTAATGGTGAAGGATAAAATTTTGGTTCTTATACTAATGCCTATGTTCTTGGTCCTTTAATGAGGAGAATTATCTTTAATTACATGTTTTTCTTTAATCCCCCTACATCTTATAATCCCTGTAAACTCCTCCCATATCACACCCCAAGTGAATATGGACCTTCCGTGAAGTCGATGAAGCCCCCGACTTGGTTATTACAATTGTTGCCCAAAAAAATACCCAAGAGGGGGTGAATTGGGATTTTACAAACTTTTTTGGTTAAATTAGTATCTCAGAAAATATTTAATTTAATGCACTTAATCAAATTTCTGATTAATAAAGTTTTAATGATAAAAATAGTTAATATCAAATTAATACTACCAATTAATTAAACAAGTTATATTTGCAGATTATAACGCCCAATAAATATTTAATCAATTTTCATATTTAATAAAAATTAATATTCTGAGATTAATTAAATAATTATTTTAATCTGAAAATAAATTTTGTCAAAAATTGAAATTAATTTATTTGCAAGTTAGTGTGCTGAAAATATTAAATCAAGCAAGCATATGCAAATATATAAATAAAAGTGCAGAAAATAAAATGACACCGAAATTTAATGTGGTTCGGCCAGGCCTACATCCACGCGCCTAGATCCCCGTGTCCTTTGAACTTCACTAATCCATAATACACTTGCGGATAAGATCAAACCACCTCATACAATAATTTGTAAGCTAACTCCGAGCTTCAAATCCCGTGGCCCACTTACGGGTAGGAACCAATCACTGCTACAACCAAAGCTTCAATAAAGCTTCAAAAGGATCTGATTTTTGTAGTACAAGGTACAATAATGAAACTCCTTAAAATACAATTTGTAATCCGAATTTCTTCTTTTTCAATGAGACTTCAATAAATGATATTGAGGTAGGCTCAAGTCTTTTCTTCAATGAATGAGCAGAATAAAATTAATTGCTACTTTTGAATGATGTAGTAGCTGAATAATAAATTCAAATGCTCTTCAATAAATTTTTCTCGTGTCTTGCTCTTGGTCTCATACTCATCAATGCAACTCTTGAATGCTTAAATGGCAATCTTAAAAAACTAGCTGTTAGACACATTTCTTCAAGGCATTAAATGTTTATGGTTTTGCTAAGATGAAGTGGTCTTGAAACATGATCTTGTAAATCTTTATTTTTATCTTCTCAATAACATTGTTGTTGTTGATACATGGGAATGGAATGCATTTCTTCTGATTTTTTTTCTGATGAAAATTAGCTTCCACAAATGAAGTCTCTTTGACTGAGTAGAATATATGATAATATCTCTGTAAAATAAAAACTACTAGCCGAAGAGGAAAGGAAAGTAGATTGATATATAATAAGAGGCCAAACCATTCCTTTTGTGTATACATGTTAGAGAGGTTTGCGTGAATAAGGAAATAGAATTGTGGAAGATATTTAGGTATAGTTTCTTTCAAAAATAGACCGTAATAAAAGAGATAATAAGTTTTTGCTTGTTTGAGTAATTTAAAGATGATAAATTATTGAAAAGGACAATGGGTCAATCGTATAGATGTTTCAGTAAAAGAGAGGTTACAAAATATAAAAGAAATAGATTAAACAGTGAACCAAATCGAAAATCAATCTGATAGTCTCGTCCCAGTTGTGATTGAACATTAGTAGCAGGTAATAGGTCTGGTAAAAAATTAATAAAAAGGGTACATAATTAAATGGATAACAAATGGAACCACGTTTTATTTCTCACATCTTTATGTATATCAATGCGTGGCCCGAGATGAAACTGTCGAAGGATGGATGGGACGAGACATCTAAAATGCGTGGATCGAGGATTTAAACAGCCAAAAGGAAATGACATCAAACAAAGGACAAAGGTACTAGAAAATATTTAACAGCCAAAAGGAAAAAAATAGTTATTGAATTTGAAACCATAGCGTTATGCCCAAGGAGATGTAAACTGTCGAAGACAGTGACTCGCACGGACAAGGATGTGACAAGACAAATTTGACAACAGGTACTTTGCATATACAATATATATGTGTAGGCATGAAACAAATGTGAGTATAGAAGAAATTCTCTTGACTAAAGGTGGTAAACTGACAGATACGGATCGTATACTACGTTTTCCATATCTGTATCCTCTATCTGGATGCACTATCCATATCCGTATCCGTATTCGCCCGGATAGTTAAAATAGCAATCCCTATCCGTATTCGCTCGGATACCTAGGATTCGAATAATATCCGTATCCGTTTACATTGGTTAGCCATCACAAAAAATAACTATTAAAAAATCTACAATATAAACTCCATAGAAAATTAGTAATAAAATAATTATTAACCTTTAATATCCATACTCATAAATCATTTGTGTGTCCACATTATTTCCTTAAACTAGCATGACAATTAAGTTCCAAAAAAACATGTTGATTGATAGAATACGAAGTGCATACAATAATGAAATCAACTAATAATGAAAATACTATAACAAGTAAATGATTTGAACCAAGTGCAAATAACAGTAATTGTTATATTAGAATAACAATAACTAATCCATGTAGTAAATGAATTTAAGGGACGGTTTGTTTTTATTATACATATATTTTATAACATTAGTTTGATTATACATATATTTTACATTTTATATTCCGGTATAGTGGTTGAAATATACTGATTGTGCTGAACACAATACTTCCTATGACAGTAAATAATCAAATAAAAAGAGGTATGATGGTGGAATCAAATAAAAGATGTTTAAACAATATAAAATATACTTTATATTTTATATTGTTTAAACATGAACCGAGGTAGTAAATGAATTGCTTAAACATGAACTGAGGTATAAAATCAAATAAAAGAAAGTGACAAGTACTGATATTAAGGTGTAGAAAACCCAAAAAGATCTTTAAACAATATAATTATACCTCAATATACTAATATTAAGGTGTAGAAAACCCAAAAAAAATTGTGCTGAACACATATTTTGTGGTGAACAAAAGATGTAAATAAATGGATAATAAAAGATGTGAATCTTATTTTAGTAATCAACTCTATGTATATCAAGATCCAACAACAACAACAAAAAAACCTATTGGCTGTTGGATAGGGCAAGTAACTGGCGATGATCGACGACCGGCGGGACAGAGGAAGGAGGTAGCGAAAGGCGAGACAGAGGTGGGAAGTAGTGCCGACGGTGATCGGTGGGAGAGAGGAGGGGTTTGGCTGCCGCTGCCTGTTGTGGTTTTAGTAGGGCTGAGAGACTTGTGTTTTTAGTTTATTAGGTTCGTTAGATTTTAAGGTTTTCATAATTAAACTTATACCCCAAACTGTTATTTTAAGTGTTAGTTTACATTTAAAATATTATATAAGTAGTATTTTAAACTAATGTTAGACGGATACAGATATCCGGTAAAACGAATATCCGATAAAATCGTATCGGATATGGATTATTTGTGTCGGATACTAGTACTATCCGTATCCGTTTTCTCGGATATATATAATAGAGTATCAATATTCGTATCCGTTTCCATTTCTTTGGATAAATATCCGCAAATTCTGATTCGGATATCGGACGGATGCAGATTTTCGAATATCCGTTTACAGCCCTACTCTTGAGCTATGAAAAATGACAATAATTTCCTTACACCCAAGGCACTTATGAAAGTGTGAAGCGTGAGATATAAAAAATAAAAGAAAAAACAACTTGCTTCAAATAGTAAATTAAAAAATAGAAGGTTCAAGGTTTCATCCTTATATAAAAAAAAACTTTTATTCTAGGTAGCGTCCAAAAAAATATGATATATAAAATAAATAAATTATGCTATATAATGACATACCTAGTCTATTAAAAAATTATATAAGATACTGAGAAGAATTAAAATATTATAATATGTATTAGAACAACTTAAAAAGTGAAAATATAAAAAAATAAACGAATATCTATTTTCGAAAAAAATAAGCATTTATATAAAGCTAAATATTTATACATATGTTTGGAATCATCAAAATCAATATATTACATTAAACTAAAATGTATATTAATTACAGTTAAATACTAAATAAATATTAATTAAAGGGTTAATTATATTTTCATTCAACAACAATAACTGTTCGTATCGATCTAGCCTAATTTTGTGCCCAATCAACCAACTCATGTCGGGTAGCAAATACCTCAAAAAACATATAACAACTATTATCAATTGTATTATAATTCAACACAGTGTACACTGAAATAAAATATAACAATTTTTGAACAAACCTGATTGGTGTAAAAGTGTTTGCTGACATCAACATTAATACACACCCTCATCCTTCTTGTCTTTGTTTCCTTTAACACTTGCCTCGTCAAAAAGCACTAAGTTGAACTCTATCCATGGATCATGGAAAATATAAACATTTGATTACATTAATAAAATACAAATAAACTATCCCAAAAGATTATACATTACAAAGAATATAGTAAAATAGGAAACTATTCCAAAATATAAAACACAAGTTATTCAGGATTTACATACAAATTAATGTGCATGTTGTCGAGGATTGGGTGCTGAATGAACACATATACAAAACATTAAACTGATTCGTTATCTATACGATGAATGGTAGTGTAAGTTGCCGGGGATTAGGTGTTGAATCAACACTGGCAAAAAACATTAAAATGATTTGGTACATATATATGACAAATGATAGATGCAAGTTATCATGGATTAGGTGTTGAATCAACACTTATAAAATACATCAAAATGATTCGACATATATATAACGAATGATAGGTTCAAGTTCTCGAGAATTAGGTGCCGAAGTAACACTTATATAAAAAAAAACTATGAAACTATTTCGTATCTATATAACGTATGTCATATGCACGATTCGGTATCTATATGAAAAATTAAAGGACAAAATCATAGGATGAGGTGACGAATGAACACTTATTTAAAAAAATAAGTCCGAGTCTGTATCTATAAGAGCAAGATTTTATAATTGCTCATCGCTTAATTATTTTGGCGTATACCGTTACAAACTGTTGCTACAAACCAAACTCTACATCAACATTTGCCTCCACGATCATTTGAAGATGATTTAGTGATCAAGCTTCGTGTTTGAGATTCAAGAAGTTGGAATCTCGAGGTATATGAACTCGTGCTTTTGATTTCTCGGTCAAATAGTTTCTGGGATTTTTGTTTTTTACTAGAGCCATTTTTATAAAATGATTTTTGAAAAAATATTTTTTTTTGTTTTTAATCTCGTCAAAACGAGATGTAGATCTCGTTAGAACGAACACTGTAGTTCATTCGAATGAAGTCTAAAGTCGTTAGAATGAAATGCCAATTTTGTTAAGATGGACTTAAATTTAGCATCTTACGAGATGGATTTTGTTTAACAGAACCACTCTCATCAGAAGGTCTTTGGAAGGTTGATTGAATGAGATAGGCTTGTTGTTCGAATGATATTGGACCTCGTTAAAACGAACCTACAATTTTCGTTCGAACGAGACCCTATTTTCGTTCAAATGAGAGAGTCGCCTCGAAATTCGTGCACCACACCAAAAATACCAAAATAGCACCCTTCACTCGGCCAAGGTTGTCACGGTAAAAAACCGCAACAAAAAAATACGCGTTTTTGTCACGGTCTTTGACCGTGACAAGTAGGATTGTCACGAATGTGTCACGGTCTTTGACCGTGACACGTTCGTGACAACTCTATTAAATTAATACCCTATCCTCTTTAATTTATTTTCCCTCATTTTTCTCTCTCACATTTGCCTCTCCTTCTTCCTCTCAGCAATTCTCTCTCTCTCTCTCTCCTTTGTGTGTGTGTTGGGGGGGGGGGGGGGGGGAGGGTCAGTATGTGTGTGTGTGTGGGTCAGTGTGTGTGTACATGTTTTGGTGTCTATGAGCCTCTATGGAAGGGGGGGTAAGATTTCTGTCTGTGTGGGGGAGGGGGTCAATGTGTGTGTGTGGGTTAGTGTGTTCGTTTCAATGTGTGTGTGTGTGTATGTTTTAGTGGGTGGGTTGATATAAATTGAAATTGAAATTGATATTTTAAATTAAAATCGAAATTGATATTGAAATTGAAATTGGTATTTTAAATTAAAATCGCAAATGATATTATAAATTGAAATTGATATTATAAATTGAAATTGAAATTGGTATTATAAATTGAAATTAGTATTTGGTATTTTGATGGATTTGAACATTCAGATGGCCATTTAGTTGGTTAGCCCTAGGCATTTCTAACATTTAGGGTTGTAATTCTACCGAATATAAAGAAGACATAAATGAAACATACTATAAATGCCTTGACGAGAACTCCACTGCTATCTCTCTCTCACCCTCATCACCGACATGCACCCACTCGCTGCCGGTATATGATCCATTTCCTATCTTGACCCCCATCTAACGACCTATATCAACAATGGGTTGGCCAAGTGTGTATTTAATAGACATCTTTGGTGGTACACCGATATCTAGGGGTTGAGGGACCCGAACACACACCCGGGTAGCGTGGTTCATGGATGTGTCATGTAAGATACAGAGGCAAAGATTCACGTCCCCCATATTATTCTCGAAAGAGAGAATGCACCTTTGTGGTTGGAATAATAATGCAGCATTCGACGAATTAATGGATGTATCAATTCATATGTAGTGTGGCCTACCTTCCTCCTTTGACCTGTTTAAGACCTTAGTCCGTGACATTATTTGTACTTATTTGATTTGGATGGATATTTGGTTGTTGATTATGGTTATGGATATTTGTTGGTTGGTTATGGTTATGGACATTTGAATTTATTTAATTTGGTTATTGAATATTGAATGTTGCTTGGTATATATGATGTTTCGACAGGTTTAAACATGCTGTAACAAGTAAAAATATTTTGGTGGGATGTGGCAGTTGCAGTGGCCGTACTACCCAACAATTTTTGTAATTACGCCAATATTTATCACGAACTTTGACCGTGATAAGTTTTCCGTTATCACGGACTTTGACCATGACAAGACAAGTCCACGGTAATTCCCTTTGTCACCACCAAACTTGTCACGTCTTTAACTTTGACATGTTTGCCTTGTCATGATTTTTGACCGTGCAAAGGAGTATTTTGGGTCTAGTGATGTTTTTCTATAAAAAAACCCGTTTTGAACAGTTTTTCTTAAGAATTTTAGTGGAAACAAAATTTTCATAGCTGTTCCAAAAGTGTTCATCTTTTTATTTCTTTAAAAAAAATTTGCTGTTGTATGTAAAAATTATTCTCCTACATGACTAATGATAAATATACACCTTACATCCTATATGTCCGACTAGCCACCTTGATCGGCTTCAGAGATACTTAGTCAGCTGGACGACCGAGCAACTCCAGAATGACAACCATTAGGAATACCGAAGGTTACTTGGATGGGATGGCAACCAACACTGAATTCCAAGAGTTTAATTTATTTTGTACAGATGTAAATGCCTGACAATATAAAAGGGGTTCCATCTAGGGTTTTACACCACTATAAATAGGAGCTACTCCCTCAGTTAGAGGGATAACTCGAATCACTCATATGCACACCATACTGAGCAATTGTAAACCCTACAAAGTAACACCAACAGTGGACGTAGGCTATTTTACAGCTGAATCACTTTAAAAATATCTTCACTCATGTGTGTATTATTTGATTAACATATTCTATTTTATTTATGATTATAAATTTGGATTAAGTCCATTTTTAGACATCAACAAATCGGCACCATCTGTGGGAACGACTGTTATTCAGTGTTCTCTATCTCATATACTTCATTCTTTAGTTTAAAGAATGAATACTTCCCCTGAAAGTAGCCTGGCGACTGCAGGAAATAATCAAGAAATATCTGCTCCCCTCTGGTGAGACAGACCTTCAAAGGATCTTATTCAACTTGGCTAAGGGACAAGAGGCTATGTAAGAGTCAGTTAGATAGTTGGCACGTACAAGGCAAGACAAGTCTTCTAATTCTTGGAGAGATATGCGACCTCCACCGGCCAGAAATGAAAGTACTCATGATCGGTCATACCATACTGGCATAACTTTTTCAGTCCGATCAACGAATTACTGTAAGGGTAGATCCTTTTCCAATGAAAGACTAAGTTTATTAGAGATGCTAAGTAAGGAGCATGCTTTTGATTATCTGTCAGGACATGTTCTATAAATGTTCAGGGTAGTTTATAGGCATTTATTTTTTATCCTAGATTCTAGAATATATGTCGTATATCGCTATAGTCGGCTTTTCTCAGCACGATCATATTTTGATGGCCTCAATTCGAATTCGGAGTTTCACGTGTCCATCATCATGCATCACTGCCATTATCTTCAATCGTGTGTTCGTGGTAACGTTTTTTTGTTCATAAGGGTTCATCTTCAGAAGATGGTTAAAATTGGACACCGGCCCGATCCGGTCCTGAAGAAAAATGAACCGGTTCGATCTGAAAGTTCTCCGTCTAAATTTAGATACCAAATCAATCTGGCCAGAATAAAAAATGAACCAATTTAGTACTGGCAAACTCACTAGAAAGTTTTAACAACCGGACCGATCTGATGATCCTTTTTGGAGCATTTTGAAAATTGTGTAATATTTGAGACACACGTGTAGCCCCCCTAACTTAGACTTTTGCAATGTCCTCATGCAAACAAGGACTCAAATCTAAACTCAAAGAAGAGTGCGTAAAAATAAACAAAGGGCAAAATGCAAATTTGTATTAATAACCACAAATTAGAAGAGATAAATAGAGAAATACATAGCTCGTTGTAACAAGATAAGACAATAAAATTCCAAAAGACAACGAACTACATAAGGAATACCAAAATAATAGCACCACCAAAACAGGCCTTATTGAGGGGGTGGATGAGAGGTGTCGGGAGCATTGGGATCATACGGGTCATAGAAATAAGTGGGGACTGGCACACCTCACTTACAAGAAACTTTTACATCTCGACTTGAAGACGGACCATCATGCTTGTGTCATGACGATAGGCTTCTTGGTCCGCCCGATAATCTCTCACAAACTCTTGGAAACTCGTCTTTAAATTTTCAATGTGACAAGTGAGGTCCTCACCCACAGACTCGTAACCAGAGTCCTCTTCCTCATTGTATTCGGGCTCCTCTTCTTCCATTTCAACATTCACGTTCGTCGTGACTTGTATCACTTCCCTTTGCCGTTCACTTCTTGTACGGGATTCTTGCCCAATGGGATTTGGAATGCGGGGAAAGGCTTGGGGGGCTCAATACTAGCATTGGCAAGGATGGAAGTAATGAGACGGGGATATGGGAGGGGAGCTCGACCTTTATGATCCATAGCCGTATGATAAATGTCTGTATAGAAAATGCGTCCAAGATGGATTATGGTGCGGGGATCGAAGAGGTGGAACAGGAGGTTGTCTTAGCGGGGACGCATCGCCGAGTCGTTTGATGTTCATTGAATATTGGCGCAAACGATATGGAATGAGATGCGATATTTTTGAGGAAGAGATCCCACGGGGAAAGTCTCTTGATTCCAATCTTTTCTGGGAGCAAGGTGGAGGATACACCCCCTTTAGAAATTGGGACAATGTTATTGGGGTAGTCATAGCGATTTGGGCTTGGAACCCCCATTACTTGTAGCTTTTCGGTGAGGATTTCTAGTAGAATGGAATGAGGGTCCTCTCAACATAAACCTCGTAAATTTTCTCGCCTGTGCAGACGAAAGTGCTATAAAATGGCTGCACCTCATCCTCCCAAACGATGGGATATGGCTCATTAAGAAAATGACACCATTCCCTCGGGCGAAATAAATTGTTGACCGATTGCGGAAGTTTCGCCTAGTTGACTTAGCGCTCAATATGCATTGAGCGGGATGGAGAGAAGTAAGCTTCGCACCATCTTTTTTCTTGGCGGGAGCGGAACTCATGGTCTCCATCATGAATGATGATGGTGGAGTCGTATTTGACTGGTCATTGATTGTTGGCCATTTAGGAGTAATTTGGGATTTATTGAAAATATGAGAGAAAGAGAGAGAGAGGTGGGGGGTGAAATGGGGGGAATGTGGTGTGTAATTATAGGTGGAGTGTGGAAGAGGGGGATGAATTTGGAGGAAAAAAATTGAGGGAAAGGGGGTGGAAGAATGGAGGGAAATTAATCTTGGGAAATGGAGGAAAAAATTTAGGAAAAGGGGGAAGAACCCTTGGGAAGCAACGAACTGCTGTAGACTGTCGAATCGCTCCGGGTTCAGGACGAATCGGTCTGGTCACCTTTTTATTTTATTTTACTCCAGCAGCGAACCGAATCGGTGGTCAAAGGACCGAATCGGTCCGGCACACTGTAAGTCCCTCATTCTCTTTTCTCCTAACCAACTAAAAGTGGGCTTCTTTCTCACTCAAGTTTTCGAACACTTTCAATAAAGTTTCTACACATGATTTAGTTTTTACTTACGCAATAAATCCCCTTGAAATGTTCTACACCCTCACGTGTTGTTCCTTGGCATTCATCTCTCTATGAACTTCCTAAAGAATTCTAACGACCCCCTAATGACCCTAACTTAAAACTAACTAATATACACAAGAATTACCCCATACACGTCGAGGGTGCAATGACCTCTCGTTTCTCTCTTACTCAACCCCGTAAATGGGGTTCGAGAACCAAATTGTATTGGCTTCTTCAATATACCTCTCTAAATATGGCTTTAAGTGTTGTCCATTAACTTTGAATGTGTCTCCCCTTTGGATTTTCCAATTCAACTGCTCCGTGCGAGAATACTTCTTTCACTACGAATGGGCCTGTCCACCGCGAATGTAATTTACCTGTAAATAAATGTAGGCGGGAGTTGTAGAGAAGCACTTTTTGACCCAAATGAAACTCTTTACGTCAACTGATGTTATCATGTGCAAGTTTCATCCTCTTTTTGGATATCTTGGCATTCTTATACGCATCATTGCGTATCTCTTCCTACTTATTCCATTGAATTTTGCGAGCCTCACCGACTTTGTCCAAATTATAGTTCAACCTCTTAATTGCCCAATAAGCTTTGTGTTCTAACTCCACGGGGAGATGGCATGGCTTTCCATACACGAAGCGAAAGGGGAACATTTCGAGGGGATTCTTGTAAGTGGTACAATAAGCCCATAGCGAATCGTTCAATCGGAGGGACCAATCTTTCTGGTTAGGATCGAAGGTCTTTTCAAGAATGTTCTTAATTTCACGATTTGCTATCTCGGCTTGCCCATTAGTTTGGGGGTGAAAAGTTTACCTAACCTCATGGATGACTTCATACTTTCTCACAAGTTCTTCAAACGACCGATTACAAAAGTGTGTGCCGTTATCACTAATGATTTCTTTCGAAGCTCCTAAGTGAGAAAGTATGTGTTCTCGCAAGAACTTAGCCACCACCTTGTTGTCATTAGTCTTTGTGGCTATGGCCTCAACCCATTTTGACACATTGTTTATCGCGACTAGGATGTATAAGAAACCAAATGAGGGTGGAAAAGGTCCCATGAAGTCAATACCCGAATAATAAAATATCTCAATAATGAGTATAGGGGTTAATGGCATCATTTCTCGTATGGTGATGACTCCCATCCTTTGGCATCTATCAAAAGATTTTCAATACACATTTACATATCAAAAAATTATGGGCCAATAGATACCTCTTTGAAGTATCTTAGCGGCCGTCTTTTTCATCAAAAAATAGCCTCCTCATGCTTCCTATGACAAAAGTAGATGACACTCAGAATCTCATCATCCGGTAGACAATGTCAGATGATTTGGTTCACGCAATATTCGAACATATATGGATCATCATAAAAGAACATGTGCGACCAATTAAGGAACTTCTTTCTCTCTTGCGGTGTCCAATCGGAAGGAATGACTCGTGACAAGGTAGTTAACAATATTCGCAAAACAGGGGAGAGAAGAAGTGGCAAATAATTGCATATACAATAGGATCACTAGGCACATCGGATGAAAACCGGGACAAATGGTCGATACCGACATTTTCTACTCCTTTCTTATCTTTTATGGAAAGATTAAACTCTTGTCGGAGTAGGATTCACCTTATGAGGTGCGAGTTGGCATCCTTTTTAGAAAAAGTGATATTTAAGCGCCGCGTGGTCGGCAAAGCAAGTGATTGGCGAACCGATGAGGTATGAGTAAAATTTATCTAGGGCAAAAACTACCGCTATTAATTTTTTCTCCATGGTGGAGTAATTGAGTTACAGTCCGATTAATGTCCATCTAGCGTAATAGATGACATGAGTCTTGTATTTTATTTGGCCCAAAATAGCCTGTATAGCGTAAAGACTTGCATCACACATAAGCTCGAATGGAAGGGACCAATCCAGAGCTTGCATGATGGGGGCAAAAACAAGCATGCTTTTTAATTTGTCAAAATCACTTTGGTATGCTTCATTACACTCAAAGGGGGCATCCTTCATAAGGAGGTTACTCAAGGGTCTAGCAATGACACTAAAATCCTTTATAAACTTTCCGTAAAAACTCACGTGGCCTAAGAAAGAGCCCACATCCTTTAGTGATTTAGGCGGGGGAAGCTCGGCTATGACATCTATTTTTGACCTATCAACCTCAATTCCTTTGAATTACATTATGTGGCCAAAAACTATTCCTTCGGTAACCATAAAATGACCCTTCTCCCAATTTAGTACTAAGTTCTTTTCCACACACCGGGCTAGCATTTTTTCGAGATTCACAAGACAAAGGTAAAAAAAGGGACGAAGACATTAAAGTCATCCATAAAAACCTCAATGCCCCTTTCAATCATGTCACTAAAGTGACTAAGCATGCACCTTTGAAATGTCGTGTGGGCATTGCATAGTCCAAATGGCATATGTTTGTAGGCAAACGTGCCAAAAGGACATGTGAAAGTTGTCTTATCTTGATCAAGCACATCTACCTCTATTTGGTTATATCCGGAATAACCATCAAGGAAGTAATAAAATGGGTGTTCCTCTACTCTCCTTAGCATTTGGTCGATGAATGGTAAGGAGAAATGATCTTTCCTAGTACCCGCATTGAGTTTTCGGTAATCAATGGAACGCGCCACCCGATGGTGGTACGTTGGGGAATTAACTCACCCTTGGCATTCTAGACCACAGTCATTACCGACTTCTTCAGGACGACTTGGATCGGACTCACCCATTTTCCATTCGAGATAGGATAAATTATGCTCGCGTCCAATATCTTAATGAAATCTACTAGCATTACCTCTTTCATAGCGGGGTTCAATCGCCTTTGCATCTCCCTCGAGGGTTTCACCTCCTCCTCGGGGTGAATTTTATGGTTACAAATCAAAGGACTTATACCTTTTAAATCCTCTATGTTCCAACCAAAAGCACTTCGGTGCTTCCTCAAAATTGCTAAAAATTTACCCTCTTGCTCTTTATTTAGGCTAGAGGTGATAATAACAGGAAATGTCTCATCCTCTCCCAAATAAGCACATTTCACGTTGGAGGGTAGTTTCTTTAATTCAAGGGAAGGAAATTCTTCATCGGAGGGAACCGTGTGCGACTCTCTCTGTGGTAATTTCTCAAATCTAGAAACCCAGTTTACCTCTCTTACGTCCTCATCGAACACTCTCTCTTCTAATGCTGCTTTCCACTCTCTTACCTCCCTCTCGAAATTGGTGTACGTCCCGTTGCTCTCACCACTTGAAAGAAGTCATGTTCCTAAGGCGTCCCTAATGAAATTTACCTGTACGTGCTCCTTAACTATCTCTTTAATAAGAGCCACTACGTGAAAATCGTCCTCATCACCCACTTGACTAGTGATATTGAAGATATTTATTTTCTAGGGTTATGTTCCCGAAAGTGAGTTGCATTTTCCCATTTTGAGTGTTAATCAAGGCATTAGCCATAGCTAAGAATGGGCGTCCAAGGATGACAGGAACATGATTGCTCAAGGTCATAGAGGGCTTCGTGTCCCAAATAATAAAATATACTGAAAAGTAGAAAGTGTCGACTTGGACTATCACGTCCTCAATGATCATCGAGGTATCTTCACGGTACTATTCGTGAGTTGGAGAGTGATATTTGTGGGCTTGAGGTCCCCCAAATTGATTTGCCTAGATATGGAGTAGAGAAGAATGTTGACACTCGCCACTAAATCAAGTAAGACTTTTTTTATTCGATTCTCCCCAATGATGCACGAAATGGTAGGTGCACCCGGATCTTTAAACTTGGGTGGGAGGTCGTTAGGTGGAATGGTTCTCACAAGAAAGATGTTCCTTTTCACCTTTAGCTTTATTTTCACCGTTAATAAATCTTAAGGACTATCATAGGCGGGAGTTTGCTTTATGGCATCGAGAAAAGGTAAATTCAACTTTACTTACTTAAAGATATCTAGCACATCATCTCGGTGGATTCCTTTTTGGGGAGGAACCAACCGTTGAGGTAAAGGCGCGGTGGTGGGTGGTTTTACTACGACTTCAGTCTCACTAGTGTTATCATTTTCACTCTCCTTCAAGGGGGCATCTTCGTCCTCTTTCGTGCCAGACAAAACCTCCTTGTCTTTAGGTGTGTCGTGTGGGGAGGTGATAAATCAATAACTCGCCCACTACGTAGAGTGGTGATGGCTTGACATTGATCCTGATGTTCATTGGATGTAGAGATAACACTAGTTTGACCTTGAGGGGCTCTTTGGCCTTGAGCTGGAAACTTACCATTCTCGTGGATACTTAAAGATGATTGCAACTTTGAGATGTTCGCATTCATTTCAGCCAACATGCGAGCATTTTGAGCATTGGTGAATTGGTTCAAAGCATCCTTGAAATTTCTCCATGGTGGGGTGATACATGGTGCAGGAGGTGATGCTTGCATATGTGGCTCTTGTTGAAAATATAGAGGTGGAGGTGGGGCAATGTGTGAATTAGGATTCAATGAATCATGTTGTTACTGGTAGCTAAAACCACGATGGTTCTTCCATGAAGGGTTGTAAGAATTCCCATGCGGGGCATTGAAATTACCCTTAAATCCTCCAATAGCATCCACTTGCTCATGTAGCATGGCTTTGTAGTTGGGTATCGTCGGGCATTCCTTCATTAAATGGACGACCTCATAAATAACACACACCTTCTCTTTCATTGCTCGGGTTCATCCGATTGGTTTTCTTAGCCTTGATCCGACTACGTCCCCCAAATGATAAAGACTAGGTGCTGAAGGAATAGTGGGAGTTTGTCGAACTTTGTTTTGGGTGTTAGGATCGAATGTGTCCCACGCTTGAGTTGTCTCGACGAAAAACTTAAGGTAGGCCTCTGCATCATGTTCATCTAATTCCCAAAATGATCTCTTGGACATTGTCTCAATGAGTTATTTAGAAGATATGCTTAGCCCGTGGTGAAAAAAAGATATGAGACGATACTTCTCAAAACCATGATGAGGGCATGTATTAACTAGCTCGTTGAAACGTTCATAACATCGATCAAATGGATCATTTTCTTGTTGTTGGAATTTTTAAATTTGAGCTTGGATGGAATTTGTTCGATGTTGGGCAAAGAACTTTAAGAGAAATTTGGATTTCATTTCCTTCCATGATCCAATTGAGTTCGGTGATAAAGACCATAGCCATGTCTTTGCTTTATCCTTCAAGACGAAGGGAAAAAGTTTGAGGCGAATGACATCTTGTGTGCAAGCTTGATCGCTAAAGGTATCGCATGCCTATTTGAACTCACGAGTATGGAGGTAAGGATTTTTTGAATCCATTCCGTGAAAAGTGGGAAGAATCTGGATCATCCCATTGTGAAAATGAAATTGTCCCGCAATATACGGAAGTAAAATGCATCCCGGAGTGACGGTTCGCTCGGGTTATAGGGGTTCTTTCATAGGACGATAATGCACTTTACCTTTACCCCTACCAAAGCTAGTGCTATTCGCCATGTCTCTCTCTCCATTTGACTCGAATTCCTCACTCGACACGCTCGGAGTATGACTCAATGTGTGACATGTGATAGAGTTAGGCGGTATAGAAGGTGGAACCCAAAATTAAGGAGCGCTTCGAGTGTGTGGGATATCGGGATTGTAATCTCCTAGAGGATTTTTGTGAATTTGGGTAGGAGTAGATTGTGGAGTTTATTGAAGATTTTGCATAAAAGGCTTTTGAGAGATGCTATATTTTTTTTTGAATTTTTTTGAATATTTTGGATTTTATGATTTTTTTGGCTCTTTAAGAATTGGAGTCAAATTTTAGATTAACTCAACCTAACCTAGAAGTCTACCTTGTCCTCAGCAACGACGCCAAAAACTTGACGTGACTCAAAATGTGTCTCTAGTGCATTTTTATTACGATTTAAGTCCAAACCGATCGCGTAAGTAATATCCCGGTAAATCAGGTATTGATCTCAGGGACTAAGATGAAGAATCGTGACGATTAATAGGGAAACGATGGCTAGACTATAGGTTTGACTCATAAAAAAGAATAAGAAAAGGTGATATTTGGAATGAGAATATGAATTACTACTAGGTAAACAAGTAAAATTTAACTAAATTAACTAATATAGGAAGACTTAATTAACCATGAATGAATGAATATAAATGAGAAATAAGGTCAGAATATAATCCCCCAACCCCTACTGAGTTCATCGGATATGAAAACTCTTCTTTAATTAAATATTTAATTGAAAAATGACATTATTTAACTCAAGCATTACATATATGAGGGTACGAGCTCGCACCGTACATAATCAAGAATATAAACAACGTACAAAGTCAATTGATTAGTATGTGCATCGCACTATTAAACACCCCGGTTACCTAGGGCAAACGAGGTTAAAAGTCCTACAATATTTGTACTAAAGAACCGACGCGTTCCTATTAACTATTTATTTCAAGAACGTGTTTTTATACCCATGCGAACTAATTAGGGTTGGATTCATGCATCCCAACCTCACGAAATCTAGCCAGACATGGTGTAACTATGTTTTATCAAGAAATCTATGTGGCATGAAATCATAATTATGTGAAAAGTGCAATTAAATATCCAAAAGAGAATTCTAACCAAAAGCGTAATGAATTACCAACTAAAAATATGAAAACAATTGAAAGCAACGAAGAAAGTATTACTTGGAATGAAGAAGAGCCTTAAATTTAATCCAAAATAATGAACAAAAGTTGAAAAATATGAATCCTAATGGCATTGGCTTCAAGACTCTTCAAAATTAACAAAAACCAAGCCCCCTAATGTCTGGTATGACAAAAAATAAAAAAGATCACGTTATTTGAAGTGTTTGCACCATGCAAGACTCTTTTTAAGAAAAAAGAAAAATATAAATCCCGTCCGCCGAACCGATCCGGATTCCCCTTCTTTAATTAGTGAACCAATCCGGTATAAAACATAATAGGATATCAGTTCAAACTCTTTTTCATCAGTTCGTTTTGCTCAATCCAGTGTCTTGGACTGGTCCAATAAAGATTCCATTAGTTCGGTTTCGTACTTTCTTTTTTTCTTCCTTTTTCTTCTTAACTTATTCTCAACTTCAAACGCTCATCACTTTTCACCCGGGTCTTCGATTTGGATGTCGTTTCTTCCTACGTGCTTATGGACTTGAGGTCTTTAACTTTCCTTTAGGTTCCTTTTCTGAATTCCTGGTGTAGAGTTACTGTTTTTCCCTTGACTTTCCTACACTTGTTTCTTTATTGAGTTTGAGTTTTATTTTTCATCACTTGTTTGAAATACCTTCAAAATGTAAACGAAATACCCAAAACTCGATGCACTTGATGGAAGATGTCAGTAGCAAGTATATAAGATAAATCAATATAATTTATATCGTACGAGGTGATAAAAGCCTCTATATTACGGGGGTAAATACGAAGAATTTATGCCTAATCATGCATCAAGGTTCATGTGGATCTCACATAACTGGGAGGTCTCTAACAAAATGAATAGCAATGCAAAGTTACTACTGGTCGACAATGAAAGTAAATGGTGTTGCCTTCACCAAGAAGTGTGATAAGTGCAAAAAATATGCCACTATCCATAGAAGACCAGGAGCAAGCCTAACACGTATCAATTTTCCATAGCCTTTCGCTATTTGGGGAATTGACTTGGTCGGGCCACTGCCGACCACAACAGGAAGGTTCAAATATCTGTTTGTAGTAGTTGATTACTTCACCAAATGGGTGGAGGATGAGACTTTGATTGATATGCCTTATTAGAGGGTTTTCTAGTTCATATGGAAGCAAATCATCTACAGGTATAGCTTGTCTTATGACTTCATCACCGACCATGGAACTCAATTTGATAATGAAGAATTTGAAGAATACTGCACTAGGTCTGGCATCCAAAAACTTTATTTAGCACCTGGGCACCCCCAGTGCAATGGCTAGACAAAAATCACCAATAAAACCTTGATAGATGGGTTGGAGAAAAGGTTTAATGAGGATAAAGGCAACTGTATTAATGAACTTCACCGTGTCCTTCGGGCATATAGGACTACTCCCAGAACAACAATAGAGGAAACCCCTACATGCTAGCTTTTGGCACCGAGGCAGTGGTAATTGTTGAAATAGGTCTGCCGACTCATAGGTATTGAACTTTGATTCACCCAAGAATGACCTCATGAGGCGACTAGATCTAGACGTGATAGAAGAGGTCTGAAAAGATACTACTACTCGGATGGCTTCTTATCAATAAAGGATTGCACGGTTTTATAAACGAAGGGTCAAGATGACTAACCTAAAGCAGGGAGATCTGGTGCTTATGAAAGTAGTCTAAAATAGCAATAAGTTGGAGCCTAATTGGCATGGTCCCTACCGTATCTCGACGGTCATCCGACTAGGAACTTATCACTTGGAAACTTTGGAAACAGAGAATTCAAGAACCCTTAAAACACAGACAATCTCCGCAAGTATTGTCAGTAATTTAGTTTTCAAAAAGTTTATTTCTAATGTAATTAGTTCTTCCAATTAATGAAATCTCATATTTTTCTTCATTATACTTCCTTTTTGCGTTTTGTTTTTTTAGAGTATAGTGGCTACACCCTTAACCGAAAGTAAATGAAGAATATTAATTCAAACTTTTTTAACTTCAGAAATGTTCCTCGCCAAACTTTTCCAACTTTAAAAAAGTTCTTTATATTCATAAAACATTTTCAACTTCAGAAAAGTTCTTTATATTCATCAAACTTTTACAACTTGAGAAAATTTATTTACATTTATCAAACTTTTCCAACTTCAGAAAAGTTCTTTATATTTATCAAACTTTTCGAACTTTAGAAAAGTTAAACTTTATGTATGAATTTACCTCGGCAAGTCAAGAACAAGAAGTCAATAAAATTTATTCAATAGAAATTTTACCCGATCGGGTTAAAACACATGAATAATTATACATTCCTAATACACTTGGTCGCCATTGATAACTAATGTTATAACTTAGTACGATAAAGTTATTTACAATTTTATCTAAGTGCATTAGTCGAATCTAAGGTCATATAAATGATTCATACATGAATAAAATATTTACTTTATAAGCTGATTAACTAATCATTATATAGATTGCCTAGTCGGCAAAAAGATTAAACATCAACCACAAGCTTAAATAGAGGAAACTCTCAATAAAAAATAATTTCATTGATAAAAAATGCATTACAGTCGAAAAAGCATTACAATGGAAGGAGAAATACAAATCTATTATATTGGACGTCTTCCTTGTGCCTTATCTATACCAGCAGAAGGATCATCAAGGGTATATGGTGAATTTATTGTGTTGAAATCTCTCAACATCTGCCTATTGTTACTGTTCGTCCTGTCAAGAAAGTGAGGAGGACGAATTATCTCACATTCCTCATTGAGGCCATAATAACCTACATATTTACTTATCAGGTACTGAGGAATGTCATTATGAGAAATCCATCTCGTGTCAAATTTGAAGGGGCTTTGTCACAATCTAAGAAACCTGGGTCATTCCAGTGCCACAACTCACTATTTTTTTTATCATACTTTAATAGTGTTAACAAGTTAGTCCACCCCCATTTGTATCCTTCACGATTGCTTTGAGCAATATGATCATACAAGTGAGCTAAGGCCTCATTATAACTATCCATTCAAACTTCCCCTGGCTACTTACGAAAGTGGAATATCATCTTGTCAACTTGATCTTGGAGCTTCTTGAGGACAATGTCTTTGGATTTTAATAGGGCATTTTGGTCGGACAGATTCTTCTTCGTTCTTTACTCTTCAATGGTGGGCCGAACAACTATAATTTGCCTGAAGGCTTGTTTAGATTTGGATTTTTTCTTCTGCAAAGCTTCTAGCTCCTCTTACAACCTGGTATTTTTAGTCTAAAAAAGGGAAGCACCCTCATCTGGACCAGTAGTGGTTGATCTCTTCAGGCTGTCAAGTTCATTCCTCATGGCATTATTTTCTTTTTCCAACCTTGCAATAATTGATCCGGCACTCTCTAGATCCCATTTCAAAGATAATTCTCTCTTGTGTAGAGTAAAAGTAGTGTCTTTCAATTTTTGGTCAAAGACATAACTTTCACTTAATGCCTTATATTTGGCTTCGTAATCAGAATGGAGCAATGCCTTGGAAATGTTGTAATCCTCCTGCATTATCTTAATCATCTTGTAGTAATCGACATTATTTGCTACAGTTCTGTCCAAGTGGCGGTGGATATGGATGTAAGATTCTTTTACTTGATCAGACACATATGGGCCAAGAAACCCTGATAATCTTCCTTGAAAAAAGGAATATGGCCAGCTTCAAAGAAATTTTTACACCGTCTAAGTAACTCGGACTCAGCAGAAATAATGGCCTTCTTCTTAGCATCAAACTGGAAAGTTACAAGTATGTAAGTTTATGGTACAAATCCAGAGAAATAGATAGTAAATAAAAGAACAAATCAACAAGAAATCAAAGTCATTTAGAGACAACAACAATTGAGTGAAAAATATGTTCTTTCATTGATTACTCTTGAAGTACAGAGGTGAATACATCATCAAGAAAAATAAGAAAATGAATAGAAAATACATATGAGCAAAGGCAAATAAGGAAAATGGATAAAAGGAGTTAAACCTTCTCATTGTCCTTGGCCTGTTCATGGGTGGCATTAGGTTTGTTGGCATTAGTATCTGGCACCACTAAAGATTCAATGGGAACTATGAAAGATACTCTAGACCCCTCATGGTCATCAAACTCATCATCCAGGTTAAGAGGAGTACCGGGGTTATGCCTTTGGAAAATCTTAGAGTTTTCCTTTGTGCCAACCACTTTTAGAGATTTTAACTAACCTTCCTTGAAGGATAACTTCTTAGCATATTCATTTTGGGTGGAGGCAGCAAAAAGAGCTTTCTCCTAACCCTTATCAAAGGCAGATTTGCCCTTAGCCTTCAAGCAGGTGACTTCAATATTAAGACCAACCACTTTGTCTTCAACAACTTGAGCACGAGCTATTGGTTCTAAAATCTTGTCTTTGACAGCCTTGGCCTTGTCTTCAGCATCCTTCAATTTATATTCGTCTGCTCGGGCTTTTGCATCAGCAACACTTATTTTGCCTTCTATAACAATTGCCTTGCCATTGGCCTTCTTCAGCTTATTTCCCTAAAATTTTTACTTTGATTCAAAAGCTTTAAGGGAAGCAATTAAAGATTATTTTAGACCCTTAAAAGCCTCTTCCAATTCACCACGAGAGGACCTCAGTTGGTCATCCTTCTCCATCATTTGGTTGAAGTCAACCAAAAACTGTAAGAAGAACAAAATACCGAATATAAAAAAAGTCATCAACATTAAGGAAAATCAGAAAATAAAATACTTACTAGTGCCAAGTTGTTGAAAGCCCTCTTAGTTAGCCTAGACTTGGGCATAGGGGTTGATGCAGCCCGATCTGAAGGAAGGGTTCCAGACTTGATCAAACCTTTGGCTAATCCAGGGTTAATAACAACAGAAGCTGACCCAATGTCAAGGTACTCGTGGATTTTTTTTCACCAACTCTTATTGGTCGACCAATGTCGTCTTCCCTGCCAATGTTTATGGGCCGGCTCGAGTTTTTTAGGCCTATCTCTGAGGATTAGGCAAACCTCTCTTCAGTCTCTTGAATTGAGACTCAGTAGATTAGGTCTCTTCAACACCAATAAGCCTCTTATCACTGACCTGTAACTTATTCTCAACTGGGTTCTTACCAGCATCATTATTTTTCATAGGGGGAGGATATAGTGGTCCACCCATCAAATTGGGCATCTTCATTTTACTCATATCTGTTGAAGGAGAAAGTGTTATCTCAGAATTGTCAAAAGATTTAAATGAGGAAGAAGTTCCTCCTTGGGTGAACCCAGCACCTGCAAATTCAGTAGCTTAAGATGTAGGTACAAGATCCTCTTCTAAGTTGATAGAAACTTGGGGCAACACAAGTGTTGGTCAAGCAATAAAAGAGGTGATGGAGCTCTTGTATTCTAATAATAAGGTAGCAACTCGGGGATGTTCTTCTCTAACCCTCTAATTCAGTCCCCACAGAAACTTAAGCTCTTAAATATTAATTTTTCTTTCCTTGGGGCACCTCTTTTTACTTTCCTCTGCATAAAAAAGGAACAACAAAGTTAGTCGGCCAAATACCAAAACACATAACAAAAGAAGAACAAGTAAAAGAATTACAACCTATGCCACACACTGTTTGAGGACATTTTGGCCCAACGTATGACATTCCTTGTGGAAGAGGAGCATTTTGCCAGTTTTTAACAACTATATCATAATCCCAATAATCCTTATTGGAATCTAGTAAATTCACTTCTAAGGCCCTATTTTCTTGCCTAGTCTTCAAATAATAAGTGTTCTCTTCAACCGTACCTCATTTATTGCAAAACATCAACTCCTGAATCCCAATATGGGTCCAATAAATCTTGTTTAATCTATGGACACCGTTTACAACTCTCCAAGTGTTGGGTGCCACTCTAATGGGAACCACATCAAAGTATTGACAAAATTAAAGAAAAAGAGATTTTGGTGGAAAGGTGATGACATTCTCAGCTATGAATAAGGCGGCGATCCAGTGACCCTCAGGAAGAGAATACACATTTATGGGACCCTGGGCTATTTCTAAATATACCCAAGACGGAATTTTCTTTTTTTTTTAAAAACTCATCTAATGAACCCTCGTCTACAATGTGAACCATAATGGAAAGAGAGAAAAAGTTGATAAAATAGAGAAAGAGGTAAATAAGGCTTACAAGGGATCTAAGATGACTATAAGAACTAAAGAAAAATAATGGCAGCAAATGATCGTATAAAGAAAGCTTGAAGACGAAGGAAAACTCTTAAGTGGAGAAGGTTTGAGGTGAAAAGAAAGGAGGAAAAAATGGTACTTATTTATAGGTTGCCTCGATAAATAGGAAATAAATGATTAACTGAACGAACTATTGAACTACCACCAGCTGCATGCCTCCCGAAGCTTTAAAAGACTATTGTATCCTCTGACGGTTAAAAAAAGTTTGAATTATTTATAAAAATTCCATTATCAAATAGTACCATTGAATTTTTTTACAAGAATGGGAAGTCGACTGCCGACCAGATACCCTAAATAGTTCACTGAGCAATTTTCTAGACTAAATACTCGATCAATCATCAAGCATGGAGCATTTGTGGCTTTTGTTGTATATAAAAATTACTCTCCTATATAAAAAAAATGATAAATATACACCTGTCCTCCTATGTGGCCGACTATCCACCTTGATCGGCTTCAGAGATACTAAGTCGACTGGATGACCGACTAACTACAGAATGCCAACCATTAGAAATACCATAGGTTACTCAGATGGGATGCCAACCAGCCCTGAATTCCAAGAGTTTCATTTATTGTGTACATATATAAATGCCTGGTAATATAAAGGCATTCCATCTAGGGGTTTACACCACTGTAAATAGGAGATACTCCCTCAGTTGGAGGGATAACTCGAATCACTTATATGCACACCATAATGAGCTATTGTAAACCCTACAAAGTAATACCAACAGTGGACGTAGGATATTTTATAGCTGGACCACTTTAAAAATATTTCCTCTTGTGTGTTTATGATTTGATTAACCTATTCTATTTTATCTGTGCTCATAAATCAAGATTAAGTCCATTTTTAGACTTTATCATTTATTTTCCCAAATCACTTATCCCCTAGCATAATTTGTTGACTTTCAAACCCTAGCTCCCCAATACTATATCAAACCCTTGTAAAGTTTACTCTACTGCTGATTTGTGGAGTCGAGGCTCTACAACTGAAGAATAAAGGATTGTGATATCGTGAGACTGATTAGTGGATATCGAGGCAAGAGCTGCTTACTGTAGACGGTGCTAGAATGTGCCATATCTGTTGAATATTTGAAGACCCGTGCATTATACTTAATGGATCTCTAAGTAGTCTATAAGTCATCGAGTATGTTAAATTCTTAACAGTGTTGAAATATAGAGTCTTCCCAAAAGGGATTTTTCCTGAGTTTCTTCTCCTGCTTGGTTTGGATTTATTTGAGATATTTCTGTGATTGGACATTGTCTTGCATGAATATTAAATTCTTCACATAATAGAACTTGGTTAAAAATTGAATCTTTATGTGTGTAACCTAATATACGAACTATCCATATGATCTCGCTTTCTCAAATTGGTATGAGAGCTGGTTACACTAAGTTGTTGTGTGATGTTTTAAAATATGGGTTTCCATGGACAATTTGTATAATATACTACCTATTTTTGATGGGTCAAATTATACTTATTGGAAAACTCAAACGAGGTCGGCTTTGATAGCGATTGACGAGCGTGTTTGACTTGTTTATAAAAAAAGGTGAACACCACCCACTATGACTAATGGTGATGTTATAAGTCCCAAACTCGTCACCACTTGGACGAAAGAACTAAAATGGAATGGAGTAATTTTAATTCATGCAGTTTAAATGCCATTTCTGGAGCCTTCACCCCTGATGAGTTACTTCATATTATGACCCGCACCACGTCTAAGGAAGCATGGGATTCCCTCTAGCTCACTCAATCTGGTACCAACGATGTGAAAACTTCTAAGCTTCCAAATCTCACCACACAATTTGATACTATTACCATACTAGAGACTGAGTCATTTGATGACTTTTATGCACGATTATCTAATATCATTAACTCTAATTTTTATTTAGGTGAGAAAATTCTTTAAACGCGCGCTGTGAAAAAGTTTTGAGGTCCCTTCCCTCCCGATTTATTCTTAAGGTCACTGTACTTAATTCATTGGGAATTTGAGATATGCTTAGGTTAGAAGAACTCGTAGGAGACCTTTAAACTTATGAAATATATATGTTTCCCAAAAATGTTAAACCCAAGGAATAGTTAATTGCTTTAAAATTTCAATCTAAAAATAAAGAGGAGGTTTATTTTGACTCTGAGTATGATTTTGATCTAGATGATCTTGCCCTTTTTGCAAAATAAATTAAAAAAATTCTCAAGCTTAGAAAAAATACTTCCAAGGAAAATAAAAGTTTTGAGAAAGATAAAAAATATAAATGGAGCAATAAAAATTTTAAAAAAGTGAAAGGTGAGTACCCTAAGAAATATGAGGACAAATGCTATGAGTGCGAGGGTAAGGGTCCCAAAGCTCACGAGTGTGCTACGAGGTTAAAAAGACAGGGGCAGGGCAAAGCTGCATTCAATGCCACTCTTAGTGATAGTGATGTGTCAGTGAATTCCGGGGATGAATCACTACAAGGACGTAATTTCACCGCGTTCATGGCTAGTCTTATTAGTACATCGAGTACACTTCATGCTAATACGAAAGTTGTTAAGTAGGATGACCTCGACAGTGTGTATAGTCATTCCAGAAAGAGTGAGGGATATGGCATTTTGAGCGAGGGAGAGAGTGACCTTCAATGTGCTTACACCGAGCTTTACACTGAGTTCTATAAAACAAAAAGGCAAAATATAATTTGGCACTTAGATTTTTAGGTTTAGAGAAGGAGTTGAGAGAGTCGAGATAGAGCAAGTCCTCGGTGAGAGATTCTTTGGGAGATAGAGTTATTTTAGTGGAGAGGGAAAATGATGACTTCACCAACAAATTTGCTAGTCTTACGAGAGAACTTCAAGCTTCTTTGAAGACTCGTGAAAAACTTAAAGCCCTTATATTGCAACTAGAGAAAGATCTCGAATATTCCCCAGAGGTCAAGGATACTACTCGATCTTGATTTAGGTTTTAGGGAGAGGTAAGGAATAGGTTACGATGGTGCATCCATTTCCCATGTCGCACCAGAACGGGTTTCTAAGTTTATAGTGGATCCGTATGGGCCTCAACCTAACCCACCAAATGGAGTTCAACCTAAATGAGCAAACTAAGGTAGACCCAAACAAGCCTATGTTTAAACCTATTGCAAAATGAGAGGTCACCTTAGGGAATTTTACTACGAGTTAGGAAGATCTAAACGTACACATACTCCCGTGCACCGCTATAGATACTTTTCTAGTCGTACAGAGCAAGTTGAGAACCTAGTCGCGACTTCACAAATCTTAATGGAAGAATTTCAATGGATGTCTGTGTCATTTGAGAACGCTTCGAATGCTAGGACTAGAGCCAACAATCATAAGGGTAAATAAAAGGTTACCTCCACTTAGATACCTAAGCAAGATGACAAAGCCCTTGTTGTTCACATTTCTCTCAAGGTTCAAAATACTTCCTAATGGTATTTTTATAGTGGATGCTCTAGTCACAATAATAGTGACAAGTCCTACTTTACCGACCTTATGGATTGTAGGTAAGGCAAAGTCACCTTTAGAGATGGGAGTATGTTTAGTATTTCAGGATGTGGTTGTGTTGAGATACTTGAATTTCCTAAACTAGACAATGTGTTTTACGTCGAAGGGTTAAAAGAAAACTTTATTAGCATAAGCTAACTTTGAGACGCAAACTTTACGATAAAGTTGGACCGATCTGAGTGTATCGTATATGATCAATCTAGTGAACTATTACTACAAGGAGTGAGGTCCTGTGATAATTGCTATGAAATCTTTCTTAAGTCCTCCTTTGTGTATAATAATGCCACGGTGTCCTTTGTGGAAATTTGGCATCAACAACTAGATCATGTGACCTTTAGAGATCTTAAGAGATCGGTGAATAAAGACCCAGTGCATGGCTTACCATCGTTTGTGAAATAACCTTCCAAGGTTTATGGTCCTTACCAACAAGGAAAACAAATCAAGAATCCCTATCGGAAGTTGAATAATATTACCACTTCTCGTGTGTTGGAGTTGATACATAGGGATCTTATGGGTCCTACTCATACAGAGAGTATAAATAGTAGGAGATACATTCTCATGATGGTCAATGACTTTTTGAGATACTCTATTGTGAGGTGTCTTAGATAAAAGTCCGATACGATTGAGTTCCTATGACCAAGTGTCATGCCCTATAAAACCAACACGGTGTTACTATTAATCGAATGCGTAGTGATAATGGCACTGAATTTATAGAATCCAGGGTGGATAGCTATTATGATGGAATAGGCATCAAATGCTAATTTTTGGTCCTTCGTACCCCTCAATAAAATGGGATAGCTGAGAGGAAGAGTCGATTAATACAAGAGATAGATAGATCCATGCTTCTTAGAAAAATGCGCCTAGACGTTTTTAGGCAAAGGCGATTAGAGCCGCATGCTATACGATGAATTAGGTATACCTTCGTCTATATACATTACACAGGCCATATGAGTTATGGATAGGGAAGAAACCCAACCTATAGTATTTTCGTATCTTTATGAGTACTTACAATATATTAAGAGATAGAGAGCAATTAGGAAAGTTCTATTCCCGAAGAGATGAGGGTATATTTTTAGGTTATTCATCATCGAGTAGGGCTTATAAGATGTTTAACATTGCAAGATCTAAGGTTATGGAGTCAATAAATGCCACGATTAGAGACGATGAGCTATCGATGTCTACTGACCCTGAACCCGAGTGTGAGGATGATGCACCCCGCGATGAGGATCCCATTATTTCTCGTACTATCCCTATGGATCCCATGCTTAATTTAGAGAATCCACCCTCTTGGGTTTGAAAGAGTTATGACCCTTTCGCTATACTTGGTGATCCCATACTAGATGACGATTCTCGAGCTTAACTTGAGAATGTAGTTATCTACCTTTGATACACCTCCTTAGTCAAGCCCAAGAATATGAATGAGGCACTAAAGGATGAGCATTGTATATTCGCTATGCAAGATGAGTTACTTCAATTTAGCAAGAACAGTGTTTGGGAGTTAGTCCCCCGATCTAGCGAGACTAATGTGATTGGTACCAAGTGGATCTATAATAAGACAATGGATGAGAATGGTACCATAGTTCATAATAGGGCTAAGTTGGCCGCTCAAGGCTACACAAAGATTGATGGTGTATACTTTGAAAAGACATTCACTCTTGTTGCTAGGATTAAGTCCGTCCACTTACTACTCTCCATAACATATCATTTACGCTTTAAGTTATATCAAATTGATGTCATGAGTACCTTCCTTAATGACATTCTACAAGAGGAAGTGTATGAGAACAACCAAAGGGGTTCGAAGACCCAAAGCACCTGGAGCACGTCTTTTATCTTCAGAAGGTCTTGTATGGGTTGAAGTAAGAACCCCATGCTTGGTATAAGAGTCTCACTTCTTATCTCTTAACTCGTGGCTTCAATAGAGGGGGAGTGGATAAGACGTCGTTTGTGAGGAGATAGAGTGGTGCTATCTTGTTTGCCCAAGTCTATGTAGACGACACAGTATTTGGATCCATGTGCTCCCGACATGCTCACACTTTTGAGGAGGAAATGAAGAGAAGCATGGTTGGTGAGCTTACGTTCTTCTTAGGTCTCCAGGTGCATTAACTTGAGGATGGGATATTTCATATCTCAATCCAAATATGTTAGGCACCTAGTGAAGAAGTTTGGTTTAGACTTAGTTAAGCACTTATGCACACCTATGACTACATTGACTAAGCTTAACAAAGATGTTTTAGGTAAGTAGGTAGATCAAACCCTCTATAGGAGTATGATAGATAATATTCTCTACTTAACTGCTAGTCATCCCGACATTGCCTTTAGTATTGGAGTTTATGCACGATACAAAACATCCTCGAAAGAGTCTCACTTGCTTGCATTTAAAAGTATCATCAAATACGTGAGTGCCACTTTTTTTACGGTATTTGGTATTCCTTTGATACCGATGATCATTTGTCCACCTATTCGGATGTCGATTGGGCTGGGGATATTGATGGTTGTATAAGCACCTTGGGTGGGTGTTTTTACTTTGGGAGTGATCTTGCCTCTTTGTCCTGAGCGGAGGCCGCGTATATAGCCGTTGAGAGTTGTTGCCCACAACTCGTATGGATGAAGCAAATGTTGGAAGATTATGGGATTTGTTAAGTCACAATGACTATTTAATGTGATAATATGAGTGCAATTCATGTATCCCGTAATCCGGTCCAACATTCTCGCACAAAGTACATTAGGATACATGAGCATTTGATTCGTGATCTCGTAGAAGAGAAGGTTGTGTCCTTGAGCTTTGTGGGCACTGAACATCAATTAACCGATATTTTCATGAAACCTTTAGATGCACTTAGATTCGAGAATCTTAGAAAGCCTTTGGGTATTTGCTCCGTTGATTGAGTTCGGATACTTTGTTTAGTATAAGGCGATTATCATGTTCATATCTTATACCCTATTGCTAGATTGTATTTCTATATATTTATACTTTTTCTTTAGATATATTTTGAAAAATCCAAAACGATTTCTGTTTTATAAGAAAAAGTTTTTTTTTTTTTTATATATGTGAGGTTTTGAGGGTGTTATATAGTAAAAGATCAATGGGTTTGCCCAACGGACTCTCTTGAAAAGCATTAAATAGTTTGGCATTATTAATTTTAGAATCATTTAAATTCGTGGCATGTTGCATAAGTCAAGTTAATTTCATTTAAGTTCAAAATTCTCACACCTAAGGTTGAAATTGAGTTCTTTCTTTAGAAGTATCTCATTGACTTTGTGCACCTATGTTATGAATGCCTAGGCACAGACAAAAAGGGGGAAAAATTGATGGGTAGTTTATTTTTCTTTAATACTCGTATGTGTCAAGTATTCTTTTATTTCATATTTGTAGGTCTCTTTTGATTTAATGATGATCTCATGAACTAGACGAGATGAATAATTTCTATTGAAGACAAAGTCTCGAATGTCATTTTATTTTTAGGTTTGTGAGGACATTGGGATACATTGTCCTAGGGATTTTATTATAATTTGATTTTGATTTTTTTTTGTACAGGAATAGCGGGGGGGGGGGGGGGGGGGGGGATCTGTAAGAGCAAGATTTTACAAATGCTTATAACTTAGTTATTTTGGCGTATCCCGTAACAAACCATGCTACAAATCAAACTATACATTCGCATTTGCCTCCACGATCATTTGAAGAAGAGTTAGTGATCGAGATTTAAATAGTTGGAATCATCATGAATATTTTATGGAGGTATACGAACTTGTGGTTTTGATTTCTCAATCAAATACATTCTAAGATTTTCGTTTATTTACTCGAGATTTTTTTTATAAAATGATTTTTGATTTTTGTTTTTATTTTTAATCTCGTTAGAATGAGATGTAGATCTCATTAGAATAAACATTGTAGTTCATTCGAATGAAGTTTAAAGTCGTTAGATTGAAATTCCAATTTCATTAAAATGGACTTCTATCGAGCATCTAACAAAATGGACTCTACTTAACAAAACCACTCTCGTTGGAAGGTCGCTTGAAGGTCGATTGAATGAGATACGCCTGTCATTCGAACGAGATTAGACCTCGTTAGAATGAACCTACATTTTTCATTCAAACGATACCCTATTGTTATTCAAATGAGAGCACTGCCTCGAAATTTGCGTCTTTCTATAAAAACCTATTTTGAATAGTTTTTCTTAAGACTTTTGGCCAAAATAAAATTTCCATTCATGTTCCAAAAGTGTTCATCTTTTTGTTTCTTTAAAAGAAGATTTCTTTTTCCAAATCATCATCCCCTAGAATTAATTGTTGAGTTTCAAACCCTAGCACCCAAATACTACATCAAACCCTCGTAGATTTTACTCTACTGCTGATTTATAGAGCCGAGGCTTTACGACTGAAGAGGAAAGGATTTTGATATCTTGAGGGTGATTAATGGATACCGAGGCAAAAGTTGCTTACTGTGGACGGTGATGGAATGTGCCATATCTGTTGAAGATTTGAAAACTTGTGCATTATACTTAGTGGATCTCTAAGTAGTCTGTAAGTCACGAAGTCTTTTAAATTCTTAACACTGCTAAAATCTAGGTTTTCCTGAAAAGGATTTTTCCTCAGTTTCTTCTTTTGCTTCGTTTGGTTTGATTTGCGATATTTTTGTGATTGGTCATTATCTTGCATGAAATTTAAATGCTTAATAAGATAAAATTTGGTTAAAAATTGAATCTTTGTTTACGTAACATAATACAGGGATTATCCATACGATCTCGCTTTTTCAGTATCGAAATACTGAAAAAGGTCTTAGTTGTCGGTACCCCTAATACCGAATGGACTTGTACTTATTTAACTAATATTTTTTGGGGCTACTCTTACATTGTATACCTCTTTTTGACCTTTGGGACTGTTTTGATGAGATGCCGACGCTCCCAAACCATCACCATTTGGGTTGATATTTTGATCACTATCTATGTCTTATACGGGTTAATATGCTCCCCCCAAAAATTAAAGTGGTCAAAAAATGGTCTACTATCAATCTATTAATGACTATGAATGACAAACCCAAGATTTTTTCAAGTTTGACCAGGGTTTGTGTGGTGTGCTTGATCACTAAGATGGAACATCAGTAGTCGGGAGAGCTGAGATGGTTTGGTTGAAATGAGTGTGGGTCCCTTTGATAGTTTGAAAAAATATTATTTATAGTGTGGTGGTTAATAACAAACACCATCTTAATTTTTACCGTGGTATTATAAAGTAATAATTAGGGTGGCAATAGTAGCGCCGTTTTTAACAATGGAAAATGGTTAAACATTTGGATATGATTTTAATGAAATTTATCTATAAAATATTATGCATATCAAATGATTTTGTATTAATTTGTTAGAATTAGGCCTAAATATTACGTATAGAGATAAATTTAAACAAAAATGACAAGATACTAATTACCTATTCAATAAAAAAAGTATTTTAATGTGAAAAGTGATTTCACAATTTCATAAAGGATTGGGGGCTCTTATCTAGTAAATTTTTGGTATCCGTTTGATATCAATACGAATATTAATTACTTTAGGTATTTCTATTTTCAATTTTTAAAAACACGTAGCAATACCAAACTTCTCGTCATTTTGATTTTTTTTTTTGTATTTCAAGTAACTTTTTTTTAGTGTTTTTAATTTTTTTAGTTCACTTACTTCGTTTTCTTATGTTTTCATATTTATATTTTTATATATTGTTTAATTTTTTAGAATTTTTATTTTTAAATGTATAAACTAAACTGCCACATAAATTATCAAATAACTTACATATTTGTGTATATGACATACTCATAAAATATAAAAGAAACTAGGATGAACCCATGGGAGAATATATGTAGGGGCACAGGGCGGCCATCCCCTTGAGTTTTGGAGATTTATTTTATTAATATGTATATTTTCGTCTTTTTAATGGTTAGTGCCCGTGACAAAATTATTACATCTAAAGTCCGTGACAAATTCTGAATTGTTGTTTTGTTGCTCACATATTTTGTTTGGTTCTTGTATATGAAAATTGTTGTAAAATAATTTCTAATAGCTTTATATGTGACAAAACTCTCTCATGCAAAAAAGTGCCTTTTGTTTTATTTATTAATTTTTTTTACGATTTTTGGTAATGACAAGATTTGTCATGGATATAGCCATAAAACGGCGGATGGAACGTCAAATTCCTCCAAACAACCTAACCCATCAAACCTTTCTCGAGCCATAAACGGCTCATATTCACTAACATGGGAATTTTCTTCCGAGTCTAAGTCATCATCACCCAAAATGGGTTGATAATCATTTTTGCCACTACTTTGTCTTGTCTCTGAGGGACATTGCTTGAAAACATGAGCTCAACCACCACAATTAAAACAAGTGATGCATTTTGGAGAATCAACCTTCTTTTCTCCACTTCCCAAGCTGGTTTCAAAATTACGCATATATTATTTATAAAAGCCATTGCCTTTGACATTTCTTGGAAAATTTCCTAGTTATGAAGACTACACCATCCACACTAATATAAATGGAACAAGAAGGAGATACCTTGTGAGATTCAGGTTTGAAATATAAACCCTTTTCTTTGTTAGGTACTCTATGACCAAAACCCAAATCGTCCTCATAGTTTTGAAAAGATCCAACAAACTCATTTATACACATGGGTGCTTTGAGAATTTAATAACATCTATCTTGATAATAAATGTATATGGAATGAATCTTAAGATTTTGTCGATCACGATTTACTCTATAATCACCTTTTCCAAAGCGAAGGCAAAATTAACTATGTTACTTAGCTCGACATATAATTCCTCAAAAGTTTCGGTGTCCCTCATGGTAAGAAGATCAAAATGGGTGGTTAACTGTTGAAGTTTGGAATGATTAATGGTAGAGGTTTCTTCACTGGTTGTTTAGTAAAAAATTCTTACGCCTCCTTAAATGTCTTACAACTAGAGATACGCAACCAAAAATTGTATTAAGATTTTTAGTGTTCCACCCACTCTCCTTAAAATCATTACCGTCCCAAACTTTCTCGGCTTTGACATCATTAAAAATGGTTTTAGTCCACTTATAACCTTTTAACACACGATATTATATCCGCTTATCTAAAGACACTAAATAAGTTGCCATGAGGACTTTTCAATAAGAACAGTTGCTACCATGAAATGAAGGAGCTATGAGATGTGAACTCCCATCCATTTTGAACCAAAATGGATACAATGTAGCGTGTTAAGGCTAAAACAAAATGTCTCACTTTGATGCTAATTTCAAGTTGCAACCTCGACGGTAGCTACCTAAATAAAATTAACCTAGTTTTAGAAGGTAATTTACTTTATTATTAGAAATGGTAAAGCAATCCTAAAATATATATGACAAAAATGTTGCATTATGTGTAAAATCAAAGTTTTATCTTCTTTAGTTAATACCATGATTAAAAAAATGCGAAAAAGTAAAACAATATCACAAGATGGGATGTATAAGTGAAAAGTATTGGGCCTTTAAAAACGACAAATGTAAAATGGTAGCGTTTTACAGAAGAAACCCATGAGACACTTATACAAATTTCACATCACACTCTTTCCCATCATATCTTTCAAGGAAGGCTTCAATAGCTGAAGCACGCTACACAACCGTTACCGGTTTGAAACTAATGAAAATTCTTAATTGGGATTGAGATAGTAAAATGTTTTAAAGTTTAAAAAAAATCATGGATACAAAAAATATTGACTATATAGTACCTCTCATATTAATGAAAATATGAGTTAGTATTATAAATAATTTTATTCCAATAATAGTGTAATTGATATTGTCAAATCATAAAGTGTGCAATAAAAGAACAAAATGAGCCAAAATCTTTTATTTTTTAAAACTTTAGAAACCTGGATTTTTTAATGCCTTACTTTTATAAAATATATATTTTCGTAAAAAGCATCGTTCGAGAATGATGAATCCCTTTCCATATTTAATTAAACAAAATATTGGTTAAGGTAGGCATTTTATGTGTTTATAATTTTATGTAAATTGAACATTGAGTGAAGAGGCGTATAATTTTTACGTGAACATGATTTACAGATTAAATTTATATTAAAATTTTTATACCCTCATTGAAGATAGTATACATGTGTAATATAGGCATGTTTGCACTTTACATGATTATTTCATACATAATAAATGTTCTCACATTTCTTCATTTCGTTTGAAGTTCTCACATATATTAACATTTTGTTTTAACACACTTGTTTTACACATAAGTGTATTTAAACTCTCTTTGTTCCAACTTAAGAAACCCAATTTTTATATAGATATATTTAATCAGTGATCAAGATCAATTCTTTTTTTGTGGAGTTTGCTTTGTTGATTATGGGGTACTGCTAAAGACACCCCATTTTTATTTCCCTATCACCATATAAAAAGTCAAAGATTATTTTACTAATTGCACCCAAAAATAACCACGTCATTCCTAAAGTTCAATATATAAGAATCAAACCCCCAATTTTTTTTTACAATACACTTTTAACCTTGCATGATATAATAATAGCTTTTTTCAATCCTTGTAACTTTAACCAAAACTTCGCTGCCACTGGTGGGATTGACAATAAAAAAATTGTTACCCAATGGACTTTGATTCATCATATTTTGAAATAAGAAGCAATGAGAATTAGATCTATGTGTAACTAAATATAGGGTAACCATAACTTTGCAAATCTTATAGGTGATCCAATATAGGATACATAGTTGATGAATAAGATGTTCTTGATGATTCCTCACCTTAATCCATTCTTATATGTACAAAACATCTTCGATGTTTCAGAAGCCGATCCACCAAAAACAAGCCACATGCGTGGGCACTTCCGAGATAAAAACTTGGTGAAATAAGAGAAATTATTTTTTCTCTCCTCACCCCTCATAAAAATGTGAATAGTGATTTCCCCCCCCCCCCCTCGTTACCCTTATATATGTTCCATTAGCTTGCTCCTTCCCTATACCCATATATATAGGTACATGAAGTGGGTTTGGGCCAACGAGGGGTTTTAAAGAGTTTTGGGCTTGCTACTTGGTATATAAACTATATTAGGGACCTAACGTAAATAATTAAATTGGCTTACAAACATAAAATTTAAAAATCTAAAATTACGCTCCGTAATTAATTTCCTTTTTATTTAATTATAATAAATTTCACTAAATAATTAGAACTGCACTCCAATTTAATTATCTTAAAATTACCCGAATAGAGAGTCTTGTTTGCAAAGTACATAATAGATTCCCCGTATTAAGCATTAAATACCTACTTGGTGAAATTTAATTCGTCGTGAATCGATTTAACCAATATCTTATTTATTCCTTGATATCAAACTGGGATGTGCTGAAGTTGGATGGTTGAGACCTAGAAATGATCTTTTTCATTATTTGGGCTCGATTATCCAAAAAGATGGAGATATTAGTAATGATGTTACTTATAGGATTAAAACGTGTTGGATTAAGTGGAGAAGTGCTGCCGGATTTTTGTGTGATCGACTTATATCTTTGAAGTTAAAGGAAATTTTTTATAGGACGACCATTAGAATTGCCATGCTGTATTGGAAGGAATGCCCAACAACCAAATAATAAAATGTGCAGAAAATGAGCGTGGCAGATATGCGAATGCTAAGATGAATTTGTGGTTAAAATTCGAAAGGATAAAATTAGTAATGAACGAATTCGTGAAACGGTAAAAGTAGCTCCTATATAAGATATATTGAAAGAAATCGTCTTAGATGGTTTGGACAAGTCAAGTGTAGACCAATGGATGCCTTCGTAAGAAAGAGTGATTTATTTAGTATTGCTGGCACCACAAGGGGTAGAGGTAACCCTAAATTGACTTGGTGGAATATTGTAAAAAGGTCATGATATCACATGGTTTAACCGAAGATATTGAGCTGAATAGAGCGAAAATAGAAAAATAGGATTCATGTATTCGACCCCAAATAATTGGGGAAAGATTTTATTGAGTTGAGTTGAGCATCAAGGGCTATCACAATCCATAATATCTCTTGAACGTGGATTCCTTCGAAATATGATCTCATGCACATTCACACAACGATTACCCAACCCATATATTATTGACCCAATAAATTGAATCTCACCCATAGCAAATCAAAGAAATGATTATGTGAATACTTTAATGCACACATCCCTAGTAAATTAAGAATCTATGCACCGTTTATAAACTGTGAGATTGTGCAAGTCTAATCTAGTCAGCATCTAGACTTGAATCTCACGATTGTTCATTTTCAATAGATTTCTGATGTACCAGTATAATCATCTTTGAACTATCATACAAATTCTCGAACCATCAGACATGTACCCACAGTTAGGATAAACTACTAAGATTTATAGACAACTTTACCAATAAGATGTCAACTCCCTATTTAGACTCTGAACTATTCAATCATACTATAAGCGAACTTCTAATATTCAGTGTTGGCGCCGAACCCAACTCACCAGAATTCCTATTAGGTATAATGAACCGACATATACAATATATTTATAAACAAATAAAAGATATTTCAACAAACGTGATTCATATTTGAAATGATTGATTGGGCATAAATATTGTATATTTATTCCCCTAATTTCGGTATATTTGTGAACCAGAGGGATGCAATCGATATGGATTTAACTCACATTTATGCTATTAACCTTCGTTGGAAAGTATTTCATGTTTCGTATTTCGTGTTTCTCCTATGTGTTTTACAGGTTCGTTATGCAAGCGGAGCAAAACAGAAATCAAAACCATGAAAGAAAGGCTAGGAAGGCAAGTTCACGGGCATTTTGGTAATTCTGTAGTCGGATCCTGGAGGAGGATTCAACTGGAAAGTTGAAAATCTCGAAACAACGAGAATTATGGAAGAAACGACATCTAAATACGAGTTACGGTTGAAGAGTTATGATCGATTGAAGTTGAGGAAAAATCCAAGAAGAAAGGAAGAAAACATGAAAAAATTCTAAGTGTTGAAAAGAGGAAAAAGGCACCCAAAACCAGTGAAAGTACCCAAATCGGTCGAACCAATTTGGGGTCGAATCGGTTCGGGGTACCTACGAACCGGTTCGGGGGTCCTGATGCGTGAAAATCCTCCTTTATTCTGATTGGTCCAAAGAGTTCCAGGAAGTTACAACTCATTCAAAAACGTATTTTGACGAGGCTAATGGTTTAGAAAAGAAAGTTCTTGATAGTTTTAGAGAGAGAAAAAGTAGAAGATCATCTAGGAACATAGTTTGGATTATTTGCTTCAAGATCGATACATTCCGGGTTTGTTTTCAAGATTTTAATCCAAGTTTCATTCCTTTTATTATTGTTCTTGCATGGTTATTTCCCTTATTTGATTCAACCAATTTCTGCAATCAAAATACTTATTTGCATGTTTCAATCTAGTTTCATCATTAGTTCTTTCACATGCAACGTAATTATTTCATGCATCGTTCAGTTTAATATTTCCGGCTAGTTTTAAAAGGGTCGGGATGCATGAACTCCACCTGATGTGTTAGTTGTAGGCGTATAAAATTAATCCTCTGAATTTAATGATTTATTATGACCGTCTTGCGTAGCAACACAACCATTGTAGATCTTTGGATCTCGTTTGCTTCCGGGTAATCGAGATGCTTTAGAATGCAATGCGAGTGTCGCTATCGCGTGTACCGATTTACTCATCCTCTGATTAAGTATGGTGCGGGCTTGAACCTCATATACGTAATGCTTGGGAGTACTAAATTCTGGGTCTAATTAATCAATTAAATTTACGATTAGTTTTATACCTGCAATACACTAGGGTTGAGGGATTGAATTCTCGTCCTGGTTCCTTCATCATATAATTCAAGTTTTAAGTCATTCACTATCAGTAATTTAGGTAATTTAGAATAGTTGCATTCCATTCATACTTTGGTGCATTAAATAAATATTTTCAAAATTTCATTTAGTTGTAGTCCATTCTCAAAATCAATCATCTTTTCTTTTTCTTTAGAGTCAAAGTTAGGTTTCCTTCGTCTGTCCAACGTCGTCACAACTCTATTGTCCTATTTCCCTGAGGATCGATACCCGACTTATCGAATTATTACTTGAGCGACAGGCTTGCACTTGAGCCTAGAGAGTACGCACTTCTGAGACACATTCTTAGTCGCGTCAATGATCTTCAACAATCCTTTATTAATAAATAATAAATATCATAAACTACAGTTTTAAGAATAAAGCCCCCAACATTTTCCACTCACCTCTCCACCACATCAACCCAAACTTTATTTTTAATTTAAAATAAAATATTATAAAGGGTATTAAATTATGTATTCAACTTAAAACAATAAAAAATGGAAACCTAATCCCTAATATATAAACATAAATTGTAATATTGTAAAAGATGATCGCCTCTGGACATTCGGTGGGTCATCACCGGATGTATACCCAACATCGAAGGCTTTTCACTGAATGTGCACAAATTAATTTTTTTGTAATTTATCCACTCGGTAGCTTCCTATAGTGGGTAGGAGGTCTATACGGTGAGTTGCCATCATGCGTAAGGAGTTTGTACGAAGACTTACCGCCCGGATAGGGGTTTAAAGGGTGACTTCCCATCGTGTGTGGATTATACGGTGACTTCACACCGAGTGTGTAAAAATTTAAATGTTATTTTTTTACTATTAATTTCTGCACATTCTCCACGAAGTCGAAAAATGTAAGTGGTTACATTCAGTGACGACCCACTAAATGTGTAGAGGCTCCTAATTTGACAGGTTTACAATTTGGGATATATTAAGGCTTTACTTTCTCATTGTTGGTTTTTTTAAGACTAAAAAATTACCTAATATCATTTATAGTGTTTATTTTCATTAAAAAATAAAGATAGGGCTGAAGTAGTGGTGGTGGGGTTGTGTGGTTGCGTTATTTTTTGTGTTAAAGATGGAATGATAAGCTTAAATATGATTTAATGTTGAGGCGGTGGCTGCGGTAGTGGGATGCAATGGTGGTGTTTTGGGTTAGGGTTGGGGTTACGCTTTAAGAAAGAACGAGAGGTTAGAGAAATAATGAGAAATAAAAATGGACTGAAATGGAAAATGGGAATTTAAATACCCTTTGACTAATTGTGTGACTTGCTTTGGGTGTTTGGAAGAGGATTCTAGTTCGCTTGTGGCGTTATTGAGATCATGGTGACAGAGGGCTAAAAATTCGGTTCCTTAAAATCATACTTGATTATGTACAAAAAACAAAAGTGGAATATTGTCTTGATACAACCAAAAAGGAAGAAATGATTTCTTAATTCGGGATGAAGAGATTATCCAATAAGTTTTTGCAAAATCATTAAAAAAGCTTAAAAGTTGATAGATCACTCTTCACGTGTTTAACAAGTCACTATATTTATTAATAGTTTAACAAAATATTATTATGACTTCTTTTATCAAATTAGTTAATTAATATGACTTTTTATCACAAAATTTTATTAGCAAAAGAGAATAACTATGGTCTTAACATTTTGGATCAACTAACAAAGTTTCTTACACGTCATTAGCACTTTCTCATGGTTAAATGTGGAAAACACAAATTCATATAGGATTATGTAATATTAATTTCTCACCATTAATAATCTAGTATTGGACTCTAAATATTTTTGATCGAATATTGTAATGATGGTGTCCCAAATATGGAGAGGAAAAATCATAGAAAATTTAATGTTCTCACGTCATTGACAAAAACTTGTTGGATAGATTATATTCGTGAACAATATAATATCAACTTGAACGCACTATATTACATGGTATCTTTGAGGCGTTCATTCGTCCCTCATGATAAGAAACATGTGCAATATGCAACTCAAGACTAAAATAAGGTTAATGATAAGGACAATGTATATTCGACTAGATAAAAATACCTTCACCATGACAAACTTACCATTAATTCATTTTCTATATCTAACTCAATCTTTTAAGATCTTTCGTTAATTCTTCGCCTAACCTTTATCGATGCTCCGAACCCTTCCACTCTTATGATCATCCGATGATGCTCTAGTGGCACCCATATGACTCTAGTGAGTCCTCGAAGACACATTACTGACTCTGATAACTCTTGCGAGTCCCCGCAGATGACGACAAATTAATCCTTCAATGATTTCTTTTGATAGATATTTTCGAGAGCCTTCCAAATATGAAAATGTCGACAAGAATGAGCTTATATTTTGGGAGATATTTATTTTTTAAATTTTCACATAAACAAAATAAGAGATGAAAAACAAATTTGTCCTCCAAAAAATGAATTGGCTTATCATTAAAAATGGTTTATTATTGAGTTGATTACTCTACATACTTAATACCATAGGTTTTATCTTTGAAATGCTATAATTTAAGATGCACCTGATAAATAAAAGGAAACAAATTAATCCTCAGTATTTTAATATTGTATTTCTCGAACATTCTCACTTTCTCCCTCTGAGCTATAATTGACAAAAGCTATAGGCAAAACAAAGACTTCACCCGGGGGGGGGGGGGGATAGACCCCTCAAAGATTTAAGTGACTATTAACGTAACCTCTAAATTTGTTCATACTACCAACCCATCTCTCTCTCTCTCTCTCACTCTCTCACACACACACACACACACCAATGCATCTCTTTCTCTCACATACTAAATCTAATTATGGAAAACTACATGTTTCCAATGAAAATTAAGAAAATAAATCTTTTCATTCAAGATTCTAACCATAAATAACTTAAAATAAAGGAAATACTAACATGCGATTCAAATAACAATTTGGCTCCTCCGATAACAAAACGATGACCAAATTTGGGGTCATTGCCCCACGCATGCATAAAATGCAAATATATACAAAGTGGTATAATTTTACACACTGGGGGTCCAATCCCCGAGTTTGGGCAAATATTTTGTGTTCTAGCCTTTAATTTTAGGTAAACTTTCCGGATTCGATACTCGAATCGGTACAATTTTAATATTTGTGAAAATTTTATCCATTTGGGGTCAAAGCTCCTAATTTTGGTTAAATTTTGAGGTTCGTGCCCTTAAACTGGAGTAAACTTGCGAGGTTCAAGCCTCAAATTTGGAAAAAGGTTTATGATCGGGGGAGCGGGGAGCGAATATGAAGGGTTTCGAAATGTTAACATTTTTTTTCTTTAAATATGTTTTGAATCATACGTTAATATGTATTTTATTTTAAGTTATATGTGGGTTGAATCCGAAACAAAAATGTTTTTTTTAGTGTCATTTTTTATTTAAAATATTTTCTTTTTCCATATTAGAATTTTTGTGTGAGAAAAAGTAAGAGAGAGAAATATAGGATATATATATGGGCCATTCGATGAAAAGTCCCTCTATAATTTTGTAATTACCCTTTAGTCCAAACTTTTTTATTTTGTTCCCAAAAGTCCCTCATCATATAAAACACCCACAAATATTTTTTTCTCTTATCATTAACTTTAAGAAAAAAATATAAAAAAAAATAGACAAAGGACTTTTTCTAAAATAAAAAAAAGTGAACTAAGTGCAAAATATATTTATATCCTTGGGACTGAACATTTATTGCCCATATATATATATATATATATATATATATATATATATATATATAGAGAGAGAGAGAGAGAGAGAGAGAGAGAGAGAGAGAGAGAGGCCCCTTCTGTAATAACTCTTTATGGTGCAGATCCACATACATACTATTTTTTTAAAATAGTGAAAAAATGAATTTTTTGATGAAACTTCACGGATATGATCTTCACGGTGAGAAGATCCTGTCCAATTTTTTTCATCAAAAAATTCAATAAAAAAACTATTGAGATGAGGTGATATGTAAAAAAAATGGTATAAATATGCATTTTCGACCGTTGAAATGTTGACGATCATCTCACCTACTTTTTGATTGAATTTTTTTGATGAAACTTCATGGATATGATATCGACAGTTAGAAGATCATATCCATGAAGTTTCAAAAAAAAATTCAATGAATAAAGTGGCTGGCGCCGACCCAATATTTCAACGGTTGAAAATGAATATTTATACCATTTTTATACATATCACCTAGGGCTGACAATTTTTGACACGATAACCCATTTATGGTAATAACCCGAAATGACCTGAATTTGACACGATTAGCTTGTATAGATTTAAGAGTACCCAAAACTTATACTCTAATAAAAATCAACGCGACCCGAAAATGACACGACTAACCCGAATTGCCACCCATCACCTCATTTCAACGGTTTTTTATTGAATTTTTTAATGAAAAAAATTGGAGACAATATTCTAACCGTGAACATCGTATCCATGAAATTTCATCAAAAAAATCATTTTTTCACTATTTAAAAAAAATGATATGTACCGGGTCTGCACTATAAGGAGTCCTTATAGGAGACTTTCTGTATATATATATATATATATAAAGTGAATGAAATGATCTACATGATCTACATATTAAGGAGATCATCTATAAAAAAAAATCATCAAAAAATTCAATTCGAAAGTGAATGAAATGATAGAAAAATTTGAACAGTCGAAAATGTACATATATACCCACTTTTCATTTCATCCACTTCCAGGTTAAATTTTTTGATGATTTGTTTTGTACATGATCTCCTCATTATATAGATCATGAGCACCAAATTTGGTTGAATTATACATTTTCTTACTATTTTTAAAAAATAGATATGTTTATAGATATATTGCTAAGCGGTATGTTGGAGAGTATATATATATATAGTTTTTAGGATTACCATTAATACCCCCGCCATCCCTTTATTTTTTGCATTACTATTAATTGTACCCCTTATTCCATTCGCATCATATTCTCTCATCCCCTCTCTCCACTATTTATTTATTTATATACAATATACGCTACTTTATTTGATTCTTCAAAGTTCATAATTTTCAAAATTTAATTAGCGATAGTGCACATATGATTATTTACATTGATCTTTGCATCTTAACAATCACATTAATCACTAATACATCATAAAAAGCTAAATTAGGATGGTATTGTCATTCCTCGTTAAATAAGGACATCAACTTTGTACTCGCACAACATGCTATAAAATGGAAGAGTGAATTGCCAATACAAACCTTTACCAATAAGAATTCTATTGAGCATCTAAAGTATTATTTGTACCTACCCAGCCCCTAAAATATTGATATGTTGACTACTAAGTCCCCCTATCCAAATTAACTGTTAAAACTAACGAATTAAGACATGTACAATGCACATACTCTTTCTAAAGGGATATTTTAGTCTTCTTGAAAAAATCTAAAATTTATATTTATATTTATGGTATTTACTAATTTATTCAGACAATGTTTTAAAAATAAAAACCATATGATAAAAACTTCTTTAAATGATTATATCTAGAGAAAATTAATGTGTTTAGTTAGTTAGCGATTTTTTTTTTATAAAAAATATATATGTAGTTGAATCCTTTTTGTGAAAGAAATCTTAAGTGTTATATTTATATTTTCTTAATGTAGTTAAATAATTTTGCATAATTAATTTCTTGATTCATCAAATTAATTAAGAAAAAATTATCAAGTTATCATATTAATTACGCAAAAATGACGTGAAATTTTTCCTCGATGACTCATAAAATTATTCCAAAAAAATCTCCTTTATATTTATTAACTTATTTATTTTATACATAAAAACATTCCTTCTTATTTTTATTATGCAATAAATTAATTATGCCAAAATGGATCTAGTACATTTTAAAAGAGTTTCCCCAAAATAATTTAACTACAATTTTAAAAAGAATTTTGTTATTTGGGTAAAATGATTTATTTCATTTTAGAAAGAACTTTCACTGAATATAATCTTCAAAGAAACTTCCCCTAATTAAATTTCTCTAAATATATATAAAAGCTTAATCATTTTTATCTTGCAATTATATATATATATATATATATATATATATATATATATATTATTTTAAGCATATTTAATTAAAATTATGTTTTAGCAAATTTGGCATTTGAGAGGGCAAAAATTTCCATTTATACATTGCACATGCGTTAATCCGTTAGTTTTAAGCGTCAATTTGGATTGAGCGGCTTAATAGACACCATATTAATATTTGGGAAAAGTATTCTTAGGTCCCTCGCAAACAAATTTTAAACACTAAAGGAATTTTAAAAAAATTTAAACACTTAGGTACACTAATTCTCTTCTTCTGGAAGTCTACGCGAGTGGCATAACAAGTGAACCTAATAGTAAATTGTCGTTAAATATTTAAAAATTGTCAATGACAGACCTAATTGTAAATTGCCCTTAATATTTTAGGGCTAAATAGGTAAAATAATGCTTTAGGGGTTCCATAAAATTCTTATAAATACTTTAAGAACTACATAGGTAATTCACTCTAAATATAAAAATAATTTCATATAAAGCTTTATATTGTTATTTATACACTCTCTCACTTTATGTACCTTGCCATGTTTAATGTCTTTTCATGTTTTGTGTTTTTGTATTCTTCTTAGTTTCAAATTCACATCTTTAGTGCATTTTAAAGATATCGGAAAACTATTTCAAATAATAGAAAAAAGAGATAATTAAAAAACCTTTTTAAATTTCACATAAGCATCATAACCCTTTAATTTGGGGGATATTTTGACTTTATCATCCATTTAGTTTTGATAATTAGACTTTACCCACTATTTAATTTTCTTATAGACTTTACCACTAAAATTGGATGAAATAAATTAATTGATTGGTCAAACCATTATCTTTTCAACAAAAGTCTAAACTACCCTCATTCAACATTATTAAATGTCCAATCCACTTAATGTATTTTATTAACATAATATATTAAATAAATAATATATTTTAATAAAACATTTTCTTTTTAAAAATATTTTTTTAAATTAAAGAAACATATTTTTTTATAATTTATTAATCAGGAAAAATAGTTTTTTTTTGTTTTAGTTTTAAATAAGAAACTATTTTTTTTGTCTCAATTTTATTTATTTAAAAAAACTATTTTCTATTCCAGTTTTTCCTATTTTATTTATTGTAAAAACTATTTTGTTTTATAAATAAACTTTTATTTAAGGTTCATATTTTTTCGACCTTAGATATTTTTTAGCACTGGTTGGACAGGGATTAAGTTATAGAGCACTGTTATTTTTTTGCATTAAACACGTGTAGGTATTAAAGTAATCATTTTGCTCTCTTTCTCCATTAATGAAAGAGACGTGTTTAACCTATAAAACTGCAAAACTCATATGATGAAAGAGGCCTATTTTATTCATTTCACTAAAAAACTAGCTTGTAGGTCACGCGTTGCGTGACCGTAAAAGGGTACTTTTTTTAAACTCACATTATGAAAGAGAATATAGTTAATGCATATTGAAAACGTATTTAACATAGTAAAATGATATTTTGATTGTGGATAATGTGCCTGAATATCTTAATATTATTTTAAATAAATAAAAATTAATATGTAGTTATGTAAACATTTTTTATTCTACAAAAAAATAGTCAAAATGTGATGTGATGGTGTAATATTTACTCTGAACATAAACCGACATTTTTGGCTAAACAATTATATTATTTTTTGGGTATAAAAATGAGTCTATTTTCTATAAAAAAAAAAAAACAAGAACATCAGTTCATTTCTATCTTATTAAAAGATGTATATAAGATATACAATCAATAAGATATGATTTATTAGTGGAGCTACTAAATCAACAAGAAACAGAGGGTCTCAGATAAAGCAAAAAAAATAAAAATAAAGCAAACAAATCTCAACATCTAAAAAAAGTCTCTACCTTTACTCTAAATTTTTTCATTAGAAATATCAATAGGAGATAATTACGGATTATCTAAAAAAATGTCTAAACCTTTAATCTCATCATTTAAAGATAAATAAATTACAGATCTATGAAGACAAAGGACAAAAAAAAAATTAGGGAAAAGCCAAAAAAGTAAATATCTTACATTTTACAACTGGCTGTGATGAGAGTGTTGTTGTGGGTTTGTGATGAGCGGGATGTCGTGGAGAGATATGGTGGTGAGAGGGAGGGCCGTGAGGGGGAGGTTTAAGAGAGATCATATAATCTAGGTTATGAAATGAGGGGACTGAAATGAGCCATGAGATATAGGTTTGAATGAATAGAAGCTAGGTTAGACAAAACCTCCCACTTCATAAATAGGAGAGCTCATAAATAGGAGAGATTACAAAGCAGAAGAAATGAGGCGGCGGGGTAAGGATATGGGGAGTCTGGTGGGAAGGGGAAGAGGGTAAAAAGAGATCTCCACGTTTCATACTAAGGTCAGAAGCTACAATTATATATATATACAGTCCTTCTCTTGTGTGGACTAGTTCGCATTTTAAGAATGAGGACTGGACATGTGTCACCTGGCGGTGAGTTCAGAAAAGAGAGAGATTGTGCCTATAATTTAGGCGATAATTTCTAGGCGCACCATTAGGTGACACATGTCCATTCCGCATTCTTAAAATGCGGAATAATCCGCACAAGAGCATAATTAGATGTATATATATATATATGACACCCTGCCTAATAAAATACCAGGTGATCAATTCTATACCAAATTAAAACAGGAGTCTCATATGGTTCATTTTGAGCATCACTATCGAAAACTAAATTAATTACTAATAACCTATTAAACTGGCGTCAAAATTTTATTTAACTAATCTTTTTAACCAAACCATTCAATTAAAACATCTACATAGTTTATATACATAAAAACTGAAATGAAATAATATAACCGAACACTCAGTTTTTACATAATACAACCAAATCGAATGCCGCACTAAAAAACGATAAAAGAAATTCGGCTCGAGTATTACTATAATGCTTCCTATCTAGATCACAAGAATAAAAACGTCTAAACATAAACTTGCATGCATCCACAACTGCTGCAGCAACCGTCTGACTCGAAGGAATCATCATCCAGGTGTCCCTGTGTCTGGACACACACACACACACACACACACACACACACACATATATATATATAGCAAGAAAGGGGGAAATAGAGAAACGGGTCAGAGCCCGAGTTTGAAAATATTTTGCAAGTGCTTAAAAGACATATTGTAAAATATGAAATACCTCATATTTAAACTGGTACCGCACTCTCATGAGATACACCTCACCCCTCTTCTAATAGTGCACACTTATCGCATACCTTTTTAAACCTATTAGTTAAGCTACCTTACCTAACAAATCGCTATCACCCATCCTTTATATCCTCATAGCCATCACTTACCCGACGTGATATAATATAGGTTGTATTATAGGCTATCAACTAAGCTTTAGTTATTTAAAAATCTCAATTATATATATATATATATATATAGTTCTCCAGTATAAATACATATCTATGTATTACACCGTTCAGTTTCTAAAATTTTCACTAGTTTAAATTACCATTTTTCTACTTTAACATATAATATCCCTTATTATGAGTATATTTCTCACTTGTATTACTCCAAAAATATAAAACTAGCGGAAGAAGAGTGATATATTATTCATTTTACACTTTACACCATTTAAGGTTATATGATATCTCATAATCATATTCAAACAATCTACTATAAACAACAAGCATAATTATACCTATTTTACAATCATAAGTATAATAACCATCCCGCCGAGTTATAACTTGAGGATGTAGTCTCATACTGCCTATCCGAATCCGAGTTTACTCACTCAATCATGGTATCAAGCCAGACTCACTCATGGTCGTGGTAAGAATACACAACAGTGGAGGCGGTCATGTTCCCTCCTGAAAGTGGGATACAAACATCGCACTCATATACGGGACGATATGACCTGGGGATATACTCTCCCTGCTCCTTAAGCCAGGGGATTCACCCACATTGCGCAACCTCCCTGGATCTCACTAGAGAAAATATATAATCTGGCTGTCTGACCCTACGCCTGGGGAAGCCTGTGGAACCAGCCTCTAAAGTACAAATACACCAATCACACAGATATATTTATTCGTAGTATATTTTATATACTGTAACAACGTCATATATATAATCTATATTACTTCTTAATATATATGGCTATAATTGCCAACTCTTATAGCGATAGCTAAACCCAAATGCTCCCATTCGTAATAGTATATAAGTATTTACACCCTTAAAATACTAAACCCATAAGTATTCTCTTACTTAAGTATAACCCGTACCTTAATCACTTTTAAGGGTGTATATATGAACCCGAATATACTAATTCGTATCAATTAAATGAGTATACTAACTACTTATCTTAATTCCATAGGTATCGCATCACCTATACTAGTAGTTGCCAATAGACATAGGACAACCGCTCAATTATCTTTAGTCCAGATCCTAAATTCCATCCTAATCATGTCCTAGGATTTACTGAATTACAATCGTCCCATATTTATCCTAACCGCATAAATATACTTACATACGCTTGTCGAATAATTTTCTCGAATGTCTCTCGTCCTAAACATTCGTTAGGTCCACACCCCGAATTATACCCTTAAGTAACCCAAGGTTAATATGTAACACCTCAAGTCCTTTAGGTCATAACCATCTATAGTACACTAATTAAGAAGGCCCCTAAGTTTTAAACCCCAAAAGAAAAAGGAATAAAAAAACCCAATTCTTGGGCAAAAAACAGAGTACCGATCGATCGGTCCCTGACCCCCGGTCGATTGCGATATGGGAATTTGCCTAGTGAGCCAACCAATAGACTTTTTCCCTTAATCCGATCGACTGGCCATAGGGCCGCGGTCGACCGGTCACATCATATAGGTCGGCCAACTCTCCAAGTTTTAAGAAACCTAAACCTCCAAAACACTAAATATCAACCCAACCTCCATTTTTATGGTTTCTAATCTCAACCAACAACACTACAACAATCTACACACTTATTTCTAACTAACACATCCATTAATTTGTGGTATTAAACCATTTCTATTAGATTTGAACCCTAAAATCATCAAAACCCTAGTTTGTCATTTTCTCCCATTTTTAAACACCATTAACACAGGTTTAACACTAGAAATCATTAAGAGTTTACAATACATCAATTTGTAAATGAAAAACTGTCACTTAAGTTGTTTAATTCAAGATTAAACTGTCTAAGTAACTCCGAACTATTTTTTGGAGAAACTCTTTTCTTTAAATCAAACAGATTAACCACAAGATGTGTTTAATAAAAGTATGTACGAGATATGTTCAAGACTATGTAACTAGTTTTGAAAAACAAAACTAAAACAGTTTAAATCAACACACCAACAAGAATGAGATGAGGAGATGTAGAAAGATTAAGTACACACAGTTTTTAACGTGGTAAAACCTCACCCAACTGAGGAAACATCCACGGTGACTTCTAAGTCACAAACCAGAAATCCACTAACACAAAATATACAAGTTACAAGCTATTTAACACACAAGCAAACAAAACATACCTATACTAGTTTAGAATATGTACCCACTAGTTGATTCTAACTTCTCTGCAGTTCTCTTATTGATGTGTCTTTCTCAGCTTGCTAACTTCTCAACACTTTGTTCCAGCTTTACGTCGACCCTTGATGTTTCAAGATCTTTTATCCAACACTTCTTGTGCTGTAGTGTGACAAGTGTTTGTGACAGTGTTCTAACATATGCATGCACACACTCACACTTATTTATACAAACAAGTCCTATCAAATTATAAAAAGATCTAAATGATTAAGGTTTTCAGTTTCTCTCTTCTTTATAAACAACAGAGTTTATTGATCTTTCAAACCAAGGTTACCTTGCTCGGAAGACGACCAAGGTCCTAAATAATTCCAGAGTGTTTTGAAAATGTTTTTGAAATTATAAACCACCAATTGTGATTCCAACTAGATCATAAGTCTTGTTTCATAAGAACTAGAAACAAAAAAGGAATTTGTTGATTCTTGAGTTATGAAAAACATTTACAGAGAAATAATCAACAAATATGATTTCTCAAGATGAGAAACGAAATAATGCAGATCTAAGAGATACATGACATAGAACAACAAGATCTACAGTTTCTATAAAAAGAAATAAATATCAAACTTAAAATGTCTAAGTTGGTTAAAATATATCTAACTCAGAGGATTCAACCCACGGACAAGCTTCAAACCATCTCCAAAATAACTCTTAAACACTCAGGTTTGGTTTTGGATTTAAAGGAATTTAGGGTTTGAAACGAGATTAGGGTTTGGACGATTTTAGGGTTTTCTCTCTCTTCTTTTTCTCTCTCAGTTTGACAAACTAGATAAAAGTTTTTTCAAATGATAAGGCTCAACCTCCTTTTATACCAGGTAAGGAAGGATCGAGAACATCAACTCAAATATAATAGCTGAGATTTGGTCTCTGGCATTTAACATCCATCCAACGGTTTAACATCAGCGGTGGATTAAATGTTCGCTGATTGGTCTAAAGAGGGTTCACATGGATTGGGATAAAACACATGCAGAACATTGATAAAAAAGATCTAAGGGCTGAGATTGCATATTGGTTCTGAATCTAACAACAAACACAAATCAAGACGTCATAACGTTGACAGGTGTAAGGCTCATATGAAACTAAAACACGTGTTTTAAAACTAATTACGCACGCACCCTCAAGTCTCAAGCGCTTTCGAATTCTACTCAACCAAACATTCAGGCAAGTTTAGATAAAACCAATAATCACAAAATGACCCCAAATGTTTTTAAAACCCAACTTTTATTATGTATAAAGTCATTTAAAAATTATTTAAAAAATCCCAAAATTATTAAAAACTTATTTTAAAAGGGAATTAACTCACACAAGCAATTAATGCAATATATATATGTATGCAATCCTAGTGTGTGTGTGGTTGCGAATTTACCTTTAAATGAATCAATTAAGGCATCATGTGTATAATCTGAGGTTCTTTGGTATCTAGGGGAAGAGACTAAAATTTTGTCACAAATTCCAAACTAGAAGAGTACTTATACAATGTAGACTCAAGTAAGTCAAGAGTATAAGGTGCTTCAATCTCCCCCTTTGATAATATGACATAAAATCTCCTTTGAGTCATCTAGGACTCGTAGGGATACAAAAAAAGAACAAAATTCTAATATACAAAAATTCTATCTACCCATACCCTAGAAAAAAAATTTACGTAACTCAATTAATTACAAACCAATACCCTAATAACATCTGTTGTAGACAACGGTACAAATTCCTTCAAATAAGACTAGGATCAAGCTTTTTAGAAATATGTATAAGAAAAAATGAACTCATAAGACTCAAATTTCTTCCCCATTTTGTCTCAAATGGACAAAGGGAAAAAATACTTAAGCCACACGAGTTTATTCAGCACAAACCATTCCTATCGATTTTCGTAAAGAATGAAATCTATTGTAATCCAAAGGTTTTGTAAACATATCTGCGAGCTGCAAATCAGTAGGAAGATAATTAATTTCTAATTCCTTAGTTTCAACTAATTCGCGTATAAAATGATGTCTAATTTTTATATGTTTTGTTCACGAGTGTTGAACAGTATTTTTAGAGATATTGATCACGCTTTGATTATCACAATAGAGATGCAGTTGGTCTTCTTGAATGCCATAATAATTTAGTATTTGCTTAAGCCAAATTAATTAGGCACAACAGCTACCAACAACAATGTATTCAGATTCAACTATTGATAATGAAGTGAAATTTTGTTCCTTACTACTCCATCCTACCAAATTGTTGCCGATATAGTAACACGCTCCTGATGTGGTCTTACTATCATCAGTACATCCTGCCCAATTGGCATCAGTGTATCCTATTATAGAACTAGGAGTATCATTGGTGTACCAAAGTCCCAAATTTAGAGTGCCTTTTATGTATTTAATGATTCTTTTTACACAAACTAAGTGGCTCTCTTTAGGATTATTTTGATAACGGGCACACATGCAAACGGCGTACATAATATCAGGACGTTAGGCAGTAAGGTAGAGTAATCTTCCTATCATACTACGATATAAAGTAGAATCAATGGATTTTCCATTCTCATCTTTAGATAATTTGACAGTAGTACTGATGGGAGTTCGGCTTCTTTAGCACTTTCAAGCTCGAATTTTTTAACAATCTCTGAATCATATTTTGATTGCGAAACAAATAAACCTTCTGAATTCTATTTGACTTGAAAACCCAAGAAAAATTGCAACTCCCCCATATGAGACATTTGAAATTCTTTGTGCATAATTTCAGAAAATGATTTAACTTCTGAAGGGGAAGTTGATCCAAAAATGATATCGTCGACATATACTTGAGCTATAATAATATCTTTGTCAAAATATTTGACAAATTAAGTTTGATCATTTCCACCTCTCTTAAAACCTTTATCTAAGAGAAAGTTGGAAAGACGCTCATACCAAGATCTTGGCGCTTGTTTCAGACCATACAACGCCTTTTAAGACGATAAACATGATTTGGATACTGAGGGTCAATAAAACCTTTGGGTTGTTCAACATAGGTCTCTTCAGTCAAGTTTCCATTAAGAAAGGTTGATTTTACATCCATTTGGAAAAGCATAAAGTGTAAGTAATAGGCTATGTCAAAGAAAAGACGAACATATTCTAAGCGAGTAGCAGGAGCAAATGTTTCGTTAAAATCTATTCCTTCAATTTGGGAATATCCTTGAGCCACTAATCTGGCTTTGTTTCTAATGATGATCCCTCTTTCATCAGTTTTATTTTTAAATAGCCCACGTGTGCCAATAACCTTTTTATGATCAGGCCTAGGTACAAGATACCAAACATCATGAATGACAAATTGAAGAAGTTCTTCCTGCATGGCAGAAATCCATTGTGGGTCATTCAATGCCTCATTTTGTAAGGACGCAAATTTCCAATTGAGTCCTTGTAGTTTTGGCTCAATTTTGGACAAAAATGTTTGAGTCATAGGATAAAGTATATTTATCATCTTTCAAGCCTATGCCGTGTTTATTGAAGACGTAGCGGCCAAGTGTATAACGCTTCATCAAAATGCCGTGGTTTATGTTCCTCATTTGTACGTCATCAACAGTAGTTCCATGCTCCCAAGGTTTGAATGCATTTATATATATATATAGGAGCTTGGAACAAGTTTATATTAGGTGTTAGGTTTTTAAAACTGTGTTTTTGTTTTCAGATGTTTTTCTATTAAAACTTAAATATAAAGTATATAATGTTTCTGGGCTTAAAAAGAATTTTTAAACATTCTGTGAGTTCGTTCGAAGTGTCGTTCAAACGAGATTGTCGTTCGAACCACAAGTCGTTCGAATGATATTGACAATGACTTCCCATTATGGCAAACTGGAACTTCGTTCGAATGAAATGGCTGTTCGAACGAGATTTTTAACGAGCTTCTAACGAGTTCATACAGGTACTTCGTTAGAAGACTCGTTCGAACGAGATGTCGTTCGAACGAGATGCCAGGCGGGAACAGTTATTGGCGATTTTAAGCAGTTTTCTCCCACTTCCCCACTTGTTTCTTAACTAATTTTTCTCAGACTTTACTATGTGCGGGAAATCATTTTTTCTAATCTAACTTTTCATATCCTACCAACCTCTAGAGAGTGTTTGAGAGAAAAATTATTTTAGGAAAAAGTTCATTGTTTTAAAGTGTCAATTTTCAAAGAAAAATCATATACACTTTAGTAAGTTCATATATATACATCTTGCTTGGAGTTTGGCACCGTGTGTATCTCTACATTAGTTTGAAGAGAAGTTTGGGTTTGCTTCTAAATCCCACAAAAAAGAAGACGTTTTTGAGATTTACCCACTTGGAGAAAGGCTCTTAGTTCGGGTGACGGCGACCACATAAAGTCCGATCAGTGGATTCCGAGACCGCGGTGGAGCTCCGGGGTTATTCGCTAAGTGGAGGTGTTTGTAAGAAGACGCGTCATGGATTGAGAGGGTTCGAGTTGAAAAAGTAAGTCATCTGTCTTGTAATGTAAATTCCGTACTTAGTGGATTTGAGGCTAGGGCCGTCTGAGGTTATTTCCCGTCTTGGGTTTTTCCTCGTACATCGCGGCGTAGTGGTTTCATTGTTTATTTTATCTTGCTATACTCAGCTAGAATGCATGCTTAGGTAATTCAAGATAAAATTGAGTTTTAATCACTACTCATGTTTAATTTGGTGCTATATAATTATTTGGGGTAAATGTAGTTAATTCAAGTCATTAATTTAATGTGTTAAAATTGGTTTGGCCAAATTTGTTGAAATAATGATAAATATGACTTAGGAAAATTCTAGGACTTGGATTAAATTAATTATGTTTAAGTGAAACTTAAATTGTGTGTGTGTGTGTGTGTTATTAGTTAATTTAACTTTAGTTGGATTTTAATTCTGTTGAGAAATTAAAATTTGTTAATTCGTTTTAAGTTGTACCATCATCTAAAGTTTCCGCACTTTCAATTTGGTATCAGAGCAAAAAACGACAATTTACTTCGTTAAAGATCTTTGAACTATTTTTGGCTAAAATGGAATTTTCTTCATTTTCAAAATTTCCTATTTTCGATGGTTCTAACTACGCGTATTGGAAAGCGCGAATGAAATCGGCACTAAAATCTATCGATGAGAGGGTTTGGATGTCTGTTGTTAACAGGTGGTCTCCACCAACTCATTTAGTAGAAAATGAACGTGTTCCCAAACCGGCCGATAGATGGAGTGAGGGTGAATTTAAACTTTCAAATTTTAATTCTCGTGGTTTAAATGCCTTGTTTAGCGCAGTCACACCGGTTGAATTCTGACGTATTATGACGTGTGAGACATCTAAAGAAGCGTGGGATATTTTGCAACTCACTCATGAGGGTACATGTGTCGTTAAAGCTTCGAAACTCCAAAACCTCACCACTCAATTTGAAACCATCAAAATGAACGATAAAGAAACTTTTGATGAATTTTATGCTAGACTTTCCGATATTGTTAATTCATCTTTTAACTTGGGAGAGAAAATACCCGAAAACCGAGTAGTAAAGAAAATTTTAAGGTCGATAGATTTATTCCAAAAGTGACGGTTTTAAATTCTTTACCGACTTTAGCCTCTATGAAATTAGAAGAACTCGTAGTTGATTTATAAACCTATGAATTAGACATGTTTCCCTCTAAAACTGAAAATAAAATAGAAAAGGGCGTTGCCTTAAAAGCTCGAAAATAGGTCAAACAAGTAGTAGAGAGCGAGAGTGATAGTGACTCGAAAGACATGGTCTTGTTTGCTCAGAAATTTAGAAAATTTCTTAAATTTAACAAAGATAAATTTAAAAATGACATTAAGAAATTTGAAACTTCTAAGTATGACAAAATCGAGAAGATCCCTAAACCTACCAATGAACAATTAAATAGGGACGAGTCAAATAGGTGTTCTGGTTGTGAGGGTTATGGCCATAGGGCTTCTGAGTGCCCCACTAAACTAAGGAAAGAGGGTAAGCGACCCATTTCATATAATGCGACCCTTAGTGATAGTGATAAGGAAGAGGGACCTGATTCCCCCACTAAGTCCAACTTTGTGTCTTTTATGGCTAGTCATGTGAGTGATAGTGAGAACTCGTCGATTGATGAAATTTTAACACATGACACTTTCGAGGTCAAAGTTTTTGATTCCCTTATTTTTTATGATAGTGAGAGTGGAGAAGAAAGAGAGAGTGAAAATGAAGAAGAGGTTAATGTGAGTGAACTTCAAAATGCTTTTCAAGAAATTTATAAAGAATCTATTAAATTGAAAAGAGCTAATTTGAAGTTAGAAGCTAGTTTGAAAGAACGTGTCAAGGTCGTTGATAATAGTATGTTGGTTGAAGACCTTAGGACACGAGAGAAAGCTCTTATAGAGAAGCTTGAATATATAGAAGGCGAGAGAGATAGCCTTAGGGGTTTAATGGAATCCTTGAAAAAGGAGCTTCTTGCTTTTGAAGAGCGAAATGTTTTAGTAGAGTCTAACATTTTAGAATTACAATATAATTAAAAGACTCTAGTAATGTCAAATTTGATTTGGAGTGTCGTTCGAAAAAATTAGATAAAATATTAGGAACGGTCCAAATTAAAAATGACACTTGTGGTTTAGGCTTCAATACTTGTAATGAATCTACTCCTAATGCCAAAACCAATGTTTTAGGAGAATCTACTAGGAAATCTTTTAGAGATCACTCCGTAGGTAAATATTTTCGACATGTTTTTACTTGTACACATTGTGGTCGAAAAGGTCATCTTAGGAAATTTTGTTTTGATCTTAAACGAATTCCTAGAAAATCCCAACATAAAACAACCAAGGTATTTAAAATTCCTACACCCTAAGATAGTCATTCTTCATTAATTTGGGTTAGGAAATCCGACTTGATTGCCTTGCAAAATAGGGTCTTTTATTCTCATTTACTTTCACATGCTTCCTCCCTTGCTAAATCTAAAGGATGTATGTGCTAGTATCTGCATACTTTAGCATTTGTACTTCATGCTATATTCACATGCTAAATGTATGCTTGTCTATCATTTTCTAGTCTATGCTCCATTCACATGCTAGAATAATGATTTTTGTTTATCTTCTGTATTTTATTTCTTGTTTACATTAAATGAAAAATACAAAAATATTTTTGTTTATCATTTGGATTTTTATCTCTTGGTAATTTAAGCTTAATTGAGAAGTCAAATGATTTTTATTTGTCTTTTGAGTATATATTTTTTTTATTAAAAATTTCAAAAACTCAAAAAGATTTTATTTTGTGTGTATTTTAGTTTGACACACGTTATATGGCATACACTTGTGTTAGAATCCCATATTTTTCGCTCCCATGTGACTAGAACTTTTGGTTTATATTGTCAATCCTTATTATGTTCTTTACCATGCTTACATGGAGTAGTTGGATTTTTTGTTGATATAATGGATTCTATTTTTATATGCCTCCATTCACACATGCACAAGCTCTTTTGAAATTTAACTTCATATGTATATTTGAGTTTTGTGAGGTGTTCTCCCACCAATCTTGTCATCCACATTTGTGACCTAGGAGGATTAGTTCATGTCAAAATTCGTTGCACGTGAGATTTGTGTGAAAAATGAAAACATGATAAATATAAATGTGCACGGGGAAGGGCTCCGAAAGGAATAATAATCCTTTGCGATTGTAAGCCACCGTTTGAATTGGACCTAAAAGAAATAAATGGTTCAAAGGCCTAAAAACAGAAAATATGGCATTAAAAAGAAACATAATTGCCAAGGCCTATGTTTGATTGATATATTCATTCAAAAATAATATAAATGCTTATTGAGGGAGATTGGATGGTATATCAACGGTTTGCACAATGTCCATTTATCCTGGTTGCACTTTCAATGTCATGACTCTATTAGTTTGTAGAATCATCAATATGCTAGGCTTGTATGCATTGTGTATGTTTGTTCATTGAGTTCAATCTATATTATCAAATGAGGTTATATTCAAATGTGATGAAGTTTGCAATCAATTGAGAACTCCGTGAACATGTTTTAAGTAATTGGGTCTAAATTTAAGCGTTACTAGTTCACACCCCAATACTTCCGTTTTCATATGACACATTTTTGCCATACGAGTGTGAAAGACTCCTATTATATTTTGAATGTGTCATTTGTATGTTTATATTTATATATGTGTACTTGAGTCTCTTTGGTATATATTATGTATACATATATTTGATATTTTTATTTAGTCTTTGCCTTGATTTCTAATCCATATATGCTATAATTCATATTTGGTATCCATCTTATTGCATTCTCTGTTGATATCACATGCTTAACACTTTATATATCATATTGGTATCATTTTAGTGCATCCTAGTTGGTATCCGATATTATTTCTTGGATTAGCTGAATCTTTGTTGCCCAAGTGCTTTAACGTTCTCATCACTATATGCACAATTACATGTTTTAGGTTGTTTTCCCATTCTATTTATCCCTTGCTTAATTTAGAGGGTGTATCTGCTTTATTTGGGGAAGATAAGTCAATTTTTGATTCTTTAAGCCTTTGTCTATTCCTGAACAAAAAGGGGGAGAATGATAGGGGAGAAATGGTATCAAAATGCCTATTACTATCGTATCTTAGTTTAAGGAGATTCACCTTAGATCCTATTACTATCATATCTTAGTTTAAGGAGATTTATCTTAAGGGGAGACGTCTTTCTAAGTTGATCATACTAGATAAAGGGAGAGAATTAATTTAGGGGGAGTAGTTACTTTACTTGCATTAGATATTTTGATATTCCCTATACGTGCAAATGTGTTTTCTTAAGTGTGCAGGAATTATTTTATATAGCGGCAATTTTCAACGACAAAGATTGTTGATCCTTTGGGTTGTTTGGGTCAAGCATTGTATTTTTATTTTGGGTGGGACACTTTATTAGTCTAGTAGAGCTTGACGACCCTTTAGGATTTTTGTTGATTTTTCTCCTGGAATATCCAAAGGGAGAGATTTGTAAGGACGCAAATTTCCAATTGAGTCCTTGTAGTTTTGGCTCAATTCCGGACAAAAACGTTTGAGTCATAGGATAAAGTATATTGATCATCTTTCAAGCCTATGACGTGTTTATTGAAGACGTAGCGGCCAAGTGTATAACGCTTCATCATAATGCCGTGGTTTATGTGCCTCGTTTGTACGTCATCAACAGTAGTTCCATGCTCCCAACGTATGAATGCATTTATATATATATAGGAGCTTGGAACAAGTTTATATTGGGTGTTAGGTTTTTAAATCTGTGTTTTTATTTTCAGATGTTTTTCTATTAAAACTTAAATATAAAGTATATAATGTTTATGGGCTTAAAAAGAATTTTTAAACATTCTGTGAGTTCGTTCGAAGTGTCGTTCAAACGAGATTGTCGTTTGAACCACAAGTCGTTCGAACGATATTGCCAACGACTTCCCATTATGGCAAACTGGAACTTCGTTCGAAATGTCGTTCGAATGAGATTTCTAACGAGCTTCTAACGAGTTCATACTGGTACTCCGTTAGAAGACTCGTTCGAACGAGATGTCGTTCGAACAAAATATCGTTCGAACGAGATGCCAGGCGGGAATAGTTTTGGCAATTTTAAGCAGTTTTCTCCCACTTCCCCACTTGTTTCTTAAATGATTTTTCTCAAACTTTACTATGTGCGGGAAACCATTTTTTCTAATCTAACTTTTCATATCTTACCAACCTCTAGAGAGTGTTTGAGAAAAAAATGTTTTAGGGAAAAGTTCATTGTTTTAAAGTGTCAATTTTCAAAGAAAAATCATATACACTTTAGTAAGTTCATATATATACATCTTGCTTGGAGTTTGGCACCGTGTGTATCTCTACATTAGTTTGAAGAGAAGTTTGGGTTTGCTTCTAAATCCCACAAAAAGGAAGACGTTTTTGAGATTTACCCACTTGGAGAAAGGCTCCTAGTTTGGGTGACGGTGACCACATAAAGTCCAATCGATGGATTTCGAGACCGCAGTGGAGCTCCGGGGTTATTCGCTAAGTGGAGGTGTTTGCAAGAAGACGCGTCATGGCTTGAGAGGGTTCGAGTTGAGGAAGTAAGTCATCTGTCTTGTAAATGTAAATTCCGTACTTAGTGAATTTGAGGCTAGGGCCGTTCGAGGTTATTTCCGATCTTGGGTTTTTCCTCGTACATCGCGGCGTAGTGGTTTCATTGTTTATTTTATCTTGCTACACCTAGAACGCATGCTTAGGTAATTCAAGATAAAATTGGGTTTTAGTCACTTCTCATGTTTAATTTGGTGCTACATAATTATTTGGGGTAAATGTAGTTAATTCAAGTCATTAATTTAATGTGTTAAAATTGGTTTGGCCTAATTTGTTGAAATAATGATAAATATGACTTAGCAAATTCTAGGATTTAGATTAAATTAATTATGTTTAAGTGAAACTTAAATTGTGTGTGTGTGTGTGTGTGTGTTATTAGTTAATTTCACTTTGGTTGGATTTTAATTCTGTTGGGAAATTAAAATTTGTTAATTTGTTTTAAGTTGTACCATCATCTAATGCTTTCGCACTTTAACATTTACATTCTTTGGTTCCACAAGTGAAACAAAACATGCATAATGAACATAGTTTCTTAATTGGGATCTTGTAAGTACAGGCTCACAAGGGTTACCAACAACATTATCTATGGGATGATCTTTAGACACCCAATTAGGTACTTCAAGTTTCTCAATTGGTAAAGAATAATCTATTTCTGGAGAGTCATTTTCTAAAATAATTTCAGACTCTTCCACAATAGTTGGTTCTCCAGTCCTACTCTCAACAGTAGTGTCACTTACAATAACGTTTATGGATTCCGTTAAAGTCTTTGTGTGAAGATTATAGACACGGTATGCTTTACTGTCAGGAGAATATCCTAGGAATGTAGCTTTATCTCCACGAGTTTAAAATTTGGATAAGTGCTCTCTGTCTTTGCAGATGTAACATGTACTACCAAAAGTTCTACGGTATTTAAGATTGTCCTTCTTCCCATACCATAGTTCGTAAGGGGTTTATTTAGAATTTTTCCTAAGATAAACCCTATTAATAATGTGACACGCAGTACGAATTGATTCTACCCAAAAATATTTAAGTAAACACTTGGCATGAATCATAACACATGCCATCTCTTGAAGGGTACGATTCTTTCGCTCAACAATTCCATTTTGTTGAGGAGTCTTAGGAGCACTAAATTCATATTTGTAACCATTATAGTCAAAATACTCTATAACACCTGTATATATGAATTCTCCTCCTCTATCACTACGAATTCTATTTACTTGAGTGTCCTTCTCATTTTCAATACGAAGTAAGATTTTTAAAAAAGTTTTGAAAGTGTCTGACTTTTATTTTAAGAAGGCCACCCAAGTAAACCTAGTGAATTCATCTACCATAACTAGAATATTACTGTGTCCATATAGACTAACAATACGAGAAGGACCCATTAGGTCTATATGGATGAGCTTCACGGGTTTAGAGGTAAGGATATCTTTAACTTTCTTATGAGGTGCCTTAACAATTTTACCTTCCTGACATGATCCACAAACAATGTTAGAGATAGGTTTGATATTTGGAATTCCTCTAACTATTTCTCGTGAAGACAATCTACTAAGGCTATCGTAATTTATGTGACCCATCCTATTATGACATATTTCATTGTCATCCATTCTGGAAATGTTACGGACTTCAGTACTGTTCTGGATAGTATAACAATTATCCGGAGTCCTGAGTCCTGTAATTATGCACTCGCCTTTTTCATTTAAAATCTTGGAATTATTCTTTGAAAAGGTGACAATATGATTTGAGTCACAAAATTGAGAGATACTAAGTAGATTAGCCTTAAGACCTTTTACTAGAAGAACATTTTCAAGCAGCGGCAATCCTTACTCTTGGAGTGTTCCTTTACCAATGATTTGTGATGATACACCATCACCGAAAATAACTTTCCCTCCAGCAAAGCTGGTTTTGTTTAAAAGTTTTGTATCATCCACAGTCATATGTTTTGAACACCCAGAGTCTAAATACCAACCAGAAGGAGTGTGCTCAACTTTTAAAGAAGTAATCACAAATGTTACACTTCATCTGGGGCAATAGGTCATCTTTTCTAGCCCAAATAGATCATATTTTTTTTTGCGCATATTTGCTTTCATTTGATAAAACTTGCGAGCATTAGATTTTTGTTGAAAAATATTTTGCGCATGCATTTGAGTTTTATGGAGGATATGAACATTTGGTTTATAAAAGTGCCCAGGAATTCCTCTTGTAAATAATCTTTTAGGTCTGGTCTTTCTCTTTTGATAGTTAGAGTTTTTGTTTGGTTGTCTAGGCAGAACATAATTGTTACGGCTTCTCCTAGAGTAGTTAAGTTTTAGTGTAAAGGGGTATTACAGAGAGGATTAACTAAACATCTAGAGTAGCAACCTTCGAAAGAATGTCCGTATATGTCACAATAAGAGCAATACATATTTCTTGAAGAGGGTATCTCCTTAGGAAAGTCTCTAAATATAGGTTTCATGGGATTTTAACGTTGAACCTTATTCCTAGGGAGTACAGTCTAAAACGTAGAATCACTCTTCCTAATCGGAGGGCAGGTGTATTTAGTCTTAGGTAGATTATCACACTTAGAGTAACTTGATTCCCCAATATCCAACTTTTGTTATTTTTTATCAAACTCATCAATTAGGGATTGAAAATCTGGACAGGTTTCCATAGGTCTTTTGCCACCTGACACAAACTTGATTGATTCAAAGTTTTTAATCTGTGTCTTTGAATTTGGGCAAAATCCTATTCCAATTCGATCATCAGAATTGGTTTTGAATCAGCAACAAAATCGTCAAAACAATTGAAATTATTTTCAAACTTAGCAAATTTTTTGAAAACAGTTGCTATCTTTTCTTTAGCTTGTTCCAATTCCAATAATGTCCCTTTATATTTTTTCTCCAGAGTTTCATTTGTTTCAATCAAATTTTTAATTTTTGATAAAAAATTTTGACTTCATTTTCTTGAGTTAGACATTGGGTAGTATACTCTTCAGTGTTAAGTTTTACCATTAGACTTAGGTCTTCTAGTTTCTTAGTGAGGTCTTTCACTATCTTCTCTAGTCTAGAGCTTTTCTTTAGAGTTTTGGCATAAAGTGTGTGAACATCAGGGAGGTCTTCATTGTCCGAATCACTAAGTGTATTGTGTGAAGTGACCCCTAAGGATTCAATTCTTGAACTCACACACACATTGACATCGTCATTATCGCTTTCCCTTTGACTCACACACCCCGCTTTAGAACTAGCAATGTTCTAAAAAATTAAAGCATCTAAACCAGTAGCAGAATGATTCATAACAACCGAAGTAGAGCTATTATCATCATCCTCATACTTAGGCACATGCATATCATCATTATAGATTATCTTAGCAAAAAAAGACATGCAAGGATAAAAAACATCAGATGACTCAGGTTCCTCATTATCAGAGTCACTTGAATCATCCTATGTCTTGCAAATTTTGGCCCTAGTATGTTTATTGGTCGTGTTCAAGTTAACTCTACAATCTTGTGCTATATGAACCAATTTTCCAGATCTAAACATTTAATATTCTTAAAGTCTTTGTTAGGTCTCATATGAATGTCCTTGTGATGTTTGTCTTGACCTTTCTCATAAGGTTTGTGAGTAGACTGAGTTGAATAATTTGTCTTGACTTGTTTGGTTGCCATTTTATTTATAAATTTCACAATCTTCTTAAACTTCTTTGACATCAAGGCAATCTGATTATCCAAACTATCTATATCACACTCCTCATCAGAATAAGAAGCATTATTGGGAATAATAAGCTCAGGTTTTATCAGTTTAGAGGAGAAAATCAAATTGGAACTATTCTTCTTCCTATGGGACTAGGTTAATTATTTCTTGAATTCTAGTTCCATTTTTACAGTTCTCAGTTTGCTACTGAGTAATTCAGGAGTGAGATTTTGATCACTCATTTCCTCAATATCATATCTTTTGTTATCAAATTTCTGTGGCAATGACCTTAGAATTTGTGAGACAATTTCATTTCTATCATAGGTTATCCCATTATAATGTAACTTGATCACAATGTCAGTCAAATTCATGTAAAAGTCATCAAATGATTCAGAGTCTGACATAATTAAAGAGTTATACTGCTAGATAAGCATCTGAGTTTTAACAACCTTAACTCTAGTGTCACCTTCATGTGCAGTAACCAGTGTATCCCAAGCTTCCTTAGAAGTGGTACAATATGAGATCCTTTTGAACTCATGTTCATTTATAGACATAAAAATGACATTCTTGCCTTTGTTATTATTCAGAGAGGTTTGCGTCTCTTCTCGAGTGAATTCACTTAATACTTTCTTAATCCTCTCATTTCTTCCTTCAGTGGCTGGTTTTGCAGGATAAGTATATCCATTTTCAATAATGTCCCAGACATCATCTCCCAAGGTTCCTTGTATGAAAGCAACCATCCTTACTTTCTAATAAGGAAAGTTGTTTGAATCAAAGAGAGGGGGTCTGGACAAGTTACCAAATCTTTCATATTTCTCATCCATTGTTTGATTTTAAGAAAACAATTTTAGAAACACAAGATCTTTAAAGAAAATTTACCAATCTCTGATACCAATTGAAAAGCTGTCACTTAAGTTGTTTAATTCAAGATTAAACTGTCTAAGTAACTCCGAACTATTTTTTGGGGAAACTCTTTTCTTTAAATCAAACAGATTAACCACAAGATGTGTTTAATAAAAATATGTACGAGATATGTTCAAGACTATGTAACTAGTTTTGAAAAATAAAACTAAAACAGTTTAAATCAGCACACCAACAAGAATGAGATGAGGAGATGTAGAAAGATTAAGTACACACAGTTTTTATCGTGGTAAAACCTCACCCAACTGAGGAAACATCAACGGTGACTTCTAAGTCACAAACTAAAAATCCATTAAAACAAAATATACAAGTTACAAACCAAAAATCCATTAAAACAAACTTCTCTGCAGTTCTCATGTTGATGTGGCTTTCTCAGCTTGCTAACTTCTCAACACTTTGTTCCAGCTTTACGTTGACTCTTGATGTTTCAAGATCTTTTAGCCAACACTTCTTGTGTTGTAGTGTGATAAGTGTTTGTGACAGTGTTCTAACACATGCATGCACACACACACACGCACACACTTATTTATACAAACAAGTCTTATCAAATTACAGAAAGATCTAAATGATTAAGGTTTTCAGTTTCTCTCTTCTTTAGAAACAACAGACTTTCTTGATCTTTCAAACTAACCCAGAATCCAAGGTTACCTTGCTCGAAAAACGGCCAAGGTCTTAAACAATTTCAAAGTGTTTTGAAGATGTAATGCAAGGTGCTACTTAACTGAGTGTTGAGAGTGACTTACGCATTACTAAAATGTTGATTCTTATTAAGTAACCAACCCTAAAAGTGTGCCAATTACGAAGAGTGCATGGAATATACCCAGAGAGAAAGGGGAATATAGTACCACTTGAGGAAAGATGACATAAGTGGGAAGCGATGTTGAGGAAGAGACATAGTGAGATTGTCTCCAGACGCACCACTAGTTGATAGAGAAAGATGGACTCAAAATGAGCAATCAGAATGTGGTAGAGAACCCACGTTTCCAATGATGGAATGAGGATACAGACTTATAAATTATTGATGGGCTGTGAACATCATAACTAAGCCAACATTTCGTTGGGGTAGCGGAATGGGGTGACCGGGATGGATTAGTATGTAGTTGAAAAGGAAGAGTGCGCAAGTGCACGGTGCCGCTCTACATGGTTGTGAATCAGGATGAAATCCTAAAATTCCACCTTGTGAGAGATGGTTAGGGAGGAATAGAGATAAGTTTTATTTTGAGTATGTTGTGTCGCCTACGACTCAATGTTAGTGAGAAAGAATGATAATACGCCCTTACGAAAGTGGAATTTTGGAGAAGCCCACTAATCAATTCATAGGTTGAATATATACCTATATGAGCATATTTATAGGTAGTGTGAGTGCCTATATGGACTGTACATAAGGATTAGGTCCGTGGGTGCCTATTACGAACATTACATGTACTTTGAGGTGTGGTTCGAGGAGACATTCCAAACTCTTAGTCCTTAACGCGTGATATGAGGACATTCTGTTGGGGTATGACATTTTAGAATATACGAAGTGTGAAATATATGTCTCACAAATTGTCTACTCATGTGCGATGAGAGATATATATACATATATTGATGCTCGAGGTGTGATTCCAAGACAATATAACCAATCACTATTGGTGATCGAGGTGGGATTCCGAGACAATAACCCTAAAAGTGTTAAAAAAAGGTGTGATTATAAAATAAGTGTTGATAGTATATGTTATGTGTAAGATATATATACCTTATGATTTTCCTTCTTATGTGCGGTAATAAGTATGCTTAAATTCTGTATTGGGGTCGATGATGTTCCGGACCAATACATGAAGGATCGATTTGGGGTCGATGATTTTTCGAACCAAATCGATGATAAATATTGGTATCGACGGAAGGTCTGAACCAACATATGCATTACATTTACCTTGGGGTCGAGGGATTTCCAGACCAATGTAAATGATAGAATTATTGGGGCCGATGATTTTGCCGGACCAATTTGCCTTATAGTATATATTGTGTGTGAAATATATACCTTATAATATTCTACTTATGAGTGATAGTAGACACATAGATGTTATATATAGAGATATACATCAAAAGGGTAAATTAAGTGGGGAGAAACTTAATTTCAAGAGTTAACGTTGGATTGGGAACAATCTATGGAGAAATTAAGTAGTGAAACTTAATTATGATATATGCGGCATGGGTAACATGCGATAAGAGTTTATAATGAAGCAAGGCATGTACTTGGGGCGACCGTTACGATGATATGATTTGATTTTGGGTATTAGAGGATGCAGCGATGTTTAAGGTCCTTAGTCTTAATACCAGCCCTATCCTAATTTTGAGGACGAAATTCCTTTGTAAGGGGGGAAGTATGTAATACCCCGTATTTCTGAATATTCTATTTAATTAAATTGGAGAATTAAATGAGAAAATACAGATTAATTTAAATTACGTAAGAGGAGTAATTTAATGAGATTTATTAAAAATTGTAATTATGGGATATTAATCGAGAGATAAATACCGATTTATATTGCCTCATTATATTTACTTATTGCGAATAGTAAATAGTTACTTAACACGTGTAGACCATTTTGGGGTGAGAACGAGTAATATTTTTTTTAAGTGACTCAAATGATAATTTAGAGGTCACAGATGAGTCCGGAAGGGTCAAATTAGTCAAAATAGTATACCCGGGGGTACTAGTTGAGTCTCGGGGTAATTTTGGACTAAACCGAGACCGTTCGGGGGCGTTTTGGTCTTTTAACATGAGAGGGTATAGAGACCTACGAATTTAAGAGCCTTTTATCAGTCGTATAAAAGAGGGGTTAGGGTTAGAAAACCCATGTAAACACCAATACCATTAGAGAGAAGGAGAAAGCCATTCTCAAGGCTTAGAAGATGATTTCGAGGAGGTTGGGTTTAGATCTTGCACGCTAGGAGCCAAAGGAGGAAGGATTGAAGAAGAGAAGCATCAATCCATCATCAACTCCATGAAATCAAATTCCCTCTGTCAAGGCAAGTAGTTTATTGCAAAAAATTATAAAGTTATAATACCCATGTGTAGGGTTTTTAAATAGTTTTGTTAAATCAATATCTTGATAGGAGAATAATTATATCTATAAATGTTGGGATAGGAATCGTATGTTATATAATTTAACAGACATTGAGGATTAATATTCAGAGTAGACTTGATGATTATTTCGGAATAAAATCTGGGGTTTGAATGAATATATGGTAAGAACACCATAACAAGGATTTTAACAAATTCTGGGTTTAATTCGCTATTTCTTTAAAGGAATTGAGGTTTTGATGTATTTGAAACGTTAGAAATTGTCCTAGTATATGTGGAAACATGTTAGGATCATTGGGTCGAAGTTTGGTGGACTATAATGAAGTTTGGAAATTTGTTAATTGAGGAAGAGGTTAACGAAGAATACGAACTGCATTTGTCCCTGCTCGATCGATCGATCGATCGACTAAGTCGATCGATCGAACCCAGTAGTCGATCGATCAACGTGAGCTGTTTTTCCCAAACTTTTCGCGTTTAAGGTTTCTTTGATTTTCGGGAATGAATGGGTATCCTAGGATTTATATTATACTTATATAGGAGTGAGAATAAGACCAGTAGGTATATTGTTGAGGTCCGATGAGGCCATTGGGTGTAGGGCTTGGATTATGGACCGACAAGAATAATCCGATTTAGTAGAGTATCGGGGAATTTGGAATTGAGTTACGAGGGGAGGTAAAGTCAATTCAAGTAATAGACCAGCAGGGTAAGTAATAACTACTGAAATTATATGTGAGGGGTAACTAGGACCCTTAGAGTTGTGTGAATACTCAAATAAATGCGATTAATGAGATAAATCGTAATGCGAATATTGTACGATAGATATAAGAGATTAAAATATTACGTATGAACATAATTAATAGGTCGGGCGTGTACCTATTGAATTATATGATCTTTTAGGTCGAGAGAAGTATACTTAAATTAACTATGTTAGGGTCAATGAGATATTCCGAACTAACATAGGATTATTATATGTTTGGGGTCGATGTAAAATGCCGAACCAAACCTTTGAACTGGTGGCGTGATGAAAGAGTCCGAGCCAGAATTTGTGTATATAAATAATTGGGGTCTATGTATCATTTCGAACCAATTCTTACTTGGGGTCGATGAATCATTCCGAACCAAGAGTCCTTTACGTGTGTGAAAAGGACAAAATAGTAATGACTGATATTTAGTATATATTGTGTGTGAAATATATACTTAATGATATTATACTTCTGTGTATTAGTAGATTGATATATATTATGTATTTAAAAATACATACCGAACTGGTAAGTTAAGTAGTGAAACTTAATTATGAAACGTAACGTTAGGTAGAGAATATCTATTTAGTAATTTAAGTAGTGAAACTTAATTACAAAAATGGGAAGATAGAAATTGTGCTAATTGTAGAAATTTAGTAGTGAAACTAAATGAGAAGTTTTGAAACATAACATAGGTGAAATGTTACTTGAGTATTAATTAACTTTCGCGAGATATTAATGAAATGGATGTACTGTGTGGGCGATACGAGAACTTAAGTATAGATAAGTTCAGATGAATACTTAGTCCTAGTTAGCTTGGAAGATATGGCTAGGTAGGCTAAGTGTAGAACGTTAGGTATGCACAAAAGATGAGGGGTGAGTAAACTCAAGAGATTGTACGAGAACCTAACATGTGTAATCAATAACCGCATTTTATATTGTGATAAACGCTTGTTAAATATTTTCAAAATGTTTTGATTACTAACTCTTGCTATAAAATATTTTCAAACCCTTTTAGGTGTCCAGCCATAGGGACGCCATGTATGATGATTTCATTCCAGGAACTCGAAGCTGTAGCATAGTGGATGCTTACAGGATTTTGATTAGACGATATCTCTCATTCAGATCTAGTGCAGGATCTCACACTATTCTTTGTATGGACTTGTGGTCCGGTATCAGTCTCAGATGTTTAGTTTCAGACTAGTGGTTGTTCTACTATTATTTTGGGATTTTAGCCGATGGTTTATTCGGTATTACTCTTATTCTTTTGTACTCACACTTTGTTGATTGGGTTATAGTACATGGTTATTTTTATACTTTGTTCCGCATGGTTGATTTATCTGTTTTACGAAAGATAAAATTTGGCACCGGTCTAATTTTTACTTAGGGGATTAATAATTAAAAAGTTTTCGACAATGATGCTCAGAATGAACCATTTGAGAAACCAGTTTTAATTTAATAAAGGCCTGATCAGCCGATGTTTAATTAGGTGGGGTGTCACAATGAGAAACGAAATAATGCAGATCTTAAAGATATATGACATAGAACAACAAGATCTACAGTTTCTATAAAAAGAAATAGAGATCAAACTTAAAATATCTAAGTTGGTTAAAAGATCTCTAACTCAGAGGATTCAACCCACGAACAAGCTTCAAACCATCTCCAAAATAACTCTCAAACACTTAGGTTTGGTTTTGGTTGTAAACTGATTTTGGATTTAAAGGAATTTAGGGTTTGAAATGAGATTAGGGTTTGGATGATTTTAGGGTTTTCTCTCTCTGGTTTCTCTCTCAGTTTGACGAACTGGCTAAAAGTTTTTTCAAATGCTGAGGCTGAGCCTCCTTTTATACTAGGTAAGGAAGGATCGAGAACATCAGCTCAAATTTAATGGCTGAGATTTGGTCTTTGGCATTTGACATCCATCCAACGGTTTAACATCAGCGGTGGATTAGACGTTCGCTGATTGGTCTAAAGAGGGTTCACATGGATTGGGCTAAAATGCATGCAGAACGATGATAAAAAAGATCCAAGGGCTGAGATTGTGTATTAGTTCTGAATCTAACAACAAACACAAATCAAGCCGTCGTAACGTTGACAGGTGTAAGGCTGAGATGAAACTAAAATGCGTATTTTAAAACTACTTACACACTCACCCTCAAGTCTCAAGCGCTTTCGGAATCTACCCAACCAAACATTCAGGCAAGTTTAGATAAAATAAATAATCATAAAATGACCCCAAATGTTTTTAAAACCCGACTTTTATTATGTATAAAATCATTTAAAAAATTCCAAAATTATTAAAAACTTATTTTAAAAGGGAATTAACTCACACATGCAATTATTGTAATATATATATATATATATATATATATATATATATATATATATATATATATATATATATATATATATATGCAATCCTATTGTTTGTGGGGTTGATAATTTACCTTTAAATGAATCAATTGAGGCGTCATGTGTATAATCTGAGGTTCTTTGGTATCTAGGGGCTGGGACCCAAATTTTATCCCAATTTCCAAACTAGATGAGCACTTATATAATGTAGACTCAAGTAAGTCAAGAGTAGAAGGTGCTTCAGTAAACTCATACTCAAATTTTTCATAATTTATTTTAAGGGTTTCAACCCAAAATTTCATGGTTTACCAACTAGAATATGAGATGTACACACTCAAATGAATAAAGCAAGTAAACACTTGCGTCGTGGATAAAATCTGACGACCTTGAGTCGAATCCCGTGGAGTTTGGCCCAACCTTTCTCTCCTCTTTTCCTTCTTCCTTTCTCTTATCTCTTTTCATTCTTCTCTTACTCTCTCTCTCGTGCCTTTTATAAGAGAGAATAAGAGTTTATCCTTTATAAACCCAGAAATGAATTGTTTACTCAATTGCGAGTCCCTACTAGTCCAAAAATCCCCTGAACCTAAACACTACCCCCCAGATACTCTATTCCGACTATCTCGGTCATTTCGAAACCAACCGCGCACTCAAAATCTCCATCCGAGTCACTTAACTACAATTCACTAATTAAACCCAACACATCTTAACACGGGTTTTCCAATTAAAATATTATCCTTTGTCGCTTTACCCAACTGCGACGTGTAATTAAGATAATCCAACTCCTTTACTTAGTCCCAAAAGTAAATGTAACACACTTCGAAAATCATCTAATCACTCATAAACTCCAAAAATTATTATTCACAGAAATTACTCAAATTTCCAAATTACACCCATTTATGTAATTTAAATATTCATAAAAGTGCGGGGTATTATAATACACACACACACAGACTAAGGATGTCTATTAAAATTATTTTTATTTTTCAATATCACTCATTATCTTACTCATAAAATAGACGTATAACTGACTCTAATACAAGATACACATTTATATTTAAAACTGCATAAAAAAATCATGATTTAATTGAATCATCTTCTATAAAATAAATTTACTATTTCCATTTAAGGCGTTAATTTAGTTTAATCTGATATGTTTTATTTTAAGTAGCTTCTAACTTCCTTTTAATATTTACAAAAGTATATTATTGATTTTCTTAAAAAATGTACTTCATCATTTTTGTTACTTTTGATTACTTATTTAAACCATTTTTTAATTACAAATTTTTGACCTATTTTGTATCTATTAAAAAAACAAAAACAAATTTTCGTCCTAGTTCGTATCTATTAAAAAAACAAAAAATTATTCTATTATTATTTTTTTTATTTTTAAAATAATGAACCGTTTATTTTGTTTTCTTTTAATCAGTAATTTTTTTCATTGATTAAAAATATTTATTTTTGTAATAAATAAAAAATAAAGAAAAAGGGAATAGAAAAATAGTTTTTTTAAATAAATAAAATTGAGATAAAAAAGAAAAAGTTAGTTTCTTGTTCAAAACAATAATAATAACTATTTCTTACTCAATAAAAAAACAAAAAAAATATTTTTTACATTTTTTTAAAAACTATTTTTTATTTTTTAAATGTTCATATGAAAATATTTTATTAAAAGTGAATTGGGCCTTTAATAATGTAGAATGATGGTAGTTGGACATCTATAGAAAAGATAACAGTTTGACCAGTACTAACTTTGTTCATCCAAATTTAGTGACAAAGTCTACAAAAAAATAGTGGGTAAAGTCTAATTACCAAAACTATCAAAATATCCCTTAAATTATTTAGGCTGCATTATTAATCCTAGAAGTGTCTTCAAACTATTAAGGGGCACGTGAGAAAAATTCTACAACCCAAATTAAAGATGGTGAGTGTTTCTTTGTGACTAAATGGTATAATTTCCCCTTCAAATTTAAATCTTGACTTGGCCCCTAGATAAACAAATACTGCAAAACTTTGAAAAATAAAAAATAAAAACGCGACACAAAAGTGTGATATAATTGACGTGACACACCTGCATTGATTTGTATCGGGGGTCCACAAGGCTACACTCTTAGTGGGGTCACATGAGTGGATGAGAGTTCGACACATCAATTGCGTCGCACTTTTCAGTCACGTTTTTTTGTCGACTTACAATTTTTCTAATATAAAAGGCTCTTCCATATATTAATAATTTTTTTTTGAAAGGAAACTGCATTTTTCATTAATAATTAATAGGAAATATTACTTTCATAATACAACATGCGATACATAGATAAAACGCAAAACCTCTAAACATTGAGGTAAATCTAAAGCCGAAAAAAATAGCACTAAAAATGCAAACTTCTCAACACCAAAAGATGTTGTCAAACATCAGAAAATGACCAATGGGTATCAAAACCTATAGAAAAGTGGGTTCATCATAAATATGCTCCACTGAGGCTCGTCCACATGATAAGAGGAACAACAACCAAGAATGAGAAGACATACGCGCTTAGATCTGAAATAGCCATGGATCGGTGACTCGATCTCGACCCAATCTGAACGGAGGCGACATCAATAAAGACAACATCGGCAACAACTCCGTCGAAGAGGAAAAGACAGAGCACAAAGCTTCCAAAAAGAACATAAATCACACCAAGGGAGAAATCTCCCACGAATAACCCTACCCAATGAAAGGAGGGGCCAAACTCTCACAAAAGAGAGATAGAAAACTCTCACAAAGGAAAAAGAACATAAACCACGTGAAGGGTAAATAATCTTCTACAAACAGCCCTACCAAAAGTAGGGACAAAACTTTATTAAAAAAGAGATAGAAAACTCTCACAAACGAGAGACCATTTTATATTTACCAAAGCTGAAACAAAATTATTGTAAAGAAAATGGAGAAGAGAGAGGGTCCTTCCTCTCTTCCGCATGGGGGGGGGGGGGGGGTATGACTGGCAGTTTTTTTAGAGAGAAGGAGATGAATCAATTTAGACTCTTTTTTTGGTATCTCAGGAACTTTCCTAGAACGTATCGCATTGTGAATCCCCTCCAGGTATCAAAATCCACGGGTTGAATTTTATACTTGTTCCATAGTGTCCCAACCAGTTAAATCCAGGAACTTGATAGTGACAGTGAATATAATTCCCACACCGGAGGCTTATTTTTCACCAACTGAGGAAGATCCCCCGTTAACAGTACCTATGCCCCTGGGAGTTGGCCCCAAAGCTCGAACTGGTGGCCTCTTGATTTATGCCAAGAAACTTGACTAGCGGAGCTATCACCCGAGGTTCAATTTAGACTCTTAGTTAGGGATGTCAACGGAGCGGTGTTACCCCACCTTGTCCCCAAACCCACCAACCAGCCCCCGCCCCGCCCCGCCCCGCTTAACCCCCTTCCCAAACCTGTCCCCGCCCCCGTCCCATTAAGAAAACCCAACGGCGCCCCCATCTCGCCCCGCTCAACTCACTAACAACTAAAAGCAACTTACATGTTTACCAAAAATATTACTAAGATCACATAATTTTTCAACAATCAAATTACAATTCAAATCCATTAAACTTTCATTACAAACAGATTTTAAGGGGTAAAATGTTATTTACTCATATAATCAGAAATATTTTACTAAAAAAACATTTAAATGGAACGGGTTTGGGATTTTACTACTCAGACCATAACTCGACTCCGAACCTAACGAATTTTTTCACCCTCCCCAAATCCGACCCGATCCCATTTATTTCCCCAGAAAACCCATTGGGGGGGGGGGGGGGGGGGGGGGGGAGGGCTCCTGCTCCATTGACATCCCTGCTCTTCATATTAAATGTTTGCATCTATTCATAATTGAATAATATAGAAATGTATGCCACCTTGCAGCCGCCACCTCCTATATATATATATATATATATATATATATATATATATATATATATATATATATATACTAGTGGATACCCGTGCCATGGGCACGACAATAAATTTGCCACCGTGATAAAACTCAACCCATAAAAAAATTAAGAAAAAAAATAGTTCAAAAAATCCTTATCTATTTATTAAAAAAAAAAAACAGCTTTTAGCATGGGCATGAAATGTCAAAAATATCAATATATATATATATATATATATATATATAATATTATTTTAAGTAGGGTATATAATATTATATATTATATATATAATCCTACTTAAAATAGTACATTCTAGTTAAATAAAATAGTATTCTAGGTAATGCACTGTACACACACATGCATTTATACTTTAATAAAATCTGCATGTGGGTGTGGTGGTTGCCATATAAAACAAAATAATCCATTTTCGTATTGCTTATTATTGTAACGTTTCACTGTTCTCCACTTGTCCCCAGTCAACTTTTCTCCACTTATTTCTAAGTAAAGAATGCAATAACAATGAAGAATAAACTCATAAGCTAAATCATAATTGAATACATTTTCAAAATTATTTTTCAGTTTTATTAGATTGCATAGTCAACTCATCTCACTTTTCACTTATAAGGGTGTGTTTATCCGAACTTACAAGTCTTTTTTGTGAATTCTTCAAAGTGCCTTTGGTCCTCACCGAAACTTGTGATTAAGGTATGACTCAAACTCACACCACCTAAACTACATGATACTTTCTTGATCTAATCTAGTCAGTACAGATAAATTTACAGTTTTCATTCGACTGTCAAGAAGGTTATTGACAGATAACTATAGGTAATAATTTTTTTAGTAAATTACACTTTTCCTCCTCCATAGTAGATCATATTTTCTGTTGGTACACTCATATATTATGATTAAAAATCACATCAAAGAGTTTTAAGGAGAAATTGAAAATAAAAGTCATAATTTAATTTTAGTCTTCATAATTTAATTTTAGTCTACTACTCAAAATTAAATTATTACGTCATATGATTATCGCAATTATGAACCGGATGCGTTAAATCCAAATATTTACTGCACAATAAAAATAAACAATATTACCTCAATTATTTATAAAATCTGTCGTAGAAGAGTCTTGGGTTGAGTCGCGGACTAGGTCACTCTCCTTAAGACGTTTCACGGCTCTACCTTATTTGTGCAGGTAGTCTACAGTCACGTCGTCTCCTGGATAAAACAAGCCCAAAATCACGTCTGTATCATATAACAATGCACTGTAGACTGTAATTATACGTCATACTAACACCCATTACAATTAATTACTCAATATCCAAAAATATTTGGGGGGAAAAGAAATTTTCATGAAGAAAATATTTTCTAACGAAGATTTTTTTTTTTTTTTTTTTTTTTGCAAAGAGAATCAATTTTTGTGTCCGTTCTATTTTTTCTACTCTTTCTCCTCTTTTTTCTTGTTAAAACAAAGCTCACCAAATCACACACCTTGATTTTTGACCGGATGATGGAGATATAAGTGGATTACCAAGTCAAGTGGGTAAACGAGTGAGTACCTTTTTTTTTAGTCAAAAGTTGAGATTGAAAGGACAAAATAGTGGAGATAATGGGTTGAAAAGAGAAGTGGGTCTCCCACTTGTATTTTTAAAATACAATCTGACTACATTTTCATTTCAGCACATCTACTATAATTTTTTTAGAGGAATCCGCCCAACTATAAAAATCGAGTCACTTTACACCCTAATCCTAGCGGTGCGTCCATGTGCCTTTCGCACGACAGTATGTATGTCAAATCAGATATAAAGGGCCATTTTAAATTTCTAGAATATATTAATTACAAAAAACAAACATTTGAAAATTTAAAAAATTGAAAGAAAACACTTTAGAAATTGTAGAAGAAGTATTTTAAAAATCTCAATATTACCAAAAAAAATTCAAAACTTAAGAACTTACTGGAAAATATTTAGAAAATCTGGAAATGGAAAAAAACATATAAAAATTATGGAAAGTACTCAAAAAGCATTTTTTTAAATCTAAAAAATATATAAAACAATCAAAATTGCAGAAAATACATTTAAAACCTTGAAAGTACTATTTTTTTTTTGAAATCTGGAAAAGTTACTATGAAATTAAAAAAAAGTGTAAAAAGTTTTGAGATTTGAAAAAAAAGTCTGGAAATTAAACCTAAACCAAGGAAATATTTTTAAATTTTTTACCGTAAGTAATATTTTTAAATGTCAACTATACTGAAGAATTCAACAAAAAAAAAAAATCAACCTCAGCAACAAAAATCCTCAACGAAATTAAAATTCATTTGGAAATTTGCTATTTTTTATTTAAAAAATACAGTAAAAATTACATCTATCCCCCTTTAAGGATTTACGGGTTCCCTCATTTAAGAAACATGACAAACTCACCCCCTTAACTATTAACCTGTTACACATAACTTCAAAAATCGAATTCTCGCCTATTTTGAGCACAAATTGATTAAAATACCCCTTAAATCAGATTTTAAATTGCATATACAAATATGATATAGTTTTACGTGTTTTAAGTTGCAATTAACTAAATTTCAACCTCAGCTCGAGTAGAAATAAATATAGAGTAATAACAACAACAAAAAATGCTCAACAAAATTAAAAAATGGGTGGTGATATTCCAACCCTAAAATATTCTCCAAAACACCACAAATAAAAAACCACTTTTTCTACCATCAAACACAAAAAATTTAACTCTTTTAATCTTATTAAAGAGTCTAAAGTGCCCTTTAACATAATAACAAAAATTTTAACCTCTAACTATTCAATACCCAAAAAATTCATACCCCAAACCGTGAAACCCATTTTCACGGCTCAAACCCTCAAAACTCAACCTTCCTTTTCTCAATCCAATCTTGTTTCTGTCATCTACATTGTGTTTAGAAAAGTTTGTGTGGTTGTTTATTGCATGTTTAACAACTTGATAACAACCATCGAAGATAAAAAAATCAAAGACACAAAGGATGCTTAAAGTTTAGATTGCACTCCTACATTTGACTCATTTGAGGTATTAAACACTTACACACATTGTATTTAGTCATTACACACCAAGAAATGTAAGAAAAGAAGCATTAAAAAACTTTGTAAAAAATTAGCTGATATGGGCTCCCACGGTCTCACGTAACCAGAGAAGATGGCAAATCACGATTATTCATGGTCGTGGTGTCCCATTTTGCAGTTTACCTTGGTCATGGATTGAAGAATTTCACAGTTAACCATAGTCGTGGTATCTTATTCTCGATTTACCTTGGCCATTAATACATGCATGTCATGGCTTATCTTTGTCGGGAAATCCTTATTCACGGTTTACCTTTGAGTTCACTTAATACTAAACTCAATTTATTATTATCTAAAATTGCAGTTAGATGACTCAATATTAAACTCAATTAATTTGGGGGAGACTGATAACCTTGTCGTACCAAGTGCTAGTGCGACTTGGATTGACAGATCATCATCGGTACCACACCACTTGAGTGGTTTACAATTTCATAATCCAAGAGTGAGCAATCTACCGTTGAGCAATCTACTGCAGAAGGACATAACACAATCGGTCCTTGCTTGCGGGATGAATTTTCAGACTTGACTATGTCCATGGTAATTTTTCCCAAAAGTCCTAAGATACCTGATGAATATTGCATAATGTGTTATTAATATTAAATATTTTCTTCAACTTAGGATGTATGTGTGTGTTGATGTAAAAAATTAGATTATCTCTAATTATTTAATCACAGATAAAAAATAAATAAGACATGAGATTTTTAAAGTGGTTCAGCCTTGAAAGAATGGCCTACGTCCACTGTTTGTGTTATTGTTGATTGTTTGCAAAATTCTCGATAATGGGTTTACAAAGAAATTCCGAGTCCCCTGCTAATGAGAAGGTTACAATGTATTTATAACCTTGAGGCTGTACATATGAGAGAATATTACATAGCTGTCCAATAGGCGTGTACATCTGTATGACAATAATCAGCATTTAATGCGCATTCAATCCTCTTAATTATTCGGTTATAAATGCTCTGTACGAGGTGAAGCTCGGACAGCCTAAGCTGCTCGAACCGCCTAAGTAGCTTGATACAATAAAGTTCCTCAGAGAACACTTGTTGCTCGGAGCGATTGAGTTGGTCGGGGAAGCTGAGTTCCTCGGAGTCAAGGTGTTGTAAAAAATATTCTCGGGTGCCATGTAGATTGACACGTGTCTCCACATAATTGGTCCATGTCAGCAGGTTAAATTTGGTATCAACCGAAGCCCCCAATGTTTCGTGGTTTGATGTTGAAGAAAAGTATGGAACATTTATGCCACCTAAACTTTATGAATTTTAAACAATCGTTCGCTGTACATAACTCCTTTTCTGAGTACATAGTATCAGGCTTTTTAAAGTGTTTCGAATTTCAATAACCGCTTCGTGTTTCGTGCCTTTTTTCTTCTTTTTAGCCGCTGAATACGCAATCGTCCATCTTGGTAATCATTGCTTTTCTCCATTCTCGAGGTAAAGTATTTAAACACTTCAGAAAACTCGATCGTCTTTTACTTTTTCAAATCTGCATCTTTAGAACTTCTTCACTTCTTCTCTGTCTTGTGCGTTCGTTTCTTCCATTATTCGTTGTCACCTGATTCATCTTTTTCTTGTAAGATCTTCTTCCTTCTCTTTTATTTCTTTTGTTCATCATGGTTTACCTTGTTGAGTCGCTTGATAAATTTCGCTCTGATTTTTATATTCCTTCCTGGGTCATATTGGAAGAGCTTTCTGACTATTTTCGTTTGGCTGAGGGACATTGGTTCCCCAATCTCTTTGTAGCTGAATGTGGCTTTTCTTTTCCTCCAAACCCCTTGTGTTTGGAATTATGTCAATATTTTGACGTGGTACCTGCAAAAATAGCTCCCAATACCTGGAGAATAGTTAATGGAGTCCATAGGTTAAATCAGATTCATGTAACCCGTTTAGGAATTCCAGAAATTATGTTTTTTTATAGATGGGTTGTTAGTGATAGCACTTTTTTATTTAAAAACTAGGTTTTTAAATAGGGCTTTAGTTGTCAATCTCCCCGATGCCAACAGGGATTATTTCGAGTATGGGGTTATTATGAAAAATTGGCAACATGCTCTATTAAATGGAGATGATGTGTATCAAGGTCCTAGATGCCCTCCCTATGGTAATGGGATAGGTTGTTTTTATTTTATTTTATTTTTGAAATTATGTTTTCTTTGTGTTTGATAAAATGCGTCATTGACATTTTAATTTTTGTTTATTTGCAGTTGATAGCAAAAAGAAATCCCCTAAAGAAACTGATGTCAATTTGAGGCATTTGAAACTTATCTGGAGTTTGCATTAAACTGTTGCTGATGAATATATCAGATCAGCCTCGTACTTGTTGCAGTATAAGAGTTACACTTCATCTTTTACTGCTCGTCCAATAATAAGTGACATATAACCAGCACCAGTTTCTGAAGGTTCCTCTCCTGAATCAAATATTCCTCTCAGTGACAGAATGAAGAAAAGAAGAGCTCCCTCAAACTTTGACAAATCAGACTCTGCCAATGTAGAGGCAAAGAGAAATAAGAAGGATGTCCCAGAGGAAGGGACAAGAAAAGTTGATGCACCCCCTCCTGCAGCTGCTAAAAAGGTTGTCGAGAAGTCCCTTGTGGCTCCGAGCAAGAATGTAGCTGTTTCTCCTCGAAGTGAGGTTATAGTCATTTCACCGACCAAGACAACATCCTTGGTCGAGAATGTTCCTGCTCCCACAATGAAATTGAAGAAAAGCTCCTCGGATAAATTGGCTGAATCCATCTCTCAGCCTCTAACTGCTGGAAGTGGTGTTCCCACTTTTGTTGCTCCGAGCTCTGCCACGGGCTCTGTGAAGTCTTAGATTATCCCTGAAATCCAAGGTCTTGAAGACACTATTTCTCGGGATAGGGTTACCACTTTGACAGCTCAACATATTGCCTCAGTAAGTATTACTAATCTAAACTTTCATTTTTCAATGTTCTATTCTTGTACTGACTCAAAGTTATTTTTCTTATCAGCTGGTAACATATTTCAATACTATTTTAAAAAAGGATGAAGCTCTTAAAGCTTCGAGCTCCTCGGGAGGTGTGGAGGAGGCTTTTGTAGGTCTGACTCAATCCTTAAATGATTCTCGTCAGAAATATGAAGAAGATAAGGTTTCTTGGGAGAAGCAACTGAAGCCCGTTGAGCAAGAGAGAGAAATAGATGTGGAGGCCTCTCAGGAGTTGGAGAGGAAAATGAAAGAGTTTAAGAATAAAAATGAAGAGCTTGAAGAAAAGCTCAAGAATACTGGAGAGCTTGAGACCAAGCTTAAAACTGCTGAAGAGGAACTGGGCAAACTCCGTGAAGCTGATTGTCAGAAGGAAGAGGCAGAAAGGAAATTGAAAGCTGCCAAGGAACTTCTATCTGAGAAGATTTCCTCGGAGAAGGTGAAGAGGAAACTGGCTATTAAAAATTCCTTCAGTGCTAGCTGGGACAAAGGTTGGAACAAAGGCCTAGCTGCCATGTCCTTTCAATTGGATTTTGCTAGCTTCAAATTCTTCAGGGACGGATAAATTACTGCTCTGTAGGAGTTAAAGGTCTTAGAGAGTTCTGAGCCGTGTCAACGTCATGTTCACGGTCCTCCTTCTTCCCCCAGCGAAGAAGAAAAGGACGAAGCTGCCTCTGAAGAATCTTCAATGATGGTTGGGGATCAGGTCCCTACTGTTGAACTTCGCTACGAGTTGCCCCAACCAACTATTACTCCTACCGAGCAGCTTCAATCTACCAGTACCTTTGTCGAGCAACTGCCAATATCCTCCGAGCAACCCGCCTCCTCATCTCAGCCTTCTGAGGAAGTCGCAAAACACAAGGAGAAGGTGTAAAGTTGCTTGAGTTTTAATTTTATTATTTCTTTTAAATGTAACCCTGAACCTTATACTTGTCTTTTGATGAATAAAAATTTGAATTTTTGTTGTTTATGTTGACTTTCTTCATCTTGCCTTGCCTTTATCATTTATTAATCCTATTCATGGCTTTCTCTTTGCTAGTTTATGGCTAGGATGGAACTCTTGTCAGCTCACGATACTGAGTTGATGAAAAATGTAATGAATATTTCAAAGCTGTCCATACAGATTTGGATGAATCACAAATTTTTGATATCCTGGGCTCAGATGCCTCTGAACGAGCAGTGGAAGCTTACCACTATCTGAATTGCTTACTCGACCGAGCTGTTGCCAATAACGTGGCTTATTACGAGATGATTGAAGATCTCCAGTGTACCATCGAGGAACTTCAGCAACAATACAAGGAATCCTCTGCCCTTTTGCATCAGGGGTATGAAAAAAAGTATCAGCAGCTAAATGCTGACAAAGGCTATGATAAGTTAGTCGCTGCTTATGATTTTAAGGAGAGGACTTTGAAGATCGAAGTGGAAGAGCATAGGCAGATTGCGAAACTGCTGGAGCAGGAAAACAATAACTTGCGAGGAGAAATATCCCAACTAAAATCTACAGCATCGACCTCGGGAGCCTTGGTCCCTGTCAATGACGAAGGTTTCTCATTTTTGGAGGTTGAAAATGCCAATTTTAAAGACGAGTTGGAAACTTTAAAGAGGTTGGGACCCTCTACATCTGCTCGCGGATGAGCAAGAGCTTCTCGGGGATGAGAAAGGGCTGCTCGGGTAACTATTGAAGAAGCTAGAACACAGGCAGCCTTGGAGAATCAAGCATTCCAATTGATGGCGAAGAATCAAGCATTAACTGAGATGTCCAAGAAGATTCAGACCTTCGATGAGCAACTTGCTGCCCAAAATTCTACCTTGGAGAATAAGACAAATCTGGTAAAGAATCTTCACGAGCAATTAGAGAGGTTGACCTACCAGTTCCACAAGCAGCCCAGAGAATTTTGGATGGTTGGTTATAATGAAACCCTTTCCCACCTTGATGATCGGATCCAGCATTCGAACAACGAGGGGTACAAGCAAGGATGGTTGAATGCATTGGGTGTGCTACAGTTGGAACAGGGTCACTATTTGTGGGACTATTATGATCCTGGGTTGTTCGATTTGCCAGTGCCTCCATTTAAGCTTGACATGAGTTGGATTCCTTCTCGGTCCATTCCTCAGTGCCTGATCTCAAGGTATCTTGGTGACTATAATATTCATTCAAATTTTGAGATATCTCGGCCAGAGCACCTGCTTGCTTGTCCTTCTGTGATGAATATTCGAATGTTGAAAGACATAAACTTCATAAAGTCCCCCTATGCCTTAGATGATCCTCCTGCCGGAATGGAACCTGCTTCAAAGGCAGAGGGAAAGAAACCCATAGAATAGGATTTTATGTAATGACTTTTAATTTTCACCACTTTTGTAATTCTATTTCATTTGAATGAAAAATTGTCATTTCATTTTTCTTCTAAATAATTTATAGAATGCTTTTGCTTGTTGGTTGCTTATTTCATTGCAGTGATTTATCAATCTTTGATTTTTATGTGATAAAATATCCTTTATCTCATGATCCTATTTAATTTAAACAACTGGAGATGATTGTAATTGGCTTAGCGACTAACTAGAGTTTATTAAGATATTTGTTTCCGACCAACCGAAGTTGGTGAACTTTTATTCTCCAACCAACCGTAGTTAGGGGATTTTTATTTGTCAACCATAGTTGGTAGACCCACCAACCGTAGTTGGTGGGATTTTATTTATCGACCAACCGTAGTTGGTAGGGTTTTATTTATCGACCAACCGTAGTTAGTAGACCGACCAACCATAGTTAGTGGGATTTTATATTTGTCGACCAACCGTAGTTGGTGGGATTTTTATTTATCGACCAACCGTAGTTGGTAGACCGACCAACCGTAGTTGGTAGGGTTTTATATTTATCGACCAACCGTAGTTGGTAGGGTTTTATTTATCGACCAATCGTAGTTGGTAGGCCGACCAACCGTAGTTGGTAGGGTTTTATATTTATCGACCAACTGTAGTTAGTAGACTGACCAACCGTAGTTGGTGGGATTTTATTTATCGACCAACCATAGTTAGTAGACTGACCAACCGTAGTTGGTGGGATTTTTATTTTGAACTTGATGCATAGTGTGTAGCACTAATACTCCGAAAAAAATTTCATCAAAATGAAAGAATTGGATAAAAACTTCAACACTTTATTCATACTGAAGAAAACTTCATTTATTCATTTACATAGGAGTCCCTACTACTGATAATACTTGCGTAGATGCTCTGCATTTCATGCATTCTTAAATTCTTCCCTCTCCAAGGTTTCAATCCTGTAAGTTCCTGGGCGAACAACTTCTGTTACTCTGTAGGGTCCATGCCAGTTAGCTTTCAATTTTTTGTGTTTTTGAATCACTTTATTTAGCACATAGTCCCCTTCTTTCAAATCACATTTCTTTACTCTCTTGTTGTAGAACAGAGCTGTTCGTTGCTGGTAAGCAGCATTCCTGATTGCTGCTTCTTCTCTAACTTCCTCGAGCATATCCAAATCTAATCTTCTCATCAAATCGCTGACAGGAGAATTGAAATTCAGAACTCTGTGTGTTGGGAGGCCCAGCTCGGCAAGTATAACAGCTTCACTTCCAAATGCCAGCATGTACGGAGATTCTCCTGTTACTGCTCGTGGTGTAGTACGATAAGCCCACATTACACAATGTAGCTCGTTGATCCAATTTTGCCTTCGCATCATCCAGTATTTTCTTCAAATCGTTCAGCAGCGTTCTGTTCGTCACCTCAGTTTGTCCATTGCTCTGGGGATGGCCTGGTGCTGAGTGGGTTTTCAAAATGTTTGACTAATGATAATATGCAACGACCTCCTCATTATCAAATTGGGTTCCATGATCAGTAATGAATGCATGGGGAAGACCATATCTGCAAATGATATTCTTCCAAATAAATTGATATACCTTCTCATAAGTCATATCAATTAGAGGTTCAGCTTCTACCCATTTAGTAAAATAATCCACAGCGACGACGAGGTATTTGAACCTTCCTTTTATCGTCGGGAGTGGCCCGACCAAGTCTATTCCCCACATGGCAAATGGCCAAGGGGATGTTATGGGTGTTAGCAATGCTTGGGGAGTTCTTCGGATAGAGGAGAAGCGTTGACATTTATCACATTTTTTGGCATAGTCTATACAATCAGCCCTCATTATTGGCCAATAGTATCCTTGCGTCATTACTCTTTGCAAAAGAGTCCGACCTGCTACACGAGCTCCACAGGACCCTTCATGGACTTCTTCAACCAAATCCTTTACCTCGAAGGGATGAACACATCTTTGTAGTCCTGCTATAATTCCTCGTCTATATAAAATGCCATTAGTTAATACATAACGAGCAGCTTTAAACTTCAGTTTCTTGGCTGCGAGCTTATGAGTTGGCAAAACCCCTTCTTCAATATATGCCCTGATGGGATCCATCCAAGATGGTCCTAAATTAAGGGTAATAAAGTTCATCATCAGATCTTCGACGATGCTCCTGCTAGTCAAAATCTCTATTGGAATTGTTCTTCGTAGCTCGGTGTGTGTGACTGAGGCTAACCGAGCTAAAGCATCTGCTCTTGCATTCTCTAATCTTGGTGTTCTAATTAATTGTACAACGTTAAAGCTTGATGAAACTTCCATTTCTTTAGCGTGATACCTGATCATTAATTCTCCTTTGGCTGCATATACTCCCAGCATTTTATTTATGATCAATTGCGAGTCACTGAATACGATAACCTGCTCTCCCCCCATGGTTTTAGCCAAACTAAGTCCTGGAATCATAGCTTCATATTCAGCCTCATTATTAGAAGCCTTGAATTGGAAGCACAAAGTATACTCCACATCGATTTCATCCGGGCTGCTTAAAATAATCCCTACTCCACAACCTGTACTGCAAGATGAACCATCCACATATAGATTCCATATAGGTACCTCGTCCTCAAATTTTTTATCGAACAGAGTTCCTCGGTGGAATATTTGTTGCTTCCTTTTATCCTCCTCTAGTACTTTTTGCTGCTCGTCGACCATCTCCCCCTGATCGTCAACTGACTTAAGTTGATCGGGGTTTAAATTTGATGATCCTGTAACATCCACAGGTTGGTCGGTATTCAGCTTTTGCTCCTCGGAGGTGTGAGGATAAGTGAATTCTGCGATAAAATCTGCTACTGCTTGCCTTTTAAGTGACGACCTTGGCTAATAAATTATATCATATTCACCAAGTTCTACTGCCCAGTACATCAATCTCCCTGATTTTTTTGGTTTATGAAGAGCTTGCCTCAGTGGCATATCGGTATACACTATTATGGTATGAGCTTGGAAGTACGGTCTCATTCTTCTACTGGCTTCGATCAACGCTAGTGCCAACTTTTCTAGTCTTGGATATCTGATATCTGCTCCTCGGAAGGCCTTGCTAGTGTAATAAATTGGTTTTTGCACTCCATCCTCCATTCTTATCAATGCCGAGCTAACTGCATTATCCGAAACTTCCAGATACAAGTATAATCTTTCTCACATCACTGGCCTAAACAATAGTGGGGGTGCTCCCAAGTATTTCTTTAACTCTTGAAAGGCCTTCTCGCATTCATCATTCCATTCAAACGTTTTTCAAAGTGTTTTAAAGAATGAGAGGCATCTATCAGTTGCTCGTGATACAAATCTATTTAGTGCTGCAACTCGCCCTGTGAGACTTTGCACTTCCTTCTTCGTCGTTGGATATTGTAGCCCCAATAGAGTCTTGATCTTTTCTGTATTTGCTTCAACACCTCGTTGGTTGATAATATACCCGAGGAACATACCTTCTCGTACTCCGAATATGCACTTGGTAGGGTTCAACTTCATTTGATATTTATAAAATTGATCAAAGGTTTGACCTAGATTAATTAGATGGTCAGCAACTTTCTTGCTCTTTGTCAGCATATCATCAACATAAACCTCCATATTATGACTGATTTTCTCTGCAAACACCTTGTTCATCAGCCGCTGATATGTTGCACTTGCATTTTTCAAACCAAAAGGCATAATATTATAACAGTAAGTTCCCCTAGGGGTAATAAAAGAGGTACTCTCCCTGTCTTCAGGTTTCATTTTAATCTGGTTGTAACCAGAATAATCATCCATGAAGCTTAACAACTCGTGTCCCGAGGTAGCGTCCACTAATTGATCAATTCGGGGTAAAGGAAAATGATCCTTTGGGCATGCCTTGCTGAGATCGGTGAAGTCTACACACATCCTTCACTTGTTGTTCTTCTTCTTCACCATCACCACATTAGCTAACCAATCTGGATATTTGACATCTTCAATAAAACAAGCTTTTTGGAGCTTATCGACCTCCTCTTGTATAGCTTGGTTCTTCTCGGGGCTGAACACTTTTCTTCGCTGCTTCACAGGTTTGATTTCCCTGTTCACATTATGTTCGTGACACAATAAATTTGGGTCTATTCCTGGCATATCTTAGTGGCTCCATGCGAAAGTTTGTTTTCTGCTTTTTAGGAAGGCTATCAATTCCTGTTTTAATGGGGCGTCCAACGATGAACCGATTTGAGTTGTTCGTTCTGGGTGTTTTTCTTCCAGAATGACATTTTCAGTAGCTTCCACCACCTGACCTTTTACGAGCTGTAACTCGTCTCGAGGATCTAACGTTTCAATTTCTGCACCTTCATCCACTTGATAAGTGGTAGTCTTTCTCGTGGATTCATCCAGTTCTTCTTGCTCGGCCGATGAATAGTAGCATTCCCGAGCTACTTTTTGGTCACCTTTCACAATTCCTACTCCAAAGTTGGGTGGAAATTTTAGGCATTGATGTACAATAGATAGTACTGCTTCGAACTTCTTCAATCCTACCCTTCCCATGATGATATTGTAAGCTGATTGAACATTCTTATCCATCACAAAAAAGCGCACTCTTTATGTTCGACAAGCAGGCCATGTACCAATGAACATATCCAACTTGATCGTCCCAAGTGGAAAAACTTTCTCGCTAGCAAAATTGAGGAGGGGCCGATGATATGGCTCTAACTGGGATAGCTTTAGGTTCAAACTATCAAAACATGGGTAAAACATAATAATTGTCGAGCTACCATTATCCACTAAGACTCGCGAAATCACTACTTCCTTCATCCTCATTAAGGTAAGCTTTTCTTTCTGCAGTAAGGTCTCCACCTCCTGCATCTCCACCAGTAATAACATTGCAATCAAATGACCCAAAGCGGATAGAAAATACCTCACGTTCTGGTTGTCTTGGTCTTTTAAGGAGATCGGGGTCGTCTTTTAGATCATCTTCATGATCTCTTTTCTTATTTTCTTCTGTTCGACGAGGAGATCTAGATCTCTGTCTTGCTCGGTCGTTATTTTTTCCTTCATTTCTACGATCAACATACTTGGCCAGCTTTCCTCGTCTAATGAACGCTTCAATTTCATTCTGAAGAGCTATGCAATTTTTGATCGTGTGACCATAGTCTATATGGAACTCGCAATATTTGGCCTTATTCCTTTTGTCAGGACCTGTCTTCATTTTCTCTGGCCAATTTAACTCTTCGCTGTTCTTGATCTCTTCTAGAACGTGGTTTATATCTACCTTCAAAGGCGTATAGTTTCCAAATTTCTTCAGCTGTTCCAACGCTTGCTTTGCTTTTGACTGCTTGTTACCACCACTATTCTTCTGATCCTTCTTCTCAATCTTCTCGGCCTCAACTTTGGTTTCCTTAGTGTCCATGCTCTTCTTTACAACCATAGCTTCCTCGGCATTCATGATTTTGGCTGTTTTTGCCATTAATTTTGACATGGTACTAGGTGGATCTTTGTATAAAGTATTGTATAATTTATTTGGTAACAATCCACTCATCAGAGTAGTGATTGCTGTCTTTTCCTCGTAGTCAATAACTTCGAGCTTCTCGTTATTGAAACGAGTAATATAATCCCTGGTGCTCTCACCTGCTTTTTGTCTAACGCTTAGCAAGTGTGCTACTCGCTTAACTAGTTTTGCTCCAAAACATAAGTTTCCAATAAAGAGCTCGGCCAGTTGAAAGAAAGTTGCAATCTTCCCCCGAGGAAGATTGTTGTACCATTTTTGAGCAGATCCAGTGAGAGTTCCTGAAAATGCTCTGCATCGCATTTCGTCTGGAACAACATAGATATCAGCAACTGCCTGATATTGTTCTATATGGAGAACAGGATCAGTTTTTCCATCATATTTTGGTGCTACCACTGGGGCTTTGAAATTTGATGGTGTGGGAAAATCCACAATTGCTTGGATAACGGGTGTCCCTTGGACAAAAGTTCTTTGTAGAGGATTTTTAGCCTTAGATATTTCCCCTAGTCTATCTTCCAACCTCTGAATAGAGCCTTTCCATGCGTCATTTGCCTCCTCGGGCCTGTTGGTTCGAGCAACTGATCGTGTTGAATTTGCCTCTTGGGATCTTTCACGACGAGCAGCTGGTCGGGATTGGGCAAAACCTTCCTTTAAATCAGAGAATCGTTGAGAGTTCCTCGACACCATCCTAGGGGGACTTTTATTCCTCCTAGGACCCAAACGATCAAAGGGAGAGACTCTACTCAATCTTTCAAGAGCACTGGTCTTTTGTGGAGATAAAGTGACGTTTTGTTCAGTATCTGTGGATCGTACTGATGAAGTTCGGCCAGGTTGGTAAGAAAAATCATTAGATCTATCAGTGCGATATGAATCGACATGTCTAGATTGAGATTCCTCTGGGAGTAATGTTCGTCTAGTTCGTGAGGAAGGCAATTGGGTATTTCTCTGAATGCTTCATTGTCCTGACTGGGCAGGTGCTCGACCCTGGATAGTTTGCATGAGTTGTCGCATGGTTTCTTGCATGGCGGTCTGGTCCTGAGCTAAATTAGCCATTATTCCAGCCAAATCTTGGACACTTGGAGGAGTGGATGGATTTGGGGGGTTTCCAGCGTTTCGATTACTGGATTCAGGATTATCAGCCATTAGAGATGAATTATTTTGGTGAAAAATGATAGTTTCAGTCGCTTCCCACAGACGACGTCAATCTGTTGATGTAAAAAATTAGATTATCTCTAATTATTTAATCACAGATAAAAAATAAATAAGACAGGAGATTTTTAAAGTGGTTTAGCCTTGAAAGAATGACCTACGTCCACTGTTTGTGTTATTGCTGATTATTTGCAGAATTCTCGATAATGGGTTTACCAAGAAATTCTGAGTCCCCTGCTAATGAGGAGGTTAAAATGTATTTATCGCCTTGAGGCTATACATATGAGAGAATATTACATAGCTGTCCAATAGGCGTGTACATATGTATGACAATAATCAGCATTTAATGCGCATTCAATCCTCCTAATTATTCGGTTATAAATGCTCTGTACGAGGTGCAGCTCGGACAGCCTAAGCATCTCGGTATAATAAAGTTCCTTGGAGAACACTTGTTGCTCGGAGCGACTGAGTTGGTCGGGAAAGCTGAGTTCCTCCGAGTCAAGGTGTCGTAAAAAATATTCTCGGGTGCCATGTAGATTGACACGTGTCTCCACATAATTGGTCCACGTCAGCAGGTTAAATTTGGTATCAACAGTGTGGATATGGGAACTTCTTAGAGTGTCATTTTTCAAGATCATACCTACGAATTTTTTACCTAAGAGGTTGGTTTTTTCTTAGTCATTTTTAAGTCTAAGAGTTTAGTCATATACACCATAATGGAGAATTATTTATTTTCAATCTTCACAGGTATTCGTGAGTAAAAGTAAAATGGTAGAATGGTGCCAGATGATTGGTTTAAAAATGAAAGCTATCGTGATTATACTCAAATCCGAGAAGGAGAAATCAGGAAGAAAGCCACGTATAATTCTTGGATGTGAAAGAAGCTCATTGCACAGGCGGGATAAGGAGGAGGAAACAAAAAAAGAAGAGAAAATGTAATGTTGGCACCCGCAAGTGTGATTGTCCATTTAGACTTAAGGGTGTCCTGATGGAAGACTGTAAGTGGGGTGTAAAAGTTTTGTGCGGTCTACATAATCACGAGGTGTCCAATTCGTTAGTTGTCCATCTATATGCCAGACGGTTAAACGATGAGGAATGAAATATGACAAAGGAGTTAGTTTCTAATAATATTCCTTTGAAGAAGGTGCTTCACACATTAAAGCAAATGAATCCTCATAATTGTTCCTCGGTAAGAACCATGTACAATGCAAAATACAAGATGAGAGTGGGGGAGCATGCCGGGCAGAACGTAATGCAACAATTCATGCATTTGCTTTCTGAAAAACATTACGTACATTGGCATCAGTGTCATGAGAAAAATGATGCCGTTGAAGACATATTTTTTGCACATCCGTGTTACTTGACAAGTGCTTTCCTTTTTGTTCTGGTGATTGATTTCACTTACAAATAAATAGATACAACATGCCTTTGTTTGAGATGATTGGGGTTACCTCTACAGGTCAATCATTCTTTATTGCATTTTTATTTTTAAAGAGAGAGAAGGAGGACAATTTTCAATAGGCGTTGAAGAACTCGAGATATCTCTATGAACCAAAAGCTTTTCCCGGGGTCATCGTGGCCGATAGACAAATGTCATGCATGAATGTCGTGTGACAAGTCTTTTCGAGCGCGAAGCTTCTATTATGTTTATTCCATGTGTAGAAGAGTATTGAAGTGGCTTGTTTGAAAGTTGGATTAAAAGACCCGGATAAAAAGTCCTTTATGTCTGAATGGCTTCGTGTGACCGACTATTAAACTCATGCGGAATATGAGAGAGCGTGATCTTTCTTTCTTTCAACTTGGAAGCAACAATGTCCTCGTATGATTTCGTACATAGAAAATACTTAGTTGTCGTACTGTTTTATGTATGCCCATCCATAGATGAATAAGATTCAACATTGCGGGAACCGCACCACTAATAGGTCCGAGGGCACCCATGCACAGTTGAAAAAGTATTTGCTTAGCTCTAAGGGGAAATTTTCCACGGTGTGGAAAGGGATGGATGCACTACTTGAATTTCAAAAGACTCAAATTAGATTGGAGTTCAAAAAGTATTTGCAATTAAAAAAGGACATGCATAATGAACCATTGCTACGAGAGATATGTGGACGAGCCTCCCACTTTGCTCTTGATTTGATTCTAGGGGAGATAGATTGTACGAGGACGGTTTTATCAGGATTTGCGGGTAACACTCAATTAACGGGTATTGCACATGGGCACAAAATTCGTACAATCTATGGCCTTCTGTGCACTTGTGAATTGTCCATATAGGAGAGGACGGGTGATGCCATTCCAACATGGGCGTTAGACGGTCATTAGAAGAAGCTTGCTATAGTCCACGATGTCCCAATGTATCATGATCTTGATTATACACCAGAGATGATTTTACTAAATAAGAGGTGAAATGAAGCAGGGGAAGACAAATGGCAAATGATCCAAGCAAAACTAATAGAGATTGCTCAACCATCTTGCACACCGTTGATGGAGCCCACTTCACTTAAGGCTAAGGGGAAACCCAAGGTCTTAAAGAAAAATACATCTATTAAGAAAATCCCATGTGCGTGGGAAAAGGATCCTCCAAATATGAGTGAACTTTGTGGCAAAAAGTTAGATGCGAGGCCACCTTATACAGCTAAGAAATTGAATTTATGATCCACCTACAATAAGCTATATATGAAGCACGTACCGGTCTTCTTCTAATATTTTATGGAAGTAATATATAAAGTTAGGTCGGATAGTAATTGTGGGCTCACCGCCTTTACCCCGGGGATGAGTATTGGGAAATCTCTTAGTCTCATGCTATACGTAGTCAAATATTAACTGAGCTACATCGGGATAAGGAATTCTATGATTCTATCATGACATCATATACTATCGATGAGTACGAAAGTAGATTTAACATTTTCAAGCATTCCGTCACAATGAGTCATTGGTTTATAATGCCAGAGTTTGGATATCTTGCGGCGAATGCGATAAAAGTAATGGTAGTCTTGATATCCATGCTCCATTGCCTAGATTTTGTGCCGTTTGATGAGGGTCCAAAACCCCTTCAAGAGGATAACAATATTGTTTTCTTATTAAACATATCTAATTGTCATTGGGTGACCATGAAGTGCACCCAGTTTTCTCCTATACCCCCCATCGCATCAAACTGGAAGTCAAAGGCATCGCTCGATGCACTACACTGGGAAGATCTATTCAAACAACGTCTCAATATATCTAGGGATTGTGTCCGAAAGATGTAGCAATAAGGGATGAGCCGATTTTTATTGAATTTGATGATGAAGTTGATTTGACTAAATCTTGAGCGACGTGGTGGGCAATTGTAATTTTTTGTAACATTATATGTAAAGAAATTTTAAAATTATATGTAAAGCAATTGGAATCTTTGGCTATTTTACTTTTGTGAATAATTATTATAAACAATCATGTTGGATATGAAATGTTGAAAAGTTAAATGTCTCTTTTTATTTACATATTAGATATGAATGTTGAGTAATCATGTTTGCTTTGAATATTGGATATGAATGTTGGATACACTATATATAACATCTTTAATTATGTTGGATATAAATGTTGGATACATTATATATAACACCTTTAAGGATAGACTATATGCAACACTTATGATTATATTTGATCATTAAATTAGGGTATACTACATTTAAACCAAGTACAATCTCACTTGGTCGTGTGAGGAAAACAACGATCATCCTTAATCGTGGTAGACATCCCACGGTCCTAATTGGTCATGGAAATTATGCAGTGACTTTGTATAATTTTCAAAGGCATCCTTACGCTCTTCTCTGGCCGTGATTGAACCACCGTGGTCATACCTAGCCGTGACATAATCACCACAGTCTTCTCTGACCGTGTAAATCATCCAATGTGTTTTGATAGTTTTCTAAGGGTTACCTATGGTTATCTATGGCCGTCTAAGGCACACCAGGGTTATCCTTAACCGTGGTATACATCCCACGGTCCTAATTGGTTGTGGATATCATCCAATGACTTTGGATAATTTTCAAAGGCATTCCTACGATTTTCTGGCCATGATTGAATTCCCACGGTCATACCTGGTCGTGACATAATCACCACGGTCTTCTCTGGCCATGTAAATCATCCAGTGGGTTTGGATAATTTTCTAAGGGTTTACTATGGTTGTCTATGGCGGGGTGAGACACACTGCGATCATGTGTGGCTGTGGTAGACTTTCCACAATCCTAATTAGTCGTGGCAATCATGCAGTGACTAGGAATGAAAATTTAACCCGACCCATAGGAGCCCTGCCCCTAATGGGGCGGGTTTTAAAATCCGATTAATGAATAAGGAGAGGGTGTGGGTTTTGAAAAAAAATCCGTTTATTAAATGGGCCGGGTTAGGAGTCAAGTTAAATAATACCGCCTCGCCCTGTTTAACTTATGCCTACATAATTACCCTTTCTATGTATGTTAATTACAATTAAACCACACACACACACACACACACACACACTAAAAACCCCTTTTATATGTATGTTAATTTTGCAAAAGATCTATGTGAAAATATGGATTGAAAATTGGGGGATTGTCTCACATATTAAAATACGAACCATTGTAGACCTCTAAGACTATAATGTAATAACGTTATTTGTAACATTTAAAAAATTAAGCTAACCCGTAGGAGTTAATTTAAATAAAAACCACCACGCTATACCCCGTTTATTAAATGGGGCGGGTTAGGATTTTGAAAAACTCGCCCCAAATCTTCCCTGTTGCCATCCCTAGCAGTGACTTTGTATAATTTTCAAAGGCATTACTAGAGTTTTTTATGGTCGTGACTGAATCCCCATGGTCATACCTGGCCATGACATAATCACTACGGTCTTCTATGACTGTGTAAATCATCCAGTGGGTTTGGATCATTTCTAAGGATTTCCTACGGTTGTTTATGGCCGTGTGAGGCAAACCACGGTCACGTGTAGCCGTGGTAAACTACTTACGGTGTAAGTTGGTCGTGGAAATTATGTAGTGACTTTGTATAATTTTTAAAGGCATTCCTACGATTTTCTCTGGTCGTGATTGAATTCCCACGGTCATACCTGGCCATGACATTATCACTACAATCTTCTCTGACCGTGTAAATCATCCAGTGGGTTTAGATAATTTTCTAAGAGTTTCATAGGGTTGTCTATGGCCATGTAAGACAAACCACGGTCATGTGTGACCGTGGTAAACTACTTACGGTGTAAGTTGGTCGTGGCAATCATGCAGTGAAATTAATATAATTGCCAAGGGTTTTAGTTTGTCATTAAACAAACGTAGGATGAATATTTAGTAATAAAATAATAATTGTTTACTACAACAATTATTTGGTCATGAAACAAACGTCGGATAAATATTTGGTCATTAAACAAATGTAGGACAACTTGTTTACTAATTAACAAAGTTATGATAAGTGTTTATTGCAATAACCAACCAACCACAAATTGTTTACTACAACAAACCAAGAATTATTTATTACAAAAATCAACCAAACACCCAACCACAAATTGTTTATCCATTAAAAATACAAGTAAGCAACATGGGATTTTCTATTTCTTCCTTGGTTATCTCTTTTTTCCTGGGATTTTCCTTGAAGTGGTAGGGGTACATTGCATGTGAGGGTCGAACCGACGTTTCGTTCGTCGCATTAAGTTCGGTTCGTCGCTCTCCTTTCGCTTTCCTTTTCTATCACAAGTGCCCTTGATAATCTTAGGCGGAGGGATCGTCACTTGGATATTTAAGCTCCATTTCCAAAAGATGAAAGGCTACGTCGACACCTGATTCCGGTCCATATTGCCACAACACATGCAATTAATACTACGAATACGCAACGTCCACATTTAGGTTTCCCTTTCTATGAATAGGATTGCAGACCAAGGGATGGGATCGCTCATTGTACCACGCCAAGTAGCCTTCAACACACTCCCAAGGGTAGTTGCGTATGGGTGTAGATTTTCTGGTAGCATTGAGGGAATGGTCAACCCAGTTCTCCTGGCACCATTTCTCATTGTCATACGCCACCTTGTACTTAGGTTGTGTCCTACCCCTCTCTTCTTCAATCGGGTGCATGGGAAGGCATGGAATAGTTTGGACCCAGCCAGCTTGACGAAGCACTCTCTCAGGATAGTATGGTTCGATAACGTCATAGCATATGAGAATACTGGTGTACCACGATATCTCCTAGAATGGACAGACCTCAACATTTTATTTGTATCGATCCCATATTACCTACATTTTGAATCATCATGTAAGTAAACAGTAAACTTAACTAAAACATGATTATAAATAGTAAACTAAACCAAAACATATCGAGTAAGTAAAAATTAGTAGTAATACTAACATCTTGAACTTTTAAATCATCCAACGTCTCCCTCATAGTAAGAAATTTCTCTTTCGAATCACCGAAAACCATTTGCGCCTTCCACCTACAAATTCGGGGTTCGGTGGTTGTATAATCAGATTTACAAACACTACTCTTTAGATCGAAGTGATCGTGTATCCATGCCTATATATCCATTAAATTTTTCAATGAAGCTAGTTAGAAAAGGAATATGATAATTTAAAATATATTAGGATAAAGAATATATATACACATTACCACTAGAAGAGGTACATATCCAGCAACTTCCCGTACGTCTACCCTGGATGCGATCCCTAATTGGCGGTATAGGTGAGATAAGAGGTCACCTACCATGTTCTTGTCCTTGACTTCCCCTCACAATCTTCAAAGATTGAATGTAATGTATCGAGACTCGGGTCCTCGACTTGTCTGGAAAAGAAGGCAGCCTATCATGAATAGAAGATAGGCACGGGCACATTGATCGATGTGTTTAGCCATTCTCACCCATAGCCTTCACCCTATCCTTCCACAATTTCATCAACCAATTAAAACGGACCGCAGGAAAAGACTTGCACTCCTACTCAACCTCTTTCACCGTTCACCTGATCAACATAGCAAACTTCCTGATTGATGTAACTCGTTCTTCAGTCGTCTTCGGGATCACCCCATACACACTATGCCCCTCAATTGCTATCCCCAACAAATGAAAAAAATCATTCAATGTAACGGTCATTTAACCAAATGGCATATGAAATGTATGGGTTGCCGTCATTCAATGAATGCACATACAAGGATATGATCAATAAACAGAAAAAAGTTTTTTTTATCAAAGTCCGTAATCCTAAGTCCTTTACCACATTCACCACCCTCTCATCCTCTTCATCTATATTCCACTCAACAAATTTTTTATAATCGTATGCACACTTCATCATACCTCGTTCTTCATCATGGTTCCAAATACCGTATGACACATGGTTAGAAAAATGCTTTAACAACTCAGGGATGTTAGGAGAGGACCCCTCTAACGGTTGTGCATCGAATCTTCTTGGTTTCGTTCTTATTTTTTTCTTTTCAACCGGGGTCGAAGAAGATGCCCCTCTGAGTAGGTCGTCATCATCACACGATAATGATGTAGATGAACTGCTTGACGTGCTAGAGCTACAACTCCCTAGCACGTTCATCAACATCCCCCTCACCACCCACCCCCAAAACAATAACCGCCTCGCCAACATCCCCCTCACAAACCACATCCTCACCCACTGCACCCTCACGAACCACATCCTCACCCACCTCACCCGCACCAACCACCGCCTCCTCACTTACCATATCCTCACCAACCACATCCTCACCAACCACCTCATCACCATCCACATCCTCACCATCCACCTTATCACGTACCATCTACCACCTCATCCAATCTATCTTTACCTAAAATTCTATCTTGTTTTCATTTCCTTTTCGACGCAGTCATGGGTTGTCTAACCTCTCTCCCCATTTATGATCTGCAATACTTGTTAAAATGGATAGAGAAATGAATAAATTTGGGAACATGACTTTAACGGGGTTTATAAAATGGATAGAGAAATTAATAGATTTGAAAAATAATACCCACGGCCCTTCATAATCGTGGAATGTGGAAAACCACAGTCTTAGTAGGCCGTTGGTTTTGCAAAATGGACGGCCTACTGTAGCCATGAAATTAGAATACACGGCCTAAGTAGGCCGCGCGAAGTCACCTTCTTCGTTGATGGGAGACTGTAAGATTCAACAATTTTTTTTTTATCTTTGAGGTTCAGTTTCAACGAATTAGGCTTTTATGTAGGTGTAGATTACATTTTTAATTGAAATTAGGGTTTTACTAACCTTTTCTTATTACTAATGGGGGTTAAAATAGGTTTGAAAGCAGGTAAATATTAGGCATGAACTTGAATTCACAAGTAGAGAGTTTTGGAGTACACACCAGGTTATGTTTGGATGGTTTGAATGAGGATTTAGTTTGAGTATGTAGAGATGCAAAAGGTAGTAAAGATAAAGAGTAGAGAGAGAGAGACAAAGGAGGGATAAAGTGGGTGGATTTTTAATTTCAGTTTATATAATGGGGTTTCAAATTGTGATGTTGGGTTTTTTTGGTGTTAGTGAGAAATAGGGTGTATTTTTGTGGTGTTTTGGAGTTTATTTTGAGGTAGGAATATCTCCACCTTTAAAGGCCCTTCATCATCTTAGCCCAGAGCGGGGACGAAGTTGCAACTAGGAATTTGAAAATAAAATGAAATTTTAGAGTTTTGTTTAAGTTTCAAAAATTATAAAACTTTAAGGTTCACATATACAAATATGATATAATTTTTAGTGTTTTAAGTTTTGAGGCTCTCAAAAAATATAATAGAACTTTACACACATATCCCAACAAAACCATTTAATTTCTCATTTCCAAATGAGCTTTTCTATTTGCATAGATAAATTTTGTACCGAGGCTATACAGAGTTAGGTAGCCACCTAGATTCCTGCTTCTTCTTTGTTGGAATGCGAGGCCCCCGATTTTAATAAATTTGTAATTTCCTTACCCAAATTAATTTAGATTTAAATCTCGATGCGGAAGCGTAAACGTTGAAAGTGATGGTTCAACAAAACAAATTAAATACCAAATTTTAATTAACATAAACCAAGTGAGAATTAATGAAACCAACTAAACTATTAATTTTCACTTAAGCCGATTGAATCCAATCCAAGCCCTAGAATTTGCCTAAGTCATATTTTTCATTAAAACAAAGTTAGGTCAAACCAATTTTTGCAAGTGACTTGAATAAACCAATTTTACCCCATATTTAATTAAAGTCCAAATTAAATTGAGTGTGATATTTAAACCAAATTTTATCTTGTTTTTATTCTAAGCATGCGTTCTAAATTATTGTGCAAGATAAAATAAACCAATCACACTACGCCGCGATGTACGAGGAAAAACCCAAGACGGGAAAAAAACCTCGGACGGCCCTAGCCACAAGTCCACTAGATATGGATTTTACAAATACAAGACAAAAGACTTACTTCCTCAACTCGAACCCTCTCAAGCCTTGATGCTCCTTCTTGTAGACACCTCTTCCTAGCGGACAACCACTGAGCTCCACCGCGATCTCGGAATCCACCGATCGGACTTTATATGGTCACCGTCACCCGTACACGAAGCCTCTCTCTGTGTGGGTAAAACAACATAGAAACACTCCTTCTTTCTTTGTGGGTGGTGGAAGCAAAACCCAAAACTTATCTTCTTCAATTCGGTAGAGAAAACCGGTGCCAAAACTCCAAGCAATTTGATATGTATGTAAGAACTTGGACTAAACACAATTGAGTGTAAACTAGAGTGTGAAGGATTTTCTCTTAAAATAACACTCAAAACATGAACATTTTCCTAAACCATTTTTGCTCTCAAACACTCTCTAAGAGATGGAAATATTTTGGAAAAGTTAAGATGGAAAATGTGTTTCCTGTCCTTCATAAAGTCTGAAAAAATCAGTTAAGAAACAAGTGGGAAAATGGGTAAAAAACTGCCAAAAACTGCCTAAAAACTGTTCCCGCCTAGCAGTTCGTTCGAACGCCATTTCGTTCGAATGAACTCTCGTTCGAACGAGACTTCTAACGACGCACCAGTATGGACTTCGTTAGAATCTCGTTGGAAACCTCGTTAGAACGAACTTTCTCGTTCGAACGACATTTCGAACGACAGACCAGTTTAGAGTCATTGGCAAACTCGTTCGAACGAAAAACTCGTTCGAACGACTTCCAGAATTTTTATAAAATTCGATTTTGGCCCAGAAACTTTATATACTTTAATTTAAAGTTCTAATTAAATTTTTCTGAAAGTAACTTGACTCAACCCAAGGATCAAAAGCTTTGCCATTTAAAGATGCCGCTTTAGAAGAATACCTGCACACTTAAGCAAACTCATCAAATGCATAGGGAATATCAAAATATTAAATGCAATTAATTCTCCCGTTTATCAAACACATGACATACTTAGAAGGACATACTTAGAAAGACGTCTCCCCCAAACTAAGATACGATAATAATAGAATTAGATACCATTTCTCCCCCTATCATTTCTCCCCCTTTTTGTTCAGGAATAGGCAAAGGATAAAGAACTAATAAACACGTTGAAGCTTAAAGTGTTAAGACATTAAAGCACATGAGCACCAAAAGCATAACTAATCCAAGATAGATACCAATAATGAAATATAAGCATGAATGGACTAGAAATCAAGGCAAAGACAAACAAATATCATATATATATATATATATATACTAGAAATATTCCAATAGAGTACTTGCATATATATAGAGATATAAACACACACATGACACACACAAAATAAAATAGGAGTCTTTCACACTCGTATGGCAAAAATGTGTCATATGGAAACGGAAGTGTAGGGTTGTGAACTAGCAACAATTAAATTGAGACCCAAACACTTAAGAAACGTTCACGAAGTTCTCATTTGATTGCAAACTTCATCACATTTAAATATAACCTCATGTGACAATATAGATTGAACTCAATGAACAAACATACACAATGCATACAAGCCTAGCATATTGATGATTCTACAAACCAATAGAGTCATGACATGAAATACGCAACTAGGATAAACGGACATTGTGCAAACCGTTGATATACCATCCAATCTCCCTCAATATGCATTTATATTAAATTTGAATGAGTATATCAATCAAACATAGGCCTTGGCAATGTATTTTCTTTTTAATGCCATATTTTCTGTTTTTAGGCCTTTGGACCACGTATTTCTTTTAGGTCCATTCAAAACGGTGGCTTACAATCGCAAAGGATCACTTAGTCCTTTCGGAGCCCTTCCCCGTGCACATTTATAGTTATCATGTTTTCATTTTTCACACAAATCTCACATGCAACGGATTTTGACATGCACTAGTCCTCCTAAGTCACAAATATGTAGATGACAAGATTGGTAGGGGAACACCGCACATAGCTCAAATATACATATGAAGTTAAAATTTCAAAAGAGCTCGTGCATATGTAAATAGAGGCATATAAAAATAGAATCCATTTAATCAATACAAAATCCAACTACTCCACAAAACTATGGTAAAGAACATAGTAAGGATTGATAATCTAAACCAAAAGTTCTAGCCACGTGGGAGCGTAAAAGATGGAATTCAAACACAAGTATATGCCACATAAAGTGTATCAAACTAAGGACAACACAAAATAAAATCTTTTTGAGTTTTTAACATTTTTAACCAAAAGTAAAAACTATATACTCAAAAGACAAACAAAAATCATTTGAATCTTTCATTAAGCTCAAATTATCAAGAGATAAACTCCAAATGATAAACAAAAATCTTTTTGTATTTTTTCATTTAAAGCAAACAAATGAAGGAAATATAATACAAAAGATAAACAAAAAATCATAATTCTAGCATGTGATAACCATGGAGCATAGACTAGAAAATGATTAAACAAGCATACATTTAACATGTGAATATAGCATGAAGTACAAACGCTAAAGTATGCAAACACTAACACATTCATCCTTTAGATTTAGCAAGGGAGGAAGCATGTGAAAGTAAATGAGAATCAAAAACCCTATTTTGCAAGGCAACCAAGTCGGATTTCCTAACCCAAATTAATGAAGAATGACTATCTTGGGGAGTAGGAACTTTAACTACCGTGGTTAGTTTACTATGGGATTTTCTAGGAATTCGTTTAAGATCAAAACAAAATTTCCTAAGATGACCTTTTCGACCACAATGAGTACAAGTAAAAACATGTCGAGAAGATTTATCTAAGGAGTGATCTCTAAATGCATTCCTAGTAGATTCTCTTAAAATGTTGGTTTTGGCTTTAGGGTTAAATTCATTACAAGTATTGAAGCCTAAACCAAAAGTGTCATTTTTAATTTGGACTGTTCCTAATATTTTATCTAGTTTTTCGGAACGACACTCCAAATCAAATTTGACATTACTAGAATCTTTTAATTTATTTTCCAACTCTAAAATGTTAGATTCTAGTAAAACATTTCGCTCTTCAAAAGCAAGAAGCTCCTTTTTCAAGGATTCCATTAAACCCCTAAGGCTATCTCTTTCGCCTTCTACATATTTAAGCTTCTCTTGAAGAGTTCTCTCACGTGTCCTAAGGTCTTCTATTAAAACATTTTCATCAACGACCTTGACACTCTCTCTTAAACTCGCTTCTAACTTCAAATTAACTCTTTTTAATTTAATAGATTCTTTATATAATTCATGAAAAGCATTTTGAAGTTCACTCTCATTAACCTCTTCTTCATTTTCAATATCTCTTTCTTCTCCACTCTCACTATCATAAAAAACAAGGGAGTCATGAACAATGACCTTGGAAGTGGCATGTGCTATCGTTTCATCAATCGATGAGTTCTCACTATCACTCACATGACTAGCCATAAAAGCCACAAAGTTTTTCTTAATGGGGGAATCGGACTTCTCTTCCGTATCACTATCACTAAGGGACGCATTATATGAAATGGGTCGCTTACCCTCTTTCTTTAGTTTAGTGGGGCACTCAAAAGCCCTATGGCCATAACCTTCACAACCAAAACATTTATTGGACTCGTCCCTATCTAAATTTTCATTACTAGGTTTAGGGGTCTTTTCGGTTTTAGGAATCTTCTCGGCTTTAGAAATCTTCTCACTTTTGTCATGCTTAGAAGATTCAAATTTCTTAAAGTCATTTTTAAATTTATCTTTGTTAATTTTAAGAAATTTTCTAAATTTACGAGCAAATAAAGCCATGTCTTCCGAGTCACTATCACTATCGCTCTCTACTACTTGTTTGACCTATTTTCGGGCTTTTAAAGCAATGCCCTTTTCGATTTTCTTTTCAGTTTTAGAGGGAAACATATCCAGTTCATAGGTTTGTAAATCACCTACAAGCTCTTCTAATTTCGTAGAGGCTAAAGTGGGTAAAGAATTTAAAACGGTCAACTTTGGAATAAATCTATCGGGTAGGGACCTTAAAATTTTCTTTACAACACGGTCGTCAGGTATTTTCTCTCCCAAGTTAAAAGATGAATTAACAATATCAGAAAGTCTAGCATAAAATTCATCAAGAGTCTCTTTTTCATTCATTTGGATAGTTTCAAATTGAGTGGTGAGGTTTTGGAGTTTTGAAGCTTTAACGACACTCGTTCCTTTATGAGTTAATTGTAAAATATCCCAAGCTTCTTTAGCGGTCTCACACGTCATAATGCGTCGGAATTCATCCGGTGTGACAACGCTAAACATGGCATTTAAACCACGGGAATTGAAATTTGCAAGCTTAAACTCATTTTCAGTCCATCTATCGACGGGTTTGGGAACACGTTCATTTTCAACTAAATGAGTTGGTGGGGACCACCCGTTTACAACAGACATCCAAACACGTTCATCGATAGATTTAAGTGCCGATTTCATTTGCGCTTTCCAATACGCGTAGTTTGAACCATCGAAAATAGGAAATTTTAAAAAAGGAGAAAATTCCATTTTAGCCAAAAATTTAAAGGATCTTAACAAAATAATTTATCATTTTTGGCTCTGATACCACTTGTTGGAATGCGAGGCCCACGATTTTAATAAATTTGTAATTTCCTTACCCAAATTAATTTAGATTTAAATCTCGATGCGGAAGCGTAAACGTTGAAAGTGATGGTTCAACAAAACAAATTAAATACCAAATTTTAATTAACATAAACCAAGTGAGAATTAATGAAACCAACTAAACTATTAATTTTCACTTAAGCCGATTGAATCCAATCTAAGCCCTAGAATTTGCCTAAGTCATATTTTTCATTTAAACAAAATTAGGTCAAACCAATTTTTGCAAGAGACTTGAATAAACCAATTTTACCCCATATTTAATTAAAGTCCAAATTAAATTGAGTGTGATATTTAAACCAAATTTTATCTTGTTTTTATTCTAAGCATGCGTTCTAAATTATTGTGCAAGATAAAATAAACCAATCACACTACGCCGCGATGTACGAGGAAAAACCCAAGACGGGAAAAAAACCTCGGACGGCCCTAGCCACAAGTCCACTAGATATGGATTTTACAAATACAAGACAAAATACTTACTCCCTCAACTCGAACCCTCTCAAGCCTTGATGCTCCTTCTTGTAGACACCTCTTCCTAGCGGACAACCACGGAGCTCCACCGCGATCTCGGAATCCACCGATCGGACTTTATATGGTCACCGTCACCCGTACACGAAGCCTTTCTCCGTGTGGGTAAAACAACATAGAAACATTCCTTCTTTCTTTGCGGGTGGTGGAAGCAAAACCCAAAACTTCTCTTCTTCAATTCGGTAGAGAAAATCGGTGCCAAAACTCCAAGCAATTTGATATGTATGTACGAACTTGGACTAAACACAATTTGGTGTAAACTAGAGTGTGAAGGATTTTCTCTTAAAATAACACTCAAAACATGAACATTTTCCAAACCATTTTTGCTCTCAAACACTCTCTAAGAGATGGAAATATTTTGGAAAAGTTAAGATGGAAAATGTGTTTCCCGTCCTTCATAAAGTCTGAAAAAATCAGTTAAGAAACAAGTGGGAAAATGGGTAAAAAACTGCCAAAAACTGCCTAAAAACTGTTCCCGCCTAGCAGTTCGTTCGAACGACATTTCGTTCGAACGATCTCTCGTTCGAACGAGACTTCTAACGACGCACCAGTATGGACTTCGTTAGAATCTCGTTGGAAACCTCGTTAGAACGAACTTTCTCGTTCGAACGACATTTCGAACGACAGACCAGTTTAGAGTCGTTGGCAAACTCGTTCGAACGAAACCTGGTTCGAACGAAAAACTCGTTCGAACGACATTTCGAACGACTTCCAGAATTTTTATAAAATTCGATTTTGGCCCAGAAACTTTATATACTTTAATTTAAAGTTCTAATTAAATTTTTCTGAAAGTAAAACACAGTTTTTATTAAACCTAACACCCAATAAACTTTGTTCCAAGCTCCTATATATATATATAATTGCATTCATACCTTGGGAGCATGGAACTATAGTTGATGACGCAGAAACGAAGCACGCAAACCGACATATTTGATGAAGCTTTATATTCTTTGCCGCTACATCTTCAACAAACACTTCATAGGCTTGAGAATATTACAATAAAACACTATCCTATGAATAAATATTTTTGTCTGGAATTGAGCCAACACAATACATGGACTCAATTGGAAATTTGTGTCCTTTCATTCTTCTTCTTCTTCTTCTTCTTCTTCTTCTTCTTCTTTATTTTTTCTTTTTTTTAAGGTTTTTATTCTTTTGTTTTTAACGATGGATATAAAAACAATTTTTTATATAAAAAAAAAACTGTTTTCCTCTTAATATAAAAACAGTCTTTTTTTTATTGAAAGTAAACAATTTTTTATTAAAATTTAAAATATACTTTTTTTAAACCAAAAAAACAATTTTTTTTAGTTTTAAACCAAAAAAAAAGTAAAAGTTTGAAAATTTTGGTTTTTTTAAATAAAGTAAAACCAAAAAAAAATTGTTTTTTAAATAAAGTATGAAAATTTTGTTTTTTTAAAATAAAGTGCCATTTAAACCAAAAAAAAGAAGCAAAACTTGATTATTTTTTAAATAAAAACAAAAAATTTGCATTTTCAATAAAAAACTATTTTTTTTAAGAAAAAATGTTTTTAATCAAACTATAAAAAGTCATTTTTTAAACACTGGCGTGGACCCACATCATTTAAACTATTTTTTTAAAAGACTTTATTATAAATACAAATTTTCAATAAAAGTCATTTTTTTTAAAATAGTGTAATGATTTTTTTAAACATTTATAAAAAGTTAAAAACATAAAAAAATTACATTTTCTTATTAAAAATAGGAAAAACTATTTTTTAAAACTGGCGCGACCCCACACCATTATCGCGATTGGTTAGTGCCGCTGGCGCGGACCCACATCATCATCGCGATTGGTTAGTGCCGCTGGCACGGGCCCACATAATCATCGCGTTTGATTAACATCACCATCGCGATTGATTAGTGTCGGCGACGCGGACTCACACCATCATCGCGATTGGTTAGTGCCAGTGGCACGGACCCACGTCATTTAATAAAATAGTTTTTATTGAAAATACAAATTTTGAATAAAAGTCATTTTAAATAAATAGTTAAATGTTTTTTTTTGTTTTTTAAAACAGTTATAGAAAGTAAAAAACATTTTCTTTTAAGTTAAAAAAAAAAGCTTTTATTAAAAATACATTTTTTTTGTTTTTACTAAAAAAATTCAGGTAAACAAATCTCAGTAAAAATATGCATTAACTCTCTCTTTATTTTTTTCTAGTCATATGTACAAATCTCGATTAAAGTATCTCGGTGCAAATAGATTATTTCTTTCCAAAGACCTTTTCCGCATTCCCTAAACCAAAATATAAAGAAAACAAACATTACTTGGAGCCTTGGACCACTGCTTTGCTGCCCACCATTAGGACGATCTCTCTCTCTCACTTTTGTTAGTCTTGTCATAACTCATTAAGATAAATGCTTGGATCTTGGACCACTACTTTGTTTACCTTTCAAATTTTGTTTTTGTTTCTTTTAAGGTTTAATTTTAATTTTATTATTTATTGTTGGTTAATTAAGGGAGTGGCTATTCCCACTCTCGACAAATCCTCTCCCACCCCATTTTAGTACCAAATGACAATTGTACTCTTATATTTACAAAATCTAAATGCTAACTTTTTTTTTGTCTCCAACTAAAAGAAATACATTTGAAAAGCAACAAAAATTTATATTTTCAATTAAAAAATGTTTTTTTGTATAAAAATTGATTTATAATAAGAATCGGTTTTAAAAATATATATTTTTTACTATTCATAATTGTTTTAAAACAACATTTCAACTGTTTTAAAAAAATTGTTATCTGTTTTTTTAATAAAAAACTATTTATAAAACATAAAAAAATATTTTATATAAAATAAAAGTCGTTTTTACAAAATAAACTGTTTTACCTATTAAAATACGTTTTATAAACATTTTTTTTATTTAATTATTAAATAAAATTATTTATATAAAATAAAAACATCTCATGCCACTATATATATTTAGAATTACTGTTAATATACTCAATTAACGCTAATTAAAATCCATGTTTATTCTTGTACCCCAATTAAAATTCTAATACTGAAGAATTCATTAAATTTTATTTTGAACCCTATGTATCTTGTATTTTTTGAAATTTTAAGGTTCTCTCATGAGTGGATAAATTCACCACAAACCTTCAATATTATACTAAACAATTAAATTAATCATTTAAATTAAACTACATTTTTGCTCACGGCTAAAATTCATCATAAACGTATAACTTAATTCCCATAAAAAATTTACTTTTGTTTGTTATATTATACCCAATATATAAAATAAAAACAGTACTTTTGTTTACAATTAAAATTCACCATAAAAGTATAATTTAATTTTAATAATTAATTTAATTCTTCGGTATAATATTGGAGGTTTGTGGCGAATTTTCAGGAAAAAAAATAAAAAAAATCTAATTTCAAAAATCATTAAAAAAACTATTTTCTTTTTGGTTCAAAATCATTTTATTTTGTGAAAAACAATTTTTGTTTGGAAATTAAATATTTTAATAATTTTTTTAAATAATTTTCTTTCGCTTGAAATTATTGTTTTTCTATTGGAAATCATTTTCAGTTGGAAAATAGTTTTTTGATTTGTTGGAATTAATTTTTGGTGGAAAACAATTTTTTTCTTTCTTACTTTCAGAAATCTATTTTTTTCTTGATTTTTTTGTTGTTGTTGGAAATCAATTTTTGAATGAAAAACGGTTTTTTTCCTGCTAGACATTATTTTTTAATATCCACTAGTATTTTTTAGAGTTTTTTTTTCTTCGTATTTTTCAGTTTTTAAAAATTAATTTTTTGTAATTTTTAAATAAAGTTTTAAAATTTTTGAATTTTATTTTACACTTACATAAAGGCACTATTTACTTTTCATATGTACCTAAAGGTGCTATTGTAACAACCCCCATTTTCTACGTAAAGGTTCGCCAAACACGATACACTGAAGATGGGCTTATCAACAATTTATACCATTCTCAACACAAAAAAATATATAGACGTTACTTTTATTATTCACCGAATTTCACAATTAAATAACAATGTCTGAATAAACTGAATTAATGCAATAATACAAACTGAGTTATCGTACAATGCTCATAAAGTAAATACAAGTGTAAATTGATATAAATACACCATTGGCTTATGCCCATACAAATCTCAATATGAAATAAAATAAAAAAATGAAGAAGTACAGCCTATACTAGAATCAATGAGATGGAATCCGCTACGTCCAATGCAATTGGAAGTATGATCCATCGTCAGTCCTGAAACATTTATAATTTTGGGTCAAATCCCTAGAGTTGCAAGGATTCTTCACCAATAAATATGCAAAATGTAACTAACTCATACGTCACGTCTCTCCATCGACGCCCGCATGTATCAAGTATATCACCTCTCATCTATAAACAATCCTACTCGTATCCTCAAACAAATACCAATTATGAACTTCAATGTTTAATCTGAGACGCAACAATAAAGTTATCTAGTTGTGCATCAACTAAAAGTGGGTATTACATCTAAACACAACAGACTTTAGATTTCACTTCATAGTGTTGTCCACTAAGTTCTATATAAATTCAGTGTATAATTTTACGTCATATAATGTTCCTTAACTTTAGTCTATCTGCTCAGACTATTAAACTTTTAATTTACACCAATTATTATCTACACCATTTAGACTATATGTTTCATTTTCTTTAATTACCATCTACATCCTTAGACTGTCCAATTATTATTCTCATTAATAATTGTCTACCACATTAAACATTAGAACTCGACTTTGTTACCAACTATTCATATCACTATGATAATCCAACTTTATTATCATTAAGTATTGTCTACATCTATAGACTATGAGAACGCATTATTATATAAGGCACACCACAATGTAGATATAAATAAATACATATGTCCAGATATATATGTATGACACACGAAGACATCTATCTTCGGCATCCTGTTCATACTCTATTGGTAATACCCGAAGGAGTTCTTCATCCTAAAGAAGGTAACAACAAAACACAAGCAAGTTGGGTGGTACCTATGCAGTACACCAGTTCACGGCCCCATACCGAGCGGTGAAAAAGGATACCAACATCAACACTTACCTCTTGTAAGCGGCGTTTCTACGTAGTACCTATAATATGACCTAACACTGTGCTTAGCCCACCTGTGCCTACGTGTGCTCCAGCCCCAACACGCGCAACCCCAACTGATAGGACGGTCCACGAACCTCGATATGTCCACACAAAATAATATAATACATACTATCATTCAATATGTATAAGCAGTTACTCAATAACTATTTTTACCCCAGATATCCATCCATATAAATATAGCCTTCTTGGCTTAATCATAAGGTTTTAATACGTTATTACATAACCCATTATTAAGTCGCTATCCTACGACTACTCCCCAATTAATTATTAAGTCCCGTATAATGCCTCATTGACTCACTTATTCATTTACTTGATTATTTACTTCACCGTATACACGTGTGTAGTTATCCCATACTACTTCTTTCAATTTAAGTATTACTTCCCATATTTTGTTCTCTTAGGTACAAGCTTATATGTACATATATAAGGACTCAACAAAATGAATAAGGGTTATATGTACATATATAAGGAATCTATTAATATGAATAAATAGTTTCACCCTAACTACTATCATAATTGATACTAACCATTTAAACTTAGCCCACTAGGCTTAGGGTGCATTTTCACTTAGTATCTTTATACGGTAATAATTTGAGGAAGCTACCCATTAACTATATTCTCAAGCATTCGACTTATCTCTAATAAGTAATTATTTTATTTAAACTTATCCCGTCTTAATAATAAATTTATCATCATATCTTTTAGGGTCTTATCATCTATGTGCCCCTACCAAAATTTTCTAATCACCAAGGTGTATCCCTGCCTTTTAATATTTTTATTTCATATAGCTTTATTCAATAATCTCACATAAATCATCTTGTTCATATAGTTAACTTGTATTTTAAGCTATCGTCATATCACGAACCCATCTCGGTTTAACTACGTATATAAGTTCATAACAATATCATTAATATATTTGAATAAGTCCATATCCCTCACTTGGATAAAATAGTCTCGCAAACCCTCTCGTAGAAAAATCATAACTAATTCAAAAAAAATAAAAAAAAAATACGCTGGCGACACCCAAGCGATCATAACGAAAAAATCTACAAGTAGTTGCACTGAATCTATTCGGTAGGGAGGCCGAATTAATTCGATTTCCCAATAAGCCGAGTACAGGTTTCTTCTAAGACGGGATTTTTCCCACAAAATTAATATGTGTCTCCAATCTTCAAAAGGCTTCAAAAACATAATATATAGGATGGATATGATATTCAAAATAACATGGGATCATTTTAAACATAATTCAACATCTAAATCATTTTTAAACCAACATTGAATATTCAAGAATTCTCAAGATATTCTAAGCATGCAAGTTCTAAAGTTTCATCTTAAATATCAACAATTCCATTCGTCCAGAATATGATATCAATCTTACAACATGATTTATCCAATCAAATTAATAGATTACATAACATCAATTCATATTAAAATGGGATTTATGTATCTACATATGGATCATCTAATTTTTATCAATCCTTGCACAATTTAAAGAACCTCTAGATATTCAACCCTAAATTATGATTCAAATCCTATTCTACATGGATTGAACATTAGTACAAGAAAGAACATTTTGAATAAGAATTGCAAGAGAATCCTTACCTGAAAGGGTAGAGAAACTCCTCTTTTATTCGTCCTAGGGTGGTTCTTCCTCTTTTTCTTGTGTGGGTGTGCTTAGGGTTCTTAGATATAACTCCCAAGGAGTGGGTTAACTTTTAAATAAATATTATTAGTCTTCAAATTTCGAGTTGGGCCTTTGACCATAACTATGAACCCCTAAATAAGCCCAAATACATTATTTACTCAGATAAATAACTACCCAACTCATATATATATATATATATATATATATATATATATATATATATATATATATATATATATATATATATATATATATATATATATACCACGAGACCATTCCTAAAGGTCTAAAATGCCCTAACGAGCTCGTAATGCCTCCCAAACTGTGTCTCAAATATTTTTATCCCCAAAATATATTTTAATGGGGACATAACACAAGTAATTCTTCTTGTTTTAAAATAAAAATCCATTTAAGATTTATTCAAACCATTAAAGTCCAAGTCCAAAATTATAAATAATAATTAGTCTAATTACTCATAACCTTTATTAATTTATTCCACTAAATTAAATTAATTCCCACAAGGTTTTATATTGTTAAAAAAATATGGGGTATTACATTTTCCCCCCTAATAAGGAAATTCCCTACGGCAAGAAGTCACGTTTTAATCGGTACCATTATCTTAAGTTTATACTCAATTAATCCATACTCGTATCCCATGATATAAATGAGAAGCTCATCCCCGCCTATCATAATACTATTGGGGCATCCATATATTCTAAATTATATGTACACACACATAGCATTAACAAAGATGAATGACACATATGCATCCAATCTGTATCATTCATTCCAATCATATCCATACATCATGTATACCACCACACATGTACATGTAAATATAAAATGACCATTTTAGTATCCAGCTTCTCTCAACTCCCGACTTTTGCCAATTTCGTGCGTGGGACGTCTCGCAAGTGAAGTTTAAACAAGGAACCCTCCTCATACACTACTGCACGGCTTTGTTAGTTATTGAGATCCATCATCCCAAGACTAAAAGGAAAAATAAAAATAAATGTTTGTGATAATCATGTAAATTCCAACTTGTGCCTATTTCTAACTGAAGTCTCATCACGCCTTAGGGATACACTAAGTCCCGATAAATTACCAGTGTGATAATACCAAGAATAATTACAAAAATATCCTAGAATCCAACATCTCCCAACTCCTGACATTTGTTGATTTCGTGTGTGGGACGTTTCAAAAGTGAAATCCAAATAAGGAACCCTCCCGATACAATACTACATAGCTCTGTCGATTATTGAGATTTGTCGATCCAGGACTTAAGTCTATTAATGTGTTTAATCAATTTATATGGCTCCAAAGGCCTACTCATTTCAGTAAAGGCTATCACTGCCCATTTCCAATAACATCATCATTATAATACCATCCTCATCATGTAATCGGAACTACCACGAATCCTAATATTCCCAAAGGAACCAAATATTTCTAAAATATGAATTATTTTTGCTTTGCAGACTCTTAACACAAATAGGAAGGTTTCATCGCTGGATAATTATCTTACTACGACATATCTTAACAATTAGGCCTAAAATAAGCATAAGCCTTCCAGTAGACATTTTTATACATCTACTTACCAACCTAAGATGTCCCCTTCTCCCCTATGGTGCCCCAATGTAAAACACTATCCCAAATACGGAATCCATATTTACCAATGTATTAATAAAACCCAAGTGGACACTAAGTCCCAATATTAAACATAATATATCCTACATAATCTAGAGTATGGAAAACACAACATTTATCCCCAATACTATCACTAGTCCCTTTTTCTGCATGTAAATTCATATGTAACCCGATGCCCATCTCGCTGTGAGGGGCCTTATCGGCCCTACTTATTCCGACCATCGAAACTTTTATATCCTTTACATAGACAATCCACTTGGAGCCCTTAAAACTATCGGGTCCTTTAACAAATGCTATCCCCGATCTCGTCATGCTGGCATGGCGTCGTAAAAGCTATATCTCTTTCCCGCCTTACTTTTCATTTATGAATTCATAATGTGTGGGAAAATTTTCCTTCGAACTTCACCCAAAACTAATCACAAATTAATTTGTCCCGCTCTTCCAGCGTAGTGATGGACTTCTACTACCATAACGTCATTCCTAATAGTTTAAACGAACTTACATCTGCTTGTGCACTATCGTTCATTATCACATCCTCAATTTCTCTAAATGTCTTCCTCTCACTTACAAGGAACCAAATTGCCTAAACTTCCCACAATTCTAGCGAGTGACCCACAAGAAGGTCTCTATGGCTCTCTCTCCAAAATTGATCCATACCCGAACAGGTAGTATGACTCGCAAAGAATACAATGATTCCTAATCGTAGGGCTCTACATCAAAGGATGCAATGCATAATGTAACGAGCTCAAACACAAATCCCAAGGACACTAGAATCGTGCCCTGATACCAACTATAACAACCGCCATTTTTCCACGTAAAGGTTTGCCGGACACGATACGCAGGAAAACAATTTATACCATTCTCACCACAAAATAATATATAAACGTTGCTTTTATTATTCACCAAATTTCACAATTAAATAACAATGTCTAAATAACCTAGTTTAATGCAATAATATAAACCGAATCATCGTACAATGCTCATAAAGCAAATAGAAGTGTAAATTGATATAAATACACCATTGGCTTATGCCCATACACATCTCCATATGAAATAAAATAACCAGATGAAGAAGTACAACCTATACTAGAATCAATGAGATGGAATCTTCTACGTCCAATGCAACTGCAAGTCTGATCCATCGTTAGTCCTGTTGTCCCTATTTATGAGAAAACCTTGGGGGAAAAGCATATATAATTTTGGGTTAGATCCCTAGATTTGCAAGGATTCTTCAGTAATAAATAGGCAAAATGTAACTAACTCATACTTCATGTCTCTCCATCGACGCTCGCATGTATCAATTATCTCACCTCTCATCTGGAAGCAATCCTACTCGTATCCTCAAACAAATACCAATTATGAACTCCAATATTTAATCCGACAAGCAACAATAAAAGCTATTTAGTCGTGTGTCAACTAAAAGTGGGTGTTACATCTAAACACTACAGTCCTCGAATTTAACTTCATAGTGTTGTCCACTAAGTTCTATATAAATTCAATGTATACTTTTACGTCATATAACGTTTCTTAACTTTAGTCTATCTCGTCAGACTATTATACTTTTAATTTACACCAATTATCGTCTACACCATTTAGACTATAGGTTTCATTTTCTTTAATTACCTTCTACATCCTTAGAATATCTAATTATTATTCTCATTAATAATTGTCTACCACATTAAACAGTAGAACTTAGTTTTATTACCAATTATTCATATCACTATGATAATCTAACTTTATTATCATTAAGTCTTGTCTATATCTAGAGACTATGAGAACGCATTGTTATACAAGTCACACCATAATGTTGATATAAATAAATACATATGTCCGCATATATATGTATGACACACGAAGACATCTATCTTGGGCGTCATGTTCGTTTTCTATTGGTAATACCTGAAGGAGTCCCTCATTCTAAAACGGGTAAAAATAAAACACAAGCAAGTGGGGCGGTACCTACATAGAACACCAGTTCACAGCCTATACCCAGCAGTGACAAAGGATCCCAGCATCAACACCTACCTCTCCTAAGAGGCGCTGCTACGTAGTACCTATAATATGACCTAACACTACACCTAACCCACCTATACCGACGTATGATCCGGTCCCTAATGCGCACACAACCCCAATCGATTGGACGATACATGAACCCAGGTATGTCCACACAAAATAATATAATACATACTATCATTCAATATGTATAAGCAGTTACTCTATAACTACTTTTACCGCAAAAATATCCATCCATATAAATATAGACTTTTGGCTTAATCATAACATTTTAGTAAGTTATTACTTAATCCTATATTAAGTTGCTATCCTATGACTACTCCCCAATTAATTATTTAAGTCCCATATAATGCCTCTTAGCCTCATTTATTCATTTACTTGATTATTTACTTCACCGTATACATGTGTGTAGTTACTCCATACTAATTTCAATTTAAGTACTACTTCCCATATTTTATTCTCTTAGGTACAAGCTTCTATGTACATATATAAGGACTCAACTAAATGAATAAGGGTTATATGTACATATATAAGGAATCCACTAATATGAATAAGTAGTTTCACCCAAACTACTATCATAATCGATACTAACCATTTAAACTTAGCCCACTAGGCTTAGGGTGCATTGCTACTTAGTATCTTTATACGGTAACAATTTGAGGGAGCTAAGCATTAATAATAATATCAAGTAGGGGTGGTAAACGAACGGATACGGATCGGATACCATGTTTTCCATATCCGTATCCGCTATCTGGATGCACTATCCATATCCGTATCCGTATTCTTCCGGACAGTTAAAACAATAATCCCTATCCGTATCCGCTCGGATACCTCGGATTCGGATAATATCCGTATCCGTTTACATTATTTAGCCATCACAAAAAATAACTATTAAAAAGCTACAATATAAACTCCATAGAAAATTAGTAATAAAAGAAGTATTAACCTTTAATATCCATACTCATAAATCATTTGTGTGTCCACATTCTTTCCTTAAACTAGCATGACAATTAAGTTCCAAAAAAACATGTTGATTGATAGAATACGAAGTGCATACAATAATAAAATCAACTAGTAATAAAAATACTATAACAAGTAAATGATTTGAACCAAGTGCAAATAACAGTAATTGTTATATTAGAATAACAATAAACAGTCCATGTAGTAAATGAATTTAAGGAACTGTTTGTTTTTTAGGGACTATTTTTTTTATTATACATATATTTATAACATTAGTTTGATTATACATATATTTTATATTTTATATTCCAGTATACTAATTGAAATATACTGATTGTGTTGAACACAAGACTTCCTATGATAGTAAATAATAAAATAAAAAGAGGTATGATGGTGGAATCAAATAAAAGATGTTTAAACAATATAAAATATACTTTATATTTTATATTGTTTAAACATGAAGTGAGGTAGTAAATGAATTGCTTAAACATGAACTGAGGTATAAAATCAAATAAAAGAAAGTGACAAGTACTGATATTAAGGTGTAGAAAACCCAAAAAGATCTTTAAACAATATAAATATACCTCAGTATACTAATATTAAGGTGTAGAAAACCCAAAAAAATTGTGCTGAACACATCTTTTCTGGTGAACAAAAGATGTGAATAAATGGACAACAAAAGATGTGAATCTTATATTAGGAATCAACTATATGTATACCAAGATCCAACAAAATAAAAATAATACCTGTTGGCTGTTGGATATGGGAAGCAACTGGCGACGATCGGCAATCGGTGGGACAGAGGAAGGAGGCAGCGACAGGCGAGACAGAGGTGGGAAGCAGTTCCGACGGCGATTAGAGGGAGAGATGAAGGGTTTCGGCAGGAGAGAGGAAGGGTTTTGATGCCGCTGCTTGTTGTGTTTTTGGTAGGGCTGAGCGACTTGTGTTTTTAGTTTATTAGGTTAGTTATATTTTAAGGTTTTCATAATTAAACTTATACCCCCAACTGTTATTTTAAGTCTTAGTTTACACCTAAAATATTATATAAGTAGTATTTTAAATTAATGTTAGACGTATACCGATATCCGGTAAAACGGATATCCGTTAAAATGAATATTCGATAAAATGGATACTCCGTATCGAATACGGATTATTCATATCGGATACTAGTACTATCCGTATCCGTTTTCTCATATATATATAATAGAGTATCCATATTCACATCCGTTTCTATTTTTTTGGATAACTATCCGCAAATTCGGATTCAGATATCAGACGGATGCGAATTTTCGAATATCCATTTACAACCCTATTCTCAAGCATTCGACTTATCTCTAATAAGTAATTCTTTTATTTAAACTTACACCATCTTAATCATAAATTCATCATCATATCTTTTAGGGTCTCATCATCTATGTGCCCCTACCAAAATTTCCCATCCATGCCTTTTAATATTTTTATTTCGTATAACATTATTCAAGAATCCCCCGTAAATCATCTTGTTCATACAATTTACTTGTATTTTAAGTTATCGTCATATCACGAACCCATGCCGATTTAACTACGTATATATTCATAACACTGTCATTAATCTTTTGAAATAAGTCTCTATACCCCACTTGGACAAAAAGGACTCGCACACCCTTTCGTAGAAAAATCATAACTGATTAAAATAAATCCGAAAAATACGCGGTCGGCGCCCACACGATCATAAATGAAAAAGTCTACAAGGAGGTGCACCAAATCGATTCACTAGGAAGGTCGATTCGATTTGAGTTTTTCAATAAGTTGAGAACAGGTTTCTTCCAAGACGGGATTTTCCAACAAAATTAATATGTGTCTCCAATCTTCAAAAGGCTTCAAAAACTTAATAAATAGGATGTATATGATCTTGAAAACGACATGGGGTCATTTTAAACATGATTCAACATCTAAATCATTTTTAAACCAACATTAAAAAATCAATAATTCTCAAGAATTTCTAAGCATGCAAGTTCTAAAGTTTCATCTTAAATATCAACAATTCCTTTCTTCCAAAATATAATATCAATCTTACGACATGATTTCTCCAATCAAATTAATAGATTACATAACATTAATTCATATCTAACATGGGATTTATGGATCTACATATGGATCATCTAATTTTTATCCATCCTTGCACAATTTAAAGAACCTCTAGATATGCAGCCCCAGATCATGATTCAAATCCCATTCTACATGGATTGAACCTTAATACAAGAAAGAATATTTTGAATAAGAATGGCAAGAGAATCCTTGGCTGAAAGGGTGGTGAAACGCCTCTTTTGTTCCTCCTATGGTGGTTCTTCTTCTTCTTCTTATTCTTGGGTAGGTGTGCTTAGGGTTCTTGGATGTAACTCCCAAGGAGTGGCTTAACTATAAATAAATATTATTAGTCTTAAAATCCCGAGTTGGGCCTTAGGTCATAACTTTGGACCCCCAAATGAGCCTAAATACATTATTTACTTAGCGCGATAACTACCCCACTCATGTAATTCTTCTTGCTTAAAAATAAAAATCCAACTTAGATTTATTCAAAAAATTAAACTCCAACACTAAAATTTCTAAAAATTAATAAGTTTAATTACTCACAACCTTCATTAATTTATTCCATCGAATTAAATTAATTCCCAATAAGTTTTATTTTATTCCAAATGTACGGTGATTCGTATCGAATATTGCACATATATACGCTCGAAACTTATGCATTTTAGCCCCCTCGGGGTACTTTAATGCCTATAATTATGCTCGTTAATCAGACAACCTCCATTTTATATGATAAAATATTATTTGAGGTATAATTGAGTTTTTATAGGTATTAAAGTGCTTGGTATAAAGTTTGGGCGCGTTCCGATAAAGTTTCGTCGCGATTCGCATGTTCGGGAATTTCATTAATTTTACACTTCGGGAATTTTGCCTAAAGTCTTCACGAAAGTTGTAGCCCTCGGGCCAAGATTCGCGTGGCAGTGAACAGTGATCAAATCGGAGTCCGAACGAAATAAACACGGACCTTTAATTGGAAAGAAATATAAGAGATTCATTAACAATTTAATTAATTACCCTTGTGTCCCTTTTCTTCTTTAATAACAATTCCATAAATTCCACCTATGTCCCTAACACGTTTTTTTGCAGCAAAAGAAATGGCGATTTGGCCCTAGGCTCGAGTTTAGCTCGGATTTTGGGTTCGTCCCAAATTGATGACTTTGGTCCGAAATTGGAGCTCGATTTTGGTTCACACGCGCAAATGTGTCTCTTTGGCCATGTTTGGAGCTTGGGTTTTGATCATTAATGGTGGAAATGGTTTTTTGCATTTTATGGAGGAGTTTTTGATTTCTTTGGACATACACGGTTCTGGAGCTTTGAAATCGCATGTGAGTTTGGTCTTGGGTCTCCACATTTGCACCATGGTTTATTTTGTTGGGAGTTTATCAATGTCAACACCTCTCGGCTACAAATGTTGGAGCTCATCTTTGGCCATTTTAAATCCAAGGCAGCAGCTGCTATGTGTGGGGGGTTTTCGCAGGCGCGGTCGACCAGCCACGCTCCGGCGGGTGACCGGTAAATCCGTTTTTTCCGTGGGGTTTAGACAGTGTGCCCTCCCCCTGTTTCGCGGTCGACCGACCCAAGCCGCAGTCGACCGCCCCTTTCTTATTTTGCGCCGATATTTGCTGCTACTTCCCTTTTTCCTTTTTTTATTTTATTTTCTCTTTTTCTTTGTTTCTTTTTTAGCAAATTAGTATAAATAGAACACTTTGTTTATTTTTGTAGAGGGATTCATTTTACTTAGTTTTTAGTTTAAGGTTTGAGAGCTAATTTGGGGATTTTGGGGAGAACACCCCTCTCCTCCATTTTCTTAGTGGTTTGACACCCATTATTGTAAGTGGGAACTATTTATCGTCTTCTCGCTTATTTTTATGCTCTGTAACCTAGATTTCCATGCTTAGCTATTTATTTCATTCCTAGATAATTTTAGTTGTTAATTTATTTATTGTTGCTTTAATTAATTAGTTAATTTATTTAATGTCATTTAATATGCTTAGGGGCTAATTTAAATTAGGTTGTGTCGAATTGAACTCACCTAGGGTTGACGTGTTGCTTTGCTTTGGTGATGGAGTTTACGTTTTTATTTCGAGTGTGTTGTCCTAGTTATTATGCCTAGGAGATTTAACGGGTTATATCATGTATGCTCCGTATTTACTACCTTGCGTGCGTAATTTTCGGGGTACTTGTTGACGCCAAAATCTTATTAGACTTTTATGCGAATTTAGGGGTGTGACAACCCATGGTTTAATTTCGGTCGAAACGAGACGCAATCTTAATAACTCGTCGACCCATGTAACCATTTTATACTAATTAACTCGGGTGAGGGATATTCGACGCAGCCTATAGTTTTTATTCGCTTTGTTAATTTTAGTTTAAACACACTCGCCTAGTCTAATATTTTCCTTTATTTAGCTTTTATTTTGTTAGCAATTAACTTTTACACTTTTATTTAGAAGTATTAAATCAATTAATATTCTAGCAACTCGTCTTTGTGGATTTTCGATAACCGGACTGGCCGCTATACTCCCTTAAAAGAGTGTAGTAATAGTTTAAGTTTTTGTATAGAGTTGGTGAGCCAAAAATAACACGACCGACGCGTAGGTGACTCTCGCGCCGCGACCCATCGCTTGCCTATCATACGGGGTATTACAACTATTTTTCACAAAATAATTTTTGTGTTATATAAAACAATTTTATATGTTTTATAAATAGTTTTTTAATAAAAAAACAGATAACAAATTTTTTGAAACAATTGAAATGTTTTTTTAAAACAATTATTAAAAGTTAAAGAAAAAATTATTTTTAAAACAAATTCTTATTGAAAATAGTTTTTTATTAAAAAAAATCATTTTTTATTGAAGAGACAAATTTTTAAATGTTTTTCAAATGCATTTGTTTTAGTTGGAGACAAAAAAATGAATATTTTGATTATGTAAGTGTAAGGGTACAATTGTCATTTGCTGCTAGTTCCCTTTTTCCTTTTTATTTTATTTTATTTTCTCCTTTTCTTTTTGTCTTAAATTAGAACTTATCCCCTTTTCTTTTCTTTTCTTTTCTCTTTTTCTTTATTTTTTTTGGCAAATTGGTATAAATAGAATACTTTTTTTTATTTTTGTAGAGGGATTCATTTTACTTAGTTTTTAGTTTAGGGTTTGAAGGCTAATTTGGGGATTTTGTAGAGAACACCCCTCTCCTCCATGCTTAGTTATTTATTTCATGCCTAGATAATTTTAGTTGTTAATTTATTTATTGTTTCTTTAATTAATTAGTTGTGCTTTAATTAATTAGTTAATTTATTTAATGTCATTTAATATGCTTAGGGGATAATTTAAATTAGGTTGTGTCGGATTGACCTCACCTAGGGTTGACGTGTTGCTTTGCTTTGGTGATGGAGTTTACGATTTTATTTCGAGTGTGTTGTCCTATTTATGACACCTAGGAGATTTAACGGGGTATATTAAGTATGCTCCATATTTACGAGACGCAGTCTTAATAACTCGTCGACCCATGAAACCATTTTATATTAATTAACTCGGGTGAGGGATATTCGACGCAGCCTATAGTTTTTATTTGCTTTGTTAATTTTAGTTTAAATACACCGGCCTAGTATAATCTTTTCCTTTATTTATCTTTCATTTTGTTAGCAATTATCTTTTACACTTTTATGTAGAAGTATTAAATCAATTGTTATTCTAGCAACTCATCTCTGTGGATTTTCGATACCCGAAGTGGCCGTTATACTTCCTTAAAAGAGTGTAGTCATAGTTTAGATTTTTGTATAGAGTTGGTGAGCCGAAAATAACACGACTGGCGCGTAGGTGACTCTCGCGCCGCGGCCCATCGCTTGCCTATCAAATGGTGTCGTTGCCGTGGACTTGATGTTTTAGAATTTATTTGATTTAGTATTTCATAGTATTTTATTTCTATTTGAATTTTTTGCCTAATATTTTTGTAGGACCTCTACATTTGAGCGCTAAGAAATGCTTGAATTTTTCGCGCGCGCATTTACTTTGTGGAATTCGCCACTTCGAGCCATTTTTGGGGTAAGCGTGTCTTATTCCAATCCTTTTCGTAATCATTATGATAATTCTGAAAATCCTCGCAAACCTTCGACTTTTGGTGAATACTCAGAGTCCCAAAATATTGCAAATTCAAAAATGACTTTGGGCTAGTATTATAAAAGTCAAGCTTTGGAGTGCGTGTATTTTGAGGAGGATGATAACGATTTTGGGCCTCTAATTCCTTATAATAGGAATTTTGAAACGAATTGCAATAGCTTTTAAAATTCTTATAATAATGAGTTTAAGTATAGTTCATATAATAATTTTCAAACTTCTCATTTGCATGTATCCGTGCCTCGACCTATGACATTCGGTGCACATGCTTGAAAATGAGAAACTTGAAAACCGTTATCGGGATGAAAATCGTTCGTGGAAACATGACTTGGATTTATTATTTGAGTCCGACAACGATTTTTCTTCCGAGACTTTTGAAGTCGAGGAATTTTTTGAACCAAATGAGGTTTTTGTGCCTACTTTGGAACAAACCATTGTTGACTTTTCCCATAGCATAAATGATATTGAAAGTGAGGATGAAATGGAAGTAATATCCATTTTCAATGAAATGATTTATTTTTTGGCCCCCAAAGAAGAACATTTCATTAAAAATGATCTTATTTCCTTCGAAACTCAATCTTCAAGCGATGATGACTCATCTCTTGAGTTTGAATTTCTTTCATCCCCATTTTCATTCTCTGTTATCACACCATCACAAGTACCCGATGAATAGGTTCTTAATTTTAATGTGTTAAACCTTTTCACCGATGAGGAGTACTTGCTCAAGTCGCCTTCCATGATCGCATCTTTGCCTTCATGTGCACCCCCTCCCATTCCAATTTCAAAATACTTAGGAGAAAATTCAGTTTTTTTGGACCTCTTGTGTTTTTGTCACCCGTCTTATCCAAATCCCCCATCCTCCCACCAAAAAAATTAATTGGGGATGGTTCATTTCTTACGCCTTACACATGCCTTCCGTTGTTCAAATGGAATTCTTATTTTTCGAAAGGTATGCATGTAAGTGAGGGTACACCGGTTATCCTCCAAAGTCAAATTGTAGTTTGGGTGGACCCTCAAAAATTGCAACTTCTAGTGTATAGTTAGTTAGAAGTTAAAATTGCAGGTTGTACATAGTTAGTTTTATTTTCCTTATTTTTATTTTTTTCTTACTTTTTGTTGAGTGTAATTAGTTAATTTTTTTTTTATGCTTTGGTACTAATATGTTTTGTAGAATCTTTGGACTCGTACTTTCCGGAGATCGCTCCATTGTGGGTAATATCACTATTTTTCTCTCTTTAACTTGGTTCTTAATTTACATTGAGGACAATGTCAAGTTTTAAGTTAGGGGGTGTGGTATATTCTATTAATTCATTGGTAGTTTCTTTGATTTGATTATATGTTCTTCCCAAGCATGCTTTTTTTGTAAAAATTAAAAATTTCAAAAAGATTTTGTTTCTTTTTTCTTCTCCTTTGTTGGGCATTTTTGCCTTGTTTTCGATGATAAATTTCAATAATTGCCCGATCCAATAGACAACTCAAGGATGCATGTTTTCGATTTTAGAAGTTATTAGACTTTTGTCCTCAAATCATTGATATCATGAATAACTTCATAAATTAAACTTTACCCCATGAGCACATGCGCTTTTCTTGTTATATTGATTTGGTTTAAGATTTTTATAACTCGGTAATCTTTTGTTGCATTGTATATACTTACACCGAGTGAGATTAGATACTTTACTTCATTTATGATTGTATACACTATTCTTTCCTCATTGAAAACGTTGAATTCGTTGGTAATCTCACTATTCTTTCATTGATCGTTCATTAATTGAGTTCATTCTTGAAATGTATTGCTTGAGCATGATTTTCAAAGTTTGTTTTGACTCGAGAATTGCGTAAACTTTATAAAATGATCATAATCCATCCTTATTATATCACCCATATTAGCCTTGACCCCACCTTATATGTTTACCCTCGTCAACCCCTTTGAGCCTATATATTAGCCTTTCGTTTCATAACACCAATCCCATAACCAACTCCAAATTGGAGTTATATACCATACATACACCTTCCCTGCCTTTGTTTGGAATGTTGCTTAGGATTGAATGATGTTGTCGCGTGGTTGCAATTTAGGCATGTGAGAGTGAGAAAAGAAAAGAAAGAAGTGAAATAGAGTGAAAAAGAGAAAGTAGAAAACAAAAGAAAATATAAAAAAAAAGAAGAAAAGAAAAGAAAGAGAAAGTTTGTATATGTTGTGTATAGTGTTGAATAAGCTTTGATTACTCTCCCCATTTGTTATATTTAATGCTTGATTATGGAACTTGTTTTCCATTTTCATTATTGCCCACATTTTTCCCATTATCCCGAGTTTTCATCTCCGAACACTTTGAATCCGTATATACATATCCTTCGTTTCGTACGCTAGCCCAAACCTACATTACAACCCTATAAAGTCCTATGTGATCTTAGGGTGCATTTAATTTAAAAGTTGAAATAGTTTTGATAATATGTGAAAATACATTTCGCCTCCTTTAATGTGCGGTATCTTTCATTGAGATTGTAATTTTTCATTTTATATATAGCGTTCTTCATTTGTGATATGTGCGCGACCTAGTTTCCATTTACATTTACTCTTTATGCCCGCATGTCCCGTGTATTACCTCCCATTTCATAGTGATTTCATTTGTTGAGCGTAATACCAGGTGAGGATTGACTTATATCCTATTTATTTAAGTTTTTTCAAAATCACACTTTGCATGTGCTTGCTCCCCTCCCACATTTTAAGGTTTCAATTCTATGAGGTGCATTCTATAATGATAATAATACAGACTTTCATTTGAATTAGTTCATTGTGCTAATAATGTGTATGGAATCTTTTTCACTATTGTTGGGCTTGTCCCATGTTGGTTTGGGCATATTTTGAGGAAACTATATGATGTTTGTGGGTTTTATCCCTGAAAACCCTCACGAGACGACACTCGTCCACTAGGATAACCTAGGGGTTTAACGGCTTATTGCATATGCTAAATGCAATCGTGTTCCCTATGAAAGTGGCATTTATATTTCGATGCATACATACATGTTGTGATTTTGTTATAGTTCTTCTTGCGTTGAATTTCATTACTAGGGACTAGCATTGTGTAAGTTAGGGGGTGTGATTCGTATCGAATATTGCACATATATATCCTCGAAACTTATACATTTTAGCCCCCTCGGGGTACTTTAATGCCTATAATTATGCTCATTAATCAGACAACCTCCGTTTTATATGCTAAAATGTTATTTGAGGTATAATTGAGTTTTTATAGGTATTAAATTGCTTGGTATAAAGTTTGGGCGCGTTCCGATAAAGTTTCGTCGCGATTCGCATGTTCGGGAATTTCAGTAATTTTACACTTCGGGAATTTTGCCTAAAGTCTTCACGAAAGTTGTAGCCCTCGGGCCAAGATTCGCGTAGCAGTGAACAGTGATCAAATCGGAGTCCGAACGAAATAAACACGGACCTTTAATTGGAAAGAATTATAAGAGATTCATTAACAATTTAATTAATTACCCTTGTGTCCCTTTTCTTCTTTAATAACAATTCCATAAATTCCACCTATGTCCCTAACACGTTTTTTTGCAGCAAAAGAAATGGCGATTTGGCCCTAGGCTCGAGTTTAGCTCGGATTTTGGGTTCGTCCCAAATTGATGACTTTGGTCCGAAATTGGAGCTCGATTTTGGTTCACACGCGCAAATGTGTCTCTTTGGCCATGTTTGGAGCTTGGGTTTTGACCATTAATGGTGGAAATGGTTTTTTGCATTTTATGGAGGAGTTTTTGATTTCTTTGGACATACACGGTTCTGGAGCTTTGAAATCGCATGTGAGTTTGGTCTTGGGTCTCCACATTTGCACCATGGTTTATTTTGTTGGGAGTTTATCAATGTCAACACCTCTCGGCTACAAATGTTGGAGCTCATCTTTGGCCATTTTAAATCCAAGGCAGCAGCTGCTATGTGTGGGGGGTTTTCGCAGGCGCGGTCGACCAGCCACGCTCCGGCGGGTGACCGGTAAATCCGTTTTTTCCGTGGGGTTTAGACAGTGTGCCCTCCCCCTGTTTCGCGGTCGACCGACCCAAGCCGCAGTCGACCGCCCCTTTCTTATTTTGCGCCGATATTTGCTACTACTTCCCTTTTTCCATTTTTATTTTATTTTCTCTTTTTCTTTGTTTCTTTTTTAGCAAATTAGTATAAATAGAACACTTTGTTTATTTTTGTAGAGGGATTCATTTTACTTAGTTTTTAGTTTAAGGTTTGAGAGCTAATTTGGGGATTTTGTGGAGAACACCCCTCTCCTCCATTTTCTTAGTGGTTTGACACCCATTATTGTAAGTGGGAACTATTTATCGTCTTCTCTCTTATTTTTATGCTCTGTAACCTAGATTTCCATGCTTAGCTATTTATTTCATTCCTAGATAATTTTAGTTGTTAATTTATTTATTGTTGCTTTAATTAATTAGTTAATTTATTTAATGTCATTTAATATGCTTAGGGGCTAATTTAAATTAGGCTGTGTCGAATTGAACTCACCTAGGGTTGACGTGTTGCTTTGCTTTGGTGATGGAGTTTACGTTTTTATTTCGAGTGTGTTGTCCTAGTTATTATGCCTAGGAGATTTAACGGGTTATATCATGTATGCTCCGTATTTACTACCTTGCGTGCGTAATTTTTGGGGTATTTGTTGACGCCAAAATCTTATTAGACTTTTATGCGAATTTAGGGGTGTGACAACCCATGGTTTAATTTCGGTCGAAACGAGACGCAATCTTAATAACTCGTCGACCCATGTAACCATTTTATACTAATTAACTCGGGTGAGGGATATTCGACGCAGCTTATAGTTTTTATTCGCTTTGTTAATTTTAGTTTAAACACACTCGCCTAGTCTAATATTTTCCTTTATTTAGCTTTTATTTTGTTAGCAATTAACTTTTACACTTTTATTTAGAAGTATTAAATCAATTAATATTCTAGCAACTCGTCTTTGTGGATTTTCGATAACCGGACTGGCCGCTATACTCCCTTAAAAGAGTGTAGTAATAGTTTAAGTTTTTGTATAGAGTTGGTGAGCCAAAAATAACACGACCGACGCGTAGGTGACTCTCGCGCCGCGACCCATCGCTTGCCTATCATACGGGGTATTACAACTATTTTTCACAAAATAATTTTTGTGTTATATAAAATAATTTTATATGTTTTATAAATAGGTTTTTAATAAAAAAACAGATAACAAATTTTTTGAAACAATTGAAATGTTTTTTTAAAACAATTATTAAAAGTTAAAGAAAAAATTATTTTTAAAACAAATTCTTATTGAAAATAGTTTTTTATTAAAAAAAATCATTTTTTATTGAAGAGACAAATTTTTAAATGTTTTTCAAATGCATTTGTTTTAGTTGGAGACAAAAAAATGAATATTTTGATTATGTAAGTGTAAGGGTACAATTGTCATTTGGTACCAAAATGGAGTGGGGGAGGACTTGTTGGGAGTGGGAATTATTAGAGGTTTTTTAAAGTCGAGGGATTATTAGATGTTTGTTTTTGTCTCTTAAGTTTGAATCTGAACCATTTAGATTTCAGAGGTACCAAATAATATTTTAAATGATCAAGATGTTAACAACTATGTTTTTCCCTGAATGGTTAAGAGGTATCCAAATATGAAATTTGAATATGAATCCGTCTAAATATATCCATTTTGAGGTTCATTCATATATAAAAACAAAAAAAAATCAGATTCATAGTTCGAACTTCAGATTTCAGATTCAAATGAAAAAACAAATGCAACCTTAGTCTAGAAAATAAATATAGGGATATTGAATTGCAAATGGGGACAAAATTAGAGGGGTCAAAGTGTAATTGATCCTTTTTTTCAATAGAAGTATAGGATTATCATATCATAATTTATAATAGTTAATTTGTATATGAACCAAATAGTAATTATCGATACTTTATTCTTAGTTACAAACTTACACTTATTACATCAATCGATCATCTTTATGAATGTAATCAAATTAGTGAATCATATATATCTTGGTGTGCTATCCTTGTGTACCCAGTAGAGACCCAAGGGTGTCATCATCTACATAGACCTAATATGTTATTATACGTTTATATTTTTCACCATTTATATTTTTATTATATATGTGGTCATGGTTGGTGGGTACATGGAAAACTTTCAAGGCACATAAATTGTTGAACTTGAATTTCCACGTCATAGACTCTAGAGATGTTGAATTTATTGAAAATAAATTTCATAATGATTCTTGTTCTGGATTGTAATACCTCGTGATTTTAAATAATTAAAATAATTGACAAAAATAGCCAATAATTAATTTAATTAAGAAATTTTAAATAATTTATTTAATTGTATATTCTTCATGATTGTATTTTGGGTTCGACTTATGGGGTCATATGAAAACACAAATGGTGTTAAAAATATGGAGGATTGTACATATGGGTTGGGTGAGACATTGGGTCAAGTTTGGGAGTGATTGAGTTTGTTTTGGGGCCCATAATATAAAGATAAATAGGGGTAAATAAAAGTGACAACTATAGCATTATAATATATAAGTTAAGTTAACTTATCTTCACCTCATCATTCCTAAAATAAAATCCTAAACCTCATTGAGAATTAGAGAGAGAGGCGACTTGAGAGGCAAGCTATACGAGGCAATTTGGACAGGAGGCTTGGAAAATTAAGGAGGCAAGTTGGAAGAAACATCAATTGAACATAATTTTCATCAAATTAAAAATCCTATTTTTAAAACAATTAAAGGAAGAATTATTTCTACTTCTCCCCTTTCATATGAATAGTTAATATTAGAATCAACTTAAATTGACTTCATTAAATTAAAGTGATACTATTAGGGTAATAAATCTGAATTCGGAGTTGAAGTTACGTGTTGAATTTGTGAGAATTATAATTGGAGTAAAATGCTAGAATTAGGGTTATTCCATACTTTATGTAATTAGGAGAAATTAAATTGGATTAATGATTGAAATCAAGAATTGTGTATTTAACCTTATTAAGATCAATATATATATATATATATATATATATATATATATATATATATTGTTAGTTCAAAATTTATTTTATGAACTCATTTAGATTAAAGAATAAGGCTTTCATTGATAAAATTAAGGTTCTTATGCATTATATGGAATTTGGTAGATTTAATTTGGTAACTGGTTGGTTTAATTATGGAATTAAGATTTAATTATAGTATAATTATCTTCTTTTTGTTGATAATTTATGTTTAATGTGGAGTGTAAGAATTGATAAATTTGGAATCTAGATATCTATACACAGGTTGTTTTTATGATTGTGGAAAATTAATTAAAGATTCAAATATATTTGTTTCGAGAAATTATTTTGATGAGGAATTCGGCCCTAAACATTTAATAAATCATATACATAGCATTGAGATGAATTATGATTAAATTGGGGAAGTTTGGAGGAAAATTCCCGTAAGTATCAAAATTGATTTCAAGAGGTCTTATGGCATTGAGTTTTTAGTGGAGATTGATCTTAGGATGGTTTAGGGGATATAATTAATTATTATTTGGACCAATAAGGCGGTTGGTAATGGTTAGTAAGGCCCATGTGGGGGTGATTTAATATAATTGGTTAGGTACCTTATAATGTAGATTAAGGGGGATACCTTTGGGATAAATATTTTTGGTTGAGAACCAATGTGAAATGGTGAATGACTCGCCTCAAATATTGTATAGTGCAAGGGCACACTAATCACGAGTGTAGTAGAAACCCAGTAAGACCGGAGTTGGTTTTTGCAGGGAATTATATAAAGCAACATAGATATTATTTTAGTTAAAAGTTAATAAACTAGAGATAAAATAAAGGAAAATATTATTAAGCTTTTGAAATATGTAACGAACCAAGGTGAACAACAATTAAGGGTAACACTTATTTAAAGACTATTAAAGTATGAAAGATTTATACTATGGATGATAAAATGAGTTCAACAAAATATCGAGGAGCATTCCTCCCCCCCATACAATCACAGCCTAAACAATTCTTACGACTCAATCACAATCAAATGGCAATACAATATTATTCTCAACAATCCTGCATGAAAGGTGTCAACTGAACAATACGAAATGAAGGTTTCAACATGTTATTGATCCCAACCTAAGGAAATTAGCTACTCATTGCAATAACAACACATACACACTAGGTAGGATTAAATAAAATGGTAAAAGCCATTAAAAGCTAGGATTTAATACATAATAACTATATTAATGAACAATAGAGTATTAATGGTCAACAAAATGCAACAAAGCTATGTTTGATTAACTTACAATCAAGGAAATGGAGAGAGAGAAGCAAAGAAATGTATTAAACCCTAGGAGAGAGAAGAGAAAAAAACTTATCTAATTATATCTTCATTTCTAAACAATATGAAAATAACCTTAGTTACAAAGAAAATCCACTTTCTACTTATAGCAAGTGGATTCAAAACTAAAAACCCAAAACCAAAACCGAATAACTGAAGGGCCCGGTCGATCGCGAGTTTAGGACCTATCGATCATTGATCTGGGAGACAGCTTAATGCTTTCAATCAAAGGTAAAATCAAAATTTTTGATCGACCACCGATTTGAAGCCGATCGATCTCGTTTCTATTTTTAGCACAAAGACCTCCTTTAGTTCAACCACAAAAGGACTTTAGAATACGATCATAAATCGATTGTTAGGAATTGGATTGATGTATCGTCAGTGGATACACGAAGATAACTCGAGGAGCAACAACTTTCGTGAAGGGTTCAAATACGAAGATCGAACGCAAAAATGAAAAAATGTCCCTCGAGGTTGCGTAATGCGTTGAAACTTTCTCCAAAAGCACCCAATTTCACCATTTAGCATTCCAATACCTGTGACACCCTGACCAATAAATACCGGGTAGCTACTCCTTTATTAAATTAATACAAAATATTAAGTTGGTTCAGTTAACAGCATCACTGTCGGAAATATTTTTATAATTACTAACCACCTAGTATTTAAAAGTAAGATGTCAAATTTTTAAATTAAGTCTTGTTAACATACAGTAAAAGAGTAAATGAAAGAATAACAACCATACACCATAACGAAGCAATAGAATAACCAACAAATAATAATAAGTCCGGAGGAAAACTCCTCACAACCATTCCACAACTGAAATAAATAAAACAGTGTATCCTAAATTAATTACATGCCAAAAGTCTGAAAATCTGAAATATGAAATGTCTCTAATAGAAATGGGCGACATGCCCTACAACTGATGAAAACTGAATATAGAGTCAAGACAAATGAAGCGTCTACTAGCAAGGCCCTGTAACTTCCACAACAGCTACAGCTCGTCACCTGAATGGATATACTATGTATGGTGTCCTTGTGGCTGGGCACCTAAAAGGTTTTTACAAAAAAATAGATTTGAAAGCAAACGGGTCAGAGCACGAAAGTGGAGAGTATTTTTAAAAATAGCAAGTGCTTTAATGACATTAAAACAATGAATGCAAAATACATGTTAGGACGTACACTCGCATGAAATTCTCACCTCTCGACTAATTGTGCACTCCTAACGTACGTACCCATCTAAATGATATTCATGTCTAACTAAACCGTCATAAGTTCTACTTCTTTCTACTCGATTCCCATTATGCATTCTAACGTTATCAATTAAATAGAGGGCTTTACTTAAACTCGGATTCTCAAATATTAGCAATACAATTCATTACAGATTATCCCTTTATATTTTCTCAAAGTGTTTCCGTATTTACACTCACAATACCAACATGAAGATTCTCATTAACTAAGTGTATATTATTCACGTCATAAATATACAATACAAGCACCCCGAGACTAAGCTGCGGTGCACACATACTCTGCTATCCATCCTAGTACATCACGTACATAAGGATCACGCATTCCGAATCTCTCAGGAATCGTTCTCAGATAACAACAATCAAAATCAATGGAGGCGAACACAGTCACATCACATGGGTCACGCACATACCTACGCTCCCTCGATCAGCAAACTTATTAACATCTCAATAAGTCCTTCTTTGACCTATGTTCTCGAGGTACCAATCTATATCCCCCCGTAGGCACACAAATATTAGATGGCCCTAAGCGAACGCAAACCTCCCGTGATAGCAAGTATGGTAGGTATGTCATACACATAAAATCATATACAAATACTAAGTATGCACACATCTTAGTAATTACCATAATTTATTAGTGGTATACTTCTTATTCTCATACCAACTTATAATGTTATACAATTCCCACGTTCCCGGTTAATACATTTATTTAAGCCGTCAATAGTTCTCACATCGTAATAGTCACTCACGTCCTATTCCAAAATTTTCATTAAATTCAAATCACACTTCTATGTTTTACTCTTCAATATGTCCCAAATATCCCAACTATATCAATTTGTCATCAAGGTAAGGTTATCTCTACAATTTATTAAGGTTACGGGACACTAGAAATCAAATCAGGCCAAAAAGGCCAAACTGTCAACTCGTTGGAAGTCTCGTTCGAACGAGGCTGTTCGAACGAGAGTTCGTTCGAACGAAGTGGGCATATAATGAGATCTCGTTCTAACGAAAAGCTTCGAACGAACATCCCACTCGTTAGAAGTCAAACTGTCACTCGTTAGAAGCTCGTTCGAACGAGCTCATTCGAACGACCTGGGCAGGTCTTCTAACGAGAGACCAGTTTCGAGCCCAAAATTTTCCTATTACGTTTTCCAACTTTTCTTCACCTCTAATCTCATCTAAATGTCATTCCAACAATGTTTCAAGGTTTCTAATCATCCCGAAACATATTTAAATCGTATTACAAGATTTATATGGGGTCAAATCATCCTAAACTACATCAAATTATCAAATCTCCCCAATTTTCCCAAATCTCAAGAACATGAACCCTAGAAATTTTAAAGTCATCAATGGGCATAATTTAAATTCGTTTTTGTGATATAAAAGATATATTATTATCAGAATAATCTCCACAAACACAATTCTACATGAAATTCCTCATCGAAATGTAAGGTTCTAATTCCAATTCAATGGGTCTTTATCAATCTCCCAAAATAATGAAATTTTCAGAAATGTCTAAGCATGGAAGAAACATTCAATGAAATTAACGTAATTAAACCACTTGCCTCTGATATTTCTCTGAATTGAATGTTGAAGGTTGAATTGTTCTCTCTCTCTCTCTGCAGGATTCTCCTTTCTCTCTCTCTCTCTACAAGTTCTTCTCTAAAGATGACAATGGAGGTTAGGGTTTATTTTGGACCCTTAACTTCTATTCTAAACTTCTCCCGTAGCCCACTACTTAGTTTAGTGTTGATAATGGGTTGGTGGGTTTAATTAATAATCATAATTAAGCTCTAATTTTCGTAGGTTTTAATTCTCAAAATTCCAAAATTACCAAAATACCCTTTTAAGTTGCCGGTATGGCCTAAAAGTGCCCCGGGATCCAAATTAAACCCCCGGCTAGTGTTTTCTGACTATTTCGACCTTTCCGGACGCGTTGGCACACTCAAAATGACCATACGGTTAATAGAAATAAAATTCACTATTTAAGTTAAATAATTACATTTCTGACGCCCAACAAAATTTCCAAATTGCCGTATTTCAATCTCACGACAAATTTAATAATTTCAATATTCATATAACGTCGTATGTACACATTAAAATCAAATACCAACTCACATCTCGTTAGTATTTTATCCGGATTAATTCCCAATTAATACACATTTAATTCAATTAATCCCATAAATAAATTTCACAAAAATATGGGGTATTACAGCTCAAATAAACCTTGCAAAGCATATATTTAATGGCCATTATTGTGTATGAATGTAACAGAAGCTATTATGCAATATTCGTAAACACCCCCTAACTAAGACATTATTAGTCCCTAGTGATGGACTAACACAATAACTAACAAACAGAGGGATAAGAACAAAACAAATATGATCAAGGGAAAAGTGTCACTTTCATGGGCACACAATTGCATTTAACGAATGCAACAAGCCGTTAAAATCCTAGGTTACCCTAGTGGACGATTGTTGTCTCGTGAGGGTTTTTAGGAACGAAACCTGCAAACATCAAACTTCCTCACAAATTTTAGCCCTAGAAAATCAAAACCAAACTTAACAACAATTCGACAATCAACAAGTTATTAGAAAAGTAAATGAGTATTCATCCAATGATCTGTAATTATAAACATTAAAGAATAACTTCATTACAACTGTAACTTTGAAAATTTATAATGATGAGTGAGCATAAGTGAATGTTTTGATTTGGCAATTTTTTTAAACCGAGTAAATACTAAAGCGTAGCATGATATCAAAACCTCTCTGGTGATTATGCTTAACAATTGAAAACACTAAGAATGGAGTGTAACGGGATATGTGGGCATAATGAGTAAATGTAAAAGGGTAAAGGCCATGCATATTGCATCAATGAAGAACGCTTTATATATAATATATAACATGTAATATCAATGTATAAATATTGCATATTAAGAAAGGTGAAATGTATTTTCACAGATTACTGTAATCATTATAACTTTTGAATCACATTCTCCCTAGGATCATATAGGACTTTATAGGATTGTAACATATGCTCGGCTAGGCTTGGGTTATGAAATGAAATGAGTATTTACTGATTCGAATGTGTTTGGGGATGAAACACTTGAAATAAAGGAAATTCGCGGGCAATTTTAAGGTTGGAATATAATTTCCATATAATGCATTGGATATAATAATGGAGAGTAACAAATATTGTTGAACACCATGTAAGATAGGGAAATACTTTCTCTTTCTCCTTATTTTCTTATTTCTCTCTTCTTTTTCTTTTGTTTTGTTTTGTTTTTTTGTTTCTTTTTCACCTTTTCTTTTCTTTTCACCCTCGTATTCTCAATTTCAACCACATAACAATAACATCATTTAATCCCGAGTATCATTTCTAACAAAGGTATAGAAGGTGATATGTAGGGTTTAAAACTCCAATTTGGAGTTGGTTATGGGACTTTGGGTTATGAAACAAAAGGCTATATTTAGGATCAAAGAGGTTGATGACGAAAATATGTAGGGTGAGGTCAAGGGAAATATGGGTGTATAACAAAGAGAGCCTATGATCCTTTTTTGAAATTTAAGAGATTCTCAAGTCAAAATAACTTTCAAAATCATGCTCAAGTAACACATTTCATAATGAACTCAATTAATGAACGATCGAATGAAAGAATAATGAGATTACCAATGAATCTATTATTTTCAAGGAGAGATATAGGAATTGTATAAACACTCGTAATTTGAAGGAAAGCACAAATATCGCTTGGTTAAAGTATTTACAATGCACGAAAGATCACCGAGTTACAAAAATCTTAAACCAAATCTTTAAAACAAGATAATGCACATGTGCTCATGGGTTCGTAGTTAAATCATGAAGTTATTCTTCATATCGATGATTGAAGGATTAAAGTCTAATAACCTCTAAATTATTGAACATGCATAATTTTAAATTAATTTGAATAGGGCATTAAATCTTATTAATCATCGAAAATGAGGGCAAAAGGCCTAAGAGAGAGGAATAAAAGAAAGAAAAATACATATCTATTTTTTTATTTTTTTAATTATAAATATATATACGTCTCACAGATAAAAAGAACCAAGGATTGAGCAGAACACACACACTCAAAGTTGAATCATACATTGTTCTCAATGCAATTAAAGACATACAAAAAAGTGAAGGAAATACGTTACCCAATTCGGATCAATCTCCGTGATATGTAATGTGAGCTTATACGAACATAAGAAATAACAACACATACATACAAGAAAATGCTTTAAGTTGGAGAAACTATGACATAAGTCATAGTAATATAGAGGGGCTAAATAGTAATACTAGATAAATTGAGGTTGAACAAATCATTTATTTTTTCAACTTCAGACACATCAAAATCCAATTGAACAAATACAACTACATTATCATACCAAATCCATAATCCCGCAAAATAAACTTAACAAGAAAAAATAGAGTTTAATAACATATGATAAACATACAAAAATATAAAATAATGGAAATATCTTACATCATAGAAAAATAACAGAGGATGCCTAAAAATTGGAATGACTAGAGGGTTCCGGAGCACTCGGGTTACGGGCATGATAAGGGTTTCTTAAATGACTCGACATCGGCACGTCTGGTCCCTATCACTGCATATAAATCTCTCTCATCATACTTAGCATCATCAAAAACTTATGTTACTTCCTGGAATGGACCTTGTCAAGGCGGGACTCCAGTGTAGCCCACCTCATATGAGTCTCCTCCTATATCTGATCTGAAATAGCCTTGAACGTCATAAAGCCGGCATTAGTGAATATGGGAGTCGCATCCTGCACGGTCATCTTCTCATCCCTCCCCATCTATTCCTTCCCGTTTGATTCACCAACCACTACCCTTGGCCTCTTTTGAACTGGCAGCTCTCCCTAGTTATGCCGTGAGAATCTCTTGATATTTTTCTTTGCCAATAGGCTTTTCGGGCTTCGATACTTTGTCGCTGGGGTACTCAAGGAATTTGGCATCACGACACACCTTAGTAATCACCCTGGGCAAAGGAAGGGAAAAATTCTAGACCCCTTCCTTTGCCTCAATGCACATCTAGTCTAGGTAATCGGGCAGATTGATGTCACCCGAATGATTCAATAAGGTATAAAGACAAGAAACATACTTGTGATGAACCTCATATTGGTTATTCATTACCATTAAACAATGCACGATGATGTAGTGTATCAACCTTAGTAGTTCTTATATGCGAGCTGATTTGAACATATTCTTCCACCACACTTTGGCAGGTTCCAAGTATTGAATTAGGGTGTCCAAGTCAAATGTTACCTCATAGTTCAGGTTTACAAACTCATCTGGATCCGCAACATTGCCCATCTAGAGGGCCAAATCCTTTATTGTAAATGTGATCCTCACCCTCTCACATATGCCTCATAAAAGACCCGATTCACTTTGGTCTGAACCAAGGAAGCATGGAATTGGCATACTAACTCTTCGTTTATATCTCCTCTCTAGGCAAGGAATGCCTCCCAATAATACCGGTGAATTAGGGATAGCTCCTCAGTCGAGATGTCCTCGAGTACCTAAGAGTAATTGATAGAAAGTGTGCATTGGTGGGTCCCAAAGTATGCCTCATACCACTTCTTTTATTTCTTGCGTCAAAAACCTTCAATGGGTCACAACGGGTCTAGTCATATTTCTCCACATCACCTATGTATGCCTACAAAACAAAAATTAGTACAACAATGCAATTGAAGGCTAATTTAAAGAATTATGAGGAGTAGGTAAAAAAAATGGCATCCAATACATCAAAGTGAGTGAGACTTGTGATAAACATCCCAATTGAGTCCCAACTTGTGTAAACAAGTGAGAACGAGTAAAAATCATGCAAAAATATGTCCAAAGTGAAGAATGGAACTAGGTTAGGCATTTGGACATACACTTGGGGTGCACAAATTTGATAAAAGGTATGTGGGTGGAATTTGAACCAAGAACCAATCCTCTTCCATAAACAACTCAATATTTTAGTAACAATGTGTCCATGGATGAGTTTTTACAAAGAATATAGCATTTACAAAGTGTAAAATAAGTTGGACAGTTTCCAAAATAAATTTTGGCTCAAATACCCACACAAGGTGAAAATACTCCCAAATATTTTGGCTATAATCACTGAAAGTTATCCTAATCAAATTAACCTGAATAAAAAACATAATAATCATATGAATCTATTCTATTTGATGAGGGATAATAGCATTTGAATGTTCAAATTGGGCATTTGGGACAAAAAATTGAATTATCCCCCCCAAAACTATCAGCATGCAATCAATTCAACCTAAGAATAATATTCATCAACCAAGAATATACAAAAACAAGTGTAAACAATACAATATGTGTGTATAACTTGATAACAAGGATAAGCTATTAATCATTCGTGAAAAAAAAATAGATTTAGACAAGTTAAATCACACCAACCAAAGCAAGCCCAAAAGTAAGAATAACCAACAAAAACTCCAAGAAATACATAAATTAGTTGAGGAGTCATACCTTATATGTGACAAGAATGGATTAAAGTAGTGGTTTTGGGTTAAAATTTAGGAATGGAAACTAGGTCTGACAATTGAGATTTTCGAGTTCGGAGAAAAGAGAAGATGTAAAGAGTTTTAAAAGGGAGAAGGGAAAATGAAATGGTCAGTCTTGATATAAATGAAGGGCTTGGTCTATCGCTGGTCTGGGCCCGATCGATCGATGGTTTAGGCTCGATAGACTATGGTTTGAAATTAATTATAGTTATGTTGGCAGTGTGCATTGAACTGAGACACTGGTCGACCACGTGTCAGGGACCGGTTGACTACGGTTTGAAATTAAACCTTAGTGAACTGACAGCATCGATTAAATTAATATACTGATCCACCACGTGGGGGGGTCGATCGCCAACTCGAACCTTAATATGCATACTTCCCAGATTGTAGGGCATAATGAAAACACTCGATCAACTGCAGGTCTGAGCCCGATCGAAAACGACTCTACTTTTAGCCAGCTTTGAACTTAGGATATTAGGTACCTTTTTTAAGAAGGCACTGATGAGGAATGGGATGTGCTAATAAACTGTGTGAAGGTTCTCATATGTACATATATGTGTGCGAGAAAATGTGATTGCCACGGATTCGAAAGAAAGAGGCAATCTAAAAATGGAACTACTTGAATCTTACTACGCGATGCCCAATGAGGGGCCCAAATGAGGGTCTTCAGGAGGGATCTTAACAAGCTTGGGGTTGAATCCATCGAGGTAAGGCTTAATCCTTTGCCCGTTCATCTTAAATAAGGTTTTAGTACTTGGATTCACTATCTCTATGGCACCGTGATTGTAGACCATTTGTACTATGAATGACCTGCTCCACCGGGATTATAATTTCTCAAGAAAAATGTTGAGGCAGGAATCCTAAAGTAGGACTTTATTTACCACCTCAAAGTTCTTTCATACTATCCTTTTATTATGAAAGGCCTTGGTTTTGGCCTTAAATATACGAGAGTTCTTGTATAAATCGTTCTCAACTCCTCTAGCTCATTGAGTTGGAACTTGTGAAGGTCCCCACCTTCGGTAATGTTCAAATTGAGCATTTTGACAATCCAATATTCTCGGTGCTCAACCTATACCAACAAATGATATGATTTCCCAAATACCACCCGGTAAGGACACATCCCAAAGTGTGTCTTATAAGCCGTCCGATAAACATAAAGTGTGTCGATTAGCCTATATGACCAATCCTTGGTAAAAGGGTCTACAGTCTTTTTTATAATCCCTTTTATCTCCCTATTGGCCAATTTCTCTCGGCCGTAATATCAGAAGATTCTCTCACCCAAGGGGATGCCCTCTCATCTCTTCTCTTTCATTTGCGGATGATTTTCTCATTTTCTCCAATGGCGAGAAATCTTCATTGCAAAACCTGATGAGTTTTTTTTATCTACTTTTGAAAGTTATTCTGGCCTTCTCATCAACAAAGATAAAAGCTATTTTTTAGTCCCTTCCCACACTAATATTTGCAGGAAAAATATTATTCATTATATCACTGGATTTACTCGAAAAGACCTTCCTCTAAAATACTTAGGGGTCCCTCTTTAAATTGGCAGGAAAAACAAAGCTATATTCGATAACATTGTGGACAATATTTCTCAAAAAATCAACTATTGGGAAGGTAAATTTTTATCTGCATCTGGCCATATTATCCTCATCAAGAATGTTCTTCACTCTACTACTTTCCATCTGTTTGCGGCTCTCCATCCCCCAATATCGGTGATGAACAATATTGAATCCTTATTCAGTAATTTTTTTTGGGGTGGAACAACCTTATCGAGCATACGTCACTGGATCAACTGTCATCAGGTCTGACTTCCTCGCAATTCATCTTGTTATCAATTTTCATTCTCCTGCATTTGGAATCCTCGAATATAACCAAAAATCTCAACGTTCATGTGGAAATTACTTCTTCAAGGAATTCTAATTGATGAGTATCTTAAAAAAATTCATTTCAGCTTGCCTTCAATGTGCATATGTTGCTCCCTCCACAAAGAAGAAACCCAAGATCATTTGTTTTTTACTAGTGATCTTGCTAGTGATATATGGGTGCATTTTAAAACCTTGATGGGCATCTTATTCCATGCTTCGACGCTAAAAGGAAATTTAATTCTTTGGTGGGTCCATTCTAGAGGCAATTCTATCAGGAGCATTATGTGTAATATTTTTCCATCCATTATTTTTTGGCATATTTGGAAAGCTAGAAACTCTATTTTTTTTAGAATACTCCCATTAATGCCCAGCACTCAATCAATAATACCAAAGAAGATATTTACTTAGCGTTTTCCATCAAGCCTTATAAGGGATCCACTGCAAGAATATTTCAATCTTTTATTTCAGAATTTAATGTAAAATGCGCTCGAAATATGTACAAGCCACCATGAGAGGGATATTCTCTCATTTATAATAAATTTGTCTTCTTGAAAAAAAAATTTTATGGGTGATATGTGGTGGAGACCTTATGGGTGACACCATGTTGAGACATCAAGGCAGTGAATATGTCATTGCAAAAATGAACCCCTTGGTCACTAATGATTTCTTTCGGTGTGCCAAATTGAACCAAGATGTTATTTTTTAATGAATTTCAACACCACTTTTGCACTATTATTCCTAGTAGTCACCACTTCCACCCCTTTGGATACATAGTAGACAGTGAGAAAATGTATTCAAACTGATTGGATTTAGGGTAAGGGCCCATGGAGTTTATTCCCCAAAAATCGAAAAACTTTTATTACTAGAATAAGGGAAAGAGGCATCATGTTCCCTTTATTAACCTTCCAAAGTAATCGGCAAGGGGCGCAACTCTTGTAGAAAGCTTACGTATCTTTGAAAATTATTGGCTAATAAAAACCGCAATGTAGAACTTTGAAAGAGGTATTTTGGGAAGAAAAGTGTCTTCCACCTACTTTGTTATGGCAAAAGACAAGATAATAGGGATGTCATTGTTTAGGATATATTTTCGAATGATTTAGTCCAGATAATGTTTAAACATGTATGGGTCATCAAAGAAGAATGATCAGGATAAACTCAAAATCTTTCCTTGTCATGGGCTGAGAAATGTGATGGATAGGCCTCGTTAATAAGGAAGTTCACAACATCGACAAACCATGGCAAAATTGACATGGTTGTGAGTTTCTCATCCGGGAAACACTTTTGGATAAGTACAAGATCGATATGATTATGATCGAACGTAATTCGGGATAAATGATTTGCTACTACAATTTCCACCCTTTTTTGTCTTTGATTAAGAGGTCGAACTCTTGGAGGGGAAGAACCCAACATATAAGCCTACTCTTAGAATCTTTCTTGGAAAGAAGGTACTCTAGAACTACATGGTCGGTGAAGCAAACAATGGGCAATCATACCAGGTAAGCCAATAATATGTCCAACGCGAATACTATGGCTAAAAATTCTTTCTCCATTGTGGATTAGTTCATTTGTACGCTTTCAAGTGTGCGGCTAAAATAGGATATAATGTGAGGTTTCTTGTCCCTCCGTTGACCAAATACCTCCCCTAAAAGATATCCACTTGCATAACACATGGGCTCGAATAGAAGGGTCCAATCAGGCGATTACATGATGGGGGTCGTGGTCAACATGGCTTTTAACTTACCAAATGATTCTTGGCATGCCTTACTCCACATAAATGGAGCGTGTTTAGAAAGAAGATCGCACATTGGGTGCGCGATAAAGCAAAAGTCCAGAATGAAACGTCGGTAAAAATTGGGGTGACCAAGAAAATACCTCACATCTTTAAGGTTTTTAGGATTGGGAAGATTGGAAATAACATCAATCTTAGCATTGTCAACTTGAATACCATCATTGGAGACAATATGGCCCAGGACGATCCCTTGTGTCACCATAAAGTGACATTTATCCCAGTTGAGAATGAGGTTTTTCTCAATGGACATATCTAGAACCTTTTCAAGGCTGGCTAGGCATCCCTCATAAGAATTATCGAAGACATGTAAGTCGTTTATGAAAACCTTAACAATGTCTTTGACCAGGTCACTAAACATGTTAAGCATGCACCGTTGAAAAGTTGTCGGTGCATTGCAAACCCCAAAAAACATTCTCCAATAGGCAAAATTGTCGTGCAGACACGTGAAGATGGTATTTTCCTGATTTTCGGGTTTATTTCAATTTGGTTGTACCCCGAATATCCCCCAAGAAAATAGTAATACTTGTGCCCGACTGCCCTTTTGAGAATTTGATCAGGAAAGGTGAGGAAAAATAGTATTTCCTCGTGATCTCATTAAGCTTTCGATAATCGCTGCAAACACGATAGTCAGTTGGAATGCAAGAGGGAAAAAGGTCACCATCCACATTCTCAATAACTCTGACACTCGAATTTTTCGGCACAACTTGTGTTGGGCTGAACCACTCACTATTTAAAATGGGGTAAATTATCCCCATATCCAAAAGCTTTATAACCTCAGCTATTACCACCTTACTCATGGACGGATTCAACCGTCTTTGCATTTGATGGGTGTGCTTCGAGTTCGCTTCCAAGTAAATGCTATAAGTGCTAATGGAGGCATTAATCCCTTTCAAGTCGGATATGAACCATCCTATGGCACTTTTGTGTTTCCTCAACACTTCTATCAAGTCCTCCTCTTGACAATTGTCAAGGTTTTTCACTATAATCACAGGAAAGGTGTTCTCACCACTTAGAAAAACATACTTAATCTCCTTTGGTAAGGTTTTGAGCTCAAGCTTGGGCATTGAAACATTTGATGGAAAGGGAAAAGAGTTACGTGGGACTAATTTCACAAAGTGGGAGATCCACACCGAGTCTTTGATAATGCCCTTCCCTTTCATTATTTGTTAGCTCTCTTTCAGCGTCCCCTACTGTGTTACCATCCTCAATATCTTCATTCACCTCCTCAAAGTACTCAAGGTAATTACACATATCCAACAACTCCCCATTCAGGGAATAACAATTCAAATAAAAGGCATCTTCATAGGTCTCGTCATTGATGTGTAAATCATTACCCAAGGAGTTTGTAATACATCTAATGGATGTCTAAAAGGAGATAGTTCGAAATATTCTTGGACAAGATTGCTAATGCAAGCCATTATTTCAACCACTTCCTCACTATCGTCGTAACTTTGGAGTTGCTTAAGGAGGTTAGACACGTTAACCTTTATCGGTGAAAAAATATTATAATTTGATCACTGCCTTTTGGTACGGTTTGGATGTCCAAGATAATGAAATCTATCGAGAAGTAAAAAGAATCAACTTGGACAATCACGTCCTCCACAACTCCTCGTGGTACCCTAGTCGAACGGTCGACCAATTATAAAGTGACAGGAGTCACTTTAATCTCGTCAAGATTCAACTTAAGATACACAAAATAAGGAAGCAATTTCACACTTGCTCCAAAATCAAGGAGGGCACGATATATTCTAGAATCCCCAATTATGCAAAAAATGGTGCGGCAACCCAAGTCCTTAAACTTTGGGGCGATCTCATTTATTGTGATTGCACTTGTTTGCATTTCCATGTACACCTTTTTGCGCACATTTAGTCTCCTTTTTACCATGCACATGTCCTTCATGAATTCGGCATATTTAGGCACATGCTCAATTGCCTTAAGGAGGGTAATATTCATATTTACTTATTTTAATAGTTAAATAAAACCCTCCTCGAAGGCCTTAGTAGCCTTTTCTTTGAGCCTTTGTGGAAATGTAGCTGAAATGGGACAAATGGTGTCCTTTGAAACTATATGTTCATCTACCTCTTTGGGAATGTCATCGTCTATAGTAACAGGAATGTGCAGTTGCACATCCTTTGGGGCATTGGCTTTTTTTTTTGAAGGATTGGGAATGGGTTGTTTAAGCAAAGGCCTCGTAATGTTGTTATCAACTGCTTTGCCACTCCTAATGGTGGTGATACCTTTAACATGCTCGATTTATGACGTTCTCGGATTAAAACTTTCAATGCCCATTTAGCCCTCAGGATTGGTTTAAGGTTGCGTCGGTAAAAGCGGTCTCGCTAGCCCTTGGGAATTTTGGACCAATTGAGCAAGTGCGCATCTTTTGAGAAATAGATTGATCAAGTTCAGTAACCTTATGGACAATGGTGAATTGCTCAACATTTGGCCTCCTTTGAAGAGACAAATACATAGAGGGAGGAGGATATCCCACTGGAGGATGTTGCGGTTGATGATATTGGGGAGATGGTTATTAATATTGCAGGGGTGGAGGTGGGAACGGGCCTTAAAAGCCTTAAGGTGGTGGAGTTTGTTTCTTCCAGCTCAAGATAGGGTGTTTATTCCTCTAACTTGGATTATACGGAGGATTATTAGGATTATAGGGGTATTTGGATATTGATTTTTATACGCCCTTATACCATTTGCTTGCTCTTACAACTAGCTCTTGATACTAGGAAGTGTGGGACACCCCTTTGTTTGATGGCCAATGTGGTCACATATGATGAACACAACCTTCTCCGCAACGGAAACCTTTTAAACGACTTCCGTATGAGGATATTGTTGTTTATGTTGCTAAGCATCGATAGGATATATCACCTTGGGTTTGCCCTCGAGGGGTGGTATTTTTGCAACAATTGCGATCAAAAGGATTTGTGGTATCCTAACCCCGAGAGGTCTTTGAAACAAACTCATAATGGGTCTCAAAGTCCTCACCACTTAAAGTCAAGTAAGCTACCTTGGCATGTCATTTTGACCAATTGCTTTGTCTAGGGGTTTAGCCCCTATGGAAAATGAATATCAATCGCATTTGGTAGAAGTTGTGGTGAGGGCAAGACCACTTCAAGGAGTTAAAAATCTCCCAACACATGTCGAATGTCTCATGATCATATTGTTGATAAATTTTGAATTTTTTTCACGAGGGCATTCATCTTGTGTGTTGGAAAGAATTCTTTTAAGAGTAGGTCTTGAAGTTGTTGCCAATTCTAAATAAAATTAGCGGGAAGAGTGATTAACCAATCCTTAGCTTTATCTTTAATAGAGAAAGAAAAAATCTTAAGTCCCACAAGATCGGGTTTGAAATTTTGGTTTTAAAATGTGTTGCACATCTCTTTGAAGACTTATATGTGCCGATATGGGGTTTTTGTTCTTCATTCCATGAAAGTAAGGTAGCGGATTAATCATGTCATTTCAAAAGTGAAAAGTCCCGTAATTAAAGGGGAACGTGGTGCACCCAGGATAAATGACCAACTCTGGGTGTAGGTAGTCACCAAACGATTGATGTACAGGAGCAACACCACGTGGTGGTGCATGATTGTACTATATTTGAGGTTCGAAGGATTGCACCGAGGGAGGTGTACTAATAAAATGTGATATAAACGACAAATATGTCTTAAAAGGTGTCGTATTAAGCGAATAGTGATGTTGGGATAATGTCCCAGAATTAGTGAGCCTACGGATGAATTAAGTGGTAAGTATCCCCTATCCAACCCATGATTCGAGTCGTTGCTCATTTGGACAAGGAACCTAACCTTAAAAAAAACACTAGATCAAACAATCAAATGCAACAGGTCTTATCAGAAAATAACTAAATTAATATAAACATTACTAAGAGTTCCTCGACAACGGCGTCAAAAACTTAACTCGCCTAAAATATTATATGACGCAAGTGCACACTAATTGCGAGTGTAGTATAAACCCAGTAAGACCGGGATCAACTTTCGTAGTGAATTATATGAAGCAACATAGGTATTCTTTTAGTTAAAATATAATAAAAGATTAAAATAAAGGAAAAGATGATTAAGGTTTGGAAAGATGTAACTAATCAAGGTGAACCACAATTAAGGGTAACAATTATTTAAAGACTATTAAAGTAAGAGAGATTTATACTACCAATGATAAACTGAGTTTAACAAAAGGTCAAGGAGCATTCCCTCACCTCAGACTATTACAACCTAAACGGTTCTTATGATTCAATCATAATACAATATGAATAAAATATTATTCTCAATAATCCCGCATGAAAGGTGTCAATTGAACAATATGAAATGAATTTTTCAACATGTTATCGGACAAATGAGTTACTGTTGGAATAAAGTCTTAAATACTACTCTTACATGATAAGAGAATTTAAAATCTTAGAAAACTCCAATATCAAAACATACACCCATTTATTAGATTCAAACTCCAAACCTATTAATAAGTGTAATCATCCAAGATGGGTATATGATCCTAACCTAAGGAAATTAGCTACTCATAACAATAATAATACATACACATAAAATGGGATTAATTAAAAAGGAGAAGTTATTAAAGCTCTGATTTAATACACAATAACTATATTAATGATCAAGAGAGTACTAATGGTCAACAAAATACAACAAAGCTAAGTTTGATTAACTTACAATCAAGGAAATGGAGAGAGTGAAGTAAAGAAATGTAATAAACCCTTGGATAGAGAAGAGAGAAAAACATGTCCAACTCAATCTTATTTTCTAAACAAGATGAAAACAACCCGCTTTACAAATAAAATCAACTTGATACTTATAGCAAGTGGATTCGAAACCAAAAACTAAAAACCAAAATCGAAAACCAAAACAAGAATCGGATAACTAAAGGACTCGATCGATCGCGGGTCTAGGATCGATCTACCGCAGTTTGAGGAGACCAATTTAATACTTGCAATAAAAGGCAAAATAAAAACTGTCGATAGACTGCGGGTCTGAAGTCGGTCAATCGCGGTTCTATTTTTGGCACAAATACATCCTTTAGTTCAAACACAAAAGGACTTCAAAAAATTATCATGAATCGATCATTAGGAATATGATTAGCGCATCGTAGGTGCTTACATGAATATAACTCGGAGAGCTACAACTTCCATGAGGTTTCGGGCACGAAGTGTGAACATAAAAAGGACAAAATTGCCCCCGAAGTTGCATAATGTGTTGAAACTTTCTTGAAAAGTAGCATTCCAATACCTATAAATGCTTAAATAAACCTTGAAAAGCATATATATAATGAGAACAAAGGTTATACAATATAGGAGCTTAAATACGGAAATTAATGTCCATAATTATGCATGAATGCACAAGTGAAGAGACCTATATACAATATTCATTATTGATCACTAGGACTCGATAGCAATTAGTTATGTGGTGGATAGCTATTTATATTATGTATTCCCACTTATATGATTTTATACGTGTGAACACACCATTTTTGGGTGTGTACTCTCGTAGCGAATTTCCTAGCCGGTGATTTGATGAGATACGTTCATTGGACTGCGGTTTACACTCCCGGTTGGTTAGATATAGGTCTATTATCTTGATCCTACATGCTAATTATAGTCACCATCTCCCGGTTTAGGATAATGATAATATGATCCATCTGTGAAAACCTTGGTATGTGGTTACACAGTTGGTGTGATGGCATAGTGATTTCCCTTTATGTGTAGTTTGGACTTTGAGAGCTGGGATATCCTTTAGTCGAGACTAGTAATGACTCAAGTGATCCTGGGAGGTATAGGGGTTGGTCTTTATAAGATACTTTCTTATGGGTCATGGGTTTTACCTATGAATGGTGTCCATTAGTCGAATGGACTCATTTTATTGATTTATTAATGGGATATATAAAAGTCTTATATGTTATGTTGATGATTTATTGGTGTGCTTTGGGAGTCCCCTATTTATTGTGGTTGCGAGTTGGGTAAACTCAGGATGTGGATATACCAGTCATTTATATTTATAGTAGATAATGGGGGTGCCCTATCGTGGATTCATGTCATTAATATGCTACTGGTTGAATACTTATAGTATAATAAATTATGTTGTGATATAATGTGGGTAGTTAATGGTAGCCTTCCCTTAGAGTATATAACTACATGTAGTGGCGTGTATTTCCTGAATAATAAATTGTGTACTTAGGTGTCTTGGGTAGCTAGCAATAGACTCCCCCTTAGCCTGTGGGATTAAATGAAGTAGTGAGCACTTAAAGTTGGCCATTGGGTAGCTATATACATCAGGTAGTTATGGATTTTTTTTCTTATTTTATTAAATTATGTTATTAAGGTGTTGAAATGATGTTCGTAACTGAGGGCAGTATGATTGTCTAATGCTAATTATGAAGGAGTGGTGTGATCACTCTACAATGATTGATGGGATGTTGGGACGCTCTATTGAGAGTCAGGATGGAGATAGATATGCCCTACTGTTCACATTGAGAATTGAGGTATCATATTGGGATGGAATGAGTCCTATAATGTGATGGTATATGGAGTATTATGTGGCATACACTCTCATTAGTGAAAAGTGTGGGACCATTAGTGATATACCTGTTTATGTTCTAGGAGGATCGCCTCCACAACGGACGACCCTAAGAGGAGCCGACCCTTCACCAGGCCCCAACTGGCCTTCACCAGACCCAGACGACCCTACGAGGGGCCGACCCTTCACCAGGCTCGTAAACGACCCTACGAGGGGCCGACCCTTCACCAGGCTCCAGACGACCCTACGAGGGGCCGACCCTTCAACAGGCTCTAGACGATTCTGCGAGGGGCCGACCCCTCACCAGGCGCCGGCCGACCCTACGAGGGTACGACAGTACGAGGACAGAATCAAGCCAGACTCACTGCCGGAAGAAACTTTGCCCTCGGCCTCGGCTCATAGGCCGAGGGTGACGTCATGACAGCGCCTGGTTTGGGAGACGCGTGGAACAGTGCACGTGAGGCTCATATGACACGTGGAAGACCGTTACAACCGAATCACCCCCTCACGTGAGGGAATATTATGTCATCATTTGGCATCTACAGGTGTCAACAGGGGATTGGCTAGATCATTATTCACATGCACCATGCTTACTTGGGGGGTACACTACACCCCCCAAGACCTATATATACTTGTCACCCCTAACCCTACAGGGGATCGATCCATGAACAGTATGAGAGTGCAGCTACAGCGAAAATATTGCGACTTCTCAAATAAAAACCAATTTTAATTAAACCCAAATTTTAGTTAAACCCTAAGACATGCATCTAGATGATTTATCAAATAAGATGTGTGTGCTCGCGTTCAAATGATCAAATTATATATAAAACCCTTTTAACACAAACAAACCCTAAACATGCAGCAGTATGTGATTGAATAAATTGATAACCTACGCAAGAACATTCAAACACATGCAATTAAGGAAAAATCCCCCACAGGGGCAAAACCATTTATTTTCACTATAATTTGTAAGAAAACGGCTTACAATCGGATTACAATGAAAATACAAGTTGACTAAGAATTACCCTCGGGTATCGGATTCTGTAGTCGCGGCTGGAATTATCCCTTTCCAGTAGGGCTGCAATGAAGAAGAAGAACGGTCTCCTCCACAAGGGTTGAACAAACCAAAGTTGTGTTCTTGGGTTGCAAAAGGATTCACAAATATTTGGCAAGGATGTGTGAATCAAAACATGAGTCTTGGGACTCAAAAATATGAAGACTAGAGTAATTTGGACTCTCAAAAACGTCTTCAAAAGTCTTGCAAAACAACTCCCCCGAAGTTGGTATTTATAGGAAAAAAATATGAAGAGTCCCATGTTCTTAAAACTCTAAAATTATATCCAGCGTACAAAAAAAATAGCATTCTTTAAGGAATTTTCTCCATCTTCAAAAGGTCATAACTCCTTCACCGTAGCTCGGATTGAGGTGCCGTTTTTTCCAGTATCTTCGTTACGGCGAGCTCTTCAAATTTCCAGTTGACCAAACCTCCAAACTATGGATGTGAAATTACGAAAATACCCTTGAACACTCCTATCTTGCCTTTTTTTCACTATTTTGACTTCCCTTGCGTACAACTTGCATTAAGTCCCTAGAATCTTGGAACGTGAAGTCGTTGAGGCAGATGTGGGACACATTAATGGAGATGTTGAATGCTTGATTCCCGGAATTCGGATAGAGGCCGTCATGTGAGATCGTGAGGTGACGTGCCAAATGTAGCGGCGTACGACATACACAAATGTAACATGTTGGACATGAGAAAAACGTCCTTACACAGTAGCCCTAGCTAAAACTCTGCTTGTACACACACAGTAGAGAGAGAGAGTGAGAGGGTTATGTGCATTGTATCCAAGGCCATTAGTGCCCATACTAGTGGATCACACACTCACAGTGGATGTAGGCCAAATTGGCTGAACCACTATACATCATTGTCTTATTTCCTCTTATACTCATCCCCTTCTATACACTTATACATCTCTATGGCTGCCATGGCTGTTACTGTTTGAGCTCACCATCACTTATCCGGTGGTGCTAAATCTTAGCATCATCAGTTTGGCGCCGTCTGTGGGAACGAGAAGACATCTCTTCCTTTGTACAGCTTGACCTCACTGGGCACTCTGGTGGTGAACCAACACTCCCCCTGAGAGGAGGTGTTTCACCATTGAAAGAGACCCACTAAGGTTCCCAAGCTAACCAGTATTTTCTTCAGTTTAGCTCTTCATAGCTCAAGCACATGGCACCTGAGATGCCACCGCCACCACTTCCCCCGCCGGATGATGGGGGAAGACCCAGTTCCAGTCAGCCACCACCTCAGTCTGAGATGGCTGATGTGGCAGCAGCCCTAAAGTCTCTAGCAGCCAGCCAGCGGATGATGCAGGAGCAGTTTACAGCTCTAAGTCAGAATATACTGAGACCACCAGGGGTCTCACCTGAGATGATTACTCCGGCAGCAGCTCCAGGACATCATGAGGCCAGGGGACCACCCCAGGCACCACATAAAGACCTGCCACCCCCTCAGCGGCGTAGGGATGTTGCTGACCCCCGGCGTTTACGCCTGGGGAGGCAAGTAAACCCTTACCCCGAGGACAGGTATGATGATCTGGAGGAAGAAGAGGCTCCAGTAGAATGCTGGGAGCCATATGAGGTCTCCAACAATACAGTACGACCCCTCCAGGACAGTAGAGGAAAGTGCGGGAAACCAAACCCTGATGATCGCCCAAGAGGCTCTGCTTTTGACCGCCTGAGCAGGGGGTCGGCCTTCGAGAGGCTGGGCCCAGTGAATGACCTGCGAGACAAGTTGTCCAAGTCAAGAAGCGCAGCGAGATCTAGGAAAGAAGCAGAAGGCCGACCCCAAAGACGGGATGACGGCCAAAGGGAAGTGAATAGCCGACACAGGCCTGCTGTAGCGGAGCCCTCCATCCACCTCCGAGAGGCAGCAGGGGATAACATTGGCCAGGCCGACCCTGTGAGGCCCTGGAATGACTCAATCCAGAGGTTAGAGGATAAGATTGGCGACATACTGAAGAGCCGGGACCCTCTTCAGAGGGGATACACCATAGGCTCACCCTTTGTGGCAAAGATAGTCAACTTCCCCACGCCATCAAAGTTCAGGCCTCCTGTGGTCACCCCAAGATACGATGGGAGCACCAACCCTGTCCACCACGTGGAGATGTATCAATCCGCAGCAGACATATACTCTATCTCAGATGAGATGAGATGTCGTGCCTTCTCTGGTACCTTGACAGGGGCTGCGCATGTCTGGTACACATCCCTTCCAAAAAATTCTATTGGAAGCTTTAAGCAGTTGGCAGACCTGTTCATCCATAATTTCTGCTTTGGGGTGAGGCCATAGAAGAAGACCACACACCTGCTCTATGTTAAGCAGGGAAAGCACGAGACTCTGAGAGACTACATAGCCAGATTCAATAAAGAGAAGCTGGAGGTGGAAGACTATGAGGAGAGCATAGCTATGACAGCCCTGATTGGAGGGCTCCAGAAGGGGAAGCTATTATGGAAGCTGGCCGAAGACCCTCCGAGGACGATGGCTGAGCTGTTGTCAACAGCAGGGAAGGTGATGAACGCCGAAGAGGCGATGGCCGCAAAACATGAAGACGAAAAAGGAGGTGCAAGTGGGAATAAATACCTCAAGAAGAACAAAGAGGGGAAGAAGAGGACCATGGATGATAAGTTCGCGGGGTACACCCCTCTGACGGTCAGCTGTGAACAGATCCTCAATGAGATAAAGAGTGACCGAACGCTGAAGTGGCCTGAGAAGCTGAGGGCAGCCCCCGGCAAGAGAAATAGGAACCTGTGGTGTGAATTTCACCAAGACCACGGCCACGTAACAGACAAATGCTTTGCTCTGAAAGATGAGATTGAGAAGATGCTGAAGGAAGGGAAGCTCAGAAAGTACGTCGATAAAGCCGACTTCAAGAGGGGCCGAGGGGACGACCCCAGAAAGAAGCGAGTCGATACTTGCAGAGAAGGTCCTCAAAAAAGAGGGGACGACCCCTCTGATGATGAGGACGACCCTGACCTCCCGCCGAGAGACGACCAAGGCCCTGTCAAGAGGCTCAATATGATCTCGCTCGGGGTGGGAATGATCTCCGGGGGTTTAGCAGGAGGAGGGTCTGAGGTCGCCGACAGGAAGGCCCATGTCGCTGAGGCTAAGGCAGTGATGAAGACGGTGCACTCAACCTCCGTAGAGGTCAAGTCAGAAAAAAGGAAGAAGGTTGATATGGACACTTTGATTGTGGGATTTTCAAGAATGGACTTCAAGGGCCTATTGGCCCCGCATGATGACCCTCTCGTCATCACCACCAGGGTGCACGGGTGCGAAGTGCCGAGGATCCTGGTGGATGGGGGCTCATCCGCAGATGTAATGTTTTGGCCATGCTTCAAGGCCTTGGGCCTCAGTCGTGCCAGACTTGTCCCATACCATCATCCATTGATTGGGTTCAGTGGGGAGAAGGTTCACCCTCTAGGAATATATGAGGCTGATGTCAGGATGGGGGACGAGTGGCCGAGATGGCTCACCAAGAGGGTCAGTTTCTTTGTGCTGGATGAGCATGTGTTTTCGGCATACAACATCATACTGGGACGTGTGGCCCTCAAGGGGTTTGAAGCTGTGCCGTCCACGGTCCACCAGATGGTTAAGTTTCCTACCCCTTATGGGGTGGGGGAAGTTCAGGGAGACCAGACGACAGCGAGAGAGTGCTACTACAACTCCGCTGAAGAAAGGGAGACACGCAAGAGGGCTACAGCCACTTACAACATTGATACCCTAGACCCCAGGGATGAGACGAAACTCAAAAAAGGAGAGGCCGCTGAGGAGGTAGAACCCATCATCCTCGATGAGGATGACCCGGGAAAAACCGTCCAAGTTGGCAAATCTCTGAATCCCAGTATCAAGGAAGACCTCATAAAACTGTTGAGGAGAAGGCGAAGCGTCTTCGCGTGGAGTCATGTAGATATGCCGGGGATCGACCCTGAAATCATGTGCCACAAGCTCAATGTGGTAGAGGGAGTGAAGCCGGTAAAGCAGAAAAGGAGGATTTACTCTAGAGAGAAGTACGAAGTCATCAGGGATGAGGTCAAAAAATTAGAAGACGCTGAATTTATCAGAGAGGTCATCTACCCTGAATGGTTGTCCAATGCAGTCATTGTCCCAAAGGCCAACGGGAAGTGGCGAATGTGCGTGGACTTCACAGACCTCAACAAGCATTGTCCCAAAGACAGCTTCCCTCTCCCCCGCATCGACCAGATGGTAGACGCTACCGCAGGCCATGAGCTCATGAGTTTCATGGATGCCTACTCAGGGTATAATCAGATTTTCATGAACCCAGAGGACTCGGAGAGGACCGCCTTCATCACTGACAAGGGGACATACTGTTACAGGGTCATGCCCTTTGGCCTAAAAAATACGGGGGCAACGTACCAGCGCCTCGTAAACAAAATGTTCGAAGACCAAATTGGGAAGTCTATGGAGGTTTACGTAGATGACATGCTGACTAAGAGTCTGAAGGCAGAGGATCATGTGGCAGACCTGGAAAGGACCTTTAATACAATGGACAAATACAGAATGAAGCTCAATCCGGCCAAGTGTGTCTTCGGGGTCGGAGCGGGGAAGTTCTTGGGGTTCATTATCAATCAAAGAGGCATCGAGGCCAATCCTGAAAAGATAAAGGCCCTTATTGAGATGAAGACCCCCAAGTCCATTAAAGACGTTCAGAGGCTCACAGGGAGAGTGGCTGCCTTGAACAGATTTGTGTCAAGGGCTACAGACAGGTGTCTACCATTCTTCAAGATCCTCAGGAAAGCCTTTGAATGGAGCGAAGAGTGTGATGAGGCTTTCAAGCAGCTGAAATCATACTTAGGGTCTCCCTTGCTGCTGTCACGACCCGTGCAGGGTGAACGACTGTACGTGTACCTTGCTGTCTCAGAATCCGCTATCAGTGCAGCAATCGTAAGAGACGAAGATGGGATACAGAAGCCCGTATATTTCAACAGCAAGGCACTCCAGGGGGCAGAGCAGAGATACCCGAGGATGGAGAAGTTGGCCTATGCCTTGATCCATGCCTCAAGGAAGATGAAACCATACTTCCAGTCCCATACTATGGTCATCCTTACTGACTCTCCTCTTAGGCAGGTCCTACACAAGCCTGAAAAATCAGGAAGGCTAATGACCTGGGCTATAGAGTTGGGGGAATTTGACATTGTGTATCAGCCTAAGACAGCCATTAAGGGGCAAGCCTTGGCAGACTTCGTGGCTGAGTTCACATGGGAAGAAGATGAGGCCGAGGGTGAGACCCTCGGGAAGGCAGATACAGAAGACACACCCGCAGAAATGGCTGAGACGAGCACCGCTAGAAGGAAAGTGACTGAAAACGAAGAGGGAAGATACATCTTTAGACAGGGGTCCCTCTCTGAGGGAAATTTTTCTGAAGGAAAGACTCCGTGGAGCCTCTTCGTTGACGGGTCCTCCTGTGATAGCGGAAGTGGTGCTGGACTGATACTATCAGCACCCGATGACACAGACGTCGAGTACGCCCTGAGGTTCAATTTCAAAGCCTCCAACAATGAGGCTGAGTATGAGGCTTTGATAGCTGGCCTCTCCTTGGCCAAATCCCTTAGTGTCAGCCAAATTTTGGTTCACAGTGATTCAAGGCTGGTGGTGAATCAGATACTAGGAGCCTATGAGGCCAAAGACGAGAGGATGGCTAGGTATCTTGATCAGGTGAGGTCATTGCTGAAAAACTTCAAAGAAATGAAATTCAAAAGGATACCTAGGCTCGACAATGGCCGTGCTGACGCCCTTCCAAGGTTGGCCTCAGCTACTAGGACAGACATAAGGAGGACAGTCCCTGTAGAAATCTTGCTTCGACCAACTATAGAAGACTACGAGGGAACACTTGGCATTTGCATGAATGTTTCTCAAGAACCTTCATGGATGGATCCTCTGATCAGATACATTAAAGGAGGAGAGATGCCAGAAGCAAGTCAAGAGAGGAAGAAGCTGAGATACAGGGCTGCAAAGTTCACTGTCATCAGAGACACGCTGTACAAAAAGGGGTTTCTGCTCCCCTTACTTAGGTGTGTGCATCCTTCAGAAGTCCCTTCCATTTTGCAAGATGTGCATGAAGGGTCGTGCTCAAGCCACATTGGGGGTAGATCCCTAGCGAAGAGGGTAATAACCCAGGGGTACTGGTGGCCAACCTTAGGAAAAGATGCTGCCGCATACGTTAAAAAGTGTGACAAATGCCAAAGATTTGCTACCATCCCTCACCAACCTCATCAGCCTCTTACCTCTGTTACATCCCCATGGCCGTTCGCAGTATGGGGGATTGACCTAGTAGGACCCTTACCGAGGGCAGTCAATAACTATCGGTTCCTCATCGTAGCAATTGACTACTTTTCAAAGTGGGTAGAGGCCGAACCGATGGTCACGATTACAGAGCAGAAGACCTTCCAGTTCATCTGGAAGAATGTGATATGCAGATATGGTCTACCTAACACCCTCATCTCGGATAACGGGACTCAATTCAAGAATGCCTCTCTGCAGAAGTACTGTGAGAGGGTAAGCATCAAACAATTTTTCTCCACTCCAGGCCGACCTCAGGCCAATGGGCAAACCGAAGTTACGAACAGGACAATCCTAGATGGGATTAAGAAGAGGCTTGAGGAGGCAAAAGGAAGATGGGTCGAGGAGTTATATGCAGTATTGTGGGCATACAGGACGACAGTAAGGACCTTTACCGGGGAGACCCCATTCATGTTAGCTTATGGATCAGAAGCAGTCATCCCCACCGAAGTGGAGTTTCCTACTCATAGGGTCCAAATGTATGACCCCCAGGGAAATACGGAAGAGAGAAGACTTGACCTAGACCTGATTGAGGAAAGAAGGGAGGATGCTGAGATAAGGCAAGCTTCCTACCAGCAGAGGACCGCAAGGTTTTACAACCAAAGGGTGAAACAGAGGCCTATCGCAGTGGGAGACTTGGTTCTTAAAAAGACTTGGCAGAAGCCCAACAAGCTCCATCCTAATTGGCATGGCCCATATAGGGTCATCGATGAAGTTGTCCCAGGGACCTACAGGCTAGAAAACTTAGAGGGGGAACCTTTTTCAAACCCCTGGAATGCAGATCATTTGAAGAAATACTATCAGTAGTGTTGTAAGGTCTTGAAAGGCCATAATTGTAATTAGGGTTGCTCCGACAGAACACTTGGGAAATTAATGAGAAATATCAGTGTTTCCTTCATCCTATTGTCAGTCCTAGCATGCATGGAAAGATTGATCCCTCGGGTATAATGGGGACCAGTGGAGGGGACGACCCCTCCACTCTCCTCAAAAAAGACGAGGGAAGACTAAATTAAAATCCATTAATTTGGTTAGTTGATCCCTCGGCTATAATGGGGACCGGTGGAGGGGACGACCCCTCCACTCTCCTCAAAAAAGATGAGGGAAGACTAAATTAAAACCCATTAATTTGGATAGTTGATCCCTCGGCTATAATGGGGACCAGTGGAGGGGACGACCCCTCCACTGTCCTCAAAAAAGACGAGGGAAGACTATATTAAAACCCATTAATTTGGATAGTTGATCCCTCGGCTATAATGGGGACCAGTGGAGGGGACGACCCCTCCACTGTCCTCAAAAAAGACGAGGGAAGACTATATTAAAATCCATTAATTTGGTTAGTTGATCCCTCGGCTATAATGGGGACCAGTGGAGGGGACGACCCCTCCACTCTCCTCAAAAAAGACGAGGGAAGACTAAATTAAAATCCATTAATTTGGTTAGTTGATCCCTCGGCTATAATGGGGACCGGTGGAGGGGACGACCCTTCCACTCTCCTCAAAAAAGACGAGGGAAGACTAAGTTAAAACCCATTAATTTGGATAGTTGATCCCTCGGCTATAATAAGGACCAGTGGAGGGGACGACCCCTCCACTGCCCTCAAGAAAGACGAGGGTAGACTTTGTTAAAATCCATTAATTTGGTTAGTTGATCCCTCGGCTATAATGGGGACCAGTGGAGGGGACGACCCCTCCACTCTCCTCAAAAAAGACGAGGGAAGACTACATTAAAATCCATTAATTTGGTTAGTTTTTCCCTCGGCTAGAATGAGGGCCAGTGGAGGGGACGACCCCTCCGCTGTCCTCAAAGAAGACGAGAGAAGACATTAGGGGACGACCCCACAGTGGTCCTCAAAAAAGACGATGGAAGGGTTTGTAGCATCAACAGTGAGCAAGCCATAATAAAATGAAATAAGGAAGACAGCAATTATGGAAGAGACTGGTATTAAGCAAATATAAGTATCAAGTGTTTTTACAAAGCTTTGAACAAAATTACAAAAATAAGGGTATGGGCTGCAGCCACCCTAGGGGACGACATCAGAGGGCAGAGCCTCAACATCAATGGGAATGGTCTCCCCAGGAACCAGCACCGGGTGATCTTCAGATGTACCGACCCCTTCGAGCTGGACTTGGGCCTCCACTTGGTTGAGGGCCTCGGCAATCAGGGGGTCGTCCAGTTGAACACTCTCCAGTGATGGGCGAACAGAGGAGACGGCATCGCCAAATTTGAGGACGACCCATCGGCAGGCCGTCCTGATCCCCCTCTCAAGATATTCAAGGCCGAAGCCCTGAAATTCATCTGAAGTTTTGTATGCCTCCACAGCATCAGCCTCAGATTTCTTGATGGCTGCTTCCAGATCAGTCTTATGCTGGGCCTCCAGGTTGATCAGAGCCTCATCCTTGCCCTTGATCAACAAGTCCCTGTCCTTGATCAACAAGTCCTTGGCCTGCATATCGGCATCATGCTGCCTCGTCAGCTCATCAAGGACTCTAGCATGCTCAGTCCTTGTGCTCTCCAGCTCGGCCCTCGCAGTGTCCAGCTCTGTCCGTAGGTCAGCCTCTTGCTGGATGGCCCTCTCAGCTTCATGGAATTTCTGTTGATTCTCGGCCATCCACTTGGTGGCAGAGGTGAAGGCACAGACAGACTGCAAGAAAAATGAAGATACATCAAGGGGGGCCGAGGAAACACTTTGTGAAAGAATGAAATTAAAGGTCAGGGCCAATACCTGAGCAAGGGAGTGCAGACCGTAGTCATACACTTTGGCTGGAGGCATCTGCGCCAAGAACTCGAAGTCGGAGGCCGACGGTGCAGAGAACATAGAGGCCTTTGCTGCCCTCAGGTTGGCTATAAGAGATGAGGGGTCGGCCCTCAGATGGGACAGATTTTGAGACCAGAAGGCCCCCATGCTTGATGAAGAGGTTACTCCCTCAGAGGCCTCGGCCCTGGCCCTCGTCTTAGGGTCAGGACGAGGCTCGAATGGAGCCTCAGGCTCCTTCCTTTTGTGGCTAACAGTTGTCGGCTCGATAACTGTCGGCCCTGAGGCCCTTGTCTTCTTAGGAGCTTGCTGAGGCTCCTTCCCCTTCTTTGACAGACCAGCAAGAAGGCTTGGAGCAGTCATATCCCAGAGATAATCTGACACGCCTGCAGGACTACCTGAAAAGGATACGATGAATCAGAAAAGTTCAGAGATAAAGAGAGAACACTTCAAAATAAGTAAAGAAGGGAAAATATTCAGTATAACTCACATAGTTCTGTCAGAGGGCCGACCCTCAGACCAGTTTCTTTAAGGAAGTGGGGGGTCATCAAATCTTCAAACTTTGGGATCTCACCCTCTCTCCCTCGTCCCCTCAGATACTCAACAATATCCCTCTCCTCCAAGCTAAGTCCGGGGTCTGACCTAGCTTTCATGGAGGGGTTAGACCATCTGTTAGGAATTCTCGGAGCATCGATAGAAGGGGACGCCTCGGTGGAGCTCTCCCATGCCCCAGATATGAAGAAGAACCTTTTTTTCCAATCATGATTGGAAGTTTGAGCCACGTGGAGCAGCTTCTTCTCAGACCTTCTCGCTCCCAGATGATAGTATCCGGGCTGTTTAGATGAAGAGGTGATATTGTAGCAGGCCAAGAACACGTCGGACGAGGGCTCGTCAGTGAAGGCGTTTTTCCACAGAGAGATGTACCCCAGAATCGTCCTCCAAGAATTGGGTGGAAGTTGCGAGGGGGAGACGCCCAGAGCCGACAGAATATCTATAATGGCAGGGTGAAAGGGAAGTCTGACACCTACTTTGAACATTTGCTCGTAGACTGCAACTTCTCCCTCTTCACCCTCAAAGACCCTCTCATCCTCGGAGGGAACCCTCATAGTCACCCCAGGTGGCACTCCGTAAATATGCCTCCATATCAGAAGATCCCTATCCCTGACAGATGAGATAAAGGACGAGGCATGGGAGGTATCAACCTCATCATCTGTATCATCGTCCTCATCCTCCTCATCACCTGCAGGAGGACCCTGAGGAAATGCTACTTGGAAGGCGTTGGGGGATAGGGTTGTCACAGGGACAGCCTCAGAGGGGATCGTACCCTCGGCCTCTCGGGGAGGGCTAAGGTCAGGTGAGTCCCTTCTACCAGAAGTTCCAGCACCAGTTGGAGAGGAGGTTCCCTCGTCCATCTCACTTGGGTTGGGTGTCTCGGCCGGATGAGACGACGACCCACAAGACTCAGAGGGTTCAGATGGTCTAATGGTGGCAAGAGGAATGGGGAAAATGGGTCGTACCCAATTAGGGTCGGCCCCTCGTCTCCTCTCTTCCTCTTCCTCTATTCGTCTGATCTCGGTAAATAGTTTCTCTCTCAGGGACGGGAATTCAGACACCAGGTTGTAAAGCCTCCTAAGCATTAAGGGGAAGACCCAACACTTAAAGAAATTATACTAGACTTCGCTAATTTAGCTACAAACAAGTGGGGAGCGGACCAGGTTTGACTTTTGGATTAAACAAAGAACTCAAAGGTTTTCACTCAAGAACACTCAAGAACATCCAAGAGCCAGTTACCGGAGAAGACACCGGAAAAGACACCGGAAAAGGTTATGGCACAACTTAAGGAAAATGGCCGCCTACGAGCCTAAAAAACAAACGAAAGTGAAAGAAAAAGAGAGCACTGGATGAAAGAGGTTACCTGATGAGGAGAGAACAAGAACGCTGCTAGGCCTGGAAGAATCGAAGGCTGCAAATGGCGATGTAGGCTGAAAATTCTAGAGAGAGAGAATGCTTAGGCGCGAAGAAGGAGAAGGAAGAAAGAGGGTTTGAAAATACCTTAAATACCTTAGCAATGAGTGGGCCCATTGACCAAGGCAGGACACAGCCCACGAGGAAGGCATCATTAGGGTGCAAGGACCCAAGCGCAGTGCGCAGCCGTCATGCCTTGGAAACTGGAACAACAATGAGTACCTGACCAGGTGTCACTCACCTAACTGATCATACCTGCATCTCATTTAAAACACTATCCCTCAGCCATCTCAACAGCACCTATGGCTAAGGGCTGGGGGGTGATTGATATACCCGTTTATGTTCTAGGAGGATCGCCTCCACAACGGACGACCCTAAGAGGAGCCGACCCTTCACCAGGCCCCAACTGGCCTTCACCAGACCCAGACGACCCTACGAGGGGCCGACCCTTCACCAGGCTCGTAAACGACCCTACGAGGGGCCGACCCTTCACCAGGCTCCAGACGACCCTACGAGGGGCCGACCCTTCAACAGGCTCTAGACGATTCTGCGAGGGGCCGACCCCTCACCAGGCGCCGGCCGACCCTACGAGGGTACGACAGTACGAGGACAGAATCAAGCCAGACTCACTGCCGGAAGAAACTTTGCCCTCGGCCTCGGCTCATAGGCCGAGGGTGACGTCATGACATCGCGTGGTTTGGGAGACGCGTGGAACAGTGCGCGTGAGGCTCATATGACACGTGGAAGACCGTTACAACCGAATCACCCCCTCACGTGAGGGAATATTATGTCATCATTTGGCATCTACAGGTGTCAACAGGGGATTGGCTAGATCATTATTCACATGCACCATGCTTACTTGGGGGGTACACTACACCCCCCAAGACCTATATATACTTGTCACCCCTAACCCTACAGGGGATCGATCCATGAACAGTAGCCCTAGCTAAAACTCTGCTTGTACACACACAGTAGAGAGAGAGAGTGAGAGGGTTATGTGCATTGTATCCAAGGCCATTAGTGCCCATACTAGTGGATCACACACTCACAGTGGATGTAGGCCAAATTGGCTGAACCACTATACATCATTGTCTTATTTCCTCTTATACTCATCCCCTTCTATACACTTATACATCTCTATGGCTGCCATGGCTGTTACTGTTTGAGCTCACCATCACTTATCCGCTCTATTGAGAGTCAGGATGGAGATAGATATGCCCTACTGTTCACATTGAGAATTGAGGTATCATATTGGGATGGAATGAGTCCTATAATGTGATGGTATATGGAGTATTATGTGGCATACACTCTCATTAGTGAAAAGTGTGGGACCATTAGTTATTATCAAGAGAGGGAGATGTAATCTAACTCTCTCCAATTTATAGAAGTGTATTAGTTATAATGTCTCTTATAGGTATATTTTGTAAAACACGTACATTTTAACATTAGGGGTTGATCACTTCCTAACATTAAAATATATAACTTGTAAAAACAATTCAAATATCATTATTTAACATGTGATAAGCACCCAAAAGTGTTATATTTATACCCCCAATAGACAGTTTTTAGTTGTTAATTCTCGACAATTTGGGTCTTATGCGCGTAATTATTTAATGTGCAGGCTTGATTGCAGTTGCAGTGTCAAAAGCTATATTTTAAGGCAAATTTCATCAAGAATGGAGCTAATTCCCCTGTTCCGTAACCTCACCTGAGCCTAAACCTAGCCCAAACCTTCACCCGAAGCCCCTGTGTGTTTAGTTTGTGCCTTTTTATTTATTTTTTAGATTTTTAGTTTGAGTCGTTTTTATTTTTAGGGTTTATTTTTTATTTATTTATATTTTTCAAGGTTTTATTTTCTATTTGTATATTTCTTTTTAATTAGTGAGGTTTTATTTTGATTTTGATTAGTTTTTAGTTTTTCTTTAGGAATTTATTTTCTAGTTTTATAACATTTAGATTTTTTTTAGGATTTTTGTTTTTATAGATTGTTAATTTTTATTTTTCATTTCTTTATATTTTATTTTGAGTCTTTTTAGTCTGTAGGTTAGGAAATTTTATTTTTAATAGATTTTATTATTAGTTTAGTTTGATTTTATTATTTTAGTTATTTTGTTAGTTTTATTTAGTTGTGTTATTTTTAGGGTCTAAATTAAACACACACACACACACACACACACACACACACACACACACACACTTATCTTTACACACACACAAATTAAACCCTAACCTTCACCCAACTTACCATACACTCACCTACACACTAACCATCCCACTTCTTCTTCAACCTCTCACCTTCTCTTTCATCGTCCATCACCTCCATCAACCTCTCACACCACACAACTTCTAAAACCCACTCCTATCACCACACCTCCCTCTACCCATTTCTATAATAAAACCAAACCCACCAACACATACAACCTCTCACCCACATCTAAACCCAAACCGCTACCCTCTAAACTCAGTCTTCGCCCATCTCTGGCGAGAACCTCCCCCGCCCCCTACTCCGGCGTCCTGACCCAGCTCACAGAACTGCGACCCACCTGCCTCCGGCAACATTCCAACCTGCAGCCCTCCAACCCCGCTGCCATCTCCGCCAGGTAAAACCAATAATCCGCGACCCATTTCGTTCCCAACCTCCATACCCCAACCCGAAATCAAACCCAAACATAACATGAATCCATCCTTACCCGATTCGCCAGAAACCCGCAACCCATATACCCGAAATCCGCAACAATAAACCCAAACCAAAAATGATTTTTACTTGCATAAAAGAACAAAACCCAAAGTGTAAAAACCAATATCAGGCCTATACCTCTGGCACCTTGAGCCTCAAACCAAGCACACCAAATCCCATATTTTCTGCCTTAATCCGTACCAACCCTTATGCTCCCATGTGACCCCTAATTTCAAGGAGACATTTTCTTCATTTTTAAAGGGAGAAGTAAACGGTAAAAAAAAAGAACGGACAAAAATACAGACTGCATAGTAAAGTTTTTTTTAGAGCTCCATTTTTTGGAGCTCGTTTTTGGTGCAGTATTGTACAAATTTTTTATTCCTTCTTTTATCAATTTTTAGAGTGACTTGAGTGAGAGAGAGAAAATATTGGGACACAAATTGTGAGTTGAGTGATATTTTTGTGTGTTGTAAATTCATATTTGTGGGTGAAATTAATTGTTCATGTTTGGCAAGATAATTTCAAACTTAAGGAGACTTGGTTTATTTATTTTCTTCTCATTCTATTTTATTTTGTATGCCTCATATTGTGTCATTATTACATTTTATATGTAATAATACCATAATAAGAGGCTAAATATCCCATTCAAGGGGTGAAATGAAACTCTTAACTTAATTATTTTTATTTTTGGTTTGTTTATTTATTATCCCCCTGTGAATATTAATATTAAAATTTTAAAATTTATATTTACACCTCGAGAGAGGGTGAATTATTTTCGAGAGAAAATCGTAAATTCATATTATAATATTTATTCATTAATCAAACTAGAGATAGGCAAATTTTGAATGGTATTATATTTTGCATTTCTCTAATCTAAAAATGTCATTTTTTTATGATTTAAATGCTTTTAGTAAATTTTCCCTAGTGGGTGATTTATTAGAAAATGTTTAATTCTAATTTTTGTGAGTACGTGGAATTTAAATATTAATCTTCTAAAAAGGCTATATGTAAATTTACATTTGGAACGAGAGTTGATTTGTAAATTTATATATGTTTTGGGGTATTTCAAATAGACAAACTAATTAATAAAAATAAATAGGTTAAGTGGTGAATTTTTATCCCTTGAATTATGTCATAATTATTTTCTCCACATATTTAGCTCACTTTATCATTTTCATTATTTATTAGTGTAGTTTTAATTTTAGTTCATAATTAGTAGCATAAATATCCCTTCATAATTGTTTTTAAAAATCATACATGTCTTTATTTTGCTCTTGTCCACATTAAAGAGCGCGGATTGACCCCTTACTTGTGAATATACATTTTTAGTGTGTTTGTAAGTACCTAAAGGGATTTTTGATTGACCGCCTTTACCCTACAACGACATTATACGCAAAAAGGCGAAATATCAAATGGCGCCGTTGCCGGCTTTTTAAGCATTGGACTTTGCTCAAACTTTGACGATTAACTTTTCACGAAGTGTCGTTGCCAACTTTTCGAGTTAAGGATCATTTTGAAGACTTGTACATATATTTATTTGTATATATTCTTTATTTTTCATATATTGTTTGTATTAGGATATTGAGGCCTTGTATATTTATTCGTGGTGCTTTGGACACCATTTATTTGTAATAATTAAATAAATAAATAAGCGAAAAGGGAAATGGGACAAGGTAGAGAGAGAGAGTGCCCTTGGAGTGGAATTTAGAAGCCCCTCTACTTTGGGTCCGTAGGTCTCCCGAGGATGACTGAAGTTAGGCGAACTTCCCCTAGGTCGACTCAACTCGATCTTCACCCTACGTGTGTAAAAGTCGTAGGAGGTACATTTCTTTATCACTCGCGCCTCTCCTATTAACGAGTCCATTCTTGTGTGCTTAATTTCTCCTATGTGATTTTTATTATCGCATTGCATTTATTTTGGATGGTTTGGTGAATTAATGAACTTAAGACCTAGACTCGGTCATTGAAACGAGAAGGGATTTCATCACCCGACTCCATCACTTAATTCCACTTGCTTGTTAACCCGTGCCATCACTTAATTAAAATCAATCAATTAGCAAGCCAAGTAGGAGCACAATTTTCCAAAGGCGACGTATAAAATTTCCGTGCTTCTTCTCGTCTGCGGAGTAATTAAAATTTAACTACCCAATAACTTAATTGAAGATAAAAAAAATTGGTTATGTGTTAGTTAGGACTTGTCCTTTGATTGTGCGTTTCTGATTCGAATGCTTTGGTAGTCGGTTTTGTGTGCTCCGTCCTAGTGTGTGTTTCATACCGAGTACACTTTTATCCTTTTTAAAAAATATATATATATATTTTTCATCTTTTTCATATAAAATCCAAAAATCAAAAAACACTTTTCTTTCTTTATTTTTTATAAAAAAATCCAAAAAGATTTTCCTTCTTTTTCAAAAAATTCAAAAAGATTATCTTTCTTTAAAAAAAAATTGGAGAAACCTTTTTCTCCCATATCCATCCTGTCATGATCGAAGAAAATCCTTTATGGAACGACTTTGGCCATTTGCCATATTCATCATGCACCTATTGTTTTCACGATGATCACTTGTCCCATGAGTGTCCATATCTTCCTTATCCATCTAAACCCACCATGGAACCTGTGTATCCATGTGACATTGTTTCGGAACCCACCTCGACCTATTGTTAGTATATATCCAATCCCGAGTGGTGTGAGCAACCAAGATATTCGTGGCGGATTGTTCACCGTCCTACGCAATACGAATCCCAACCTGAGGTTGTGGATCCTCACACGTTACCACAATCGTCATGGCAACCTTGTGCACCCCATTCCGATCAGTTCCCTCACTATGCACCCCATGAGTATCAACCATTTATCCATCACGAAGGCGATCCTTTCATGTATGATGAACTTGACTCCGCACTGCACCCTTCATATGAGTATTCTCCGTTTTCACATGTTATTAGCAAGTTGTTTCCACCTCAACCACCGCCGCCACCCATCACTCCACCACCACCATCCACATCCGTTCTCGAGGTACTCTTGCATCAGTTCATCATCGAGCAAGATCAAGCCACTCAAATTCAAACCGAAGCTCACCAAAGGCTTTAACAACGATTAAATGAATTTGAGTGTGTAAGCGAGTCGGATTTCATCCCAAGTCAACCCATTATTGTACCCACGTGGAGTGATGATGCGTCGTCTTGTGCCACCGATTTTGAGTGCGACCAACCCTCCCACCCCAAGAATCTCAATGTTGAGACCACCTCGTGGTCCGAGCCTCAAGTTGACAATTGTGTTGATTTATCAATACTATGTGAAACTGATCCATACCCTAATAATCCAAAAGAACCTAACGCCGAGATTCACCTTTCCCTTTCATATCCAAAAGAACCCACTTTTGAGGTTTGCATTCTCATTGAGACCAAAAATATGCCCGAGTTTTTACCTGTTGCACCCATTAAGTGTGTCCTCGAGACGCCCATTCCTTAAAGGTTAGCTCTAGCTAAGAGTACCCCCCAATGCACCGAGATTGCATCGGAGATGGTTCCCACCTCCCTTGCTATGGATCCTCTCCAGCAATGCCTGTCTCACTTTGAGTCTGATATTGATGTTGATTCATATATCTCGGATCTTAATGCCTCTGTAGACCCTTTCACCATTACGTATGGTGACACATTGGTGGAGAAGTTTACCACTCCATCTTTCGACACCACGCTCTTTTGCGAATATTCCTTTACTCCTCCCCATAAGTGTGTGTACCCTACACTTGAGTTAGATCATCTTACCCCACCGTTTATCCCACCCGACCCTGCCATTGCTCCTTCCACCCCACCACCTTGTTTGCACCTAGTTATTATACCTCCACAGTTCACATATTTTTATCTAGGTCCTTACTTGAATCCTCCACCCATCGTCCATCCCGCCATCCATGAGAGTATATGTGGTGATACTCTCCACTTCCGTGACATCGAGCTTGTTCCTCCATGCACACCACTTCCTTGTGGTGTTGATTTTTCTTCCCGACAGCTCCCTGGTGTGTCACGGTGTGACCATTATCATTTCCCATTTATAGAACAGTCATGTGATTTTTATGAGACCCACCCCATTCCACTTTTCCCTCTATTTCGCCTCCCTTACCAACTTGAGCACTAGGCTTATAGGGCCTTGTTGCCCTCACCCTTTGGCTCAATAAGTCCCATGATCGCTGCTTAATCACCCATACCTTTCTCACCTATACCCTAATACCCACCCGCCCATGGTCCACCGATGTTTTACATCGTGTGATGCACTTTTCCATACAATTGCATTGACCATTTTAGCCTTTATCCAACAAGACTGACGCTCTAGACTTGTTTTGGGGTGATTATCATCACCCAATAATTCTGTCGCCCCACACTTTCATAGATCTTATCTTTAGGGTGAGATCCCTTCGGTTTGGCTGAAAACATTAAACTTAGTGCTACTGGGAGGCATCCTGTGATTTCTTCTATGAGTCTCATCCTGTTGGGGGTGGTGTTTCACATCATCCTATGCTTTTCATGTTTATAGACTTGTACAAATTTTGTTGTCTTATGATTTATTCAGTTTTTTTTTTTGCATTCATATGTCCACTTCATTAGCGGTTGATTCTGGTAATCTCTTTTCTACCTTATGCTATCAATTTTAAAAATCATTTTACTTAATATCGAGGACGATGTTCCTTTTTGTTTGGGGTTGGGTAATTTTATCAAAATCGTACCTGTTTTGAAATTTTTTTATTTTTAAACCTGATTTTTAAAAAATTTCGTGCAGTTTCTTTCATCTCAACTCATTGACGTGAATTTTCTATCATCCATCTTTTTAAGTCTAGGAATCAAGCTAGAGGATTTATATTTTTCTAAATAGCTTATGTAATACATAACAAGTCATGTTGCACCATGAATTTCTAGATTCAGCAAAATTTGCGCACTTATCACGTCACTGCGGTTTAGAGTTGAAGAGTATTACAATTCCCAAGACAACCGTAAGGATCACTAGTAGAGACATTAGCTTGTGAGATTTGTAACTTTCACCCTTTTAGAGAGTTTTACGCAATCTCCATAAGTTGATTCAACTTCCTTTGGGTCCGCACTTAAATCGTTGTATGATCTCATTATTTTTCATAAAATTTTGGCTTGATCACTGAGAATGACATCTTTTTCGAGTTGTAAGAAACGCGTGTCTTGAAATTTCTCCCGATCACTAGATTTTCACCCATTCACTTCACCCATTACATTCCCATGCTTTTCCATATTCCCACATATTTCCCCACACCATCACATATCATCTCCATTCATATATCATCTCTTATTTTTGAGAAAAAAAAGTGTTGTTCCAAATATAAAATGTATTCAAAGTTGAGAGTATAAAAAAAGAAAACAAAAATAGAAAACAAAAAAGAAAAAAGAAAAATAGAAAACAAAAAAGAAAAGAAAATTCAAAAAAGAAAAGAAAAGAGAGAAAATCAAAGAAAAAAAAACTTTGTAGTTAGTCCTTGTGAAATAAAGACATTTGTTCTTCAAGTATAGAACACTCTTATCACACCCATCACTCATCCATCATCCATCATATCACTATCCTATCCTTCCTACCTTCTCATCTCATCTCATTTTCCCCTCACCCATATTCATCCATATCTCCCCTAGGTGTTCGGGCAAATACAAGTTAACGTGGGGAATAACTCGACGTTCCCACTATAGTGATTATCATTCTTTCATGAGATCATTTTTCTTTCTAAATGTTCGTTCTTTCTTAGGTGTGTGTGAGATGTTTGAACTTGATTACATTTACTCACCCCCTCACACACAAGAGCGATACACTAACCCAAATCTCAAGAGTTCGTTTGAGAGAGAGATATCCGTGAGATTTAAATTTGAAGCATTGATTTCGGAAGGCAATCTAGGAATTACTCTCGTGATACTCGATCCGTTTTGACTGATTCACACTACACACGTTGAGTTCTAGGAAGGATGTGCCTTGTGTATTTACTTAGCTAAACTTTTTATGCACTTCTAACTCGTATTTCTCAAAATATTTATCTTATGATGGATTGTTCGATTATTCTACGTCTAATAAGAGATTGACTGCCTTTCAATAAATCATTTTAAATAAAGAATTTCGTGGGTATATTCTCTGCAAAGCCTCACGAGACACAACTCGTCTTGTAGGGCAACCTATAGGTTTAAAGGCTTATTCACTACACCCAAAATAGGAAATTGGCACGGTTTAAAACCGTGCCAGACGCAATCTGGCACGGTTCAAAACCGTGCCAGAATCAGGCGTGCCAGATTTTCTGGCGCAGTTTAAAACCGTGACAGATTTTCCAATCTGGCACGCTTTTGGCACGCTTTTAAACTGTGCCAGTTTTTTAATCTGGCACACTTTTGGCACGCTTTTAAACAAGGCCATATGTTAAATCTGGCACGCTTTTGGCACACGCCAAAACCGTGCCAAATTATCTATTTTCTGGAACGCTTTTGGCACGGTTATAAAGCGTGCCAGATTATTTTATAAGTGTTCTCATTTTTATGCATTGGCACGATTTTGGCACGGTTTAAAACCGTGCCAGATTTTTCAGTTGATTAAAAAAAAATAATAGGAACCAAATCTGGAAAATCTGCAAATTCCAAATTCAGTAGGAAAAATATTTATTATTTGCAAAAACAAAATCAAGAAAATTCACAAATTATGAATATCGCAGGTTTTTGATAAACTAATGTGCATAAAAACTTCAAAAAATTACAAGAGATAATAACAATATAAACCAACACATGACCACAAAAGTCGATAATAACTTCAAAAAATTACAAGTTAATAGTTCTCATATCTAAAAAAAATTTGGCAGAGTTTCCTCTATTTTTTTAGCATTCCAAAACCTGCTAACATAAAATCTGCCCATATAAAGCCCGCACGGCCATAAAAGTCAACAATAAAACTTCTATAGCCAGCACGACCATAAAAATAAACCATAAAACTACAGAAGTCTGCTCGGCCATAACACAAAAAATAGAATCCTGAATATTAACGACACTAAATACAAAAATCCCCCTGTTGTAAAGCATTGACTTCTTCGTGCCTTCCAAGTGCATAAAAGCTAACGATTGAATGTCATCCTACAAAAAAAATAAGACACAAAAAAGATACAATATTAGTAACCAAGTCATTTTAAAAAAAATATTCAAGCAAAAAAATTGCATATACAAGAAGAAAAATTGCATATACGACTACGCGGCCTGGTTTTGGGGGCTGGTTTTGGTTTCACCCCTTAACGGCCTGTTTTCAAGTCTAAGTGATTTTTGCAAATTATCATCATACTCTCATACCGGGAGTCCCGGGACTACGCGGTAAGTTCCTACAAGTTACATTGGTCCCGTACGAGGAGTTCGTGCCACTTAAGGGACCGTTTGGGGGCTGGTTTGGGTTTTCACCCCTTAACGGCCTGTTTTCAAGTCTAAGTGTGATTTTTGCAAATTATCATCATACTCTCAAACCGGGAGTTCCGGGACCACGCGGTCAGTTCCTACGAGTTACATTGGTCCCGTGCGAGGTGTTCGTGCCTCCTACGGGGTCGTCTGGGGCCTGGTTCGGGTTTTCACCCCTTAACGGCCTGTTTTCAAGTCCAAGTGTGATTTTTGTAAATCATCGGCATACTCTCAAATCGGGAGACCCGGGACTACGCGGTAAGTTTCTACGAGTTACATTGGTCCCGTGCGAGGTGTCCGTGCCTCTTACGGGGTCGTTTGGGGGCTGGTTCGGGTTTTCACCACTTAACGGCCTGTTTTCAAGTCTAAGTGTGATTTTTGCAAATTACCATCATACTCTCAAACCGGGAGTTCCGGGACTACGCGGTCAGTTCCTACGAGTTACATTGGTCCCGTGCGAGGTGTTCGTGCCTCCTACGGGGTCGTCTGGGGGCTGGTTCGGGTTTTCACCCCTTAACGGCCTGTTTTCAAGTCCAATTGTGATTTTTGTAAATCATCGTCATACTCTCAAATCGGGAGACCCAGGACTACGCGGTCAGTTCCTATGAGTTAAATTGGTCCCGTGCGAGGTGATCGTGCCTCTTACGGGGTCGTTTGGGGGCTGGTTCGGGTTTTCACCCCTTAACGACCTATTTTCAAGTCTAAGTGTGATTTTTGCAAATTATCGTCATACTCATAAACTGGACTCCCGGGACTACGCGGTCAGTTCCTACAAGTTACATTGGTCCCGTGCTAGGTGTTCGTGCCTCCTACGGGATCGTTTGGGTGCTGGTTCGGGTTTTCACCCCTTAACAGCCTGTTTTCAAGTCTAAGTGTGATTTTTGCAAATTATCGTCATACTCTCATACCGGGAGTCCCGGGACTATGCGGTCAGTTCCTACAAGTTACATTGGTCCTCTACAAGGTGTTTGTGCCTCCTACGGGGTCGTTTGGGGGTTGGTTTGGGTTTTCACCCCTTAACGGCCTGTTTTCAAGTCTAAGTGTGATTTTTGCAAATTAACGTCATATTCTCAAACCGGGAGTCCCGGGACTACTCACTCAGTCCCTACAAGTTACATTGGTCCCGTGTGAGGTGTTCGTGCCTCCTACGGGGTCGTTTGGGGGCTGGTTGGGGGTTTTCACCCCTTAACGGCCTGTTTTAAAGTCTATGTGTGATTTTTGCAAATTATCGTCTTACTCTCAAATCGGGAGACCAGGGACTACACGGTCAGTTCCTACAAGTTACATTGGTCCCGTGCGAGGTGTTCGTGCCTCCTACGGGGTCGTTTGGGGGCTGGTTCGGGTTTTCACCCCTTAACGACCTGTTTTCAAGTCTAAGTGTGATTTTTGCAAAGTATCGTCATACTCTCAAACCGGGAGACCCGGGACTATGCGGTCAGTTCCTACAAGTTACATTGGTCCCGTGCGAGGTGTTCGTGCCTCCTACGGGGTCGTTTCGAGGATGGTTCGGGTTTTCACTCCTTAACGGCCTGTTTTCAAATCTAAGTATGATTTTTGTGAATACTCGTCATACTCTCAAATCGGGAGTCCCGGGACTAAGAGGTCAGTTCCTACAAGTTACATTGGTCCTCTACGAGGTGTTCGTGCCTCCTACGGGATCGTTTGGGGGCTGGTTCGGGTTTTCACCCCTTAACGGTCTGTTTTCAAGTCTAAGTGTGATTTTTTCCAATTATCTTCAAACTCTCAAACCGGCAGTCCCGAGACTACGCGGTTATTTCCTACAAGTTACATTGGTCCCCTACGAGGTGTTCGTGCCTCCTACGGGATCGTTTGGGGTTGCGGGTTTTCAGCCCATAACGGCCTGTTTTCAAGTCTAAGTGTGATTTTTGCCAATTATCGTCATACTCTTAAACCGGGAGTCCCGGGACTACGCGACTAGTTCCTATAAGTTACATTGGTCCCGTGTGAGGTGTTCGTGCCTCCTACGGGGTCGTTTGGCGGATGGTTCGAGTTTTCATCCCTTAACGGCCTGTTTTCAAGTCTAAGTGTGATTTTTGTAAATTATCGTCATACTCTCATATCGGTAGTCCCGGGACTACGCGGTCAGTTCCTACAAGTTGCATTGGTCCCGTGCGAGGTGTTCGTGCCTCCTACAGGGTCGTTTGGAGGCTGGTTTGGGTTTTCACCCCTTAACGGCCTGTTTTCAAGTCTAAGTGTGATTTTTGCAAATTATCATCATACTCTCAAATCGGAAGTCCCGGGACTACGCGGTCAGTTCCTACGAGTTACATTAGTCCCGTGCGAGATGTTCGTGCCTCCTACGGGGTCATTTGGGGGCTGGTTTTGGTTTTCACCCCTCAATGGCCTGTTTTCAAGTCTAAGTGTGATTTTTGAAAATTATCGTCATACTCTCAAATCGGGAGTCCCGGGACTAAGCGGTCAGTTCCTACAAGTTACATTGGTCCTCTACGAGGTGTTCGTGCCTCCTACGGGATCGTTTGGGTGCTAGTTCGGGTTTTCACCCCTTAACGGCCTGTTTTTAAGTCCAAGTGTGATTTTTGCAAATTATCGTCATACTCTCAAACCGGGAGACCCGGGACTACTCGGTCAGTTCCTACAAGTTACATTGGTCCCGTGCGAGGTGTTCGTGCCTCCTACGGGGTCGTTTGGGGGCTGGTTTTGGTTTTCACCCCTTAACGGCCTGTTTTTAAGTCTAAGTGTGATTTTTGCAAATTATCGTCATACTCTCAAACCGGGAGACCCGGGACTACACGGTCAGTTCCTACAAGTTACATTGGTCCCGTGCAAGGTGTTCGTGCCGCCTACGGGGTTGTTTGGGGGCTGGTTCGGGTTTTCACCCCTTAACGGCCTGTTTTCAAGTCTAAGTGTGATTTTTGCAAATTATCGTCATACTCTCAAACCGGGAGACCCGGGACTACGCGGTCAGTTCCTACAAGTTACATTGGTCCCGTTCGAGGTGTTCGTGCCTCCTACGGGGTCGTTTCGGGGATGGTTCGGGGTTTCACCCCTTAACGACCTGTTTTCAAGTCTAAGTGTGATTTTTGTGAATAACCGTCATACTCTCAAACCGGGAGTCCCGGGACTAAGAGGTCAGTTCCTACAAGTTACGTTGGTCCTCTACGAGGTGTTCGTGCCTCCTACGGGATCGTTTGGGGACTGGTTCGGGTTTTCACTCCTTAACAGTCTGTTTTCAAGTCTAAGTGTGATTTTTTCCAATTATCTTCAAAGTCTCAAACCGTGAGTCCCGAGACTACGCGATTAGTTCCTACAAGTTACATTGGTCCCCTACGAGGTGTTCGTGCCTCCTACGGGATCGTTTGGGGGTTGCTCAGGTTTTCACTCCATAAAGGCCTGTTTTCAAGTCTAAGTGTGATTTTTGCCAATTATCGTCATACTCTTAAACCGGGAGTCCCGGGACTACGCGGTTAGTTCCTACAAGTTACATTGGTCCCGTTCGAGGTGTTCGTGCCTCCTACAGGGTCGTTTGGGGGCTGGTTCGGGTTTTCACCCCTTAACGGCCTGTTTTCAAGTCTAAGTGTGATTTTTGTAAATTATCGTCATACTCTCATAACGGGAGTCCCAGGACTACGCGATCAGTTCCTACAAGTTGCATTGGTCCGTGCGAGGTGTTCGTGCCTCCTACGGGGTCGTTTGGAGGTTGGTTTCGGTTTTTACCCCTTAACGGCCTGTTTTCAAGTCTAAGTGTGATTTTTGTGAATTATCATCATACTCTAAAATTGGAAGTCCCGGGACTACGCGATCAGTTCCTACGAGTTACATTAGTCCCGTGCGAGGTGTTTGTGCCTCCTACGGGGTCATTTGGGGGCTGGTTTTGGTTTTCACCCCTCAACGGCCTGTTTTCAAGTCTAAGTGTGATTTTTGAAAATTATCGTCATACTCTCAAACCGGGAGTCCCGGGACTAAGCGGTCAGTTCGTACAAGTTTTATTGGTCCTCTACGAGGTGTTCGTGCCTCCTACGGGATCGTTTGGGTGCTGGTTCGGGTTTTCACCCCTTAACGGCCTGTTTTCAAGTCCAAGTGTGATTTTTGCAAATTATCGTCATACTCTCAAACCGGGAGACACGGGACTACACGGTCAGTTCCTACAAGTTACATTGGTCTCGTGCGAGGTGTTCGTGCCTCTTACGGGGTCGTTTCGGGGCTGGTTCGGGTTCTCACCCCTTAACGGCCTGTTTTCAAGTCAAAGTGTGACTTTTGCAAATTATCGTCATACTCTTAAATCGGGACTCCCGGGACTACGCGGTCATTTCCTACAAGTTACATTGGTCCTGTGCGAGCTGTTCGTGCCTCCAACGTGATCATTTGAGTCTGGTTCGGGTTTTCACCCCTTAACGGCCTGTTTTTAAGTCTAAGTGTGATTTTTGCAAATTATCAGCATACTCTTATACCGGAAGTCCCGGGACTATGCGGTCAGTTCTTACAAGTTACATTGGTCCCCCACGAGGTGTTTTTGCCTCCTACGGGGTCGTTTGGGGGTTGGTTTTGGTTTTCACCCCTTAACGGCCTGTTTTCAAGTCTAAGTGTGATTTTTGCAAATTATCGTCATATTCTCAAACCGGGAGTCCCGAGACTATGTGGGCAGTCCCTACAAGTCACATGGGTCCCGTGCGAGGTGTTCGTGCCTCCTACGGAGTCGTTTGGGTGCTGGTTGGGGGTTTTCACCCCTTAACGGCCTGTTTTCAAGTCAAAGTGTGATTTTTGCAAATTATCGTCATACTCTCAAACAGGGAGACCCGACACTACGCGGTCAGTTACTACAAGTTACATTGGTCCCGTGCGAGGTGTTCGTGCCTCCTACGGGGTCGTTTGGGGGCTGGTTTTGGTTTTCACCCCTTAACGGCCTGTTTTCAAGTCTAAGTGTGATTTTTGCGAATTATCGTCATACTCTCAAACCGGGAGTCCCGGGACTAAGCGGTCAGTTCCTACAAGTTACATTGGTCCTCTACGAGGTGTTCGTGCCTCCTACGGGATCGTTTGGGGGCTGGTTCGGGTTTTCACCCCTTAACGGCCTGTTTTCAAGTCCAAGTGTGATTTTTGCAAATTATCGTCATACTCTCAAACCGGGAAACCCGGGACTACGGGGTCAGTTCCTACAAGTTACATTGGCCCCGTGCGTGGTGTTCGTGCCTCTTACGGGGTCATTTGGGGGCTGGTTCGGGTTTTCACCCCTTAGCGGCCTGTTTTCAAGTCTAAGTGTGATTTTTACAAATTATCGTCATACTCTCAAACCGGGAGACCTGGCACTACGCGGTCAGTTCCTACAAGTTACATTGGTCCCGTGCGAGGTGTTCGTACCTCCTACGGGGTCGTTTGGGGGCTGGTTTTGGTTTTCACCCCTTAACGGTCTGTTTTTAAGTCTAAGTGTGATTTTTACGAACTATCGTCATACTCTCAAACCGGGAGTCCCGGGACTAAGCATTCAGTTCCTACAAGTTACATTGGTCCTCTACGAGGAGTTCATGCCTCCTACGGGATCGTTTGGGGGTTGGTTCGGGTTTTCCTCCCTTAACGGCCTGTTTTCAAGTCCAAGTGTGATTTTTGCAAATTATTGTCATACTCCCAAACCGGGAGTCCCGGGACTATGCGGTCAGTTGCTACCAGTTACATTGGTCCCGTGCGAGGAGTTTGTACCTCCTACGGAGTCGTTTGGGGGCTGGTTCAAGTTTTCACCCCTTAACGGCCTGTTTTTAAGTCTAAGTGTGATTTTTGCAAATTATCGTGATACTCTCAAACTGGGAGACCCGGGACTACGCGGTCAGTTCCTACAAGTTACGTTGGTCCCGTGCGAGGTGTTCGTGCTTCCTACGGGGTCGTTTTGGTGCTGTTTGGGAGTTTTCACCCCTTAACGGCCTGTTTTCAAGTCTAAGTGTGATTTTTGCAAATTCGGGTCATACTCTCAAACCGGGAGTCTCGGGACTACGCAGTCAGTTGCTACAAGTTACATTGGTCCCGTGCAAGGTGTTCGTGCCTCCTACGGGGTCGTTTGGGGACTGGTTTTGGTTTTCACCCCTTAACGGCCTGTTTTCAAGTCTAAGTGTGATTTTGGCAAATTATCGTGATACTCTCAAACCCGGAGTCCCGGGACTAAGCGGTCAGTTCCTACGAGTTACATTCGTCCTCTATGAGCTGTTCGTGCCTCCTACGGGATCGTTTGGGGGATGGTTTTGGTTTTCATCCCTTAACGGCCTGTTTTTAAGTCCAAGTGTGCTTTTTGCAATTTTGGGTCATACTCTCAAACCGGGAGTCCCGAGACTACGCGGTCAGTTCCTACGAGTTACAATGGTCCTGTGCGAGGTGTTCGTGCCTCCTACGGGGTCGTTTGGGGACTGGTTTTGGTTTTCACACCTTAACGGCCTGTTTTCAAGTCTAAGTGTGATTTTTTCCAATTATCCTCATACTCTCAAATCGGGAGTCCCGGGTCTACGCGGTTAGGTCCTACAAGTTACATTGGTCCCCTACGAAGTGTTCGTGCCTCCTACGGGATCGTTTCGGGGCAGGTTCGAGTTTTCACCCCTTAACGGCCTGTTTTCAAGTCTAACTGTGATTTTTGCAAATTATCGTCATACTCTCATACCGGGAGTACCGGGACTATGCGATCAGTTCCTACAAGTTACATTGGTCCCGTGCGAGGTGTTTGTGCCTCCTACGGGGTCGTTTGGGGGCTGGTTTGGGTTTTCACCCTTTAACGGTCTGTTTTCAAGTCTAAGTGTGATGTTTGCAAATTATCGTCATATTCTCAAACCAGGAGTCCCGGGACTACGCGGTCAGTCCATACAAGTCACATTGGTCCCGTGCGACGTGTTCGTGCCTCCGACGGGGTCGTTTGGGTGCTGGTTGGGGGTTTTCACCCCTTAACGGTCTGTTTTCAAGTCAAAGTGTGATTTTTACAAATTATCGTCATACTCTAAAACCGGGAGACCCGACACTACGCGGTTAGTTCCTACAAGTTACATTGGTCCCGTGCGAGGTGTTCGTGCCTCCTACGGGGTCGTTTGGGGGCTGGTTTTGGTTTTCACCCCTTAACGGCCTGTTTTCAAGTCTAAGTGTGATTTTTGCGAATTATCGTCATACTCTCAAACCAGGAGTCCCGGGACTAAGCGGTCAGTTCCTACGAGTTACATTAGTCCTCTACCAGGTGTTCGTGCCTCCTACGGGATCGTTTGGGGGTTGGTTCGGGTTTTCACCCCTTAACGGCCTATTTTCAAGTCCAAGTGTGATTTTTGCAAATTATCATCATACTCTCAAACCGGGAGACCCGGGACTACGCGGTCAGTTCCTACAAGTTACATTGGCCCCGTGCGTGGTGTTCGTGCCTCTTACGAGGTCATTTGGGGGCTGGTTCGGGTTTTCACCCCTTAACGGCCTCTTTTCAAGTCTAAGTGTGATTTTTGTAAATTATCGTCATACTCTCAAACCGGGAGACCCGACACTACGCGATCAGTTCCTACAAGTTACATTGGTCCCGTGCGAGGTGTTCTTGCCTCCTACGGGGTCGTTTGGGGGCTGGTTTTGGTTTTCACCCCTTAACGGCTTGTTTCTAGTCTAAGTGTGATTTTTGCGAATTATCGTCATTCTCCCAAACTGGGAGTCCCGGGACTAAGCGGTCAGTTCCTACAAGTTACATTGGTCCTCTACGAGGTGTTCGTGCCTCCTACGGGATCGTTTGGGGGCTGGTTCGGGTTTTCACCCCTTAACGGCTTGTTTTCAAGTCCATGTGTGATTTTTGCAAATTATTGTCATACTCTCAAACCGGGAGACCCGGGACTACGCGGTCAGTTCCTACGAGTTACATTGGTCCCGTGCGAGGTGTTCGTGCCTCTTACGAGGTCGTTTCGGGGCTGGTTCGAGTTTTCACTCCTTAACGGCCTGTTTTCAAGTCTAAGTGTCATTTTTGCAAATTATCGTCATACTCTCATACCGGGAGTCCCGGGACTACGCGGTCAGTTCCTACAAGTTACGTTGGTTTCGTGCGAGGTGTTCGTGCCTCCTAAGGGATCATTTGGGGGCTGGTTCGGGTTTTCACCCCTTAACGGCCTATTTTCAAGTCTAAGTGTGATTTTTGCAAATTCGGGTCATACTCCCAAACCGGGAGTCCCGGGACTATGCGGTCAGTTGCTACCAGTTACATTGGTCCCGTACGAGGAGTTTGTACCTCCTACGGGGTCGTTTGGGGGCTGGTTTGGGTTTTCACCTCTTAACGGCCTGTTTTTAAGTCTAAGTGTGATTTTTGCAAATTATCGTGATACTCTCAAACTGGGAGACCCGGGACTACGCGGTCAGTTCCTACAAGTTACGTTGGTCCCGTGCGAGGTGTTCGTGCTTCCTACGGGGTCGTTTTGGTGCTGGTTGGGGGTTTTCACCCCTTAACGGCCTGTTTTCAAGTCTAAGTGTGATTTTTGCAAATTCGGGTCATACTTTCAAATCGGGAGTCCCGGGACTACGCAGTCAGTTGCTACAAGTTACATTGGTCCCGTGCAAGGTGTTCGTGGCTCCTACGGGGTCGTTTGGGGACTGGTTTTGGTTTTCACCCCTTAACGGCCTGTTTTCAAGTCTAAGTGTGATTTTGGCAAATTATCGTGATACTCTCAAACCCGGAGTCCCGGGACTAAGCGGTCAGTTCCTACGAGTTACATTCGTCCTCTATGAGGTGTTCGTGCCTCCTGCGGGGTCGTTTGGGGGCTGGTTTTGGTTTTCATCCCTTAACGGCCTGTTTTCAAGTCCAAGTGTGCTTTTTGCAATTTTGGGTCATACTCTCAAACCGGGAGTCCCAAGACTACGCGATCAGTTCCTACGAGTTACATTGGTCCTGTGCGAGGTGTTCGTGCCTCCTAGGGGGTCGTTTGGGGACTGGTTTTGGTTTTCACACCTTAACGGCCTGTTTTCAAGTCTAAGTGTGATTTTTTCCAATTATCCTCCTACTCTCAAATCGGGAGTCCCGGGTCTACGCGGTTAGGTCCTACAAGTTACATTGGTCCCCTACGAAGTGTTCGTGCCTCCTACGGGATCGTTTCGGGGCAGGTTCGAGTTTTCACCCCTTAACGGCCTGTTTTCAAGTCTAAGTGTGATTTTTGCAAATTATCGTCATACTCTCATACCGGGAGTACCGGGACTATGCGATCAGTTCCTACAAGTTACATTGGTACCGTGCGAGGTGTTTGTGCCTCCTACGGGGTCGTTTGGGGGCTGGTTTGGGTTTTCACCCTTTAACGGTCTGTTTTCAAGTCTAAGTGTGATGTTTGCAAATTATCGTCATATTCTCAAACCAGGAGTCCCGGGACTACGCGGTCAGTCCATACAAGTCACATTGGTCCCGTGCGACGTGTTCGTGCCTCCGACGAGGTCGTTTGGGTGCTGGTTGGGGGTTTTCACCCCTTAACGGTCTGTTTTCAAGTCAAAGTGTGATTTTGCAAATTGTCGTCATACTCTCAAACCGGGAGACCCGACACTACGCGATTAGTTCCTACAAGTTACATTGGTCCCGTGCGAGGTGTTCGTGCCTCCTACGGGGTCGTTTGGGGGCTGGTTTTGGTTTTCACCCCTTAACGGCCTGTTTTCAAGTCTAAGTGTGATTTTTGCGAATTATCGTCATACTCTCAAACCGGGAGTCCCGAGACTAGGCGGTCAGTTCCTAAGAGTTACATTAGTCCTCTACGAGGTGTTCGTGCCTCCTACGGGGTTGTTTGGGGGCTGGTTCGGGTTTTCACCCCTTAACGGCCTATTTTCAAGTCCAAGTGTGATTTTTGCAAATTATCATCATACTCTCAAACCGGGACACCCGGGACTACGCGGTCAGTTCCTAGAAGTTACATTGGTCCCGTGCGAGGTGTTCGTGCCTCTTACGAGGTCGTTTCGGGGCTGGTTCGAGTTTTCACCCCTTAACGGCCTGTTTTCAAGTCTAAGTGTCATTTTTGCAAATTATCGTCATACTCTCATACCGGGAGTCCCGGGACTACGCGGTCAGTTCCTACAAGTTACGTTGGTTTCGTGCGAGGTGTTCGTGCCTCCTAAGGGATCATTTGGGGGCTGGTTCGGGTTTTCACCCCTTAACGGCCTGTTTTCAAGTCTAAGTGTGATTTTTGCAAATTCGGGTCATACTCCCAAACCGGGAGTCTCGGGACTATGCGGTCTGTTGCTACCAGTTACATTGGTCCCGTGCGAGGTGTTTGTGCCTCCTACGGGGTCGTTTGGGGGCTGGTTAGGGTTTCACCCCTTAACGGCCTGTTTTTAAGTCGAAGTGTGATTTTTGCAAATAATCGTGATACTCTCAAACCGGGAGACCCGGGACTACACGGTCAGTTCCTACAAGTTACGTTGGTCCCGTGCGAGGTGTTCGTGCTTCCTACGGGGTCGTTTTGGTGCTGGTTGGGGGTTTTCACCCCTTAACAGCCTGTTTTCAAGTCTAAGTGTGATTTTTGCAAATTCGGGTCATACTCTCAAACCGGGAGTCCCGGGACTATGCAGTCAGTTGCTACAAGTTACATTGGTCCCGTGCAAGGTGTTCGTGCCTCCTACGGGGTCGTTTGGGGGCTGGTTTTGGTTTTCACCCCTTAACGGCCTGTTTTCAAGTCTAAGTATGATTTTTGCAAATTATCGTGATACTTTCAAACCCGGAGTCCCGGAACTAAGCGCTCCATTCCTATGAGTTACATTCGTCCTCTACGAGGTGTTCGTGCCTCCTACGGGCTCGTTTGGGGGCTGGTTTTTGTTTTCATCCCTTAACGGCCTGTTTTCAAGTCCAAGTGTGATTTTTGCAAATTCGGGTCATACTCTCAAATCGGGAGTCCCGGGACTACGCGGTCAGTTCCTACGAGTTACATTGGTCCTGTGCGAGGTGTTCGTGCCTCCTACAGGGTCGTTTGAGGGCTGGTTTGGGTTTTCACCCTTTAACGGCCTGTTTTCAAGTCTAAGTGTGATTTTTACAAATTATCGTCATACTCTCAAACCGAGAGACCCGGGACTACGCGGTCAGTTCCTACAAGTTACATTGGTCTCGTGCGAGGTGTTCGTGCCTCCTACGGGGTCATTTGGGGGCTGGTTTGGGTTTTCACCCTTTAACGGCCTGTTTTCAAGTCTAAGTGTGATTTTTACAAATTATCGTCATACTCTCAAACCGGGAGACCCGGGACTACGCGGTCAGTTCCTACAAGTTACAGTGGTCCCGTACGAGGTGTTCGTGCCTCCTATGGTGTCGTTTAGGGACTGGTTTGGGTTTTCACCCTTTAACAGCTTGTTTTCAAGTAAGTGTTATTTTTGCAAATTATCGTCATACTCTCAAACCGAGACTAAGAACTCTAAAAGTTCTGGAGTTTACACCGAAAAGAGACTAAGAACTCTAAAACTTTAATACAATACATTCTTAAATTACTACCATAAGACTTGTGTGCTTATTTTCTTTTTCTATATTCTTATCCGTATAAGATAAAATTCCATTTCCCCCGATTCAATTCCTCATTAATAGAAAAATACCTCATTATCTACTACTAAACTTTTATTTCTTCTTTTTACCCCTGTTTTTATCACAATTAGTTGGAGTTCTTTTACCCATTTTGGATTCCTCATTGTTGAAGAAAGTTCATCATCCCAAAGAGTTTAATGAAAAATGGCACGTAATTTTCAAAACATTATCTTCCTTGCAATAACTAAAAATTGTATGACGCCCAAAAGTCGCCAAACTACCAACTGTCATATTATTTCTTAAAAACTGATTCACTTGAAAAAGAAAATAAAAAACATAAAAAATAACTTAGGATATTAAATGAAACTAAGAGATTTTGAAGTTGCTGTCACCTCTGGGCCTTGTTTGTGGCTTGAAGTTCACATCGTTAGGCTAGCTGTTGGGCACGTGCTCCATGCACCACTTTCAACTGAGGGCAGTCTCAGTGGGAGTTGTCGAGAGGCTTGGGCATTAACCTAGTGGCTAGCTGTAGACATAGAACAAGAAGAGCAATTTTCAAAAGGGGAGGAACACGAGACGCAAACTAGGCCAAATTGCTTCAATCAAAACATAATTCTAGAACTCAAACAGGTTATTGCACCAAGGTAATCTCTCTTTCGCATTTTATCAAACATGTAACATACGACATTTTCAATAGATTGTAACATACAAAAATATCTAGTATGTAAAAGAAATTTATTATGGAGACATAAAGGAAACACGAACCAAAATCCATCGGAGCAGAAACCACGGGCTCTCAGTCATCTTCTCCCTTGTCGTATTATGACCACCTTGAATTATACACAATACTATCCTGAGACAAAAATAAATCGCAAAATTAGGCATGAGAATATATAATACAGTGAATAAGAATCAATGTTTCATTTCAGATATACTTCACTAGAGTATGAAATCAACAAATATATCAACTAAATAATTTCTAAATCTAACACACAATTGAAAAGCCTAAGTAACAATGAAATTTGTTACAAGTGAAGATATGTTTCATCGAAGTACTCGACAAATACATTAATTCATCTATTTAGAAAGAAAATATGGAACTGGTCCTTGCCTAAGACAAAAGTAAAATTGATGCCATGACGAACTACTCCTTGCCTAAGATAGTTAAGGCTCTAAGGTTATGCTTTGGATTAGCGTTTTTATATAGAATTTTTTTGAGAAGATATATGTCCTTATCAGTAAGCCCCTGGCCATGATGCTCAAGAAGAAGAACTTTTAATAGTCAACTGAATCTATAAAAAATTTCAACAAGCCTAAAATAACTATGACTACTACTCATGTTCTAGAAATCCTGATTTTATTCAACACTTCATGCTAGTAATTAAGGGATTAGTGTTGATCTTATGCAAGGCTCTTAGCATTACTAAGCAAGGCATTACCTCCATGAAATCTACCAACAACAATGTGATAAACACCTCCATGGCAACCACTTATTATTCTCTACAAAAAATGATACTATCAATAAAAAAAATAGTAGGTAAACTAAATTTCAACCAATATTCATGAAATCAAACAAGAAAAATTATTGAACCATGTCTGGATGTAGAGTTGGATCTGAAGTTGGATCGTGAGACTCAAGCAGATTGACCAAATCTTCAATCTCAAATTTCTTATTAGATGGAATGCATAAATTACCTATGTTGATGACCAAACCAAATTGTCGAAGCTTTTGGAGATGACCAAACCAAATATTCAACCAAACCTTCGGAGGTTGGTCTGACCTAACTCCGATGAAAGTTCGTGGATGGCCAGAAGAAGAGGATGATGGCAGTTCGTGGATGAAGCAGAGGGTGGACTGACCTAACTCCGATGGTTGTTCGTGGACGAAGTAGATGAAGGGGTCGCCTGGTAGTAGACGAAGATGGAGGCGGAGGGTAGGGGGATGGTTGTTCGTGGACGAAGCAGAGTGGCAGGGTTGATGGAGGTGGAGGGTAGGCGGCGGGTAGTGTGGATGATGGACGCGGCGGGTAGCGGCAGGTCGCCTGGTAGCGTGGAGAGAGAGAGAGAGACTTAGAGAGGAGAGGAGATCAGATTGATGTCCCGCCCCAAAGTTTTGGTCCCCGCTTGAAATTTTAGGATATTATTTTTTTAATGAACTGTACTCATATTTGGCACGGTTTTACACCGTGCCAGAATTTGGCACTCATTTAAACCGTGCCAGTTTATGCTAAAATCGTGCCAAATTCTGACACGGCTTAAAATCGTGCCAGAATCTCCTTGCCACAGCGTGCTAGATTAGCATTTTTGGTGTAGTGTATTCCACATGCTAAGTGCAATCGCAAGTGCCCGCGAAAGTGGTACACTTTTGATTTCTTATCTTTTTCTTTCTCTCTATCTTATTGCTCGAGGACTAGCAATGTTCTGTTTGAGTGTGGTGTGATAAGCACCCAAAAGTGTTATATTTATACCCCAAATAGACCGTTTTTAGTTGCTAAATTTTGACAATTTGGGTCTTATGCGCGTAATTGTTTAATGTGCAGGCTTGATTGCAGTTGCGGTGTCAAAAACTATATTTCGAGGCAAATTGCATCAAGAATGGAGCTAATTCCCCTGTCCCGTAACCTCACCTGAGCTTAAACCTAGCCCAAACCTTCACCCGAAGCCCGTGTGTGTTGAGTTTGTGCCTTTTTATTTATTTTTTAGATTTTTAGTTTGAGTCGTAATTATTTTTAGGATTTATTTTTTATTTATTTAGATTTTTCTAGGTTTTATTTTCTATTTTAATATTTCTTTTTAATTAGTGAGGTTTTATTTTGATTTTGATTAGTTTTTAGTTTTTTTTAGATTAGTTTTTCTTTAGGAATTTATTTTTCTAGTTTATAAGATTTAGATTTTTTTTAGCATTTTTGTTTTTAGAGATTGTTAATTTTTATTTTTCATTTCTTTATATTTTATTTTGAGCCTTTTTAGTTTGTAGGTTAGGAAATTTTATTTTTAATAAATTTTATTGTTAGTTTAGTTTGATTTTACTATTTTAGTTATTTGTTTAGTTTTATTTCGTTGTGTTATTTTTAGGGTCTAAATTACACACACACACACACATATATTAAACCCTCACCCTCTCCCAACTTACCATACACTCACCTATACACTAACCATCCCACTTCTTCTTCAACCTCTCACCTTCTCTCTCTTCTCTCTCATCATCCATCACCTCCATCAACCTCTCACACCACACAACTTCTAAAACCCACTCTTATCACCACACCTCCCTCTATCCATTTCTACAATCAAACCAAACCCACCAACATATACCACCTCTCACCCACATCTAAACCCAAACCGCTATCCTTTAAACCCGGTCTCCACCCATTTCCGGTGAGAACCACCCCCGACCCCTTACTCCGGCGGCCTGCCCCAGCTCACAGACCCGCGACCCACCTACTTCTGGTGATGTTCCAACCCGCAGCCCTCCAACCCCGCTGCCATCTCGACCCAGGTAAAACCAATAACCCGCGACCCATTCCGTTCCCAACCTCGATACCCCAACTCGAAATCAAACCCAAACATAACCCGAATCCATCCTTACCAGATTCTCCAGTAACCCGCAACTCGCAGCCCATATACCCGAAACCCGCAACTCGCAACCCATATACCCGAAACCCGCAACAACAAACCCAAACAAAAATGATTTTTACCTGCATAAAAAACCAAAACCTAAAGTGTAAAAACCAATCTCAGGCCTATACCTCTGGCACCTCGAGCCTCTACCAAGCACACCAAATCCCATATTTTCTGCCTTGATCCGTACCAACCCTAATGCTCCCATGTGATCTCTAATTTCAAGGAGACCTTTTCTTCATTTTTAAAGAGAGAAGTAGACAATAAAAAAAAAAAACAAAAAGAAATACAGACTGCACAGTAGAGTTTTTTTTTTAGAGCTCCATATTTGGAGCTCATTTTTGGTGTAGTATTGTACAGATTTTTCATTCCTTCTTTTATCATTTTTTTAGAGTGACTTGAGTGAGAGAGAAAATATTGGGATACAAATTGCGAATTGAGTGATATTTTTGTGTGTTATAAACTCAGATTTGTGGGTGAAATTAATTTTTCATGTTTGGCAAGATAATATCAAACTCAAGGAGACTTGGTTTATTTATTTTCTTCTCGTTCTATTTTATTTTGTTTGCCTCGTATTGTGTTATTATTACATTTTATATGTAATAATACCATAATGAGAGGCGAAATACCCCATTCAAGGGGTGAGATGAAACACTTAACTTAATTTTTTTTTATTTTTGGTTTGTTTATTTATTATGCCCCTTTGAATATTAATATTAAAATTTTACAATTTATATTTACGCCTCGAGAGAGGGTGAATTATTTTCGAGAGAAAATCGTAAATTCAGATTATAATATTTATTCATTAATTAAACTAGAGATAAACAATTTTTGAATGGTATTATAGTTTGCATTTCTCTACTTTAAAAATGTAATTTTTTTATGATTTAAATGCTTTTAGTAAATTTTCCCTAGCGGGTGATTTATTAGAAAATGTTTAAATCTAATTTTTGTGAGTATGTGAAATTTAAATATTAATCTTCTAAAAAGACTATATGTAAATTTAAATTTGCAACTAGAGTTGATTTGTAAATTTATATATGTTTTGGGGTATTTCAAATAGACAAACTAATTAATAAAAATAAATAGGTTAAGTGGTGAATTTTTATCCCTTGAATTATCTCATAATTATTTTCTCCTCATATTTAGCTCACTGTATCATTTTCTTTATTTTTTAGTGTAGTTTTAATTTTAGTTCATACTTAGAAGCATACATATCCCTTCATAATTATTTTTAAAAATCATACTTGTCTTCATTTTGCTCTTGTCCACATTAGAAGCGCGGATTGACCCCTTACTTGTCAATATACAGTTTTAGTGTGTTTGTAGGTACCAAAAGGAATTTTTGATTGACCGCCTTTACCCCACAATGACATTATACGCAAAAAGGCGAAATATCAGCATGTATGGAGACAAATGAAACAAGTAACAATATAGGACTACAATATGATAAATCCTCAAATACATACCTCATAATATGCATCATCAACTAAGATGGAGTAAGGGATATCTCTACGCTACACCGTCAAACTAATTTATGCCAAGACAAAGTCTCATTACAAAACCCAACTCAAGAGAAATATATATGTCGAAGTAATGACTGAATAATACATGCTAATTAAGTCCACAATACACAACTCATACAACTGAAATAAAAGGGTAGAACATCATGGAGATGAACTTGCATCAATGCTTCTGATGATGATGTCTAATGAGGAAAGAAGATGATAGTTTCTACTGGTTGGATATGAAGTCTACATGTGCGGACCAGCCCTAGCACCTAAAAGGTTACCAAGGATAAAACGGATTAAAACCTAACAAGTCACCAAAGCTACGCAACTCAAAAGCAATTATGTATACAAATGATAAATCCACAATTATCTAGCATATAACGATAACCAACGATGTGCTATGGAACTCACAAGCCAATTTAATTAACTCCTTAGTTTTAATAATTAATTATTAATTAAATCGTAATCGACATGCGACCCTTCTTTCCGACCATATACAAAATATGTGGTATGCGCATATAAAACTTTTGCATATTTAAACGCCACTTGTTATTTGCATGGACGAAAATATCTACAAAATCGTGGGACGCACATATTAAACCCATCGAACAATCATTCGCCACCTGATATTTGCATGCAAGAAACTATAAACATAATTAAACCATGTGATGCAACAAATCCACATACCATCCAACCTCCATATTGTCACACCGACCAATTTCAATCTCATGATTGCATGGCCGGGATATGGAACATCTGGCATGATGTCCGCATAAGAATCTTGCCTGCTCAGCACGCACAAGTAAGTGTTTTCTCTCTCGGCACACACCATAAGCTCATACATTATTTCTCTCTTTTGAAAGTCTGTAACACTATTACTTCATTACCGTTCCATGTTTCTCATTTAGCTTATCAAAACATTATCATATTCTAAATATCCCACCCCTCGGGTCATTCGAAACTATTCCTTAATCCAAACATAACTTTACTCCATTATCTTATAAAAGGATCCCCCCTTCACTCACGAGGATGTATTTAGCGTGGAACTATTAATCAAACTTAGCTTTAAATAAAAGATAGGGGAAATTACACTTATCCTTCCCCCATCCCCGACCCCCCCCCCCCCCCCCCAAAAAAAAAAACTATCTCGAATTTACGAGTTTGTGAAAAATATTTGACAAACTCATCCCCTTAACTATCAATTCGTTACAATTAAACCTAGTGGGTTCCCCCCATTTTTAGCAAAAAATGACAAAAATACCCTAAGCCCAATTTAAAAATATATATATATTATTTCCTTTTTCTTTCTATCTATTCACTATCGTACCCTACCCTACCCTTTCTTCTCTCTTCTCTCTCTCCTGTCAAATCCACCACGATACATGTCCCTTGCTAACCTCCTAGCCTCATAAAGAATCCCGTCCACACACCACCCCGTAGTCAACAAATCACACACATGTTCATCAGGAAAAAAAGTCATTAGCCAAAATTAGTCATCAAGCATAACTCCCAAACCCATGTTCACAAAGTTTCGACACAACCAGTTTTAGAGTGTAGGTCAACCAGCTCTAACCAACTGATCTATTGAATATTGTAACCCTTTAGCCCCTAAAATTCCATGGCCATTTATGATAACTTCATGTGCAGCTTTTTAAATCTTTACGGAGGCCAAAGTAATCAACAAATTAGGAAAAGATTTCGTTTGTGGTTTTAAAATTATTTAAAACCCATTTGTACTACTCTACCCCCTATGTGTGTGATTTGGTTCCATTTTTTTTGCTCCAGTTGTTGGGTTTGTTGGTTTATCGAGAAGGATAGAGGGTGGGGTAGGGGAGAAAGTGGTGGAGTGTGGAAAGAGAGAGGGGGTAGCGGAGGGGGTGAGTGGGATGGTGATGGGAGATAGAGATAGAAAGAGAGAGAGAAGATGGAATTATTTTTTTAACTTTTAGATTTTTAAATTGGGATGAGGGGTATTTTTGTCAATTTATGTTAAAAATGGAGGGAACTCAATTTTGGGGTTTAATTTCAACGAATTAATAGTTAAAAGAGTGAGTTTTTCAAGTTTTTTTCTTGAGGGGGTGATTTGTAAACCCGAGATAGTTTAAGAAGCTAAGTGTAATTTACCCTAAAAGATATGTGTTAATTAAGGGTTTTAAAGTCATCACTCATATCTATCGACACTTTGGAGATGAACATATGTCGGTGCTCCTAATAATGATGTATGAAGAAGAAAGAAGATGATAGTTTTTGTTGGTTAGATAATAAGTCCACATGCGCGGACCAATTTAGCACCTGAAAGGATACCATAGATAAAACGGGTCAAGACCAATAAAGTCACTAAAACTACGTAACTCAAAATCACTTATACATACAATTGATAAATCCATAGTTATCTAGCTTATAACGATGACTAAATATATGCCACGGAAAGTCACATTTTATTTTAATTGATTCAATAGTTTCAATAACTAATTAATATTTTGATTTATTAAACCATAACTGATATGTACCCCTTCAAACGGGACATCTCAAGAACATATGGTATGCCCATATAAATTGTCATACATCCAGATGCCATATATTATTCGCATGTATAGAAATATCCACAAAATCATGTGAGGCACGTAATAAAACCCATCACATAATCGGTCGCCACCTGGTATTCACATGGTGGGAACTATACACATAATTAAACCGCATGATTCAATATATTCACATACCATCCAATAAACATACCATCATGTCGACTGGGAGCCACCTCATGATAACGTGATCAAGACAAGTAACATCTGGCGTGATGCTCGCATAAGAACCGTGCTTGCTCAGCACGCACAATTAAAGTTTTCTTTCTGAGAACATAACCATAATCTCATAAATTATTTTGCTATTTTGAAAGCCTGTAACATTATTACTTCATTACCTCTCCATGTTTCACATTTAGATTATCAAAACATTATCATATCCCATACACCTCACCCATCGTGTCATTCTAAACTAGTCTCTAATCCAAATGTTACTTTATTCCATGATTTTCTAACATGATTTCGATTCACTTATGAGGATGTATCTAGTGTGGATCTACTCATCAAACCAAGACTTAAATAAAAGAGGTGTGTTAATTAAGGAATTTAAAGTCAATACTCCTACTCATATTGTGACTCCATGCATTGGATGCCTCATATATGAAATCCAAACAAGAAATCCCCCGGATACACTTCCGTCTAGATAGGGTAGTCATTAAAACATTATAATTAGTTAAGGATTAAACAAATAAAACACCAACTTGCATTTTTAACCGCATTCATCCAACATAAACCAACAACAACAACAACAAACCAATAAGCCAACAATATTTAGCCCATACATCATCTAATCCATCTACTCAATCAATCCATTTCCAACAACATAAGGGAAATTGCTAAGTCCTTAAAAATTGATTTCATATATAATTTGGTTCAATTATCAATTACAAGAACATAAATTATTAAAAGGGATTCTATTTACATTTCAAGATAGTAAACAAGGGTTAATCAATAATCTTTCATTCTCATAAGTAATTAGGCTCTAATTATAAATTGACATGCTTTAAATTTCAGCAGTTAGGCATTTATTACAAAACGTACTACTCATAAAGCTAAATGTAAAACTCTAATCAGCACATGCATTTTTAGCAGTAATTAAACCCCAATTAAGTCTTAATTATTTAATCATATATTCAAATTAACATGAATCTCATATAAAATCTCAAACACTAACATGCAAGTTTACTACCATGGGTTCAATTTCCAATTTCATATATTTATGAGGCTATCCAAGTTCACTTATGCAAGATAATAAAACTAGGTATTTCAAAATCCTAAGGGTTAGTAACACATTTTAAGTCTAAGATTATGGTTTAGGTGAAATTAACAAGTGTATATATAAAAGTAGAGGAGTAGTTTAGTAACTTGGCTTTGAGATTAACCAAAAACTTAATGTAAGTTGAAGAGATGAAGTCTTGAGAAGTTAGCCGTGAATCCCTCTTGACAATCCCTTGAAAAACTTGATTTAGTTTCTTTGAAAACCTCATTTGATTCTCGACCTGAAAAGCCTCGAAAGTATCTTTGATTTTTTTATGCAAATGGTAGCTTAAGGAAGGGTCTATATAGTATTTTAGGGTTTTTTTTATCCAAAATATAGGTTAAAAAGAGGGTTGATGGATTTTAATTAGATAAAAAAAATTATAAGGAACAAAACATAAGAAGAAAGGAAGACCAAGCCGCGACCTGGTCGTAGTTGCGACACTGAACCCTGCGAGGGTGGCCCTAACAGCCACATTCGTAGTCATTTGCACGAATTGTGTCCCTTTGGCGGCTAAATGAAAATTCAAAATGAAAAAAGTCAAACCTTATCTTAGCTTTCAACTTATGCACAAGGACTAAATTACCCTCCGACTTTTCCCAAAATCCCTCATTCGTCCAATTCAATATATAACTTATAATAAGTATTGTTTTAGCCCCAAACTTTAGCCCACGAAATTTTATCAAATTAATAAATAACTAAAAATGCCATTACAATTAAATTCAACTACAAATTCTCGTAAATGATTTTAAATTCATAAATTAAATTATATAATAGATCCAGATTCTTAATTAATCAATTTGATCTCCTTTATTTAATTAATTATAAATTGCTCTTAAAATTATGGGGTATTACAATTATGATTATAGAAGTACTTTGGATGGAATTATTATAGGCTAGTGGCCGAAATCCAGTAAGTGTTAATTCTCGACGACCAATTGGTATAAACATAAGTGTATCAGGGGTCCTTGTTTTTATTTTACATCCTATACATCATACATGGAGTCTTGTACTGGTTGTTAATTAGGATATTATGCAATGCTATGATGCGTAAGTCTAGGATGTATCTGAATAGCACGTGGATGGTTGGCGGTTAGTGTCCGAGTATGAGATAGATTGTGGTAGTCCAAATAGCTTAGGTATGAGAGCCGAGTTATTTATGGTTAGGTATACTTAATGATTATCCTTAAGTGTAGACATGACTAATGGTACAAAGACTATAGTATAACTAAGTTACTTCTTACTTAGGTAATTATGACATATTATCATGAGGGAATTGCTTGTGTACTGGGAGACTCACATTTTATGTATCGTGAGGATCACATGGTTTGAGCATACTCTATTTTTATTTCTATCTGGATCACATAAAAGATTTCTTATAGTGGTTTTTAACCCTCTCTGTTTAACTAATATTTTCAAGTTCTATTGTGAAGACCAAAGGTTAAGAATAATAGCGTGATTCCTTATCATGGGCTGCATTTGAGGACATGTGTACTGTAGAGGTATTTGTATTACTATTATATAGTGCTAGAGTACTTTGTATATTTAATTATATAGTTTACTTTCATTCAAAACATTATATTTGTTATTCAGTTGCTCAATTTGTATTAAAAGGTATTATAATGAAATTTAGGTTGTGTAAATTTCATCTTGTATGAATGTGGATATTCAGATTTTTATTTATTAGCATATTTGTATAGTTTGAAATTATTCGTATTCCTTTGCACTCTTATGTTATTCCATATGCTTATAAAGTTATTAATTTTTTTAATCTCATAAATTGGGTATTTAAGACTGATCACCCTAAAAATGGGATTTATGGGTTATTTCATGGACCACATGTTGTCCCTAATCCATCAACTCACTTAAATCCTAGTTCATCAATAAATAATAAAAGACAAGATTGTGAAACAAAAATTGAATGTAGGAGAAGTTAGTGTGGTTGAAAAGATAAATAATTAGGCTCTGGTATTATTTCATCATATATCTTAGCCTTTTGTTGGAAGGAGATAGGAAATAATCTTATTAATACATACCTATTTTAATCAATGTAGAAGAAGTTCTTAGAATTTTTAGTGAAGCAATGGCTTGAGGGGATGTTGTTTTTTGGAAAGAAGTCATTAATTGTCAGATGGATTCAATATTGTTTAATCAAGCATGGGTTTTTGAAGACTTCCCATGAGGATCAAAGTCAATCATTAGTAATGACTATTTAAATGAAAATATAGTATAAATGGGTTCATTCAAACATTTAAGACTAGATTGCTAGCCGAAAGATTCAAACAACGAAAAGGGATAAATGATTTGATACTCATGCACTAGTAGATAGAATGAAATCCATAGGAGTATTAATGGCGATTGCATTCATTTATCATTTTCATGTCCATCCAATGGATGTAAGAAATTACTTTGTCAATAGAGATGTTAATGAAGAAGAATACATTAAACAAGCCGAATGGTTTGTTTTGCCTAAAAATGAATATAATATTTATAAATTAGTTAAGACGCTTTATTAGTTGAAACAAGAATAAAATCAATGGCATGAAAGTTGATTATGTTATTCTTTCAAACATAACAATGATGATAAATGAATTTACTCAAAATTCATAAATAATTAGGATGTAATCATTTCTCTTTATATTGTTGACTTATTAATTTTGGAACAAGCATGAGAGGTGTATCTGAAGCAAAGTTATATCTTAGTTCACAATTTAAGATAAAATATGTTAGTGAAGTAAATACTATCTTAGACATTAAAGTTAAGAAACATAATGGGGGTTATGCACTATGTCAATCTCATTATGTCGAGAAAGTGCTTCTTAAATTCAATAATTTGAAAGTAAAAGAAGCAAACACCCTTTGTGATTATAGTGTTAAATTGTTTGAAAACTTTGGAAGGGAAATTGTACAGCTTGAGCATACCAGTGAAGCAAGAAGTTTAATGTACATTATGCAATATACATGGGAAAAATTTTAATGTCAACATACACTAATAAACCAAATATTAATCAATGAAAAGAAATGGGAGGATATTGGGTTACCTCAAGAGGGACCTTAGTGGAAGTGTATGTTACTATGACTTTCCATTAGAGCTCAAAGGATAATCAAATGCTAGTTGGATCACTAGTGCAAGTGATAACAAATTTACGTCTAGATGTACATTCACACTAACGGGTGGAGTTATATATCGGGCATCAAAGAAACAAAACTACATAATGAGATTATGTAATCTGAGTTTATAGCGCTAGAAACAATAAGCAGTGAAGCAGAATGGATGAGATATTTGTTAGATATAAAATTATATCTAATACTTATCATTTATTTCTTTGTACTGTGATGCTGAAGCTATGTTGTCTGGAATATAACAAGTTTTATAATGGAAAATCTGTACACATAATCTTGAGACCTATATATGTTAAGAATTTAATAACGAATGGTGTTATTAATATAATATATGTTAAAATAAATAATAATTTGGTGGATTTTCTTATTAAAGGACTCTAGAGAAATTCTGTAAAAGAATACATCTAGTGGAATGGGACTAAAACCTTTTTTACAAAATCACAAGTAATGGTAACCCCCCATATTCCAAAGTTTAGTGGGTAATAAAAAGTTACTGATAAGTGATAGTTTGTGCATTGAAATCATTTTCGTGACCCTTCCAGTGAATTTAGGAAGAATTACTAGGTTGCGAGGATGAGTTTAAATCTTAATGAAATTCAATGTGTAAAGTCGTAAGGATATGTAAGTTAACTTAGCCTACATGAACGTATGACGTGGTAAAACTTTTTGAAAGAGTTTGTATTTACTCTCTTGTAAATGTTCATGAGACCAGCAGAGAGAACAATGCTAGAATAGTGTTAACTTATATTGAACATCTCATAGAAACTGATAGATCTCATGTGTGTTGTATTTCCAATTCTAAAACATTGAAACAAGGTTTAATGCACATAATACATATGTCTTATTATCACTTTCAGATACACTCACTAATTTATGGTTTAAATAAAAATATACATTATTTTGTGCATAGGTATATCACAAGAAGAAATTGCATTTATATAACAATACAGTGGAGGGTTATTGGGGGACTGTCAAATTAATTGATTTTGAAAGGAACGTTAAAACGAAATGTGAAAAGCCAAATGGTGTGGAATGTGAAAGACAAATAGAAGTGAAAAATCCAAATTCCAACATAAGAAAAAGATGAAAAGTTAATGTTAACACCAAAAATTATTCATCTATGAGGACCATTCGAATATTGACACGTGGTGTGCAGTGGAAAATTAATCATAGTCAACAAGGATGAAATGCCAACCAACACCAGGAAGACCGAGCAACGATGACAGGAAGACACCAATAGTTATATACATAAATGATTGTACGGATGTAAATGTGTACGATATAAAGACATTCCATCCTTTGATATTCCAGCCCTTGTACACCCCCTGGGGCTGTAAATACATTGTGAACCCTACATCCAAGGGACACAAAAAGAGAGGCAATTAAATAATTCCAAAGCAATACAAAACAGTGGACGTAGTCTCTTCCCTTAAGCTGAACCACTTTAAAAATATATTGTCTCTTTTATTTCTATTCATCTGTGATCAATTAATTAGCCTAGTCTAGTTTTTTGCATCAACAGATTGGCATCGTCTGTGGGAACGATAGTTCTAATCGATCTCACTCAATCAAACATCTAAATAGATGAAATTCTTGAATCAAGTCTCAGGAACGAAGGTATTCTGCCTGCTCCTTCTGCTCCTCCATCTGCAAATGATTTAATTGGGATTCTAGTCAGTCTTGCAAGAGGCCAAGAAGCTATGCAAGATACTATCAGGAAACTTGCATAAACTCTTCAAGCTGGGGCACCTGCTCTATCTGCTCAAGGAAATATGCCACTACCCCCACCAAGAGGTGGTCGACATAGCCATTCAATGACAATAAGAGATGTCTCCTACCATCCGAGGTCAAATTCATTACTCAGGACATCGAAATCTTTCCACGCGCAATCTTATTCTACAGAGAGGCCAAGTGCCTTAGAGAGATTAAGTCGTGCTTCTTCCTTCGATAATTTGGGAACTAGGGGAAAAGAAATGTTCCAAGGGAAAGGTCAGGTAACACCCGACGACCACCTGATCAAAGGGAAAGCATATCCCAATCTAGATCAAATTCCCGACGAACTGCTACTCGGACCGAGCAAGAGCTTCAGGAAGAAAGATCAGCAATAAATAAAGTTACAATGTATAAATCTGGTGCTGCCAATGATGCATGGAAAGGATTCATACATAGATTGGAAGACAGATTAGGGAAAATGGCGAAGACAAGAAACCCACTATAAAGAAGCTTTGTAAAAGGATCTCCTTTTGTGCAGGCAATTGTGGATTTCCCTACTTCAGCAAAGTTTATGGATCCAGTAGTAAAACCCAAATATTATGGCAAAATTGATCCAGTTCTCCACATAGAACAATATCAAGCAGCTGTTAATATTTATGTCGTCACCGACGAAATGAGATATAGAGCATTTTCTAGAACCATTACTGGATCTCCCTAAATCTGGTACAATGGTCTTCCTCGGGGATAAATTTCTAGCTTCAACCAACTGGCTGAGCCATTCATTAACAAATTTTTCTTTGGATCAAAGCCTCTGAAAAGGGTGGCACACTTACTTAGTGTGAGACACAAAGAAGGAGAGAGCACCAGAGATTACATCACTCGTTTTATAACGAGAAACTATAAGTCATAGATTATGAGGAGAAGACTGCAATAACCGCCCTCATGAGTGGATTGCTCCCAGAAAAATTATATTACACTCTTGCTAAGGATCCTCCGAAGATAATGGCAGAATTGATGGCTAAAGCATCAAAGATCATGAATGCCGATGAAGCAATGGCAGCTAAGGGTAGCTCGGGCATAAAAGTAGATGGCAAAAATGATAAGAAAGATCATAAAGACCCCAAAGAACATAGGGAATCAAAACAGAAAGGAGTTTTGTAGCGACTCAAGAAGTAAAATGATAATACTCCGTTAACTATGGGAATTCACCATGTTTGGAAGAAAGCAAGCATAATAAAAATGTGCATTGGCCTAATAAGTTGAGAAGTTCCTAGACCAAGAGAGATAAAACTAAGTATTGCTAATTCCACAGGGATCACAGTCACACAACAGAACGTTGCATAGCTCTTAAAAATGAGATTGAAACTCTCATTCGACGAGGAAAGCTGAATTAGTATGTTGATCGACAGAACATTGAGGGAATTCGACGAAGATCAAAATCTCCTTGCAAGCCCAGAGAGGAAAATAAAATAACTCATAAAGATGACCAAGATGATGATCCCGATCTCCTTAAAAACACCCGACAACCAGAACGTGAGGTATTCTGTATTAACTTTAGTTCTTTTGATTGCCAAATGATTACAGGTGGAACTGCAGGAGGAGGAGATCATACAACTGAGCGAAAAGCTTACCTCCACGGCGCACAAGCTTGCTCGTACATACAAAGGATTAACCTTACCGAGGAAGATCGACCAAGGAAGGTTAACAAAGACAAACTAGTAATTGATTTCTCTAAAAATGACCTTTCAGGAGTATTGTATCCTCACGACGACCCATTGGTAATCAAAGTCAGAAACAAAGAAATCATTATCTCTAGAGTATTAGTAGATAATGGCAGCTCGACGGATATCATGTTCTATTCTTGTTTCAACAACTTGAATTTTAAACTCAGCCAATTAGATCCCTATCATCGACCACTAATGGGCTTTGCAGGTGAAAAAGTATTTCCTTTGGGAACCATTAAAATGGAGGTGATGATAGGCACCTGTCCAGCTAACTGAACAAAGAAGATTCGTTTCTTTATAATGGATAAAAATGTCCATTCAGCTTACAATATAATCATGGGAAGAGTAGGGCTAAAGAAGTTCAAGGCAATACCATCCACTGTTCATCAGTGTCTAAAATTCCCTACTAATTTTAGTGTGCGAATTGTGAAAGGTGATCAGAAAGTAGCTCGAGAATATTACTACTCTTTTGCTAAACAAGAAGATTTTGAAGAAATAAAGAAGAAAACCACTACCTATAAAGTGATACTCCTGAGCTTGATTAAAAATTTGAGCTTGAAACCTTAGACCCAAGGGAGGAAACAGAGCTAATAAAGGGACAGATTGTGGAAGCAACTAAAAGCACTGTGTTAGATGATGACCAACCGGAGCGCATCACTCAAATAGGAACAACATTGGATCCTATTCTTAAACAGGAACTGGTGAACTTCCTTAAACAGAGAAAGCATGTGTTTGCCTGGAGTCATGAAGATATGCCTGGGATAGATCCCAATTTTTTTTGCCATGAGCTCAACGTAAAAAAAGAAGTTAAACTAGTAAAGGAAAGACGAAGAATGTTTAGCCCCGAGAAGAACAAAGCCATACATGAGGAAGTTGAAAAGATTCAGAAAATAGCTTTTATTAATGAAGTGAAATATACAGAATGGTTGGCCAATGTAGTTATGGTCAAAAAGAAAAACAACAAGTGGAGAATGTGAGTAGATTCACAGATTTAAATAAAGCATGCCCAAAGGATCACTTTCCTTTGTCCCGAATAGATCAACTCGTGGATGCAACATCAGGACACGAGTTACTCAGCTTTATGGATGCTTATTCTGGTTATAACCAGATAAAAATGAAACCTAAGGATAGGTAAAGCACTTCTTTTATCACTCCCCTAGGAACATACTGTTATAATGTTATGCCTTTTGGTTTGAAAAATGCAGGTGTTACATATCAAAGGCTAGTCAATAAGGTTTTCGAGGAGTAAATAGGAAAGAATATGGAAGTCTATGTGGATGATATTCTTATAAAAAGAAAAAAGGCACCTGATCACATTGCCGACCTCGGCCAGACTTTTGATCAACTTGAGAAGCATCAGATGATGCTGAATCCGACCAAGTGCATTTTTGGAGTGCAAGAGGGAATGTTCCTCCGGTACATAGTAAATCAAAGGGTAAATGAAGAAAATCCAAATAAGATCAAAGAATTAATTGAAATGCAATCCCCAACTTGCAAGAAGGACGTGCAAATATTGACTAGACGAGTAGCAACATTGAATAGATTCATGTCCCGAGCTACAGATAGGTGTCTGTGTTCTTCAAGGTGCTCAGGAAGAGTTTTGAATGGAACGAAGAATGTGAAAAATCTTTTGTGGAATTAAAAAATTATTTAGGTTCACCTCCATTACTCTCCCGACCAATCACAGGTGAATAATTATACCTGTACGTAGCTATTTTTGAATCGACAGTAAGTTCTGCATTGATCCGAGAAGAGAATGGAGTTCAAAAACTTATCTGCTATACCAATAAGGCTTTTCGAGGAGCAGAAATCAGGTACCCTCATTTGGAGAAATTGTCTTTATCACTAATTGAAGCATCCAGATGCATGAAACATTATTTCCAATCCCATACAATCGTACTTTACACTTATATGCCTTTAAGGCAGGCTTTGCATAAACCGGAGAAATCTGGTAGATTAATGTACTGGGTTGTGGAATTAGGGGAGTATAATATCATATACGAGCCAAGGTCTTCTTTAAAAGGACAAGTAGTGGAAGATTTCATAGTGGAGTTCACGTACTCTGAGGTCGCCGAGCAACAAAGTAAACAGGCAGAACAAGAATCGAGAGGAAGTGATGTTAACAAGAAAGCTCCCGAAGAACTTTCTTCAAAAGAAGCGATTGTCGACCTGCTAGATTCCTCTTCCCGAACATAGGATATGACCTGGAATTATGAAGAATCAGAGGAAAAATATTCCACTATAGGAGTTTGACAGACCAAGCGTTCGACAACAACGCCCCAATATGGAACTTATATATTGATGGATCATCTTGTTCAACCCGCAGTGGAGCAGGTATAATACTTAACACTCCTGATGGTATTGATTTTCAGTATGCACTAAGTTTTCAATTTTAGGCTTCAAATAATGAATCAGAGTACGAAGCTCTTATTGTGGGCCTAAGTTTATCCCAATCATTGAGTGCCAAGAAAATTGTGGCACACAGTGACTCTCAGCTGGTGGTAAACCAAACCTTGGGTTTATATGGAGCTAAAGGAGAATTAACAACCAAGTATTTATCCAAGGCGATGGAAGTCATTACAAAATTACCAATTGTTCAGATGAACAGGATCCCAAGTTTAGAAAATGCCTGAGCTGATGCCCTTGCTCGGCTATCCTCAGCTAGCAGAATTGAACTTCAATGAACTATCCCTATTGAGATTTTGGCCAATAGGAGCATAGATAAAGATTTGATGATCAATTTTATTGCCATAAATATGGGGCTATAAAAAATGGATCCCATCAGAGCATACATTGAAGAAGGAACTCTACCAATAGATATGGTGGAAGTAAAGAAGTTAAAGTACAAAGCAACTCGGTATGTATTAGATAAAGGTATTTTGTATAGGAGAGGATTAACAGTCAGTTTGCAGCGCTGTGTGCATCCATTAGAGGTCCATGACCTAACTCAGGAGGTGCATGAAGGATCATGTGGAGCTCACATAACAGGGAGAACACGTCTACAAAGAATCAGTACGCAAGGGTATTACTGGCCAATTATGCGAGCAGGCTGTGCAACTTTTGACAAGAAGTGTGATATATGTCAAAGATTTTCCACCATTCAAAAAAATCCATAGGATGCTCTCACTCCAATCACTTCACCATGGCCATTTTCCATGTGGGGTATAGACTTGGTCGAACCACTGCCAACTACCCGAGGAAGATTTAAATACTTGGTTGCCTCCGTGGATTATTTTACAAAATGGGTTGAAGCATAGCCATTGATAGACATGCCTTATGAAAAGGTTTATCAGTTCATATTGAAAACCATCATTTATAGGTACGGGTTGCCCTATGCTTTCATTGTCAATCATGGAACACACTTTGATAATGATGAATTCGCAACTTACTGTGCTCAGTCCAATATTCAAAAATTGTATTCAGCACCAGGGCATCCTCAAAGTAATGGACAAACTGAAGTTACGAGCATAACTTTGCTTAACGGGTTGAAGAAAAGGATGCCAAGGGAAATTGGATAGACGAGCTAAATTCTGTCTTATGGGTATACCGAACAACCCTGAGAACAACAACTAGAGAATCCCTATATATGTTAGCATTTGGGACTGAGGATGCCATTCCTACTCAGCTAGGTTTACCATCCCATAGAGTTTTAAATTTTAACTCTCATATAAGTTACCTAATAAGAAGGTTGGATCTAGATATGCTGGAAGAAGTAATAGAAGATGCTTCCCTGCGAAATGCAGCCTACCAACAGAGAACAACCCATTTTTATAATAAAATGATGAAATCAACCAACCTGAAGGAAGGATATTATGTGTTGAAGAAAGTGTTGTACAAAAATAACAAGCTTGAGGTCAATTGGCATAGGCCATACCGTATTTCAGCAGTGATTCGACCTGGAACCTATCGAATTGAAACCTTGGAAGGTGAAGAATTCAAAAACCCATGGCATGCAGAGCATCTTAGAAAATATTACCAATGATGTTGTAATCAGTTTGAAATCAACTTTCAATATTAATAAAATCATCACTTCTTTCAAATTTTATTTTTAATTTTTTTTTGGAAGTACTAGTGCCTATGCACTACTATAACTAATTTGACAAAAGTTATAAATTCTTCAAATTGTTGCTCGGCTCAGCAAATATTGCCCTGAAAGATGCTCTGCAAAACACAAGAATACAAGTGAGTTATTAGACAAAAGCAATAAGTTGCTCGGAGAAGCCACAAACTTGATCACTAATACACAAACTCCAAGTCAACAGGATGTTAAATCCTCAAGAAACTTGGTCCACAAACATAAGGATAAAACAAGATCTTTATCCTACTGGGCAAAGTACAGGAAGAACATTGCACATATTCCTCAAGAGGAATGTAAGCACATAGTCCAAAAATGTCTGGTCACACCACTCGTATCTAATGCAAAAACCTAACATTTTGGTGCATTAATAAAACCTTTGGATACACATGGGTAACTAGGTCTAAATTTAGATTTTAATCTAAGTATGCTAGTAGAACCTATGTATTCATCTAACTAGCCCTAAATTTAGATTTTAATCTAAGTATGCTAGTATAACATCTAGATTCACTGGTAATTGATAATGAATTTATATTTTAATCTAAGTGCATCAATAGAACTAATGACAAAGAAAGGATTAACATTAAAATAAATTGATTAAATTTCCATTTCACTCAATCCTGTGCTAACAAAACAAAGTAAAAGGTTTCATCTGCAGGATGTTTCCCTTCATCTTTTAAAACAGGATCTATTCCAGCAGGAGGATCACCTAAGGTGTAAGGAGAATTAATGAAGTTAAAATCCTGAAGCATTCTGGCATTATTACTACTAGGACGATCAAGCAGGTGAAGAGGTCGGATGATTTGTAATTCACCATGAAGATCATAATCTCCCAAGTATTTTGAAATCAAACATTAAGGAATACGATGAACTGGAATTCAATTAACATCTAATTAAAATGGGGGATTGTCAAGTTTAAGCAGTCTTGGATCATACCAGTAGCAAAATTTGTTATTTTGATCCACCTTAATCACTGTCAAAGCATTCATCCAACCCCATTTATAGCTATCATTCTTAACTTGTTAAAGATTATCATCAAAGTTCCCCAAAGCTTCATTATACCCTCCCATCCAGACTTCCCTTAGTTGTTTATGGAATTGAAAGGTCAACTTGGTAATGCAGTTTCTTCAACACTCCATCCTTAGCTTGTAACTGAGAAGATTTAGTGGATAGTTGCTCGGACAAGGCCTGTAGCTTCTATGACATCTCAGCAACGGCTAGATTTTTGGCTTTTAATTATGTAGCTTGATTGGCAAGGGTCTGTTGGGTCCTGTCTTCCTCTGTAGTACCTCAGCCAGGTTTGACTCTATCTCAAGAAGATAAAGAAGCAGGTTTTAATTTCTTCAGAGCCTCCAACTCCTCACTTAACCTTGTGTTATCGTCCTCCAAGAATGAATGACCCACAAGCATTCATCCAACCACCATTTATAGCTCCCATTCTTAGCTTGTTGAAGCTAATCATAAAAGTGCCCCAGAGCTTCATTGTACCCGTCTATATAGACTTCCTTTAGTTGTTTATGGAATTGAAAGGTCAATTTATCAACTTGGTAATGCAGTTTCTTCAACACTCCATCCTTAGATTTTAATTGAGAAAATTGAGTGGATAGTTGTTGGGACAATGCCTGTAGCTTCTGCGACATCTTAGTAATGGCTTGATTTTTGGCTTTTAATTGTGCAGCTTAATTGGTAAGGGTCTGTTGGGTCCTAGCTTCCTCTGTAGTACCTAGGCTAGGTTTAACTCTAGCTCAAGAAGATGAAGAAGAAGGTTTTAATTTCTTCAGAGCCTCCAACTCCTCACTCAACCTTGCGTTCTCAGCCTTCAAGAATGAATGACCCTCATCTGTAATAGTAACAACATCAGTGGATAACTTTAGGGCATAAAGTTTATCTCTAAAATTATTGTTATCTTCCTCTAGAAGCTTGGCAATGTCCCTTGATTCATCCACTTCACGTTTAAGCAGGAATTCTTATCTTCGAAAATAAGAAGCAAATTTATCCAACTTTTGCCCAAAGCCCCAACCTTCACTAAGGGCCTGGAATTGTTCTCATAATCCTCATGCAAACGTGCCTTGGCTTCATTATGGTCTTCCTACACCTCTTCAATCATTTCATAATAGGCAACATTGTTGGCTATTGCACGATCAAGAAGACACTTCAAATGAATATAGGCTTCCTTATCTTGCTCGGATACCTCTTCCCCGAGCAACTTCAGTAAGTTGGCATCAATCAAAGATAAGTGACCAACTTTGAAAAGCTCATTACACCTTTAGAGTATCTCAGAGTTAGTAGATGAGAAGTATTCCAATTTATCCATAAACTATTAAGAAGAAGAAAGTCATCATTCAACAAGGTGCAGAGCATAGAAAAACACAAGCAGAGGAATAAAAACATTTCTCTTTTCATTAATAAAAAAGGTAAAGTATACATCTTCAAAAAGAAAAAGAAAAAGAAAAAATATAACTACTGAAAAAGAAAAAAAAGTTGCTCGGTTCTACAGTTTCTTCTTATCTGCTTCAGGATTAGCTGAAGTAGAAGCAGGAGAAGAAGAAGGAGGAGGATTAACTGTGGAGGGGGAAGAAGAATCAACATCCTGTTGTTGATCGGCAGACTCCACCTCTATCAAGGATTCACTGAAACCCCCATTATCATCAACTTCCTCGTCCAGGTTTGGAGGGGGGCCAAGATCATGTCGTAAGAACAAATCGGAATCTTTTGAAGTGCCGGCCTCCAACAGGGAAGCAAACCAACCATCCTCAAAGAATTTATTCTTCGCAAACTCAAGTTGCGAAAAAGCTAATCCAATAGCTTTATTCCAGCCTCTGTTGAAGCCAGCCTCCCTAGCCTTAGTCCTTTTCACCTTCTCAGCACCCAAATCCTTCTGTAGCTGGGCGGACTTAATTTTATCAGCATCTAAGTCTTGTTATAACTTATCATCCAGACCCCAAGAAATTTCATCAACTTTCCCCTTCTCCTCCCATTTCTTTTGTTCATTAGCCAATACTTATTGGGAATCAAGCACTAACTTTTTAGCTCATTAAAAGCTTCTTCAACTTCACCAGAAGAAGCTCTTAAAGCCTCATCTTTCTCTAACATATTATTGATGTCAACGAGGAACTGCACAAGAACAACAAGGAAAGTCAGTATTATAAAGAACAAATAAAGATACAGAAAATTAAAGAAGGTAAAAGAATATACCAGAGCAAGGCTTTGAGCAACCCTGTCAAAACTTTTGGAACGAGGTAATGTATCTGCAGCACCCATGTGGTCTAGTAAAGTCCTAGAATTTATTAGTTGTCTTGTCAATCTAGGGCCAAGGACCACTGGAGAGGCAGAAGAAGATATATCGACCAACTCACGTTGTCGAGGAAGAGCAGAAGCACCTTATGCTAACTTAGAAGGAATCCCTTTCTTTATTCTTTTCAGGGGGCTTTCTTCAATTTTCTTGGTTGGGGGCTTCTTCCCAATCTCATCTTTATTTTTCACCCCTTCATCAACTTGTATGGAAGGGGGATTTGCAGCTATGTCTCCCAAAATATTGGGAAACTTCCTCTTTCCCATAGCTACGGCAAGGGGAAAATTTAAATCTAAAGAAGAAAGGGAAAGGGTAGCAAGATCACCACTCCCAGATGCAGCATCTGAGGAAGTAGAATGAGGTTTTTGCTCCAGGTCAATTACAGAAGGAGTAAAACGAGCAACAAAGGAGGAAATTGTATTCTTGTACTGTAGCAAAAAAGATACAGACCTGACGTGCTCCTTGTCAATCCTCTGATGAAGTCCCCAAATAAATTTCAACTCCCTAAGATTCACTTCACTTTCCTTTGGGCACCTTCTCTTCTGATCAACTGAAATTAAAATTTACAGATCAATAATTAGTGTTACATTTAAATAGATATGTACAGAGTAAAATAATTAAATGAGGAATAACCTATCCCATTGCCAAAAGGAGGGCATCTAGGCACCTGGTACTCAGCATTTCCAGTCAAAAGGGAATATTGCCAATTCTTTACAATAACTCCATGCTCAAAATAATACCTATTGGAGTTTGGAAGATTAACTACTAACTCTTTGTTTACAACCCTAGTCTTTAAATAAAAAGTGGTGTCACTAGTCACCCACTTATAACAAAACATTATTTCTGGAATCCCTATATGGGTTCCATGAATTTGATTCAACCTATACACTCCATTTACGACCCCCCAAGTTTTGGGGGCTGCCCTAGCTGGGATAACATCAAATTATTGATAAAATTCAAGGCACAGTGGGTTGGGAGGAAAGGTAAACCCACGCTCAGCTATAAAGATAAAGGGAAACAGTGACCCTCAACAAGTGAGAAAAAATCAGCAAGTAAAGTAGCGTATTCCAAAATAACCCAAGAGAGAATCTTAAATTCATTTCTAAATTCATCAAGAGAATCAATAGAGTAAACCATGATGAATAATAGAAGAAAAGAGAAAGAGTTCTTACAGGAATTAAGGATTCAGCAAGAACTGAAGAACAAAAAATAATCACACAAGAGAGAGAAAGAAAGCTCGAAGACGCTGTAGCCAAAAACACTCAAAAAATTTGAGGTAATAAAAGTTCGTGGCTTTTTCCGCTCTTTATAGGTTGCCTCGAAAATTGGAAAAATAATTATTAAAAGGCAGCATCGATTGAACTGGTGGCGGCTAAAGGCAGAAAAGACGAATTTTCAAACGATTTGTTAAAGTTGTGGATAATTTTAAAAATGACACACGCATTATATTTCCATAATTAAACCATAATTTTTACAAGTATGAGAATTCGGCAACCGACCAAGCCTAAAATTGTTACCCGAGCAACTTTAAGAGCTAAATGCTACATACACTTGTGAAAACTTCAAGCATGAAACATTGGGTGCTTCTGTCAACACAAAAAATTATTCATCTATGTGGACCATTCGGATACTAACACGTGGTGTGCAGTGGAAAATTAATCCTAGTCAACAAGGATGAAATGTTGACTAACTTCAGGGATGCCGACCAACACTAGGAAGATCGACCAACGATGACAGGAAAACACCAATAGTTATATACAAAAATGATTGTACAGATGTAAATGTCTACGACATAAAGACATTCCATCATTTGATATTCCAGCCCTTGTACACCTCCTGGGGGCTATAAATACATTGTAAACCCTACATCTAAGGGACACGAAAGGAGAGGAAATTGAACAATCCCAAATCAATACACAACAGTGGACGTAGGCTCTTCCCTTAAGTCGAACCACTTTAAAAATCCCTATCTCTTTTATTTCTATTTATTTGTGATCAAGTAATTAGCCTAGTCTAGTTTTTTGCATCAACAGTTAAGTGGATTAATAAATGTACATGTGTCATAAGAGTTTATATGTGTGTGTGAAGGAGTATGCTACTATTGTGCACCATACCATTTTATAGAGTCACTTCTCACGTACGCATTGTATCGAGGAATAGTAGGAGACTTTTATTTTTTACAAAGTCAACAAATTAGATGGACCATAAATGACCACACATAACCAGATATAATACAAAAACGTGAATCGATCTAAATAGTCAAAAAAATTCGTGCTACGTTGGTTAATCGTCATTGCATGATCGTGCCCTTTTATGATCAATTTTGAGTGTTAAATACAAATAGTTGCAATCCAAGGGCTAACATTAAATGGTTATTGGATTGATATTTCTTGGTGAGTAAATGTCATTCTAGCTATAAAAAAAAGCAGTACCGCCATTTAATTTATTCCAAAGTTTATATTTCTTATTTTATCTCTTCTTCATAGTTTTTTTAAGTGTCTTGTGGGAATTCTTACACTTTGATACTTGAAAGAGTCTCTTGGATTTGTTGTATCACGGAGGTAATTTTCTAAGGCAAACATCATCAAGCTCAATATTTTGGGTGGTGGCAAATAACACCTCAAGGACAGTGAAATTCATAACCCTCCAATGAAAACACTTTTTATTCCTCTTGTGCAGTTTTAAGGTCATATTATTCCATACAACGCTAAACAACCCACCTTAAGGTAATTTAAGTTAGGTATTATATTCTTCCATACTTCATATGATGAAATATGTATTTTCATTGATGGAATTCTATTGCGAAGATAACATGTCATGAGAAAAGGATTCTCCACACAAATTATTTGACAATTTAAAATTAATTAACATAGAATTAATCATATTAGTAAGTGTTATATTTTATCATTTTTCCAAACCATTTTATTATTTTATTAGGAATTATCAATACGTCATGTCCTATGTATAGGAGGATTTTCTAACATAAATCTTAACTTAGTCTCGTACTTAGACTACCGTAACGACGATAAAGTAATAAAAATCAGCCCACCCTCAAGATGATAAAAACGCGATAATCTACCCTCACTAGTCCCATACCTAGAAGGCGTAAATCATCAAAAGGCATACCCACTAGTCCCATACCTAGAGGCATTCTAAAATATAGGGAGAGCAATAATACCCAACAACCCGTCATCATAAAGGCAACATCATAATACCAACAAGTCACACAAATAAGCAATAATTAATCAATATATGAAACCACACATGATATTCCAATTCAATTAATTCTTTAATTTAATTATCACCTCGTCAACAATACCCAATTAAACTCATTTAATTATTTTAAATTAAATATACCAAGTTTTCATCATGTATATATCAAAAACCAAATTTTATTATCTCTACATGTATTACATGAGTTATATGCACCCAAAAATTATTTATTTTAAAACTAGGATTTTTTCTACATGCAACCTACACCAATAAAACCCAAAATCACTCATGAATCCTACGTACCCAAAGGGTTATGAATATTATTCAGATTAAATTTTTTTATAAAAACAGCCCCATAATTAGTATCCACTTTTTCTAATTAGTTACTAATTATTTTTAAGAAAACATGTAATTAAGTGTTTAGGCGACACTTAAAATGCATAATACTAAAGGAAAAGAATAGAGTATTCATGTCTGTGAAGATCGTGTTGAAAATCTGATTAGAAATCTGGATTCCTTGCGAAAAATTAGCAAAAGAGTGCTCTTGAACAAACTTGATTAAACCCCAATTAAGCCTTCAAAAACTTGTGCCAAAACTTGTGACAAAAAACTTGATTTTGTTGAAGGTTGATGATTATGAGTGAGAGGAAAAATATTTGGAAGTGTTCTCTCGTGAAAAACTGAAGAAAAAGTGATTATGAGAAGTCCCCCTACGGATTAACAAGGTTATATAGTGATTAGGAGTCTTAATCCTACACAAACTCTAAAAACAGCTTACAGCGCACGTTTTTTGGGAGGGTCGATCGATCTACCCCAGGGTCGATCAATCGATCACCCCGAAAAACTGACAGTTCACCTAAAAAATGCCTATAAGGCAAAATATTGTAAAATCAATATAAAATCCGTTTTAACTCCGATTTTAATTCCGCTTGAAGTTTTATTCTTCTAAAATCATAACCAACATATTTAGCTAATAAAAATTATTAGATTCAAAAATTTATTTTTCTCGAAAATTCCAATTAATTAATTAAATAATAAATAAAAACACGGGGTGTTACACTATGTTTCAGTTTTTTGTTCAATTTGTTCTTTGTTTCACATTTTTAGACTTCATAATATATGTAAAATTTAGATTTTGTTTCCCATCTTTGGTTTATATTTGAGTTGTTTAATGTAATTTACAATTTTCAGTTATGATCCGCTAACTAATCATGATGTGTACTTTTAACCCACTAGTGATGACATATGTAACCAGTTACCCTGACATTCTTTTTATTTCAAAATCAAAACAGTAGTAAACCCACCAAATAGTAGAAAATATCGTTTATCCATACATTGTTTCTATTTAGCAAAGTTCTAAAAGGCGCGAGGCGTGGTCGAGGCGTAGAGGTCAAGCCTCAAGCCTAAACATTTTTCCTTTTTTTTATTAATTTAATTATTCTAAGGCTAGTAATATAATAAAATAATACATACCTTGAATTTTGAAAATATATCCATATGTTTGGTAGACATCTTTCTCATATTCATGCTCCATAACCAATATACAGAATGTATTTTTCATAATTCAATAATCAATATTAATAATCAGTCAATAATCAATAATCAATACAAAATGATTCATTATAATAAATGTATTTTTCATCTTTCAAATGAATCATATAAACTTTTTGTCGAAAGTCGGTTGGCAACGTTAGACTTTTTTTTGGACAAGAAGCTGAAAGAGACTGAGAGGTTTGGGATACTATTTTTCTTTTGATTGTTTTGGATGAGATATTGGTCCGGTTTGTTAAAAAAGTCTTTAAAAAGCGACATCGTTTCAATAAGGCGCCTTTGTTTAAAAAAAAAGTGTGCCTTAAGCCTTTTACCAAGAATAAGGCGTAGGTGAGGTGTTTCTCTCAAGCCTAGGCGGGCCTTTTAGAACACGGCTATTTAGAAACAAAGACAATATCAAACCCACCAAACACATCACATCTCAGTACCACCACACATACAAAATCAATGTATAAAAGAAACACTCACAACCTAATTGAAATTATATCAAATTCTATATGATTGAATTCAAGAATTGAGAGCGAGTTAATAATACCTCTCTGCCAACCGCTCCATCCTCAGAACAATTTGAGCCATCCTTCAACTTCTGAGTATCTCTATAAACACTAAGATCCTCGGTATGAAAATTAGATTTTTTCATCTAATGTGTTTGAATAGAAAAAAGCACGTTACAATAATAATAATAATAATAATAATAATAATAATAATAATAATAATAATAATAATAATAATAATAATAATAATAAAATACAATTTAACTTGTTTGTTTTCAAACTATATACATGAGGAATACGTTAATTTGAAAAACTTAAGGTTTTACCTCTTTTCACAATTTGAGGAGTTGGCATCCTACCAATCCTAGGGTGGGCACAAATGTTTGCTCGATTATCATTGTTTTTTACTGACGAATCGCTATAGAATATGTAAAACATTGTTACAAATTTTATATGAATAAATAATTAATGTAATTAAATAAAAAGTACATATTATTATGCCATACCAACATACAATTCTCATCCCAATGAGTCATTAAATTGGACCTTTGGTTGGACTCAACTCGAGAAAGGGGTGGTATTTGTTAGGCGCTCATCGTCATTGTCATATGCCTAATAGTATTCTCGTTTCATATGATACTTAAAGTGTCTCTAAGCATTTTTCATAATTTGGAACTAAATAGTATTGAATAATTCGAGTGCCTTTTTATTTAACTAAAAACAAAATAACTGTAATACCCGTAATTTTAATAATTTTTATTATTGGGATTAATTTAATTAAAATAAAAAATTAGTTAGAAATTCATCAAGATTAAAAATAAATAGTAAGTAAGCATGACAAGGGTTAATATCTATTTGTATGACAGATATATTGAATATAGGGGTGGTAAACAGACGGATACGGATCGGATACCATGTTTTCCATATCCGTATCCGCTATCTGGATGTATTATCCATATCCGTATCCGTATCAGCCCAAATAGTTAAAACAACTATCCATATCTGTATCCGCTCGGATACCTTAGATTCGAATAATATCCGTATACGTTCACATTGTTTAGCCATTGCAAAAAATAACTATTAAAATATCCAATCCAATCCAAATAAATATATAACAAAATTACTACGTCCTAACATCAATAATTATGGCTTCCATAATAATAGTAGCATTCCATAATGATAATATGACTTAAAGCAATCCATACTTTACAACCATATAAGCTTAAATCCATCCAAAAAAAAATAACAGTATCATTCCATAACAATAGATATAAATATGCACCTTTTAAATTAAATCAAATTTATTGAGAATGATAACCTCATGGACCTTTTAGTCTTCAAAACATACTGATATTTTCATTTTAATAAGTATACATTTTTATTTTGGATATAATATACCTGTTGTTAACTTTAGTTCTCATCACAATCAAAACCATATCTTTACTTTTTTGTTTCTCTCCTACATTTATTTATAATTAAGAAAACTAATGAACAACAACATGAACAATATATAAATACAGTTATATATTTGTATTTTTATTTTGTATGTATATGTTGTTACTAACTTTCTGTTGCATGAGAAGGAGATGTGCAGTGGCGAAGCGATGGAGATGATGCGCAGCGGAAGGGTTGATGAGAAGCGGTGGCGGGGATGATGAACAACGAGGGCTGATGCGGCGGAGGGGGAGGTGTGAGAATGAGGATTTTTTGTAGAGTGGAATGAGGGTTCTTTTCTCGTATTTTGTACGAAAGAGAAATGAAATGAAATTAGGGTTTTTAATTTTAAGTGGAGTATATGTTCTTTAGTGGGTGTATGTCGTGTGTGATAGGGTGTATTGTAACTTTAGTGTAACTTGTATTTTATAATATACCCAATAAAATAATAAATTTAGGGTGTTTTTATTTTGAGTGGAGTATGTGTTTGTTTTGTTTTAGGGAATAAACGATTAAGTTTTTTTAATAGTATTTTATTAGTAATACTAATACTAATATTGTTAGTAATATTTTAAACATATGTTTGACGGATACGGATATCCGGTAAAATGGATGCTCCGCATCGGATACGGATTATTCGTGTCGGATACTAGTACAACCCGTATCCGTATCCGTTTTCTCGGATATTATTATAGAGTATCCATATTCGTATCAGTTTTCATCTTTTCAGATAAATATCCACAAATTCAGATTTGGATATCAGACGGATGCATTATAATTGTTGTGAGTGAGAAATACGATAGTTATAGTAATTTAATCGGCACACGCGTGTTAGTCGTGTCGGGACTTAATTTATGGGATAAAAAGGTATATTGGAAATGAGTCATCCAAATGGTAATTTCGAGTGCGCCAAAGTGTCCGGAAGGATTGAAATAGTTAGAAAACTATATTCAGGCATATGTATAGGGTCTCAGATCATTTCTGGGTCGACCCGGCAAGTGAAAAGTCAATTTTTGACCTTTGGATTTCCAACCTATGAAGAGATACGGGATTAGCTACTTTACAACCAACTCTTTGGCTAATAAAATGGGGAATTGAAAAATCAAAAAGAAAGGAAACTAAAGGAGAGAAAATGTGAGCGCTTTTACCAGAAAGTGTGAGAGATTTTACCAGAAAGTGAAGGGTTTCTCAAGAAGGTGAAGGGTCTTAGAGGAGGAGCAACACCTAGATCCACCTTGAACCACCACCATACACCGTCGGAACTTAGGAAGAACGAGGAGAAGGATCTTACATCATTTTCTCCGAAGAAAATTCAAAGTCGTTCTAAGAGGCAAGTTGTTTAAACTTGCTTAATTATGAGTTTGCTGAAATACATGCTAAATTATAGGATTTTTGGATAAAACCCCGGTTTATAAGGTTTTGATTTGAGATAATATCATTTGAGATTTAATAAAATTGAGACATTTTATACAGATGATTTACGCATTTATGCTTATTCTCAATCTAAACAATATTATTTTATAAAAAAAATTCCAAAATTAATCAATAATTTTCAGTAGCACTGCCCGGGGTGTTACAACCGTGTTAGTCGTGTCGGGACTTGAATTATGGAATAAAAAGGTAAATTAGAAATGGGTCATCTAAATGGTCATTTCGAGTGTGTCAAAGTGTCCAGAAGGGTCGAAATAGTCATAAAACTATATTCGGGCATATGTATAGGGTCTTGGGTCATTTCTAGGTCGACCCGGCAAGTGAAAAGTCAATTCTTAACATTTGGATTTCCATCTCAAGAAGGTGAAGGTTCTTAGAGGAGGAGCAACACCTAGATCCACCTTGTACCACCATCATACACCGCCAAAATTTAGGAAGAACGGAGAGGAGCCTTACATCATTTTCTCCAAAGAAAATTCAAAATCATCCTAAGAGGCAAGTTGTTTAAACTTGCTTAATTATGAGTTTACTGAAATACAAGATAGATTATAGGATTTTTGGATAAAAACCCAGGTTTATAAGGTTTTGATTTGAGATAAAATCATTTGAGATTATTGAACTCGTGATTAGGATTATATAGTTTATTGATGATTTTGAAATGTGAGAAAATCATGTGATTAAATTGGAGATTCAACTATCTAATTAGAAATGAAGTGAACTCATACGAAACCGAAAGTCAAACGCATTTAAAATCATTTTAGAAAAAGTATGAACATTGTATGATAATTTTAGGACTGTTTTAAGTGGAGATTGGTAGTGTGCTCACGAGTTCTTGTATAAAATCATGTTCTGAACAACTTTGTAGTTTTTTTTCAAAATCGGATCAGAAAAACCTCAAATCGTCATTTTATATTTCTGGGCAGAATGTAACTTTATCGAGAAAAAGGATTATTCGAAATTAAAATATAATTCGGGCTTATTATAATGATTTTAGGTTTTTGACCAAAAGGTACCGGTTGAGGGTAGCTATTGAAATAATTAATTAAATTATTTATACCCTTTCGGTTAATAAGAGATGTAGGGAATAATGGGAAATGGGAATAAAATGTGAATTATTAGTTTACGGGATAAACTTGAAATATACTCTATATATGTGTATGATGAGTGCATGCATATATTATGTTGATTGTGACATTTTGTATAATGAACATACCTACGATGTTCGCTATCACGGGAGGTTTCGCGCCGTGGGCGATCTTATCCTGATGAGCCATTTTGGTGGATTTTGGACTCGTACCTTAGAACATAGAACATAGAGTTGATCACTATTTGTGTGATCAATGGTGTGACCAGTCATTTGGGTGCATTAGGTATGTACGTATTTCAAAGGCCTAGAACTATGTTCGCCTCCAACTTGTGTGAATTATATTTATGGTTCAAGAGTGATTCTGAACATGTAGTCCTTTTATTTAGTACGTGATGTGCCGGGACTTGATAGCAGAGTGTGCATGCACCGCAGCTCAGCCTAGGGTGCCGTATATATATATATATATATACTTATGAATTATTCTACTGTGCATGCTTAATTAGATGAGAGAGATAGTGACATCTAAAATAACCGAAGTATGTGGAAACTTAATCTCTAATGGGAAACTTATAATTGGCGAAATGATATGGGTTATGCGATAATATATGATATGGGCAATGCGGGTGGCACAATGAGTTAGTTTGTTTAGAGATAGATATGGTTCGGACTTAGGCAGGGTTGTATAAGTAAGACATGTTAGAAATATTCGTTAGGTGTGCACATTAGTTGAGAGGTGATGATCTCAAGTGAGGGCACGTAAACCAAACATGTATTTAGTATTTGCTAATTTTGCATTTTAAACACTTGCTAAAAAAATTAAATGTTTTCTTGGACTCTGACCCATTTCCTCCAAACCTATATTTTTGTAAAAATATTTTAGGTGTCCAGCCACAGGGGTGCCAGGCCTAGGAGTTCCTATCATTTGACATGTTGCAGTTGTTGTGGGAGTTGCAGGATCTCAGTAGTAGACGCCTCCACACTTATCATTTCCTTCTTATGAGACACTTATTTCAGTCAGGCTTGTTGCCCATTCTTATTCAGATATTATTCAGAGATAGTGTATTACATTTTTACTTTTTCGTGGATTGGACTAGAATTTTATTTCAGATTAATGTATTTGGGATTCAGACTAGAAGTGTTTATTCCAGTCACAGTTATTCATTATATCACTTTATTCTTTATGAGTTTGGTTATTGAATGGTAAATGTTTAAATAATTATTTATTGGTTTTTGTTGCATGTTAATAAAGAAAAATTGACATAAGCTTTTTGAATACTAGGTGGTTAGTAAATATTAAAAAGTTTTCGACAGTGATGCTAAGAAAACACTAAATAAGATACCAGTTTTAATTTAATAAAGGACTGATCACCCGGTATTTAATTAGGCGGGGTGTCATAATAACATAATAAATGAGTTATAATAGATCATTCAACAAAGGCTTGTCTTCATTTATAAGCCTGACAAAACAAAAAATTAACCTAAATTAGGCTACAATAAGTCAAGTATAGTTATATTAACTAATAAAATAATAATTACATTAACTACTGTCCGAACGAATTCAAGATTTCCCTTAAACAATTTTCCTCCATCTTCTAAATCCAAAGCAAATAATGATCCTTGTCAAGCAAAATATTCAAGCTCACTCCCAAGTTACTTCACATTAGGTTCAATTGGTTGATAATTTCAGTCCCACCTAATTATCAGATTTACACGTTTGTCACATTATTTCCACGTTTTGGCATTATTTTGTTTCACATATGGGGGGACTTTGAGCTAATACCTAATCAAAACAGAGATATTGTAATAACCCACTTAAATTTATAAAAAGATCATAATACGACAAAAAAAATAACATTGGAATATACAACAATCATTTACTTATCACAAATTTGAGAACTCGTCCAAACGTTAAATGTATCCAGAAAGAAAAATGGGAAATAACTCGTTAATTCATTTTGAATTTTTCATAAATCTTCTTAATTTTTACTATTAAAACAAAATCATATTAATTTCTTGGATTTCTTATGTCGACTAGCTAGTGTGAGCCAATGTGCAGCGTCATTTTGAGATCGACTGACTGATGTTGGTTGGACGTTAGTTGACCGCATACCCTTGTTGTCGAACACCTCCTGGCCAACGTATAACATTAATTGGGAGTTAGTTGCCCAACATGAAATAATGTACAACGTCAGTTTATATTCTACCGACTTGAAATAATAGTGCATAATTTTAGGTTTAACATTCATATATTCATTATTTTATGAATCTAAAACATTGTGGTCTAAACCATATTAAACAATTAAATTTACACTTGTAGTTTTAAATAAATAAAATCCAAAATTGGTTAAAAAACTTCAAACTACAGAGTTGATTAAACCAAAATCTCGAAGCAATCTAGTTTATTCAACATTCACAAACTTCATATTTGATAATTAATAGCCTATAAGAAAATAATTCAGATTTCCTAGGGAGTTAAGTCCACTTGACTTGATTTTCATAAATCAAACACTAAAGTTACTGAAATTGCATAGTATTCAAATTAAAAATTGTTTTAATGTGAGACTTAATGTATATGAAATATGTGGTAGGAAGCTTGTATCTTTCTTTTGTTTGAAATAAGAAGCTTGTTAGTTTGGAGGAACTTCTTATGAATTTATATATATATATATATATATATATATATATATATATATAGAGAGAGAGAGAGAGAGAGAGAGAGAGAGATGATCCTATACAACATGCTTCCTACATTACCCACATATCACACCTAGTTCTAGGCCCTAAAAAACTTTTTTTTTTCAATTTTTAGATTTTATCTATGAAGTTAACCTTTCAATCAACACATATTCAAAAAATTATGTTAAACTTCAATTTCTAACTATTTTTTAAAAATTCATCAAAAACCCGCTAAAAATACCTTATAAGGGTCTGTACTAGTAGCAACTTGTGAATCTTTTAAAAATAGCTAGGATATGTATTTTGACCTAATTTTTTAAACGTGTGTTGATTGAAAGGTTAATTTCAATAGAAAAATAGAAAAAGTATTTCTTACATCCTAGAAATAGGTTTGATGTATGGTGTGATGTATAGAGTGTGATGTAGGAGACCCTTCCTCTATGTGTGTATGTGTGTGGAGCAAAGTGCTCGCCTAGGGCCCCTAAACATTTGACATGTTGGACCTACATACACAATCAGTTGGTATGAGTGAAATAAATGAAAAACACAATAAAATGATATTATAAATGGTTTAAAAAATGCATGCATGCTCAGTAATATTCTCAGGGGGTTGGAATGCCTCGAGGTGGGATGTAATAGTAGAAAATATTAATATTCGAGCGCGTAAAACTCATATGGGCATCTCTATTTGGAACTCTTGTGACACTCCTAAAACCCGAATGCATGAAACTCTTTGGGATGTCGCTACTTGGGAATCTTGTAACTTTTTTAGTCCCACATGAAGATAATGAAATTTGTATTTGGCATAATAGATTTATTGTAAAATTCACACACACACACACGCACACATACATATATATATATATATATATATATATATATATATATATATATATATATATATATATATATATATATATATATATATATACAATTCAAAATAAATATGATTAAACATAAAATATAATGGAAAATAACACTACATAATATTTTTGGCATTTTTTGTATTTCCAATTCCTCTATATCACTTGTAGCGTATCTTCCAAATCGTTCCTATTTATCCAACCACCATTTATCATATTGTGAATAGATTAAATTGGGCATGTGGGTGGAAGCGTACTCATAATGGACTGAACGAGAACAATAATGCTACAACAGAAACCTCCATTCTTATGCATACGATCTCTCAAATTGAAGTTCAAAATCATTCTATAATTCTGAAGTCTATCCATAAAGAGCGCAACTCTCGTTCATTATCCTCTAGTAACTCTGCTCATTTATTCGCACATTTTGGGTTATGTTTTCGAAATATATTATTGTTTGCTTTATCCCAACGTGATGTTAGTGTTTGGGGTATTTTTTCAAACAAATATTGTTCCAATACTTGTTTCCCATATTTTTGCAAGTCACAATATAACTAAATTTTAGAAAGTCGTACGTTGTTACTTATTATTGGAGTTCCCTATTTGAAGGGGTATTTTCAAAGTCATCTAATATCTTCTATCATTGAATTATATCTAATGTCACATTGTTTCTTGTCAAAATATAAAAAATATTTACAACCCAAATTTTTTATAAGACAAATGTTAGGATTCAAACCAAAAATAAAACAAAATTTAAGTACAAAAACAAATAACATAAAACATCCATTTCAATCATCATTTTTCCTTTTAAAAAGTATTCACTGGCACATAACATAAATGTAAAAATTTAATGACTTCAGTCATTTTCCTTCATAAAATGCTCATCATTGGAAGAAATTGTGTTAATTATTGATCCATTTATCCTTTGCCTCACCTAAGATGTATTTTGATCATGATCCAGTTGTTGCATGCTAAATGGATCAACAATATGGATTTATAATTCTTCTTCAGTGTTTAAATACTTATCAAGTTTGTTCTGTGGTCTCATTCAAACAACACACCAATCTGATTCTAAAGGGTCTTCCACATACCAAACATTTTTTTTCCTTGAGATGCTAGAACGAAAGGTTCATCACCCACTCGATTAGATTTGTATAATAAATAATTGAAATTAACTAGCGTAAAGTTAAACTAGCCTAACTTTTTACCTACTCGATTATTGATCTAACTGAATTTGAATTGAAAAAACTTCATGTTGCTAATGCACTGAATCTCAATGATGTCAGTAAGCTCACCATAAAAATTAATATCCCCTAAAATAGGGATTATTCTCTCTAACTAGCATAACTCATGTGTTCATCTTTCTCAACAACTCTACCATTCTGAATTTTCCTGCGCTTATCAACCGACTTTGTCAAAATTAAAAACCATGAATAATATAATAATGGAACTTAAAAGAATCCTTAAGAGGACCTAAAGTCAAAATCGTGATTTCTTCGAATAGTTCGATGCTATTTGTCAATTTCTTACCTTAATATTTAAAAAAATAATCAAAAATTAATATAGTCAATAGATCAGACAAGCTATTCATATTTAAAATAAAAAAATCTCACTTATGTGATCCTTAAACCATGTGGTGAATTGTTCCTTGTGAGGCATTGAACATGTTGTGAAACTTGTAAATACTCTTTTGAAAGCAAGGTGTATTCTATTATAAATTAAATTTAGAATGATATGAAAAAATGAAGATGTAATAAACGTGTGCATATTATTAGCCTCAATGAACGATGCCATTGCTTCTGTGTTAGCAAGCATATAACGATGAGTTTGTTTCAATGTTACTTCATCAAGTTAAAAATGAACTTCTTTCCCAACACCACGACCACCGGTATTACCTCTATCATCTATTCTTATAGGTTGGATAGACTTGGTTTCCACGTTATCATCTAAATGCCTTGAACAAAAGGTCATGCACTCTTAAAAAGGATAAAATTAGAAATTGGGGCCTCGTGATGAGAACGATTCCGCAAATAAAGTTGTAGCGTGTGTAGATACCTTTACATTGGATACATCCAACGATAAAGAACTAACCCAACAACTAGTAGTTCATTAGTTACATGTACTAACAAGTTTCCATAACATCCAAAACGCTTGGAGGATTTTTTTTCCTCAAGAATGCATAATGAAAGTTCCATACGATCTTTAAATGTTTTCAAGTAAGCTACAATATTTATACTTGAGCATAACATTGGAAATAAATTTCTTAGTCATATAAAGGCTTTGACAATACCATATAAAGAGTTGTCGGGTGTAGCTTTTGCATTAGGATATGATTATCATGACTTAAGTCCTCAAATTCTTCTCTCTTGAGGGTGCACACATAATGTAATATTCGATTTATTTGGATCTTTGATATCTTGCAACACTTTTAAGATAATGTCCTTCAGTTTGTTGCTCATCATAAACTCGACTAAGGCTGTGTACTGTAGATTTTCCCCTTGTAGCCGAGGATGTAGCTTTAACCTAATATTCATCTCTTTAAGTTATTTTCGAAAATTAATTTGTCCTTTATCTTTTGCTTTTTTGGCTAATATATAAGTTGAACATTAGTGCGAATATGTTTTTCAATGTGCATAACATCAAGACTATGGCACATCAAATTATTCTCCAATATGGCAATTCAAAAAAGATATTAACTACATGGTTTTGAAAAGGTTCAAATTGGCATGCATCTTACTTTATTTTTAGTAGCACCTCTCAAGGTGTTGCATGCTTGTCCTTGCTGTAATAAGATTTATTAATCCACATAATTGAAGAATGGTTATAAGTATTGCTATTTCGTACATTATCGATTATTGCCATTACAACATAAATTTCGGAAAGAGAAAGTGACATTTGATGGAAAGGTTTATATGAGGCCACCACGATTGAAACCATCTGGCTCATATATTAATACTTGAGCATAACATTGCAAATAAATTTCTTAGGTATATAAAGGCTTTGACAATACCATATAACGAACTGTCGAGTGTAGCTTTTGCATTAAGATATGATTATCATGATTTAAGTCCTCAAATTCTTCTCTCTTGAGGGTGCACACATAATGTAATATTCGATTTATCTGGAACTTTGACATCCTGCATCATTTTTAAGATAATGTCCTTCACTTTGTTGCTCACTATAAACTCTACTAGGGCCATATACTGTAGATTTCCCCTTGTAGCTTTAACCTAATATTCCTCACTTTGAGGGGTTTTGAGGTCTTTTAGAGAATTTAAATTGTCCTTTGTTTTTTCATCTCTCATAAATCTCCTCGAAATTTTGATCAAGTTACTCTCTTATAGCTATAAGGCTAAATTTTGTAACGAATATTAAAAATTTATATTTGTCTTCATTACAATGGACAAAAGTGTTTTTGAGTCATAGGTTATGATTGTTTGAGTATGTACCCTAAACCAGTGCATTCAAGACTTGAAGTAGCATTTGAAAAATGACAATAACTTCATGCCATTTTCAAGCTTCTTCACCATGGGATTTTGGAAAGGTATAAATGAATTAATATGTTGATATTTGGAATTTAAATTATTATTAGAGGCAAATTTTCGTAAATTAAATTTGAACGAGAAAATAATTAGGTGTGGTTCTAACGACATGGCTTTGTCGTTCTAACGAGAACTGCATTCTCATTCGAACGAGATTCCTATGTAGTTTGAATGACAATATCTTCTGGTTCGAACGAGTTTCAAATAAGCTTTAAACGACAACATTATGCCCAAGCTTTACTTTTATGATTAGAAGCTCTTTATTAGATCATTCTAACAACCTTGTGCTAGTCGTTCAAATGAGACCATCTCATTGGAACGAGATACCACATGTCGTTCAAATGAGAAGCCAAAGTCTTTCGAACGATATTCTGTTTTATCTCATTTTGCGTATCGTCTTATACTAGCATTTTGAAATATAAATAGATGGTAATTTTACTATTTAAGTGGGACTTTTTTCTGAGATCAAAATCTAAGCGTCTAAACACTATTTTAAATGCCATTTGAGATCCAAGAATTAATATATTAATATTGTTCATAGATCTTATGTTTTGAACCCATATGAATATTTATTCTTCACTATTTTAGCATTTTTGCATAGTGGACTTCTATGTTGTTGATTGACGATTTGAGTCCGGATCGGTAGATACTGAGGCAAAATTTGAACTACAGTGTCAGATGTTTGTGGATTCCCGCGATTGTTCTAATCAAGGTCAAGGAGCGAAGATTGAATTAGGCTTGAGGGAGTCAAGTCAGTGAGTAAGTCTTTAAATAGTCCTGGATAAATCCTCATAACATAGTACCATTGTGGGTTTTCCTCGTATATCGCGATGTTATGGGATTGTTTCTTTACTTTGCCTTAATTGAATCTTGTATACTCACATAGTAATTCTTAGGCAAGATAAAATTGGGTGAAGATCACAAAAATCGAATTGACACCTTGTTGATTAGAAATTGAATTAATTGCTCACTTGGTAATTGTTTAGAATTTAGAATTGCTATAACTGTTAATTTAGGGATCCTAGCACTTGCAAGTGGTATCAGAGCGGGTTACTCTAGTTTATTGAGTTGATCCTAGGTTTAGGGTGTTTTTAGGATTCTTTGATGGATCATAATCGTGAGGGTAGTTCCATTTCCCATCCTCCATTGTTTGATGGGTCAAACTATGCTTATTGGAAGGTCCAGATTAGATTTTTCTTAAAATCTATGGATGAAAATGTTTGGAACTGTGTTGAGACCGGTTGCTCTCCTACTAAAACTATAGAGGGAGCGGTTAATCCCATGTCCCAATGGACTAAGGGAAAAAAGGATTTGTTCAAATATAACTCTAAGGGTATGAATTTTATCTTTAATGTTTTTATAATGAAGAGTTTCATCGCATAACTACTTGTGAGTCTGCTAAAGAATCATGGGGGCATATTGCTTGTCACGCATGAGGGTACTAACACATCTAGAAATCCAAATTGCAAAATTTAACATCTAGGTTTGAATACACATTAAAATGGAAAAGAATGAATGCTTAGATGAGTTTTACACTAAGTTGTCGAAGCTTATAAACTCCCCTTTAATTTGGCCGAAAATATCTCGGGGTCTAAAATTGTTATAAAATCTTAAGGTATTTGTCGTCTGTATTTAAATCTAAAGCCACAATTGTTAACTCCCTTGGGAATGTCGATTGTATAAAGGTACAGAAACTTATAGGTGACCTCCAAACCTATGAGAGAGATATGTGTCCTCGAAAAAAGAAGGAAAAGGGTTTCGATTTTAAATCCTATAAAGGGGATATTTATTCTAGTTACAATATTGATTCAGGTATCGAGAAGATGTTTGTCTCTACCAAAAGGTAAGAAAAGTTGATGAAATTTAAGAATTAAAAGGTTAAACTCAATAATTATAAATCTAAAACTTCTTTAAAAATTGTGATATAAAGACTTGAGATAAGTTTAATGATGAACCGAAGAGATGCTTTGAATGCTATGACACGTGAGTGTCCCACTAGGCTAAGGAGGGAGGGTCAGAAGCTGAAATCATTGAATGCATCCTTAACAATAGCGAGCCTGAAGAAAATGATTCCCCCATTGAGCGTAACTTTATCGTGTTCATAGATAGTCATGTGGGCTATACTGGTATGTCCTCCTCGGGTGAAGATAATGCATTGCATGAAGATTGCAATGTCGAATATAAAGACTCCAAGATGAGGAGAGCTGAGAGGAGCCTTGTGATAAGGAGGAAAGTCAGCTTTGGGTAGCCTACCCTGAGTTGTATATAGAGTCTTTGAAGTTGCAAAAAGCTACCCTGAAATTAGAGGCTAAGTTGAGGGGGGGTGAGAAACGGAGTGCCTTCGAAAATAATGATAAATTGATTAAGGATTTAAAGTCACGTGAAAAGACTCTTAGGGATAAGTTTGAATACATTGAGGGGGAGCGAGATAACTATCTAGGAATTATTGAATATTCGAAGAAGAAGTCCTTTAAATTTGGAAAGTCTAAATGTTTGCTTGAGTCAACGGTTTTAAAGTTTGAAGATGAATTAAATGACTCAAAGCGTGTCAAACTTGACTTGGAAACTAGGTATGAAAAGTTGGATAAGATGTTAGGGTAATCCAAGTCAAGAACAACAAAAAAGGTCTAGGCTACAAGGATTTTAATGTGTATACTCCTAAAGCTAAGACAATGTTTGTTAGACAGTCAACCATTGCCCGAGACATTTCCAAAGGTCAACATGAGTGTAGCCTTCCAAGAGTCTATACGTGCACACATTGTGGTAGGAAATGTCACCTTATGAGGGTTTTTTATTATCTTAGATAAGGTCCTAGGAATTCTAAGTCCAGTGTTAACTTGGTTCCCAAAACCCGAGTCTCTACTTTAATATCTATGTGGTTGAGGAAATTTGATTTGGTAGCACAAAATATTGTGATATCCAAGGCCAAGTTTAGAAATTGATCATCGCATCATTAATGAACAAGAAATTGAATATATGTTTTCTAGGGAGTTATGAGTTGAAGATCAATGGGTTTTCAATTTTTGTCCTTGTTTATGCTTAAAATGTTTGACTTACTGATTTGGAAATCATTAATATTTTCTTGGCTTATGTGCATTTCGATTGTTTTTTACCATTTGAGGTTACTTTTTAAGTCACGTGAGGTTAAACTATGTTTGATAAATTAAGACTATCAAATTTGAATTCCTTTAGACCATCGTAAGTGTTTGGGGCATATGTGTATTGCTTGTATGCCATATAATTGTTTAAAACTTATTTTGTGTACCTTGTGTCGTAATACCTATATATATATATGGTATTAGTTCGAATCTTTGCATGCATTTAATCCATGTTCTCAATTAATACATCTTTAGGATTATTTCTCATAGCGTTTCCATGTCACATGCTTGTTGCTAGCTACATTTCACATTGCATGATATGATTATTCACTCGATGGTCGCATTTGATTCATGTCATGCTTTTTAACCATTTTTTATTTCCCCAAAACGGGGGAGAAGGACTAGATGAATGGGGAGGTATTTCATATGCCTAAAAAGTTTTTTTTCTAACATGTTATTTGATTTGTTATTCTCTTTGGATTTGAAAGGTGTGTTAAGTATAAAAGTATAAGCATCAATGCGACAAAGCTTCACAAGTGCAAAGATTTATATCCGACTGAGTGTTTGAGTGTCCTTTTCCACTTGGGATTTGGGGATTGGGCATTAGTGCTTGATGACCTAGCTTTATTTTTTGATTTTGTACCGGAATGACCAAAGGGGGAGATTTGTAGGGAAAAATTTTGTAATTAATATTAAAATTTATTTGAGTTTATTTCGATGGACAATTGTTATTGGGTCATAAGTTAGGATTGTTTGAGTATGTAGCTTAATCCTGTGTATTGAAGACTTTAAGCGGCCTTTGAAAAGCGACAACAACTTTGTGCCATTTTCACGCATCTTCAATTTGGGATCTTGTAAAGGTATAAACGAATTAATGTATTGATCCTTGCAACTTTAAGTTTTCTTAAGAGGCAAATTTTCGTAAATTAAATTTGAATGACAAAAAAATAGGTGTTGTTGTAACGACGTGGCTTTGTCGTTCTAACGAGAACTTCATTCTCATTCGAACAAGATTCCTATCTAGTTTAAATGACAATCTCTTCTGGTTCAAACAAGTTTCCAGCAAGCTTTAAACGAGAAAATTATGTCCAACCTTTACTTTTATGATTAGAAGCTCATTCCCATCTCATTCTAATGACTTTATGCTACTCATTCAAACGAGATCATATCATTCGAATGAGATACCACGTGTCTTTCGAATGAGAAGCGAAAGTCGTTCAAACGAGATTCCGTTTTGTCTCTTTTTGCATGTCATCTTATACTAGGTTTTGAAACTAGAAATAAATGGTACTTTTACTATTTCGGTGGGCGTTTTTTTGATATAAAATCTAAGTCTCTAAACACCTTTTTATACCCTGTTTGAGATCCAAGAATCAATATATTAATATTGTTTATAGATCTCATGTTTTGAGCCCATATGGATGTTTATTCTTCACCTTTTAAGCGTTTCATCACAGTAGACTTTCATGTTGCTGATTGACGAGCCAAGTCTAGATCGATGGATACCGAGGCACAGTCAAACTACATTGTGAGCCGTTTATGGATTCATGCGGTCATTTTGATCAAGGTTAATGAGCGAAGATTGCATCAGGCTTGAGGGAGTCGAGTCAGTGAGTAAGTCTTTACGTCGTCTTGTATAAATCCTCATATCATAGTAGACTTTTATAGGCTAGGTCGTCCGAGGTTTCTCCTATTGTGAGTTTTCTTCTTACATCGTGGCATTGCGTGATTGTTTCTTTACTTTGCTTTAATTGAATCTTGCGTGCTCATATATTAATTCTTAGGAAAGACAAAATTTGGTAAAGATCACACAAATCAAATTTTCATCGTGTTGAATTGAAATTGAATTAGTTGCTTAATTGGAAATTGTTTAAAATTTGGAATTGCCATAACAGTTAATTCAGGAATCTTAGAATTTACAATAGGATTCCCAAATTCGAAGTGCAATGTATTCTAATAAAAGTTTGAAGATGTATTGAAGATGTGGGTTTAGGGTTTTGTAAGTTAGGGATGACGTTTGCAGAGTGTGTTGGGTTAACTAAGAGAGAAAGGGGTAAAAATAAGGTAATCACGAGTATAAGCTTCTATATAAATAAGACGAACCAATGTGCTCTACGATTGAGCTGCAACTATACCGTGAGACACTATGGTCGCAGTCACGGCCCTAATTCCCGCGATCGCAGGTGAAACGTGTACGCCCCTCAAACCCTCAACTCTCACACTCTCTCTCCCTTCAACTCTCACACTCATACTTAACTATGAAATTGTCGCCCCTTAAACCCTAGCTTGCTCCCCAAGCTTAATCAAATGACCAAACTACCCTTGCGCTTCCATCCTTATTTTAACTTCAGCTAAAACCAAATAAAATCCAGAAAATTCCAATTAAATCCAAGAAAATTCTCAATGAATCCTTATAACTAAATCCCAAAAATATGAGTTATTACATTGTCCACAAACTCATATCACAAAAGTCAAACATCCCACAATGAATAACGTAACGAAGCTCCCAATCCCGAGAAAGCGTGTAACCTAGAGCTATGATGCCACTTTGTAACACCTTAAGAAATACTACTAACAATAAAGTAAAATACATGTCAATTTGAACATTTTCCAAGCCCAGCGACTAAGTAAAACATTTGCGGAAGCTTGAAAAAAAATTGTAAATGAATAAACATTGAGTTTTTCATTAATATTTAAGTCTCTTTTTACAATTTGCAACGGAAAATAAAATAAAACGTTGTTTTCAATAATAAATAAAATAAAATGCAAAGACCTCTAATCGTCCCACATCCCGATAATCTGAAATATGCTGCAAGATCAAAATAATATGTTGTAATTCAAACAAAACCTGAATATGCATATAAATTGCGGGGGTGTGAGCGAAAAACTCAATAGGCTCGTATAAATACTCAAAATGAACTACACATACTCATACTCATGCATACATATATACACAAGCATATGAATGGTCAACTAAAATCCCAAGATAGCATAACCAATCCAAGAATCTCGTCATGTATTACTACACTTCCTAAAATGCCCCATATACAAAATCCCCATCGCACGTCCCTCACTACGATATGAACCCTAGTTCACTCGTCATTTATTCCCCCAACACTCCATGACACAATAAACTCATAATACAATCACAAGGCACAATAGGGAGTTTTTTAAGCTCACCAAACATGATACGATATAATAAATCTATCATCCCCTAGTTATATAACTAATGTTATGCAATGCATAGGTGTTAAAACTATAATGTTGGGCAAAGTTTATCAGCTCACATAAAGAAAAGTGGAATTAGAAGGAGGGGGCAAACAAGAAAACATTAAAAGCAAGGGTGCCTATTATTGAATTTAGAACTCAATAATGATTCATTGATACTAATATCTCGTGATGCTTTGTTACCCAGGTCATTAACTTTGATGTGTATCAAATTTTAAAACTTTTTAAATAATTGTAAAGAAAAATCTATATCTCCATTCATCATCATAATCATGCCCATACTTGACTTCATTCTTAGAGGTCACTCTTCAATATACAAATTTTACTTTTCATATCATAACAAAGTTTAAAACAAACCCCGCCCCCAACCAAAAAAAGTAATATTGTTGCAATACGAGTTCTTGGAGTTATTTTCCTCGAGTTCTGAACAAGTTTAACAAAATAAGTCAATAATACTATAACCACCGCAGCAATGCAGTTAACGATGCAATCGCATTAAATCTTTACTTAATAGCTAACCATTTGCACCAAACAATATCCATATCTTTCCCGAGTAGCCAACAATTTGGGCTAAGCATGAATATACACTAATTTTAGTTTATTCAAATTGATGTATTTTAGTTTCTTGAAAGTGATGTTCAAATTCATTTCCAAGTCTTGAACGTTGCATCTATGTTAGCTCATTTCTTCAGTCATCTTCCAAAAAATAGTCAACCAACTTAAAATAAATTATAAGACTAAGAAAGAACAAACTCAAATTCAAATCCAAAGTGAAACTAAAAGTTGGATAGATGAATGAGCCAATCCCATATCTCAATTTAAGCTATAAAACCAACACATACACAATATTACACTTCTTATTGTATCACTTTTGTACTGTATGATGCAACACCTTTCAAGCCATGGAGACATGAATTTCCCTCCGAGTGATAACACGTACATCAACTTATTGTACCGTATGCAATCTCATGTTAAGCAATACAATGTAATACAAAGGCAACACAATCCCTTTATTTTAGGTTGCTTTAGTTTTTTCTGAAGTCTAAATATGAAATGTGAGGTCTGAAATCCAAATCTTAAAAATGTGTTCTTGTTATGCATGAATGAACCTATGAATAGATGTATTTAGTTGGAATTAGATTTGGCGTTCAGATTTAGAGGAAATTTTACATATTAACCATTCAAAGGTAATTATTGTTCTTACCCTCTTAATTTTTTTTAGAACACTATTTAGTACCTCTTAAGTCGCAATGTAAAAAAAAGAAAAAAACTTACTTTTATAAGTAACCACACCACTTGGTACGCTAAAATAGTAAACCAAGTATTATCCATTCTTTTAGTCGATTCACAAAACACACACACACACACACACACAGAGGGGGAGAGAGAGTCTTCACCCAGTTTGCATCATAATTTGACTTTGCACCCTGCATTTAAAATCTTTCGATTTTGCACCTTCTCATTGAACCTCGAGCGTTGGATTTTGTCTGATAGTTAAAAAACCAACTGAGATTCAAAATATAGGGGTGTAAACTCAAAGGATTTAAATGGTAAGGTGTAAACTCGTATTATAATACAAAACATAGGGTGTAAACCCAAAAATATTAAAAAAAATGTTGAAACAGAAAAAAATGTGATACATTTTTATCTTTTGCACAATGGTTAGTAACAATTTTCCGTATAAAATCACTATAAAGATTCTCATACACTCAAAACTCATTGTGTTTGACCTCCTAAATAGTCTTGGGATTTCCTTCTACAACTCTCATAGACAGTAACAACAGATGACATACATTATATATATATATATATATATATATATAGAGAGAGAGAGAGAGAGAGAAACAACAAAACTTTACAAACGTCAACAAGCCGAAGTGGCAAGCAAAGAAGAGAGAATACCAAGCAAGTAACTTATCATTAGATATGCAGAGCCATGAATAAGCTCTGCTTTCGAGCATGCTCTGGAACCAACCGTCGGACAGTCTCAGGTGGGATGTCTGCGAGCTCTGTCGAAAATTTCAATTTACAAAAAAGAAAAGTAAAAAAAAGATCATATCAAGAGGCATTCGACGTTAGGGATCCTTAATAAATGATGAATTGATGACAATTCAAGTTTAGAGATACATTTAATTGAATTTGCACATATTAGTGTTTGGAGCAAACTCTCATTAAACACAATCCATGAAAAGTTGGTCCAACAGGATCCAACGATTTTATACAAGTTGAAGATACACATTCACAATACCGATATATGGAGAGAAGAATTAACTAAAAGTCCTATTATTGGACAATAATGTATAGCTTGGTCAATAGTACTTCAATTGGGTAGGCTACAAAACATTCAGGACTCAGTGTTGACCCTTAATGTAATACTACTTGAATTGGAAAATCATATATTTCATACTTTGTATCATGATATATGAAGCACAACTTTTCGCAACACCCATCACCCGCACTGAATCGCAGTATCCATGCCTTATCTTGCCGAATGGCCTCACCCATATACCCCGCACCCGTGCTTCATATCATCATATACATGTCTTGAACAATATTCAAATTTAGTATAATTAACATAACTTTTTCTTATTTGTTTGTCAACCAAATTATATATTTTGGTACTCAATCCGATGTAGTATAGTATAGCTCAATAAAAGAATTAAATCAAACATTATCAATAGTCTCGTACAAATACTTATTAATACTGAATGGGTACAATAATTTTAGAAAGGAAACTTCAGAAAGGAGAGCCACAGACTAAGAGGAGTCTTTGTTCCCTAAGAAAACTTCAGAAAGGAGAGAGACAATTACAAGGTACTACTTGATAACTACCTAAACATAAAAAGATTACTACCAATAATAATTTCTTAAATCAAACAACATCTTCTCTATCTTAACTTTCGCTACATGCTGTGGAAATTGGCTAAAATTCTTGGTTGTGTAGATTTTCTGCCAAATGACATTTCTTCCATGTTTGCTCCCTTGTATAAATAGAGAATTTTAGGGCTTCAAGCCTAAGTTTAGAGCAACCATTAATCATAATTTATTAACCTTGCTTGTGTATACACATTGAGAGGATTGCGAACTTGAGAGAGTTGTAACCCTTGTTGATTGAATCAAAGAAAGGAAATCATCATTCGTGGACGTAGTCATATTGGTGAACCACGTACATCTTGTCTTATGCTTCTTATTGTGACTTTTCTCTTTACCTTCTCATTACTTTGCATTTAGATTGTATTATCTTATTATCTCTTGGGTTGTTCCTCATCTTCGATCTTGGGCGTGCATAAATCATTCCATTGAGTGAGTATCCACACAACAAATTGGTATAAAAGATTTGTCTTGTAAGGTCTTCGTTTTGTGTGCATCCAAGGTGTTTAATAAAAATTCCTAATTGAGATTTTGGTATCGGCGAGGATGGTTATTGTTGAAGACTTGTTTTGGAGATTAGAGAATGGCTACATCTAAGCTTGCAAAGGTGTCAACGGTAAAGTTTGACTTGGAGAAGTTTGATAGTAAATCCATTAATTTTGGCATGTGGCAATGTCAAAAGAGAGACATGTTAATCCAACAAGGTTTGCATAAGGCATTGTGAGGCATTTCGGCTAAATTCGAGGATATGTCGAAGAATAATGGGAAGGAATACAACTTGCAAGCGTGTAGCATAATTCAGTAAAATATCGTGCAAAATGTGATATACTATGTTATGAAGGTGGAATCGACAGAATCAATATGGAAGAAATTGAAAGACATAACGAAGAGCATAGAGACATGTCTCTATTTGAAGAAATTATTATGATTTGATTATATTGAAGGTATGTCTATGTCCTAACATCTTAATGAGTTTAATAAAATTATCTTCATTTTATTAAGCTTAGATGTTGATATTGATGATGAGGATAAAGCTTTCTTACCTTTAAATTCACTTCTAGATTCATATGAGCATTTGAGAGCCACATTGCTATATAGGAAGGAGGAAGAGAAGTTTGATGATGTCTATTCGGCATTGTTGAGAAGTGAGAAGCGAAAGAAGGCGAAGAATGATTCTCCGATCCATGCGTTGGTTCCGCGGGGTAAGACCGAGGAGAGAAGGCAATGTGGAAGAGGAAACTCTAGGCTTAAGTCTCGGACCACTGGTTTGGCAAATGTTATGTGTTACAAGTGCAAGAAAAAGGATCATTTCAATAAGGATTGCCCTAAGCTAAAGGCAAGAGACAATAAGAAATCGGAGGCAGAGTCCGCCAATTCCGTTACTTCGGAGGAAGATGAATTTGGGAGTACGTTGATAGTTTATTCACGAAAAATCTCTTCAAATAAGTGAATTTTTAACTCGGGGTGTTCTTACCACGTGCTCGGATAAAGATTTATTACATACCTTTAAGGAGGTCGATGGAGGGGAAAGTCTTCATGGGTAATGACCAAGTTTGTAGGTGGAAGGGAATTGGCACAATCAAATTGAAGATGCATGGAGTGACTAGGACTCTCACGAATGTTCAGTATGTTCTGGAGCTGAAGAAGAATTTGATTTCTTTAGTAGCTTTAGACTCCAAATGGTTCGAGATTGTACTCGATGGCGGAATGCTAGAGGTTGCCTTCGGTGCCTTGGTTGTGATGAGAGGAAAGGAGAGAGACGTCTTTTCTCTTCAAGGGAGCATGGTAAAGTGTCATGCCTCAATTGTTGATGATGATGAAGAGGCAAAGTTGGGTTTCACTAAGTCTTTGGCATATGCGTCAAGGATATGCCGGGAAGAAGGCCATGACAGTATTGTGTAAGCAAGGATTGCTAAAGGGTGCGAAGAGTTGCAAGTTGGGCTTTTGTGAGCATTACGTGCTTGGGAAGTAAACGAGGGTCAATTTGGCACGACGCTTAATTGCACGAAGGGCTTACTTGATTACGTTCACACAGATGTTTGGGGGTCCTTCTAAACCACCATCTTTGGGAGGTAGTCACTACTTTGTGACATTCATTGATGACTACTCTCGCCGAAGTTGGGTTTATACCATGAAACACAAGGATGAGGTATTTGGGGTATTCCTTAAATGAAAGAAGATGGTGGAGAATCCGACTAGCAAGGAAAATCAAGGTGCTTAGGTCGAATAACGACAATGAGTACCAATACATCGGATTGAGTACCAAAATATATAATTTGGTTGACCAACAAATAAGAAAAAGTTATGTTAATTATACTAAATTTGAAGTATTGTCAGGATGAGGGTATTGTTCGGCATTTTACGGTCCAGAAAATGCCATAACAAAATGGAGTAGCAGGAAGGATGAACCGAACCTTACTTAAAAATCTGAGGTGTAGTCCAACGCGAGCTTGCTGGAGCGATTTTGGGCAGATGCTTCATCCTATGCTTGATTCATTCTAAACCGTTTGCCATCTACCAGAATTGACTATAAGACTCCTATGGAGGCTTGGTCGACTTCACATCATACTAATGAATCGATGCATGTACTTGGGTTCCTTGCTTATTTTCATGTTAGTTAGGGTAAAATTGATCCAAGAGCTCAAAAGACAATTTTCATGGGTTCAAGTAATGGGGTCAAGGGATACAAGTTATGGTGCCCAGAATATAAGAAGATAGTCGTGCGTAGGGATGTGACTTTTGATGAGGCGTTTATGATCAAGATTCCAAAGTTAGAGAAAGAAGATTCTCTGGTGGAGAATGAGAGCGAAAAGGCGCAAGTGGAGGTGACTATTCCAATGGACTCTTCAAGTGAAGAGGTGGAGGTTCCGGAAGATGGACCTAGTCAATAACGAGAAGATCAACCATGTTTGGTTAGCAGAAGAGAACATAGGGTTCGAAAACCTACGAAGAGATATGGCTTCTATGATGACACGGTTGCTTATGCATTATTGATTTATGGTGATGAGTCGTCAACGTATCGTGAGGCGATGAGTGACACTCATTGTAATGAGTGGAAAGTTTTCAGGGATGAGGAGATTAATTCTCTTCAGAAGAACCAAACTTGGGAGCATATGAAGTTGCCCAAGGGGAATAAGTCTATCGGGTGCAAGTGGGTGTATGCTAAGAAAGATGGGGCTCCAACTTCCGATGCCTCACAAGCCAAGATTAGTAGCCATTGGGTTTGCACAAAGGGTAGGTGTAGATTACAATGAAGTATTCTCAACAGTCGTCAAACACACTTCCATTCGAGTGCTATTAGCTATGGTGGCGCATTTTGACTTAGAGCTTGAATACATCTACGTCAAAATGACGTTTTTGCATGGGATCTAAAGGAGGTGATTTATGAGTCTCAACCAGAGGGATTCAAATTTGTTGAAAATAAAGACGGTGTACAAATTGCGAAAGTTTGTATATGGGTTAAAGCAATTGTCTCGATAGTGGTACAAACGCTTTGACACGTTTATGGTGGACTAGATTTCCCCACAGGGTGATTTTGATCATTGTATTTATTTCAACCGACTCAAAGAATAACTTTCATTTATATACTCTTATATGTTGATAACATGTTGATTGCTTGTTTGAGCATGGTGGAAATTGACAAGGTAAAAACTCAACTGATCCAAGAGTTTGAGATGAAAGATTTGGATAAAGCTAAGAGACATGGAGATTAGTAGAGAGGACGAGAAGGGAAGGTTGAGCTTCACACAAAAGCAATACCTAGAGAAGGTTATGGCACGTTTCGTGATACAAGATGAAAAGACTGTAAATACCCCCTTGGGTACACACTTCAGACTTTCGACTACGATGGCTCCGATCACCGAGGATGAGGTGGAGTATATGGCTCAAGTTTTATATGCGAGTGTTGTGAGTAGCTTGATATATGTCATGGTTTGTACTCGGCCAGATATAGCTCAAGCGGTGAGCGTTGTGAGTAGGTATATGGCAAATCCGGGCAAAGAGCATTAGAATGTTGTGAGCTGGATTTTATGGTATTCGCAGGGATCACTTGATATGGGACTTGTGTACCAACGAGTGGAGAAGTCACATGTATGTGGGTATGTTAATTCAGATTATGCGGGTGATTTGGACAAGCGTCAGTCTACTACGGGATATGTTTTTACATTAGCTTGTGGTTCGGTGAGCTGGGAGGTCTATGTTGTAGGTCACGGTTGCTTTGTTTACTAAGGAGGCGGGGTATCTGGCAGCAACGGAAGCCATTAAAGAGGCCCTATGGGTTCAAAGTCTTATTGTTGATTTGGGAATTACAAAAGATTGTGTGGAGGTGCATTGTGATAGCCAAAGTGTTATCCATATGGCCAAGAACCAAGTTCATCATGGAAGACCAAACAAATCGGCATCAAAGATAATTCGACAGACATGTTGACGATGGTAGTACCTGTGATCAAATTTGAGCATTGTTTAAACTTTATCGATGTTCTACATTGTTTAGACCATTCGGGGTTGTTTAACGGTGATGTTCCTTGATGATTGAGTTGATGTGTGAGTTATGAAATTCTTCCGCCAATGTGGAGATTTGTGAAAATTGGCTCATAAACGGGCATCAAATTTATGCGAAAATGAATTTTAAGTGAGGGTTATTTTGGAAATTTTCCTATGTTTTCTCCCTTGTATAAATAGAACATTTCAGGCCTTCTAACCTAAGTTTAGAGTAATCACCATTTATTACTCTTACTAGTATGTACACATTGAGGGGATTGTGATCTTGAGAGTTGAAACCCTTGTTGATTGAATCAAAGAAAGGAAGCCATCATCCGTGGACGTAACTATATTGATGAACCATGTGCATCTTGTCTTGTGCTTGTTGGTGTCCCACTTTGCATTTAAATTATTTTCTCTTGTTATCTCTTCGGTTGTTCCTCATCTTGGATCTTAGCGTGCATGAATCACTCTATTGAGTGAGTATCCAGAACAACACATGCCCCAATGACTCCCACATCATATGCATTATTATCATAAGTTTTTTCTCAATCCATGCAGATCATATGCAAGTCTTTGCTTTAATTATGACATTTTGTTCATTCATTATCTTATTATGTAAATTGCCTACACAATGGATATTTCTAAGTATCCAAATTAGGTGTCCGATATTTTTTTTTTCTTTTCCCCAATCTTTGTTTCATCACTTTTTTCTCATGATATCACAACTTGACTTGTCAGTTTATTCCCATAAATTCATTTAGTATATTCTTATATATCGGTAATACAGTGCAATTATCCACTCATTTGACAATCTGCATTACTTTAAATTTTGGTTAATAAGTTTACTATTAAGGTATTTATAAAAATCAAAGTCACCACAGCAAAGTAAATTAGGCAGCCCTGTGATGAAAACTTACCTTGGGTTTTGAAATTAAAGAGTGGAGGAAGAGGGCGGCCATTTGGAAGGCGGGTGTTTGGGTCCCTCAACTCATCAAAGAAAGGATGAACACAAGCCTCCAACTGAAATATCACCACATAAAAAAATGATAATTAATAAGTCATAGTCAGAAGTTGACTAATTAAGTAAGAAAGTTAATCTTACAGCAGTGCATCGCAGATTGGGGGAGTACTGGAAAAACCTACAAACCAAATCCACTGCTTCTGGAGGTAAACGTTTCTGGAAGACCTGGAAGATGAGAAAGGTTACATAAATGAGAGCGCTCGTAAAGCCAAATGCTCACAATGTAACATGCACAATAGTGAATAACATTGAAAGTCCAGTTTCACAACATAAAATAAAAATACTGAAAATATAAAAGCAAACATCTCGCACTGATTTACGAAAAGTCAAAATGTTGCACCCACATAACAGCTTGATTAAAAAGAAGAGGCAAGGACTTCTCATCCCTTGTGCGCTTATCTTCACATAAAATTTTCTGTGCCGTCTCAAAAATCAAAAGAAGGAACCAGTAATGGTGTGTAGCCAGCTTGCTAGACTTCTTTGCATCACTCCACCTATCATGCCATTTGACTGCAAAGGCGGACAATAAAACTACAAAAATTGAATGTAGAGGTGTGTAGTTTTAACTTCCTTGGTCAACTCTTTAGCAAGTGGCTACTTATAAGTTGTTTATCTTACTTCTCAACTACTTGAACATAGATGTTATTTAGGTAGCTATAAGTTTTACCCATTCATCGAGAAGCTTGATGGAGAGAGTTCAAAGGAAGTCCAGCCTATTGAACAACTTAGCCATTGTAGAGTAAGTGTCCTTTTTGAAAAAACAGATTCTTTTCTATAAACAGAGCTTAAGGGAGGTATGCAGCTCCTCTATCCACCATACTTGAGTGATCCAAGAAGAATGTATGATTAGTGCTGAACTTATTTTTGCCTACATACCATCTTGTAGCAAATTGCTAGCTACTTGTTACCTATTTGTCATTCAGGTTGATATACTGAGCTACGTGTCACCAAGAAAGTCACTTATTATATTAGAACTTTAGAACCACATCTAAGATGAAATAATTTAGTTTAAAGGCCATATCCTCCATTAAATCTAAACCGTTACATCTTATTTAAATCTTTATCAAACCATGTTCTTCTAGGAATACCTTTTGTTCTTGCATAGCTTCAACACAAATCAAATAACTCGTACTCTATGCTTGCTCCCACTATGCAAAAGAAATGATTAAACATGAAAAGTCGTGATTCACCATACCAAGGCACCTCCCTCAGCTACTGACTCCACACCCTTTACCTTAAGGCTCCATTTGGTTTGAGAATAAATACTTCACCTAGGTGAATATTAAAAGGGTGAAAAGCATTATCACCTATTTGGAGTTTATCTTTTGTTTGTATAAATTGTAATGCGTTTACAAACTTTAACTGTGTGATATTGTACGAAACAGTGAGCAAATTTAACTGCGAATGCGTGATGTTACTTTTCAACGTCATTTTTCACCTAGGTGAAAAGTATTTCTCCGTTCACCAAAGAGAACCTAAGAGTTTTAAGTTCCAACTCACAACTAAGCTTAAACTTTCCTGATTGCAAGGTATCAAAGCATTAGATTATACTTGGGCTCAGAATAAGGTTCATAGCCTACAATTAGTTCTTTGGATCCAACTAGTTTATAACAAGGAGCAAAGCAATGAACAAACGTACGAGCAAATAATGCTACAATGCCAAACTTTAGCTCCTCACCAGAGGACAGTTTTAAACTATAATAAAACTTTAATGCTTTTATATGTAGTCACCCGTAGGGGCGTCCCTACCAAGTCCCAAGAGGGGGTGGATACCCCCACTGAGTTTTCCTGATATTTTCTTGTATACATAGTGATTTTTAAAAATACAGAGGTCTTAGTGTAATTTTCTAAAGCAAAAGCCAAACTGAAATTAGGTTTATAAACAGTGTAAGATATTATAATTAGTTTTTAAGCCAGCTATGAAGCGCACTGTTGACCCTTTCAAAATAAGGATTGACTTCACTCTTTCCCTCTGAAATAGCTTCAGCGCTATGCTCATCTTCCACTGTTCTGGGGATCTCCGACACTCTCTCCTCAGTTCTGAACACGAGATGATAGGAATTGTAAGGTTTGTTCCTTATAATTTCAAAACTTTATTTCCCTCAACTGATTTTTTTATTTTGTTCAATGTTCTAAAAAAAACGCGGGGCGTGACCGAAGCGTGGAGGCGAAGCCTTAAACCTTAGAACCCTAGGCGGGTCTTAGGCGTAAAAAAGCGTGAAAAGGTGTTTAGGCCTTTTTTAATATATTTTGACATTTTTAACTATAACAAGGATATTAAAAACATTAAAATGGTACATACCTTAAAATATGTATGAATATATGCAAACGAAAATATTATTTTTTTTAAATACTATGGAAAAAAAAAAGAAAACATGCACGTTTTTTTTGGAAGAACATGCAGAGAGGTTTGGGATACCATATGTCTTTTGATTGTTTTGAATGAGATATTGGTCCGGTTTTTTTCAAAGTCTTTAAAAAGCGATATCATTTCGCAAAAGCGTTTTTTGTTTTTAAAAAAGTGTGTCTTAAGCGTTTTACCAAGAATAAGGCGTGAAAGGCTTAATGCGGGGCGTTTCTCCCAAGCTTCAAACCTAGGCGCGCTTTTTAAAACACTGATTTTGATGAATACTTGAATATTGATAGAGTAATCTTTGTTCTAGATTTAATTTTGTGATCTATTTGGAGATAAATATTAGCTATGTATTGTATTCATTGTTTGAAATTGATTAAGAATTTATTTGAAATATGCTTACACATTTTTCAATTTATTCGGGACTACATATTAATTGTATATTTTAGTTAGGGTTTCATATTTATTGAGTGTTTAATTAACATAAGATTACTATTTGGGGCTAGAAAAATTGAATGGAACTTGGGGTTGAAAAATGATGTGATGTGAATAAGGGCCTTATAGTCATTTTTGTCATTTTTTAGTCTTTCTTTTAATTTTTAGTATTTCATTGTATTTTTCTTTTGCTTAGTATTTAAAAAAAGAAAGGTTATTGGCTCCTAGGGCCATAATTGTAATTAGATTGTTAGCTTAGAGGCCAAGCAACCTCCTTCCTATAAATACTCATTTGTAGACTAATTTTAGGCATTCTTCCATTTTGAAACATATTGAATTGAGAGAGTTTAGACGAGAGTCCTCTTTTCTTATTCCCATTTGGCGTCATTTACGTCAATTGGTAACAGAGCCTAGTCGGTTCTACCCGTTGTTGTTGTAAAAAAATAAAAACTCGTAAACGTCAAGATGGGTTCAAGAAAGGTGCAAACCCCCGTGGAAACTCCCAACGAGAGTCTCGTAGAGGTCATCAACCGATTGATGGCCCAGATGGATGAAATCGATGCGCGACTTCCTCCACCAACAACCACCGCTGGCCGCCCTCGCATCGCCCCAGTATCGTCTCAAAACCCTAACCCTAATTCTCCCCAATGAACTCATTCTACACCCTTACCACAAAAAAACCCTAATTCTCCAAACCCTAGTCCCATATACATCTAAGAAAGCACCACCACAAAGGGTGGCGCTCCACCACCACAACCAACTGGCCGGAATAGGCAAAAAAAAAACCTAGTCACCCCGACCCGAAACAACCCCACCAACCACCGAAACCCCAAACCGCACCATTCCGGACCCAAAACCAGTTTGCCCCGAACCCTAGCCAACCTCAGCCCACCGGAAACCAACTTCCAGCCATAGGATATCTCCTCTGAAGCCGGACGAACCAAATACAACCACAAACAAGCAAGAGCCAACCGCCAACTGTGTCCGACAAGCCAGATGACTTTGGCCGAGGCCATCGACGGTCAGACGACCCTACCGAGGGTCTCCCAGCACCTCCAACTCATTCCGACACTTTTCCAGCGATTTCTTCTCCATTATGTGTTCAAATTGTACCACCCATGATCGGAACATTCCAACAATAGTCGAGATGATCCGTGACATTCGGCACACAAAGGGGTCCAATCCGACTCAACCACATGCAAAGGTAACAATTTCAGTGCTATATGAACTCACCATGCATTTTAACCCAAATCTTGAACCACAAACCTTAGAATTTCAACCCACATACATTTCAAATACACTCGCCCTTCAAAATTCACAAAAATCACCTACGTCTCCGCCACCACCACCCAAACTATCATCACACCACCATTTTCCGTCACGACACCTTCCCCCCACCTCGCATTCTTATCCCACCCCATTTACCGCCACAAAACCAACACACTTACCCCACCACCCTTCAACATGACCACCCCCTACATCACATCTCCATTTATCCTCACCATCACCCACAAAAACACCTTGAACCTCTTCATCTTCCCTCCATGCCCCCGGCCCCACCTACTACTATTAACCCTCACCCACTCCATGTTGTCTTCCCCACGCTTCCACCTCCACCTATTCTACACACATCCCCACCACCCGACCACCCGACACATGTATCCCACCCCCATTTATGTGTGGGATGCACACTCCATCCATTCTGCCCCCGTTGATTCACATGAGAGCATACGGGAATGGATTAGCCTACCCCACATGACGGCCCACCATCACCCCGACCCCACTCCGCCCCAGAGTTCGAGCCTCCCCCTCCCACTGAGGGGCGCACTGATGTGTCCCCTTTTGATTCTTTGGGTCTGAAGGTTACTCCGTATGTACATCTCTTGGAGCGACATTGTTTTTTGTTTTATCAAAAGGGGCACCAGATGGATCACTGCTCCTAACGTCAGCCATTGGTCCCCGCTCCACCTCCTTCCCCACCACGGAAGGCCCTTCCACCATATATTCCTCCTCCACCAGCTCCTAACCCTCCTCATCCACCGCCTCAAAGACAGCTGTTGGTACGAGAAATCGGACATAAATCCTTCTCAACCATCATATCAAGTAGAAAGTACAAATAAAGCAAGCGATAAGGAAAAAGACACAAAATATAGAGTGGTTCGGCTATAAAAATGAGCCTACGTCCAATTTGGTGCTCTACTCTCATTATATGTGTTGTATGATACAAAATTATGGTGCCATTAGAGGCATACAAGATAGAGAGGGTAAGAGAGTAAATGAGATTAGCTAAGCAGGCAGCCCCGGATGTGGCCTGTGAGGGTTGAACAGCGTGACTGCGACAGGAGGGTGAACCCCCAAGTGTGGTGAACTCTAGAGAGAGAGAGAGAGATGAGAGTTTGGCAGGGCTTCGCCAAGTATTTTGTCCTCCTAATAAGTGAGGTGAACACTTCTATTTATATAAGTCATAAAGGTGGTGTCATGTGCCTAGAGCACATGACATGTGGATAAGTGGTATGAATATGGAATCCTTCTAGAAGCTGGATAGCTGTCAAGTATCAGATGTGAGAGTAGGGGCCGCGGCCTAAGTGAACCCAGGGAGCGGCTAGTTCTTGAAGTAGTGCCGCAGCCTGTTTGAGCCCAGGCAGCGGCCAGAGCTGGCAATGGCCTGTTTGGTACAAGGCTTGATAAGTATACAGGGTCGCGGCTTGTCTGCTCCCAGGCAGCGGCCTGTTATTAACTCTTCCGCGGCCTATAGTGACTATAATGGGCATATCAACAGCCACAAAGAGCACAGTTTGATGCACCTCCACTAGGCGATGATGACCTAGATGTGAATGCCTTGGCCCTACAGGGTGGTGACATCATCACACATTTAGCCCTTCAGTTATTATCGAGGAGTCTGTTGGGTGATATTCAGGTGGATGTCCCGATGTTTAATGGCCACTTACAACCCGATGCCGTTGTTGACTGGCTTGCCGCTATGGAGAGGATATTTGAGTACAAGCTGCTGAAGGGTTGCCGGTGTGTCCTATTGGCGGCCACCAAGTTTCAGGGCTACGCGAGTGTATGGTGGAATGATTTAAAGCAACGTCGTGTTCTTGAGGTCAGCCTCCTATACAGTCTTGGGCCGAGCTTCGGACATAGTTAATGACCGTTTTTGTTCCCGCTACTTACGAGCGTGATCTCTTTTTGCGGGTCCAATCTCTTCAGCACGACACTACAGTCTTAGACTATACGGGGCGCTTTCAGCTTCTTTGTACTCGTGCTCGCCTCGGTGAGAGTGAGGAGCAGCGAATTAGTCGGTATATTCACGGTCTTAAGAGTTATATCCAGCGAGATCTCGCTTTACGTGACATCACCTCCTTTGCAAAGGCAGTCGAGTACACCACTAAAGTCGAGTCATTCCATCAGACTGCCCCTCCACTCTGTGACCGCCCCACTCCAGCTCCTCTAGTGCCCGTAACTTCTACTGCTCCTGTGACCCTGCCTACCACAATTGTTCCGACGCCCACGGTTCCACCTCCTGCACCCACTCACCTGGTAACATTCAAAATGTTGCGATTGTGGGTTGATTGGCCATAGAGCAACGGACTACTCCTTTCCACGGTGTCGCGCTCTCCTAGCTTCGGGCGATCCTGAGTATCTTGAGGAGACGACAGATGTTCCACCCCAGCATGCTCTCATTACTATTCTCGATGGTTACACTGAAGGCCTTCCCCTCAGAGTTCGACGATGAACTCTTTCAAGGGGGGGAGAGTGATGTGAATAAGGGCCTTATAGTCATTTTTGTCATTTTTTAGTCTTTCATTTAGTTTTTAGTATTTCATTGTATTTTTCTTTTGCTTAGTAATAAAAAGAAGGAAGATTATTGGCTCCTAGGGACATAACCTCCTTCCTATAAATACTCATTTGTAGCCTCATTTGAGGCATTCTTCCATTTTGAAATATATTGAATTGAGAGAGTTTAGACGAGAGTCCTCTTTTCTTGTTCCCATTTGGCGTCATTTACGTCATGCTGATTAGATTCAAGGCTAAAATATGTTTAATACAAGTTTGTGTTTTACTAAAAAAAAAATATTTTAGGGCTTCCATAGTAATTGATATGCTTGAGAGTCGATTGAGTATACATGAAAATAGAATTGATATTCGTGTTTTTACTGAATTTGTATTGATTAGAATTATTTTGGACATTTGATTGAATATTTGGAGTTGTTTATTTATATTTAATAATAGACCTGAAAATTTAAATCCCCCTAAAAAAATTTGTCGGCAGCCCCCGAAACCCCAACTTTAGTTGTAATTCCGCCCACATGACCAAAAATCATTAGTATGCAACTGATCACGCACAGCCAAATAAATCTCGCATCTATTCATATTCATAAAGTTGCATTACAATGGGAGGCGGCCAAGGGCTATATTTATAGGATTGGTAAGACTTGCACACCAAGACTCCTAATTATCGTAAGTAGTAAGAAAAACAAAATATAAACATGGAAATAATAAAAATATCCGAATCTAAAAACAACTTCTAAATATCCAAAAATTATAACAATTCTAATATCGCAATTCGGGTACGACCCATAGGTCCCGTCGTTCACATAACTATATGAGCAAAAGGGGAAAAGTTAGTTAGAAGTGTACCTTATGCCATGGATGAGGCTTTATTTGTGGGAACTTGAATTCAGTATAATTTGGATTCATGCATTTAATCTCCTCCCTAGTAGGCGTTCCCAAAACCTGTATTCAGTTCAAAGAACATAGAAGCAGTTTAGAGAACGGTGTGGACAATTTCAACTTTTACTGCAATCTAAACTAAGCAAGGTCTCACTCATGGAAACCCAATATCTAGTATTCTATTTTTCAAAATTATGTGTATGTCTGTCAATTACATGGATACCAAGATCTAACTCAAACCCATTCCTTGAACAATGTAATGATTCATTAAAACAAGCGAACTCACAAACATACGAGATAACTGATAGATAAATCACCTTGATAATCTCAACTAATTGATCAACTCCACTCTCTCCAGGAAACAGAGGCTGTATAAGAATATGATTAAACAAATAACGTACGATAATAAGGTCATGAGTGAACTTCTTCAGGATAATGGTGATAATTACACATTCAGAGAATTAAACTACCTGTCCAAGAAGTAATTCGGCCATCACACAACCTGTAGACCATATATCTATAGCCGTTGTATACTCTGTGGCACCAAATATGAGTTCAGGGGCACGATAATATCTTGAACAAATGTAGGAAACATTGGGCTCTCCTTTCACCTTAGATATATAGAAAAAATACATAAATACAAGTGAAGTGAAGTGAAGAAACAATAAGCACCAATAAACCACTGTTGCATTACCAAAACTTTTGCACTTCCGAAATCACAAATTTTCAGCTGATGTGTGTGCGGATTTACCTGGAGGTAGCAACTTAGAAATTCAGTATTAAAAAAAATAGAAAGAAAATGACAAAGATCTGACGCAAATGAGCGTCAAATGAAAAATAAGAAGATGATTTAACTCTCGTCTCAACTCTCTCTCTATATCACAAATATAGGAATGCCTAAAATGAGGCTACATGGGGAGTATTTATACGGGGAAGTAGAGGGATCTAGACTTGGGCTACAAGAAAAGGTCTTAATTACATCTATGCCTTTAATACTTCCCTCCTATAATATTAAACAAAACAACTAAACTAACAATATAAGAAAAGTACATCATAATAGAGAAAATAACAAAAATGCTACTCAAGTGGATATGTGTACTAAAAATAGCCCCTAAGCCTCTCAATTCACCTTACTTACAAGTACAAACAGAGAATAATCATATTAACGTGAACCCGTCCAATGAGATCAGGTCATCCTTTGGGCACCAGTATACATCTTACTTAATTGACTTGCAAAATTAATTTTAACTTTACTATTGCCATCTATAACTTTCTTTCCTATTTAGGATACTACATCATATAAGACAATTGAAAACCTTTTGCTTACACACCCAATTTGTAAGACATTAACTTCAAGAATATAGTCATTATATAACATTTGATCTTCTGGTATCTTATTTTCTTCTTATGTTTTCTACTCTTAGTAAGCCTTTTTAGGTGTTTTAACACATTCACGAGGGTAAATATGATTGAAGAAGCCAGGCAAAACAAATCATGTGTTAGTAAAACTTTATATTGTCCCAAAAAGAATAGAAAAGGAATCTTAATAATGTAAACGCATCGGAAGACTTGCAAAAACACACACAAGACATAACAATCAAAGAAAATTATCTCTCAAGTCATAACTTCCTCAATCAATAAAGGGTAAAAGTGATTACAATGGCTGGCCATAGGCTTCTTTTATAGGCTAATGCTAAACTAGAGTCCTAATCCTAATATGATAATTGATAGTTAAACTAGACACTGAAAGATAAATCCTAAATTAATAACTAATTAAATTACATGAAAAAACAACCAAACACAAATCCAAAATACTCGGGCCATTTCCGTACACATCATTTTCCTCCCCAACGGAAAGGCTCATCCTCAAGCTTCAAAAGATGAATAATATCAATGTGAAGCGGTCGCTGATGACACCACCACCCCACCCCCACCACACAAAAAAAAAAAAAAACTCTCTCGAAAGGGGTCCTTCCATGAACTTTTCCACCATACCGACTTAAAACAATCGGAACACCACACAATCGAACCATAATAAAAGAACTGGAATGCAGCCTCTGCACTTACCACAGTGATAACTTAAAGAAAACATCTCCCACAAATGTGAACCACATCTTATCTTGCGCGGGGAACACATGCAACCAACTTAGACAACTCAAGACATTGAATAACGAACTCAGCAAGGGACTCAAACTCATCCCAAATAGGATCCACAAAATCAGAGCAAGCCACAACTGGTAGGTTCTCCATACAAGGAGCTTGAACCAATGCAGATCAGCTTCTAATTCATTATCATAAATCCGGGAGTCATCATAAAATGGCGACTCGTCCATATGTATAAAAGCACCCAAAAAAATTGATAAATTAATTCACCCCCACAAGATGAAAAGACCAACTCAGGACTAGCACCAGCCAAAACACAATCGGCATCCTGGACTTCTTCAAAGATATTACAAAAATAATCAATCTTAAAGACCTCAACATCAGAAAAATTGGTACGGATAATCAAACCCTCTTCATCAAAAACAGAAAAGAGATCATCCAAAAAGTACTGAACACAACATAACTAGTGAGATGGAGGCCTTTTTCAATTTTTTGATCCAACTCATACCAATAATAGGCTCGTAATATACAGGTGACTTCGCTGATGGTTGCACAGATTCCCTCCATCAAATTCTCCATTTGCGTTCTGACACACCCATACTCCAAGTCCAATATTGAGCCTTCGCTTCACACTCGTCTAACTTCCAACAGCATTCTTCGTACTGGGCAGCCGCGACAAACTCATATCCCTCATCCTTGTTGTACTAGTAAGATCCTTCATCATCAAATTCCTCAATTTTCCCTAATTTTCTTTAAGGGCTTGCCAATAATCATTTTCCATCTCGCGGTATTCATCCTCCAGATGGAGAAGTTGGAAGTCAATGGGCGGAATATAGGCTACAGTTGCTGGAGGGGTTGTTTGGGAATGTCACTAAAAAGTTTGGGGGCTGAAGTGTAACTCCTGAAACATGGGGGAAAGTGGTTGTCAAGTTTACTGAAAATCCAGGGGGTAGGGAATTTTAATTAATCCTTTTTATTAAGTATTTGGAATAATAGACATTGGGCTGGCTTACAAAGCTGTGGGCGAGGCTAAAAACGATCAGGCCGAGAGTGCTCAGTGGGCTTTGCCAGAGCTCTGAGTGACATTGCGCCCACCAGTTGGAATCGGCGGACATCGGCGACGAAGGTGTGGGAGACGGTGAGGTGGAGTGGGGTATGCTTAGTTTAGGGTTTATAATTTATGGTATTAAAATGGAGTTCCTACTCGGTTTGAGAGACGCCAATGAGCCTCGCTGGTTGTTGGCAAGGGTTGTTTGATGCCAACAATGGTTGAGGATGGGTAGATCTAGGATTTTGTTGATGGTTTAAAGGGTTTAAAAGGCTAGGGCGCGGGTCATGGGCTGATTATCATAGTGGTGGATTGCTAGGGATTCGATTTGCTTCAACGGTGGTTGCTTGGGTCCGACAAGGGTTAATCGGAGGGTGGTAGGCCAACAAATGGTCTGGCAAAAACAATCGGGACAGAAAAAAGGGCTTGCCGTTGCAGTTTCAAGCCAAATAATAGGTCCTATTCTAAGGTGTGCATTCACCAGTTAACCATGGTGGTTCAAGGGTTGTGACTTGAGTGGAGGCAGACTTTCTCTCCTCCTTCAGCATGATGCATACTATACCAACAAATACCACATTCTACATTCAACACACTAAGTCTTCTCTAATACCACTTTAACGTGAACGTATGCCTAAGACTCACAAACACAAACAGGCACAGACACGTGATAATCAAAGGAATTTCTCTCACAAATCATAGCTTGTATAAATAGAAGTAAGTTGGCATTAGGCCATTCCTGTACACATCACCTACACCGCATTTTTTAGAAACATCACACGTTTAGCACATTAATTAACTGCATTGTACTTGCCCAATAACTAACAACTGGTCATTGCAAGCATATGAAAACATTATGCATTACATTGCTCATTTTTAGCCTGCTTAGCTCAGAAGTTAGAGCATTACATTCGCAATGCGATTGTTATTAAGTTCAGGGATATTCAACACCTAATATATATGCATTATTTTAGAGTTTTTTTTACTTGTCCCTTGTTTATATGGTGAAAATTAAGATATCCTTTTGTTTTCATAATCATTCGACTTACTCCAACTTTCAATGAGGGATAAGTCAAACAATTACGAAAACAGGGAGTATCTTGAATTTCGCACTATTAGTAAGGACAAGTCAAACATTTCCATTATTTTTATGCATACATGCATATGCATTCATGTATGTATCTAGATTCTCTTGTTTGAATTAAAGCTAAAGATTTTTGTGGTGTTGAATGAATAAACCTACAAGGTTTTCTTCAAGCTGTAAGTTGGACCGCTGGTGATAGACCCTGAACCATTTTTAGTTTTCCAGTAAGTATGAGACCCCATAGGGTCAAGGTTGAGGTCTCTGTGAATAATGGCGATGCCTTCCCCGAGGAGGCCGAGCAAGAGAGTGTCAGATGATGATATGAATCTCAAATTCTTTCCTTGTGACTTCTCACCCATTTTTTAGGACGGCGGCGCGACCACTAGTACCCGGATCCGAGATTTGGAAGTTTTCGAGCTAGGGTACTTCTTTTCCATCTTCGGGGAAGAAGAGGTTGGGTTCTTTATCGGAGACTTCTTCGATATTTTTGTTGAGGATGGTTGGATGACTCGCACACATTTTCGGGACGTGGGGTCGTATGGGATTGCTGATTTCTTTCCACTTTTTGGGAATGTGGATAAATTTTTTGTGGTTGATTCTTCTGGCGGCTAGTCTCATTTTTGCCTTAGGTTGACGTGGATGCCTCTAGGTACGTGGATCCAATATGGGATGCATACAAGTCCCATTACGGTGGAGTATTTCGACTTCCAGAGCTGACGTTGTTTGTTACGCATGCCTCGTCCATCGTTTGGCGTCACTGGTGGTCTCTGCGATGCTGGTGCTTTAATTTTCTTTGCGGAAAAGTTCGGAACCGAGTTCTTGTTCATCGGACATGGATGGATTTATGAATGCTCCCCATTTCCTTTATGCTAGCTGATATGACGATCGTTTCCGAGGGTGACTTTCTATTCAAGTGGGGAGTCCACTGATGGTTGCTTTGCTCCCTTGCCATCGACCTTTAATGCTTGAGACGAGGTTTTCCCGGGGGAGGGGAGGGAGATAATGTATATGGATGACTCAAGAAACTAATTGTATTTTTTTCCTTCTATTAGTTAGTATAGGTAGTTAAGAGTAATATTCCCTTGGAATGTTCCAGCGCGTCCTCTTTAATCATTTTGCCTTTTAGAGTTATCTTGGCTGGCAAGATAACTTAGACTATAAACTAGGCCATTGGCCTCCCTTTGTAATCACTACTACTTTTGATATGAATGTGAATTATACGGAGAAATTAGGTATTTGGCCTCTAAATTGCTGTTGATGCGCAGTGTTGATTAAATCGCTTCTGCTTCCCAACCACACATCACTTAAAAGAGTGGATGTCTGGGCACCATATTCCCTTATGCCATCCACTCCGTTAAATCTCCTAACAAAGTGATGGAGGGCTAAAATTGAACAACTCTTCGAAACATCAGGGTTACATTGCAACTTTTGAAACATTGAGACTAAATTGAAAATGACCACAAACTTAGAGAAATTTTGCAATTTACCCTATATTGAGTCACTAGTGTGATATACTATTCTTTTGAGCCCTTAGTCATGTGAGAGAGTGATTACGGAGTGAAAGAAACTCACATGCCAAAGAATTGAAAGAGACTCACATGCCAAAGAATTTATGAGGATGATCATGTTTAATGGTCAGATTATCTTGTAGGTCGAGGTAATAGATTTACATCATACATATGTCATTATAGTTAATTGATGAATGATTTATGTTGTTGAGTATTAATAATTGATGATCATACTTCCAATGTGTATCAAGAGCTGAGGACTCATTAAGGACATAATACAGGTCGGATGGCCGAAAACAACATTGCCTTAGGCTAGCCAGGGCTATATATTCGTGTGCACCTATAAGTATTCACATTAAGCTTTAAATCAGGGTGAGCTCAGGGTGTGACAGCTGGCCCACCTCTTATGGTGATTATCTGTTACATATAATAATATATGCTCTTTTTGCTGATTAAAATAAATACTGCAAGGTTTCGTTAGACCGTACATGCAATGGTTATCCCTCAACAATTCGTGTTATTATAGATACAAAAATCTTTATTACATTGTGGCATTTTGGTTTATTTCCCGGATTGCGTTTAGCAGCCAAAACATCAAAATTTACACATAAGAATGAGTTAAATGGCTATTGTTTGAATGATGCAATTTTAATGGATTTGGTCCAATACCCATCCAGAATAAAGAAAGAAAGAAAGAATAGATGCAACAATAGATATTAGAGAGATGCAATTGTGTCAGATGGCAAGGTTATCACAAGCACCTAATTCTCAATTCTAAAAGACAAGAATCTTACAAGTAAATTCTGAGGCTTGATGTCACGATGACAAATGCCAATACAGTTGTGAATGTAAGCAAGTGCCCTGCATATCTGCACCCAAATATATATAAATATATATATATATATATATATATATATATAGAGAGAGAGAGAGAGAGGTTAAACTTAAACATTACATGCCATTAATGAAGGGTTGCATTTTACTACTAGATCAAACAATATTTACACAGTCCAGAAACCATAAGATACGAAATTATTGCATAGTACATTCATATTGAAAGATTCCAAGGACAAAGGAACACTAAATAACATCATGAAAATCCACAAATAGCATGAACCAACATGGGAATATTACGCACTAAACATAAAGCAGACAGAATAAACCAGGTGTTTTGAATTGCGCCACAAGCCTTGATTACGATTTTGATTGACCATATTATAGCAACAGCAGATATATTGAGAGATAACAGCATCCACCAGATATATTTCAAATGTCATTAAATTTTTGAGAGAGAGAGAGAGAGTCTATAACTAGAAATTGGAATGAAAACCATGTCTTCATCTCATTGTTCTTCTTTCCCCCCGCATCATTTCAAAGTTATAATTTAGTTTACCTGTATTTTTATTTTCATCAGAAACATGACATATATTATACATAATTGTAGGGCTGGAAATGAGGGGAGGAAGGGAATTTAAAGAGAGGATCAAATAAAGATTTAGGAGAAAAGACACTCGAGGATCTGTCCACCCAAAACCTTTAATCCACTCCATCTTTTAATAATGGGAAACTTTCTGACGTAAACTACACGTCAATGACTAAAAAGAAATACCAAACCCTAATTTTAGAGAGAGAATCAAAAGTTGTCTTATATTCAAGGACGGAAAAGTGAGTACAAATGACACATGGGGTATTTATATGGGAAGAATTACTTGCTAACCAAGTAATTAGCTAAAATGACTAATATGACCAACTAAAAATAAAAGAATGCCTAATTAGTCCCAAACATGCTTGGAGACTAATTAAAGGATAAAAGGCATAAAAGAACTAAAATGAAAGAATAGAAAATAGAAATAAAATGAAAATAAAAGAAAATAGCAACGGATTCCCATCACTCTCCCTCCCTCAAAAAGAGTTCATCAACGAACTCAAAGGGGAAGACCCTCAGAGTCACCGTCCAAAATTGTGATCAATGCATGGCCAGGAAGCGCCTCGGCCTCATCAAGATACTCTGGTGTATGGTTCATTGCAAAAAAGGCACGACGACGTGGCAAAGAGCAATCTGAAGCTCGGTGTCCCATGTTGCCGCAATTGTAGCACCGGAATGTGGGGGAACCCGAATGTGACGCTACTGAGGTAGTGGTGGCTAGAGTAGTGGTAGAAGATGCTGACGTCGATACTATAAGAGGAGCAGAAACCAACAGAGGTGGAGGCCAGGAGGCTAGGTGAGCTGCTGGTGCTGAGTGATAGGCCTCAACCTTGGTAACATACTCTACCGCCTTCAGAAAGGTCGGTATCTCTCTCAATTCAAGATCACGCTGAATATATGTCTGAAGCCCCAAAATATAGCGGCTGATCCGCTGATCCTCAGTCTCGGGGAGGCGAGCTCTATTGCAAAGGAGCTGGAATTGCTCCGTATACTCCACCACCGAAGACGTATCCTGCCGGAGGGACTGGATGCGAGCAAAAAGATCGCGCTCAGATGTCGGTGGTATGAATGAGGCCTGAAGGGCGGTCTTTAGCTCAGGTCAATCCTGGATGGGAGGAAGTCCTGCAGCTGTCCGGCGGTATCAAAGATCGTTCCACCAAATTCGGGCGAATCCCTGGAATTTGGTGGCGACAAGCAGGACACACGAGCGGCAATGAACCCGCTTGAAGTCAAAAACCGTCTCCGTAGCAACCAACCAATCAATCATATCATCCGGAGAGAATCGACCATCAAACATAGGAACATCAATGCGTATATCCCCACGGAGACTCCGAGAAAGTAACTACAATGCCATAGAGAGGGGGTCTCCATCCCTACGAGCATCATGGCCCGTCACGTCACCCGGCGCAGGTGCAACATAATCAACGGGTATCAGCATTCAACGGCATCTGGGCAGGTGGTGGATGAGGAGGATGAACATGGGGGGCTACGGGAGGTGCTGGGGGAGCGCGCTGATAATGGGGACACATGTCAATCAGGTGGCCACGCTCTCCACAATAGAAGCATTGGCGGTCTCCTAGTGGTACGCGGCGAGGAGCACCGGGTGGAGGAGGGGGTATCCACTCCAAAACGCTGCGGCGGGTATCCCCAACATCGGAGGATGAAGAGGCGTCGGTGTAGAGGAGAGAGATATCATTATGTGAAGGGGTATGATGTGATGATGGAGAGAGTGGTACGAACGGGGGGTGGGGGGGGTAAGTGTGGATCAACGGGTCGGGAGCCAAAAATGTCAATATGCCCACCAAAATCATATGGTTGTTCATAATGATGTAATAGGTTTGGTAGTGCGCGTGGTAGGACGGGGCCACAATCTAGTGGACGACCGAGGGGATAGGAAATTCCGGTTGGAGGAAAAAAAAGATTCGGGAGTGGGAATGAGGTGGAGGCTCCATCATTTTGGTGCAGCTTAGGGTTGGGGATGATGGCAGAAGCAGGGCGGGGAGGTAGGGGTGGAATTGCGATCGGGTTGGTGGACCCTAGGGCTCCACTTGATGGCTGACCCAGGTCGGATAATGGGTGGGGCGGGTTGCTGGACTAGGGGGTGGATCGACGAGGGTGGGGAGGTGATTTGGGGGCGCGCCAAACAGGGGAAATGGGGCGGGGGTAGGCCTGTAAACAGATCGGATTCGGACCGGATCAGGCAAATCCAAATCCATATCCGTTTATGTTAAACGGATTCGGATCCGATCCGATTATCCGTTTATGTTAAACTTGATTTGCAGCATTTTTATTTTCAACTCTTATTTCATAAATTTATTTTGCAAATGTTCCAAAAAAACACATAATGAAATAAAGAACTATTATAATAAATATTTAAAATATTATTAAATATAATATATATCGATTAAAAATATATTACATATAATTTTTTTATATATATATATATATATATCAGATCGGATTATTAACGGATCGGAGTATATGAATCCAAATCCGCTCCATTTAATAATCGGATAATCGGATTTTAGGCATGATCCATATCCGCTTAGACGGATCGGATTCGGATAAAATCCGATCCATTGACAGACCTAGGCAGGGCTAGAGCAGTTGGTGGCGGGGGGTTCCAGGGTGGGTTCGGCGGTGCTGGAGGGCCTGGGGGCTGGATCGGCAGTGTTGGTTAGTAGAGGATACGATCGGAGGTGGGGGGGTTTAAGGTTTTCGACGGCGGTAGTTAGGGGTTGGTTGCCATGGGGATTGGAGCTAGGGTTTGGGGTGTTCACATGATGGTAGGGGTTGATATGGGAGGGTGGTGTGCGGGTGGAGAGAAGTGGTGCCATTTGGGCGAAGATGGAACTGTTTTACCTCGTCCATGTCGGCTTCTTGCTTCTTGGTCAACTCTCGATTTGTCCTCTTTAACTCTTGATTAGCCTCTTCGATTTGTTTGGATTTCTTGGGAGCCATTGATATAGTGTACGATTTTGATAACTACACCAATATACAAATCAGCGACACCTCGCTCTGATACCAATTTGACGTAAACTACACATCAATGGCTAAAAAGAAATGCCAAACCCTAATTTTAGAGAGAGAATCAAAAGTTGTCTTATATTCAAGTGAGTATAAATGAGATTACATGGGGTATTTATATGTGAAGGATTACTTGCTAACTAAGTAATTAGCTAAAATGACTAATATGACCTACTAAAAACAAAAGAATGCCTAATTAGTCCCAAACATGCTTGAAGACTAATTAAAGGGTAAAAGGCATAAAAGAACTAAAATGAAAGAATTAAAAATAGAAATAAAAGAAAATAGCAACAGATTCCCATCACTTTCTACCAAGCCAAGAAGGATGAACTCCTTAACTTCTTTGAGGTTTCTTCTAAACTTGAGATTCTAAGAATGGTCAAGAAAGGAGAACAAAGATGTCAAGAAAAACATAGCATGAAGGCGGGAGGAGAAGATCACATATGGTAGAAAAAAGGGAAGTCAAATTGCTCCCCCCAACCCCACAATCCTCCCAAAAGAAAATTTCTCCACTCCCTCTAACTTGGTACCGTATCTTAAGTCCAAAAAAGTCAAGTTGGCGTAAACGGTGTCGATGACACAAAGAAATTACACACAAAACAAGAATAGTAATACTCTAAATATCTATTAATGGAATGATTTGCCTAAATGAGGTAGTATACTATTTAAAGGACAACGAAGGATCTAAAAGGGCCTCTTACATACTCCTAATGGAATGCTAGCATCCATGTGATGTCATGGGTGACATCACTAAAGGTCCCCACAATGACATCACATGGGAAAGAACATTCTTATTACAAAACACATATTCTGGCCATTTACCAATCCTTCTAAATACAACTAAAAATGAAAATAATAAAAAAGGAAATTATAGTAACAAAAATGATGAAAATGCCCCAAATATAAATTCACGTCACACTCCCCCAATTAAATCCAAGCTCGTCCTCGAGTTTAGAAATAGTAGGGACTCTTGTGCAAATTTTGGAAATAAGCCGGCCAACAGTCTACTTTTTCAGCAAGGATGGCAACGAGTCGAGTGGTATGACGCTCGACTTGGGTGTTCTTCTTTGACGAATGGGGTAGTACACTATTTATAAGACAAAAGGAAAAGGTCCTCTTACTTTCTCTTATAAGAATGCTAGCATCCATGTGATGTCATGGTCCATGGGTGACATCACTAAGGTCCCCACCATGACATCACGAAATCCAAATTAACTCTTGTTCCAAAGGAAATTTCCACAACCATTTACCTGGGTGAGATCAATTTCTTTTTGTTGGAATGTGTATGTTATTTATGTAATTGACCATAAGGGTACTTTGGTCCCCCAATGTATTTCCTCCTTAGTATAAATATAAGCCCCTAAACTTGTAGGGGCCATAATTGAATTCTAACATTCTAGTTGGTATCAGAGCTAACAAAACACAAAAAGATGAGGGAGAAATCTACTGCCCACCCATTCCTTCTTCTTCCATAAAACTCTAAACCCTAAGCCAGCCACTTCAGTCACCTCCGGCCACCCCCCACCAGCAGTGCAATCCTAAGCGACCAAACCCTAGGGTTTGCAGCCCCTCTCCTTTGCACCACCAAACTCTAGTTTTGGGTTACAACTTCAAGAGGGTTTGGATCTTTTGAGCGGATTTCTGCGTTTTGGGAGCTGATTTGTCTTGTCTAAAGAGACTCTCATGATTCAAAGTCGCGGCCGAGTTGACTCGGTATCGCTGCGGGACGATTCGATTCCAATAGGCGTTTCAATAAATAAACTGAATTGTGCGATATGGCCGATATCTCGGCGTTACCGATATATATTGCCGATATATCGACCGCGATACACGATAGAGAAGAAAATCGGCCGAGATGAAAAAAAATGCAACTGATCACCTGATCACCATTTATAAACTCATCAGCGCTAAAAGAAGTCTGCCATGAAACCTGACTCCATTTCTACATCTCTGGCCTGATTCCTAGTCGAAACCCTTGCCAAACTCGTGTAAACCCATTGTTAAAGTTGCTTGCTCTGGGAAATGATAGAAGTAAAAACCTTGCCAAACTTTTGTAAAGCTTTGCTTAAAGCCTTTTTTCTATTAGGTGGAAAGACACGGAGCTAGCTTTACCTTTTTTTCTGTTCAAGTGGAGTACCGTTGTCTTGATCTTTTTTATCAAGTTCAGTTAGGGTAGAATCCTTTTTTTCTCGTAAGTGGTGTACAGCTATTTTGTTTTGTTGTCTTTTTGATAAAGTTCAGCTTCGATAGAAACTAAACAGATATTTGACATTTACTTCCATTGTAAAAAACGTTTATTTACTTGCAAACTAAAAATGATTATTATTATTATACTTCTATAAAAAGAATTATTACTAGGATTTTTAATATTATAGAACAAAATTATTGTTTTTTCTCTTGTTATAACATATAATGATTGTTTTTTCATTTGTAAAAAAAAACAGTTTTTAAAAAAATTTGAACAATGTATTGTAAAAAAAAGTTAAAAATACATTTGTAAAAAAAAAACTTTTTTTGTAGAAAAAAGATTATAACACTTTAAAAAAATAAAATTTGTTTCCTCTTTGTAATAACAATTTCATTTGAAAAAAGATAAATTTTCTGCTCTTTATTTTGTAAAAAAGTACATTGTCTCCACTACATTTTTCACAAGAATAGAAAATAATATCTTAAAAATTAGTAATACAACTTTCTTATAAATTTCTTGTACAAATTTAATAAACTAATACTTTTCTTAATTGTCCCATTTTAAAAAAGTGTTGAACATTTTTAATTTGTTTTACATTTTAATTACATTGTTACTCTTTCTTATAATTTCTTTAAAAAATGTGTACGTTGTATATAAATTGGTACTATTTTAAAAAAATTAGAAGTATTCCTTAAAAAATTATTAATATTTGTAATCATTTGTAAAAAAATAACATTAATAATATTTGTATCCTCTTTATTTGTAGAATGGATCTTACGGGAGGAAATTACCCATTCTTGCATCCTTATCATGATCAATGTTGCAACTAGATATGAAGATGGAAATGATAAAAACAATTTAATTATTTCTAATTAATTTCTATGTAGCTTTTTTTAATAAAATTTTACGTGTCATTAGATTGTGTCTTTAACTTAATGTTGATTTATTATAAATATTGAATCCGACAAATCCGACGCGCATCAATATAATCAATTTGACAATGATATGCATATTATTTGATTGTTTTGAACTTATCTAATTGGTCCACATTGTTAATCTTATTTTTTACAAATTTTTGAAATTTTTTGGGCTCTAAATAGCATATCTTTGCGTATCGCCCGATACCGCAACCGAGTTGAAAATCGGGCGTCCGATACGGGGATCGATACCGAGACTTTGAACCATGGAGACTCTTATCATCTACCTATAATGTGGTAGATTATTGGTATATTTTTTCATCATTTGAAGCAACACATTTTTATGAGTATTTGAAGTTCTTTCTTCACTGATTGTATGCGATTGAAGGTATACTTCACTCATTTCTCATCTTTTGTGATCTAAAGATTTAGTTGTTGCTGCTCTGTTATCTTTTTGGTGACTACGTGACTATTTTTGTTGGATTTTTTTTGTGGGCTGTTTTTTGTGGATTGCTTCGAGTAATTGTGATTACTTGTTCATTCATAATTCTTGATCTTATTGTTGATTTGGTGCACAATGTCTGACGGGAGAATTATCAAAGTTAAGAACCCATCATTTGATTTGATGACCACTCACCATGCACCCTCACAGAAAGTCACTACTCAGTTACTTAATGGTCAGAATTTTTCGTTATGGGCTCGATCATTCCGTTTATTCTGTGGTACAAAAGGCAAAATTGATTGTCTTCTTGGGAAGATTCCAACATCGAAGGAATTCGATCTAACTTTCAGTCAGTGGTTTGTTACCAATTGCAATATTTTGGGATGAATGTTGAACTCTATAGAGCCGAGTGTTTATGAGATTTTTCAGTTTATGCGTTTGTTCCGCTCTTATGGAAGGGTATGACCGCTATGTACTCTCACTCACACAATGAGGTTCGGATATTTGAATTGTGCAAGGAGATATCACATGCCTGTCAAGGTAATGATTCGGTTTTGACATTTTATAGCGCTCTCACTCAGAGATGGGAGGAGTAGGTTTCGTATCGTCCTTTAGCTGACATAGCGGGTCTTACCGCACAGATTGCAGAATCACTTATAGCTCGGGAAGAGAAGCAAAAGGTTTACCAGTTCTTGATGGGTCTTGGGCTGCTTTTGAGCTTCCTCGGACCCAGATTTTAAACACTTCACCCCTTCCTCCACTAGGTAAAGTGTATGCAATGTGTGAGATGCATGAACGGCACCTCAAGCTTACATCCTCATCTGCGGTGATCTACGGTGATATCTAGTCTCCTGCAACTAATCAGATGGCTTTTATAGCCAATACAGAAAGCTGATATTTGGGTTCTTCTGTTTCGTCTTGGGGTACACATCCTAAAAAGAAGAAAATGGTTTGTGAGCATTGTGGTAGTAAGAGGCATATAAAGCTCACCTGCTGAAAATTGTATCCTAAGTTGAGAAATAAGAAGGGTAGAACTCGTATAGCTGTCGTTGCTGAAGGTCCCACTGATTCTCATTTCTCTAATCCTGATCTGAATGCGAGGATTGAGCAATCCATTAGTTCCAAGATGGATCGAATTCTTCATTTATTGGGTAATCGTCAAGCTCCGATTAGTAGGCCTACTGTTATGACTGCATCCTCCTCAGGTACTCCTCGTGCATACCGTGCTCACACAATTGACACTCTTTCTACTTGGGTTATGGATTCTAGTGCTAATGATCATATGACGGGTGAGAATGATCTTTTTACTTCATCTACCCAACCCCTTTCCATAAACAAGTTAATCTTGCTGATGGGACTTCTACTCCCATTCTCAGCAAAGGCGATATATGTCTTTCTACAGACATTATCTTGATATGAAATTGTTATCTGTTAATCTTTAGGCAAGAAGTTTTAACTATGATGTTGTTTTCTTATCTGATTGGTGTTATCTTCAGGACTTGCGTACAGAGGGGATTTTTTTACAGGGGATGTGAGCGCGACGGGCTCTACTACTTTAGGGATCCTCTACCAATTCCATCAGTTCCACCTTCCGATTCTGTTTTTCATGCTAGTGTGTTGCCTGAATCGCAATAATGTTTTTTTTTTTCAAACATTACAGTTGTGGCATGATCGTTTAAGAGATGTCAATTTTCAATATCTTTGTATGTTGTTTCCCGACTTAATTAAAGCTTGCAGTTTTTCAAAATTCCAATGTGTTGTTTGCTCTTTATCTAAGCATACTATAACTAATTACATTCATCGCATGCATCGGACCCCTTGTGTTTTTTATTTAATACATTTTGATGCTTGGACCCCCTCACCTGTTACAGCTTTTTTGGGGATTTTGTCACTTTTATTGATGATTACTCGAGGTGTACCTGGATTTATTTACTTCGTAAAAAATCTAATGTACTACCCCATTTTACACAGTTCTTACAACTTGTCAAAACCCAATTTAATATTGTTGTTAAAGGGATTCGCTCTGATAATGCTAAAGATTACATCTGTAATGAGTTTGTCTCTCGTCTTAATAAACAGGGAATTCTTCAGCAACTCACTTACCCACATACTCCCGAACAAAATGGGGTTGCTGAAAGAAAAACAGAAGTCTCATCATGGGAGCGTCCGTTGTTTATTACAGGGAATGCAGGTTCCTCAATCTTATTGGCACTTAGCTGTCTTAACATGCGCTTATCTTTTGAATCGTACTCCATATCGGGTCATTCAGAATCATGGTTCAAAGTAGCATTCGAGTCAACTCGGAATCGACCGATTTGACTCGAAATCGCTGGCCACCGCACCGATTACGAGACGAATAAAAAAAAACAAATCGCACAATATCGGGTCATATTGTCAATATATCGGCACATCTAGTTTAACTCGACGCTATATCGGGGCTACAGGCGATATCTCGGCGAGTTTAAATTTTTTTTACCATAGAAAATTGCCAGTTGAAGTCACGAGGCAAAAGCAAGAAGAAATGATTGAAAGAAGCCAAAAATATAAAGAAAATCTAACCTTTGTCAGTTGATTTGTAGCCTTTTACAACTCACGGTCCATTTTTTGGCTTTATTTTCACCTATAAAAACCTCTTCCTCGAGCCCTTTTTCTCCACCCTTCCTCAAGCCATAGCAATGCAAACCCTTTAGCCGACCACAAGCCTGCCTTTTCTTTGGTAGAGTGAGACAGCCTACTTTGTGTTCTCTATTTTATGTTAAAAGTTGTCCATAATCCCCTATTTACCCTTTTGTTATTTGTGTACCTTATTTACCCTTTTGTTACACTCTTATTTCCAACGAGAGAAGTAAACCATTAAAAAGTCCTTTTGTTATTTGTGTAAAAAAAAACTTTTTTGAATAAAAAAATTGTTTATTGCCAAAAAATATTAAAATACATTTTTTTGTATATAAAACATTTATTTGTACAAAAAACATTTATTTGCACATAAAACATTTATTTGTACAAAAAAAATTATTTGTACGTAAAACATTTATTTGTACATAAAATATTCATTTCTACATTTATTTGTACAAAAAACATTTATTTGTACGTAAAATATTTATTTGTACGTAAAAATGCTTGTTATCGTTAATTGTACATAATTTATACATTTAAAAAAAATAATGTGTGCAACATATGTTTAAAAAAATTTAGAGTTTCTAAAAATTCCTAAAAATAATGTTTTGTACAAATAATGTTTAGAATTCGTAAAAAAATGTTAAGAAGTTCTAGAAGTTCTAAAAAATAATGTGTTGTACATATAATATTTGGACTTTTAAAAAAAATGTTAGAATTTCTAAAATTTCCTAAAATTAATGTGTTGTACAAAAAATGTTTAGAATTCTTAAAAAATGTTAAGAATTTCAAAAAATTCCTAAAAATAATGTGTTGTACAAAAATGTTTAGAATTTCTAAAACTTATTAATGTGTCATACAAATAAAATGTTTAGAATTCTATGAAAAAATGTTTAGAATTTCTTAAAATTCCTAAAAGTAATGTGTTGTACAATAATGTTTTAAATTCTTAAAAAATTATTTCATTAGATTATTTTTTATATTAGTATTGGTTTATTATGGAATATTAAATCCGACAAGTCCGCCGGGCTTCAGTATAACCAATTGTACAATGCAATGCATATTAAAGGATGGTTTTGAACATATCTAATTGGTCCACATAATTAATCTTATTTTTTTTAATTTTCTATATTTTTTTCGAAATTGTTTGCGCTCTCTAAATAGCGTATCGCCCGATTCCGCGACCGATACCGCGACTGAGTTAAAAATCGGGTGTCCGATACCGAGACTTTGAACCATGTTCAGAATAAAGCCCCATCACAACTTATTTATCCTGATAAGATTCTTTTTTTGTAATTCCGCGCGCGTTTGGCTGCACTTGCTTTGTTCATTATAAATCTCCTACTCGCACTAAGCTTGATGATAAAGCTATTCGTTGCATTTTTATAGGATATTCTAATATGTCCAAAGGGTATCATTGTTATGATCCTGCCACACGTCGTATGCATCATACTTTAAATGTCACATTTCACGAAAATACATCATTCTTTGGTGACTCAACTTATGTGCATTCTTCTAGTCCATATTGTTTACTTTGTACCTGTTTTTTATTATACTAATCCCGTATCTCCAGCTAATCAACCTTTCCAGGTGTATTCTCGTCGATCGACCGCGGTCACATATCTCTCGTCATTACCCCCTCCGCATCAGGTAACACTTCTCATTCAATGAACATCTTGTTGAGCCTGCTGTTTAGACTACTAACGAGCTTACAGATGATGACCTTGTTGCTCCAGACCCAGAGCCTGATTACCCCCCTCGGGAGCGTAGAGGGCCCATGCGATATGGTCATGCTTGTTCTACAAAACATCTTATCTCAAAGTTTGTTTTTAGAGGGTCTGTCATTCCCTTATCGCCTTTCGATATAGCTTCTTCCTCCACTCGAATCCTGAGGATTGTTTCTGAAGCTTTCCAGGCTTCACCTTGGTTTAAAGCTATGCAATGTGAGATGGATTTTTACAACGTAATCATACCTAGGACATGGTTCCTTTACCGAAAGGGGCAAAGACAGTTGATTATAGGTGGGTCTATACCCTCAAGTTTTTAGCTGATGGGAGAGTGGATATGTACAAGGCCCGCCTTGTTGCGAAGGACTTTATTCAGATTCCAAGAAAATATTTTGGTGCTACCTTTGCTCCAGTTGCGAAACTCAACACCGTTCATTTATTGATCTCCTTGGCTGCTTCATCCTCTTGGTCGCTTCACCAGCTTGATGTTACAATCATGGCGACCTTGACGAGGCCATCCACATGGATCCTCCACCTGACTTTCGTGGTGAGGGGGAATATATTGGGAAAGTCCGTCATCTCCGAAAATCTCTATATAGGCTGAAACAGTCACCAAGAGTCTGGTTCTCTAGATTCAGTGAGGTTATTATTGGATTCGAATTTACTTGGTGCCATTCTGACCATACTTGTTTCATCGGACGATATTCATATGGGAAGAGTGTGATCATTTGTATGTTGATGATTTTATTATTACCGGAGATGACCGTTGGAATTACACAAGTTAAGGCTGATTTGGGAAAGGCATTTGATGTGAAAGACCTTGGTCAACTTCGATATTTTCCATCTTGTCATGGGATTTCTCTCTCACGGAGAAAGTATGTTTTGAATCTTCTGGAGGATACAGGGATAATTGGATACAAACCGGCTTCATCTCCCATGATTCCTAAAGTAAAGCTTGTGGCTGATAGTGGTGAACTTTTGAAAGATCCGTCTATGTATTGGCATTTCGTGGGTCGTCTAATTTATTTAGCTAATACTAGACCGGATATATAATTTGTTGTTGGGAGAGAGTTTATGCACAAACCCTGTCAGACTCACTTTGATGCAATATATCACCTTTTGCGCCATCTTAAATCTTCTGCTGGATTTGGATTATTTTATACAGCAGCCCCTTAGCCTAGAGGATTGCAGAGCTACACTGATTTAGATTATGGAGGAGCTTGTGATGGTCACTCTACTACTGATTTGTGTAACTTTGTGGGAGTCATCTCATCTCCTGAAAAAATAAAAAGCAAGATGTCGTTTCACGTTCCTCTGCAGAGGCAGAAAATAGGGCCATGGCCTCGAGCATATGTGAGATTATATGACTTCATTTTATTCATGGGGAGTTGGGATTTTCTGATAAGGCTTCTTCTGTTTTGCATCGTGACAATAATTCGGCTATCCAACTTGTTTCTCATTTAGTTCTTCATGAGAGGATAAAGCACATTGAGATAGACGTTCATTTTCTCAAAGAGAAGATTCGTTATGAGATCATCACTCCATCATTTGTTTCTTCAGGAGAACAACAGGCTGCAGATGTTCTTACCAAACCTGTTAGCCCTTCTCTTCTTCACACTTCTATTGCCAAGCTTAGCTTGGTCGATATCTACTCGCTAGCTTGAGGGGGAGTGTTGGAATGCGTATGTTATATATGTAATTGACCATAAGGGTAATTTGGTCCCCCAATGTATTTCCTCCTTAGAGAAATTATCAATTCTGGCCCGTCACATTTTTTTAGAGTTGCACATAATTTTCTAATTGACTAGGCGATCTTTCTTATCTTCGCCATATCCTTTCCAAAGAAAATTTCTCGCTAAAATTTTTGCAATTCTTGAATATATGTGAAGATACTATTAGCACTGCTTGTATCAAAGTGAGTATCTCTTCTCGAAGACACCCTTTCATCCAACCCTATAAAGTTTTGGGCACCTTTTCAATTACTGGTTCCGAAAACATGAATTCCCCCAAGTGCCTCTTAACCTCATACTCAAATAAGCTTAAAAGCTCAAGAGAAAATCTTACAATCCGCCTCAAAAGCTAAACCTACTTAGTTTTTTCTCCACTACATGTATTCTCACCATGACACCAAAATTTAGCTTTAACTCTGGAAAATTTACCAAAAATTCTAAACAAAGTTTGATTTCCTTTAACAAAAACTATAGTTTCATCTTCCAATGTAAACCAACTTAACCATATGATTACAACACAATCATATCAAATCAACATTGCACTCGACACATCTGCCCACCCCTGGACCTCACATTTTCCCATTCAAAATGTCTAAAATCCTTGTGTTGCAACCGCATGTTCTTGAAACGGAAGGGACTAGGTCCCCACCTGAAAAGATTAGTGCCTACGACTAGAGGACAAGTTCAGAACTAATCTAACCAAACTTTCTATCTCATTTCAATGATAAGTTATTGTTTAGTTTACTTGTGTATCCGCTATCTAATGTATGTAAGGTAGAAAGGGCGACACTGGGGAACCTTCACAAAACCCCGAGAGTTGTCTAAGGAATCTAAGCAAATAATGCAGAGTTACCTGTTCCCCTAGAGTTGGAAAAATACATAAAGCCTAGGTGCTACCCTAGTTATAAAGTATAAACGATAATATTTTTTTCTTTAAATAATAAAAAACACTCATGCAGAGAAACACACACAAGGAAGGAGAGGTGATTTTGCTCACAGCAATCATGAGACTGTAAAGGTTAACTAGCTTATATGGTACTAGGTTAATAGGTTATGAATGATTAAATTCAAGGGTAAATTGCAAGAAACCCTCTAAACTATTGCTCCGATTGCAGAGAAACCCTATCATTACAAATAACCCCTTGTGTTATCAAGAAGTTGCAGGTATCTTTATGCGTCACTAAACTTTTTCAGCGACACTGGAAATTGCAAACTGATATAATAGTCTAAGGAGTTTTTTACAATATTAATAGTCCAAGCAGGTATTTGCAACTAGTGTGGTAATTCAGAGGGTTTCATGCAATTAACCCCAAGTTCAAATATCAAAAGCTCGGGTATTACGTGCCTGATAAGTATAAAGTTTGACATATATTAAGGGCATTCTCTGGTTGATCCTGTTGTAGTTCCGCGCAATACGGTTAACAGTTTCAGGAACAAATTCGAGGACAAGATTGAGGTACAGCTCTTCCTTGTCGGTGGTTGAAAAGAAAGAATGTTTAAGGGCGACAACATTAGGATGGTCCAACATTTGCACAATCTGCAACTCCCTATTCTTGTAGCGCTTGTCTTGAAGAACCTTTTTTATAGCAACAATCTCTCCAGTCTCTCTGCATTTTGCCTGCGCCAAGAAGTTTGTATTATCTCAACAATGTAAACCAACAGCAAAAGTGTATCAGTAATTAATCTTTCCAAAAAAATTAAAAATAAATAATAAATGCTTGTGTTAGCTCCCATTACTTGGAAAACAACACCAAATGAACCGGTTCCAACCACATGTTCTGCTATGTAACTGATGATCTGTCCATGAAAAAGAAAAAAATTGTAGATGCTATAAGACTCCCGTGAAAATTGATCATGTCCACCATAAGAAAAATTATATTTGTCATGAATTAATAATGTCAACCTGCTTCGATTGACCATTTCGACCACCAATAGTCGTTCTTATCACATGTCCTGCTTCAGTACCAACACCAGTAACTATATCTGGTTCACTATCCTGCAATAAATTATTAAAAAGAAAAAAGATGTTCTTTATGCATAAGTAAAATAGCTACAATCATATCAAGCACAGCAGAAAATAGGGGAGTGTCATAACATATTATCAAAATTCTCAAATATCAACTTTATTGTAGCATAATACAGGCGACAAGTAGAACAGTGGAAGTGATATAGGACAAAGGAGACGTTGCCTTCAAGTGCGAACAGAGACTAAAGAGATAAATGAGAAGAAAAGAACTAAAGAAAACAATGTCGGCAATGACCTCAGGCGACAAAGCTTTCACAATTCAAAAATTCAATTCTAGTTAAAATATGGGGATTGGGAAAAGGGTCTTCAGTCCTCCAAAATATACAAGTACAATAACGGTCCAGATCACATTAACAAATAACTGAAGGACTGAGATTTACTCTCAAGAATGAGAATTCCACCCATAACTAAGGGAATTTATAGTCCTTTCCTTGAAAATTAAGATCAATGGCGCGAAACGTGTCGGCTGACGCCCTGTCAACAAGCGTGTCGAATGCGCCTATTCAGCTTTTGAAACTTGTAGCATTTTTTACCATTTTTAATTTATTTTTAATATCTATAAATTAAAAAATAAACTTAAGAATATACAAAAAAATAAAAAAATTACAAAATAAACCATAAATAATATAGAATAAAAATTTTCCTTGCAGTAGGCAAGACATACGGGATGCGTGTAGGCACGTAGCATGCAAAGGTACAATGTATGGGGTCTCATTTTTTATGTGGCATGCATTGGGGTGTCTCGTTTTTATGTGGCATGCATAGGGGCAAGCAATTCGCCCTGACACTGTGCAGGACAAAAAAAAATTCTGCTAGAAGCAAAAACTAATATCTGGTCAAGCAGGCAAGGGCAAATTTGTGCTGGGGCCGCGGGAGGTCCACCCCACCCCCACGGAGCGGAGATTTCGGGAAAATATCACCAGGAAAAAATGTCAAAGGGTACAAAGTGTAAAGTTGTAAAGTTAAAGGTGATATACACTTTTTTTTTTTGAAATTACAAGGTAAAAAGCTGTAATAACTTTGGAATCTTTATAACCTAAATCGTTTTAACTGTTCATTTGGCGCCGCTCGTTCACTCCTCACTCTCTTTCAAACTTTCCTCTTCGGAGTTCTCAGAGCTGGTTTCAAGTTCCTAATTCTTCTTTTTGCTAAGCTGAGATTCATACCAAACTTTGTGATAGGTATATCGCATACGCTTTGAGATTTAATAACTTTCCCCTTTCAATGTTGCATAATTACAGTTGGTTTCATGTATGTTTCCATTTATAGTAATATAGATGTGTTAAACCTGTGTAGATATGTTAAAATTAGGAGTTTCATTTACTTAATTTTAGTTCAGGCCAAGCATGATTGTTTTGATTCTATTATATGTTCTTTTAGGGGTTTTTTTTGTTTGTTTTTTTAATCAATTTATAATAGAAATGTTAAAACTGTTTAGGTATAGATATGTTTAAAATGTTTACATGTTTACATGAGTTTATATCTGGACATGTTTAAATGCTTTTAATACTTTTCATATACTATTATTTATTTAGGAGTTGTTTCGATTCATATATTCAATATATAATCTATTTAGGTTGATAAACACTGAAATTAATTAATTGAAAATTATTTAGGTTGATGTGACATTTATTCTCTAATGTATTTTTAAGCGTCCAAGAATAAATACTTCAAAAGAAAAGGAAGTAGGAAAACTTATACTACCTAGTCTTGAGAAAAAATATTTATGATTATGGTGATGAAAAACATATAAAGAATTTTTTATGGTTTTAACGATTAAAAAATTTTAGTAGTATATTCCCCCCCCCCCCCCCCCCGGGAACTCAAACCCTAGATCCATCACTGCAAACAGGCATATGACAACAACAAAAAGACCATAACCCTTTAATTTAAAAATAGTATCAAAAATGTAATATCTTTAAAAACTGAAATTCTAGTAGACTTGGGACTAAATAATTAAAACACCGAAAATTCCATATAATAATTTCACCTAAATAACTTTCAAAACTAAAGACCCCCCAATGGCATTTAATTCCTAAAATTACTCACATTAAGACCTAAATTAATCCCAAAAATTACACGAAAACATCAAATCCAATCCTTTAAAAAAACTAAATTTACTTCGTGGTGCGTTCTGCATCAAGAGGACATCCTATGATCATTGCAACAACTATATGAGAACCAGAGAAAGTTAATCCTATAAGTATATTAATATAATTATCTATTAAAAATAAAATTCAGAAACTCACTCTGTCATCATCGTTTTCCCCCTTGTCCAATTTCATCTCAAGCATCTCCCTCCCCAGCCAGTCAACTGAATTGGATGGCTCATTAAAGCCATTAACAGATCTGGAACTGCCTACTCCCCCATGTCCTAGGCTGGCAGACGCCATTGATATGCCTGTTGAGTTAAACAGATGCTAAAATGCGATACCGTCCATATATATTTCGGTGATTTGGCACTCCATCCCACCCAAGCACCTGTCTTCCTAATGCAATGACAAATTTGTTCAAGTGTAATCAGAAAACAAGACATATAAAAGGTGACATAACACGAGAAATGACACAAAAGAGCAAGCACAGATAAATAACTCTCTCTCACTAAAATGTAAACTGATTATGATGAGTGGCCAAAGGCCTTATATATAGGCTAAGGGAATCTTGATAGCCAAGATAACCTAAAAGATAAAAAGACTAAAGAGGGCACACTAGAATATTCCAAAAGAATAGATCCCCCTAAACTAAAATAAGGAAAATACAAGGTAAACAAAAAAGAAATAATAAATTTGACGATATTACAATCAATCCCTTGAACTTCCTTATTCTCATCACTCTCCCTTTCTACGAAAAAGCTCGTCCACGAGCTTTAAAAGTTGGAGGTCAGTGAAAATTCTTCAAATGCGCCTAAGATAAATAAATTGAGACCTCAAAATAATTTCATCACCATTAAAAAAAATTAGGGGCAGACCCAAACTCCTCTTCTTATCATTCTTTACGCAATCAAAGAAACCCTAGCTGCTGCAAACGGACAACCCCGTGCCCCACGTGCAGCTTCCCGCCAAGCAAACACCTGCAGCGCTGGCAAGGCTGCCGACGTGCCTTTCTCCTCCCTCCCAACCAGGAACGAAACTGGATTTAATCTTTGGGGGGGCAAAGAATATATATATATATATATATTCATCCCCCAAAAATAAAAACTTCGTGGAAAACAAACCAAATCTTTATTAAAAAAAATATCAAAACATTATCAGAATTGCACTCAACGTGTTTTCAAATCACGAAATCCATCTATAATTTCATCCGTACTAAACTGTCTTGATATTGCCCTTTCAATTGTAAGATATTTATTCTCCATTTTACCCCGAAGTTCATATTTGACGTGATTCATAGTCGAAAATACACGTTTTGTAGTTGCAATGCAGTAGAAACTGGAAGAGTTAGAACAAGCCTGATCAACTTATCAATTAGTGGATATATTGTCGACTTTCTTGTTTTCACCAACCACTGACATAGATGTGAAGTAGTGGACAACTCTTGAAATTTTGGATGTTGGATGACAACAGACTCGTAATGTTTGCAATTGTACCCTCAAGTCATCTCTTTCATGCTCTGTGAAGTCTTTCGGGTAAAATTCATCAACAAGCTTGCATATATTATCAATACTAAAAGATGTATTCCCATTTTAAGGATCCAATGCAGAACTAAGAATCAATAGCTCCATTGCATGCTCATTAAATTTGTTATTTAGCTCCTGCAATTGAGAGTTTATAGCAGCAGTAAAAATATTGGTATGATAGTACTCAATAGTGGTAAACTGATCTTGTTGGTGTCGTGCTTAGCATCGTTTTTCAACATACGAAGAATTCATATCTTAGACATCTATTGTATGTCTTTCATATGGCCTTCACCAAATGCATAGCATTCAAAATATCTTGAGACTTTCGTTGCAAAGCTTGAGACAGCATATTAGTGATTTCCAAAATTTCTTTCATAAGATGCAAGATGAACAAACTCGAAAGAAATCATATAATTATAAGTTGTATCCGCATCTCCACTTCGCTTCCAATTTCCATCTTCAATGAGATTTAATAAAACTTGACGAGTTGCACTAAACATCTTTATCAAGCTAGATATAGATCTCTGGTGCACGCCATCGTGTATCTCCAGCCTTTTGTAAAGCACCAATTTGATTCATTCTTGCCCTAGTCTTAAGTTCTTCAATGGAAACCAAATAAGCTATGCATTAGCACTTTTCAATTCATCCTCACGTTTACAAGAAGAGCTCACGATATTTATGATGAAATTCAATTTGGAAAAAAACTGATGAACAAGGATAACTCGTCTAGATGTTGCAACTAGGGTCAATTCCAAGCAATGGGCAAAACAATGGACATAATATGCATATGGACATTCATTAGAAACAAAGGCTTGTAACCAATTCCATTCGCCCCTCATATTACTTGCCCCGTCGTATCCTTGACCTCGAATATTCTTAATGTTCAAGATCGTGACGAGAAAGAGTTGAAAACATTTCATTCTTTAAAGTTAATGCCCCCGTGCCTGAACCTGTACAATACTGAAAATCGCTCTCAAATGAAACCATCTTTATCAACAAATCTCAAAACAATAGCCATTTGCTACTTTTTTTTACTAATCTCGAGCTTCATCAACAGTAATACAAAATTTGGCATCACCGATTTCCTCACGAATCACCTTTCTAATTTTCATTACGTAAACAAGTAAAATCTATTTTTGGACTTTGGATGATATATATTGAGCATTTTGAGGAACATTACCCAACACGACATTTGCAACATCTTTATTATAGTCGGCCAAAATGTTTATCAGTTCAAGAAAATTGCCACGATTAATGGAATCCTTTCTTTCATCACGACCTCGTAAAACCACGCCTTGGAGTGTGAGATATCGAACTGAATCAATGGAGGCTCTGAGACACAACCGTTTGCTTGCAATTTGTTCAGAAGTTTGTCTCTCAAAAATATTTTCAATATGTTGTGATTGATTCATTAGATCCTCACATGATTTTTCAGCAATTTCATGTGACGAATTCGGATCTTTACCCGCGTGATTTAAAAATGCACAGTTCTTACCATTCCTTACTTATTCCACGTTCTAAATCCATCATTTGAAAACGCACTTTGTCCATGCTGCTCACTCTCATTGTTAAAAAAATAGCAAGATAGACAGAATGCGGCATCTTTTGAAGGGGAATACTCCAACTAAGATGGATATATAGTAAACCACGATGCTTAAAAATGACGAGGATGTTTTTCAGGTTCAGAGAAAGGATACTCTGGAAGAATGCATTGATAGGGACCGTAATTAATGTAAGCTAGACGAACTTCATTTTGTACATCAGGACGATATCTCCATATTTCAGTATGTTTTCCAGGATCTCGCTCCAAATTATTAATATCAAACTCCATAGCTTCAATTCTTTGTGATTTTGTTGTGCGTTGCGCCAAAGTTTGAGCATTAGGCTCGAAAGAAAGTGGCCTACTTGCCTCTTCACTTTCGACATGCTTCCTTTTGAAAAAAGAATCAATCGTATATGACTTTCCCATATGATTCTATAACACAAAACACAATATAATAAATTCAATTAAAAACTAACCACAATGATTCCATTAGTAACTTATCATATTAGCTAATGAATTGCATTCGATACTACAATATATATTTTATATATAACAGCAACCTTAATCTAATCGAAGACTTTATTTTCACTACATATGTAAGATCAAATTCTAAAGATTACCTAACTAGTTTAAAGTTGAATCCCCAAAGGATTAGCTTACCACAATCATGCATATGTAATTGTCATACAATCCATTTCATATTTTCAACACAAACACTTTAGTGAAGATGGGTTGGGTGGATATGTTTGCTTTGAAAAATTTTGCAAGCCAATAGTATTTATAAATGAAATAAATCCACTTACAGCCTCTAATTGAATCCAAAAATTAAATCTCATGGATTGTCAAATACATTAAATAATGTTTTAAATGTCAAACAGAATTGTGAGGTAAAATCAATAGGTTGAGTTGTTTTAAATGGCAGTTAGTTTTGTTCTGTGAATTCCTAAGCAACAAAAAAAATTGTTTTTTATTTTATTCTCAGAGATGCCTTACGTCCTGTCAATTGAGGGGAGAGTAATACTAATAAATGCTTTTAAAGAGAGAGTGAATGGGTATGGAGAGAACTTACAGATGATTTGACACTAAATGAAAGATGATATTTCAATAGGGAAATAGCTCCAAAGACCTGGCTGATATAGAGAATGAGAAAGACAAAAGTTTGAAACCAAGTCAAAGTAGGTATAAATAAGTAAGATATTAAAAAGGTGAAGTGATGTGGGAATTATGGCTACTTTTCAGCTAGAATTGTGGGACTTTGGAGATATTGTGGGTCTTGTTAGTTAGAGATCACATGGGATTAGTGGGGCCACATATATAACAGTAACCTATTTCACATATACACGGCACTAAGAAAATCAGATTTTTTGAAGTATAGGGGGACGGGTGCTGGCCCCCCTTGGTCCCTTAGTAGTTTCGTCCCTGCTTCCAACCCACCTCTGCTGGATTCTCCCTTCTCCGTTCTTTTTTTCTTTCTTTCTAATCTTCTCAATCTCCGGACCAGCTCTCCTTCTCTCACCAACCTGGTTCGAATATGAAATTAGGGTTGTGAAACCCTAATTTGACCCCTCCATGGCAATACAGGTCAAATCTGATGTTGCCGGTATTGCCAGAGCCCGAAGAGGGTTGTCGGGATGGAATCAACGATGGGAAGTGTTGTCTCCAAGGCAGAGAGGCATCGTTTGATACTAAAATTAAACCTCCGAATGATGATGATGATGATCATAATTTGAAGAGCGTATAAAAGGAATATGTAAACCAACAATCAAAAAGAACAGAAGAAAGGGGAGAATAGCCAAATACAGAAATGCAAAATGGAAACCAGTTGTGCACTACATCACAAGTTAAAACCCATAATAAACGAGCCTCCTATCATTATCTATTCTATCTACAAGCCTACAACTTAATATTTTGTTCTTTTACCATTTTGGCAGAAGTGTATTGATTAGATCCTACAAAAGAAAAAGAATATAAAAAGCACGAGCCCTCTAACCTAAGCCTGGATCTTGTAATAAAATTCAGTATTGCCAGTATATGCGGTGAAAGATTGTGAATACTAATTAAATTCGGTAATGAGGAATAGAATGTTTGTCCTTCAAAGTTCGTATTGCCGCAGCATTTTATTTATATTTTTATTTCGCTGGGGGGGTTGGGGTAGTTCATTAATGCATTGCTTGTAAAATTACTTAGACCTCTCCAAAAGGCTTGCAAAATTGCTCAATTTGCAAGCCCAAACTGGCCCGTCCAAATGGCTAAAAGCTATTTGAAATCTTGGATTGTCAAATTCTGTGCCAATTTAACAAGAGTAGCTAACCTAAACCAGCAGAACAAATACATGCGCGACGCTCATAGTAATGAGAGGTGCCTTTACCTGCTTTGCTTTCAAAATATTATATTTGCAGCGTAGAAATCCAAACTACAAATTACAGAGGCTGTTGTGTTCTTTCTCTTCTTCTGAGAGTTTTATCATTCACAGATGGCTCTCTTCCATCTCCCCTCCCTAGAGATGTTTTACTACATACACACAGGCACTAGTCAATTCAATAATAGAACATATCTTGGAGAAAGAAAAGAACATCTTTGTCATTTGAATCTCAATGAATCTCTCTCTCTCTCTACATATATATGCTATATAAGTATGTATATGTTGTTAAAGGCTACCGTCCTCACCAATTTTTTAGATGTATTTTATATTCTGTTTTCTCCTTTTCATTATTGGCATATTCATGGACGGGCGGAGCCAGAAAAAATTTGGGGTTGGGCAGTGAAAGAAGTTGTGTGTACAATTCACTGATCACCTGAGGAAAAAATATTATAGGTTATTTTTAGGTTTTATGCAGATTATCATTTCAGAATTTGCAATTTTCGGTGATTATAACTCAAAAAAAACAACCCCACATCCCAAATAGGACAGATTCATGGTCCACAAACAAATCAAGGAACAAAATAGGTTTAAAACAATTTAGACAAACACACGAAGTGGACAACTTAAACAAACATACACTTCAAAATAAATTTATATTCTTTTACCTTCAAGTTATTTACAAAATTAGTTGAAATCTCAAAGATTTATAAACTAAAACTAATAACAATAATCCATAAATAAATTATAGAAATCCTGGATGAGGCACTAGCCCAGGAACATGTGAGGCTCCTAGTTAATTACATATATATTTTGGTTAACCCGGGGACAAAATGACAAACACACACTTTACAATTGAGTAGAAGAAAAATATCAGAAATCTGTTGCTAATGTGTTTAATTTAGATACTCCTCCACTCGCATTAGAATACAACAAGGCTATCATAGGATCAATTGATTAATCACTTGCCTTAAATGGCTTTATGCAATAAACAAGCTTCTACAATAACCTAATAATGTCAATATCCGTCAGATCCAAGGATAAATTACTTCGATAACATACACAAATTTTGGAAATTAAACAGTTCAATTTAATCTGACTGTGACTGCATAACTCACCTGGATGAATTTTGTTGAGGCCTTCAACCTCCGAAGTTTGAATTAATTTCAGAAAACAGAGTTATGTATGATATACACAGCAAGGACAAGGACGATAATTATGAAAGATTGGATCAGAATCAGAGAGCGTGAAGTATTGATCTAATTACTTTTCTTTATTCTTTTTTTGTGTGTGTGTTTGTTTGTATCACTCAGTCCTGTGTTGTACTGTTTAAAGTTTTGATTGATGTATTGAATAACCACTGACAGTCTTCTCTGACAAGTGACAACGTCCTTTCACTTCATATTTCTGGTAAAATTCTAGTGTTCCCCGGACTACCGCTGATTCGCTAGCCAGGCCAATACGTTCCTTGCACCACACCTCACTTGTTCAATTTGACATCCAATTTCTACCTTCACCTAATTTTAGATTTTCTTCTTCCAAATTTTAATAATTAAAAGTCATATAAATGATTGTATCTTTATTTTTTTGAGTTTTAAATATCTCATAGCCTTCAAACGTTAATTTGCTTGAATTTAGTTTTTAAATTAAATAATTTATTTCAAGTTGAAGACTCCATTTACATATGGAGTGACACGGAAAATATAAACTTGAAATCTTATTTGCAAATGTTCGTTGTCAAAAATCAAATCCTCTACATGTAAAAAACCTAAATCATTATTCATAGAAATTGGAGATGATGAAGTGAAAATTACGTATTTGATTATCCAAATTTGGTAATTGATCCTGATATGCTATATGGTATGTCAAATTTTTGTGTATAATATTTGTGACACCCTGCCTATTAAAATAATTGGTGGTCAGCCCGCTACCAAAATAAAACGATATCTCGTATGGATCATTCTTGACATCACTGTCGAACAATAATTATTTAATAAGCACCTAATAAGTTTTATCAAGTAGTGTTAATTTTTATCTTTCATTAGCATACAATATAATAAACGCATCCACAATAAATTCATACACGATAACAATATAAATGAAACCACAAATAAAGTCTAAAGCTGGGATAAATAGATAAAGTTCTCGAATAAACCATCGAGTCAAAATTTAATACATGAAATCCAACTATCTAAAATAATCTAAAGTGCATAAGTCTGAGTAAAACGGGTAACACGCCCAACCAACCACTGAAATAGAGAGCCTAATCTAAATAGTAATAAATGAAGCGACTACATCGAATTCTATAAGCATCCACATCAGCTAGAGCTACGTGTCCCTCGAAAAAGAAATCATCATTGGCGTCCCTCTGGCTGAACGACACCTAAAAGTTTTAAAAATAGATTTGACACGGGTCAGAGTCCAAAATTTTGAAAAATATTTTGCAAGTGTATAAGATGCGTAAATGAAAATATTAAGCACTTTTCATATTAATAAACTGGTAGTGCACTCTCTTGAGTCACCCTTTACCACTCATCTAAAGTGCGCACCTAACGTATTATCTTAACCCTCCTAGTTTCACTACCCCACCTAACTAGCCTTACCATTTGTGGTCAATAATATATTATCCTTCCCCGAGTATAATATCTACCTTTAGCTCATTAATTAGTTTTCACCATTGCTAAATCAATGCCTAATTAAATTATCACAAATTTAATATAAATTTACTCCAGTTATTTAATTCCACAATCATATTTATAATTTATTACTTTATTTCCAATAATTATCACTAGTTATTTAAACTGTAAATGCTTACTGTTAGCCCGTATATTTGTTTACTCATAAATATACGTAATAATATACTAAAACAAACACACATAGGTCATGTATAGTCGTCAGCCCTCAGAGTAATAACTCACTGGGTGTGGGTCTCTACAATGCTATCATTATCCAGGGCATGCTCGCATCATCCTGGTTATCGGAGGTCGGACTCTCACGCCGACTTGGTAAAAATTGCAAACATATTGGAGGCGATCATAGTCCTTCGATAGTGAGCCATAACTATACCCACAATTACCTCATTACGAATATAAATCACGCAAATATAAACATGGCGCTATGACCTAGGTCGATTCCTAGCCTGCTAAAATTTATCAGGGAAGATCTCCCACATCGCCCAACCTCCACTGATAGGACTAAAAGGGTATGTTTCACATAATATCATACACTCAAATATTATATATATATTAATTTATTCTCTTGATTAAACAATTAAATACATTTTCTCATCTCTGAGTTTCCCGGACATTCTCGACCCGTCCTAAATTTGTAACCCGAAGTCATGTTATCATCTTTTGTATTCTACGTTCCGAGTATTCTCTCTCCTAAATACACTTCGTACATGTAAATTGAGCAAATTATCCTCTACCCGAATTACCCTAACAGAAACCATCTCCAAACTATTAAAATTATTTACTTGACTGACCTCAATCAACTTGTTAATTTCCAAAATTACCATTAATGCACAATAAAAGACCAAGTTGTCCCTCACAGTAGGTCCGAATCGATTCGGGTTCATAGTCGAATCAATTCGTCAATCGAATTGATTCGCATATGAAGGTTGAATCGATTCAATTCTGGACAGGAGCCCATAACTGACGTGAAAGTGACAGGTTTTTACGTCTTTAGCCACCCAAATCAACCCCAATAATGATCCAAACAAGTTTTTAAGTCTTTTAATGATTTTCTATAGAAACCTAATCAATTTTTCACTATTAAATTCATTAATAACATCAAGATTCAATCCAAGTCTCATTAATTCCATCATCATGAATGTAACACAATTTCCAGGTCTCTTCCCTTGTTCAATCATCATTCTTATAACAATTTCAATCTAATTTTTTTCTACACAAATTCAGATTATAACAGAACCTATAACCACTATAAATTTTAATTAACTTTCATCAATTATTCATGTAGGTTTGTCTCCCAAAACCCATTTTATACGTAGCGGTCCCAACCCAAAATTCAATTGATTTATACTAATTTTTATATGAGAGAATTACTACACATAAATCAAGAAAGCAAGATAACACTGACCTTAAAACCATTGAATTCTGAATTCCTTTGTGTTGATTTGAAGATGGGAAGATTCCTCCTCAATTTCCTTCTCCAAGTTATGCCCTTTGGATCTCCTAAGTGTTTTGCCTCCTTCTTTTCTCACCAAAAGACTCTTAGAGGTTTAGATTGTGTAAAGTGGTTGCCTCATAAATCTAATATCTTATTTAAACCTCTTAATCTAGAATTTATGTTAACCCCTTAATGAAAAATGGCCTAAATTCCCCCGACTAGTCTAAAAAGCTCCTGGTAACCAATCTCTATCCCCGGGTACTTGATTTTGACTATTTTGACCCATTTCGGGTCAAGTGTGTACTCGAAATTACCATACGAGTCACCAAACATCAATATTTCATCTCACCCTAAAAATAGTCTTCCCGTATATCCCAGTTGAGATACCATCAGTCCCCGTCTTCAATACCCACTACGATGTACTATTAATTTACCAAAATTAATTTACTTAATCACACTTAATAAATTTTATTTTCATATAAATATTAATTTTATTCTCATTAATTAATATTGATTAAATAAGCAATATTATCATGAGCACACGTGTAATTAAAAAACTAAAATTAATTATTCAAAAATATGAGGTGTTACATACTTCCCCCTTGCAAAGGAATTTCGATCCCAAAATTCAAATATAATTGTGGTAAAAAGAACTGGATACTGCTCTTGCATATCATCCTCCCACTCCCATGTTGACTAATTTATATTATATTGTCCCCACTGAGCTCGACCCAAGGGCACCATCTTTGATCGCAGCTCATGCTCACTACGATAAAGGATAGTGATCTATCCTCATATAAGATGTCTGGCTACAAATCGATCTCCTCCAGCGGTATGTGCCAAAAAGTCCTCTCACTCCTCTGGTGTATCTTCAGCGACGACACATAGATACATCGTGAATCATCTGTAGATGCTCCTAAAATCTCACCTTATAAGCAACTAACCATATTCTCTCAATGACAGGTAAAGGCCCTACACACCTCGGTGCTAACTTCCTCTTCGTTCCAAACCTCAGGACCCCCTTCATGGGAGACACGCATACTAAGACCTAGTTTCCAATCTCCAGCTTTATATGTCTCCCGTCGACATCAACATAACTCTTTTACCTATCCTAAGCTATCCGTATACGTCCCCAAATAATATTAATCTTAGCAATGGTGTCCAGAATCATCTTCGGTCCCAACAGCTTGTTGTCCCCTACCTCTAACCAACAAGTGGTCAAACGACAAGGCCATCTATAAAGAACCTCAAACAGTGTCATGCAGATGGTGAATTGGTAGGAGTTGTTATAAGCGAACTCCACTAATGGCATCTACTGCTCCCAACCTCCCCTAAAATCGAGTATACACGTTCTGAGCATGTTCTCCAGCATTTGATTAACCCGCTCAGTCTGACCATCTGTCTGTGGATGATACATTATATTCAACCGTAAATCAGTGTCCATCGCCTCCTGAAAATTATGCCAAAAGTGGGACACAAAAATTTTGTCCCTGTCGAACACGATATTAATCAGTACCCCATGTAATCTCAGTATCTCGATAATAAATAGCTGGGCATGCCGTCTCCTCTCAAACTCCGTACGAGCTGACAGGAAATGGGCCACATTGGTTAGGCGATCTAGGAGAACCTAATGGAATCGTGACCTCTCTGTGATATCGGTAACCCAGTAATGAAATTCATAGAGATGCTCTCCCATTTATAAATTGGAACCTTCAAGGGTTTTAACATCCATGTCGATTTCTGGTGGTCTATCTTTACTAACTGACATGTAGTGCACTTTGAAACAAACTTCGCCATGTCCTGCTTCATCCCGACCACTAGTACTGCCTATGCATATCTTGGTACACTTATCCCTACCGGGATGTACCGCCAACCTCGACCCGTAAGACTCGATTATCACTGTGTGTCTCAACTCCTCCTCCTTCGAAACAACGAGTCTCCCATTGAAATGTAATCCTCCCTCAAAACTGATCGAGTATGACTCTGCCCCCTCTGTCAACAACTAGCGCACCTTATCCTGACAGAACTGATCCCCGATCTGTGCTTTCACCCCTCGGATCTTGGGAGTGATATCCAATATTGCCATACATATATGGCAACCTCATCATCATACCGAAGTTCTTCCCACTTTGCCTTTCAAACCTCCGCTATCTCCCCCGTAGGCTATTGGCTCAATGCCTCTCCCACCACTTTAGCCTTTCCAGGATGATACTGAATATCAAACTGGTAATCTTTTACAAACTCTAACCATCTTCGCTGTCGTATATTAAGAACCTTTTGTGTAAACAGATACTATAGCGACTTATGGCATGCGAATAAGCTGAACCGCTCACCCAAAAGGTATTGATTTCAAATCTTCAAGGCAAACACAATCGCTGCTAACTCTAGGTCATGTGTTGGGTAATTCCTCTCTTAGGGATTAATCTCTCGAGATGCATAACCTATAGTCTTATCTTCCTATTGCAATACACCCCCCAAGTCCCTGTCGGGATGCATCTTTGAAAACACTGTACTTCACTCCTCATGCTAGGCAGTGTGAGCATGGGTGTTGAAGTCAATTTATCATTTAGCTCACCAAAAGCTAACTATAAATAATCATTATAAACGAATGGTACCCCCTTACGAATCAGATTAGTTAATAAACCCGCAATCTTCGAGAAGCCCTTTATCAAGTAGCAATAATACTCGACCAACCCCAAAAAGCTCCAAACCTCCGTCGATGTCGTGGACTGTCCCCACTCCCTCACCACTAATACCTTACTAGGATCCATAAAAATCCCTCTTTCCAATACAATATGGCCCAAAAACTGTACCTTCCTCAGCCAAAATCTGCACTTCTCAAACTTGGCATAAAGTTGATGGGCCCGTAATGTCTACAGAATCATATGTAGATACTTTTCATGTCCGTCCTCCGTTCAAGAATACACTAGGATATCGTCTATGAACATTATCACAAACTGTCCAAAAAGTCTCTAAGCACCCTTTTTATGAGATCCACGAACACTGTTGGTGCATAATTCAGCACAAATGGCATCACCCTGAACTCATACGATCCATATCCTATTAGGAATGCAATCTTAGGAACGTCCTCCTCCCTGATGCACAACTTATGATACCCCGATCTCAGGTCTATCTTAGAAAAGTACACAATTCCTCTCAATTGGTCGAACGAGTCATCGATTTGAGGTAACGGATACTTATTCTTAATTTTAGCTTTGTTTAGCTGTCTATAGTCTATATACAGACGATTCGATCCATCCTTCTTTTTCATAAATAACACTAGCGTGCTCCATGGAAATGTACTTCGCCTGCTAAACCCCTATCCCAGGAGATGTTGAATTTGATCCATTAATTCTCGCCTCTCTAATAGGGCCATATAATATGGTGCACTTACAATCGGCCTGCTCCCAGGTGCTAAGTCATTAACAAACTCTATCTCCCGACTAGGTGGTAACCCAGGTATCTCCTGAAAAACATTTGCGAACTCCCTCACTATCGAAATTGAATCTAAGGGAATAACCACCTCCTATGAGGTCTCATCCTCAATACAATAAAGATGTGTGGCCGACCCTCCCTCGGGAAAAGGCATCGCCACAAGGAACATCTCATCTCCTGTGATACAGTACACAATGGTCCTATCGAAGCAATCCACCATTGCCCAGTACCCTGCCAACTAAACCATCCCAAAATGACATCGTACCACACCATATCCAAAATAAGTAGGTCAATCGCTAAACATAATCTCCCAAACGTCTATATCTACTCCACTACAAATGAAGTGTATATGGGCTCCACTACCTAATGGTGAATATAAATACCTACATACGGTAATGATATTAACGATGAATCCACTAAACCCATCTCACACGCGAATTTAGTACTGATCAAAATATGGTGATGCACTTGTGTCACTTAAAACTTACCCTATTTACCCGAGGATAAAAATAAAATAAATAATAAAATATCGTACCTTTGACCGCCAATGGCACTGGTTACTCAGTTGGTCCTTAGACGTACTACTGTCGTCGTAACTAACCTAAGAACTGATGTAATGGTTTCCCCTGTTGGGCACCATGCTGCCCTCCTACCTAGCTATGGGCAATCTCTCTTCCGATGACCTGTCTCCCCATAATTAAAAACAACATCCAGCGAGTTTCCCCTACCCTAGGCCATGTTGATCCAGCTGAGGTTGTTCCCTATCTTGTTGAGTCAAGTTTGACGCATGTGGACCTGCTCTCCAAATCTAAAACACTTCCCTTTGACATCTCCCCATATCTAACCCCGGTGTCCATGTTAGGGTTGCCCTGGTCACTGGCCACTTCCATTGTTCCCTTAGCCCTGTAGCTGGTGCTGAGGATAATGGCCTTACTGCCAAGTTATAAATCCATTTTCATTAGCCCTAAATCCCCTTGAACGGAATCTCTTAACATAATTTCCTAGTTTGGAATCCCGCTCTATTGATGACTCGTCTGCTTCTTTGGTGCTCCACCAGCACTGTTACCTCCTGTCCAACCTGACTGGATAAATTCCCTTGCTCTTTTTCTCCCTATCATCTGGAAATAATGATCGTGGTAGTGCAATAATAAGGCAGTAACCGCATGTGCAACAATGTCAGCTACCTTTGCGACTGTCACCATTCCCTGAGATACCTGAGGTACTTGTCAAGCATTAAATCTTGTATCAATCCTAGCATGTCATTCTCTTCTAGGTGGCATCTAGAACCATATCGAGTTGTATGAGTTTATAGTCAAATACAAAATAATTAGCAGAAGAACTTAAGAACGAAAATGCGTAAGTATGAATACAACAGTCCTAACATAAGGCTATATATCAAAGAATGCTAGACTGAAATTGTAGTAAGCCGCCCATATCCCAAAATACTCCAGAACCTGGTGCTTCGATACCATCTATGACACCCTGCCTATTAAAATAATGGTTAGCCAGTTTACTATCAAAATAAAATGGTAGTATCATATTTCTCATTCTTAGCATCACTATCGAACCATAATTATTTACTAGCCACCTAATAAATTTTAGCAAGTACTGTCAATTTTTATCTTTCATTAACATACAACATAATAAACAAATCCATAATAAATTTATATACAGTAAAAATATAAATGAAACTATTAGTAAAGTCTAAAGTTGGGATAAATAGATAAAGTTCCGGAATAAACCATCGGGTAAAAATTCAATATATGAAATACAACTATCTAAAATAAACTTAAGTGCATACCTATGAATAAAACGAACAACATGCCCAACCAACAACTGATATAGAGAACCTAATCTAGATAGCAATAAATGAAGCGATAACTCTGAATCAAGAAAATCTACACATCAGCTGCAGCCACGTGTCCTTGAAAACAGAAATCATCATTGGCGTCCCTGTGGCTAGACACCTAACAGTTTTAAAAATAGATTTGACAAGGGTCAGAACCCAAAACTTTTGAAAAAATATTTTTCAAGTGTATAAGATGTGTAAATGAAAATGTTAAGCACTTTTCACATTAATAAAACGGTAGTGCACTCTCTTGAGTCACCCCTTACCCTCATTTAAAGTGTGCACCTAACGTACTATCTTAATATGCCTAGTTACACTACCCCACCTAACTAGATTTACCACTTGTTGTTAATATTATACTACCCGTCCCGGGTATAATATATAACTTTTGCTCATTAATTAGTTTTTAACATTGCTAAAGCAATGCCTAATTAAATTGTCACAATTTAATATAACTTTACTCCAATCATTTAATTCCACAATCACATTTATAATTTATTACTTTATTTCCAATAACTTTCACTAGTTATTTAAATCATAACCGCTTACTATTAACCTGCATATTTATCTAGACATAAATATACGTAATAATATACTACAACAAATACACATATGTAGTGTACAGTCGCCATCCCTTAGAGTAATAACTCACTGGGTGCAGGTCTCTTCAATGCTATCATTATTTAGTGCATGCTCACATCATCCTGGTTATCGAAGGTCGGAGTCTCACACCGACTTGGTAAAAATTGCAAACGTATTGGAGGCGATCATAGTCCTTCGACAATGAGTTATAATCATACCCACAATTACCTCACTGGGAATATAAATCACGCAAACATAAACATGGCTCTATGACCTATGATCGATATTTAGCTTGCTAAGATTCTCGAGGGAAGATAACCCACATCGCCCAATATCCACTAATAGCACTAGAGGGGTATGTTTCACATAATATCATGCACACAGATATTATAATACACATATATATACTTGTCATATCCATATGTGTATATAAAATTAACCGACTAATTTGTGCCTATCCCTGGAAGCATTAGTCTAATAACCCAACTCTAACCCCGACCTTTATTTGATTAACTTATTCTCTTGATTAAACAATTTAATACATTTTCTCATTTTTGGGTTTCCTGGACATTCTCGACCTATCCTAAATTTGTAACCAGAAGTCACGCTATCATATTTCGTATTCTACGTTCCAAGTATTCTATCTCCTAAATACCCTTTGTACATGTAAATTGAGCAAAATTCTCGTCTACCCGAATTATTCTTACTGAACCCATCTCCAGAAGTATTAAAATTATTTAATTGACCTCAATCGATTTATAAATTTATACAACTACCCTTAATGCACAATAAAATACCAAGTTGCCCCTCATAGTAGGTACGAATCGATTCGGGTTCATAGCCGAATCTATTCGCCATCCGAATAGATTCACCTATGAAGGACGAATCAATTCGATTATGTGAGAGCCCAGATATAACATGAAAAGCGGTGAGTTTACACATATTTAGTCACCCAAATCAACCCCAATAATTATCCAAATTAATTTCCCAGTTTTTTAATGATTTTCTATAGGAATTCAATCAATTTCCCACTCTTAGATTCTTAAAAACTTCAAGATTCAATCCAAATCTCATTAATTCCATCATCATGAATGTACATAATTTCCAGGTTTCTCCCCATGTTCAATCGTCATTCTTATAACAATTTCAATCTAAATTATTACTACGTAAATTCAAATTACAACTGAACATATAACCACTATAAATTCCAATTAACTTCCATCAATTCATATTGGTTTATCTATTAAAATTCGTTTTATGAGTAGTAATTGCCAACCCAAAATTCAATTAATTTTTACCAATTTTTATATGAAATAATTACTACACATAAATCAAGAAAGCAAGATATACACTTGCCTTAAAACCATTGGATTCTAAATTCTTATGTGTTGATTTGAAAATGGGAAGACTCCTCCTCAATTTCCTTCTCCAAGTTATGCCCTTTGGATCTCCTAAGTGCTTTACCTCCTTTTTTCCTCACCAAAAGACTCTCAGAGGTTTAGAATGTGTAAAGTGGTTGCCTACTAATCCTAATCTCTTATTTAGACTTCTTAATCCCGAATTTAGGTTAACCCCTTAATGAAAAATGGCCTAAATGCCCCTGAATGGTCCCCGACTAGTCTAAAAAGCTCCTAATAACCAATCTTTACCCTCGGGTACTTGATTTGGACTATTTCAACCCATTCTGAGTCAACCGTGTACTTGAAATCACCACCCATGTCACTAAATATTAATATTTCATCTCAACTTAAAAATAGCCTACCCGTATGTCTCGATTGAGATACCGTCAATCCCCGTCTTTATTACCCAATACGACGTACTATTAATTTACCAAAATTAATTCAATTGCACTTAGTAAATTTTATTTCCACATAAATATTAATTTTATTCTCACTAATTAGTATTTATTAAATAAGCAATATTATTACAAGCACACATGTAATTAAAATGCTAAAATTAATTATTTAAAAATATGGGGTGTTACAATGTTCAGATTAAATTGGTACATTACTATAAAAAATTTATCTTATTCGAGATAATCTTATGACTATCTAAGCTTAATAAAACATAGATGTGTTTTCGTATATATATATATATATATATATATATATATATGTGTGTGTGTGTGTGTGTGTGTGTGTGTGTATGTGTGTGTGTGTGTGTGTGTGTGTGTGTGTGTATATTATGTAATTGAACCATAATTCACTTTGGACTTCCACTATAGGGGGGTATTTTCAAGAGAATACAAAGAGGGCATATGTTGGTGTGCTTATAAATCATTTTAACTTTTTTTTTATCCCCGTAGATTTTCTATCTATTAAAAATTGTAAGAGTGGATGGAACTCCCACAAGAAGATTTGTTGTTTGATCTTAGTGATTTGGGGTTTAACTTTATATATATATATATATATATATATAAAGATGAAATTCATGTTGAAACTCCTAGCTTCTATTATGAAAAGCAAGATGATTTTGATTATTCATATCATGAAGATTATGGGTTCTTCGAGGCAAATGTTAATGGCAAAGGAGAAATAAATGGTGGGGTAAATAAAACCTAAAAAAAAATGATGGGGAAATAATAGATGTCTATGAATGAAAATGAAAATACTAATGTCAAGGAAGATGCTAATAGATTTATGTCTAATATGGGTGAATCTAATGAGATTTTTAGCTTAAATTCATCTAAAGATGGGAAAGAGAATGATTTTATAATCAAGGTGTAGGTGCAAAAAATCTCACCCGTCGGGGGGTGCCAATTCATCACGATACAAGTATAAAAATAAATACGAGAGAGACAAAAATTTACGTGGTTCGACCATGGATGGCCTACGTTCACGGGGCTGTTGGTGTGTTTCATTAGAATGATCAGAGAGTTTTACATGAGAGTATTTCTCTAACTTCTAAGCCCCCTTTCACAATGGGGGGTGTCCCCTTTATATAGAGTTAGGGGTTACATTAGGGTTACAAATATGGATGAGTAACAAATATGGATGAGCCCTATCTTCGTGGAGTTTCATTCCAATCAGATACTGCTCCTCGGTATTCTCGTTTATTAAGGACTTTAGTCGTCCCTATATTGCTGGCACGTCGCCATCTTCACCGGGGTGCTCCCCACACGTCATGCTATTCCGTAGGCATATATTTTACCCCCACAATAGCCCCACAAGTCGCAGTTCAGCTGAGTTGATTCTGAGATGAGCTGGAAGATGGTCCACAATCTCTTTAAACATATGCAGTTGGTGGTGTGAACTGGACTGGCATTCTTTGATCCGTCGTTCAACTTTTAAGCCTTCTTTGGTTGATCTTCTCGCCTTCATAGGTTTTTAGATGAATGCTTGGCTTGAGTTGAGAGGCGTTCAATCGATATGGAAACCGGACTCGAGAGTGTTGAGCTGCCTACGTACCCTCTTGGGATCAGGTCGAACGTAGTTCATTATCTGTTTTATTATATGGACCAATTTGTGAGGCTGACCACAGGCCTGTTCAGAATTTGTTTGTTGAGGCTTTATCGCGCATGCATTAATTTTAGGGCGTCTCCCTGTATTTTGCTCTCGTATGGTCCATTTATTGAGGCCGACCACATGCCTATGCATCGAGCCTTGCTCGAGCATGTACCTAGTAGGGGTAAGACCCTGCCTTAGGTTTTTTATATGGTCCAATTGGAGAGGCCGACCAGAAGCCTATGCGTCGAGCCTTTCTCGAGCATGTACCTAGTAGGGGTAAGACCCTGCCTTAGGTTTTTCATATGGTCCAATTGGAGAGGCCGACCAGAAGCCTATGCGTCGAGCCTTGCTCGAGCATGTACCTAGTAGGGGTAAGACCCTGCCTTAGGTTTTTTATATGGTCCAATTGGAGAGGCCGACCAGAAGCCCATGCGTCGAGCCTTGCTCGAGCATGTACCTAGTAGGGGTAAGACCCTGCCTTAGGTTTTTCATATGGTCCAATTGGAGAGGCCGACCAGAAGCCCATGCGTCGAGCCTTGCTCGAGCATGTACCTAGTAGGGGTAAGACCCTGCCTTAGGTTTTTCATATGGTCCAATTGGAGATGCCGACCAGAAGCCTATGCGTCGAACCTTGCTTGAGCATGTACTTAGTAGGGGTAAGACCCTGCCTTAGGTTTTTTATATGGTCCAATTGGAGAGGTCGACCAGAAGCCCATGCATCGAGACTTGCTCGAGCATGTACCTAGTAGGGGTAAGACCATGCCTTAGGTTTTTCATATGGTCCAATTGGAGAGGTCGACCACAGGCCTATGCGTCGAGCCTTGCTCGAGCATGTACCTAGTGGGGGTAAGATCCTGCCTTAGGTTTTTCATATGGTCCAATTGGAGAGGCCGACCAGAAGCCTACGCGTCGAGACTTGCTCGAGCATGTACCTAGTAGGGGTAAGACCCTGCCTTAAGTTCTTCCCATAATTTAATGTAATACCAATTACATTTGCATTCTTCCATTTTCTAATGCCTCGCATGTAAATATCCTCCTATTTTACCTTTTAGGTTGTGCCGTCACACTTCCTTAAATGCACCTGGTTTGAGGGTCATCCACCCGTTCAGGATTTTGACCGACCAACATAGTTGGCGACCAACCTGAGTTGGCTTTTTGCCTAGGGATCCCCCGTAGGGCTTTTATTATTGCCTGGGCAACTCGTGAGGCCATTGATGTTTGGAGATAACAAAGGCCTGTAGACGTACTTAATTTAGTGAGAACAAGCAAGAAGGCCGTTGTAACTAAATCAAGCTTGATCGTGATCGTCATTTGAAAGACTAATTCTGGTGTTAACCATGTTGGCATCTGTCCTGAGTTTACCTCCTTTATTTTGCTTTAAATGTTGTAGTGAATCTATTCACGTGTCATCGCTGTTATGGAGCCCCCAATCGGGCTGTGAAGAGGAGGCTGCCTGACCGTCCATTGGGTCATCTGATCTGTATAACCGGGATGATAAGTGTGCCCGATCGCTTCTCGAGGCTTCGTTGCTTTGAAGAGTATCGCGTTGATCGTTCGTCGATATCCATACTCTATAATCTGGATATATTTAAGGATTATCTTGCTCGTATCTCTTCACGTATTGTATCGTTCCTTGGGGCACACTTGTTCGCTGACCATGCATGGTGGTTCCAGGAGGATGTGGAAGACTCCATATATCTCTTGCACCTAAAGAGATTTATAGGAGTTCAAAGCATCCTTGTGCAAAAATGAGTTGATCTGATATGGTGTTCAACAAACATTGTTCCTCTGGAGTGGATATCTTAGTGTTGATGACGCGTTAATTCGTTTCTTGGTGGTCGTTGACCACCGTGGGTTATCTGACGATGTTGCCCGATACATTCAGGATGGTCTGGTGTTGTTATCAACATGTCTTGCTCATTGACTGTGATTTTGCTGGTCGTGTGACTTCTTAAAAGTTGGATTCGTCCTTGTTGATAAATATAGTTGATCGTTGCTCTTCATGCTGTTTTATGTGTTATTGGATCTTTGTGGTACAGATCGCCCAACCTTTCATTCGACGAGGTTGAATTAAATAAGAACTGTATTGCCCAACTGTTTCTTGGAGCTTGAGGCGTGATCACACAATGTCAACTATCCGTCGAAGTTGAGGGTCCGTTGAGGCAAAATTGCAAAGGACCTAGTAGATGTTGCGAACGATCCATGCCTGAGCATCTGTCGGAGTATTGATGGGATAAATGATTCCTGAATGCCTGTCGAGGCAAAAACTATAGAGGATCTGGTAGATATTGCGGGTGATCCATGCTCGAGCATCCGTCGAGGCAAAGAGGACCGAGCAAGTATTACGAATGATCCTGTATTGTTAGTGAAAACTAACCTTCCAATAAATGCAATGTTGATTATTAATCGACTGTGCCAACCATCTGTTGGGACTGAATATAAGAATTATCCTTACCAACCATTTGTTGGGGATAAAATGCGACATGTGTGGCAAGTATCCTCGGGACTAAATATATAGAAATATTTTTCCTAGCATTTGCTGAGATGAACCTTGAATATGCTTGATCGTCTTTCAGGTCAAGAATCGTAGAGCTTGACCATCAATTTTGAAATTCAAGAAATATCAACATCCGAGCATCTGTCTGTTATAAATAATATTGCCCAAGCATGTGTTGGGTCCAAAGTGTTGTAAAATGCTCAGCCATCCATCGGAGCATTAACAAAATAAGTGGTGCCAGACTGGTCTGCCGGGGCGAAGTTGTACAGGTTCGAGTAGATATAGAGAGCGATCCGCGCTCGAGCATCTATCGGTGTATTAATAAGATTTCCAAGAGCTTAAGATTATGGCCGAGCATTCGTCGGAACTGAATCTTGTACCTGTGGAAATTAATAAGTTGCTCGACCATTTGTCGAGGCTAATTCAAATACTATTTATCATGCAATATGATGTGCATCTGTTCGAGCATGTGCCGAGGAAAATATTCATAGTATTGAATGAATGACATGAATGATCCCATAATTTTTGTGATAAACTCTCACGAGGATGGCCGTGCCCGAGCATTCATTGGGGCTACGCTAAGTATGAGTAAAGATATTACACCGACCATTCATTGGTATAACCAATAATAGCTAGACGACAATATTGAAAATTAAATGACCGGATAAATGACATGAGTGCTCTTCTAAGTGCGCCCCAATATTTATGTGGACAAAATAATTGTAATAAAGTCGAATGAAAGATGCAAAATTTATCAACTATATCCAGATGTATGGCACAGGAGTTAATTTGGAATTTGTACAAATAGATTTAAGCAAATACTTAAAATACAAGTTCGGTTTCAAAAAATTATTTTCACAGAAAATTTGTGTAGTGGCAATCAATTGTTTTTCTCATGTGAAGTATAGAGTATAGATATCCCCCTGCTAACAAATTTATGATGATAAAAATCGTGAGCATAATTTGTGAGCAAATGAAGTATTATGAGATGCAAACGAACAATGTACAAATAAATGTGTGTATACATCAAGTGGGGTTGTGCTAAATACAAGAATTATCCTGGCCAGCTATCCACTGGGGATAAAATGCGACATGCGAGGCAAATATCTTCGGGACTAAATATATAAAAATATTTTGCCGATTATCTGCCAAGATGAATCTCAAATGTGCCTGGCCGTCCTTCAGGTTACCGAATCATAGAATCCGAGCTTCAGTTGGAGTAATAATAATTTGGCCCAAGCGTTTCTTTGGGTATAAGGTGCTATAGTGTGCTCGACTATCTGTCGGAGCAATAAAATGAATGGTGCCTGGATAGTCCGCAGGGGAAAAGTTGTAGAATACCAAGTAGATATAGCTAGCAATTCGTGCTCGAGCATCCGTCGAAACATCGATGAGATTTCAAAGGACTTAAGATTATTACCGAGCATCCGATCTGAGATTTGGGTCTACTGACAGGTGACGAGTAGCATATTTGGTCGCTTGCTCGGAGATGACCAAAATATTATTTGGTCGGGATGAATGTTTGGAGGAATTTCAATAACCCTTAGGTTGGTGGAGGGATTCTTGTTCGGTCTGCCATTGATTTTTTGTTTGCGTTCAGAACAAATTGTGTAAACTGTTGGCGTGCCCAGAATCTGTACCTCTTTGTAAGAATATGCCTCTTTTTTCAAGAATCTCTGTTGGTACGTTTGTAAAGATGTAATTAAGATATCTCATGAGAGAAACCTTTAGATGGTAAACCTGTGCCAGAAAATTTGGGATATTCAAGATATCATGTAGCCTAGAAAATAGAGGCGTGTAACAAGGAGTTTCTCAAGAGACTTCGAATATTTGGGGAGTCCTCATAGACCTCCGCGAGTGAAATTCATTCATATGCAAATCTACGCAGTAGTATTATTTCTTTGTGAAAAAATATCCTTCTGTTGTGTAAAGATGTGTTCAAGATCTCCCATGAGAGAGAAACTCTTTTTTCAGTTACCCCATGCCAGAAAATTAGGGATATGGGAATCAAGATACGATGTAACCCAGAAAGATCTTAAAAGAGTCCAAATATTTGGAGAGTCTTCATAGACATCTCCGATAATGAATTTCATTTGAGATAAACAATGAAAGTTGTCTACAATCAAAGCTGTTATACAGATTTGCAGATAAAAATTGAATACAAAATTTATAAATATAACTGTACGCAAAATCATGTATCCATGAAATGATATTTGTTCAAAACAAATAATTATATATGATACAAATAACTGCTCGTGCACAGATTAAAAAGGAAAACTTATCTCTTGATTACGTGCGTGTAAACCATTGCGTCGCAACGTAGATCTTCGTCTCGACACAAGAAAAGACTTTTCGTGTCGTTCCCACAGACGGCGCCAACTGTAGGTGCAAAAAATCTCACCCGTCGGGGGGTGCCAATTCATCACGATACAGGTATAAAAATAAATACAAGAGAGACAAAGATTTACGTGGTTCGACCATGAATGGACTACGCCCACGGGGCTGTTGGTGTGTTTCATTAGAATGATCAGAGAGTTTTACATGAGAGTATTTCTCTAACTTCTAAGCCCCCTTTCACAATGGGGGGTGTCCCCTTTATATAGAGTTAGGGGTTACATTAGGGTTACAAATATGGATGAGTAACAAATATGGATGAGCCCTATCTTCGTGGAGTTTCATTCCAATCAGATACTGCTCCTCGGTATTCTCGTTTATTAAGGACTTTAGTCGTCCCTATATTGCTGGCACGTCGCCATCTTCACCGGGGTGCTCCCCACACGTCATGCTATTCCGTAGGCATATATTTTGCCCCCACACAAGGGAATATTTTTTGAGTTTAATGAAGTTAAGGATACGAAACATCTAGATTTTGAACTAGGTTAAAAACTTGCTACTTCAAAGGTTTTCTGACGAGAAGTTAGGGAGTATGCAATTTAGAATAAAAAAGACATTAAGTTTAAAAAAATGATCGAATGAGTGTTAGGGTTAAGTGTTTTGCACCTTTAAAGAGGATGATTTATTCTTCAAAAATAACTAGAGAATAAACGTTTTAAATGAAGACTCTTCAAAATAGACACATCAAATGCTGGCCACATCAAAATGATTATCAAATAGATATTTGGACATAATTAATTGAAATCAAAATATGGCTTTGTTAATAATTGGTGAAACAATTAAAAGAGACCGCAGAGTTGTCACAAAAATCTAAATATATAGGGCAAAGAAAAAGTCCCCATTATTGAATGATGGTAGTCACAAATACCAACATGCAAGTCTTTGGAGGCCGGATTAATAAGTTAGAAGAGTTATGCCTAAGTCTACCATCCAAATTCATGTGGATGATTACAACTTGGAAAATGGAGACCTATAATTGGACTAAATGGATGCTTCCCTAAAAGCCCATTTATTGGTAGCTTTTATCAGTTGGTGGTATACATGTAAACACATGACATTTTGTTATTTGCATATTTTGTGGTGAAAAATGAGAGTAAGAATGAATGAATATGGTCTTAGAGTTATTGTGTGGGGAAATTTGCATGCAAAACCAGTTCAACTATACCTTTATGTGTTATCATTATGTGTAAATTTGTTTATAAATTACGTTCATTTACTTTTGTGTTTGGAATTTGTTTAAAATTTATATTTATGTGTGTAAATTGGTTCTAGCTCTTTAACAGGTGGCTCCCCTGTAATACGTTGTATTTTTAGATAATTAATTAAGAGTAATTGAATTAATTACATGGAAAATTAGATTAATTAGATAATTCAAATTGAGAATTTAAAATTATTTACGAGGATTCAAAATTTAAATGACTTAATTTAGAATGATAGAGTTTATTCAAAAAATTGATAAAGTTTTATGGGCTAAAGTTTAATTATTATAAAGACTGGAGTTAACTTTGTAGTTATAGTAAGTTGGAAGTTGTTTTGGACTCATGGGGAATTTTAAGAAAGACTCGAGGGTAGATTGGTCTTTATGTTATACTTGGAGCATCAGTTATGGTTTGAACTTTAGGGTTTGAAATTCGTTGCACCCGCCAAGACATTTGGGATCTACACCCCTAGTCTCACCTGCGGATAGTGGGTCACGATCGTGGTGGTTAGTAGTTGTGTCTGGCCGCGGGGTGTTCATGTTGTTTTTTTTATAACCATTTAAGACATTTTGCCTCATTTTAAACTCACTGACCCTCATTTCAACCTATCTTCCTCTAAAAGAAACCATATACTCTCTAAAACCCTTTTCTAAGCAATTTTTTCCCTCTATCAAATAAAATAGACTTTCAAGGGTTTCAAGTAAGAATTCAAGAGAGAATTTATAAATAATCAAATCAAGTTTTTTCAAGAGGAATCTAAGACTACAATTTTCAAGACTACGTCTTTTTATCTCAAATCAAGTTTCAATTCATCTTTTGAGGCAACTTACTAACTACTCCTCTTCTTTTATGCACACACATGTTAATTTCACCTAAACACTAATTGTAGAATTAAAATATGTTATAAATCCTTAGGGATTCAATTTATCTTATTGTATAATCTTTTTTAGGTGAAATTGTCTATCCTCGTAAATTTTATATTCATATTTGGCCCTAACTCATGTGGAAAATTCGTTATTGAGCCCATGGTAGTAAATTGACATTTAAAGGTTGAGATTAAATCTTAGATTTGTGTTAATTAAAAAGCATGATGAGTAATTTGGTCAAGTTTTTTAAAATAACAGTGATGCGAGTATAATATTTAGAATAAATGGGGAGTTAGTTTTAATATTTAAAATAAGAAATATAAATATAATTGTGGAAGATAGAAGATCTACATAGTTTACCCATTTTCTTTTATCTTTTCTATTATTCTTATTTATTTTAGCAAAAAGAGAGTTGGTTGAGCACAACAATTTTGTGGAGCTAAAAGTACTCTGGGAGCAAACTGAGTTAAATAATTTTTTTCAGAGGTTTAACTTTTGTTACTTGTTATTTGAATAAAACTCGGGGTGAAAATTTAGTTCTTAGGCAAAGAAATATTAAATATAATTAAAGGGATCCAAAGTGCGAGACTCTTGTGAAGACTAATTTATCCCCTTTAATTGTATATAGGATAATAATCCAAGTTTTTTTTGCCATGTGTGGCGTGATGCGATACGATATGATAAAAATCATTTCGATCCATGACTTGAAATCATGTTTTTTACTTGACTCAAAAATGATCCGGTTAGGTAATAATTTCACACGAATAACATGACATAACATGGTTCATATTTTTACATGAGCACAACACGACAAGACTTCATGTAAAAAATCCTCGACACAAATATTTTAGTAGTTGAAGATGTTTTTTTCTACTATTAATGAGATTTCAATGTAGATGAATTTTATGAATGTTGAGTAAAATTTAGAGTTTTTATGTGAACTTTATCTATTTATTTTGTTAATGATTTTAAATTTATAAAAATATATTATAGGGATTCATGGTTCACAATTATTGTTAATTTTGGCAGTTATACAATTGGTGAAAGTTTCATCTTTTCTATTTAGAGAGTCATAATAACATAAAGTGATGCGTTCAACTTTATTGTTTATATATTATCTTTTTTGTACATTTCCTAAGTTTCATTCTTTTGAATTTGGACCCCCAAATAGTTTTATTTTGTACCTATTAAAGAAATAATTAGTGTCCCATATCATATTAACTATTTGACTTCCTAATTTATCCGCATTATCTTTCCATTATTTTAAGTACTCTTATTTTGTTGGCTTTAGGGTGGATTGCCTTTGCCTTTACAACCAACCTTCAACCTAATACTAGTTTACTTCAAGCCCGTAACTTTATGTGATAAAAATTGTCGAATGTATTATGTTTTTAGATCATTAACCAAGTCTTTTGTGTGAAACTAATTTATCGGGTTAAGATAAAACACATTTGTGTAATAATTTGTAGAAACGTATACAATAATGGTGTGTGTGTGAATGTTAAGGGTAGGTAAAAAAAATTGTGGGACCAAAACTGATGATTGGAGCTAAGAAAAAATGTATACTTGGAGTTCCTTTTTTTGTTTGTTTCCCTTATTAGCATAAATGATCATTTGTGCACTATCCCTTGCTTTGAGCACTTTATTATCTGTATTAATTATTGCAACTTATATCTATATAATATATAATATAATAAGATAATATTGTATTGCTTTTTTTTTAAAGTTACATAGTGCATTATTCTTAGATTGTCACACCAAATATGATTATATTAATTGATTTTTAAATAATGAAAAATCAGTTAGCATAATGCATCTTACATATTATTTAATTGAAGAAATTAAATAATGTATATATTTTTTATAATACCCAATATTTTTATAACTTTTAAATTTTGGGATTTATTAAATTTAATTGAGAATTAATTTAATATTAATCCAAAATTTTATTTTAAATATTTACTAGCGTGACGAGAGTTAGTAATTATTGGGAATTTATTGACTATTACTAGATGAGTAAAGTAATATATAAGATTGATTTTATTAAAATTGTCACGAGTGAATAAAATGATAATTATGGAAAATTAAGTCGGGACGCGCCTGTGTCGTGTCGGGACTAAATAATTATTATAAAAGTGAATAAATTATAAGTCACCCGTATGATCATTTCGAGTGTGCCAACATGTTCGAAAGGGTAGGTATAGTTAAAAAAGTGTACCCGGGGGTTTAGTTTGAGTCTCGAGGCAATTATAAGCCTAATTGGCATCTCGGGAGGGTATAATAGTCATTTTGTATTTTTGGGTAATTAAACCCACAAATTTCCCTGAGATATATCAGCCATTTGAGTTAGGATTTTAGGGTTAACAATCACATAACTTAAGAACGACCATTAGAGAAGAAGGTAGGAAGCTTTCCAAACAATCCAAGGCCAAGAACCTATTCGATTACACCACCACCACCACCAAAACGTAGATCCTAAGACGAGAAACGCAACCATATCCTAATCATCATCATCATCATCAAATTAGAAATTAGAATCCCAGGCAAGTATCAATCTTTCTTTTCTTTTAGTTAATGTTGCACCCATGTTATAATAGGATTGTTAAACACATGTTTCATGGAAGAATTTAATGATTTAGAGAAGTAAATCACATGTTTCAGAGGAATTAGATATATTCTGGAAACCTCAATCATATGTAGAGGATTACCCACGAAATTATATTGGTGTAGAAGAAATAAATCTGGAAAATAATTAGAAGAATGGAAGTTTTATAAAAAAAAAATTAGGGTTCTTGATAATTATGATGAATTACCCATGAAAATTCAATATTTTTTATGTATTTGTACATGTCTCGCTTAAGAAATCATGTATATAGGTAGATAGAACCAGTAGTAATCTTGTTTGGGAGTTTCGGGATCATTAATGGCATTTTGGAGTGAATTGTTGGATGAAACTCGTAGGTCGAATTTACAGTTTCTGGGCAAGAACTGCTTGATCGATCGATTGACCCAAGAGCATCAATCGATCGACTAATCGATCGATCGACTCCTTTCCTTGATCGATCGACCCCTCCTGGAAAACTGCATATTTTTCCCCATTTCGATTAATCCGTATAAAATGCATAGGAACCCTTGAATATTATTTAAATGGTATAATGGGTCATGAGGGGACCAGTAGGGTCTAAGTAGACCTCGTAAAATGAAATCTAATGTGGGATGAAATTATGGGTTAACGGGGGGTTTAGTCACTCATTGGGAATTGTACGTACGTTTATTAAAGAATTTAGAGACTTGTGAAAGACTTAGACCAGAATGTTAAAGAGGGTGTACCTACTGAAATTATATGTTAGTAAGAAAGAATACTTCGATGAAATAATTATAAGTGAGAATAAAAGAAATAAATCCCTTCCGCGAGGTAACTGGGTGAAATTGTGCTAAGTATGGGTCATAATAATTATAGGTCGCGGGCAAACCTATATTGTAAATGTGAATATATATATATATATATATATATGGCCATGTGACTGTGTTCATATATTAAATATTATATTTGTGAATAATCATACCTGCGCTACTTCCTATTACGGAGGTTGCCGTGCCGGGACAGTCTTATCTCGATGGGACCTTTATGGGGGATATTGACTTATACCCTAGAACATAGGATTCCTTGGTACATACTATCTGAGAATGATAGTCAGACGGTCCTAAGAGACGTGAGGGGTATGTGTTGACCTCTTAGTGACTTGCAATTATGCTTCGCCTCCATTTGTATGTGTATTGTGTTAATACAATTCGAGAGTGATTTCAAACTAGTATTTCCCTTAGTATAAGAGATACGGGGACTTGATAGAAGAGTATGCCAGCATCAAATCTTCTACTGTGTGTTTGAGTAGTTAAGTAATTAATAAATGCTCCAAATTTTATAATAAGTGTTCGAGAACTTTGTAACGGTGCTGAGATATCCTAAGTAATGTAAGTAATCATGAAAATATTGATTCACTAAACTAAATATCGTAACCCTATTTTCTCGTGATAAAACCTTATGGAGAATAAGTTAGATAGACTTATGAGATTTATTAGTACGGTAGGCGTGCACACTGATGAGAGGTGAGAATTCTCAAGAGAGTGTCTCATACTAACATGGTTGTTACATTAGCTAATAAGCATTTTAAATACTTGCTAACCTATTTTAAAACTGTTTTACACTCGGGCTCTAACCCGTTTCCTGTTATTTTTCTTTCTCTTGTATATATATGTATGTATTACAGGTTCCCAACCACAGGGGCGTCATGCATTGATTCTTTGGACTGGACGTGCTGCAACTTATGTGGGAGTTGCAAGACCTTGCTTTAGACGACCTCTTCATTGATTATGTTCTTGTTTTAAAGTTAGGGCATGTGTCGCCCGTTTTCCTATTCCGTTTGGATTTGTCAGAGATTTATGTTTATTTATATTTCCAGTATTTCAGTACTCATTGGGAGTTAATTTTTGTCAGGATGATTTCTTTTATGGTTCTTAAACTTGGTTTGATTTATCAAGATGATTTAATTCTTGTGTGTTAATTGTCATCCTTAGTTTTTATGTGATTCTTAAACCGTTGTTTATTAAAAAGGTTTTCATATTAGAATTTAGTAAAAATGAAAATAAGACTTTAAATTGTTTTGACACTTAGCTTAATTATTTAGGGTGTTTAAATTGGAAATTTTATTTTGCGACAGTGATGCTAAGAATGAACCAACCGTTCACCTTGAGTTTAATTTAATAAATGACTGATCACCCGGTATTTAATTAGGCGGGGTGTCACATTTTTTATGTGAAATTATAACTTAACACTATAAATGGACTCTTCAGTTTTCATGGTGATATATGTGAGTTTGGTCTAACAAAAAGGACAAAGAACAATATGTGATTTGTGAGTTTTACAATGATGTTTTTACTAGTTTTAAAATTAGGACAATTAATGTATGAGCATAAATCCATATTTTTTTTAAAAGACATCTATTTTTAATTTCTCCCATTTCGTCCTTCTATACATAATGAAAATTTCGTAATTTCAAAATTAATCTTAGATTTTTTAGAATGATTGTTAGGTGAGTCTTTATTACATTTCCTTCCTATTTTGGTGGAGCCATCACTGGTAAGTAGCTATGTGTTCCTAAAATCCCTTTTCTTTTTAAAGAAAATAAAAATCGTCTTTGATGAGTTCAGTTTCGTTTTTCTTTCAATTTGAGAGTTATCGTCTTAACTGAAACAAAAAAGCAATTCTCGACCTAATTACCAGTTCTGATTTGAAGATATTTTCTATTCATTTTCTCAATTTGATTAAAATCTCTGTTGATTGGTATATAATTATACGATTAATTGATTAATAATATTGATTTTTAATATGATGTTGAATTTGTGAGATTATGTAATGTATTTATGAGATTCAACTTTCACTTTAGGTTTTTGTTGCAACATTAATGGTTATAAGTTGTGATTAGATTATGTATTTAGATGCTTTGTTTTTAGGTTTTATAATAAACTAATCAGTTAGGCTTCTATTAAAATCTCAAGTGATATATATTCATTTATGAGATAATGTCCAATGCTACGTGATTGTTTGATTGTGTAATGAAAATGATATAATTGTGATATTAATTGATGTATTTTATCTCTATATTTTTTCAAAATGAGAGTTAGGGTTTGTTTCAATCTTATATGGTATCATCCATGGATTTAAATATTGTTTATAAATATATATGTTTATAAATGCTCTGCTTTTATTTGTGTTTGCGTGTTGATCCGTTCTTAAAATTATTTATTGTTTTTGTTATTAGGTGGTGTTAATTTTGTTATTATTTGATTATTTTACAAAGTGATGCTTGGATTATTCTTGTTTTCATTAATTTAGTATTGGGCAATTACAACTTTGATGACTTTTTACTATAATATGACGTGTATTACTCATTTTTTTTAATTGTATGGTGTGATGGATCATACTATATGGTTGTATGTCAGCTGTTATTAGCATTGAAGTAGAATGTTCGTATTTTTCATTTGTCAATGAAGTGTGAAAATTTTAATATTTTGGAAAGAAAAGGTGTTTAGTTTTTTTTATTCGTTTGGAAATTTCTCAAGAGTTATTTTGGATTTTGATGAGGATTTTAGACTGATGCTGCTGTGTTACGAGAATTCAAAATTCGATTTTATTAAAATAAAGGTAGAAGATTGTAAGTGTACTGGTAGTGACGTTTGTGAGATTGAGGAGGATTTTATTGATACTAATTACTCATTAGATACAAACACATTATATATTATGGATGGGTATATTGATGAATATTTGGTTGAATTTGCATTAATCAAGAATAAAGATTTTTTTTATCGAAGTCTTGGGCATTGGAATTATTGAAGTTAGACAAAAATTTGAAGGGGCCATGAAACAGTTTCGCACAAATGTACATAAGTATGCAATACAACGATGTTAGATGTAGTTGGCGTGTGCATGCAACGGTGAATTGTGCGAATGGATTTTTTCTATATTCGAACATTGAATAATACGCATAGTTGTAGGAGTTGTGTTCGTAAGTCAACTAATGAAATGGCATCGTCTCAAATTATTTCATTTGATTTTATGGATGAAGTTCGGGAGAAGCCTTCAATTAGGTCGATTGATATAATAAGCAGCTTTAAGAGAAAGTATGGCCTTGATATTTTTTACCACCTAGCTTGGAAGGGAAAGAAAACTACAATGGTCGAGTTATATGGATATAAGGAACAATCTTACAAAAAATAAATGTTGTATTGCAATTGATTTATTAAAGCAAACCCAAACTCATTTTGTTTTGTTGAGAGTGATGTAGTTTACTTTTCGTTTAAAAGAATGCGCATAAGCTTTGGACCATTTGTACAAGTCATTCAATCTTATAAATTGATACTATTCTTGGATGGGACGAACTTATATAGCAAATAAAAATGAATGTTATTAGATGCCATATCAAAAAATGGTGATCGAGGTATATTACATCATATTAATTCTTGTATTTCTAATTGTTATTTATTGTGAGTTACAAATCCGTGAGTTTTAATTTTTTTATTTTCTTAAAATGATTTTTAAAAATATTTTTAATAGTAATGACTTTATCCGTTCTATACAATTTTTAATGACTTTAACAGTTTTGTAACATAATGGCGCAAAGCAATTTATGTTATCTTATTCAATTCTATAATTTTTGTTATATGTTTTAAAATTTTTGCAGGTATATTTCTAGTTGCCTTTTCTATTGTTGATGCTAAAAATAAGAACAATTAAAAATGGCTCATGAAATGCCTTACTCTGGGTTTGAATTCTATAAGGAGGGAGATAGCATATATATCGGATCCCAATTAAGGAATTTTGGATGTTGTTATGAAGTATTTCTCACACTCTTCATATGGTTATTGTCTTTAAAACTTCAATATAACACGCAGGATATGTTTTGTGGTTTTGATCCAATTTTTAAAGAGAAAATGTTGAGGATGTTTAACATGCGTGCACTTGATAGGCCTATAAAATCTCGTGAGAAACATCAGAAGGCATTGATAAATTAGGTTAGTGGTTTGATGAAAGATTTTTTACAAAATTGTCTAAAAAAATATTGGTGTTGTGCATTTTTTAATGGATGTAGGTACATGGAGATATATTCAAATGCGACTGATTTGTTCAATGCTTGGATCAAAGATTCTAGGTATTTACCAATAGCACAGTTGGTTGAGAGTATTTAAATTAAAATAATGAACCAAATCTCGAGTAGATTTAGAAAGGCAAATAAGTGGACAACGATGTTGTGCCATGAGATGAACAAGAGTTTTAATGAGTTATTAATAATTTGCAGGGGCTAGAATGTTACTCGATCTAGTAAGTATATCTTTCAGGTTCATAGAGAGAAACCACATACTCTAAATTTATTGGAGCGTGTTTGTTCTTGTTACAGATAGCAGTTAACTGTGTTTCCATGCTCACGTGCTTTGGTTGCAGTACAATCCAATGGTGAAAATATATTTTAGTTTGTGAGGAGTATTTCACTGTTGATTATTTCAAATAGTCTTATTCATTTCCAATTATTCCTGTCACGAGGATACAAGAAGAAGAAGTTAGCAATGATGTTATTTTGAACGGGCATCTAATAAAAGTACCTCTCAAAGACCAAGAAAGTTAGAATAACGTTTAGTGCAGAATATTGAAGGCCCATGAAGTGTAGTACATGTCAGGTGTTGGGAATCATAATAATAAAACTTGTAAAGTGACCATATAAGTTACTTGAGTACAATTTATTGATAAAATACATTGTTCAAGATTATTTTTTATTTGATTTATATATATGATTGACATTTGAATGGATACATCAATTTGTAGTGGAGTTTTAATAAATAAATAAATACCAGTTGAGCATTTTATTGGTTGTGTTATTGTGCTCTTTGACTATGAATAAATTTATATTGTTTTGAGTTGTTTATATACTTTTAAGACACAAAAAGTGATAAATTAGTAAATTTATAAATTAAGTGGCTGTAAAAGTGGAGGCGCTACTGCACTTTTTTAGTTGGTTGTGTTACTGTAGTAATAATAATAAGATAGACAATTTGTGTAGTTGAGAACATATGTGGCTTGTATATTATTTGTTTTTTAAATAATTACATTACTATTGATGTCTAAATTTGAGTCTGATATTTTGGAGCGATCTTAGCTCAAGTTACCCAATATTTATAATCACAGATAAATATGTTAAACTAAAGAAATGAGAGAAGTGTAGAGAGATACAAAGGTTTTATGTGGTTCAACCCAAATAAGGTGCGTACATCCACGGGGGTAATGCCAGTATAGCTTTAGGGTTTGATACAAATCTCTCAAGAATAATGTATAGGGTTAAAACGAAGAGGTTATATACCCCCAGCTGAGGGGAGTATTAGTTTATTTATAATAGTTGGAAGTTGAGGAGATTGAATACCTTTATACACTAAGTATTTACATTTGTACATAATAATAGGCAATTGGATATTCGTACATGTGCATGGTGACTGTTGAATATCCCACGTCTGCCTGTTTTTAGTGACTGTTCACCTTCATGGGTGAGGTCGGCTAAGTGGCCGACAATAAGATATCTGAGCCGACCAAGCCTATTCACTATTAAATATCCAGTGCCAAAGTTGACAAGTGTCAGTACTTTACTGGTCCACGTAGCCTAATTATTTTATGCTACAACAAAAGCCTCAATACTTCATTCTTGATGGGGTAGTAAAAGGATGAAGTATTATTCTTCAAAAGATGCTCGGCATTTTGGATAGGTGTCGATCGGCTGCCAATGTCAAGGACTTGTAAATTTCAATCAGTCTCACTAAGGTGGCGATAATTTTGTAAATAGAAAGAAAAAAGTGAACCGTCTTAGGGCATGTTGTTCTTTTAGATGTGTGGGGAAATGGGATGTCGTTGATATCTGAAACATTGGTACATTTAATCATTTCAAATTTGAGCTTAAGGGACGTCATCACACCTATAAAAGGTCTCTTCCCCCTGAATATCATCTCACCTTGAATTTCAAACTCCCGCCCTTACTGTTGAGCTTTCCATTCACTGTTGAGAAAATAACTACAATTGAGTGTTAGTCTTCACTATAAGAATCTTTTTCTTCTCGTATTTTCCTTTCTGAGTTTTTACAATGGTTTTTGTTTTGGATGAGAGATATTTGGAGGAGTCTAGAATAATACGTAGGATTCCTGAGTGGGTAGGAACATAAATAGTCTCCGGTCTATGCGACCTTTGTGCTTTAAATAAAGGCCATTGGCTTCCCACTGTGTGGAGTAACTTTCCCACCCAATCGTTTATTTCTTAAATTTGGTTAATATTTTGATTTGGTCCCAACCCAAATGGCCCCAAATATGTGGAGAGTGGTAATTGGTGTCAACCACATTAATAAATCATTTGGAACTCATATAGGCATAACAGAATTTTTGTATTGTTATAATTAGGGGACCACTGCTGATAACATATATTATTTCAAGACAAGATATTCCAATAAGGCGTTTGTGGTTAATTTGCCTGATTCCAATAAATATTGTTGAGATTACAATTTAATTATTAAGAATTGGATGTTTTCCCCTTTTCTCAAGGGTGAAGAATACACTGGACCATCGGTGTGGCATAGGTCGACATCCTTATTATTTACATATTTTATTCTTTGGTCTTTTCACCTCATTCATTTACTGATCAATATTTCTGCATTTGTGTTTGGTAGAGAGGCAAAAGAAAGATATTCCACCTAAATCTGAGGTGAATTTTGGTAATTTGAAGCTTATGTGGTCCATCTAGCAAAGACTTGGAGCACCTCACCCTCTCTCAGCTTTAGTACTGTTAGATTACCAAAGCTCAATCACATCATTTGTTGCTCGATCAACAGAAGACATACCTGTAGCTCCCATTCAAAGTCTCATTCTCTGTTATAAGGAAATCTTGTTGATGAAGGTACCTCATCCTCATTTAAATCTTTATATATAAATTTGATGCCAACCGTTACTCCATCCTTAAAAGAGATGATGAAGAGAAAGATACATAACTATCTTCCTGGAGCCAACTCTCCTTTACTGGTCAAGAAAAAGAATGTTGAGGCGGGTAGTTCTAAGATCCTTATTATGGTGGTGCCTGACGAGGTTAAAACCCAGGAACTTCAATTTAAGAGATTGAATAAGGGGCCTGGCAATCGCCAAGTGTTTTTAAGAAAGAGATAAGTCGATCAGGTTACTATTGGTGCTGCTTTCGTTGCAGTGAACCCTGATCTTGCTAGAGGTTTGATTGGTCTGGGGATCCTTCCTGTCGACAAGTCTGTTGCTGCCGCCCTTTTAAGGGATAGACTTTTAAAGAAGGCTAACCAGAATTTGGCCTTAATAACTATCTTATCTTTTGACTTCATTTCAATTGTCTATGCCATGATATTATGGTTTGTTGGATTCCTTATCTTTTTTTATATCTGTAGTTTTGGGTTGACTATGATCAAATTCTAAGGAGAGATGACCAATTGAGGGAGTCCTCAGCAGATATTAAAACTGTCTTCAAGGGTTTAAAGGATTCCCTTAATTTTTCAAATAAAGCACATGTGAAGGACCAGGAAAAGTGAAAATGGACCATTGTGAAGGTCAAGAAGGATAAAAATTATGCACTGAAGGCTGTCGAGGAAGCTGCTAAGAAGGCCGACCAGGATGAGTAGACTGATGTTGACGTGGATAGAAAGCAGCAGGGTTTAAAGTCAAAGTTTGGGATAGAGAAAGAGGACACTTATTCCCAAGGTTAGGATAAGTCCTTCTGAAGAAGGTCGGCACAGCTTCAGACTCCGAGTTATTTCGACAGTACAACCCTAGTACTCCTCTTGTGGTTGATGAGGAGATTGATGATGAAGAAGGAATGGTCAAATCATCCGTGGCTACTGAGATGGCAGTGACAGTCATTCGTCATGAGGAGGAGAGAAAGTGTAGCCATCTAGGATTGTTTTTATAAAATCTATCTTATAATGCCGCACTTTTTGTAACTTGGACTGGTTCCCTTTTTATATATTCCTCTTAATAATTTTAATGAAATTGCTCTTTATTTCATATAAATAATGTTGATGGATGCTGTGCCTTTTCTTAAAATTTTCATATTTATGCCCTGCTTTCTAGTTTAACTCCAAGAGGACTATTATGGTAGCTACCGAGAGTGACTTATATTAAAAGAGTGTTCAAATCTTTGGGGCTGGTCATAAGTATCTGAAAGAAGATGATCTGGAATAACTGCTCAGCTTTGATGCCTCCAATCAAGTTAAAGAAGCCTATCTTCATATGCACAGGTTGTTTAGACAAATTGTGGTGACCAATGCCTTATACTACGAAATGATACTTCAAATATAAAGGATTATAAGGAGTATCTTGCTATTTTTAAGGCTGATTATGAGGAAAAGTTTGCTCGAATGAGCAATGAGGGTGGTTTTGATAGAAAGCTATTGGATATCTCTTTGGTTTATAATAAAAAGGAGTTTATGATGAAGTGTGAAATAGTGCTCGAGAAGTAGCTAATTTACTAGAGTGTGAGAATAACATGTTGAGGGATGAATTTGAGGTATTAAAGAAGTCTGCAAGTGCCGATCAGAGTGATGAGATTTCTTTTTTAGAACAGGAGAATGCCAGGATAATGGAGGGCATTGAGAGGTTGAAGAGGTCCAAATTTGGCTAATCATTTGGGCAGGTTATGATTGCTCATCCCACAATTGAAGAGGAAAAGGCCAAGAAGACATTGGTTGACTAGGCTAACTTGATAAATAACCAATCAACTGGCATTAAGAAATTAAATGAAAAGGTTTATCGTTTGACTTTTCACTTTCATAAGTAATCGCACACCACTTGGATGAATGGGTATGATGAAGCCTTAGAACATATGTGTGATGAATTGGAGAAAGCTAGGAGATGAGGGTACAAATGGGGTTGACTTAATGCTCTCACAATATTAAAAGTGCCAGAAAAAGACACCTTATGGCATTAGTATGACCCTGGTTGTTTGGATCACCCCACTCCTCCTTTTAAACTGGACACCGAGTGGATTCCCACTAATGTTATACCTATAAGCCTGGTTAGTAAATATCTTGGAGACTATAGCCTTCATGGATAAGACACTCTCGTTCGACCTCTACATTTGGTGGATAAACCTAACTCTAGTAGGCAAAATAGCTTAGGGAGTTAGGATCTACTGTCCTTCCTTCAACTTTGGATGTTCCCCCTGAAGGTATAGAGAAATCATTGGGAAAACATCCGGAAGAATGAGAAGCTCATGAGTTGGTCTTGTGTTAATTTTGTAATGATGAATAAGAATTTGTAATAATGCCATATTTTTCTTTTTCATGACTAAAATATGAGTTGTTGCTAATATTTTTGGGTATGATTGTGGCCTACCAGTAGCTTAAAGGTTAGATTATGTGATCGATCAACTTTTGACCAACTAATCTTCTTAACTGGTTACCTATTAGATGAAAATAAGTTGTCCAAACTTAGGTTCTACTAACACTTTTATGGCCATCTCACCAGATCTTACTGTTTGACCATGCGTTTATCTTAGTTACCATTAGTGACCAAATGTTATAGGAGTTTTCCTTAATTTTATCGAGTAAAACTTTTAGTTCTTGACTTTAAGAAGTCATACTGGAAGTTTAAGGATTATAAACTTCTTATTCGTGGCTTGTCAAAGACGAAGTTATATATGAAGTTTTATGATTGCTCTTATTTTTTATAAGATTTGGATTAATTTTATCCTTGAATTTAGTTTTAGCTTGTTTGTTTTTTAGATTTGTTACATCTTCCATTCCCCTGGAAAAAAAAGCAAAAAAGGAAATTAATTGATGATAGACTAATATTTTTTCATTAAGATTGAAAAAGACATTCTACAAAGATATTGAAAACTTTATCTTATAATTAGTGGTAATATTTCCCAGATGTTAGACATTCTAGGGGTTCTTGAACTGCTCTACTTACAGAGTTTGTAGGTAATAAGTATTTGGTCGGATGACCATGCTAATTAGCACCTAACTTGTTACCTTTTTATAGTACTTTCTTCATAACATAATCTCCCTTATTTAGGTTGCTCGACTTCACTCTCCTGTTATAGAATCTTGTAGTACATTGCTGATAGGATGCCATACGCAATGTTGTAATCTCTCTTACCTCTTCAACTAAGTTTAAATCCAACCTTCTCATAAGGTCACTCTTAGGAGACTTAAAGTTTAGCGCTCTATGACTAGGTAAACCAATATTCATGGGGACCACAACTTCTATCCTGATTTCTAACATGTAAGTAATTTCGCTTGTAGGTGTCCTCGACGTTGTTCTGTAGGCCCAAAACACATTGTGTAATTCGTTGATCCAGTTTTCTTCCGCGTCATCTAGCCTATTTTTCAAGCCATCAAGCAGTGTTTGTTGGTTATCTCTGTTTGGCCATTGCATTGAGGATGTCCATATGCGGAATATAATTTTTAGATTTTGGACTGAATATAGTAATTTTCAAATTCCTGATTGTCAAATTGAGTATGGTTCGTGATGAAGACATATGGCATACCATAGAGATATATGATATTCTTCTATATAAATTAATAGACTCACTCATAGGGCATTTCAACCAGGGGCTCAACCTCCACCCATTTGGTAAATTAATTTATAGCAGCGACCAAATATTTAAACCTTACTCTTCTCTTCGGTAAGGGGTCGACACGGTTAATTATCCATATAAAAAATGGCCATAGAGAGGTTATCAATATTAGTGCAGCCCCCGGTCTCCTGTGGATATTGGAAAACTTCTGACATTTGTTGCACCGCCTGACATATGCAGCGCAGTCGGCCTTCATAGTTGACCAGTAATATCCTTAGGTGGTTACTCGTCGAACCAATGACCTTCACGCTGAATGAGCTCTGTGAGATCCCTCATTTAACTCCTTAATCAGGTCTTTCACTTCTGAAGGATGAACACATCTAAGCAATGACATAATGAATCCTCACTTGTGTAGGACTCCTCCTTTTAACACGTAGATAGTTGCTTTGTACCTTAGTTTTCTTACTTCATTTGGATTGTCTGTAAATTGCCTTTTTCAATATGTCCCTTGATGGGATCCATCTATGAGGGGCCCAAATCTACTGTAATTAGATTAACAATTGTTTCGTCGATACTACAACTTTTTAGTAATTCTACAAGAATGGTCCTTCTCAGTTATGTCCTGGTCGTTAAGCCGAGCAAGCATATCTGCTTGGGCATTTTTAATCGTGAGTACCCTGACCATTTTTACGGCTAAAAACTTGGATATTATGTCTTGAGCTTTTGTCAGGTATATTTTCATCAATGCTCCTCCGACTCCATATATTCCCAGCAGCTGATTGACAATTGACAAAGAATCGCTTGGGCTATGACCTGCTCGACCCCAAATGAAAAAGCCAATTCGAAGCCTGCAATAACGCTCCGTATTCTGCCTCATTATTAGAAGCTTGAAATTAAAACCGAAGTGCGTATTCCATATTTATATCATTAGAAGTATGTATGATCAACCCTGCACCGCCACCAGCAACACATAAAGATCTTCTACATACATCATCCATACAGGAAATTCTTCATTGAAGTTCCCTATACTCAGGGACCCACATTTCAACACCTTTTGGCTTTGCTCCCACTACCTTTTAGTCGATTCTCATGCAGTGGATGTTTATGGTATGTATGTTTTAGAGATATCTTTTAAAAAAGTCTGCTCGGGAGGGTTTGCCTTTGAGCTCTCTTTCGAGAATCCTGCTTCGCTACTTTTTCTTCTACCAGAATATGGCCGGTAATATTTTCATCATAAGTGAATTTAGTTATGAAATCAGCTACCGCTTAGCCTTTTATTACTATTCTGTGTTCATAGTGTATATCCCATCTTTGATCTCCACTACCCATGCCATCAATCTCCTTGATTTTTTAGGCTTGTGGATGGCTTGTCACAGTGACAAGTCCGTGTACATCACAATAATGTGTACATCACAATAATGATTTTTTAGGCTTGGAAATAAGGTTTCATTCTATATGAAGCTTCAATGGGGGCAAAAATATGCTTTTCCAAGAGCGGGTACCGTATATCTACTCTTCGGAAGGCCTTGCTGGTATACTAGACCGATTTATGTATTTTATTCTCCAGTCGAATGTGCGTCGAGCTAACTGCTAACTCAGAGACTGCCAAGTATAAATATAGTTTCTCTCCCATGAGTGGTTGAGAGAGCAATGGTCGAGAACCCAAATATTTCTTCAATTCCAGGAGGGCATTCTCAAATTTTTTATTCCACTCAAAAGTCTTTCGTAATACCTCAGAAAAAAGTATGCACTTACCGGTAGCTCAGAAGATAAACCTATTGAGGGTTGCCACTCTTCTAGTTAACTTTTTCACATCCTTCTTGGTTAAGGGAGATTGCATGTAAATCAGTCCCCCGATCTTGTCTAGATTAGCCTCTAGGCCTCTCTGATTTACCACAAATCCCGGGAGCATTCCTTCTTGTACCCGAACACGCATTTGGTAGAATTAGGATGGCAATTTTCCCTGAAAATCCGATAATCCGCGGACACCCGAAAAAAATCCCCTGAAATTCGGGGATCGGGTCGGGTTCGGGTATTAAAAAAATCCTCGAAAAATTTCGGCCTCGACCTCGGCCTCAAAACAAAAATGTTATTGGGACACGTTGGATTTTTAAGAACAAATCTGATGAAAATGGGGTAGAAGGAATAGATTTCAGCGAGACATTTGCCCCTGTCACTCGTCTTGAATCTGTTCGACTTCTTTTCGCCATAGCGTGTCACTTAAAATTTACACTTTATCAAATGGACGTCAAATCTGCCTTTCTCAATGGAATTCTGTCCGAAGAAATATATGTAGAACAACCCAAAGGGTTCATTGACCCTAAATACCCTAGCCATGTCTTTCGTCTATAAAAGGCTTTGTATGGCTTAAAACAAGCTCCTCGAGCTTGGTATGAACGCCTTTCCAACTTTTTGTTGGATAAGGGTTTTAAGAGAGGAGGAAATGACCAGACTCTCTTTGTCAAACATTTTGACAAAAACATTATTATAGCCCAAGTCTATGTAGACGACATCATTTTCGGGTCAACTTCAAACTCTGAAGTTAAATCTTTTTCTGCTATTATGCATAAGGAATTTCACATGTCCCTTATGGGGGAGCTACAGCTTTTCTTAGGATTTCAAGTGAAACAGAATTCTGATGGACTATTTGTCTCTCAAACTAAGTATGCCTTAGATCTTGTTAAGAAATTTGGTTTAGATAATGCTAAAGTTGCCAAAACGCCTATGAGTACTACTGTTAAATTATGTAAAGATGAAAATGGTAAGTCAGTTGATTCCACACTCTATCGTAGTATGATTGGTAGTCTACTCTATCTAACTGCCTCGCGACCAGATATAATGTATGTTGTATGCCTGTGTGCTCGTTACCAGAATAACCCTAAAGAGAGCCATTTATTGAGTGTAAAATGTATAATAAAGTACATAAAAGGCACTCTTAATCTTGGACTTAGGTATACTAATGATACCTGCAGCACCATCATAGGGTATACTGATGCTGATTGGGCCGGTTGTACAGATGATAGTAAAAGTACATCAGGTGCCTGTTATTATGTTGGCAATAATTTAGTTGGTTGGAGTAGCAAAAAACAGAATTGCACATCTTTATCTACAGCTGAGTCCGAATATATAGCAGCAGGAAGTTGCTGTGCTCAATTGTTATGGATAAAACAGATGTTAAGTGATTATGGGATTAAAGAAGATCAATTACAATTGTATTGTGACAATCAAAGCGCAATTAACATATCTAAAAACCCTGTACAACACTCGCGAACTAAGCATATTAAAATAAGGCATCATTTTATTCGCGAACTTGTTGAAACTAAGGAATTAAAAATTCATTACCTGCCTACTGATCTGCAACTTGCAGACATGTTCACTAAACCTTTAGACTATAACAGATTTCTGTATTTGCGTAATTCTATAGGCATAGTATGTGTTGATTAAACTCTTAAGACCTTAAGTTTTACCCTTTGTCCATTTGAGACAAAATAGGGGAGAAATTTGAGTTTTATGAGTTCAATATTTTGTTCACATTTCATCTAAACTGCTTGATCTTAGTGTGTATATTTGCAGGAATCTCTTCTACTGATTGTTTACCTTTTCTAGTGTACACATTTGTAAATAGTTGAGTTATGTAATTTTTGACTTTCTAGGCAATGGGTAGATAGTATCTTTTGTATAGGACTAGGTTTTATTTTTTCGGTTCCCTACGAGTTTTAAGCTAACTCAAAGGAGATTTTGTCTCATATTTCCAAAGGGGGAGATTGAAGCACCTTATACCTTTGACTTGCTTAAGTCTATACTGTATAAGTGTTCATCTAGTTTGGAAATAGTGACAAAATTGGTTGTCTATCCTAGAATCCAAAAAGCCTCAGAACTTATCTCTCTAATTCTCTTCAATGATCTTTGAAGGTATAAATTGAATCACACTACACACAATTAGAAGTGCATACATGTGTTCATTTTGCTTAAAATTGAGTGTGTGTTTAATTCCCCTTGAATTGGAGCTTTAATAATTTTTTGGGAATTTTTTGGGAATTTTTAAACTTTTTAAAAACATTTTTGAAATAAATGTTTTTATTAATAAAATGGGATTATAAAATTTGTGGGGTTAATATTCTATTTTGGAAACTTCATTTCTCACTCGAATGTTTGGTTGGGTAGAATCTCAAAGCGCTAGAGACTTCAGGGTACCTTCTGTAATTATTTTAGACGCGCGTGTGAGAGCCACTCACAAGCCAACACTTGTCATCCTCCGGGTGTACCTATTTGTGTTTCTTATGTGAGAGGATTGGTTGGTTGATTGCTGAACGTTGGATCATTCCTAATCGAGGGTCTGCATGTGTTCTTAGTTAATCCCGGTGCTATCCATATGAACCAATCACTGTCATTTTTAATCACCGCTGTTTTATAACCTTTGGATCAAGTCAAAGTTTGCAAGACTTGATCTCAGCCCTTGATTTCCCTCGAACATCCAGAACCTTCCCTCAGCCCTATAAATACCCTCCACTTTTCAGCCTTAGAAGACTTTTGGGCATTCGTCTTTCTGAGAGAAAAAAAAATAAGAGAGAAGAGAGAAGTGAGAGAGAAGAGAGAAAAAAAAAGAGAAGAGAGAAAGGGAAACTGTTAGCCAAACCCTAACCCTAACCCTAAACACTTCATTTTTCTGAAACAAACCTTCGTATATTCAACCCCAAACACAACCTTGAGTGTTTGAGAGAGAGAGTGGTTTGTTCACTTGAAGCTGTAACCTCTTTGTCCTTGATCTTGTTCACAACTTAAACATTCGTGTGAAGATCTTGTTTCTTTTTCATAGAAACTTTAGATCTACATTCTGCATGTTACATTTTCACTAGATCTGCATATTTCTTACTTGATTTAAGAAAATCTTTACTGATTTGGTTTTGAAAATGTTTTATGGTTTCTGTTTTTACAAAACTTAACCTTGACCTAGTTGGATTCACACTTGGAGATTTTCAATCTCACAAATGTTTTCAAAAAGGGATTGATTAAGATCTTGACTGATTTTAAAGCGAGATATCCGTGGAATCTGGGTTATATTAAAGGTCAAAAAGGTTTTAGTTTTGTAAGAAAGAAAGAAAACAAAATCACAGCATATAGACTTTATATGTAATTTTTATAGGACTGTCTGTAAATCTAAGTGTGTGTGAGTTCATGCATGTGAATAGGAATCACTACACAAACACTTAACACACTACTACACTGGAAGTGTTGTGTATAAGATCAAATATCATTGAGTCGACATAAGGAAGCTAAAGCAAAGGAAGTTAGCAAACTGGAAGAACATCATCAACAAATCAGATCTATGAGAAGTTAGAAGGACACCAAGTGGGGTATATTCCTAAACTTAGAATAGGTTGATTTGTGTGCTTGCATGTTGTATTGTTTGTAACTATTATTTGTTATTAGTGGATTTTTGTTTTTGTGACTTAGAAGTCACCGTGGATGTTTCCTCTGTTGGGAGAGGTTTTACCACGTTAAAAACTGTGTGTTGATTATCTTCATATACTCATCTCATTCTATAAGTGTGCTGAATTTTTGAAACTGCCTTAGTTTTAAAAACTGACTACACAGTCTTAATTACTCTCGTACATAAGGTTCTTTGTAAACACATCTTGTTTATAATTTTTATTTTCAAAAGAAAAGGTTTTATCCAACAAACATTTCGGAGTTGCTTATACAGTTTAATCTTGTATTAAACGGCATTAGCAACGTTTTTCAATTGGTATCAGAGCCCTGTTAACTTTTATTTCAAAAAGATCTTGTGTTTCTGAAATCATTTTTTGAAAAACCTAACTATGGACGAGAAGAATGAAAGGTTTGGTAATCTGTCAAGACCTCCACTCTTTGATGGAAACAACTTTGCTTACTGGAAAGTAAGAATGGTTGCCTTCATCCAAGGGACTTTAGGAGATGATGTCTAGGACATTATTGAAAATGGATACACTTATCCTACTAAACCAGCCACTGAAGGAAGTGATGAGAGGGTAAAGAAAATCTTAAGTGAATTTACCCAAGAAGAAAAAACCATTTCTCGAAATAACAATAAAGGCAAGAATGCTATTTTTATGTCTATTAATGAGTATGAGTTCAAAAGAATCTCATCTTGTGTCATTTCTAAGGAAGCTTGGGACACATTAATCACTTCCCATGAAGGAGACTCAAGAGTTAAAGCTGCTAAAACTCAAATGCTTACCCAGCAGTACAACTCTTTGATTATGTCTGACTCTGAGTCTTTTGATGATTTTTACATGAACTTAACTGATATAGTCACTAAGTTGCATGCTAATGGTATAACTTATGATAGGAATGAAATTGTTTCTAAAATCCTAAGGTCATTACCACAAAAGTTTGACAGTAAGAGGTATGCTATTGAGGAAATGAGTGATCAAAACCTTACCCCTGAGTTACTCAGTAGCAAACTTAGAACTGTGGAAATGGAATTAGACTTTAAGAAACAATTAAATCATTCTCAAAGAAAACATCCCAACTCTAACTTGAGTTTTGCCTCTAAGATATCTAAACTTGAGTCTAATTTGACCAACTCTGACTCTGATGAGGAGTGTGATATAAACAAACTAGATAATCAGATTGCCTTAATGTCTAAACAATTTAAGAAAATTGTTAAATTTAGAAACAAACAGGCAACTAAACAAGGCAAGCCTAATTATCCTACTCTGTCTAATCCCAAACCTCATGAGAGAGGTCTTGACAAACATCCTAAAGACAACAATTCCAGACCCACTAGAGACCTTAAAAAGATTGAATGTTTTAGATGTGGGAAGCTAGGTCACATTGCTCACGATTACAAAGTTAATCTGAATAAAGTCAACTCACACAATAGAGCCAATGTCCGTAAAACTTGGAATGATTCAAGTGACTCTGATGAAGAGGAACTTGAGTCATCTAATGTACTTGACCCTTGCATGTCTTTTTATGCTAAGATCATTTACAATGATGATATACCTGTGTGTGATAATGATGCTCCTACTTCTGCTTGTGTGAATACTGCTTTGATTGGCATAGATGCTTTATTGTCTGAAAATGTTGCTAGTTCTAGTTCCGTGTGTGTGAGTCAAAGTGATATCGATAACGACGATGTAAATGGGTGCGTGAGTACTAAAACTGAATCGTTAGGGGTCACTACACACACTTCACTTAGCGACTCAGACACAGATGACCTCCCTGATATCCATACTTTGTATGCTAAAACTCTTAAAAAAGGCACTAGATTGGAGAAGACTGTTAGAGACCTGACTAAGAAATTATATGATCTAAGTCTTATTGTGAAGTTGAATGCTGAAGAGTACACTAACCAGTGTCCGTCTCATCAATCTGAAATTGAAACTTTTGATCAAAAATTAAAAGAGTTGACTAAAACTAATGAAACCCTGGAAATGAAATACAAGGGAACATTATTAGAACTGGAGGAAGAAAAAACAAAGACAGCTACTGTTTTCAAAAAAATTTCTAAGTTTGAAAATAATTCAAACTGTTTTACTGACTTTGTTGTTGACTCCAAGACCAATTCTGATGATAAAACCGGTATTGGATTTTTCCCTAAGAACAAACCACAGACTACAAATCTTGAACCTATTAAGTTTGTGTCTGGGGGCAAAAGACCAATTGAAACATGTCCAGACTTTCATTTTATTAAAAAGGAATTTGATCAAAAGCAACAAGAGAAAGACATTGGAGAGTCTAGTAATTCTAAGGCTGACACTGCACTTAAGACTAAATACGTCTGTCCTTTGATCAGAAAGGCTGATTCTACCTTTAAGACCATCCCTCCTAGGAATAGCACTACTGAACATAATGCTGTTAAACCCATTTTTAGAAGTTTTCCTAAGGAAATTCATCCCTCAAGCAATCAATATTGCTCGTACTGTGACATTTATGGTCATTCCTTTGAAGGTTGTTATGCTAGGCGTCTAAACACCCCTGTGTACAACACTTCTGTCTACAAGAACTTTAACTATTCTAGGCAAAATTGTAACAATTATGTCCTTCCAAGACAACCTGATAAGAACTCTAACTACAGAAATAGAAAGACCAAAACTAAGAGTTCATTTAAGAGAAAGGCTCCCAGAAACTTTCCTAAACCAAAAGCTCAAATTTTTCACAATAATCAGTTTGCTGCTCCAAATGTTTTTCAACAAAAAGCTGTGTCTCGAAAATTTTATCAAATGAGGGCAAACTTGCGCAAAATTAAAACTAGAGCTATTTGGGTTAGAAAAGATGATCTTTTACCCCAAATGAAGTGTAACATTGTCATCACTGCCTTAAAAGCTGAACACACTTCATCTAGTTGGTATTTAGATTCAGGATGTTCCAAACATATGACAGGAGATGAAACCAAACTTTTAAACAAAACCAGATTTGCTGGTGGGAAAGTAGTTTTTGGTGATGGAGTTTCATCTCAGATCATAGGTAAAGGAACCCTAAAAGAAGAAGGAATGCCTGTTCTCGAAAATGTTCTATTAGTTAAAGGCCTTAAAGCCAACCTCCTAAGTATATCACAATTTTGTGACTCTGACCATACTGTTACCTTTTCAAAGAACAATTGTAAAATTTTAAATGATAAAGGTAAATGCATTATTATCGGATTTAGAACACCTGACAACTGTTATACTGTCAAGACTGGTTCTGAAACCTGTAACATTGTCAGAATGGATGACAATGAAATCTGGCATAATCATATGGGTCACCTAAGTTATGATATCCTTGGTAGATTGTCTAGTCAAGAGATTGTTAGAGGAATTCCTAAAATTAAACCTATTTCAAGTGTTGTCTGTGGTCATTGCCAGGAAGGAAAAATAGTTAAGACTTCGCATAAAAAGGTTAAAGACATTCTCACCTCTAGACCTCTAGATCTCATCCATATGGACCTTATTGGTCCCTCTAGAACTGTTAGTCTTTGTGGACACAGTTATATCCTTGTCATGGTTGATGATTTCACACGATTCACTTGGGTTGCCTTCTTGAAACAAAAATCTGACACGTTTCAGAATTTTTTGAAAATTTTATTAAGAATTGAAAATGAGAAGGACACTCAAGTCAATCGCATTCGTAGTGATAGAGGGGGAGAGTTCATAGACACGGGAATAGTTGAATATTGTGACTACAACGGTTACAAACATGAATTTAGTGCCCCTAAAACTCCTCAGCAGAATGGTATTGCTGAAAGGAAAAACCGAACTCTTCAAGAGATGGCACGTGTCATGTTGCATGCCAAATCTCTACCTAAATACTTCTGGGTAGAATCTATTAGAACTGCATGTCATATCATTAATAGGGTTTACCTTAGGAAAAACTCTAAACAAACCCCTTATGAGTTGTGGTACGGTAAGAAGCCTAATCTGAAATATCTAAGAACCTTCGGAAGTCAGTGTTATGTCTGTAAAGACAGAGAACATCTATCTAAATTCGAAACGCGTGGTGATAAATCCATATTCTTAGGATACTCTCCAAACAGTCGTGCTTATCGTATATACAATCTGCGTACTAAGGTCCTTATGGAATCGATAAATGTAATTGTAAGCGACACTATTGTCGAAAATAAGACATCTGAATCACCTATTGTGGTTGAATCTGAAAATGATTTCAAAACTGATTCACCAGAAATAGATGACTCATTACCTATTGAGAGTCCAGAAGTACCTGGCTGGGTCTCTAAAGATCATCCCATTGACAACATGGTCGGTAATCCTAATGAGCCAGTTCGTACTAGATCCCAGTTAAGAAATTATGCTAATTATGCATGTTTCGTCTCCCTTGTGGAACCGAAAAATGTTAATGAAGCATTGAATGACACACACTGGATTTCTGCTATGCAGGAAGAACTTTTACAATTTGTCATTCACGATGTCTGGTATCTTGTACCTCGGCCTCAAAACAAAAATGTTATTGGGACACGTTGGATTTTTAAGAACAAATCTGATGAAAATGGGGTAATCCTTAGAAATAAAGCTAGACTAGTTGCTCAAGGCTACTCACAAATAGAAGGAATAGATTTCAGCGAGACATTTGCCCCTGTCACTCGTCTTGAATCTGTTCGACTTCTTTTCGCCATAGCGTGTCACTTAAAATTTACACTTTATCAAATGGACGTCAAATCTGCCTTTCTCAATGGAATTATGTCCGAAGAAATATATGTAGAACAACCCAAAGGGTTCATTGACCCTAAATACCCTAACCATGTCTTTCGTCTATAAAAGGCTTTGTATGGCTTAAAACAAGCTCCTCGAGCTTGGTATGAACGCCTTTCCAACTTTTTGTTGGATAAGGGTTTTAAGAGAGGAGGAAATGACCAGACTCTCTTTGTCAAACATTTTGACAAAAACATTATTATAGCCCAAGTCTATGTAGACGACATCATTTTCGGGTCAACTTCAAACTCTGAAGTTAAATCTTTTTCTGCTATTATGCATAAGGAATTTCACATGTCCCTTATGGGGGAGCTACAGCTTTTCTTAGGATTTCAAGTGAAACAGAATTCTGATGGACTATTTGTCTCTCAAACTAAGTATGCCTTAGATCTTGTTAAGAAATTTGGTTTAGATAATGCTAAAGTTGCCAAAACGCCTATGAGTACTACTGTTAAATTATGTAAAGATGAAAATGGTAAGTCAGTTGATTCCACACTCTATCGTAGTATGATTGGTAGTCTACTCTATCTATCTGCCTCGCGACCAGATATAATGTATGCTGTATACCTGTGTGCTCGTTACCAGAATAACCCTAAAGAGAGCCATTTATTGAGTGTAAAATGTATAATAAAGTACATAAAAGGCACTCTTAATCTTGGACTTAGGTATACTAATGATACCTGCAGCACCATCATAGGGTATACTGATGCTGATTGGGCCGGTTGTACAGATGATAGTAAAAGTACATCAGGTGCCTGTTATTATGTTGGCAATAATTTAGTTGGTTAGAGTAGCAAAAAACATAATTGCACATCTTTATCTACAGCTGAGTCCGAATATATAGCAGCATGAAGTTGCTGTGTTCAATTGTTATGGATAAAACAGATGTTAAGTGATTATGGGATTAAAGAAGATCAATTACAATTGTATTGTGACAATCAAAGCGCTATTAACATATCTAAAAACCCTGTACAACACTCGCGAACTAAGCATATTAAAATAAGGCATCATTTTATTCGCGAACTTGTTGAAACTAAGGAATTAAAAATTCATTACCTGCCTACTGATCTGCAACTTGCAAACATGTTCACTAAACCTTTAGACTATAACAGATTTCTGTATTTGCGTAATTCTATAGGCATGGTATGTGTTGATTAAACTCTTAAGACCTTAAGTTTTACCCTTTGTCCATTTGAGACAAAATGGGGGAGAAATTTGAGTTTTATGAGTTCAATATTTTGTTCACATTTCATCTAAACTGCTTGATGTTAGTGTGTATATTTGCAGGAATCTCTTCTACTGATTGTCTACCTTTTCTAGTGTACACATTTGTAAATAGTTGAGTTATGTAATTTTTGACTTTCTAGGCAATGGGTAGATAGTATCTTTTGTATAGGACTAGGTTTTATTTTTTTGGTTCCCTACGAGTTTTAAGCTAACTCAAAGGACATTTTGTCTCATATTTCCAAAGGGGGAGATTGAAGCACCTTATACCTTTGACTTGCTTAAGTCTATACTGTATAAGTGTTCATCTAGTTTGGAAATAGTGACAAAATTGGTTGTCTATCCTAGAATCCAAAAAGCCTCAGAACTTATCTCTCTAATTCTCTTCAATGATCTTTGAAGGTATAAATTGAATCACACTACACACAATTAGAAGTGCATACATGTGTTCATTTTGCTTAAAATTGAGTGTGTGTTTAATTCCCCTTGAATTGGAGCTTTAATAATTTTTTGGGAATTTTTAAATATTTTTAAACTTTTTAAAAACATTTTTGAAATAAATGTTTTTATTAATAAAATGGGATTATAAAATTTGTGGGGTTAATATTCTATTTTGGAAACTTCATTTCTCACTCGAATGTTTGGTTGGGTAGAATCTCAAAGCGCTAGAGACTTCAGGGTACCTTCTGTAATTATTTTAGACGCGCGTGTGAGAGCCACTCACAAGCCAACACTTCTCATCCTCCGGGTGTACCTATTTGTGTTTCTTATGTGAGAGGATTGGTTGGTTGATTGCTGAACGTTGGATCATTCCTAATCGAGGGTCTGCATGTGTTCTTAGTTAATCCCGGTGCTATCCATATGAACCAATCACTGTCATTTTTAATCACCGCTGTTTTATAACCTTTGGATCAAGTCAAAGTTTGCAAGACTTGATCTCAGCCCTTGATTTCCCTCGAACATCCAGAACCTTCCCTCAGCTCTATAAATACCCTCCACTTCTCAGCCTTAGAAGACTTTTGGGCATTCGTCTTTCTGAGAGAAAAAAAAATAAGAGAGAAGAGAGAAGTGAGAGAGAAGAGAGAAAAAAAAAAAGAGAAGAGAGAAAGGGAAACTGTTAGCCAAACCCTAACCCTAACCTTAAACACTTCATTTTTCTGAAACAAACCTTCGTATATTCAACCCCAAACACAACCTTGAGTGTTTGAGAGAGAGAGTGGTTTGTTCACTTGAAGCTGTAACCTCTTTGTCCTTGATCTTGTTCACAACTTAAACATTCGTGTGAAGATCTTGTTTCTTTTTCATAGAAACTTTAGATCTACATTCTGCATGTTACATTTTCACTAGATCTGCATATTTCTTACTTGATTTAAGAAAATCTTTACTGATTTGGTTTTGAAAATGTTTTATGGTTTCTGTTTTTACAAAACTTAACCTTGACCTAGTTGGATTCACACTTGGAGATTTTCAATCTCACAAATGTTTTCAAAAAGAGATTGATTAAGATCTTGACCGATTTTAAAGCGAGATATCCGTGGAATCTGGGTTATATTAAAGGTCAAAAAGGTTTTAGTTTTGTAAGAAAGAAAGAAAACAAAATCACAGCATATAGACTTTATATGTAATTTTTATAGGGTTGTCTGTAAATCTAAGTGTGTGTGAGTTCATGCATGTGAATAGGAATCACTACACAAACACTTAACACACTACTACACTGGAAGTGTTGTGTATAAGATCAAAGATCATTGAGTCGACATAAGGAAGCTAAAGCAAAGGAAGTTAGCAAACTGGAAGAACATCATCAACAAATAAGATCTATGAGAAGTTAGAAGGACACCAAGTGGGGTATATTCCTAAACTTAGAATAGATTGATTTGTGTGCTTGCATGTTGTATTGTTTGTAACTATTATTTGTTATTAGTGGATTTTTGTTTTTGTGACTTAGAAGTCACCGTGGATGTTTCCTCTGTTGGGAGAGGTTTTACCACGTTAAAAACTGTGTGTTGATTATCTTCATCTACTCATCTCATTCTATAAGTGTGCTGAATTTTTGAAACTGCCTTAGTTTTAAAAACTGACTACACAGTCTTAATTACTCTCGTACATAAGGTTCTTTGTAAACACATCTTGTTTATAATTTTTATTTTCAAAAGAAAAGGGTTTATCCAACAAACATTTCGGAGTTGCTTATACAGTTTAATCTTGTATTAAACGGCATTAGCAACGTTTTTCAATGGGGACGGGGACGGAGAGTTAAAACCGACCCGTTGCTATCCCTAGGTAGAATTGTGTTTCATCTAGTGCTTTTCCAACTTACCAAATGTTCACCCCAGGTTCATAATGTGATTGTCATCTTTCTTGCTTTTGGTGAGCAAGTCATCCACATACACCTCAATATTTTTACCAATTTATTCTTCAAAAACTTTATTGACCAACCTTTGGTATGTTATTCCAACGTTTTTTAACCCAAAGGGCATAACATTATAGCAGTAAGTCCCTCGACTGGTGATAAATGGGTTATTTTCCTTGTACCCTGGCTTCATCTTGATTTGGTTATATCTAGAGTAGGTATCCATGAAACTAATCAACTCAGGCCCGGCTATGGCATCAACTAATTGATCAATTTTAGGCAAGGGGAAGTGATCTTTTGGACATGCTTTGTTGAGATACGCAAAGTCAGCACACATTTGGTATTTGTTGTTCTTATTCCTTACCACTATCACATTAGCTAACTAATCAGGGTATTTGACATCTTTGATTAATTTTATCTTCTGCAATTTGCCCACCTCTTCTAGGATAACCATGTTTTTCTCCGGACTTAACATGCATCGCTTCTACTCAATCGGCTTGGCATCCTTGATGATGTTTAGTTCATGGCCTATGAATTATGGTTCAATCCCTATCATATCCTCATGGCTCCAAGAAAATACACTCTTTCATTCTTTAAGGGAATTTATTGATTCCTGTTTGAGGGTTGGTACTAGAGATGAGCCAATTTATGTAGTCTTCTCTGGGTGATCGTCATCCAAGATTATCGTTGCTTTCACGAACTATCCTTTAACCAAATCGACCTCCTCGTGGGGATCTACGGTCTAAATATGGTCGGTAGTGGTGAGATTATTTACTTCCTCTTGGTCGGTCGACTTATAATAGCTCTCCCTAACTTTAATTTGATTTTCAGTAGTCATGCCGACCCCATAATGTGTGGGAAACTTTAAGCACCGGTGGACAGTAGACGGTACTGCTTTGAACTTTTTCAAGACAACCCTACCAAGAATAATGTTATAGGCTGATTGGACTTTTTTGTCTAAGATGAAGAAACAAATCCTTTCAGTTCGGCCGGTAGGCCATGTGTCGATACGAACATCCAGCTTTATAGTTCCTAAAAGATATACCTTTTTCCTGATAAGACTATTAGGGGTCTATAATAGGGTTCTAGTTTGCTATTACCCAGTCCCAATCCTTGGAAGCAATTGTAAAGCATGACGTCGACCGAGGTATTATTGTGTACTAGGATTCTGTCCACCCTTGCTTCATGTACTCTTGTAATGATGACTAGAGAATCACCATATGGGTAGAGCAATCCAGATAGATCATTCTTAGAAATGCCTATTACTATCTTGTCTTTGTTCACTTTCCATGGGTGACCATCAACGTTATCAGACAGATTGATTTGTCGAATGTATGAGCATGCTTTGGCTTAATTCAAGTAAGCTTTCCTTTTGGAAATTTCGTTGCCGCCACCAGTGTCACCTCCTGCAATGAAATGGAAACCAAAGGAACTTATTTTTACGTCAATATGAGGCTCTCGAGGTTTCTTCGATAGGTTTGGGACTTCAGTTGAGTCTTCGTATCTGCCTCTTTTCTTGTCTTCTCTTCTTTTAGAAAGAGATTCTAATCATCTTTTGGTGTCTCTTTTTTCTACCATGTCAACGAACTTGGAAATCTTTCCACGTCGGATCAAACTTTATATTTCATTCTTTAAGGCTATGCAAGTATCCGTAGTGTATCCACGATTTTTGTGAAATTCACAGTATTTAGACTTATCTCTCCCGTTAGGGGGAGATTTTAATTTTTCAAGCCATTTTAGTTCCATGCTTCCCCTAATCTCCTCCAAGATGTGATGTACCCCAACAGTGAGGGGGTGTATTCATCATAGTTTTTAGTCTTTTCGGCCTTCTTATTTTTTTATCCCCCTTCTTGGTTTTTTTTTGTTGTCGACCTTGGAACCAGGGGTTCTGTTTGGCAGACATAGTGTCCTTGGCGTTCATGATTTCACCAGCTTTAGCCATTAATTCAGTTATAGTCTTAGGGGGTCTTTTGACAGAGCATAATACATTTTTTCAGAGACTAAACCACTCATCAAGGCAGTGATTGTTGTCTTTTTCTTATAATCTACCACTTCTAACTTTGCATTGTTAAAATGAGTAATATATTAGCAAGTGGTTTCCCCTAGTTGATGACAAACACTTAGTAAATGAGCTACTCGTTTGATGAGTTTGACTCCAATGCAAAATTTGCTGATGAATAGCTCGACAAGTTATTGGAAGCTAGTAATTTACCAACGAGGCAAATTATTATACCAAATATGTGTCGATTTGGTAATAATGCTTGAAAATGATTTGCAACGCATTTCATCTGGGACTGAATATATGTCGATTGTATCCTGGTATTACTCTACATGAAGGAGAGAATCAGTTTTTTCATTATACTTCAGAGTAACCACAGGTGGTTTCAATTTAACAGGTGTGGGGAAGTCCACAATAACTAGAATAAAAGGGTGATCCCTTCACAAAACTCCTTTGTAAGGGATTTTTAGATTTGACCATTTCTCCCAAGCTATCTTCTAACTGTTAGATTGAACCCTTTTAGGTATGATGGTTTGGATTAGTTTTATGGGAAGCATTTTTGGTGGCTCGGTCGTGAATTTGTGCTGAGCTCTCTTCCTAGAAAATCTGCTCGGCAGGGGTGGATCCTCACACGCTAGTTCTTGACTTGACATAATCTTCTCGGCGAACTCGAGATCTGGATGGCTCCTTATGATTAGGGCCCCCATTTTCTCGGGAACCTGGACAAGGCAGAGCTCCCGCTTAGTCTATCCAGGGTGCTCGGTCGCTCTTGGAAGAGGGAGAGCTCATCATAGTGATTAATGGATCTGAGGGAGGAGGTCGCACTATGGCTATAGGACCTATCCATTGAGGATTTAAAATATTTGGATCTGCTTCTTTCGTTCCTGGGAGCTGTAGGTGGCATATACCTTCTGGAATATGGAGTAACAGTTGGCCCATCTTGGAGCGTTTGAATAAGCTACCTTGTTATTTATTGTATTGCTTCCAGTCCCTTAACGATGTGTCATAGAATTATTTGAAGATCTCCTATGTCATAAGAGGTAGAAATATTGAAGGTGTTTCCTTCGGCAAGACTTGCTTCTGGGATGTCTGTCATACTTCCATAGTATGATTGAAAAGTAGAACTTGAAAGAAATAGGTAAGAAACAATAATATCTTGTCGTTCCCACAAACGACGCCAATCTGTTAATATTTAAATTTGGGTTTAATAGTTTGGAACAATCTTAGTTCAAGTTACCCAATATTTATAATCATATACAAATATGTTAAACTAAAGAAATGAAAGAAGTGTAGAGAGACACAAAGACTTTACGTGGTTCAGCCTAAATAAGTGGCCTACATCTATGGGGGTAATGTCACTATATCTTTAGGGTTTGATAAAAATCTCTCAAAAATAGTGTATAGGGTTAGAACAAAGCAGTTTTGATCCCTAGCTGAGAGGAGTAGTAGTTTATTTATAACAGTTGGAAGTTGAGGAAATGGAATACCTTTATACAATAGGTATTTACATCTTTACACAATAATAGGTAGCTGGAGATTCGTTCATGTGCACAATGATTGTTGAATATCCCACGTGTGCCTGTTCACATTATTGATTGTTCATTTTTATGGGTGTTGTCAGCTAAGTGGACGACCACAAGATATCTGAGCCGACCAAGCCTATTCGCTATTAGAGATTCGGTGTCAATGTTGATAGGAGTCACTACTTCACTGGTCCACATAGCCTAATTATTTTATGTTACAACAGTTACTAACCACTACATATAACATTAGTTACTTTCATAGTCATATTAAATAGTTGTTACCATTTAATCAACTACTTTAACAATCTATCATGATAAGGTTATGGAATTTAATAGTTAGAGTAAAGAATCAATAACTTTAACAATGACAAAATTGAAAAGTTGTCACTTTAAGAGTGTTTGAAAGATAAATATAGTGACTTATCAAGTCATTATATATATATATATATATATATATTGAGACATCAGATCTATCTGAGATATAAAATACCTATATAATTTGACATTATACTCTATTTAACAGACATAATGCTAAAATATCAAGTAGAAAAAATTGGAAACTTATAATTTTAATTATAAAATTGTAATCATTTAAATTAGCACTTCAAATATCGAATCTTAGAGATGTCTATCATTTTTAATTTTCATCATTTTTGTTTATTTCTTATGTGCGACATAATTGATAACTCGACAAGCATCTCCGCACGCATTTCATCCATCAGATCAATCGCAAATTTATTTTCGAGCCCCTCTCCAAAAAAAATTCATCTAGTAAATCACGGCTATCCCATAACCATCCTTATTTATTGTTATAAAAAATCAAGTTTTATATAAATATATGGTGACAAATAAATTTCATAATTCAAAGGATAAGAACTTATGATCGTACTTTTTGCTGAGGGCAAACAATTGTAGGTTCAAGTTTTCTTTGCTTATATGAATGTATCAATTTATGATGATTTTTTCTTCGGAGGCTCTACCAACTTCATTGTTGGATTTTGTTTCACTTGATTCTTCTTTTCTTTTACACATTTTTCAATGTGTTTCGTGTGATCAACATCAATTGAAAAAAAAATAGTGATATATAAAATTATGATTGAAAAAGTATTCAGATTGTTGTTTATCACTAAGAGAACGTCCTTGAAATATTTGACTCGATTTCTTCAACCTCCAAATCGCATTTAATCATGATGCCACCAAGTGTTTACTTGTTTGTCAAATAGCAGAAGAGTGAAATGTCCCGGATTATCATGGAATAAAGGGAAGATTACAAATCGCACACTTCCAATATACATTCACATATTGTAAAAAATTGGTTGTAGGAAGCTATTGTTTTTCCCTCATGATTTAGTGAAACCGTGTCACACTGGGTTCACTCTCCGTTATATAGGTTTATAAAAATAATATCAAGTATGAAAACTTACCAAAGAATAACTTGTGATGAATACGGATTTGTATCTAATTGCATCATCTTGAAGAATTTTCTTACAAAGTAATTCCACATGTGCATCAGTGGCCTCAATATAAAAATGATGTTAGTATTAGGAAATAGATATTTTATTGCATTGTATTTTTATGTTACTAAATATATATTTACAAACTTAAATTCTTAGTGAGTTTTAGGTTACTTAAATGAATTAATTAATATTAAGTAGTGACTGTAGTAACAAGTGTATAAGTAATTAGAAGCTTTAATAGTTAGAAAAATACAACATTAGTGACTTTAACTCTAAAATAATACTTAATAAGTAACTTTAAAAGTAAATTTCAATTGACCTTAGGAGTTATCCTTAAAAAAAAAACTAAATGAGTGACGCTTTGTACTTACATGGCTTGTAACTGTTTGTTTTTTCAAAATGAGTGATGTTTTTCTTCTACTAAGATATACTCCTACTCCAATCCAAATATAGTTGTTGAAATAATTACAATTTAAATCGATAATATTGTAGTAATATTCAATTCTAATTGATCAAAAAATAAAACAAAATTCATAGGTAAACTTACTGGGGACTTAAATTGTACAAAAAAATTGAAGCTTCTTTATTTCGGACCTTCGGAATGTGAACTTAAATTTCAAATTCTTCCACAATTATTCATTCATCAACTCCATCAATCCATCACTTTTGCTCTCTCTCTCAAATGGGGTTCCTCTTGTTGCTTTAGACTTTCACCCGCAACAATTTTTTTCTCACCCATACTATTTCTTTTATTTTTCCCACGAGTGTAATCTTCATTGATATTTGGGATACTATTATCCCTTATATTTACCGTTTAGCCATAAATCTTGGTCCAACATTTTAAATTTGGGAGATGGGTTTCGGGATAATTGGCATTTCAATAATTTTTGTACACTTATTCGAGGATTTTAACATTTCTACATGTTGTTCCAACTTCTTGATTTCATTATTTTTCTCAGCTATTTCACAAATTAAAATAGTTAACTCCTCACAATGTTAATTGTCCTTGCTTTCTTGTTCATTCTTCAACCGTTCTATTTCAAGTGAGAGACTTTGTAATTGCTTTGGATCCTAACACTATGCTCCTTTATTGGATATGAAATCTCTACAAATCTTTCATTTTTTCAATTGTCATTTTGTCTTTGCCCATCAATATCTTCTACCACATCATATTCTTATTGATAATAAAGATATAATTTTTTTATGTTGTTATAATATAAATGAAAATAAATAGATTAATAATTATCAGTGACCTTTACAATTACTATATCCAAAAGTAGCTACTTTAACAATCTATATATAATACATTAGTGAGTTAAACAGTCACTAACATACTAATTAGTTTATTTCATTAACATTCTCAATTCAATGTATATTATAGTGAATTATATATTCAATTTAACACAATAGTTAATTGACATCACTAATCTAAACTTGTTAATGTAACAGTGATTATAGCCCAGTTAGTGACTTTATCGATCCATAAATAAATTTCATTGATGAAATAAGCACATTAGAGAGGATATATGCATAAAGCAGATTACTATATTAATAACACCGAACAAGTATAACCAATTTCTTTAACACACACCACATGCAATAATAATTAATTTATCACCCAAATATTAGTTACTTTATGACTCAATATAAATAAAAATATTGTGTTCAATTAACAACAGCGGAGCAAAGTAGTAACTTTAACAGTTGCTAAAACCCAGATTATTGACTTTAACTGTAAACAATATTTGTAATAATCCCAAACAATAAAACATAACACTATATTAATAATAGGGAACAAATATAACCAATATGTTCTTCCATATCATGCGACTATTGAGAGTAACATGTGGCATTGATGTATTTAGTAGTGACATTTTAGACAAAAAATAGTGTAGATGTATATGTTTCTCAAATTTAAACATAATGATATACCTGTTCAAATGATAACTCGAAAACATAGACATCTTGAAGTCTCTTGTTCATCTCTCGAATATTCCATCTTGTAAAAGACGGATATTCTTCATTGATGACACTTATTTTGTATTGTGTGACTGCACTCACACAATCAAAACGGAAATAACTTGCACATTGTGACATGCGTGAGATGCCCAAATGGGAAAGCACTAATTAAATTCAAAGGTGTGGGAAGGGAAAGTTAATTAAATTGTCTATATTGATGATATCCTCATCTTTTCTCAATCGATTGATCAACACTTTAAACATTTAAGAATTTTTAAAGACGTTATTAAAACTAATGGTTTAGTTGTCTCCGCCCCTAAAATGAAAATTTTTCAAACTAATATTCGATTTTTAGGTCATAACATAGGAGAAGGGAAAATACTCCCTATTGATCGAAGTATCGAATTTGCTTCCAAATCCACTGACGAGTTAAAAGAAAAAACTCAACTCCAAAGATTTCTTGGTAGTCTCAATTACATTGGTGATTATTACAAGAATCTTGCACAAGATAGTGCAATCCTTTATACTAGGTTGAAAAAGAACCATGTTCCTTGGACTATAGAGCACACCAAAGCTGTTCAGAAAATTAAACTGAAAGTCAAGCAATTGCCTTGCCTAGCTTTGGTTAATCCCTCATTTTCTAAAATTGTTGAAACTGATGCCTCGAATTTTGGCTATGGTGGTATTTTAAAAAAACTTAATTCTTCAACTAAAAAGGAAGAACTTGTTCGTTTTACTTCCGGCATCTGGAAAGATGCTCATAAAAATTACTCGACCATTAAAAAAGAAATTCTTTCGGTCGTAAAATGCATAATAAAATTTCAAGATGATTTATTAAATCTGAAATTTTTACTAAGAATTGATTGTAGTGTTGTTAAACAGGTTTTGCAAAAAGATGTTGAAAATATTGTTTCAAAATAGATTTTTTCCAGGTGGCAAGAAAATTTATCCTCATTTGATTTTGATATTGAGCATATCAAAGGTGAAAACAACTCTCTTCCTGATTTTCTAACTAGGGAGTTTTTGCAGAATCAATGAGTGGCCCCTCTAGAGGGCGTGGACGAGGCCGTGGGTAATCTCACCAAAGGCCTGGAAAAGAGAATATGGTGGTCGATGATGACCAATATCCTCCGATACAGGATTATTTGGAATTTCTTCGCCAGAGTGCACAGAATAGGGGAAAATTGAGTTCCCCTCCTAACCCTTTTAGCAAAAAGAAATCTGCTAAAGAAGTATTGGAAACCATTAAATATGATTTCATTCCTAATCAGAGGACTTCGGAATTAATACTCATTCTCAATGACGAAGATGAAAAGCAGATGTCTTCTCCATGGGAAATTAAGTCCCTTTACCTTGATACACATAATTACGATGTGCAAGAAGGAAAATACCGGACGGTATGTGAGGCGATTCTCACTGAGACTGAATCTGTAGTGTTTAATCATACTAACAAACAACAGAATAATTTTAAGTCTCCTATTGCTTATAGCAAGGCTGTTTTAAAACAGTTTATTGGTCCCCGAGAATGGGGAATTCATCATTTGAAGGCGCAAAAATTGAGTTCGCACACTGGATCCTATGATTATTGGGATTATGTCTAGGCTTGGACTAAAGCATTTTATTATCAAAACGCTGAGCACAAACATACATGGTTCTTTTTTTTGTGCCCAAATTCCTTAAAAGAGACTTACCCAGGATGGGTTATCAATTGGTGGGACAAATTTGGCCCAGGAATTGATTTTTTCCCTAATGAAATTTCCAAAGAAAAACTCTTTTTACCTTGGACCCAATTCCATCCAAAATTAAGAGGGAAAACTAAGATCCTAGTAGGGCTTAATACCCTACTATTTTTTACCGAGATAGGTATTCCTTGGATCTCTCGTTGGGATCTTCAATATAGAGTTAACAATCTCAATGTTCCTCTACTTGAAAGAATATTTTTCTACAGATGGTGGAGTGGTGTTGACACTAATATTACCATTTCTAAAATAAAAGAAAGCTTAAAGCACTACATGGCTTCGGTTGATGATTCACCACCTCCAGCTGAAAAGATGTCACCAGCTGTCAATCCGATCAAAGATTTGAAGTTTGCCATTAAGAAGAAATTTTCCAAAGCCACAGAGCAGGAGCTACTGCAGAAGGTTTTTGAATACACTCAAAGCCAATTCAGATCGGCTTTTGATTTTCTTGGAATGAAGACCAATCCTCTCGACGATGATTCTAATCCCATTCCATTACCTTCGGATGATGATACATCAATAACCTCTGTCAAGAATGATAATCCTTTCTTTTGCCTTACCGGAGAATCTCAAAACCCAGAAGATGAAGAGTTTCTTGGTGACATGTTCGACACCAACTTACCTACTGAGCCAAAGATGGAGGCATTCTTCAACTCACTGAGTTCTTCCTTTTCAACTCGGAGATTGGATGGTACCTTTCCTAATCCGGACCGAGAGGATGGCCTAGATGATTTGAGATAAATGGCCCACCTGGCCCCATAAAGATGCTCGCCGACGCTTGAAGATAAATTTTGGCAGACTCGTCGATAGTGGTAGGACCCACTGGCCCATCAGCCAACAACACATGATGAATGGAAGGACCCATTACACACCAGTCGACGCTTTACGACAAAATAATTTGTCAGCCTCGAATAATGGAGGGACCCAAGGGTCGTTTTCTCAGGAATTATTTATTCCTTTTTATGTAATATAAATAGAGGACTCTGATTCATCTTTCAGACACCTCTTTCTTCACTTTCTCTCTCTCTCTCTCTAAATTTGTAGTAAGCTTGTGGATCTTCCGGCCTTATTCCGGTGGACTCTTATTCCGTTTGTAAGTTTTTAAGTTTGTTTCAATTTTAGTTTGTTTTCAATTTCAGTTTGTAATAAAAGTTTGTATTATTATCTCCGCTTATATTGATCCTCTTGTTTATGGTATCAGAGCCATGATTGGCTAAACTGTGTGTTAATGTTTAGGTTAGTGATGATTATGGTCTGAAATTTATGTCGTAACAGTAAGTTACTATTCACCTGAATAGTAAATTATTGTTCACCGATGTGAATAGTAATTTACTATTCACATTAAAAACCTAATTTAAATGATAATAATAAGGAGAAATAGAAATCTGGTTTTAATATGGACTGGTATTTGTCGCGTAAATGGGTTGCCGTGTTGCCATGTGTGGCGTTGAGGCTTATTCCCGAAGCAAATCGTTGACCACTGGGTGTCAGAAGTGATTTCTTATTCGGCTTATTATATTCTTTTAAATCTAGATTTTTGATTTGTATAATATTTTCCTAATTCAGATCATAATGGTATTACTATCCTAAATATTAACATTTGTATTATGGATTTAAACACCATTGATACACACAATTCACAAGAGTTCGTGAAGAACTCTTCTTTAATTGAATTTGATGTTCAAAAGGATTTGAACAGGTGGACTATTCCTAAAGTCCAGCCTAAAACCATTTATAACACTAATTGGTATAACTTTCGTAGCAAGTACGCTATAAAGACTATGGAACAAACCATTAGTCTGAACGAGCAAGATAAATCTATCGAGCTCTTTAAATGGGATGATATTAAAGATCATATAAAAGATAAAAACTATCATTTTATTCATGTTGGTTTAATTCAAATTGCTTTTAAACCCTTGACCCTTTCTGGTATGAACGCCTGTTTGCAAGTTACTCTACGTGATGGTCGGTGTACTAATTTTAGACAATCTTTTATGGGAGCAATTGAAACTAGTCTATGTAATGGACCTGTTTATTTTGACGTGTTTTCAAATATAAATTTGTCTTTGTCTGATATGCACCTTTGTAAAGCTTTGAGTCTTAGGGTTCAAACTAAAGGTTATAATTTTCTTCCTGGATCAGAAACTATTGGGATTATCTATAGGATTTATTACAAGGTAATGAATACTATGGCTCCCAATTTAAACAATTTAGTCCTTTTGGTAAAACCGTGTTAATTGACACACACCTTATAGATTCTAATGTGCACACACCTAGAACTATAAGTTGGGACGAAATTGATTTCCCAGAGACTTGGGCTATAAAAAATGTTGTTCCTCCCCAACCACGACAAAATGAAGATATTGGGGATATAATTGAGGATAAAGATGGTGATGTTTTTCTAAACTTTAAAAAATTTAATAGGTGTCAATCCTCTAGAAGCCAGTCTTCTAAACCTTTTGTTACCTATCCTCCATCTACTTCACGACACTCTGTTTGTGAAGATCCTAGAAGCCATCCATAGCACAATGATATGAATCTTGATGGTATTTTTACCAATGAACAAATACCTCATGGTATTTATGAGAAGAAGGATACTTCTCAACGTAGAGAATCTCCTACGTCGTCTGAAATGAACGTCATACTTTAACACTCTTTCCTTTTTATGGGTTTTACGGTTAATAGGAAATAAATTAATGCTGAATTCTATCTACCTGGTTATGATGAATTTCGTACTTGGTACTTTGCCAAATATAGCAAAACTGAGTTAGATAATTATAAAAATGAATTTTATAAATGGGTAGAAGATAACCAACAGGTTACTTCTTTTGTTGTCTGGTTTCAAATGTTTTCTAAAGATAAGCATCTTTTTGTTCTTGAGGATAAACAGATTCTTAAGACGGAAGATAAACATTTAAAAATATGGAAAACATCGAACGAACATATTATATCTGCGGTTCATCCTCTTACTGAACCGCTTTCCCTAGATATTGGAAGCACCAGCCAGAGTAGCAGCGCTCCTAAGTTGGAAGCCAATGCCTTCCTTAATATGGAAACTGGGGACAGGCTTCTTACACATAAGAAAGAATTAAATCCTCTTTATAAATAAGGAAATTACACTAACCTTATCCTTAATACGATAGGAAACCAACTGAATAGGACTGAGCTCTAGGTTAATCTTACGGCTAAGAAACCTGAAGACTTTAAGAAAAGTCTTAAACAACCTTTAGTTCAACCTCCTATTGAGGTTTAAGGTTTTAAAATGGGAAATAAAACTGATTTTATATCCCAACTTAAAGCGATTGAGATCAATCTCAAAGGGTTAAAAATCAATACTTTATCCCATGTTGATTCTGATTCAGAATTTGACATTCCTTTGAAAGAAGCTCGTGACTTTGAAGATTCTTTCAAAAATTCTGAAGATTATGTCAATAAGATTACTTATAGTGATAACATTGGCTATGTTGGACCTGTGAGAAATTACTATCACAGACCAACCCCTCAGGATCTCCTTTTTGAAGAAAGTACTGTAATGAACCCCCAGTCTAACTTCCAGGGTAAAACCATTTATGAATGGAATATAAATGGTAAATCTGAACATCAAATCTATGAAATGATTCATCAAATGACCATGTATTCCACCATTTGTAAACAAAATCAGGCTTCTGATCAAAGCATTGCTCAGATGATCATAGCAGGGTTTACTGGTACTCTTAGGAATTGGTGGTCTAACATTCTTACTGACAGTCAAAGAAATAACGTCATTAATGCTGTCAAAATTATAAAAGATGAACATATGCAAGACATAGGTGCACAGGACGCTGTCTACACCTTAATGCTTACAATTATACTTCATTTTGTTGGCAATAGAGATTATACTAGAGAACGTAACAGAGAATTGTTACAAAACCTTAGATGCCCTACACTCAGCCAATTCAGATGGTACAAATATGTCTTCCTTACTAGGGTCACTCAGAGACTTGACGGAAATCATGACCATTGGAAAGCCAAATTTATTGATGGCCTTCCTACCTTCTTTGCTGAGAAGGTTCGTAAGAAATTAAGAGAAGCTAATGACAGCATCTCTATCCCTTACGATCAATATACTTATGGCCAACTTATCAGTGTTGTCATTCAAGAGGGGCTTTCTCTCTGCAATGACCTTAAGCTTTAGAGGCAGCTTAAGAAACAAAATCTTTCTGGAAAGAAAGAATTAGGAGAATTTTGTGATCAATTTGCTTACAATACTCCTGAGACTTCTAATCGAAAAGTCTCCCATAGAAACAAGAAAGTTTCTAAAAAGCCCTATAAACGTAAAAAGAAACATTATATAAATGTTATTAATCAGGGGGATAATTCTAAAAAGAAATTTGTTAGAAATAAGAAAACTAACAAAACAAACCCTAAATATTTCAAATGTGGCAAATATGGCCACTTTGCTAATAAATGCAAAATGGAAACTAAAATTAATAATCTTCAAATTGATGACCATTTGAAGACCCAATTAAGTAAACTCTTACTTAATTCGGACCCCTCTAAAGATTTAGAGGACTCATCTGAGAATGATGACGAGATTTATTATATACAAAGCTCTAGTGACTCAGATATCTCCGAGAAAGTAGATTGTCAGTGCAAGCCTTTAACCGAGAGATGTAATCATCTCCAATCAGTTCTTCAGATGAATGGTTTAAGTCTTAATGTTCTTACTAGTCAGCAACAATCTATGATTGATGTCATCAATTAAGTTACTGACCCAGACGTTAAACTAAAACTAATTAAGTCTTGCTATATTCAAGAAAGCCTTCCTAATTCTTCAGATACCCTTCCTCAAAACCAACAGTACAGCCTTTCGGAGGTACTTAACCGTCTTGAAAAGGGTGAAGAATCTAATAAACCCGCTAACATTAAAGACCTAAGACATGAAGTCAATAATCTTAAAATTGAGTTAAGACTTCTTAAGAATCAGCATAATAACATAAAAATTGAGATTAATAATCTCAAGAATGCTTCAAAACATTCAAATCTGGAAATTCCTAAAACTGAAGATTCAGTGGATTATTTGGGTGTTATGAACCGTGTACCCAGCCAGAAGTGGTACACAACTGTCAACCTTGTTATTAACAACGAATTTACTTTGTGTAATATCATTGTTCTTGTTGACATCGGTGCTGATATGAATTGTATTCAAGAAGGAATTGGACTTCAAAGTTGGCCTCAGTAGACTTTATTAGGAATGCTTTGACCGCTTTTGCCCAATCATAACTCGAAATCTTCTCCAACTTTTCAATTTAGGTAAGAAAAAGCCTGATTGGATTATTTATTTGGAAGTAACATCTTGCAACATAGATGAATGCAAACAAGACTCGCAAAATCTTTTTTGTCTCTTAACATATTCCCTTGTAAGGCTTTCTTAATTACCTTGTCTATTAAAATTGTTGTCAATTTCTTGCTTTTCCAAAATGATCTTTTGGTGAAAGGAGTGTCTTCTTTTTTCTTTTGGACCATGCTAAAAATATTTCCACCCATTGGGAGCCCAAAAAGAGTTTGAATTTATTCTTCTTATATATCAATCAAATGATCCCCAAATCTGAATTTTTTCTCTCTTTCAGTGTCGTATTTTGATACGATGGAGCATATGTCAGTGCTGCACTTTCGAAAGTTTTCAGTTGCAAAAGCTTTGTTGAATATTATTTTAAAGAGTTTATAATAAGGTGTCTTCTTCATTAAGGTGGGGTTGATTAAGCTTAATGTCTTTCTTGTTGCTTTTCATTACCTCGTTAAAATGGAAGAAGCTTGACCAAATTTGATCATGTTGTTTTATTTCTTCTCATTGTTCATTTTCATTATTTTCTTTCATATGTTGATTTTCTAAATTGTCTTCACTGCTTGAACTTGCATGCAGCGGTGTAGACAATGAAGATCTCGTTATTGGCATTGAACCTTCAATTTTAATATAAAAAACTGCATATTATTAGAACTTTAATGAAAATAAATGAATTAATAGTTATTAGTGACATTTACAATTATTATATCCAAAATAGTGACTTTACGAGTTACCAATATAATAATTAGTTTATGTAATTGACATTCTTGATATTAGTAATCCAGACTAGTTACTATAACAGTCACTACCCTTAGGTTAGTGAGTTTATTGATCCTTAAACAAATTTTATTGATCCTTAAACAAATTTTATTGATCAAATAACCATATCTCATAGAATATGTGCATAAAGAAGAATACTATCTTAATAAGAGGGAACAAATATAACCACATTTTCACTACACAAATCATTCAATAACAGTTAATTTATCACCCTCAAGAAATAATATCAGTTACTTTATGACTCAATACAAATAAAATGAATCTCACTTTCTCTCTCTCTCTCTCTCTCTCTCTCTCTCTCTCTCTCTCTCTCTCTCTCTCTCTCTCTCTCTATCTATCTATCTATCTATCTATCTATCTATCTATCTATCTATCTATCTATCTATCTATCTATCTATCTATCTATCTATCTATCTATCTATCTATTTATCTATCTATCTATCTATATATATATATTGTCATAAAATAAAGGATAAAGAGAATTTAGAGAGAGATAATATTATATTTCTCAAACTGTGTGTAGAAACTCATATGGGGATCACCCTACTTATAGGACATGGTGAGATATATCTATAGACCTGGAAAATATGTGGACATCCACACCAAAAGTCATATTATATAACACTCCCTCTTGGATGTATACAACATCCAAAATTCAATGATTGTTATCTCATTAAAATCTTATTGAGGAAAATCCCCGAGGAAAAAAACAAAAGTAAAGAAAAAAGAGCACAAATTTTGTTATCACTGAATTGGTGTTGGATATGCTTAATGTTGCCTCGTTAAAACCTTTACTAGAAAAATTCATTAGGAAAATCCTAGTTAAAGAAACATGAGTATAGTGCACATATGTCCCGAAATAGCATGATTTATAATCCCCCTTGAAAAGGAGCTCCCCCTGATTTTCATATCTCCAATTTATATTTGTGAATTTGGCGCATTCCAATCCCATGTACAAGTTTATGGAATGTTGCTTTCTGAAGTGACTTAGTAAATAAATCAGTTAGGTTGTGAATTGAACGCACTTGCTTGACTTCAATTTCATTTTTCTTTTCAAAATCTCGTGAGTGAAGAAATAATTTGGTAAAATGTGCCTTATTTTGTCTCATTTGATGATACTGGGAACATATGTAATGGAAGACAATTGATAAGAATTACAAACATGCTAAATTAAAAATCTCAGCCATACAAATTTACGACTAGCTTCATGAAGCGCTAAATTTTTGGAGTGTTTAAAATAAGTAGCTACTAAAGTTTGTTTATTAGAATGCCACGAAATATTAGTATTACCACTAAGAAATACATACCATGTCCCTTATGAGGATCAGAGATGTATTCGAAATCTGCATAACTTACTAACTCGTAACCATTAGAATGATTAGAATAATATAATCCCATGTTAATGGTTCCTCGTAGATATCTTAGGATATGCTTGATACTAATCCAATGCCTTTTTTGGTTCAAAACTATATCTAGCAAGTATGTTGACTTAGAATGAAATGTTCGGTCCAGTACATTGTGCCAAGTATAATAATTCACCAATTGCACTTAAATAGGGTACTTTTGGACCTAATATTTCCTCGTCATCTTCTTTAAGGCGGTATTGATCTTTCTTTACGTCTAAGTAACGGACGACCATGATCAAATCTTGTCATAACTTTTTTAGTATAAGTAAACTGATGGACAAAAAATCCACTAGAATTTCTCTCGATCTGCAGGCCGAGATAAAAAAATTCTTTCTCGAGGTCTTTCATCTTAAATTCCTTCTTCAAATAATTAGCAATTTTCTCGAGCTCTTCTGGAGTCCCGATCAAATTAATATCATCCACATAAACTGCTATTATCGTAAATCCTATTGGGGATTTCTTTATAAATACACATGGGATAATTGGATTATTTTCATACCCTTCCTTAGATAAGTATTCACTAAGACGGTTGTACCACATCCTTCCGAATTACTTTAATCCATACAATGATTGTCTTAGTCGAACTGAATACGTACTCCTTGGTCTTACTTATAGTAAAAAAAATCCTTCGGGGATTTTTCATATAAATTTTTGTGTCTAAGTCTCCGTATAAAGAAGCGATCACAACATCTATGAGTCTCATATCAAGATTTAAAAAGACCTCCCCACTAATTAAACATCTGAAAGTTATACCATCCATAACGGGGGAGTATGTTTCATCATAATCAATTCCAGGTTTTTGCACAAAACCTTGTGCCATAAGTCGTGCCTTATATCGAGTGATTTTAATTTTCTCATTACGCTTTCTCAAAAACACCCATTTGTAACCTTATAGGTCAATATCTTTTGGGGTTTTTACTGTAGGTCTAAATATAACACATTTACTTAGAGACTCAAGTTCCGCCTTCATGGAAACTTCTCATTTCGGCCAATCTTCTCCCTGTCGACATTCTTTTATAGTACATGGCTCATTATCTTCATCATTCCTTTTGAAATTTGCATAGATACTGCATATGAAAATAGTTTATCGATGACTATTTTATTATGATGCTATATTTATCTTTAATATGTATAAAACATAAAGATCTCATTACTTTTCTTAGGTACCTTTGAATCTTCAGGGGCTTTTATAGTCACTTAAGGGACTTGTGTCTTTTCAGAGACACTAACCTCTTAAAGGGTTTTAAGGAAAGTGGATCTTTTATTTGTAACCTCTTCTGGAGTGTTATAAGGGCATGATTTTTCATTTGATCTTTGCTTTCGGGGAGTGGAATCTTTGGAACCTATAAGTCTACCATGCTTCTGGCATGCAACAGATTCATTTGCTGATCAACTCAAAGTTTTCCCTACTGGAACATCAATTCTTCCTAGTGTATTGGCCGCGGGTACATAAGATTTGGTCACTTTTGCTGCGTTATTAAATGCATTGGGTACTTGATTTATAATTCCCTGAAAATTTATTATCCTTCGCACTTCATGCTCACATTGAGCAGTATGAGAGTCCCGAAGAGACAATGCGGAAGTATTCCAAATTAATCATTGTCATTCTTCTAAAACAAACTGTACTTCGAGTATGTTGTTCCCTCCCCTAACGGTGGGAAGATCGCATCATCAAAGTGGCAATATATAAGTCTAACGATAAAGACATCACATGTCAATGGCTTAGTATAATGAATGATTAATGGTGAATCATAACCAACATATATGCCCAAGAAATATTAGGGATCATTTTGGTACGATGTGGCAGTGAGATAGGCATGTATACAACACAACTAAATTTATGCAAGTGTGAGATGTTTGGTTAACATCCTGACATGAGTTGTGAAGGGGACAAATGGTAAGTAATTGGGTAAAGTTGAATTACTTGGCTGTGTAGGATGTCATGATCCCAAGCTGAGACTGGGAGTTTAGATTCCATAAGCGAAGGTCGTGCTATCAATTTCAAATGTTTAATTAATGACTCAGATAAACCATTTTGGGTATGGACGTGGGGAACTCAATGCTCAACATTAATTCCTATGGATAAATAATAATAATCAAAAACTTGAGAAGTGAATTCACCGGCATTATCTAAACGAATGGATTTGATGTCTTGATCAGGAAAATGTGCTCTGAGTTTAATGATTTGAGCAAGTAATTTTACAATAGCCAAATTGCGAGTGGATAGTAAACTAACACGTGACAATTTAGTGGTAGCATCAATTATAATCGTAAAATATCTAAAAGGTCCACTAAAAGGCTTAACATGGCCACAAATATCCCCTTGAATTTGTTGTAAAAAATTGGTGACCCGGAGGCTATTTTGAGAAAATATGGTTTAATGATTAATTTTACCTGTTTACATGTGGTGCAAAAATGGTCATTGGGTCGGGTGAGATGTTGGTTTTCCAAAAAGTTCCTATTCGAGTTCTTTATGATCTTGCATAACAGGTTGGTTCCTAGATGGCCCAAATATTCGTGCCATAATATCAATGCATTAGGATTAACGAGCTTCCGACTCATGACACAATGTGATTTTACACAGTAAATGTTGTGTGGTTTAACCCCATAGATAACGTGGTGAGTTTTTTTAGTGTGATCTTATAGCTTCCAACACTAGAAGTAATGCAAATGAACTATTCTTTACCTTCATTATTTATTTCCATATGACATCCATTCATTATGATATCTTTAAAACTCGGTAAATTTCTTATGAAATTTCTTAAGTATATTACATTTTGTATCAATAAGTGGGTACCATTAGGTGGTACCACGTGGTCTCTTCCGAATACCCCAATAATTTTAGCAGGACCGACTATTGTGGAAACATTTGTCATATCGTACACCATTTCGAAGAAAGACTTATGGTTTTGCAAAATAGCATAAGTTATTCCATTATCAACTAGATAAGTGTCATTGTGTGCTAGCATTTTTTTATCCATTCCTTTTATACGAGTAACACAATTAAAGGTTACAAACCATATAAGCATTGAAAAGATAAATGTAAAATCATGCAATTTATTATAATAAGGATTTAAAGAAAAAACATAATGATGTTTCAAGCATAATGAAAAAAACATTATTGTCTTGATATTAAAAAAAAGTATTCAGTTCTATAGGGTTTTATAAAGGAAGTTATCAATGGGATTGTCATCCTCATCTTCATAAAAATCATTAACATTGAGTTGGGTATTATCAATTTTTCAGTGGCCTTCGAGACCTTCCATGATATTTGCCTCTACTCCCTTTTTCGAGGCATTATATTTTCCTCTATTTTCTTTGACGAAAGACAGATTCGTGTCTAATGACCACTAAAGTCACGTCGATAACAAATATCTTTTGGATTTGGTGGAGTGAATTTTTTTATTATTATTATTTTTGTGACCATTCCTCTTTAATAGGGCTTAAAGTTAGTATTTTTTCACAGACCACAATTATAGACACCACCTCTTCTGGGTTGCCATGGCCTCGTCGCATGTTGCCTTGGCCTCTTTTAATATTTTGAGCAGAATTAGCATTCACTTATGGGAACACTACAAAGCCAATTGGTCGAGATGCATGAATTTTTATTAATAAATCATTATTCAACACAACGAATAGAAGACAATAGATTAACTTTGAGTACTTTTTGAATCCTCGCTCTCTATATTGCTGTTGTAGGCGAATATTCAAGGCATGAAAAGTTGAGAATTTGAAAAAAAACTATTCTAATATCCAATTTATTTTGAAAGTAATTCCCTCCAAAATGAGATATTTGGAGCTCCAAGTCCAAATTATAAATAATTATTTAAGAACTTTCAAAACTGATACCCCATGAATAATCAAAACTTTAAGTTTTAATTTGTGGTATATTTTTGTTGGAGCTCCAAGTCTAAATATTTTGAAATACCATGATAACTTCAGACCTCATATTTTCAAAATTAATTAACTATATCCCAATTACAAATAATAACTTGTGAACTTCTGGTCATAATAACGATAATGGATATTCATATCACAAATATAATTGGGGGACTCTTAGTCTATAACCATGTAATTAGACAATCGAAATTTTTGATTTGATTGTGATTTTGACACTTTAGGCCAAAAATAATTTTGAAACTTCAGGTCCAAAAAATGTAAATTGTAATTAAGAACTTCAGGTCTCGTATTGTAAATATGAATTGGGAACTTCAGGTGCCAAATTTCAATTGCCATTGGAAACTTTTGGTCTCAAATTTTATTTCTTAAAGTGTAATTGATATGTTTAATATAAAACACAACGAAAGATAAATTGATATAAAAATGGGAAAAGTGTTACAAAAAACTAACAAGTGAAATTTTTATGTCATGAAATTAAAACATATTTATGCACAAACATAAGGGCTGAATACTTTCCTAAAAAAATATTTTTAATCTACAATGGAGGATTATATGGGTTGTAAAACTAGTTGAAATTGTATTTTCAGTGGGATTTATGTTTATATAAATTTGTATCAGGCATAACTTATTATAAAAAAGAGTAATCTTCAAAGTCTTACGTGTTATATTATTTAAACAGTGAAACGATTCAAACAATTAACATATTTATTGCACTTTTCAAGATCGTGTTTGTAAAAAAATTCTTATGAATTATAAAGAGAACTTACCTCTATTGGAATTTAGTAGAAAGATCCGAATAAAAATCTTTGACTTTTTTTCTTCTTCTATACATCACATCTTTGAGAGGTATGAAGGATCACGATTACACCAGTTAAGAGGATAATTGATCACGATCTAGCGATTCGTGCTGATAACGTGTTATAAAATAAAGGATAAAGAGAATATAAATAGATATAATATTATATTTATCAAAATGTGTGTACAAACTTATATGGAGATCACCATATTTATAGGACATAGTGAGGTATCCCAATAGACATGGAACTTAATAGACATGGAAGATCCATGGACATCAACACCAAAGGTCATATATATATATATATATATATATTAGAAAGTGACCTTAATAAACATTCATAATCTATATAGCGACTTTAACAGTTTTTAAACATATAATTCAGACTTTAACAAACACTAAAATAATGTAATCATTATTATTAATAACCTACACAATAAATACTTTATAAGAAACACATAATCATTGTGGAGATTATCATTTTAATCACACACAACATATCTTATTAGTTACTTTATGAATACAAAGAAATTATTTTGGTTACTTATTTTTAATTACAAACAAAAATGAATTTCAAGATAATCATAAAGTTATTTATGCAAAATTTTGTGTTTAATTGACAAAAGTGCAGCGAAGTAATGACTATATCATTTACTAAAATCCAGGCCAATGACTTTAACACTCAATGATCTTTATAGTAATCATGAATAAACAATTGAGAAAGTTATTCATGCAATGCATAAATAGTTAGTTACTTTATGACCGGGGTTGAATTAAAATAAAATTAGACACAACATATCTCGTTATTGTGTTGCACAAAAAACAAACAGTAATAATTATTTTCAAGTAATTATGTTAGTGATTAATTAGTTAATACACGTAAAGATGAATTTGAATACAAATGACAAAGTAATTTATGTAAATTTATTTGTTTATAGTTGAAGTTATATTATTATTTATGTAATGGACCTAATGTATATGTAATAAGAATACTCAACAAAGAGAGCACATATGAGTTGAATGTCAAATTCACTCAAATATGAGTACACCTAATTAATTATATCATAGATTAACATAGTTTTAATATAAGTATTTTCATATAATCGAAATGTATAGAAAATTAATTACATGCAATTGTTGAAATAGGTTTTGAAAAATGTACTTTTTGATGTAATGTCAAAATTTCCTTATTATTGACATTTATAACAATATATTTGATTAAATATGAAGAGAATAAAATAACAAATATGAAACTTGTTGATGTTGCAGAGTTGGGGTTTGAAATTAGCAATTATTCAATAACGTGATTGCGTTCCATTTAAATCAAACAATGAATTCAAAAATTACCTGATGGATGTCTACTATGGCTCACTCGAATAAGGAAAATGAACTTTTGGGCTTGAAACTCGTATTTGGTTGCCTTCGTTTGATGATTCAGGTAGTGGTTTGATCGCTGATGTTTGTTTAAACCAAAGATGAACCGAATTGGAGATCGGGAAGTACTAACACATGTAATTTCTCTTTTAGGGGTAAATTTATCTTTAGACAAATTAAAAAGAACATGAAAGGACTAAATGTGTGCTGTGTGGATGAGGTGGACTAATCATGTATTAATATTTCTCTAAGGGACCAAATTTGAAACACACTATATGGTTGACTTATTAGGAGTCTGTGCCATATAGGAGTTTCAACTAGTTTGGATATGAAGAAAAATAAATTATAGATAGAATTGAGCCTTCCTATATCACGATACTATAAAGTTAGCATCAAGAACATCTCCAGCAATTCCAATCATGGTTTAGAAGTCAAAAGGTAGTAAAAAATACATTATAGGATTATATTGCACTCATATTGCATTTATTATTTTTAAAATTACTTCAAATAAATTTTGGGAATTTTAAAAACTTTTTAAAATTAATTTTTTAAACATTCAAAATTGATTTAAAAGTTTGTGAGCTTTATTAAAAATATCAAAATCTTTCCTAAAAACCTTTTGGACTAAATCTAAAATTGACACAAAATATTGGGGGTTCAGAATTGGATTTTTTTAAATTCTAAAATGCGCGTCTGATGGCTTGTTGTTGTATTACACGCGTTGGACACCTGCTTGTATTTTATTAGCCCACTGTGTGTTTCTATTCTCTCACATATTTGAGATGCATTTTCAGTTTTCGATATAATCTAATCAACGGTATGCATTCTGCTAGACTTAATCCCAGTGCATCCCTTTTCAACTAATCAGAGCGTTTCACTTGATATCGATTATAAACGGTTATTATTTCTTTGGGCTGTGCATTCTTGATCGTTAGATTGATTTCAAAACGGTAGATGAAATCTCAACTGTTAGTTCATCCCTAGAGTTTTAGAACCTTCCCATTTCATTATAAAAAGAACTATCGTCTCGGCCATTTGAGACTTTTGTCAGTCTTTAGAGATAGAAGAAAAAATAGAGAGTAGAGAGAGAAGAAAGAGAAGGTAGAAAAACGAGAGAAAAATTAGAGAGAAAACGATTTCAGTTAGAAAGATTCTTTTAACTTGTTTTCAACAAATATTTTTCAAAGAAGTGTGTTAGGTTTTTAAAATACAAGAAGGATCTCCCTTCTTTTTGTAAAACCACTTCTTAAAAATACTGTTTTAGACTTCGATCAATTAGGGTTTTCGTGAGTTTGAGTGATTTTAGTGGGAAAAATCGTAGTTACCCTCCTCTGAGAACTCATCTCTCTCAAAGCAACCTCACGTGTTTGAATATCTCATTTTCTTTTTAGAAATCTGAGATTTCGACCTATTGACACATTTTCATGCAAATTTTTGTTATTTTATCATTTATATTTTATTTAATAAAAAAATTCTCTATGTGGATCTTGTTGTAAATTCTTTCAAAATTTTAGATCCATTCTTCGTGTTTTTAAAATTTGAAAAAGAGGCTTAAAACAGTTTGCATGTTTTAAATCTGGTATGATTTCATAATTTTACAGTTTGTAAATTTTTTTGTATATAAATAATATTTTAGACCTGAGTCTTTCAAGATCTAAAACATATAGATCTAAAACTATCTTGAGTTTTATAGTCTGATTTTCTCTGCTTTTGAAATAAAAGAGGATATAGACTCTGTGTAATTTGTAGGACTGATTTTGTAATGTTTAAGTGTTGTAGGTATTCTGCATATATTTTAGACACACAGGTTACACCACTCTAACACAGTGAACACATAGTCAAATTGGGTTGTCGAGACAGAGATTTATTTGGCTGAGTTGACGTAAAGCTAAAAAGGAAAAGGAGCAGGACAACTATCGGGAGAAGTCAAAGCATAAGTAAATCATTGGCGGTTTGACTCAGTTTAGGTGTACTTCTTGATCTTTAATTTTATTTCGTGTTTTAGTTTTAAGCTTGTAACCTTGTTCATTTTAGTGAATTTTTACTTTGTAGCGTAGAGGTCACCGTGGACGTTTCGCATATTTGGGGTTTTACCACGTAATAAATCTCGTGTGTAATTTTCTGTATTCATTTCTTATTTCTTACGAAAATGGTTAGGATTAATAAGGCTTAATAAGGTTTACTTTCTAAAAACTAGTTAACCAAGAATCTTAAATTTATTTCTGTTTTACTTGTTTACACGTCTTGTGTTTATATTTTAAAGGAGTTTCCTCAAAGAGTTTAATCGGAGTTTACCTAATCATTTACTTTTGTTAATAACTTAGTAATCGATTTTCAAATGGTATGAGGGCAACTTTTTCAAAATAATTTTTGATTCCAAAACACCTGAAATTGCTTTCGAAATCAATTTTTCAGGATACATGAAATTTTTTGAAGTGTGGTAATCTTTCCCGTCCATCCCTCTTTAATGGAAACAATTTTCCTTATTGGAAGGTAAGGATAATTGCCTTCATCCAAGGGACTCGGGATAATGATGTATGGGAAATGATTGAGAATGGTTTTGTTCACCCTACTGAGCCTTTAGCTGAAACTAGTACCATAAGAATTAAGAAAAATCTGAGTGATTTCACTAAGGAAGAAAAATAAATGTCACTTAGTAATAATAAGGGTAAAAACTACATCTTTATGTCCATAAATGAACATGAATTTAAGCGTATATCTATATGTATCACTTCCAAAGAAGCCTGGGACACCCTTGTCACTGCTTATGAAGGTAATGAGTGTGTTAAGGCTGGAAAGACACAAATGTTAATTTAACAATGCAATACCCTTATGATGCATGATACTGAGTCATTTGATGACTTTTACATTAATTTGACTGATATTATCATTAAACTACATGCTAATGGGATAGTATATGATAGGAAAGAAATTGTGCTTAAAATTCTAAGATCCCTGCCTGCTAAGTTTGATAATAAGAGATATGTTATTGAGGAATAGATGACCCTAATCTAATTCCTGAATTATTGTATTATAACTACATTTTAACAGTTTTAGGTTTTCTAATTCCTGAATTATTGATTAGTAAACTTAAAACTGTTAAAATGTAGTTATAATACAAGAAACATATGACCTCAAGTAGTAAAAGATTATCTAAATCTAATGTTTTGTTTTCATCACAGTTGATTACCCATAATAAGACATTACTTGACTTTCACCTAGGGTTAGATGAAGATTGTGATTTAGAAAGCCTTAATAACCAAATTGCCTTAATGACTAAACAATTTAAGAAAATTGTGCAGTTTGGGAATGCAGTGGCTTCCAAATAAGGAAAATCTGGTTATTAAAACTTTCAAAATTCTAGATCCCATGATAGGAAAGGTGATAGATAGACCTATAATTATCACTCCAGACTTGAGAAAGACCTTAACCATGTACAGTGTCATAGGTGTGGCAAGTTTGGGCACTTTTCTAATAAATGCATATCTAAGCTTAACAATATTGTCAAGCCTACATGTGCAAAACATGAGATGACTTTAGTGACTTGGAAGGAGATGAACCCGAGCCATCTAATGCTAATGAATCATGCAAGTCTTTTTTTGCTAAAATTATATATTCTGAAGATAAATCATGCTTACCTATTGATAGTTCTACACCTCCTGCTATTGTGAATAATATATCTACTATTATGACAAATGATCATCATATCTCTAGCATATGTGTATACACCCCATTCTCGTACCCCTTAAAACTCTCCTTAGGTCCCTAGCACCTCCCTGCATCACTATAAACCTAAGTCATACCCTAGGTACTGACCTAGAGGCCATTGAACGCTTCTAGGCTCCGTTTGACAAAAAAGTCAAACTCTTCAACTCGACTGAGAATGAATGAATCTTCAAAGGGCACTGAATCCTCTTTCCAACGGTCCATCCCGTGCGCGATTCTGACTTACCATGCGGATGAACGACCCGTTTTCCCCTAAAACCCGAACTAGAGGACACCGGACGCTCCCAGGCTTTGTTTGACCAAAGTCAACTCTTCATCTCGACCGAGACTGAATGAATCTTAAAAGGGCATTAAAACCCCTTTCCAACGATCCACCTCGTGCATGATTCTGACTTACGGTACGGATGAATGATTCGTTTTACTCCGAAAGGTCATGAAATGCTTCCAGGGTCGGATTGATCCAAGTTAACTCCCCAAACTGAGTCACACTCTTTGAAATATCAAAGTACATCTCCTAACCTTTCCAACGGTCCACCCTGTGCGTGATTATGACTTACCATACGGACAAACGACCCGTTTGCGTCTGAAGTTTCCCTGTCCAAATGACCGACGAACGCTTCCAAGCAACATTTGACCCAAAGTCAACTCCCGAACTTGGGAGCAGTCCAAAGGACTTTCAAAGGTCTCTGAATTAACTTTCCAATGGTTCACCCTGTGCACGATTCCGATTAACGTTTTGTGTCTACGACCGATTTTCCGAAGGAACCTGAAAGAGACTGCCAAACGGTAGGTTCTAGACCCTGCCTATCGGCAGTGTGCCTAAACACACTTGCCGATTGGCAGGACCAGGGCTATGCTGATAGGTAATTCCCCGGGCCTATAAAAATGAGGGCCTGAACTCATTGCAAGAGGAACCCAGATCTAAAATACATCACTCTCAGCGAATCCAGAAAACCTCTCTCGAAGTCAGCGTGATTTTCACATCCAAATCCCTTTCCAACCTTCACTTTTCATCATCCTTTTCATCAAACTTGGTGAATTAGCTATCCTTAATCATCATCCAAGTGCAAGGGCTGCTATCCAACATTCAAGATCAAGCTCAAGATCTTCAAGAAGGTCCAATTTTCTCATTTCTCTCCTTAAATTATCCTAAATTCGCATTAACTTGTTTTACTATTGAGCACTTTTATTCCCCCATCTCACATATCTTAATATAATTTTTATTTAGTATTATTGCACATCTCTTATTTTCATATAAGTAAAACCCAAAAAAATAAGAAAAAGAGGGTTTGCTCATAAATTCGAAACGGGAATTCTCACACTTTTCTTACACTTTGCTCACAACTAAAACACTTCTTTACACACACACACACATAAGAGAAGTCCCCGGTTGGATCTATGGTATAAAGGCCACCCCTCATTTTGCATGCGAACTACATGAACTTTGATGCCTCTATAGACTACGTAGGCGTCTCGGGGTAAAACCCGAGACTTGAGTCCTATTCCTAATTTTCTCTTATTTCTATTTTCTCCATATTCTTTAAACTCATTTCTCTTAGATTCTATATATTTACATATACATATATTTGTTCTTAGTGGCGTATTATTCCACATGCGTTATCATTCCATTATAACGATCAACGCTAGGATAATCATGTAAATCCTATTTTCTAATATTATTTTTAGGAACATTCCTACGGATGACTCGCTTTATCTCTTCCATGATACAAGTCGATGATTCCTATCACCATTACGTATACACATGCACACATATCATGGGGAAATAAAGGAAAATAGAAACAATCCATGAGAGACTGTAAGGGTGGATTCCCATTTCGTAACTTAGCCTCCAAACCCTTTTCGAATCATTTTGGTTTCGTACGCGTCAGTATGTCTTTGGATGCTATCCTTCGGGATGGATCCCTTCTCTTTTGTCTGTTTTGAGTAAAATAGACTGGCGACTCCATCTCTTTACATTTTCACCTCATCAACGACGCCGACCAAAGCGCTCCCGAGAGGAACGCGAGGGACCAGGATCCTCTCCCGCCACGAGGATCGGGGATGACCACAGTGGCGACTCTGCTGGGGACTTTCTATTTTGAGGGCTAGACTCTATTTACATGGGTGTTATATTTGGTTATATTTTCCCCTACATTGCATGTTCCCCTTTTCCATGTGTACCCCATACTTATGCTTCTATTCACACACTTGTAGAAGATTCTCAATGTACACTTCACACCACGTGCACCTAGGATCATGTATATCCACATGTTGCACGCATCACCCATCCAGAATTGGTATACCATTGGTGCTTGTACTTTGCTCCTTGTTTGTCATGATCAAGAAAGACATTCTCATCATAAGATACTGATAAGATAATCATGCATGATTCACACGACATCACCAAAGAGCATTGTTATTGACCAAATTCTACCCAGTAACTAGAGGGCCACTTCGTGATGGACGCTAGTCTGGCAGGGCACAGTTAGCCTAAGCGATATGACTCTCACCTTCTATTGGCCAAGTACCTTCGACGTATATCGAACGGCTCCCCCGCATCGCGCTGCTTGACCGAAGTTATGATGGGAGGTATATCGCAGGGAACTCGTTCACGTACGCCGAGTATATCAAATTCGCTCTCACACGTATCGTCCCCATGAGGTATATAGTGAGGTAATTCACGTACACTCAGGTATATCAAATGGCTTGTCCACACGTATCGATTGCCCTCAAAAGCAAGACGTATATCGTGGAAGTCACGCCAAAGGGGGGAACCCTTTTCGATTCACCTAACTAACTGCATACCCGCATATAGGTGTAAAGCCTAGGACACACATGTTAGATTGCCGGTTTCGACCCGAAACTTTGCCAAAATTTTGGGTCGGCCTGTCGCCTAAATTTTCGTGCATTTTTTAAAATGGGACCCTGCCCGTGAGCCTGGTTACAAGTCCAACCATAACTTTGCATTTATTACAAATCCAATTTTTCCAGGCTCGAGTCCCGTTCGACATTTCATTTTGCATTTAGAAGAATTTAATACAAGTGAGAACATAATAATTATAATAATCATGCTGAGACCCGTCTCCCAAATATATTTCTCCCTTCTTTATCAAAAATCCCAAAATATTTTCCATTATTTATCAACAAATTCAAAAATATTTCTCCTTTCTTTATCAAAAATCCAAAAATATCTTGTCTTTCAATCTCAAAAAGGAAAAAATGTCAAAAATATTTTCATTCTTTTTCGTAAAAAAAAAATCCCATTTTACGCCTTCTCAGGTCGATCGCACACCCTTGGCCTGGCTCCTAATTGGCTTCGATCTTCAGTCAAATCATCCCAGAGTTTCGTTCGTTCCCCTGCTACTTCTTTCGAGTTCGAAATTCATCCACTTCCCATGGAGAACACAGATCAAGTACCTGTTGCGTAGTCAGATCTGACGACAGTCTTAGCCCAGCTCGTGTCTAAGATTGACAACCTCCAGACTGAGGTCCGAGAGATGCAACGAAACCAGGTTCCTATTCCTCAAGAGCTTGAGGCCCTATTCCCTCATGATATGGGTCCACCGAGCCTATTTGGGTTCCCAAAGAGTATCAACACGCTCCACGTGCCCCTCCTGCTAATGGGCCGCCACCTGCCCAGCTTCCTATGCCGAACTTTGCCCAGCCTCGGGCTAACTTGCCTATAATCATTGATCCAAAAGGCGAAGAATTAAACAAGGTCAAAGAAGATATCAAGATGCTAACTAAGAAGTTCGACCAAGTCAAAATCTCTGGGAATTATATGGACTACCCCCATATGTCTCCTTATCTTAAAGCGAGGTTACCCGAGAAGTTCAAGATGCCAAATATCGAGAAATTCGGAGGAAGTGGACCCCCGATCGTTCATATTCGCAGTTATCACCGTTATATGACTCTCTTAGGGGCTTTAGAAGAAGTGATGGCCCAATTGTTTCAGCAAACTTTGAAGGATAGCGCCCTCCGATGGTTTTTGTCCAGAATCCGTAGCTGGGAGGATGTAGCCCGAGAATTCATGTCGCAGTACAAGTACAACGAAGAACTTGATGTCACCCACCGTGATTTAGAGCTGCTCAAATAGAATCCTGGGGAATCAGTCAGTAACTTCATAGCCTGATGGAGGGAAAAAGCAGCCACCATGACCAATCGATCATCCGAGGAAGAATAATTCAACATAGTAAAGAAGAACTTCTTACCCCATGTCCGAGCAACAATGGGAAGATAATACTATACCCACTTCCGAGCTCTCAGAGAAGAAGGAGTAGAAATCGAGGAAGGTCTTGCTAAAACAGATGTTGAACCAAAGAAAGTGTCCGTAGAGTTCACCCCCATAAAATATAACAAACCTGTCAGTGCTACAGTCTCAACCATCAACAATATCTCTCAACCAACCACCTCGTGGGCACCAGAAAGCCTCCCTATCCCAGTCCAAAAGGAATACACCGAGCTCCACGCTCCCTCTCCAAAGTTTATCAGGCCCTATTAAGCCGAAACCTTATCAAACCCTTGGACCCCCGTTCGTTGCCAAATCCACTCCTAATAAACTTCAAAGCAGATGCCCATTGCGCCTTTCACCAAACTTCTGGCCATACCATTGCCCAATGCTTTCACCTCCGAAACATAATCCAAGGTCTAATTTACCAGGGTACCATTGCCCCACCAACCAATCCTAAGCCAAACACTACTCACAACCCACTCCCAAATCATGCCAATGACCTCTTCTTAGAAGAGAACCCAAAATTTGATCCCTCAACTCAAATCGCACCTATACACTCTCCCAAACCTCTACAAACTTTTCCATATTTCCTCCTACACCTTACTAGCCTCGCTGATCAGGCACTGCCACTCCTTACTAGAGCATGCATCGCTATTCGTACTCGTTATGAAAATGAAAGCATGGAATTATCAGAAGTGTTAAACCAACTCTTGGAGTTCGGGCTAAAATTTCCCTCACAGATCATCATTGATTGCCAGAAGTTAAGTGCGCTAATCTTGGAAGCACACAAATGGGCTCGAGAGTCAGACAGTTGGGTAGTACTGATCGATGAAGTCATCCTAGATGATGTTGTCCAGATTATGGCAGAATTATTCTTGCAAACCAACAATATTTATAGTATGACCGAGTTACTTGATACTCTGAAGCTACAAGGGTGCCTGGTACTGATAACTATGCTTTTTTTTATCTTTTTTTTATCTCCCCGGCAACGTCGCCATTTGATAACTATACTTTTGCGTATATCGTTGTTGAAAATCAAGTTAGTCAAATACCTACAAAATATAACAATCTAAAGTGTAGAGGTAAGTAAGGGTATCAATCCACTTCCTAGGGAGTAAGCTAGAGACAAATTCAATTGTAATTCACTTTTTATTTTCTTTTTGTGCTTTTTCACTTTTTTTAATTTTTTTAGCTTTTTCAATATTAAAACAATAAGGTGAGGTGATGATTTAAACTAAACTAAACTAAAATGAAAATAACTAACTAGAAAGTGACTAAAATGAAAAATAAAGTCTAACACTAAAAATAAGAGATAAAGTGAGGTAAATAATTGTGAGAACAATCAAGGAGTGGGATTACACCACAAATTTTAGCTATTCTAATTAATTAATTTAATTAATTGAATTCTCCCAAATTAATATTAAAATTACAAACCAACTCTCGTAGCAAGTGTAATTATTATAGTAATCTTTTAGAAAATTAAGTTTAACACCCCACAACTCTAGAAAAATAGATCTACACTCCTTTTAATTAATCACCCGCTAGGATAGATCAATTAAAATTTATGTAAATCTTAGAAAATAAATTTAAAGTTGAAATTCAAGTTATAATACCCCACTTAAGAAACCCCTATCTCTAGTTCGAATCTAAAATGAGTATTATAATTATAATTTTGATTTTCTCTAGAAAATCATTTACCCTCTCTCGAGGCGTAAATTTAAGGGTGAGTGATCAAAATTAACATTCAAATGGACTTTTCAAGTAATTAAACTAATAAAAATAAAATAACATCAAATAAGGGTTTTACCCCACCCCTTGAAAGGGATTTTAGCCTAACATGATATAAAATTTGACAAATTAATAATCAAAGGCATAAACAAATAAAATAGAAGGGTAAGAGGACAAATCTTCAAACAAGTCTCCTTGATTTGGAAAATTGGACTCTAATCCTCCATTGAAATTGAGCAACATCCATTCAAATTGAGCTTTCCACAATATTCAATTACATACAAACACTCATTTGAATCACTCAACAATTAATTTATCACAAATATCTAAAAAAATAAAAACAAAGCTATTTACAAAAATATTCTACCTAATTTATTTTTTAGTCTAACCTATCTCTCTCTCTAGAATTTTCTTCCTACCAAGCTCTCTTTGAATCTAAACTAAAAATTACAAAATAAAAATTAAAAAGATAGTTGATGAATTCATAATGGACAATTAAATAATAAAAGAGATTTGCTAAAAATACAAATCCTAACATTATAAAATTGTATATTAGAACTCACCCAAAGAAATAAATTCTAGATCATTAATTTATATTGAGATAATTGCTAAAAATGCAAAATCTCAACATAAAGGAATGGGTTAGAATTTACCTCCCATAAGGAATAAATTTCACTTCATCAATCTATTTTGAATTAATTGCTAAAAATGCAAAAATTCATAATAGAGGGGTGGGGTGAAATTTATCCTAGAGATAATTTGCACTACACACCTCTATATTGAGGTATTTGTTAAAAATGCAAATACTCAACATAGAGGGGTGGAGAGAATTTATCACACCAAGTTTAAAACTAATTTTGAGATCCTTTGCAAATGGGTCTTCATCCTCATTTATAGTAGGCACATGGAGAATGGGGGATAAGGGGTATATTGGGTAAATGACTAGGGGGTGCATGTGGTTTGGGTGAGGTCATGTGGGTAGTGAGGTGAGGGAATAAAATCTGATATTATTATAATGGTATTTTTGGGTATTGGTTAAAAGAGGTAGTTGGAAATTTTTAAGGGTATATTGGGAAAAGGGGTTTAAGAGGAATAAGTGGGTTATTTGGCATGTGGGGTTTAAAATTGAGTTTTGGTAGAGGTGGTTGGTTTAGAAATTGGTAGGTGACATCGTGGCATTTGTGAAAATGGGTTTTGGGACTTGAGATGGGATTTTGTCACATGTGGGTATTAGTTGGTTTTGTTTTGGGTTTATTTGTGCCTTTGACTGGAGAAGAAATCGTGGAAGGCATTTTTGAAGAAGTGAGTCATGGGTTTAAGTGGGTTTCCAAATGGGTCTCGGCTGGAATAGCCATGGCAGCGGCTTCAGGCTGGATGGGGCTGGGTCAGCGCCAGCGATAGGAGTTAAAGGGGTCGGAACTTGCAGGTTCCGGCGTGGGGCTGCGAAGATAGGGAGAGAGGCCGGAGGGTGACGCCGACGGGTCTAGGAGTGATGGAGGCTACGAGGGTTCACGGGTTTGAGGGTTTGGAGAGAGGGAGTTGGGACAGAGGTGGCGGCGGTTGGATGGTCACGCCAGCGAAGGTGGTTCTGGCGCTGGAGTTAATTGGAAGGGGGGTCCGTGCCCGTCGCCGGTGGCTGGGGTTGAGCTCGCCGGAGCTCATGGTTTGAGTTAGGTGGGTTGCTATGGGGTATGGAAGAAGGGTGGTTGTTGGTGGTGTAAGAGTTATGGAGGAGAGAGAGGGGTTTAGTTTAATGGAGGTTTTTGGTGAGAGGAGAGAGAAAGGGGTGAGTTGGAGGTTGAAGATGAAGTGAGGTGTTAGTGTGGGTGAGGGTGTAGAATAAGGGGTTGTGTGTGTGTTTAATTAGGATACCTAAAAAAATAACATTAATAAAATAAAATTAATAAAATAAAATAAAAATCTAATAAAATTTAATTCTAAAATAAAATAAAGACTCAAATAAATTTGAAATTAAAAAGAAATGAAAATAAAAAATAGAAATCTATTAAACTAAAACTAAGATCCTAAAAAGAAAATGTAAAATCATAATAAATTAAAAATAAATAAATCCTAAAAAATCTAATCCTAATAAAATAAGATAAAAAAAAAAACTAAGACTAAAAATTAATAAAAATCAATATAAAATAAAATTATATTAATAAAAATAAAATAGAAAATAAAATTTAAAAATTCTAAAAGAAATCTAAAATTAAAATGAAACAAACTAAAAATCTAAAAATTGATAAAATGGCGCAAACTCAACACATACACGGGTTAGGGTAGGTTTAGGCTAGGCTTAGGCTTGGGGAATTTGGTAATTAGCTCAATTTTGTTGCAAATTGCACTAAAATATAGCTTTTGACACCGCAACTGCAATCAAGCCTGCATATTGAACAATTAAGCGCATAAGACCCAAATTGTCGAGAATTAGCAACTAAAGTACATCTATTTGGGGTATAAATTGTACAGTTTTTGGTGCTTATCACACCACCCCCAAACAGAACGTTGCTAGTTCTCGAGCAATAAGATAGAGAGAAAGATAAAGATAAGTAACCAAAAGTGTACCATTTTCGTGGGCACTTGCAATTGCACTTAGCATGTGCAACAAGCCTTTAAACCTATAGGTTGCCCTACAGGACGAGTTGTGTCTCGTGAGGGTTTGCAAGGAATATACCCACAAAATTTTTATATGCAAAGATTTATTGAAAGGCAGTCAATATCTTATTAGACATAGAATAGTCGCACAATCCATCACATGAGAAAATATTTTCAGAAATACAAGCTAAAAGTGTTAAAATTTTAGCTAAGTAAATACTTAAGGCACATCCTTCCTAGAACTCAACGTGTGTAGTGTGAATCAGTCAAAACGGGTCCAGTATCACAAGAGTAATTCCTAGATTGCCTCTTCGGAATCAACGCTTCAACTTCAAATCTCACGAATATATCTCTCTCAAACGAACTCTCGAGATTAGGGTAAGTGTATTGCTCTTGTGTGTGAGGAGGTGAGTAAATGTAAGCAAGTTCAAACGTCTCACACACATATAGGAAAGAACAAACAATTAGAAAAAAAAATGATCTCATGAAAGAAATGCTAATCACTATAGTGAGAACGTCGAGTTATTCACCACGTCGACTTTCATTTGCCCGAACACGTAGGGGAATATATGGATGATAATGGGTAGGGAAAAATGAGATGGGAAGGATATGATGATGTGGGATGGTGAGTAATGATATAATGGATGCGATATGTGAGAAGAGATTAAACACTTTAGGCACAAATGTTTGTATTACTAATTACAAACTCTCTTTTTCTTCCTTTTCTCTCTTTTTTCAAATTTTCTTTTCTTTTTCTCTATTTTTGCTATTTTTCTTTTCTTTTTTTTTTCTTTTTTTTTGTTTTTTTCTCACTTTTCAAACCAACAATGAAGACATTTACATTTGAAATCACACTCTTTTATTTGGAAATGAAAGATGATATGGAGATGATAGGTGATGGTGTGGGGAAATGTATATGGATGGTGAGGGGAATAGATGGGAAGGTAATGGGTGAGTAAATGGAAATGTGATATGAAAAAGTGGTAGGTGTATGGATGAAAACCTAGTGATCGGGACAAATTTCAAGACACGCGTTTCTTACAACTTGAAAGTGATGTCGTTCTCAGTGATCAAGCCAAAATTTAGTGAAAAATAATGAGATCATACAACAATTTTAAGTGCGGACCCAAAAGAAGTTGAATCAACTCGTGACTCGGAGATTGCGTAAAACACTCTAAAAGGGTGCAAGGCACAAATCTCACGGGCTAAAGTCTCTACTAGTGATCCTTAAGGTTCTCTTTAGAATTATAGTGCTCCTCAACTCTAAATCGTATTAACGTGATAAGTGCGCAAATTTTGTTGAGTCTAGAAATTCATGGCGCAAAATGCCTTACTACGTATTACATAAGCTTATTTAGAAAAAATATTCTCTAGCTTGATTCCTAGACTTAAAAAGATGGATGATTGAAAATTCACATCAATGAGTGAGATGAAAGAAACTGCATGAAATTTTAAAAATCAGTTTCAAAACTCAAAATTTTTCAAAAGAGGTACGATTTTGATAAAATTCTCCACCCCCAAACAAAAAGGAACATCGTCCTCGATGTTAAGTAAAATGATTTTTAAAATTGAGAGCATAAGGTAGGAAAGAGATTACCAGAATGAACCGCTAATGAAGTGGACAGATAAAGCTAAGAATAAACTTGAATAAATGATAAGAAAAAATGTGTACAAGTCTATAAGCATGGGAAACATAGGGTGATGTGAAACACCACCCCCAAACAGGATGAGACAAGTACAAGAAATGCGGGATGCCTCCCGGTAGCGCTAAGTTTAATATCTTCAGCCAGACCGAACCATCCTCACCCTAAAGATAAGAACTATGAAAGCGCGGGGCGACGGAAAAATTGGGTGATGAAGATCACCCCCAAACAAGACTGAAGCGTCAGCCTTGTTGGAAACAGGCTAAAGGTGCCAATGCACTTGTATGGCAAAGTTCATCACACGATGCAAAGCATCGGTGGACCATGGGCGGATGGGAATTAGGGTAATAGTGAGAATGGAAAGGGTAAGGGTGAAGAGGCATCGATCTCGAGCCTTGTTGAGCGTAAATGTGAGGGCAACAAGGGCCTTATAAGCATGGTGCTCCAATTGGTGAGGGAGGCGAAATGGTGTGGACATAGGAATGGGTTGGGCCTCATAAAAATCACATGACCATTCTATGAATGGGCGATGATAATGGTCACGCCGTGACACGCCAGGGAGCTATTGATGGGAAAAGTCAACACCACAAGGAAGTGGTGTGCATGGAGGAACAAACTTGATGTCACGGAAGTGGAGAGTAGAACCATAAATACTCTCGTGGGTGGTGGAGGATGGTTTCAGGTGAGGATCTAAAAATGTTGATGGAAACTTGAAATGTGCAAAATCAAGATCCAAACCAGGTGGTGGGGTGGAAGGGATAATGGGTGGGTTGGGTGAGATAAATGGTGGAGGAAGATGATCTAACTCAAGAGTGGGAGACACACACTCATTGGGAGGAGTAAAGGAATACTCACAAGGGAGTGTGGTATCTAAAGATGGAGTTGTCAGCTTCTCCAAAAAGGTATCATTGGTGATTGTGGTGGATGGGTAAGACGAGGCACGAAGATCTAAGATAGAGGAATTACTAGAAATATCAGGCTCAATGGGAGCCATGCATGGTGGGACATCATCCATATTCGGATAGTTAGGAATTATCACGGATTCTATCTCAGGAAAATGATGGAAACTCATAGCCGAAGCTAACCTAGGATAAATTGGTTCCTCGGGAACACAAGGGTGAAGCTCGATAGGTGTAGACTAGGGCATTATTTTGTGGAAAACCGATATAAAGAAGACATTGAATTTGTGGAATGCATTGACTTTATATGGAAAGACAAAATTGTTGCCACCGGATGGGGGAAAGAATTCGAAGATTCAAATGGAGAGCAAGCTTCAGAGAAAACTGGCCCAGTAGCTGACATGTGTGGAATGATATCATTTGAAGAACTCCTCGGAGAAATAAACAAGGTGGCAGAACAACCCGACATTGACGAGGAAATAGGATTTATATTCTTCCCTTCTTTAGTAAATCACATGACCAGATCAGGGAGGCATTACAGAATCCCAAGCTCATTACCAACAAATGACAAAAGGAAGGGCGTTGAAAACCTTCTTATGCCAAAAATGACCCTCTAGGATAACAAGATCATCGATCAACTGAAGAAAACTTAAGCTAACATCACTCTATGGGGGCTTTTCATGTCTTCCTAGCTGCACATATATGCTTTGATCAAGTTGCTCACTGGACCCACAGTTCCTCCTTCTACCACACCAGAAGAAGCGGTAACCTCTACCCAAATGCTATCCTTTTCTGAAGAAGAAATACCTATAATTGGGCCAAACCATACTCATGCATTTAACATCTCCGTCGAAGTTATGGAAAAGGTCGTGCCACACTTTCTTGTTGATAATGGATCCGCCTTGAATGTCTGCCCATTAAGAACCTTTAGATGCTTAAGACTGAAGGAAAGTGACCACGCTCCAACCTCCGCTGTTGTACGTGCCTACGATAATACCCGTCGAGAGGTGATAGGATCCATAAAACTTGTAATACGGGTTGGACCTATAAACCCTTTCGTTGAATTCTAAGTTATTGATATCCCAGCTTGTTTCAACCTGTTGCTCGGACGACCTTGGCTCCACAGTATCAAGGGTGTGTCTTCTTCACTCCATCTGAAATTGAAGTTCTTCGCCTATGGACGAGTCATCACCATTTTGGGCGACAATGATAATACCAAGGGTGCATGTACCAGTAATCCAATCCTTGAGATACATCACGGGTCAAATGATATGCTCTTATTAGGATTCCGAGTTGAGCCACTTCTACTCCCAACAAGGGACGATTTCAAATAAAGGGTTTGTCTAGAATACGACCCTCATGGCAACGTCAATGTGATTATGATGTTCAGAAACATGCACTTCATGTACGAACTGGGGCTAGGGCAAAGACAACAAAGGATAATTGAGCCTATTGAACTGAAGAAAGCTTTCCCTCCTTATGGTTTGGGGTATCAACCCTCAGAATAAGTGATCAGAATGATCCGCCAGTCTCAACCAAATATAAGATTAGATTGCATCCAGACTATCCCATGTGACCCCTTGAATGGACGATTTATTGAAGAGGGTGAAGAGTTCCCCATTTGTGGCTTTTTTGAACCATGGTATGACCATTCGAACAAGAAGATGAAGCTTGGAATGGAGATCTTTTTCCAGGACAGCTACCCATGGGCTGAAAGTTCCCAACACCATGTACAACCACTCATCAAAGATATCGAATATTTCGAGGGAAGTGACTCCGAGGATTCGTTCAACTTACAGACACTGGGGGTGACACTCTGCATGGTTCATTCAGGCACTACATCACTGGATCCATCCCACCTAATAAAAGCTGCTGATACACCTCTCCTCAACTGGCATGCTACGCCAATTCTACCTGTTGACCTCACACCTAATCCCAATGTTTACCCCATTTCTTCTTATGTTGTCTATCCTTGATCTAATGTAATCGAGACCTGCTTTGATGAGATTCTTAATATTTTTTTTACTATCAGTGAAATAAACGAAGATTTTGAGTATCTTGTTGTGCCTTACATTAGCTGCTTGGATTCTAATAAAACTGTTGATGATGATGATTTTGGAAATGAACAATTCTTAACTGATCGGAATAAGGTTAATAACAGACAACATAATCGCATTCAAGTTAATGAAGAAGAGACTGTTGTTGTTAACCTCGATTCTAGTAGCCAACTGCGCGAGATTAGGATAGCGGCTACCATTAACAAGTATGAGCGCGCACAACTTGAAGAATTGCTAAAGGAATTTATGGATATCTTTGCATGGTCCTATGACGATATGCCCGACATTAATACTGAAATAGCTCAACATGAGTTCCCCACTCTTCCAGATTATAATCCGGTTAAAAAAAGTTGAGAAAGCTCCTACCGAATGGTCGCTCAAAGTTAAGGAAGAGGTGGTCAAACACTTGAACGTAGGCTTCATTTGCGTGATCGAATATCCCACATGGCTAGCCATCATAATGTCTCTACCGAAATCAGTAGGGAAAGTTAGGATGTGTGTAGACTACCGAGACTTGAACAAAGCCTCTCCAAATGATGATTATCCATTACCCAATATCGACATGATCGTGGACAAAAGATCCAATCATGTTCTCACGTTATTCGTCGACGGGTTTTTCGGATACAACCAAATCAAAATGTATCCAGATCACCAAGAAAAGACCGCGTTCATCACCCCATGGGGAACCTTTTGCTACGCTATTATGCCATTTGGTCTCAAGAATGCTGGGGCTACCTACTAGAGGGCTGCCACAACCATCCTGCACGATCTAATTCACAAAGAAGTCGAGGTCTATGTGGATGATATGATTATCAAATCCAAAACTAGAAAAGGTCATGTTCCCGCTCTTCGAAAGTTCTTTGAACGACTGCGACGGTATCAAATGAGACTCAATCCGTAGAAATGTGTCTTCGGCATTACAAATGGAAAACTCTTGGGATTCATGGTCAGTGAGAAGGGGATAAAATAAAATCCCACCAAGATAAAATCCATGGATGAAAAGAGATGCCGTCTCCCTGAACAGAGAAAGAAGTCCGAGGTTTCCTTGGGAAATTGCTATACATTAGCCGGTTCATCAACCAACTAACCTCCATCTGCAAACCTATTTTTAAACTCCTCCGAAAGGATTCAACAAAAGTTTGGAACGAGGCATGTCAAGAAGATTTTGACCGAATCAAATAATATCTGACCTAACCTTCGGTACTCATGCCACTATAACCTAGTCTCCCCTTACTCCTATACCTAACCATAACCGACAGTGCAACTGAGGATTTTCTAGCCCAATACCTTGAGGATTCTCGTAAAGAAAGAGCCATCTATTACGACAGTCGTAAATTATTGGATACGAGGTCAACTACACTACTTTGGAAAAAGTATACGTCACGCTTGTTTGGGTCACCTAAAAGTTATGACACTACATGCTCGTTTTCCCCATTAAACTTTATCTCGAATGGACCCCATCAAGTACCTTCTTGAGAAACCTGCCTTATCCAGCCTAATGACTTGATAGTTGATGCTCCTAGCCGATTTTGATATCATGTATGTCACGCAGAAAGCCATAAAAGGAAGAGCCATCTCTAACTACCTCGCTGACTACCCCATGGAGGGAAATGATAATTGGATCTCCGAATTACCAGATGAAAACATCCTCTACACTGCCCAAGACAACCTTCGATGGCAAATGTTCTTTGGCGGTGCTGCCAACAAAAGGGGTTATGGCATTGGGATACTTTTGATCGCCCTAGATGACTCTCACACTCCCATTGCCATCAAATTGGATTTCCCATGCGCCAAAAAAATGACTGAATACGAGGCATGTATAGTAGGCCTTAAAGTTTCTCTCAAGAAGGGTATTCAATGCCTAGATGTCTATAGGGATTCTGCCCTCATTATAGATCATGTACTCAGAAACCTTCCATGCCTACTTAGAGGAACTAGCCTCCCAATTCAAAAATATCACCTTCCACTACTTACCCCGAGAAAAGAATAACCTACCCGATGTCCTTGCTACATTGACCTCCATGGTCGGCATGCCCGAAGAAATAATAAGGACCCCCTTATTAGTTGACAAACCAACTCATGGCTACCACATTGATCTCATCACCAAAGAAGAACACAACATAGACAAGTATTGGTACTATGATATCTGGCACCTCCTTAAACGTGGTAGGTATCTCGAGGGTTCCAACAAGAAAGATCGGGCAGCCCTCCAAAGACTAACCGCCCAATACATCATGTGTCACAAAGCACTGTTCAAGAGAAACTTGGATGGAACCCATCTACACTGTATCGCAAGGGCTGACATTGAAGAGATAATGCAGAAAATCCACAGTGGGGAATGCGGGACCCACTTGAACGGTCACATGCTTGCTAAGAAGATCATTCGACAAGGCTACTACTGGACCACCATGACTCAGGATTACACCGCCTATGTCCGGAAATGCCTCAAATGCCAACAGTTTTCCAACCTTAGCACCTGCCTCCGTGAGAATTATATAACATGACTTCTCCCTGATCGTCCTCCACCTGGGGTATCGACATCATAGGGAAGGTTACACTAAAGGCATCAACCGGGCATGAGTTTATCCTAATTGCCATTGATTACTTCACCAAATGGGTCAAAGCTGAGTCACACGCAGTGCTGAACGCTAATAAAGTGACCAAATTCATCAAGAAAAACATCATCTGCTTACCGACATCAGATAACATATTTCACTTCGAGGCAGAAGTCATAGAAGTGGTCAACGAGTACGGGATTCATAGACAGAAATCTTCTCCCTACCGACATCAAACCAATGGTGCAGTCGAAGCCGCCAACAAAAACCTCAAAGCCATTATCAGTAAGATGACCGAAAGTTGAACTCATGTTCGTCTGAACTCAATCCGAACCTCTACTGGGGCTACCCCTTACTCTCTAGTCTACGGCATGGAAGTTGTCCTACCCATGGAGTTGGAAATACCCTCGTTACACGATATGCTTAAAAGCAAGGTCAATGAGGAAGATTGGCATCAAAGCCATTTTTCTGAGCTGACCCTCTTAGATGAAAAGAGATTGAAAGATTTTTATCACATACAAGGGTACCATCGCCAAATAGCGCGATCATTCAATAAGAGAGTCAAGGACCACGGTCTCCGAGAAGGAGATTTAGCCCTCAAAGAAATAATAGAGCCCATTAAGGACCCCAGAGGGAAATTCAAGCCCAATTGGAGCGACCCGTACATTGTGAAGAAGATATTATTCGGCGGTGCCACCATTATCACCGACTTATATGGATAAGAGATGGCTCGTCCGGTCAACCTGGACCGTCTCAAGAAATTCTACCCCTAGTTCAAAATCTCAGAGTGCTACTACTCTTCTCATCTCCCTTCTATTCTAAAAAAAATTATTTCCCTCTACCCAGAACTACGTGGGCCTGATCCTCTGTAAAAATAATTTTTAGAAAAATTAAAACCTTTAAAAAAAAACATAGATACGTAGGCAGCTCATACATCTTATATGAGCACGACCCATTCTTTTATCATAAAAAAATTATTCTTTTCTTACCTCCGAGAACGACAGTTCATTCTAACATATACTTGAACAAAAGGATTATATATGCCTCAGCGATCGGTATAGATAATTCAATATACAAAATTCATCAAAAGGCATAGCTGGATGATCAAAAACTTATTTATTTAACTAATAAGAAATTACAGTGCAATTACATAAGAAAAGGAATGGATAACTCCTTTACCCTTACATCCTTAAAAAGCCAAATAAAATTCTCAAATTTATTCCCCATTACAAAAACAAACTCTCCAAGAGTCCTACCCATAGCTACCAGAGGATCCCGTTCTATCATCATCATCTACATCTCGGGGTCCCTGAGCTTCTTCTGCCTGAATGGAGTGTCGTAGACGCTCCACGGACCGATAAGCTCAAACCAGCCTCAGAAAAACCACAACACCCCCTCCATGGTATTAGATAAGACAAGCTACCTTTGTCTAGTCTCCACTGCCAACATCTTACCGACTACTCTCCTCCACAATCACTTCATATAATCCCCAGGGATGTGTCAAACTCTCCCAACAGATTGAGAAGGACGGGTCAACGAACGTCGACTCTCCACAAAGAGCTAAGTTGCATGCGTAGACGCTCAGTCAGATCTTCTACCGAAAAGAAGTCTAGTGTTCGAGGTGGCACGACCTGCTCCCAGCCATATTGGCACAGAAGCCGCCAAGGGAAATAGAAAGAGGCCTGTCTGAGACCAACCAGCTGAACATATGGGTATTCTCCCAGTTCTAGAATAGGCAGCAACTGTCCCCACCAAGGCACTGACCAATACAGATTTAAAGCCCCATGATCCACAAACTAGTTCTCCCAGCTATCAATATCCAAGCCAACGCTAATGAAATGGCACAAAAATAAGTACGGTACAATCGACAAGGGATATTCTGGAGTAGTCACCAGGCGGAGTCTTTCAGACAATCACATGAACAACACCACAGAGATACCCCTAAAAAAGTCAGAACGACCTTCTCTCCAGGCATCCAGGCCATTTAAAGTCTCTGCTAGTATCACCGTCGTAGGATTGTGACAGTATGACATCCATGAAGTAATAGCTACAAGTTGTGGGTCCACCTGCAGTTCCCCAGTCACCGACAATAATTTTAAAACTAAGCCCAGAACGGCGGTTTTGGTGTAGCCAGCATCACCAACTTCCTACAAATGCACATACTGTAACATCACCAAAATAGAGATCATTCCTCCAAAAACCAGTGTTCTGGCCACCGAAGGCAAAATACAAAGAATCCCGATCAACAAATCCCTAAGAGAATGGGAAAACTCAGGTAGAGACGCAGCAACACTCGGATTTATCCCTAACATGGCGAAAAATTCCTCGTAGGTAGGACAAATCCCATCCAACCCAAAGTAGAATACATGTTCTTCGGGGTACCAAAATTGTACCACCGCCATCAGCATGTTCCACTCAATGGGCCGGTTGCGCCACAAAGAGACTCGCCGCATGTGAAAAGCATCATAATCGACATTATAGGAGCACATTGCTTCCTGGGCTTTGAGGTAGTTAGCAAACTCAATGCTACCAGGGAGAGCCATCTTGCAAGACTAAGAAATAGTACGCAAGTAAGGATGGGAAAATTAATAAAGTGAAGGTGTGAGGAAGAAAAACCCATCCACACCCCTTTTATACTTGGAAAACCTCCCATAAAAGACATAACCCCTGCAAAAATCGGTGGGAACCCTGCCCCACAAAGTACTTAAGGCTGAAGAGGGTACCAATCAATGCTTTGAATTAATGGGACTGGACTGACCTGCCGATAGGCAGGACAAGGTGTTTGCCGATCGACAACCCCTATTTTTAGAAAGTTCCATTTTTCCTTTTTTATTAAAATCAGAAAACCCAATAAAATAAATTGATATTCGCAACAGAATTTCAAAATCCCCTTCTATTTTTTCCCTCATTTTAAAATTTCCTTCAAAATTCCCAAAAAATATTTCTTTTTACGGTCTCAGCAGCAAAGTAAAAAGCTCATATGCATGCATTCATAATAAAAAAACTCCATTGCATTGCATAGATATTTTTCTGTGTTACATCAATTTTGCAGGAAATGAAGAAAGACGGAAAAATAATGGGACTCAGCCTAAACCCACATTCTCTCTCTCTCTAAGATCTTCCGCCCCTGTGATGCGCTCTTTTTCCCCTATGGCGAGATGACGCACCATCGCTACCCGAACCAGACTCCTCCCCGGAAGAGGCAGACGACACCAAGAAGGAGGGAACAGGAACCGCATCCTGAATATGGGCACTCGCCGAAGATATCCAGTCCCTGATATCCCTTAGCCAATTGGTCGACACCCGGATTTGCTGCAAGAAAAGGAAGAATCAGTAACAAGAAGAAAAGATCAAGAGAAACCAAAAAGAAGAAAAAAAGAAGAACAAAAAGGTATACCAAGGGACGAAGGACCTCCTCTGTCAATCCCAACTCCTCCGAATCCATCGCATAAGGACGGTGCGACATAGGCACCATCCCTCCATCAGCCCGCCGGATGTTGTATGAAGGTGTACGCAATCGCACAAAGGGAAGCATCGAAGTCACCGCCGCCGCCGAAGTCGAAGGGCTACCACCGCTATGAGAGGATCCCACTGGCCGACTCGAACCCGCAGGAGGGAAGGGCAGTGCATCATATATGTTGGGCACTATCAGTTAACTCATCACGAAGTCCATATAATCATATGACACAGCCATATCAGTGTACAACAGATAGGACTCACCGATCATCGTCGTAATCCTCTGGTAGCATTCGCTCTTGCCTCATAGACATAGGGGGCCTCGCAGGTGGCACCACCACCTCCTCAGTAATATGTCGGACCAATCTCTCCCCAATATACTAAGAGTGGCCAAATTCACACGCCAGTAAATGCCTCATCTGCGCATTCACCCCAGTCGCCCCCGTATCCTGAACAGCCGTCCCCAAGGGTAAATGGTCACATGAAAATCCCCAGCAGGTATAAGTCAGTACAGAATCAAAGCATACAAATACCAAGACTGGAAAGGAAAAAGTCTTACCCTGTCTTTGGTCAGGCCATTCAAGACCTAACACACTGCCTCCAGGGAAAGAGACCTCATAGAACCACCGATACAAAAGGTAACAGTCCCTAACAGTGTCGTCCTTCAGAGCAAACAACTGGGTATTACACCCAATCACCTCATAGAACCACGTCTGACAAAGATAAAAAGTTTTAATAAAAAAAAGAGACGCACAAGGAAAATGCGAATGCATGAAAAGAAAATGCGCAAATTAAAGAATACCTCAAGAATATACGTGGCTCCAGTAAAAATCTGCCGATAGCACCGGCTGAATGCATCCAGAGAAAAATAAAGGGTCGCCAAAGTCAGGCTCCCCCAATCATAGAGAGGGATGTTCGAAAATATCCTCAAGTCTGGTAAAAAATAAAAGTGGACGACGTTGCCGCTCGACGCCACCAGAAATCCCCCTGCACCAGCAAAATGAATAACTGGTCCATCTGTCTCACGTTCATCCCGTCCTCCACATCAACCACCCTACTCAGAAAAATATCCTTTAACAACGACAAATGGATGTAGTCCCCAAATACTATTCTCTCCTCCATACCATGCTGACCGGCACCCCCCCTTAAATTTTCATATAAAAACTTCCAAAAAATACTAGAAAATCCAGAAAAATCCTTAGAAAATTCCTAAAAATCCCAGGAAGGATTTAGAAATTTTTCACCAAGAAATTTTACACTCCCTCGAGAGAAACCCCTATTTCCCATCGAAATTCTCAAAAGCCAAGTGGATCTCTCCCCAGCAACGTCCCCAAGAGGACCCCTGAAGTATCCCAAACCTCAGTTTATCTCATATTCCCCAAGGGTCTCGAATTTCCCCGAGCAATACACCACCTAATCACTTACCCAGTGGAATTTATAGCATCATATTGGCTATTCCCTCGCAAAGTCTCCAAAGGATACGAAGATTTCCCCAACAATTATCTCCCCAGCTCAAATTAAAATCACGAGGTAATTTCCCCGGTAGAGTTACCCGAGAACATCACAATTTAAGCCCGTAGAATTAGCTTCGACCCACAGAATTGGTCACCTTAATTTAAGCCCGCAGAATTGGTTATCTCAACTTAAGCCCACAGAATTGGCTTCGACCCGCAGAATTGGTCATTTCAACTTAAGCCCGCAGAATTAGCTTCAACCTGCAGAATGGGTCATCTCAACTTAAGCCCGCAGAATTGGTTTCGACCCGTAAAATTGGTCATCTCAACCTAAGCCTACAGAATTGGTCATCTCGACTTAAGACCGCAGAATTGGCTTCGACCCGCAGATTTGGTCATCTCAACTTAAGCCCGTAGAATTAGCTTCGACCCGTAGAATTGGTCATCATAATTTAAGCCCACAAAATTAGCTTGGACCCATAGAATTGGTCATCACAACTTAAGCCCGCAGAATTGGTCATCATAATTTAATCCCTCAGAATTGGCTTCAGAATTGGTTACCCTCATCTTCAAGCCCTCAGAATTGGCTTCGACCCGCAAAATTGGTCATCACAACCTAAGCCCTCAAAATTGGCTTCGACTCGCAGAATTGGTTATCCCCAACATCGCTTTAGGTCCTCATAATTGACCTAAATCTTTTATCATCATTTCCTTCAAACCATCCCCAGTATTTCCCCTTAAGTCCTCATAATCCGCCTCGAACCTCAAAATTGGTCATACTCTCTCAAAGGCATCATGCGGTGTCTATTCGATGGCTATCATTTGTTCCAAACTCACCCGTCGAGGGGATCTGTAGACACCCCATTCTTGTACCCCTTAAAACTCTCCTTAGGTCCCTAGCACCTCCCTGCATCACTATAAACCTATGTTATACCCCAGGTATTGACCTAGAGGCCATCGGACACTCCTAGGCTCGGTTTGATAAAAAAGTCAAACTCTTCAGCTTAATCAAGACTGAATGAATCTTTAAAGGGCACTGAATCCTGTTTCCAACGGTCCATCCGGTGCGCAATTCTGACTTACCATATGAACGAACGACCCATTTTCCCCCAAACCCGACCTGGAGGCCACCGGACGCTCTCAGGCTCCGTTTGACCAAAGTCAACTCTTTAACTCAACTGAGACTCAATGAATCTTTAAAGGGAACTGAAACCCCTTTCCAACGGTCCGGTCCGTGCGTGATTCTGACTTACGATACGGACGAACGATTCGTTTTACTCCGAAAGGTCATCAAATGCTTCCAGGGCCCGGTTGACCCAAGTCAACTCCCCAAACTGAGTCAAACTCTTTGGAATATCGAAGTACATCTCCTAATCTTTCCAATGGTTTTCCCCGTGCATGATTCTGATTTACCATACGGACGAACGACCCGTTTTAATGGTTCACTCCGTGCGCGATTTGGATCGACGGTTTGCGCTCTACGGCCGATTTTTCGAAGGAACCTGAAAGCGACTGCCAAACTGCAGGTTCCAGACCCTGCCTATCGGCAGTGTGCCTAAACACATCTGCTGATTGGCAGGACTAGGGCTATGCCGATTAAAAATTCCCTGGGCCTATAAAAAGGAGGGCCTAACCTCATTGCAAGGGGAGCCCAGATCTGAAATACATCACTCTCAGCGAATCCAGAAAACCTCTCTCGAAGTCAGCGTGATTTCCACATCCAAATACCTTTCCAACCTTCACTTTTCATCATCTTTTTCATCAAACTTGGTGAATTAACTATCCTTCATCATCATCCAAGTGCAAGGGATGCTCTCCAACATTCAAGATCAAGCTCAAGATCTTCAAGAAGGTCCAATTTTCTCAATTCTCTCATTAAACTCTCCTAAATTCGCATTAACTTGTTTTTATTATTTAGCACTTTTATTCCCTCATCTTACATATCCTAATATAATTTTTATCTAGTATTATTATACATCTCTTATTTTTATATAAATAAAACCCAAAAAAATGAGAAAAAGAGGGTTTGCTTATAAATTCCAAACGGGAATTCTCAAACTTTTCTTATATTTTTCTCACAACTAAAACACTTCTTTACACACACACTTAAGAGAAGTCCCCGATTGGATCTATGGGATAAACCCCACCCCTCATTTTGCATGAGAACTACGTGGACTTTGATGCCTCTATAGGCTACATAGGTGTCTCGGGTAAAACCCTAGACTCGAGTCCTATTCCTAATTTTCTCTCATTTTTTATTTTTTCCCTATTCTTTAAACTCAATTCTTTTAGATTTTATATATTTACATATCCATATATTTGTTCTTAGTGGCGTATTATTCCACATGTGATATGCCCTAAATGTACCTGACAACTTAGAGACACTAACCTCGACATATGAGAGGTCTGAGGTAACAAAGGCTCCTGACTGACAACCAACACTCTCGTCCCAGATAAGGTCGGCTATGGCCGACATCACTGATCACCTCATTGTCGGGCATCATCAGAGATCGCATCTACCTCGTTCATCAACCACGGCTGGGAATAAGACGAGGTAGCAAGGATCACCTGACCAACCTAGGTTGAGAATCAGTCGACATTCTAGCTACTCCAACATAACCTCGGCCCATGCCGACGTTATAACCCCACCTGCCTTACCTCAGCTTTCCTACTGAGCCGAGATCATCGTGAATAACCTCGGATTGAGCAGCAACCAGACTTCACTAACCTCGTAATCTTCCAGGACGAGGTTGGTACCAATCGAAGACATCCGAGCCTTTACACGCATATGTGTAGCTGGGAACACGTGGACAAATCTGTTATAACCGAATTATTCCCCCCACGTGAGGAAATATTGAGGTCATCATTATCTACATAAAATCAGCCAGGTGTTATTCTCATACTGGTTCGATCCTCATGCACATGCTCATTGCATGCTTGGGGGGTACATTACACCCCCCAAGCACTATATATAGAGGTCATCCTCTACCTTGTAAAGGGATCTGAAAATTACAACCCTAGCTGAAACTCTGTCCAATTATACAGTAGAAAGAGAAAGCTTGAGAGATTGTATCCATGGCCATTAGTGACTTATTTCAGTGACCTTACTCACTCACTTGCATAGTGGACGTAGGCCTAATTGGCTGAACCACTTATACATTGGTGTTCATCCTCTTTTCCTCATCTCTATCTCTTATCTTTAAGATACTCTTTCGTTGCCATTGTTAACATTGATTTAAGCTTACAAACACCTTGAAGGGTGGTGCTGTTTCCAGCATCATCATTTTGGCACCGTCTGTGGGGACGAGAGGTTGTCTCTTCCTCTTTTTTTACTTAACCTCATTGGAGACTCTGGTGGTGAACCAGGCCTCACCCCTTGTGTGGAGCTGTTTCACTATTGAAAGAGGCCCTTTAAGGTATTAAGCTCATCTTCTTCGCAAGCCCCTTCAGTGTTAACATATGGCACCGGAGCTACCACCACCACCACCACCACAACCATCAGGTGCTGGAGGACCTAGTTCCAGTCAGGTACCACCCCAGTACGAAATGGTTGAGGTGGTTGCCGCCTTGAAGTCCTTAGCTGCAACGCAATAAGCAATTAAGGAACAATTTGCACAACTCAGTCAAAACATGATGAGGCCACCCGGGGTCTCACCGGAGATAATTACTCCGGTGGCTGCTCAGTCGTATCCTGAAGCCAGGGGACCACCCCAAGCACCACGAAAAGACCAACCTATACCTCAGCGGAGGAGGGACATTGCTGACCCTAGGCGTTTGCATCTGGGGAGGCAAGGACACCCTTGCCCTGAGGATAGGTATGACGATATGAAGGCAGAAGATGTTCGAGAAGATTGCTGGGAGTCGTATGAGGTTTCAAATAACACAGTGCATCCTATACAGTAGAGCCGAGGTTATGGAGGCAGAAGAGGTGAAGGTGCCCAATAAAGAGGACCAGCTTTTGATCGATTGAGCAGAGGGTCGGCCTTTGAAAGGCTCGGCCCAGTAAATGACCTAAGATAGAGGTTTTCCAGGTCGAGAAGTGCAGTCGGCTCATAAAGGGAAGAGGGGGAACGTCGGCCTCATCAAGGCCGACCCCCCATAGGACGAGGTAGGGACCAGGAAGAGGTCAACAACCGACATTGTGCTGCGGCTAGGGAACCCTCAGTCCACCCCTTGGAGGTGGCTGGGGATAATCTCGGCCAGGCCGACGTTCCAAGACCTTGGAATGACTCCATCCAACATCTTGAAGAAAAGATAGGAGACCTCATCAAAAGCTGAGACCCAATGCAAAGAGGTTTCTCAGAAGGCTCCCCATTCGTGGCTAGGATAGTAAGCTTCCCAACCCTGCCAAGTTCAAACTGCCTATGGTGTCTCCCAAAAATGACGATAGCATCAACCCTGTACATCATATTGAGATGTACCAGTCAGCGATGGGCATTTATTCAATACCAGATGAGATGAAGTGCCGTGCCTTCTCTGAGACTTTGACGGGAGCTGTGCACATCTGGTTTACCTCTCTTCCGAAGAATTCAATTGAGAACTTTAAGGGCTTGGATGAATGATTCATTCATAATTTTTATTTTTGGGTAAGACCTCAAAAGAAGACCACCCATCTGTTGTATGTCAAGCAAGGCAAGAACGAGAGCCTAAGAGACTACATTACTAAATTCAACACAGAAAAACTCGAGGTTGAAGACTACGAAGAGAATATAACCATGACCGCCCTCATAGGAGGTCTCCAAAAAGGGAAGTTATTATGAAAACTTGTGAAAGACCCTCCCAAGTCCATGGCAGAGCTGTTGGAAACTGTGGGGAAGGTCATGAATGCTGAAGAGGCCATGGCCGCAAAGTATGAGCATGAGAACGACGGTGACAGCGGGAAGTTTCAAATAAAGAAGGATGTAAAGAAGAGGTCAGCTGACGACAAGTTTGCACGCTATACCCCTCTAACTGTGAGCTGCGAACACATCCTCAATGAGATAAAGAATGATCGGTCTCTGAGATGGCCAAAGAAGCTGAAGGCTCCTCCGCATAAGAGGAACAAGAACTTGTGGTGCGAGTTCCACCAAGACCATGACCATGTTACAGACAAGTGCTTCGCCTTAAAGGATGAGATTGAGAAGATGTTGAAATCAAAAAAGTTAAGGAAGTATGTCGATAGTAAGGCCCCTAAGGGGGAAGAGATGACTCTAAAAAGAAGAGGGGCGACAGAGGCCGGGATGATACTCCAGCGAGAAGAGACGAGTGTAACAACCCGCCTAATTTTGGGCTATTTTAATTAATTTCTGGAAAATGGAGGAAAATAAAGTTTTTGATTAAATTATTTTTATTGCTCAAATATGTTGGTTATTATTTTTAAAGGCGAGAATTTCAAACGGTTTCGAAAACGGATTTTAAAATGATTTTTAAATGTTTTTAACTCTTGGAGTTGTTTTGACTTCCAACTCTTCATTTCTTTGCCTTATTTAAATGAGTCTTTTGGATTCCAACTCTTTATTTCTTTGCATTATAAAAGGAAGTCATGGGCAGCCCTTTTAACCTACTTTTGGCACAAATTTTGGCAACAAATATATTTTATATTCCTCTTCTTTTTATTTACACATTGGCCCTTGAGATTTGTGAGTTCCAACCTTAGATTAGAGGTGTTCTTGGGGCTATTTTGTTGGAGGTTCTTGGAGGAGCTTTTGTAGATCTTTTGAGTTAATCTTGAGGATGTGATCATTGGTTTCTCATCATGGTTTGAGGTATTGGGTTTTACACAATATGCTCCTTAAATCTCGCGAGTGTTATTCCCTTTGAATTCTTGCGATTATTGAACTCATATTTGAATTGTTAAATTCTTTGAAATCTGGAGAAATAATTGTTGAATTATTTTGATTCATGTGGTATCATTATTAGGGGTGTTCACGGGTCGGTCGGTTCGGTTTTGACCGGATTTTTTGGGCCGAACCGACCATGTCGGTTTTTGGAGGAGGAGAACCGAACCGAACCGAAAATGCTGAAAAACCGAACCGAACCGAATCGAATCGGGTCGGTTTTTAACAGGGCCGATTCGGTTTACCCGTCGGTTTTTTACAGGGCCGGTTCGGTTTTTTCCTTTATTTTAATAAAAAATATATTTTTTTAATACCTAATATAAATATAAAATTAAAAAATATAATATAATATGTCAACACTAATATAAATATAAAATTAAAAAGTATAAAAATTAATTCGGTTCGTTTCGGTTCAAAATCGGTTTTTTTATGCCAAAACCGAAAACCGAACCGACCCGGTCGGTTTTATACCTGATTAAACCGAACCGAACCGACCCTAAAAAAAACCCGACCCGAAAATTTTCGGTTCGGCTCGATTTTGTCGGTTTGTCGGTTTGGTCGGTTTTTTTGCACACCCCTAATCATTATATTATTTATGAGCACGTTGTCATGAGATTTTAATATGGCACGGATGTTGAGTACCCGTCAAAATACCTATTCCCGGGTTATGGCTTGATAAATCATATGCGAATGGGGTGAGGCCTGGTGACCTGGTTAAAGTGTTGTTGAGAAATTATATTGATAAATGCTTTGAGATTTGCATTTTGAATTGAATATTCGTACTCGTGTTGTTACGTTTTATTCATCGCTAACATATATTTGTTGAGCATCTTTCTTGTCGTATTGTGTACTTCCCCATATTTTCTTTTTGTTGGCAGGTTAGCGTGAATTTGAGCGCTATGGATCAATTGGGATGATTTTAGCATAGATTATTTTGGGAAGAATATTTTTGGAAGATTTGTATTATTTATTTTGTTGTATAGAGCATTGGAGATTTGTATTTTTATTCGAGTTAGATAGTTGTAATTTTAATTCGAGAGACTTGTTGTAATTGAAGAGATTGAGATTAGTGGATTTATATTATTGTGAGTTTACTTAGATGCTCTATACCTTGTCACTTGTGGATTTGGATTTATTTTATCGCATTAGCGCTCCGTTTGCTCTCCCCGGGCGGGCGGGGTGTTACAATGAGGACTCAGATGGAGATGATGAAGACGATCCAGACCTCCCACCAAAGGACGACAATGCCCCTGTAAAGAGGGTTGGTATGATCTCCTTCGATGACGACACTATATGTGGAGGACTCGCAGGGGGTGGTTCTAAAGTAGCTAATCAAAAAGCTCATGTGGCAGAGCCCAAGTCCGTGGCCAAAGTAGAGGTCATGAATCTAACATCTTTAGAGGCAAAGCAGAAGAGAAATAAGGTGGATATGGACATTTTTATAGTTGGGTTCTCCCGACTCAACTTCAAAGGTATCCTAGCTCCGCATGACGACCCTTTGGTAATCACAACAAGGGTACATGGATGCGAGGTACAGAGAATTCTTGTAAATGGAGGAAGTTCAACAGATGTTATGTGATGTTCTGGCCCTGCTTCAAAAGCCTAGGCCTTAGCAGAGCTAGGTTGGTACCCTATTATCATCCATTAATGGGCTTCAGTGGCGAAAAGGTCCATCCCTTGGGCATGTATGAGATGGACGTGCGGATGGGCGATGAGTGGACTACGAGGTTGACCCGAAAGATCAATTTTTCCGTTATGGACAAAAATGTCTTCTCAGCCTATAACCTCATCATAGGAAGAGTAGCCCTTAAGGAGTTTGAGGCCGTGCCATCGACAGTCCACCAAATGCTAAAATTCCTGACACCATATGGGATAGGGGAAGTGCAGGATGACCAGACCATAGCACGAGAATGCTACTTTAACTCAGCCGAAAAGAGAGAGTCCCATAAGAGAGCAACCACCACGTATAACATTGATACACTTGATCCTAGAATTGAAACGAAGTTGAATAAAGGAGAGGCCGTGCAAGTGGTAGAATCCATCGTCCTCAATGAGGATGAACTGAAAAAAACCATCCAAGTCGACAAGGCCTTAAAACTAAAAATTAAGGAAGTGCTGATAAAATTCTTGAAGGAAAGGCAGAGTATCTTCACTTGGAGCCACGCGGACATGCCTGGCATCGACCCTGAGGTTATGTGCCATAAACTCAACGTGACTAAGTATGCTAAGCCAATCAAATAAAAATGAAGAGTTTACACTAGGTAGAAGTACGACGTCATCCGGGAAGAGGTTAGGAAGTTGGAAGAGGCCAAGTTTATCTGGGAAGTCATATATCCGGAGTGGTTATCAAACGCAGTCATCGTGACCAAAGCCAATGGAAAATAGAGGATGTGCGTAGATTTTACCAACCTGTACAAGTATTGCCCAAAAGATAGTTATCCCTTACCTCGGATCGATGAGATGGTATATGCCACGACAGGGCATGAGCTCATGAGCTTCATGGACGCATATTCAGGCTACAATCAGATCTTTGTGGATACCGAAGACTCAGATAAGATAACCTTTATCACAAACAAAGGGACATACTGCTATAAGGTCATGCCTTTTGGCTTGAAGAATGCAGGAGCCACGTATCAACTTCTTGTGAATAAGATTTTTGAAGATCAAATCGGCAAGACCATGGAGGTATACGTAGATGATATGTTGACAAAGAGCCTGAAGGCCTGCACCCACGTGGCAGACCTAAAGAGAACTTTCAACACCATGGACTTGTATAGAATGAAACTTAATCCCGCAAAATGTGTCTTCGTAGTAGGAGCTGGAAAATTTCTTGGGTTCATTGTAAATCAGAGGGGAATAGAGGCCAATCCTGAGAAGATCAAGGCTTTGCTTGATATGAAGATCCCAAGGAGTATCAAAGACGTTCAGAGGCTCACTGAAAGAGTAGCTACACTCAATAAATTTGTTTCAAGAGCCATGGACAAGTGCATTCCATAGTGCTTAGAAAGACCTTCGTGTGGGACGAAGAGTGTGACGAGGCCTTTAAACAGCTCAAGTCTTACCTCAGATCCCCCCTGCTCTTATCTCGACCCATCATGGGAGAGAAGTTGTATGTTTACTTAGCAGTCTCAGAATCAGCTATAAGTGCAACCATAGTACGGGAAGATGTTGGGGTCCAAAGGCCTGTATACTTCAATAGTAAGGCCCTTTAAGGGTCTGAGCAGAACTATCCTCGGATGGAGAAGTTAGCCTATGCTTTGATACATGCTTTCTGGAAGATGAAGCCTTACTTTCAAGCCCACTCTATGGTCATCCTCACCGACTCCCCATTAAGACAATTCCTTCACAAGCTCGAGAAGTCAGGCAGATTGATGACCTGGGCCATCGAGTTAGGAGAGTATGACCTTATTTATCAACCTAGGATGGCCATTGAAGGGCAGGCACTTGCAGATTTTATTACTGAGTTCACGTGGGAAGAGACTGAGGCTGAGAAAAATCCAGCAATCGCAGAAGGATCAAATAGTAACGTCTTTCAAGAGTTAGAAGAGGTTGTGTTCAACAGAGTCAATAACGGAGTAGATAAGAACGAGGAAGATAGGTACCTATTCAAGCAAGGAACCCTGTCAGAGGGGAGCTTCTCTTCAAATAAAGACATTTGGAACCTCTTCATTGATGGGTCTTCTTATGAAAGTGGAAGCGATGCAGGGCTAATACTCTCAGCCTCAGATGGCATCAACGTTGAATATGCACTAAGGTTCAACTTCAAGGCATCAAAAAACGAGTCAGAATATGAGGCTATGATAGCAGGCCTCTCCTTGGAAAATACCCTCAGGGTTGGACGACTCCTACTTCACAACGACTCAAGGTTAGTTGTCAACTAAGTGTTTGGAGTTTATGAGGCCAAGGATGAAAGGATGGACAGATACCTGAAGAGGGTAATAATGATGCTAAAAGGTTTCAAAGAGGTAAAGATAAAGAGGGTACCTCGACAAAACAACAGCCACACAGATGCATTATCAAGATTGGCTTCAGCAACGAGGATAAACATCAGAAGGACAGTACCGGTCAAGATCCTGCTCAATCCAACCATTGAAAAGGAAGAGGTTGCCATCCCTTGCCTCAACTTGAACCTAGGGGACTCATGGATGGACCCCCTCATCAGATTTATCAGAGGGGGAGAGCTGTTGGAATTAAAGTTAGAAAGGAGGAAACTGAGGTACAGAGCTGTAAAGTTCTTAATAATAGGAGATGTCCTATATAAGAAGGGATTTCTGTTACCCCTCCTCAGATGTGTTCATCCCATAGAGGTCCCCCGTGTCCTACAGGAGGTACACGAGGGTTCTTACTCCAGTCACATAGGAGGAAGAGCTTTGTCCAAGAGGATTATTACGTAAGGATACTGGTGGCCGACCTTAGCCAAGGATGCTGCAGCCTACATGAAGAGGTGTGACAAATGCTAAAGATTCTCCACTATGCCCCATCAACCTCATCAGCCTATGACGTCAATAAGTTCTCATTGTCCATTTGCAGTATGGGGAATTGACTTAGTGGGTTCCTTACCAAGAGGTGCGGACAACTACAGGTTTTTTATAGTTGCGATTGACTACTTCTCCAAATGGGTAGAGGCCGTGCCGATGATCATGATTACAGAGAAGAAGACCTTCCAATTTATCTGAAAGAATATCATATGCAGACATGGCCTTCCAAACACCCTCATCTCGGACAACGAAACCCAATTCAAGAATTCTTACTTAGAAAAGTATTGCGAGAGAGTTGGGACCAAGCAATTTTTCTCTTCCCCCGGCCGACCTCAGTCAAACGGTCAAACTGAAGTCACGAATAGAACAATCCTCGACGGGATTAAGAAGAGGTTAGAAGAAGCTAAGGGAAGATGGACTGAAGATGTTTATGCTGTGTTATGGGCCTACAGAACAACGGCTAGGACACCAACAGGGGAAACCCCATTCATATTAGCATATGGCTCAGAAGCTATCATACCAACAGAGGTAGGACTTCCCACTCACAGAGTTCAGACCTATGACCTTGAGAAGAATGGGGAAGAGGGAAGATTTGACATAGACCTAATTGAGGAGAGAAGGGAAGATGCAGAGATCAGACAGGTAGACTACCAACAAAGAATAGCAAAATTCTACAATCAAAGGGTAAAATCGAGGCCCATAGCTGTAGGAGACCTAGTGCTGAAGAAGACACTGCAGAAGGAAAATAAGCTTCACCCAAATTGACATGGCCCTTACAAAGTGATTGAGGAAGTTATACCCGGGACCTATAGGTTGGAAAACCTTGAGGGGGAACCATTCTCCAATCCATGGAATGCTGATCATCTAAAAAAGTATTACATATGATGTTGCAAGAGTTTCTATGTAAATGTATCATCTTATGAAGAGATTATTAATAAGAAGATCATTTCCTGTGTCAATTCTTGGTTCATTATGCCTTAGTGGTAGAATTTATGAGGATAACATCTTAGTTGATGACCTCAGACCTTATAACATCATTAATTTGGTGAAAAATTATTTATGGGGGTAACATATTAGTTGATGACCTCAGGCCTTATAACATCATAATTTAGTGACAAGGTCTGAGGTGAGACATCATCCTCGGATGACCTCAGACCTTATAACATCATAATTTGGTGAAAATTATTTATGGGGGTAACATCTTAGTTGATGACCTCAGACCTTATAACATCATAATTTGGTGACGAGGTCTGAGGTGAAACATCATACTTGGATGACCTCAGACCTTAGACATCATTAATTTGGTGAAAAATTATTTATGAGGATAACATCTTAGTTGATGACCTCAGACCTTATAACATCATAATTTGGTGACAATGTCTGAGGTGAGACATCATACTCGGATGACCTCAGACCTTAGACATCATTAATTTGGTGAAAAATTATTTATGGGGGTAACATCTTAGTTGATGACCTCAGACCTTGTAACATCATAATGTGGTGACAAGGTCTGAGGTGAGACAGCATACTCGGATGACCTCAGACCTTAGACAACATTAATTTGGTGAAAAATTATTTATGAGGATAACATCTTAATTGATGACCTCAGACCTTATAACACCATAATTTGGTGACAAGGTCTGAGGTGAGTCATCATACTCGGATGACCTCAGACCTTAGACATCATTAATTTGGTGAAAAATTATTTATGGGGGTAACATCTTAGTTGATGACCTCAGACCTTATAACATCATAATTTGGTGACAAGGTCTGAGGTGAGACATCATACTTGGATGACCTCAGACCTTAGACATCATTAATTTGGTAAAAAATTATCTATGAGGTGAGACATCATATGTGGATGACCTCAGACCTTAAACATCATTAATTTGGTAAAAAATTATCTATGAGGATAACATCTTAGTTTGATGACCTCATACCTCATAACATCATTATTTGGTGACAAGGTCTAAGGTGAGATATCATATGTGGATGACCTCAGACCTTAAACATAGATAATTCCAAATTATCTATGAGGATAACATCTTAGTTTGATGACCTCAGACCTTATAACATCATTATTTGGTGACAAGGTCTGAGGTGAGACATCATATGTGGTTGACCTCAGATCTTAGACATCATTAATCTGGTGGAAAATTATATATCGAGGTGAACAACATACTCGGAAGACCTCAGACCTTAGACAATGTACAAGGTTAATGAAGACACCATTATAGTGAGGCTTCAAACTTTAATACAAACACATGGCATGATATAGAAAACCATTCAAAGAACATTCAGCAAAAGAAATAAAGCCCTCTTCAGATGTTGATATAGCATGAAGTTAAGAATTACAAGTCAAAAGCTAATAGAAAATGTTATCAGAAGTTACAGATCGATAAGAATCAGAAATAAAAAATTACAAGTAAGAGCTTCACAAATGGGTTTAAGTATATGCAATCTCAGGGTTAGTGGCCATGCCCCCATATCCTTGGACGAGGTTGGTCAATGCCACCCCATCATCTTGAGGACTAACGTCTTCGTTCCTTGTATCTTCTTACTGAGCAATCTCGGAAGGTGCGGCACCTCCTTCCTTTTCGACCTCTTGTAAGGCCTGAGCAAACCGAGGATCAGCATAGCCTAGACCAACGAAGTTAGAGGCTGCCAGGCTCCCCGACTCTTTCTCTTTTATTGCAACTCATTTTCTAGTGGCCTTAACACCCCTTTCGAGGTATTCAAAATCAAAGCTGACGAACTCGTCGGAGATCTTGTTGTCCACCAAGATCTTCTCTGAGGCGTCCTCCAAAGCAGCCTTCATAGCGACATCAACCTTCTGTTGGAGAGAGTCAACCTGGAACAGGAAGGTCTGAGTTATGCACGGCCCTCCATAGGACAATGGCCCCAATTATCACCCTCCAAGCGTTGGGAGATAATTAGGAAGGTGCTAAATCAATATGGGATAGTATTGCCCTAATTATTAGATGAAAGGGAAGGCAAAATCCTAACTTAAATATCTGCTCATATACGCAGATTTCACCATCTCGGCCGCCATAGGCCCTCTCATTTTTCTGAGGTCTCCTAAGCTTGATAGAGGGACCTATGGAGTAAAGATGCCTGAAAGTGAGGAGGTCAAATTCGCTGACAGTACTCTCTATCTCGGCTGCCTTCGAGGTGTCAACATCACTTTCGTAACCATCGTCCTCATCCCAAACAACGTCGGCCTGAGCAAGTGTGGGGGTACTAGTGGGGAACCTCAGAGCAAATTCAGCCCCTGTGGTGGATGATAAAGGGACAGCACTGATAGGTGGTCGAAAGTCTATGCTAGGCAATATAACCTCAATATCAGAGGAAGAGCTAGAGGTGCTAACATCATGATGAGAAGGTACTCGACTCTGGACCCCGGCTTGATTAGGGGCCTGATCCTGCCTAATTGAGAAGTCCATTGCCTTTTGGAATGAGTCCACAGACATGGGGTCTGAGGTTGATGACTCAGACTCAGACATTAGAGTAGGTTCCAATGGAGTCTCCTCTGGCTCAACTGGGTATGCTGGCTCAGGGTATACTACCCTCAGAGGGGGTGGAAAGATTGGTCTGAGAGGGAATGCCTCTACCCTATGAGCTTCCTCTTGGGCTCGTTCTATTTGCCTAATCTTATCTAAGGTTTTCTCCCTAAGAGAAGGGAATTCCTCTAAGAGTTGATAAAGGGGTCCGAGCATATGAGGATGACCTTACACTTGAGGACTCAAGTAAAAAACAAACAGAATGACACAACCTAAGTTAATGATCAAATATGGTTATTTGAAGAGAAAACTAACCAAGAACAGTCAAGAACAGCTCACCGAAAAACTCATCAACTCGTCAAAAAACTCATAAATTCACCGGAAAGCTCAAGTCGAGACCAAAAAATGCAACAAAAGAAAATTAAAGGCTAAAAATAACCAAAGCAGGATAGAGAGGATACCTAGATAACCGTGGAATAAGGGGGAGAAAGATGATAATCGAAGAAACTTAACAACTGCAGCAACAAAGCTCTGGAAGAGAGAGAATGAAGAAGGTTCAGGCGAGAGAAATGGAGGGAAATGAGGAAAAAATAGAAAGGTAAGGGTTTTAACCCTCAAAGCTTATTGCACACATCCCAAGGCCCATTATTGCCTTGGGAGCCCAAAAGACAATCAACATCTTTGTACTTATTAGGCACACTACCCACTTCAATTCTTGACATTTGTCAAGGCGATATTGGCACACCAGGAAGAATGGCCTCGGCCTTGCAAATACCCCTCAATCACCTACTCACATAGGTAACTAAGGGATAGGGGGTGATTGATATGCCCTAAATATACTTGACAACTCAGAGACACCAACCTCGGCATATGAGAGGTCCGAGGTAACAAAGGCTCCTGACTGACAACCAACACTCTCGTCCTACATAAGGTCGGCTATGGCCGACATCACAGATCACCTCATTGTTGGGCATCATCAGAGATCGAATCTACCTCGTTCATCAACCTCGACTGGGAATAAGCCGAGGTAGCAAGGATCACCTGACGAACCTCGGTTGGGAATCAACCGACATTCCATCTACTCCAACATAACCTCAGCCCAGGCCGACGTTATAATCCCACCTGCCTTACCTCAGCTTTCCTACTGAGCCGAGATCATCGTGAATAACCTCGGATTGAGCAGCAGTCAGACTTCACCAACCTCGTACTCTTCCAGGCCGAGGTTGGTACCAATCGAAGATAGCCGAGCCTTTACACGCATATGTGTAGCTAGGAACACGTTTACAAATCTGTTATAACCGAATTATTCCCCCCACGTGAGGAAATATTGAGTTCATCATTATCTACATAAGGTTAGCCAGGTGTTATTCTCATACTGGTTCGATCCTCATGCACATGCTCATTGCATGCTTGGGGGGTACATTACACCCCCCAAACACTATATATAGAGGTCATCCTCTACCTTGTAAAAGGATCCAAAAATTACAACCCTAGCTGAAACTCTGTCCAATTATACAGTAGAGAGAGAAAGTTTGAGAGATTATATCCATGGCCATTAGTGCCTTATTTCAGTGACCTTACTCACTCACTTGCACAGTGGACGTATGCCTAATTGGCTGAACCACTTATACATTGGTGTTCATCCTATTTTCCTCATCTCTATCTCTTATCTTTAATATACTTTTGCGCCGCCATTATTAACATTGATTTAAGCTTACAAACACCTTGAAGGGTGATGCTGTTTCCAGCATCATCAACATGCGTTATCGTTCCATTATAACGATCAACGCTAGGATAATCGCCTAAATCCTATTTTCTAATATTATTTTTAGGAACATTCCTACGGATGACTCGCTTTATCTCTTCCATGATACAAGTCAATGATTCCTATATCCATTACGTGTACACATGCACACATATCACGGGGAAATAAAGGAAAATAACAACAATCCATGAGAGACCATAAGGGAGGAATGGGTGACTAACACCTTCTCATTTCGTAACTTAGCCTTCGGAACCTTTTCAAATCATTTTGGTTTCGTACGTATCAGTATGTCTTTGGATGCTGTCCTTCGGGATGGCTCCCTTTTCTTTTGTCTGTTGAGTAAAATAGACTGGCGACTCCATCTCTCTACATTTTTCACCTCATCAACGACGCCGGCCGAAGCGCTCCCGAGAGGAACGCACGGGATCAGGATCATCTCCCGCCGTGAGGATAGGGGATGGCCATAATATGTGTGGGTTATAGTGAAATATTTTACTACGAATGGATGGGTGTGTGAGGGCCAATAAACAAATTGAAACTTTAGGGGACACATTACATACATCACTTCGTGAGTTTGAAGATAAATTACCTAATATTCAAGAACTTTACACTAAGACCCTTAAGAGAAGTGCTAGAAAAGATAGTGAAACAGTAAACTGGACGTGTTGAGAATTTGAGAAATATTATTTAGGAGAATGCTGAGGAATAAACTAATCAATGTATTGCCCACTAGATATAAACAAAGGAATATGTTTCTAAACTGAAAGAACTTTCTGAGAAAAAAATTATTTTAGAAGAAAGGTATAAAGCTACCTTAGTGGAATTAGAATAATCTAAACGAAAGGTCTCAACTATTTTTTAAAAAATATCTTCACTTTTAGACTAATGCTAAAGCTTGATAAAATTATTAGTTCTAGCAAACTTAATTTTGATGACACAACTGGTCTTGGGTTTGATAAAAATCTTAAAGAAACAAATACAAATATCCAAGATCCAAAAATGGTCTTTGTTACAACACGCTAGACTTTTGATAAATCTAATAAATGAATTCTAAATATTGATGTCTCCAAAGCAACACAAAGTGTGAGCAATCCAAAGTCGAAACCTAATGGTAAAGCTAAGCATGTCTCCCCCCCCCCCCCCCCCCCATAAGAGAGCTTGAACAGAGTAATAAAAATTTTTCAATTTGATCTCATGTTTCAAACATGTATAAACTTATTTTAAAGGACTTAGAAGATAAAGTCGAGCCCACTTCGCAACAATACCGTAAAAACTGCGATGTCTATGGTCACTCCATTACTTAATGTTTTCAAAAACATCTATTCACACCAGTGTACCAGAATTTTAACTTTTTTAGGAAGAGTCGAAATACATATGTTCTCCCTAGGAAAATCATTAAAAAATCTCACTATAGTGAGAAAAAAGGAGGACCTCAAACTAAGAACAAATCTTTTAGAAAGACCCCTAAAACCTTTTCTAAGTCCAACGCTAAAGAAAAAATTAAAACCATGGCAATTCGGGTTATAATTGCGTTTAGAGCTGAATGCACCTTAGGTGCAATGTGGTTATAATTGCGTTTAGAGCCGAATGCACCTCACTTGCATGGTATTTGGATTCCAGGTGTTCGAAACGCATGATCGAGGATGAGACTAAATTAACTAATAAGACAGACTTCTTAGGACGTAGTGTCCTTTTTGGTGATGGAGTTTCATCCCAGATCATTAGTAAAGGAAAGCTTTGTGAATAGGGTCTTTCTCCTCCAAATGATATCTTATTGGTAAAGGTCTTAAAGACAATCTGCTTAGTATATCACAATTTTGTCACTCATATCACATAATTACCTTCTGTAAAATTGGATGCAATATTTTAAACAAAGAGAGTGACTGTATTCTATGAGGAAACAGAACTCCGGATAACTGTTATACATTGATTCTAAGTAATAAATCCTATAAAATAGCCAGGTTATATGACTATGAACTATAACACAACATATTAGGTCACACTAATATTGATAATCTACGTAGATTGAGTTCCCAAGAGATAGTTCGAAGTTTACTTAAATTGAAAAATACTTTTAACATTGTCTATGGTCCTTTGGAAAAATAAGTAAGACTGCTCACAAGAAAGTAAAAGACATTATGACTTTTAAACCTCTTGAACTAATCCACATTGACTTAATGGGTCACCCTTGAACTGTGAGCCTTTGTGGTAACAGTTACATCCTTGTGATGGTGGATAACTTTACGCGATTTACTTGGGTTGCTTTTATGAAAAATAAATCGGATACTTTCCAAAAATTCTTTTAAAAATTATAAAAGAAAAGGATACCTAAGTATCTCATAGAAGGAGCGATAGAGGTGGAGAATTCAAAGACTCCGATGTGGCAGAATATTATCTTGGTAATGGTTATAAACATGAATTGAGTGCACCTAAGACATCTCAACAAAATAAATTGTTGAGCGAATGAATAAAATAATCCAAGAAATGGATAGGGTTATGTTACACGCCAAAGGTTCGCTAAATACTTTTAGGTTGAGGCAGTCCAAATAGCATGTCACATCATCAATCGTGCATACCTTAAGAAGAATACCAAAGAGAATTCCTACGAACTGTGGTACAATAAAAAACCCAACTTGAAATACTTTAGAAGATTTTTGAGCATTTGCTATGTCTGCAAATATAGAGAAAACCTCTCTAAATTTGATACCTGAAGTGATAAAGCAATTTTTTGGGGATATTCCCAATTAATTAGGGCTTACCGTGTTTATAACTTACGTGCCAAAGTTATGATGGAATCCATAAATGTGAATGTAAATAACACAAAGTGTTGAAAGTAGTGACAGTAGATCAATTGTCATGGATGAGTCTGAAAATGATTTTAAAATTGACTCTCCTCAGATAGATTAACCAATGCCACCTGAGGTCATTATTGTACCAACCTGGGTTTCTAAAGACCATCCCCTTAAAAAGGTTGTTGGTAACCCTTAAGAGCCTGTGCGAACTAGATCCCAACTCCAAAATGTGGCAAATTTTACACATTTTGTTTCTCTTGTAAAACCAAAGAATGTAACTGATGACCTTAATGAATTATACTGGATAAATACTATACAGGCGGAACTAGATCGGTTTAAGAGTCAAGATGTTTGGTATCTAGTCCTTAGGCCTAAATATAAAAAGGTTATTAGCACCCGTTGGATTTTTAAAAATTAAACCGATGAGTCTGGGGTAATTATTAGAAACAAGGCTAGGTTGGTCGTGCAAGGATATTCTTATAGAGAGGGAATGGATTTTGACTAGACTTTTGCCTTGATAATAAGGCTTAAGTATGTTCGTCTCCTCTTAGCCATTGCTTGTCGTTTGTAATTTAAGATTTTTTAAATGGACGTTAAGTCTGCCTTTTTAAAGGGTATTCTATCAGAGGATATATACATTGAGCAACCTAAGTGCTTTGTTGACCCTTCTTTCCCTAACCACATCTTTAGATTGAAAAAGATGTTGTATGGCTTAAAGCAATCCCCTAGGGCCTGATATGAATGCCTCTGAACCTTTTTAGTCAATAAAAAGTTTGAGCATGGCGGCAATGACCGGACATTATTTGTCCAAAAAATTGACAACGAGGATTTGGTCGCAAAAATTTATGTGAATGATATCATTTTTTGTTTCGCTTCCATTGAACAAGTGAAATATTTTTTAACTATCATGCACGGGGAATTTCAAATGTCCTTAATGGGGGAGTTACAATATTTTCTTATTTTACAAGTTAGGTAATTAAGTGATGGTCTTTTATTTCTCAAACTAAATATGCTAGTGAATTAGTTAAAAAGTTTGGTTTAAATAATGCTAAAACTGCATGAACACCCATGAGCACTACCACTAAGATATCTAAAGATGAACATGGGAATGATATTGATCCAACTCTATATAGAAGCATGATAGGGAGTCTATTATATCTTACTGCATATAGACCTGATATTTAGTATATTGTATGTATTTGTGCATGCTATCAATGTTCACCTACGAAATGTCATTTATTGCGTGTTAAAAGAATCATAAAATATGGTAAGGGTACACTTAATTATGGCATTTGGTACACAAAATACACTACAAGCAATATAATTAGTTACATAGATGCTGACTGTGTAGGTTGCTCAGATGATAGTAAAGGTATGTCTAGTGCGTGCTATTATGTAGGAAATAATTTAGTTGGGTGGAGTAATAAGAAACAAAACTATATATCCTACTGTGGAATCTGAGCATATAGCAATTGGTAGTTGTTGTGCTTAACTGCTATGAATTAAACAAATGTTGTGTGATTATGGCATTAAAGAAGACAAACTAACTCTAGTTTGTGATAATCAAAATGCTGTAAACATTTTTAAGAATCCTGTTCAGCACTCACACAATAAGCATATTAAAATCAAACATCACTTGATTTGAGAATTTATAGAATCCAAAGAACTAGAAATTGAGTATCTAAACAATGAAAAATAATTGGCTGATTTATTTACAAAAACCTTGGATAATACTCGTTTTGAATCATTAAGGAAATCCATAGTGATGAGAGTTATTGAATAAAAAAAATTATGCCTTATAGTTATATTCTCCCGTACATATATTGCTAATGATTGGTTTCCGAGGATATAGGGTATGGTCGTTTGATAAATAACAAAAGATTCCTTTTTTATCTGTTTATTGTAGGAGACCCTTGATATGACCCTAGTTGTCACTTATAACCTGGTAGAATTATTCTGTTTTTATCTCTCTTATATCTGTTTACCCAGTATTTATTTTCTTAGGACCTTATTCCATATATTTCTATGATTCAACTAACATGCCATTTCAAGCGTTTTATTTCAGGCATTCTCATATAGATCTTGATTTACATTATTCTCTATTTAGGGTTATGGTATGTATTGTAGTTGAGTTATGTATTTTTTTCCTTTTATTTTCGATTCTAGGATGGGATTGGGTAGAATATAACTTTTTATAGGAATCTAAGATACTTTTTTGTGCCTATGAGTACCAATGTACTCAATGGAATATTGTCTATCCAAAGGGGGAGATTGAAACACACTATATGGTGTACTTATTAGGAGTCTGTGCCATATAGGAATTTTAACTAGTTTGAGTATGAAGACAAAATGTTTTCGAGATAGAATTGAGCCTCCCTTCATCAAGGTACTACAAAGTCAGTATCAAGAACATCTCTAGCAAACTCAATAATGGTTTATAAGTCAAAAGGTAATAAACAACACACTATAGGAACATATTGCACTCATATTGCATCTAATGTGTTTAACATTATATTTAATAATTTTTAGAAATTTTTAAAACTTTTTAAAAATATTTTTTGAACTTTTAAAATTGATTTAAAAGTTTGTGGGCTTTATTAGAAATATCAAAATCTTCCTTAAAAACCTTTTGGACTGAATCCAAACCGACATAAAATATTGGGGTTCAAAATTGAATTTTTTAAAAAATCTAAAACGCGCGCCTGATGGCTTGTTGTTGTATTACACGGGTCAAAAACTTGCATGTATTTGATTGGCCCATTGTGTGTTTCTATTCTTTTAAATATCTGAGATGCATTTCTAGCCTTTGATCTAATCTAATCAATTGTCTGCATGTTGTTAGACTTAATCCCAGTGCATCTATTTTCAACCAATCAGAGCGTTTTACTCGAAACCGGTTATGAACGATTATGCTTTCTTTAGGCGGTGCATTCTTGATCGTTAGATTGATTTCAAAACAGTAGATGGAATCTCAATTGTTGATTTAACCCTAGAGTTCCAAAACCTCCCCATTTCATTATAAAAAGAACTATCGCCTCAGCCATTTGAGACTTTTGTTAGTCTTTAGAGAGAGAAGGAAAAATAGAGAGTAGAGAGAAAAGAGAGATAATAGAGAGAAAAATTAGGGAGAAAAAGATTTCAATTAGAAAAAATCTTTCAACTTGTTTATAACAAATATTTTTTAAAGAAGTGTATTAGCTTTTGAAATACAAGAAGGATCCCCCTTCTATTTACAAAACCACTTCTTAAAAACCCTTTTTTAGACTTCGATTAGTTAGGGTTTTCGTGAGTTTTAGTTTGAGTAATTTTAGTGAGAAAAATCATAATTATCCTCCTCTAAAAAATCATTTCTCTTAAAATAACCTCATGCAGTTGAATATCTCGTTTTCTTTTTAGAAATATGAGATTTCGACCTATTGACACATTTTTACGCATATTTAGGTTATTTTATATGTATTCTATTTTATTTATTAAATAAAATTTTTCTCTTTATGGATCTTATTTTAAATTCTTTCAAAAATTTAGATCCATTCTTCCCATTTTAAAAAATTGAAAAGGCGATATTAAACAATTTTCATGTTTTTGATGTGGTCTGATTTCGTAATTTTACAATTTGTAAAATTTTATGTATATAAGTAATATTTTAGATCTGAGTCTTTCAAGATCTAAAACATAAAGATCTAAAACTATCTTGAGTTTTTAAGTTTGATTTTCTTTTCTTTTAAAACAAATGAGCATATAGACTCTCTGTAATTTATAGGACTGCTTTGTAACGTTTAAGTGTGTGGGTTCATATTCTGCAAATATTTTAGACACACACATTACACCACTCTCACACACTAAGCATATTGTCAAAGTATTTTATTGAGAGAGAGAGATTTGTTTGACTGAGTTGACGTAAAGCTAAAAACGAAAAGGTGTATGACAATTATCGAGAGAAGTCAAAGCAGAAGTAAACTGTTGGAGGTGTGGCTCAATTTAGGTATACTTCTTGATCTTTAATTTTCTTTTGTGTTTTAGTTGTAAGCTTGTAACCTTGTTCATTTTAGTGAATTTTTGGTTTGCGGTGTAGAGGTCACCATGGATGTTTCCCCCAATTTGGGGTTTTACCACGTGATATGCCAGTATGAGACCTCGTCTCGGCATATCACATGGGATGGTGAACATGGTTACAAGTTTTCCCCCAATTTGGGGTTTTACCACGTGATATAGCAAAGCTCAGTGGGAGCCGACCTTATAAAGTGTTCTTCAGAGTCATCTTGAAACTGTTACCTTTGTCTCGTCATCGTCCAGACTCAGGCCGAGGCATATGCCAATCAACTGGGCTTCTGCTCAACCTCGTCCATCTTAGGAAGACTTGACAACCTATTGATAGAAACCTCTCGTCTCGACCTGGTGCAACTCAGATGAGACTTTACTTGGAAATTATGAGTACAACTATCCAGAGCATCAGTGATCTCGTACTCGATCGGGCCGGGACCTCAACCCAGCAGGGCACGCTCATCTGGCAAGGCGCGTGGGATGGTGCACGCGTGGAAGAGTGCGCGTGGGTTGCGAGCCAACTCGAGCAAAACTGTTATAACAACATCACCTCCACATGTAGAGAATATCTTATAATCATTGCTTACATGCACCTGTGACAGATGGCATCACATCGTTGTATAGTTGGTGATGTGCATACCTTATATATGATGGGGGTGCGTATGATACCACCCCCACCATATAAATACTTATCTTCTATATCAGTGTAGGGGATCGATCATGGTAAACCCTAATGAAACTCTGTCAAACTCATTACTAAAGAGAGAAAGCTTGAGTGCTTGTATCCTAAGGCCGTTAGAGCCTATATTTAATGGATTACAAACACACACGCGATGGATGTGGGCCCTTTAAAAGGCTGAACCATTTATATCTGGTGTGGTTTCCTTCTTGGCCTCATTTCTTTCTATATTTTTATACCATATCATATTGCATTGTTGTGCTGGTTTGAGCTTACATATCATACTGATTTGGTGATACCAATTCTAGTCATCAATCTAGCACTGTCTGTGGGAAGGTGTCCCAGATCCAACGGGTAGGGGGCACTCCAGGCCCTACACAAGGATCTAGATCCTTAGCAAAGGTGTAGGGATGTGGCCGACCCTAGGCATTTATGCCTGGGGAGGTCGGGTCCAGAATTATCTAATGATGAGGATAGGTAATATAATAAAGAGGATGACAAGAGATGTTGGTACCCTTATCAAATTTTAGGAGGCACTGTGAGGCCCATTCAGCCCAATCGAGGGTGTAGCGACAGGCCGAGCTGAGAATGCAGGCCAAGCAAGGGCATCAGATTTAGACATATTAAGTAGGGGTCAGCCTTTGATAGGCTTGGCCAAGTAGTAAACGAACTAAGAAATCAACTCTCCAGATCCATAAGTATAGTTAGTTATAGAAGAAATGGCAGATGTGATGATCGTCGACATCCTCAAGGCCGAGACGAGGAGCAACGAGAGGTGAATAGCCGACAAAGAATAGTTGCCAGAGAGTAGATAAGGGTCTAGAGACAATGTGGATCTAGTCGAGGTTGTAGCTGCGATCGAGAGCCCCATAAATGATTATATTCAAAGGCTGGAGGATAAGATATGGAATATTCTGAAGAGCCGAGACCCCTTGTAGAGGGGATACAATGAAGGCTCCCCCTTTATGGGAAAGATCGTGATCATCTAAGTTCAAGACGCCAGTGGTCACGTCCAAGTATGATGGGAGCACTAACACAGTCCACCATGTGGAGATGTACCAATCAACCACATATATCTACTCAGTCTCGGACGTGATGAGATACCGGGCCTTCTCTAGCACACTCACCAAAGCCGCTCATGTATGGTTTACTTCTCTCCCTAAAAACTCAATTGATAATTTTAAAAAGTGAGAGATTCATATATAATTTTTTCTTTGGAGTGATGCCTCAAAAGAGGACGATGCACCTGTTATACATGAAGTAGGGAAAGAATGAAAGCCTAAGGGAATATATAGTAGGATTCAACAAAGAAAATTTATAGGTTGAAGATTACAAGGAGAGCATCGCTATGAAAACCCTAATGGGAGGGTTGTAAAAAGGAAAACTCCTCTGGAAGCTGGCTGAGGATCCTCCTAAATCCTTGGCCGAACTCTTGGCTACGGTCGGGAGGGATATGAATGCGAAAGAAGTAATGGCTGCAAAAGGTGAAGATGAGAAAGGAACAAGTAGTAGTGGTGGTAAGTTTCAGAAAAAGAATAAGGATGGAAATAAGAGGTCGACCGACGATAAGTTTGCTTACTATACTCCTCTGATGACCAGTTGTGAGCACATCCTGAATGAAATAAAGAATAATTGGTCCCTGAGGTGGCCTGAGAGACTGAAGGCTCCTTTTCATAAGAGGAATAAGAATTTATGGTATGAGTTCCAACAAGACCATAGGCACCTGACCGACAAATATTTTGCTCTCAAGGATGAAATTGAGAAAATGATGAAAGCTGGTAAGCTAAGAAAGTATGTTTACAGGAGAATTTCAAAGGGTGGCCGAGATGACACCCAAAAGAGAAGGAACGACAAGTGTAAGCTTGATACTCCATCCAACCGAGATGATGATGACTCGGACGATGATGATGACTAAGACCCTGACCTACCACCTCTAATAACCGACCCTAAGGGTCGGCTGGACATGATTTCTCTTGAGCTCAAGATGATTTACGAAGGACTTACTGGAGGAGGAAAAGAGATTGCTGACAGAATGGCTCACGTGGCAGAGGCAAAAGCTCTTCCTTCGAAGCCTAAGGAAGTGCACTCAACGAATATTGAGCCTAAGAAGGTAAAAAGATCTAAGGTTTATATGAATACTTTAATAATAGGTTTCTTTAGGCTGGACTTTAAGTGAATCTTAGCCCCTCATGATAACCCATTGGTGATTACAACCCTTGAGCATGGGTATAAGGTTCCTCGAATATTGGTCGACGGAGGAAGCTCTCCTGATGTAATGTTTTGAGACTACTACAAGGTTCTGGGGCTGAGTAAGAAGAGGATGGTCCCCTATCATCAAAACCTCGTCGTGTTCAGTGGAGAGAAAGTACAACCTTTGGGAATATATGAAATAGAAGTAAAAATGGGAAATTACTGGCCTAAGTCCCTCACGAAGAAGATTAATTTCTTCGTCATGTTTGAAAATGTCTACTCGGCCTATAATATAATTCTCGAAAGGGTATCCCTCAAGGAGTTTGAGGTTTTTCCCGCAACCATTCACCAAATGATTAAATTCCTGACTTCATATGGAGTAGGGTAAGTGCAGAGTGACCAAGCTGAGGTACGAAAATGCTACTTCAACTCGATCTAGGAGAGGGAAGCATACTAAAGGGATACTATAACGTACAACATTGATACCCTAGATCCAAAATATGAGATTAAGTTAAAGAAGGGTGAGGCCGTTGAGGAAGTAGAATCCATCGTCCTCAATGAGGACAAGTAAAAAAAAAACATTTACATTGGCAAAGCCCTGAAGAAGGAAATAAAAAAAAGAGCTAGTCAAACTGTTAAAGAAGAGATAAAGTATCTTTGCTTGGAGCAATCACTATATGCCAGGCATCGATCCAAAAGTCCTCTGCCATAACCTCAATAAAGCCGAGGATACAAGGTCGATAAGATAGAGAAGGAGAGTCTACTCTCAGGATAAGTATGATATCATCTAAGGTGAAGAAATTAGAAAATGGTGACTTCATCGGGGAGGTTATTTACCTTGAATGATTTTCCAATGTTGTTATCATCCCCAAGGCCAATGGGAAGTGGAAGATGTGTATTAATTTCACGAACCTGAACAAAGGCTGCCCCAAGGATAGCTTTCCACTGCCGAGGATTGACCAGATGGTTGATGCCGTAGTAGGTCATGAATTAATGAACTTTATGGATGCCTCCTGAGACTATAATCAGATATTCATGGACTTGACTGATGCTGAGAAGACATTTTTAATAACTGATAAGGGGACCTATTGTTACAAGATCATGAACTTCATCTCGAAGAATGTCGGGGCAACATATTAAAAATTGGTCAACAAGATGTTCTAAAAGAAGATTGGGAAGACAATGGAGGTTTATATCGATGATATGTTGATGAAGAGTCTCAAGGATGACACTCATATGGACGACCTTGAGAGAACTTTTGATATTAGGGACGAGTATATGATGAAACTCAACCCCGCTAAGTGTGTCTTTAGCGTGGGAGCAGGCAAGTTCTTGAGATTTACCATGAACCAGAGAGGAATTGAGGCCAACCCTGAGAAGTTAAAAGCTTTAAAGGAGATGAAGACTCCGACAACAATAAAACATGTGCAGAGGCTAACTGGGAGGGTGGTAGTGTTAAATAGGTTTGTGTCTGAAGCTACTGACAAATGCCTTACATTTTTTAAAGTGCTTAGAAAAGCTTTTTAGTGGAATGAGGAATGTGATAAGGCCTTTCATAAGTTGAAAACCAACCTCGGCTCCCCACTTCTGCTATCAAGACTGATTTAAGAAGAAAAATTATATATGTATCTAGCAGTGTCGGAGTTGGCTATTAGCATTGTCGTGGTAAGATACAAGAGTGGAGTACAGAAGCCTGTTTATTTTAACAGTAAGTCCCTCTAGGGGCCGAGCAAAGATATCCCAAAATGGAGAAATTAGTTTATGCTCTAATCCATGCCTCAATAAAGATGAAATGAACCTTACATAGAGTATAAACCCACTTATATAACAAGTCTCCAAGGCTAGCTAAAATACAAAAAAATGTGGATACTATTTATCTCCCAAGACAAATGACTAAAATTCTCATTCAGAGTGTCCTTTCATCTTCCAGTTGGCTCGAGACCCAAATTAAACAAACGGGTTTACACTCAACGTAAGGTTCATTTCATCTATTTTCGTTTGTGAGTTGTTTGAGAGAAAGTGAAGAGACTCTGAGAGAAAAGAAAATTCACCTTGTGGAGAGGAAGAGTTGCCTTGAAAAAAAGAGTCATATTGGGAAATCAAAGGGGACAACCACCATAAATCACCATATCTACACCTTGCACCATCGTCGAAAGAAAAATAAAAGAGGAGGTTCTAACATTATCTTCTCTAAAGGTTCAGACATGCACTAAGAGGCAAGTGATTCTTGCTCTATTTCAGTGTTTATATATCCATGTTAGAATAGGATTTCCTTTGGGATTATGAACTTATGAATTTGGGATTAAAATGATTGATAAATCTTGTTTAATGGATAGGCAAATTCATGTATTTGATTATTCGCATGTAGAGGTTATGAACATGATGAACTTGTTGGGATGAACATGTAGAAGAAAAAAATATATGTTTATGGAGAAAATGGAAAATGATGATAGGTATTGAATGTAGATGATCCTACTCACGATTGAATATGAAATTTGATGATTTAGAGAAGGAATCATAATTCTAAATTATGGGTTTTTAAGGGGTATAAAAATGGAGAATTTAGATAAATAAAATTTTGAGGATTAATTGGGTTTGATGTAAACTCTCATATAAACTTGGTGATTTAGATGTTTTCCTTGTATTATAATTACCCATAATCATGTAGAAATGATGTTGAGATGTTTGGGATTCGTTAGAATAAATTTCATGTGAGTTTGGGTGAAAGAAAATGGATAAAACGCATGAAAAATTGTTGAAAAATGACGAACATTGTATGATAATTTTAGGACTATTTTAAGAGGAAATTGACAGTGTGCATGCGAGTTTTTGTATAAAACCACGTTCTGCACAACTTTGCAGTTTTAAGTTTTTTCAAAATCGGAGCAGAAAAGCCTCAAATTGTAATTTTATATTTCTGGCCAGAATGTACCTTTATCGGGAAAAAAATTTGGAAAATGGTAATTTGTCCAGGGTGAGATTTTATTAATTTTGGCACATTGATAAGGAGAGAGGGACTTGGGTTAATGTTGGATTATTATTTGGATTTGGGGATTAAATTTTGTGAGAGATATCTACATAATTATATTACGATTTAGAGGAGAATAATCGTTATATCAAGTACGGGTAATATTTATGATATATTTATGGGTACTTGGGTCGGATAAAATATTATGTGAGTGATAACTACATAATAAAATATACAATGATAATCGTGATTAACAAGTACGTGTGGTATTCGAGAAATACGATGGGTACTTGGGATAGGATGAATTCCTAATATGATATAGGTCGTTTGAGTACCTAACAATAAATAGGTAGATGATAATGCCTATTTGATTAATTGATGATTATGTGTATGACATACCTAGATTACTTGCTATCAGGGGAGGTCCGCGCGTGAGGGCAGTCACATCCTGATGAGCCTATATGAGGGGATCTTTAACTTGTCGCTCGAGAATATAGGACTTAGGTCGATTACCATTAGTGAGAACAACGGTATTGAACGGCCATTTGGGTGAGTAGGTATGTGCGTAGCCCAAAGGATTAGGACTATGTTCACCTCCATTATATGTGATTTAATATTTGTGGTTCGAGGGATCTTTATCGGACCTATAGTCCCCTATATAGTGACGAGATGTATCGGGACATGATAGCAGAGTAATGCAACACCACAGCTGTGTCTCGAGGTGAAGCATTGTATATATAATAAGGTGAATGTGTGTGTATATATATATATATATATATATATATATATATATATATATATATATATATATATGATCATATCTACTGTGTGACTAAAGTAGAATTGCAAGATAATGATATCTAGAATTAATTAAGTATTAGAACACTTAATTGAATTGAATTAATAAAGGGATTATCCATGTTGAATCTAAATGGATACATATGATATTATTACATGTATTGCGAGAGTAATACGTGGTAATGAATTGGGATATTGTTAGTGGATACACTAGGATGAACTAGTTAACATGAGACTGTTACTAGTATGGTTTAGAGATGCGATAGGCGTGCACTCTAGATGAGAGGTGAGAATTTTAAGAAAGAGTCCAATAAGCTAACACGTATATAATAATTGCTGAATTAGCATTTATTCATTTGTTGTTTTTAAAACTGTTGTCACTACGGGCTCTGACCCGTTTACTTGCAAATTCTTCACTCACTCTCTTCAATCCTCTCTTTATATATATTTATATCAGGTGTCCAGCCACAGGGATGCCAACCATAGAGGATTGGGTCTATTGATGATGCTATGGATGCTATGGAGTTGTGGACCTTGTTTAGACGATTTCATATTCTTGATTCGCACTCTGTAGTAGTCGATCTCTCATTTAGGTCATGTTGCTCAAGAGGATTCTAGTTATTTCCTTTCTATTCGAGTCAGATTATATTCTTATGTCAGTTTGGTACATTTGGTATTGTTGGGATTATTGTATTAAGATTTTTTACTGGAAATTTTATTCCAGTTGTATTTAAATTTCATTGTGATGTCTATTCAGTTATTATTTGGTGTGTGAATGGTTTGTATTAAATTTTTTATGTTATTAAAATGGAATTTTTATGAAATTAAATTGGAAAAGTTTTAACAACCTGCTTACTTGGATATTAGGTGATTAAATATTAAGGCAAAAATGTTTATCGATAGTGATGCTACGAATGAACCAACTGTATAATCTATTTTAATTGGGTATAGGATTGATCACCCGTTATTTAAGCGAGTTGTTACACAGGCCCTAACTGATTTCCTAACCGAGTTCACGTGAGATGAGGCCAATACAAAAGAGGACGAGATTCCAGCTTGTGAACTAGTAGGAAGAGAATGTCTTCCTTCAACTGAGGCCAAGTTAAGTACAGTAAGAGGTAATGTGTATGAGAATGAGGAAGAGAGTTACCTCTTTAAGAATGGGACCATAAAAGAGGGTAACTTTTTAAAGGATGGTATTGTATGGAACTTGTTTGTTGATGGCTCTTCATGCAAGGCCGAAAGTGAAGCGAGTTTGATTGTGTCAGCCCTAAATGGGACCAATACTGAGTATGCCCTGAGGTTCAACTTCAAAGCCTAAAATAACGAGTCAAAATATAAGGCCCTCTTAGCAAGTCTCTCCCTTGCCCGGACACTGAACATCGGCCAACTCTTGGTTCATAGTGACTCCAGGTTTGTTTTGAATCAAATTTTGGTAATATATGAGGCCAAGGATGACATAATGGCCAAATACCTTGGAAGGGTAAAAATAGCACTGAATCATATCAGAGAAATGAAGCTGAAGTGGATACCTCGACTAGACAATAATCGAGCAGATGCTTTGGCAAGGTTAGCCTCCACCATGAGAACAAAAATCATAATGACGGTGCTTGTAGAGATCCTGCATTGGTCGACCATTGAGGAGGAAGACAATAATGTGGAATTTTGTTTAAATTTGAATATAAGAGCTTCTTGGATGGATCCTATCATCTGGTATATTAGGGATGGAGAGTTGCTCGATTCCAAAGCCGAGAAGAAAAAATTGAGGTACAAAGTGACTAAGTTATCCATCATAGGAGACATCTTGTATAAGAAAGAGTTCCTACTCCCTCTACTTAGTTGTGTTCATCTATCTGAGGTAGAGTACATTTTAAAAGATGTGCAGGAGGGATCTTGCTCCAGTCACATCAGAGGAAGGTCATTATTGAACAGGATCATCACTCAGGGATACTAGTGGCTGACGTTGACCAAAGATGCAGCCGCATGTGAAGAAGTGTGACAAATGCCAAAAGTTTTCCATCATTCCCTATCAACCTCATCAGCCCCTAAACTTTATCACATCCCCTTGGCCATTTCTAGTCTAAAGGATCGACTTGGTAGGACCCCTGCTAAGGGCTGTGAACAATTATCGCTATTTGATTGTAGCTATTGATTATTTTTCTAAGTGGTAAGAGGCTTAGGCGATGATCACGATAACAGGGAATAAAACCTTTCAGTTTATCTGGAAAAAACATCATCTGTAGATACGACCTTCCTAACAAATTTATTTCTGATAAAGGGAAGCAGTTTAAGAATATATCCCTTAAGAAGTACTTCGAATGGGTAGACATCAAACAGTTCTTTTCAACTCCAGGCCGCCCCAGGCCAATGGACAGACATAGGTTATGAACAAAATAATTCTTAAAGGAATTAAGAAAAAGTTAGAAGATGCCAGTGGGAGATGGATTGATGAGGTGCATGCCATTTTATGGGCGCATAGGATGACAGAGAGGACCCCACCAACGGGGGAACCCCATTCATATTAGCCTATGGATCAGAGGCCGTGGTGCCGTTAGAGATAGGTCTCCCAATCCGTAGAGTCCAAACATATGACTCGGAGAAGAATGTTGAAGAACGAAGACTAGACCTAGATCTTATAGAGGAACGAAGAGAAGACGCTGAGGTTAGGCAGGCTTCCTATCAACAAAGGACAACGAAATTCTATAATAAGAGGGCTTTTGATGTAAAAAACTAGATTTGATCTAATAAATTAATTACAGATAAAGATGAATAAAGAAATAAGACAAAGGATTTTTAAAGTGGTTCAGCCTTCTGAAAATAGCCTACGCCCATTGTTTTGTATTGCTGGGTATTTTGCCTTAATCACAGTGACAATCGCGAATGATCAATTACCCTATTATGGAGGGTGTTACAATGTATTTATAGCCTTTGGGCTGTCAGTATGAATGGACGATATGCCGTTATTTAATAAACATATACATCTGTACGTAATAAGAATGTTCATTGAATCCAATATTCATTGAATATGTAATTATCGTTTGATCTTCCTGGCTAGATGCTCTGCATGTTGAGTATCTTGGTATGCTAAGTAGCTCGAAGTACTGAGTAGCTCGGTGAATATATATATTTATCGCGTAAGAAAGCACGTGTCTTTATATAATTGGTCCACATCAGCTGACTAATTTTTATATCAACAGAAGCCCCCAATGTTTCACAATTGAGGTTGAATATGAGAGTGTGGAACATTATGCCCAGAAGTTACTCAGACGTGTTTTACCCAGTCTTATTAGATTACAGACCTCCAACACTTAAGAAATTTTTTCTTTAGACTTGTCATTTGAGCGTGAAATGGAAAACTTTTAAATATTTTGAATATTCAATAGACGCTTGAATATTTGCGTCTTTTTCATCATTTAGCCGCCGAAAACGCAATCATCTTTTCTAGTAATCATTTATTTTCTCACTTTCTGATGCAAGGCATTTAAAAGCGATAGAATCAAATCATCTTCTACTTTTTACTTTCAAACTTCTAAACTCTTTGTCTTCTCACTCTATCTTTGTACTGACGCTCTTTCTATCATCCGCCTTAGTAGATTTTCTCAGTTTTCTGTAAGAATATCTTCCTTCTTCTTTCTTTACTTTAGTCACCATGGTTTATCTTGTCGAATCCTTGAATAAATTCCGGGATGATTTTGCAATTTCCTCTTGGGTTATTCTAGAGGAACCTCTTTGCCCTTCTGATTTATTTTCTTTAGCTGAGGGACACTGGGTTACCTCTATTTTTGTAGTGAAATGTGGTTTTTCTTTCTTGCCTAATCCCCCGTGTTTGGAGTTTTGCCAATATTTCGATTTGTTCCTGCAAGAGTATCTCCAAATACATGGAGGGTAGTTAATGGCGTACATAGGTTGAATCAAATACATAAAACTCGCTTAGGAATTCCTGAAATTGTGTATTGTTATAAATGGGTTACCAATGATACTACTTTTTATTTAAAAACTAGGTTTTCAAATAGAGCTTTAGTGGTCAATCTTCCCGATGCTAATATGGACTATTTTGATCATGGGATTGTGATGAAAAATTGGCAACATCCCCCATTAAAAGGAAAAGATGTGTATCAGGGTCCTAAATGCCCACTTTATGGCAATAGGATATGTTATTTTTAGTTTTTTCAATTTAGCTTTCTTTGTCTTTGATGAAATGCGCCACTGACACTCATTTTTCATTTGTTGCAGTTGACAGTAAAAGGAAACCTCCAAAAGAGAGTGACATAAATATAAAAAATTTGACACTTATCTGGGGTTTGCATCAGTTCATCAATGGGGAGCACGTGAGGTTTGCTTCTTATTTGCTGAGTTACAAAAACACCACCTCATCTTTCATTGATCGTCCTCTTGCCCCTCATGTGGTAATTGATATCTTGATCAAGTACCAACATCTCGAGTAAGTGTTGAAGAATCTTCTTCTGATTTGAGTACCTCTATTGCTGATCTGATGAAGAAGAGGAAGGTTCCTGAGTTCTTTGCCAAGTTTTCTCTGGGTACTGAAGGGGCGAAGAAAAATAAAAATTATATGCCATCTTAAGGGATTGCTTATGCCAAAGATATGAGCAAGAAACCCCCTGTTGTCCTCATTAGAGAAGAGGCAGAACATGTGATTGAAGTTGTTGTCTCAAAAGAGGCAACACCTTTGATTGAAGGTGCTTCTTTGAAAAGGTTGAGAAGAGGTCCTACTGAAAAGATCGTTGATTTTGCTGCCCAACCTGTTGGAGTTAGGTTTTCCTCTTTGATGGCTTGTTCTCCAGATGTCCTTACTCTTGGATTGGCCGAGAAATTAATCAAGTCAGGGACTCTCCCTGATTGCCGAGCTGCTGAAACTTTAACTCCTCAAAGTAAAGTTGTTGTTGTGGCCTCAAACTTCTTGCATCAGTAAGTGGTCATTGTACTTATTTTTTTATATTTTTATTGCTATGTTCAGGCTCTGATTCATGCTTTTCTTCTTCTTCTTCTTCTTCTTCTTCTTCTTCTTCTTCTTCTTCTTCTTCTTCTTCTTCTTCTTCTTCTTCTTCTTCTTCTAGTTTTGGTGTATTTCGACAATATCACGGAGAAGGATGAAGCCATCAAAGCTTCAACTTCATCCTGTGATGTTGAGGAAGCTCTTGCTGGGCTGTCAAAGTCATTGATGGAGTCCCAGCAGAAGTACGAGAGGACAAAGTTGCGTGGGAAAATAAAATCAAATCTACTGAGTCCGTTTGAGATCAATCTGTAAATGCCTCCAAGGAGGCTGACGCCAAGCTTAAAGAGGTTAAACGGTGTAAGAAAGAACTTGAGAAGAAGCTGAAGTCTGTCGAAGAGCTTTTCAGAGAGAAAACTTCCTCGGAGAGACCGAAAAGGAAAGCTCCTGTGAAGAAATACTTTAGCTCTGGTTGGGACAAAGGATGGAATAAGGCCTTAGCTATTGTCTCTTCCTAGATGGAGTATGCAAGTTTAAAATACTTCAGAGATGGATGGGTAGCAGCTCTAAAGAGGTTGAATGTTGCTGATGATTCGAAACTATTTCGGGAACACATCTATGGCCCTCCTCCTGTTGTTGAAGAAGAAGAATATGAAGTTGCGTCTGATTAATCTTTTATGGTAATAGTAGAACAAACACTTGCTTCTACCCTTCCTCAATCCTCCGAGCAAGTTTAGCAGGCTACAACTTCTACTGATCAACGCCAACTGCCCTCCAAGCAACCAACTCCTTCATCCAAACCAGCTGAAGATGTTGTAGGAAATAAGGAGAAGGTATAAAGTTGTTCGGCTATTTAATTATGTTGTTTTTCCCTTTTTGGTTATAACTTTGGATGTACTCTCTCATCTTATGAACAATAAAAATGGACTTTGTTATTTAATATGAATTTCTCCTTTACTTGCTCTGTCTGTATCATTGTTGATGCATTTTTACTTTTCCTTGCTAGTTTATTGCCAGGATGGAACTCTTATCATCTCATGATACAAAGCCGATGAAGAAATGTAATGATTACTTCAAAGCTGGTCATACAAATTTTACCGAGGCTCAAATAATTGATATCCTTGGACCTGACTCTTCTGAGCGAGCAATTGATGCATACCAATACTTGAAGTGTTTACTTGATCGTGCTGTAGCCAACAATGTGGCTTACTATGAAATGATTGAAGATCTTCAAGGGACAATCAAGGAACTTTAACTTCAACACAAGGAAACCACTGCACTTCTGCACGAAATTTATGAGAAAAAGTACCGACAGTTGAGTGCTGATCGGGGCTATGACAAATATATCTTAGCTCACGAGAAAAGAGAAAATGTGCTTAAACTTGAGGTCGAGGAACATAGGAATATTGCCAAGCTATTGGAGGAAGAAAAAATTGCCTTGCGAGAAGAAATGAAGCAACTCAAATCTGCTTCCTCCTCTTCTTCGGGAGCTCTAGTCCCAGTCAATGATGAAGGCTTTTCATTTTTGGAAACTGAAAATACTGCTTTGAGAGAAGAGCTGGAGACTTTGAAACAAGTCAGACCTACATCATCCTCGCAGGGTAGAGCTAGAGATGGGCGAAGAAGTTTTGAAGAGACTAGGACTCAGCAAGCCTTAGCAAATCAGGCTGCTCAGATGAAAGCAAAAAATTAAACCTTGGCTAAAATGCCCCAGAAAATTCAAAATCTTACCGACCAACTTTCCAACCAGAGCTTTGCCCTGGAAAGTAAGGTAAACTTAGCGAAGAAACTTCATGAGAAGCTTGAGAGATTGACTTATTAATTTTATAAGCAACCTAGAGAGTTTTGGATGGCAGGATATAATGAAGCTCTATGCCATCTTGATGCTCGGTTGAAACAAACGAATAATGAGGGATACAAATTGGGATGGTTGAATGGCTTGACTGTGATGAAGATTGAGTAAGGAAATTCTTTATGGGATTGGTATGATCCTGGAGTAATTGATCTGGCAAATCCTCCCTTTAAACTGGATGTCAGCTGGATTCCAGCCCGTGCCATTCATCGGTGTTTGATCTCGAGGTATCTTGGTGATTACCAACTTCATGAAGATTTTGAGATAGCTCGACCTCAACATTTGCTTGATCGATCGAGTTCGAGCAACATCAGAATACTGCGAGATATGAATTTTATCAATTCTTCTTATGCTTTAGATGATCCTCCAGCCGGGATGGAACCTGTATCAAAATCAGAGGGAAAAAATCCCATAGAATAGGAAATTTGTGTTCAATGAAGAAAATTCCGTCTTCGTGTAACGTTCTTCTATTTAATTAAGAAAAAATCATCTTTGTGCAATTTTCTTTCCTTGGAAATAATTTGTAAGATATTTTTCTTATCATATTATTTTTTGATGAATGCATAAAAAGGGACGATTTATCCTGTTTAATTTTAATTGCCTAGACAATGGAGCTTGCCCCACTTGCTTTCTTATTATAGTGACTTGTCACCCATAAGTGCCTAAGCAATGGAATGATTTTCATCCCATGATCATGCTTAGTTGTAGAAATCTGATCTAGATTACCTTGGTGCCTAGACAGTGGATGCCCCGTGAGGTCACCTATCTTTTTGCCTAGTTTTTTATGCCCCTTAAGGTCACCCATAATCAAACAGGCTTTGCCTTGTATGATTGTTATACCAACATTGTTGGTTAATTTTATTGGTGCCTACCAACCTTAGTTGGTGGTTGCTGATATGCTGACCAACCTTAGTTGGTGGTTGCTGATATGCCGACCAACCGTAGTTGGTGGTTGCTGATATACCGACTAACCTTAGTTGGTGGTGTAGTGAGTAGCGCGAGTACTCCGAAAAAAATTAAACAAAAAAGAATATGGAGAAAATATCATCTTTATTCATATTGAAAGAAATGGGGTACATGTGAATCTGTATTACTGATAATATTTACGCAGGTGCTCCGCATTCCACGCATTTTTGAATTCTTCTCCCTTTAAGGTTTCGATTATGTAGGTCCCAGGTCGAACAACCATAGTTACCCGATAGGGCCCCTGCCAGTTGGCCTCTAGCTTATTATGCTTCTGAATCACCTTCTTGAGCACATAGTCTCCCTCCTTAAGATCACATCTATTTACTCTTTTATTGTAGAACATGGCAGTTCATTGCTGGTAAGCTGCGTTCCTGATTACCGCATCTTCTCTCACTTCCTCGAGCATATCCAAGTCTAAACGTCTCATAAAATCACTTACAGGAGAGTTAAAATTAAGCACCCTATGTGTGGGTAGACCCAGTTCAGCTGGTATGACTGCCTGACTTCCAAAGTCTAGCATGTAAAGAGATTCCCCATTTGCTGTTCGGGGTGTTGTACGATAAGCCCATAATACATAATATAGCTCGTTAATCCAATTTCCTTTTGTATTATCCATTCGTTTCTTTAACCCGTTCAGTAGAGTCATGTTCGTCACTTCAGTTTGCCTATTGCTCTGGGATGGCCTGGTACATAATGGATCTTCTGGACGTTAGACTGGTGATAATATGCGGCGAACTCCTCTTTGTCAAATTGGGTACCATGGTTAGTAATGAAAGTATACGGCAGACCATATCTGCAAATAATATTCTTCTAAAAAAACTGGTAAACCCTTTCATATGACATGTCAATGAGAGGTTCAACTTCCACCCATTTGGTGAAATAATCAATAATAACTACTAAATATTTAAATCTCCCTTTGGTAGTCGGCAGAGGCCCGACCAAGTCTATACCCCACATGGCAAATGGACAAGGAGAAGTGATGGGTCTTAATAATGCATGGGGAGTTCTTCGAATGGAAGACAAATGTTGGCACTTATCACATTTCTTCACATAAGCTGTACAATCGGCTCTCATCGTTAGCCAATAGTATCCCTGCATCATTATCCTCTGTAGGAAAGTCCAACCTGCTACATGAGCTCCACAAGAGCCTTCGTGAATTTCTTCTACCATATCTTTAACTTCTGAAGGATGCACACATCTCTATAAACCTGCCATGATACCTCTGTAACAACCCGCGTAATTTTTGGGGTATTTTCGAAATTAAGAGGAAAAATAAATTTTGACATAAAATTATTTTTATTGCTCAAATATGTTGGATTTTATTTTTAAAGGCGAGAATTTCAAACGTTTTCGAAATCGAAATTAAAATGGAGTTTTAATTGAATTTTTATTATAAAAGAGTCCTCAAAATATAAAACTCTCTAAGAGTCCTCGGAACATAAAACTCTCTAGTAAAAATAATATTTTTAGAAATCCGACCGTCTGATCAAGCTGAATTTTTGTCAGAAGTCCTGTCTCGCCGTTCGCTACAACATACTAAAATTTCAAGCGATTCCAACGATCCGATCGTCCGGAATAAAATTTTTAGTGTTTGTATCTGATTAGAACTCTTTTCTTAATCAAACACTTAATCATTTATATATCAACAAATTCGTGGCTTGGCTTTTCAAATCACTTTTTCTCAAACTTTTCAACCAGAAGACCTCTCCAAAATTACTCCCTTTCATCTACAAACCATAGCCCCAAACTTATTCAAGATTTCAACCTTAGATTAGAAAGCTTATTTGGTGTTTTCTCGAGTTTGGGCTAGAACGAGATTTGATTATTTTCGCGAGAGGAACGTGATGGTGTGATTAGATTTTGAGGCTGAATTATGTGATGATTCATATCATAATTTTAAGGTATGGGGTTTTACACAATATGCTCCTTAATCTCGCGAGTATTATTCTCGTTGTTTTCTTGTGATTATTGACTCATATTTGAATTGATAAATTCATTTGGAAATCTGGAAATATTTGTTGGAATCTAATTTCGATTCATGTGGTATTATATTTGGTGTCGAGCATGTTATCATGAGATTTTAATATGGCACTGAGGTTGGGCACCCGCCAATATTCCTTTTTCCGGATATGCTAAAAGAACGCATAGGCGCGGTACGGTGGTGAGGCCTGGTGACCCGGTTAATGTGTTGTTGAGAAATTATATTGATATAATTGCTTATGAGATTCGCATTTGATTTGAATATTCGTACTCGTATTGTGATGTTTTATTCACCGCTAATATTTGTTGAGCATCTTTCCTGTCGTATTGTGTACTTCCCCATATTTTCTTTTAGTGGCAGGTTAGCACGGATTTTGGGGCGCTATGGAGATTAATTTTAGCGAGAATTATTTTGGAAAGATTTTTAATACAAGATGAGAAGATTGTATTATTTTGATGTATAGAGCATTGGAGATTTGTATTTTATTTTCGAGTTAGTTGTTATATATAATTCGAGAGACTTGGTATTTATTTGAAGAGATTTGAGATTTGTAGTTCTCTTTTATTGTTGTGGGATTTTTAAATGCTCTATACCTTGTTATTTGTGGATTTGATTAGTTTTATCGATAGTAGCGCTCCGTTCGCTCTCCCCGGACGGGCGGGGTGTTACAGAATGGTATCAGAGCTTAGGTATACGACCACCCTCGGGTCTTGGGTTTTTGGGTCTGTTGCATTTTTGTGGCGCGTATTTTGGAGATAGAAATTTTAGAGTATCGTTTCGTATTAAGCATCTAGATTAGATGTGAGGAATTGTTTTTTGGTGCCGAGATTATTTCTGGAGATTGTTGGCTTGATTTTTGAGAGTTAGGTATTCGGCGAATTTCGAGGGCGAAATTTCATTGTTAGTGGGGAAGTGTAACAACCCGCGTAATTTTTGGGGTATTTTCGAAATTAAGAGGAAAAATAAATTTTGACATAAAATTATTTTTACTGCTCAAATATGTTGGATTTTATTTTTAAAGGCGAGAATTTCAAACGTTTTCGAAATCGGAATTAAAATGGAGTTTTAATTGAATTTTTATTATAGAAGAGTCCTCAATATATAAAACTCTCTAAGAGTCCTCGGAACATAAAACTCTCTAGTAAAAATAATATTTTTAGAAATCCGATCGTCCGATCAAGCTGAATTTTTGTCAGAAGTCCTGTCTCGCCGTTCGCTACAACATACTAAAATTTCAAGCAATTCCAACGATCCGATCGTCCGGAATAAAATTTTTAGTGTTTGTATCTGATTAGAACTCTTTTCTTAATCAAACACTTAATCATTTATATATCAACAAATTCGTGGCTTGGCTTTTCAAATCACTTTTTCTCAAACTTTTCAACCAGAAGACCTCTCCAAAATTACTCCCTTTCATCTACAAACCATAGCCCCAAACTTATTCAAGATTTCAACCTTAGATTAGAAAGCTTATTTGATGTTTTCTCGAGTTTGGGCTAGAACGAGATTTGATTATTTTCGCGAGAGGAACGTGATGGTGTGATTAGATTTTGAGGCTGAATTATGTGATGATTCATATCATAATTTTAAGGTATGGGGTTTTACACAATATGCTCCTTAATCTCGCGAGTATTATTCTCGTTGTTTTCTTGTGATTATTGACTCATATTTGAATTGATAAATTCATTTGGAAATCTGGAAATATTTGTTGGAATCTAATTTCGATTCATGTGGTATTATATTTGGTGTCGAGCATGTTATCATGAGATTTTAATATGGCACTGAGGTTGGGCACCCGCCAATATTCCTTTTTCCGGATATGCTAAAAGAACGCATAGGCGCGGTACGGTGGTGAGGCCTGGTGACCCGGTTAATGTGTTGTTGAGAAATTATATTGATATAATTGCTTATGAGATTCGCATTTGATTTGAATATTCGTACTCGTATTGTGACGTTTTATTCACCGCTAATATTTGTTGAGCATCTTTCCTGTCGTATTGTGTACTTCCCCATATTTTCTTTTAGTGGCAGGTTAGCACGGATTTTGGGGCGCTATGGAGATTAATTTTAGCGAGAATTATTTTGGAAAGATTTTTAATACAAGATGAGAAGATTGTATTATTTTGATGTATAGAGCATTGGAGATTTGTATTTTATTTTCGAGTTAGTTGTTATATATAATTCGAGAGACTTGGTATTTATTTGAAGAGATTTGAGATTTGTAGTTCTCTTTTATTGTTGTGGGATTTTTAAATGCTCTATACCTTGTTATTTGTGGATTTGATTAGTTTTATCGATAGTAGCGCTCCGTTCGCTCTCCCCGGACGGGCGGGGTGTTACAGAATGGTATCAGAGCTTAGGTATACGACCACCCTCGGGTCTTGGGTTTTTGGGTCTGTTGCATTTTTGTGGCGCGTATTTTGGAGATAGAAATTTTAGAGTATCGTTTCGTATTAAGCATCTAGATTAGATGTGAGGAATTGTTTTTTGGTGCCGAGATTATTTCTGGAGATTGTTGGCTTGATTTTTGAGAGTTAGGTATTCGGCGAATTTCGAGGGCGAAATTTCATTGTTAGTGGGGAAGTGTAACAACCCGCGTAATTTTTGGGGTATTTTCGAAATTAAGAGGAAAAATAAATTTTGACATAAAATTATTTTTACTGCTCAAATATGTTGGATTTTATTTTTAAAGGCGAGAATTTCAAACGTTTTCGAAATCGGAATTAAAATGGAGTTTTAATTGAATTTTTATTATAGAAGAGTCCTCAATATATAAAACTCTCTAAGAGTCCTCGGAACATAAAACTCTCTAGTAAAAATAATATTTTTAGAAATCCGATCGTCCGATCAAGCTGAATTTTTGTCAGAAGTCCTGTCTCGCCGTTCGCTACAACATACTAAAATTTCAAGCAATTCCAACGATCCGATCGTCCGGAATAAAATTTTTAGTGTTTGTATCTGATTAGAACTCTTTTCTTAATCAAACACTTAATCATTTATATATCAACAAATTCGTGGCTTGGCTTTTCAAATCACTTTTTCTCAAACTTTTCAACCAGAAGACCTCTCCAAAATTACTCCCTTTCATCTACAAACCATAGCCCCAAACTTATTCAAGATTTCAACCTTAGATTAGAAAGCTTATTTGGTGTTTTCTCGAGTTTGGGCTAGAACGAGATTTGATTATTTTCGCGAGAGGAACGTGATGGTGTGATTAGATTTTGAGGCTGAATTATGTGATGATTCATATCATAATTTTAAGGTATGGGGTTTTACACAATATGCTCCTTAATCTCGCGAGTATTATTCTCGTTGTTTTCTTGTGATTATTGACTCATATTTGAATTGATAAATTCATTTGGAAATCTGGAAATATTTGTTGGAATCTAATTTCGATTCATGTGGTATTATATTTGGTGTCGAGCATGTTATCATGAGATTTTAATATGGCACTGAGGTTGGGCACCCGCCAATATTCCTTTTTCCGGATATACTAAAAGAATGCATAGGCGCGGTACGGTGGTGAGGCCTGGTGACCCGGTTAATGTGTTGTTGAGAAATTATATTGATATAATTGCTTATGAGATTCGCATTTGATTTGAATATTCGTACTCGTATTGTGACGTTTTATTCACCGCTAATATTTGTTGAGCATCTTTCCTGTCGTATTGTGTACTTCCCCATATTTTCTTTTAGTGGCAGGTTAGCGCGGATTTTGGGGCGCTATGGAGATTAATTTTAGCGAGAATTATTTTGGAAAGATTTTTAATACAAGATGAGAAGATTGTATTATTTTGATGTATAGAGCATTGGAGATTTGTATTTTATTTTCGAGTTAGTTGTTATATATAATTCGAGAGACTTGGTATTTATTTGAAGAGATTTGAGATTTGTAGTTCTCTTTTATTGTTGTGGGATTTTTAAATTCTCTATACCTTGTTATTTGTGGATTTGATTAGTTTTATCGATAGTAGCGCTCCGTTCGCTCTCCCCGGACGGGCGGGGTGTTACAGAATGGTATCAGAGCTTAGGTATACGACCACCCTCGGGTCTTGGGTTTTTGGGTCTGTTGCATTTTTGTGGCGCGTATTTTGGAGATAGAAATTTTAGAGTATCGTTTCGTATTAAGCATCTAGATTAGATGTGAGGAATTGTTTTTTGGTGCCGAGATTATTTCTGGAGATTGTTGGCTTGATTTTTGAGAGTTAGGTATTCGGCGAATTTCGAGGGCGAAATTTCATTGTTAGTGGGGAAGTGTAACAACCCGCGTAATTTTTGGGGTATTTTCGAAATTAAGAGGAAAAATAAATTTTGACATAAAATTATTTTTATTGCTCAAATATGTTGGATTTTATTTTTAAAGGCGAGAATTTCAAACGTTTTCGAAATCGGAATTAAAATGGAGTTTTAATTGAATTTTTATTATAGAAGAGTCCTCAATATATAAAACTCTCTAAGAGTCCTCGGAACATAAAACTCTCTAGTAAAAATAATATTTTTAGAAATCCGATCGTCCGATCAAGCTGAATTTTTGTCAGAAGTCCTGTCTCGCCGTTCGCTACAACATACTAAAATTTCAAGCAATTCCAACGATCCGATCGTCCGGAATAAAATTTTTAGTGTTTGTATCTGATTAGAACTCTTTTCTTAATCAAACACTTAATCATTTATATATCAACAAATTCGTGGCTTGGCTTTTCATATCACTTTTTCTCAAACTTTTCAACCAGAAGACCTCTCCAAAATTACTCCCTTTCATCTACAAACCATAGCCCCAAACTTATTCAAGATTTCAACCTTAGATTAGAAAGCTTATTTGATGTTTTCTCGAGTTTGGGCTAGAACGAGATTTGATTATTTTCGCGAGAGGAACGTGATGGTGTGATTAGATTTTGAGGCTGAATTATGTGATGATTCATATCATAATTTTAAGGTATGGGGTTTTACACAATATGCTCCTTAATCTCGCGAGTATTATTCTCGTTGTTTTCTTGTGATTATTGACTCATATTTGAATTGATAAATTCATTTGGAAATCTGGAAATATTTGTTGGAATCTAATTTCGATTCATGTGGTATTATATTTGGTGTCGAGCATGTTATCATGAGATTTTAATATGGCACTGAGGTTGGGCACCCGCCAATATTCCTTTTTCCGGATATGCTAAAAGAATGCATAGGCGCGGTACGGTGGTGAGGCCTGGTGACCCGGTTAATGTGTTGTTGAGAAATTATATTGATATAATTGCTTATGAGATTCGCATTTGATTTGAATATTCGTACTCGTATTGTGACGTTTTATTCACCGCTAATATTTGTTGAGCATCTTTCCTGTCGTATTGTGTACTTCCCCATATTTTCTTTTAGTGGCAGGTTAACGCGGATTTTGGGGCGCTATGGAGATTAATTTTAGCGAGAATTATTTTGGAAAGATTTTTAATACAAGATGAGAAGATTGTATTATTTTGATGTATAGAGCATTGGAGATTTGTATTTTATTTTCGAGTTAGTTGTTATATATAATTCGAGAGACTTGGTATTTATTTGAAGAGATTTGAGATTTGTAGTTCTCTTTTATTGTTGTGGGATTTTTAAATGCTCTATACCTTGTTATTTGTGGATTTGATTAGTTTTATCGATAGTAGCGCTCCGTTCGCTCTCCCCGGACGGGCGGGGTGTTACAGAATGGTATCAGAGCTTAGGTATACGACCACCCTCGGGTCTTGGGTTTTTGGGTCTGTTGCATTTTTGTGGCGCGTATTTTGGAGATAGAAATTTTAGAGTATCGTTTCGTATTAAGCATCTAGATTAGATGTGAGGAATTGTTTTTTGGTGCCGAGATTATTTCTGGAGATTGTTGGCTTGATTTTTGAGAGTTAGGTATTCGGCGAATTTCGAGGGCGAAATTTCATTGTTAGTGGGGAAGTGTAACAACCCGCGTAATTTTTGGGGTATTTTCGAAATTAAGAGGAAAAATAAATTTTGACATAAAATTATTTTTATTGCTCAAATATGTTGGATTTTATTTTTAAAGGCGAGAATTTCAAACGTTTTCGAAATCGGAATTAAAATGGAGTTTTAATTGAATTTTTATTATAGAAGAGTCCTCAATATATAAAACTCTCTAAGAGTCCTCGGAACATAAAACTCTCTAGTAAAAATAATATTTTTAGAAATCCGACCGTCCGATCAAGCTGAATTTTTGTCAGAAGTCCTGTCTCGCCGTTCGCTACAACATACTAAAATTTCAAGCAATTCCAACGATCCGATCGTCCGGAATAAAATTTTTAGTGTTTGTATCTGATTAGAACTCTTTTCTTAATCAAACACTTAATCATTTATATATCAACAAATTCGTGGCTTGGCTTTTCAAATCACTTTTTCTCAAACTTTTCAACCAGAAGACCTCTCCAAAATTACTCCCTTTCATCTACAAACCATAGCCCCAAACTTATTCAAGATTTCAACCTTAGATTAGAAAGCTTATTTGGTGTTTTCTCGAGTTTGGGCTAGAACGAGATTTGATTATTTTCGCGAGAGGAACGTGATGGTGTGATTAGATTTTGAGGCTGAATTATGTGATGATTCATATCATAATTTTAAGGTATGGGGTTTTACACAATATGCTCCTTAATCTCGCGAGTATTATTCTCGTTGTTTTCTTGTGATTATTGCCTCATATTTGAATTGATAAATTCATTTGGAAATCTGGAAATATTTGTTGGAATCTAATTTCGATTCATGTGGTATTATATTTGGTGTCGAGCATGTTATCATGAGATTTTAATATGGCACTGAGGTTGGGCACCCGCCAATATTCCTTTTTCCTGATATGCTAAAAGAATGCATAGGCGCGGTACGGTGGTGAGGCCTGGTGACCCGGTTAATGTGTTGTTGAGAAATTATATTGATATAATTGCTTATGAGATTCGCATTTGATTTGAATATTCGTACTCGTATTGTGACGTTTTATTCACCGCTAATATTTGTTGAGCATCTTTCCTGTCGTATTGTGTACTTCCCCATATTTTCTTTTAGTGGCAGGTTAGCGCGGATTTTGGGGCGCTATGGAGATTGATTTTAGCGAGAATTATTTTGGGAAGATTTTTAATACAAGATGAGAAGATTGTATTATTTTGATGTATAGAGCATTGGAGATTTGTATTTTATTTTCGAGTTAGTTGTTATATATAATTCGAGAGACTTGGTATTTATTTGAAGATATTTGAGATTTGTAGTTCTCTTTTATTGTTGTGGGATTTTTAAATGCTCTATACCTTGTTATTTATGGATTTGATTAGTTTTATCGATAGTAGCGCTCCGTTCGCTCTCCTCGGACGGGCGGGGTGTTACAACCTCTTTTATACAAAACACCATTGTTCAGTACATTCCGAGCAACTTTAAACTTCAGCCTCTTGGCTACAAGTTGGTCAGTTGGTAGAACTCCTTCTTCAATATACGCCCTGATAGGGTCCATCCAGGATGGTCCCATATCCAAGGTGATGAATCTCACCATTAAATCTTCATCTATGCTCCGGTTTGCCAGTATCTCAATAGGAATCGTTCTTCGTAGCTCGGTGCGAGTAGCTGAGTGGAATATGCAAAGCCTATCTGAGTGGCATATCAGTGTACACCACTATGGTATGGGCCTGGAAATACGTTTTCATCCTCCTGCTTTCCTCGATCAATGTTAATGCTAGCTTCTCCAATCTCAAATATCTAACCTTTGCTCCTCGGAATGCTTTACTCGTATAATACACCAATTTTTGCACTCCATCCTCCACTCTTATCAACACTGAACTGATTGTGCACTTCGAGACAGACATATACAAATATAATCTTTCTCCTATCATCGGTTTGGACAGCAATAGAGGTGTCCCCAAATATCTCTTCAATTTTTGAAATACCTTCTCACACTCATCATTCCACTCGAAAGTTTTTCTGAGTGTCTTAAAGAACGTGAGACATTTGTCCGTTTCTCGTGAAATAAACCTATTAAGAGCTGTAACATGCCTCGTGAGGCTTTGCACCTCCTTGATCGTAATTGGAGATCGTAAATCCAATAAATCTTTAATCTTCTCAAGATTCGCCTCAATGCCTGGTTGGTTCACAATATACCCGAGGAACATCCCTTCTCATACACCAAATATGCATTTAGTCGGGTTCAACTTCATCTGATATTTATCCAATTGGTCAAAAGTTTGGCTCAGGTAAGCTAGATGGTCAGCGGCTTTCTTGCTCTTAGTCAGTATGTCATCGACGTAAACCTCCATATTTTTGTCGATTTACTCTGCGAACATCTTATTCATCAATCACTGGTACGTAACACCTACATTTTTAAGTCCGAAAGGCATAACATTATAGCAGTATGTTCCCCTTGGGGTAATAAAATAAGTACTCTCCCTGTCTATTAGTTTCATCTTAATCTGGTTGTAGCCGGAATAAGCGTCCATGAAGTTCAACAATTCATGCCCCGAAGTGGCATCCACCAACTGATCAATTCGAGGCTGGGGGAAGTGATCTTTTTGGCAAGCCTTCTTGAGATGTGTGAAATCTACGTACATTCTCCATTTATTATTATTCTTTTTTACCATCATCACATTGGCTAACCAATCGGGATATTTGACATCCTCAATAAAAGAGGCCTTTTGTAGCTTCTCGACTTCCTCCTGAATAACTTGGTTCTTCTTTGGGCTAAATACCCTTCTTCGTTGTTTCACTGGCTTGATCTCCTTATTAACATTGATTTCGTAGTAAAAGAAGGCTGGGTCTATCCCTGGCATATCTTCATGACTCCACGCAAAAGCTTGCTTTCTGTGCCTTAAAAATGCCACTAACTCCTGCTTTATTAATGGATCCAGTGAAGCGCCGATTTGAGTTGTTCATTCTGGACGTTCATCATCTAAAATAATATTCTACGTAGCTTCCATGACTTGACTCTTCACGAGATCAGATTCATCTATAGGGTCCAAGGTCTCAATCTCTGCATCTTCAGACTCATCCATTTGATATGTGATGGTTTTCTTCCTGGCTTCCTCCAACTTTTCTTGTTCGACAGATGAATAATAGCATTCTCGAGCTACTTTTTGGTCGCCCTTCATAACTCTAACTCTGAAATTAGTTGGAAACTTCAAGCATTGATGTACCGTGGATGGCACTGCCTCAAACTTTTTCAGGCCTACCCTCCCCATGATTATGTCGTAGGCTGATTGGACATTTTTATCTATTACGAAAAAGCGTACTTTTTCTGTTCTGCAAGCAGGCCAGGTATCAATAAGCATATCCAACTTGATCATCCCAAGTGTAAATACTTTCTCGCCAGTGAAATTGAGGAGGGGCCTATGATATGGCTCTAACTGAGCTAGATTCAAATTTAAGCTGTTAAAGCAAGGGTAGAACATGATGTGCAGAGCTACCATTGTCTACCAATATTCACAAAGGGGTCATCGTGAGGATACAAGACACCTTCCAGATCATTTTTAGAAAAACCGATGACCAGTTTATCCTTGTTCACCTTCCTCGGGCGATCCTCTTATGCCAGAGTTATTCGCTGTATATAGGAACAAGCTTGGGCCTCATTGAAGTAAGCTTTCCTTTCAGCAGTATGATCCCCACCTCCTACATCTCCACCTGTAATAACATTACATTCGAATCAGCCAAAATTAATTGAAAATACCTCGCGCTCTGGTTGCCTTAGATTTTTAGGGAGACCGGGGTCATCCTCTGGATCATCTTCATGGTCCCTTTTCTTGTTATCTCTTGTTCAGCGAGGAGATTTAGACATTTATCTTCCTCTGTCATTAGTCTTCCCATCATTCTGGCGATCAATGAACCTGCTCAATTTCCCTCGTCTAATGAGTGCATCAATCTCATTTTATAGAGCTATGCAACGCTTGGTCGTATGGACATGATCTCTATAGAACTCGTAATATTTGGGCGTATCCCTCTTGTGAGGGGCTGTTCTCAGTTTCTTCGGATAAGTTAGTTCCTCGTTGTTCTTGATCTCCTCCAGAATATGGTTTATATCCATCTTTAAGGGAGTATAATTCCCATACTTCCTCAAGTGCTCTATCGCCTCTTTGCCTTTTGATTGCTTGTCGCCCCCATTGTTCTTTTGATCTTGCCTCTCAGATTTACCTTAAGCTTTAGTCTCTGCTTTTGTATCAAAATTCTTTTTTTCAGCCATGGCTTATTTGACGTTCATAATCTTAGATGCTTTTGCCATCAGTTCCGTCATGGACTTGGGGGGATCCTTGGCCAAATTATAATACAACTTGTTGGGTAACAGACCACTCATCAAAGCTGTAATTGCTGTCTTCTCCTCGTAGTCAATTACCTCAAGTTTCTCGTTATTAAAATGAGTTATGTAATCCCTGGTGCTCTCTCCTATTTTTTTCCTTACACTCAATAGATGTGCTATCTCTTAACCGGCTTCTCACTAAAATAGAAATTTCCTATGAAGATCTCTGCCAGTTGATGGAAAGTAGAAATCTTCCCCTAAGGAAGGTTGTTGTACCATATTTAGGCTGACCCAATGATAGTTCCTGAGAATGCTCTACACCTTATCTCATCAGGAACTGCATAGATATCAATAGCAGCTTGGTACTGCTCTATATGGAGGACGGGATCAGTTTTTCCATCGTACTTTGGCGTTACTACAGGAGCTTTAAATTTTGATGGTGTAGGAAAGTCCACAATTGCATGTACAAAGGGTGATCCTTTGACAAAGGTTCTTTGGAGAGGGTTTCTGGCCTTATCCATTTCCCCTAACCTATCTTGTAGCCTTTGAATGGAGCCCTTCCATGCATTATTTCTAGCCTCCTATCTATTTTCTTGAGCAACATATCACGCTGAATTCTCCTCTTGGGATCTTTCTATGCGAGTTGTTGGACGTGATTGGGCAGAACCTTCCCTTAGATCCTTTGGTCGTTGGGAATTTCTCGATGCAATCCTAGGGGGGTTTCTATTCCTCCTAGGTCCCAAACAGTCAAAGGGGGAGACTCTACTCAACCTCTCCAGAGCGCTTGTTCGCTTTGGAGTTAAAGTAATATTTTTTTGAAAATCGATAGCTTTTATGGACAAGGTTTGGACAGACTGATATGAGGGATCGTTGGACCTCTCAGTATGATGAGATTCAGTGTGTCTGGACTGAGAAACATTTGGGAATATAGTACGTCTGGTTCTTAAAGACGACAAGTGAATTTCTCTGAATGCTTCATTGGCCTGACTGGGCAGGTGTTCCGTTTCGAACGATTTGTATGAGTTGACGCATGGTCTTCTACATAGCTGTTTGTTCTTGGGCTAAGTTTTCCACTATCCCTGTGAGTTCATTGATAGTTGGAGGAGAAGACGGGTTAAGAGGAACTCCGACATTATTTCTGTTCATGGATTCTGGGATCTCAGCCATGTATGATGAATGTTTTAGTGAAAAACGCTACGTATAGTCGTTCCCACAGACGGCGCCAATCTGTTGATGTAAAAAACTAGATTTGATCTAATTAATTAATCACAAATAAAGATGAATAAAGAAATAAGACAAAGGATTTTTAAAGTGATTCAGCCTTATGAAAATAGCCTACATCCACTGTTTTGTATTTCTGGGTATTTTGCCTTAATCACAATGACAATTGCGAATGATCAATTACCCTGTTATGGAGTGTATTACAATGTATTTATCGCCTTTGGGTTGTCAGTATGAATGGACGATATGCCGTTATTTAGTAGACATATACATCTGTACATAATAAGAATGTTCATTGAAGCCAATATTCATTGAATATATAATTATCGTTTGATCTTCCTGGCTAGATGCTCTGCACGTTGAGTAGCTTGGTACGCTAAATAGTTCGGAGTACTGAGTAGCTCGGTGAATATATATATTTTTACCACGTAGGATGACATGTGTCTTCATATAATTGGTCCACATCAGCTGACTAATTTTTGTATCAACAAGGGTGAAGGCCCAACCATTAGCAGTAGGAGACCTAATTCTGAAGAAGACTTGGCAGAAGCCTAACAAGTTTTATCCTAACTGGCATAGTCCTTATAAGGTGGTTGAAGAATTGGTTCCAGTAACGTATCGATTGGAAAATTTAGATGGAGATCCATTCTCCAACCAATGGAATGCCGATCATCTCATAAAATATTACCAGTAAGAACTATGTGTTGACTTCATTTACATTTGTTTCATTTGTCTATATATATGAGAAAGAAGATTATATGAATAAATGAAAAATCATAAAGTGTTCTCTCCTATTCTGTTGTTTGAATTATTTTGGATTAAATGTATTAGATCAGTCTAAGCTACAGAACATCATTCATGGTGAAGTAGATCCTACTTACTGTAGGTGACATGACAATCCAGATGGGGTCAACCTTGTCCATGGACTCTCAATGACACCAAGAGGGGGCGAAATATTAAACATCATTAATTTTGTAAAAATTCTCTCTTGGTCGAGATGACAGTGCATTGACGAATCGATTCGCAGCCATGCACTGTCAAAACGACGAGAGGGGGATTATTACGTAAGCACCATTATTTGGTGGATTCAAATTAAAAATCACTTAGTCGTGGTTCGTGATTAAACATCATTAATTTGGTGAAAATTCTCTCTCGACCAAGACGACAGTGTATAGACGAGTCGATTCTCATCCATGCACTCTCAAAACGATGAGAGGGGACTCGTATAATATGGTAATCAATTCATTCAGGATTAAAAATCATTATATCTCGTCATATGACGAGTCGATGTTCATATGAGGAAATTTATCACTTATGCTCATCACGTCTAAATATGGGACGATATCTGGTCAATTGGTGATGTCAATGTTACAAACCAACTTAATTGTGGTTACTTCATTAAACATTAGAATAAGGTATTTTCATAAACAAATAAAGCCAAAACACAAATATGGAAAGAAAGGATCAGAGCATTTTTCATTCATAAATATAATACTAGAAATGTTCAAAAAGCATGTTCAAGTGTTAAAATGTTATAACCGCTCAAAAAAGAAAGATCAAGAAAACTACTCTTGGAGGATTATCTCTTCAGCATTTGGGTTTTCGGTCTCGTTAAGAACCTACTCCTCACCAATCATAATACTATCGGTCTCAACATCGTCGACAGGCTCTGTTTCATCCACCTAGTTCGTGGTCTTGATCGTGGGCTCCTGTTCAGCCGATGCCTTAACCTGTGTCAAGGCTATCATTGTAAAAGAGTTGTCCAAGTTGAATGCCTTCAACTGATCAGAGAGGTGGGCGATCTGAGGGACCTTAATTATTTCCCATAGGTAATCGGTGTGAGCACCCCTCTCAAGGTATAGGAACTCTTCAGATGATTTAAAGGCCTCAAGCGCCTGCTTCTGAGCCTCAGAGAGCTTGAGGTCAACAACCTCCTTTACCTTCAGGGATTGGATGACCTCACTATAACTTTTGTTCAGGTTGGTGATTTATTTGGAGTGTTGTGCCTTCAGGGTCTCAATGTGACCCTTCAGCTCTTTGATATGACTCTTTTGAGCTTAATCGTCCCTAATAGCTTGACGTGCCAAATGAATTTCAGGGATTTTCTTCTTGACCCACAGATGGACCTTTTGAAGACCAATAGTAGACTGCATAAAATAAAGTAAGTCAGTAGGAGACAACCTAATGGGAAGACCTTACAGTTATTGATAAAAATGAAGAGAATAATGGCTTACTTGGATAGCCCTGTGAAAGAGGAAGTCGTTCAACAGGGAGATATTAGTGGCCTCCAGAAACCTGCTGTCAGACTTAGAGGTGTTGGATGTCAATAATTTCAGTGCATTGCCCTTTCTCCCCAAGGTGAAGTCAGGGCTGATCTTTAAGTTCTCCAGCCTCGCAACGAGTACATCCTCAGAAGAGATAGGGATGGCTTGACTTGACCCTATTTTGGACGGGTCGTGCTTTCTCTTCTTACTACGATGGGTGGTAAGGAGATTTTCTTGGACCTCTTTCCTCTTCTTGAACCTTTCGAACCGATTGGGGTTTTCAATTGTTGATTTTTACGTCTGAGTATAAGGGGTCGATTTTATCCCTACCTGTTTAAGAAAATTTGTAATGCTTGGTGCAGCCATATTGTGCACAAATTCTGAGTTATTTGGTGGTTTGTCTGCAGTGAAAATAATGTGATCGTCAGCTCAGATAGAATAAATATGACACAACAGTTGAGAAAATATAATGTTAACAAACTTACACGGCTCAGATAAGGGGTCCACCCCCATACCCGTTTTCTCTCAAAAGTACGGGGTCATAAGTTGTTCAAATTGAATGAGGCCCCCTTTATCTCCTTGTTCCTAACTTTCGCAAGGCTCTTAGTGGCCTCTACACTTAAGCCTGGATCAATTTTTACTGACATTGTTGCTTTGGATCATCTATAGGGGACTTGGGGCTAAGAGGCAGTGCGAAGGATGCCGGGGCCGAATTCCCAGGCTCTCGAGATGAAAAAATAGCACGACTGCCAGTTGTGGTTGGAAGTCTAAGTTACTTGCAGAGACTATTTATCAGACTTCCTCACTACGAGGTGATAGTAGCTAGATTGAGTCTTGGGAGACGAGAAGGTGTAACATCCTTTACGTTAATTGGGAGGTCTATGTGATGAACTACCTTTCATAGGTTAACTAAGTCGAGAATAACTCACTAGGCATTTGGTGAAATCTGATAAGGGGAAAGACTAAGACTATCCAATATGGCTCATATAGCCAGATGCACAGGCAGCCTAAAGATAACCTTAAACATTTATTCATACACACAAATTTCACCCTCTCGATATTCAAATGCCCTCTCATTGGCTGAGAGAGCTCTCATATGGATGACAGGACCGATACCATAGAGATATCTCCATAGTAAGAGGTTAACCTTAGTAACTATACTTACATGAGATTCATCACAAGATATGTCGAGTGTGCCCTCGGCTGCATCATCGTCGTTGTCTAGATCAGTAACTGGGATGGCACCAGGGGTGTGAGAGGTTATAGAGAAGTGTTGCCCAAGAACAACATTAAGAGGGATGACATCTATTAGGGGTGGCATGGAAACGTCCACTTTTGAATAATTATGGGACAAGGGGATCTGAAATAGAGGAGTCTGATCCTAGGGTGAACTCGAATTGGTTTGACGATGACTCGACCTGGTCCAATTACTCGACCTGGTTGGATGACTCAGCTTGACGAGAAGAAAAAGCTCTAAAGAAGCCTGAGCCTCCCCATACCCATTATGAGAGATCTCCATTGTCACTTGGAAGGAGTCGACACTCTCTACAGCCGACTCAGACATGGATTCACTTATTTCTACAACTGGAGGATGAATGGTGGCAAGTGGAATTGGGTAAATAAGATGAAAATTAAAGGCTTGGGCACTGTGCTTGGCAGCTTCCTCAACCTCGTGCTTTCTGATCTCCTTGAAACACATCTATCTGAGAGTGGGGAAATACTCAACTAGTTCTTATAGTTTCCTCAACATGTAGAGGACGACCCTCAACTTGGTGGAAAAAATGGAAAAAATACAAACAACTAAAGGTTTCACTAGGTTTGACCAAAATATCTACAAGAGAGAATATGAAGCATTGAGATTAAGAACACTAAAGAACATAATAAGTGGTTCATAGGAGAAGATGACCGGTGATTCACTGGAGTGAATTATACGGAAAAACAAAGGGGAGAAACCCTAAAACCACCAACAAAACCTTAATCCCACTCTCTCAACTCCCAAATAGATTTTTTCAGCCTATAAACCACTTAACAATCATCAAATATAGTCACCAAAAAAAGGATAAATTCGTCGAAAAAGCAAAATAAATGCAATAATGGCTAAAATGGTGAAAAAGAGTGAATAAAGGTAAATAAGAGTACCTGAAAAGTTTCCTTATTTGGCAACCACAGGAGAGTAAAGGAAATTGATGGAAAATGCTTGGGAGATAGAAGAAAGAGAGAGGAAACCTGAAACTAGAAAGTTTAGAGAGAGAAAATAAAGCGCGTAAATGGGGAAAGAGTTACTATTTTGGAGTTAAATATTTTTAAATTCCCTAATGATGGGGTTTAACTTTCAATACACCCATCATTAGGGCATAACTTCCAAGATGAACACACGTTATTGCCACTACTTGGGTAAAATGCTAGGCTGGGGAATGGATAACAGGTGTCCCCCACTCATACATACCATCACGTTAGCATCTGATAAGTTAGAGACGTACCATCTTCAGTACAGCTTGACATTTTTACCCCTTAGTCCTCCAGTTACACAAAAAACTAAGGGTGATTGATATGCCAGTATGAGACCTCGTCTCGGCCATAGCCAAGATCAGTGGGAGCCGACCTTATAAAGTGTTCTCCAGAGTCATCCTCAAACCGTTACCTCTGCCTTTTCCTCTTCCAGACTCGGGTCGAGGCATATGATAATACTGGGCTTTTGCCCAACCTCGCCCATCTTAGGAAGACTTGACCACTTGTTGATAGAAACCTCTCATCTCAGCCATATACAACTCGATCGAGATTGTACTTGGAAATTACGAGTACAACTATCCAGAGCATGAGTGATCTCGTACTCGGCCAGGTCGAGACCTCGACCCAACAGGACACGCTCATCTGGCAACGCACGTGGAATAGAGCACGCGTGGAAGAGTGCGAGTGGGTTGTGAGCCCACGTGAGCAAAATGGTAACAACAGCATCATCCCTGCATGTGGAGTATATCTTATAACCATTTCTTACATGCACCTATGATAACATCACATCATTGTACAGTTGGTGTTGTGCATACCTTAAGCATGACGGGGGTGCATATGACACCACCTCCGACATATATATACTTATCTTCTACATCAGTGTAGGTGATCGATCAATGTAAAACCTACCGAAACTCTGTCAAACTCATTGTTAGAGAGAGTAAGCTTGAGTGCTTGTATCCCAACGCCATTAAAGCCTATATTTAGTGGATTATACACACACACACACATAGTGGACGTAGGACCTCTAAAAGGCTGAACCACTTATATTTGGTGTGGTCTCCTTTTTGGCCTCATCTCTTTCTTGATTTTTATACATATTCATACTCCATTATTGTGCTAGTTTGATCTTACATATCATATTAATTTGGTGATACCAATTATGGTATCATCACCACCTAAAAAATACCATGCGTACTTTACTGTTTCCGTTTCTTATTTCTTGCTAAACTGGTTAGGATTAATAATATTTATTTTCTAAAAACTGGTTAACCGAGAATCTTAAATTAGTTTCCGTTTTACTTCTTTACACATCGTGTGCTTATAATTAAAAGGAGTTTTCTCAAAGAGTTTAATCGGAGTTTACATAGTCATCAACTTTTGTTAATAACTTGGTAAGCAATTTTCAAAATGGGTTAAAGACTTTAAAATTTTGATTGAATCACACTTCGAACATACTTTTTAAATATAAAATATTATTTTTTAATAAGATAAAGGCTCAAAATACATTAAGCAAATGAAGCGTGTTGTTTTTTAAAAGCCACTCAAATCACATTACTAGAATATTATATACAATATTGTATATAATTTTTCTGGATTGTTGTTTTCAGAGCTTTCCGACTATGAACAAAAGTAATTTTTTACTTCTTTTATTATTCCTAGACTATTTTGCATCACCAAGTCCTCTTTGTCTATGTTTGTTCATGTATTATGCAATGCAATTTTGTTCTTAAGAAGAAAAAGAAGAATCAATTTCATTAGAAGATTATGAAAGCCTCAAATAGTTTTAAGAAGAGAACTTTGAACAAAAAAGATGACAAAATAATTATCTCACAAAGTATAAGGTTAAAATTAGTAATGGTTAATTATCATGTGTAATACCCCGAATTTTAATGGATTAATTAAATAATTTATCAATTATTAATTATTATTGAGAAGATATAATTATCGAATAATTTTTAATGAAATAAAACTGATTAAATGAATAATGTTGAATTTATAGTATTTTTGATAATTTAATATGAATTAATTGGATAAATTAGTTTTTTATTGATTGAACGTCATTAGGGGAATTACGATTGTTAGGAAGGACTAATTTGTTCAATTAAATGAACTTAGGGGATAAACTTGGGCTTGGAGAAGACCCATTTATGCGTTTTGAAGTAAAGTTTATATGAGGTGTTAATTGGATAAATAAGGAGAGAGAAGAGAGTTGGGTATCTAATATCAAGAGGAAGCCGCAGTCGCGGGTAGAACTTGCCATGACCGCGAGAATTAAAGCGTGATTACGAACCATTGTGGGCGCAATCGGGTCAAGGTCTATTTCATGGAGGATCATTTTTGAGGCATTATATATACACACACACACACACACACACACACACACACACACATATATATATATATATATATATATATATATATATATATATATGTATGTATGTATGTATGCCACTCTATGCACGAAATTCCAGATGTTTACACTTCTCCCTCTAAACATAATCACACCAGCACCTATTGTCTTCCACAACCCTTCAATATGAACCTTCAATGTCCATTAAATATATTTTCAATCATAGATTGGGGGATTTTGCAAATGGAATTTGAAGAAGAGATAAGAGAATAACTTGTATATTTCAAAAGGAAGAATTAGAATTTCAGAAATTAAATTAGAGGCAATAATACTCTACTTTTCTCCTTTAGTACCTAAGTGATTTAGATATTGCCTATATCTATTGATTAATTGATTTAAAAGAAATTAGAGATTTAAAAAAGGAAAGAGGAACCTAATTTTCCCCGTGTGTTTTTTCACATTGAAACTTTAAAATCCTTATATATTAATAACGACTCAAATTGATTCTAAAAATCCAATTGTATAATCATTGTAACGATGAAACGGTTGGTATGTTAATTGGACAATAATTGGAACATGTCGCTTATGATTTTTTTTATAATTGAAATGTGGAATATGATTAATATTATTACCGTAAATTTTTAGTGCCAATCATTTATAGTTATTTTGGAGCACTTTTTGTTGTTGGGCAATTCATATGAATCCCACTTTATATACGTCTATAAATTTAATGCATTACTATAAAATTGAAACCTTAGAAATTGGGTTGATATGAAAGTAAATTTTGAATCACAAATATGGTGAATAAAATAGGATCTTCTTTCGGATTATACATTAGTATGTAGAGGTTATGGTTCTACCTACGTGTTATACTTGGACGATATGAAGCACCTTATACCTTTGACTTGCTTAAGTCTATACTGTATAAGTGTTCATCTAGTTTGGAAATAGTGACAAAATTGGTTGTCTATCCTAGAATCCAAAAAGCCTCAGAACTTTTCTCTCTAATCCTCTTCAATGATCTATGAAGGTAAAAATTGAATCACACTACACACAATTAGAAGTGCATACATGTGTTCATTTTGCTTAAAATTGAGTGTGTGTTTAATTCCCCTTGAATTGGAGCTTTAATAATTTTTTGGGAATTTTTAAATATTTTAAAACATTTTTAAACATTTTTTAAATAAATGTTTTTATTAATAAAATGGGATTATAAAATTTGTGGGGTTAATATTCTATTTTGAAAACTTCATTTCTCACTCGAATGTTTGGTTGGGTAGAATCTCAAAGCGCTAGAGACTTCAGGGTACCTTCTGTAATTATTTTAGACGCGCGTGTGAGAGCCAGTCACAAGCCAAAACTTGTCATCCTCCGGGTGTACCTATTTGTGTTTCTTTTGTGAGAAGGTTGGATGGTTGATTGCTGAACGTTGGATCATTCCTAATCGAGGGTCTGCATGTGTTCTTAGTTAATCCCGGTGCTATCCATATGAACCAATCACTATAATTTTTAATCACCGCTATTTTATAACCTTTGGATCAAGTCAAAGTTTGCAAGACTTGATCTCAGCCCTTGATTTCCCTCGAACATCCAAAACCTTCCCTCAACCCTATAAATACCCTCCACTTCTCAGCCTTAGGAGACTTTTGGGCATTCGTCTTTCTGAGAGAAAAAAAATAAGAGAGAAGAGAGAAGTGAGAGAGAAGAGAGAAAAGAAAAGAGAGAAGAGAGAGAAAGAAAACTCTGTTAGCCCAAAACCAAACCCTAACCCTAAACACTTCATTTTCTGAAACAAACCTTCGTATACACTTAACCCCAAACACAACCTTAAGTGTTTGAGAGAGAGAGTGGTTTGTTCACTTGAAGCAGTAACCTCTTTGTCCTTGATCTTGTTCACAACTTAAACTTTCGTGTGAAGATCTTGTTTCTTTTTCATAGAAACTTTAGATCTACATTCTGCATGTTACATTTTCACTAGATCTGCATATTTTCTACTTGGTTTAAGAAAATCTTTACTGATTTGGTTTTGAAATTTTTTTATGGTTTCTGTTTTTACAAAACTTAACCCTGACCTAGTTGGATTCACACTTGGAGATTTTCAATCTCACAAATGTTTTCAAAAAGAGATTGATTAAGATCTTAACCGATTTTAAAAGCAAGATATCCATGGAATCTGGGTTATATTAAAGGTCAAAAAGCTTTTTAGTTTTGTAAGAAAGAAAGAAAACAAAATCACAGCATATAGACTTTATATGTAATTTTTATAGGACTGTCTGTAAATCTAAGTGTGTGTGAGTTCATGCATGTGAATAGGAATCACTACACAAACACTTAACACACTACTATACTGGAAGTGTTGTGTATAAGATCAGAGATCATTGAGTCGACGTAAGGAAGCTAAAGCAAAGGAAGTTAGCAAACTGGAAGAACATCATCAACAAATCAGATCTATGAGAAGTTAGAAGGACACCAAGTGGGGTATATTCCTAAACTTAGAATAGGTTGATTTGTGTGCTTGCATGTTGTATTGTTTGTAACTATTATTTGTTATTAGTGGATTTTTGTTTTTGTGACTTAGAAGTCACCGTGGATGTTTCCTCTGTTGGGAGAGGTTTTACCACGTTAAAAACTGTGTGTTGATTATCTTCATCTACTCATCTCATTCTATAAGTGTGCTGAATTTTTGAAACTGCCTTAGTTTTAAAAACTGATTACACAATCTTAATTACTCTCGTACATAAGTTTCTTTGTAAACACATCTTCTTTATAATTTTTATTTTCAAAAGAAAAGGGTTTCTCCAACAAACATTTCGGAGTTGCTTATACAGTTTAATCTTGTATTAAACGACATTAGCGACGTTTTTCAATTGGTATCAGAGCCCTGTTAACTTTTATTTCAAAAAGATCTTGTGTTTCTGAAATCATTTTCTGAAAAACCTAACTATGGACGAGAAGAATGAAAGGTTTGGTAATCTGTCTAGACCTCCACTCTTTGATGGAAACAACTTTGCTTACTGGAAAGTAAGAATGGTTGCCTTCATCCAATGGACTTTAGGAGATGATGTCTGGGACATTATTGAAAATGGATACACTTATCCTACTAAACCAGCCACTGAAGGAAGTGATGAGAGGGTAAAGAAAATCTTAATTGAATTTACCCAAGAAGAGAAAACCATTTCGAGAAATAACAATAAAGGCAAGAATGCCATTTTTATGTCTATTAATGAGTATAAGTTCAAAAGAATCTCATCTTGTGCCACTTCTAAGGAAGCTTGGGACACATTAATCACTGCCCATGAAGGAGACTCAAGAGTTAAATCTGCTAAAACTCAAATGCTTATCCAGCAGTACAACTCTTTGATTACGTCTGACTCTGAGTCTTTTGATGATTTTTACATGAACTTAACTGATATAGTCATTAAGTTGCATGCTAATGGTATAACTTATGATAGGAATGAAATTGTCTCTAAAATCCTAAGGTCATTACCACAAAAGTTTGACAGTAAGAGGTATGCTATTGAGGAAATGAGTGATCAAAACCTTACCCCTGAGTTACTCAGTAGCAAACTTAGAACTGTGGAAATGGAATTAGACTTTAAGAAACAATTAAATCATTCTCAAAGAAAACATCCCAACTCTAACTTGAGTTTTGCCTCTAAGATATCTAAACTTGAGTCTAATTTGACCAACTCTGACTCTGATGAGGAGTGTGATATAGACAAACTAGATAATCAGATTGCCTTAATGTCTAAACAATTTAAGAAAATTGTCAAATTTCGAAACAAACAGGTAACTAAACAAGGCAAGCCTAATTATCCTACTATGTCTAATCCCAAACCTCATGAGAGAGGCCTTGACAAACATCCTACGGAAAACAATTCCCGACCCACTAGAGACCTTAAAAAGATTGAATGTTTTAGATGTGGGAAGCTAGGTCACATTGCTCACGATTGCAGAGTTAATCTGAATAAAGTCAACAGACACAATAGAGCCAATGTCTGTAAAACTTGGAATGATTCAAGTGACTCTGATGAAGAGGAACTTGAGTCATCTAATGTACTTGACCCTTGCATGTCTTTTTATGCTAATATCATTTACAATGATGATATACCTGTGTGTGATAATGATGCTCCTACTTCTGCTTGTGTGAATACTGCTTTGATTGGCCTAGATGCTTTATTGTCTGAAAATGTTGCTAGTTCTAGTTCCGTGTGTGTGAGTCAAAGTGATATCGATAACGACGATGTAAATGGGTGCGTGAGTACTAAAACTGAATCGTTAGGGGTCACTACACACACTTCACTTAGCGACTCAGACACAGATGACCTTCCTGATATCCATACTTTGTATGCTAAAACTCTTAAAAAAGGCACTAGATTGGAGAAGACTGTTAGAGACCTGACTAAGAAATTAGATGATCTAAGTCTTATTGTGAAGTTGAATGCTGAAGAGTACACTAACTAGTGTCTGACTCATCAATCTGAAATTGAAACTTTTGATCAAAGATTAAAAGAGTTGACTAAAACTAATGAAACCCTGGAAATGAAATACAAGGGAACATTATTAGAACTGGAGGAAGCAAAAACAAAGACAGCTACTGTTTTCAAAAAAATTTCTAAGTTTGAGAACAATTCAAACTGTTTTAGTGACTTTGTTGTTGACTCCAAGACCAATTCTGATGACAGAACCGGTATTGGATTTTGCCCTAAGAACAAACCACAAACTAAAAATCTTGAACCTATTAAGTTTGTGTCTAGGGGCAAAAGACCAATTGAAACATGTACAGACTTTCATTTTATTAAAAAGGAATTTGATCAAAAGCAACAAGAGAAAGACATTGGAGAGTCTAGTAATTCTAAGGCTGACACTGCACTTAAGACTAAATACGTCCGTCCTTTGATCAGAAAGGCTGATTCTACCTTTAAGACCATCCCTCCTAGGAATAGCACTACTGAACAGAATGCTGTTAAACCCATTTTTAGAAGTTTTCCTAAGGAAATTCATCCCTCAAGCAATCAATATTGCTCGTACTGTGAAATTTATGGTCATTCCTTTGAAGGTTGTTATGCTAGGCGTCTAAACACCCCTGTGTACAACACTTCTGTCTACAAGAACTTTAACTATTCTAGGCAAAATCGTAACAATTATGTCCTTCCAAGACAACCTGATAAGAACTCTAACTACAGAAATAGAAAGACCAAAACTAAGAGTTCATTTAAGAGAAAGGCTCCCAGAGACTTTCCTAAACCAAAAGCTCAAATTTTTCACAATAATCAGTTTACTGCTCCAAATGTTTTTCGACAAAAAACTGTGTCTCGAAAATTTTATCAAATGAGGGCAAACTTGCGCAAAATTAAAACTAGAGCTATTTGGGTTAGAAAAGATGATCTTTTACCCCAAATGAAGTGTAACATTGTCATCACTGCCTTAAAAGCTGAACACACTTCATCTGGTTGGTATTTAGATTCAGGATGTTCCAAACATATGACAGGAGATGAAACCAAACTTTTAAACAAAACCAGATTTGCTGGTGGGAAAGTAGTTTTTGGTGACGGAGTTTCATCTCAGATCATAGGTAAAGGAACCCTAAAAGAAGAAGGAATGTCTGTTCTCGAAAATGTTCTATTAGTTAAAGGCCGTAAAGCCAACCTCCTAAGTATATCACAATTTTGTGACTCTGACCATACATTCACCTTTTCAAAGAACAATTGTAAAGTTCTAAATGATAAAGGTGAATGCATTATTACAGGATTTAGAACACCTGACAATTGTTATACTGTCAAGACTAGTTCTGAAACCTGTAACATTGTCACAATGGATGACAATGAAATCTGGCATAATCGTATGGGTCACCTAAGTTATGATATCCTTGGTAGATTGTCTAGTCAAGATATTGTTAGAGGAATTCCTAAAATTAAACCTATTTCAAGTGTTGTCTGTGGTCATTGCCAGGAAGGAAAAATTGTTAAGACTTCGCATAAAAAGGTTAAAGACATTCTCACCTCTAGACCTCTAGATCTCATCCATATGGACCTTATTGGTCCCTCTAGAACTGTTAGTCTTTGTGGACACAGTTATATCCTTGTCATGGTTAATGATTTCACACGATTCACTTGGGTTGCCTTCTTGAAACAAAAATCTGACACGTTTCAGAATTTTTTGAAAATTTTACTAAGAATTGAAAATGAGAAGGACACACAAGTCAATCGCATTCGTAGTGATAGAGGGGGAGAGTTCATAGACACAGGAATAGTTGAATATTGTGACTACAACGGTTACAAATATGAATTTAGTGCCCCTAAAACTCCTCAGCAGAATGGTATTGCTGAAAGGAAAAATCGAACTCTTCAAGAGATGGCACGTGTCATGTTGCATGCCAAATCTCTACCTAAATACTTCTGGGTAGAATCTATTAGAACTGCATGTCATATCATTAATAGGGTTTACCTTAGGAAAAACTCTAAACAAACCCCTTATGAGTTGTGGCACTGTAAGAAGCCTAATCTGAAATATCTAAGAACTTTCGGAAGTCAGTGTTATATCTGTAAAGATAGAGAACATCTGTCTAAATTCGAAACTCATGGTGATAAAGCCATCTTCTTAGGATACTCTCCAAACAGTCGTGCTTATCGTATATACAATCTGCGTACTAAGGCCCTTATGGAATCGATAAATGAAATTGTAAGCGACACCATTGTCGAAAATAAGACATCTGAATCACCTATTGTGGTTGAATCTGAAAATGATTTCAAAACTGATTCACCAGAAATAGATGACTCATTACCTATTGAGAGTCCAGAAGTACCTGGCTGGGTCTCTAAAGATCATCCCATTGACAACGTGGTCGGTAATCCTAATGAGCCAGTTCGTACTAGATCCCAGTTAAGAAATTATGCTAATTATGCATGTTTCGTCTCCCTTGTGGAACCGAAAAAGGTTAATGAAGCATTGAATGACACACACTGGATTTCTGCTATGCAGGAAGAACTTTTACAATTTGTCATTCACGATGTCTGGTATCTTGTACCTCGGCCTCAAAACAAAAATGTTATTGGAACACGTTGGATCTTTATGAACAAATCTGATGAAAATGGGGTGATTCTTAGAAACAAAGCTAGACTTGTTGCTCAAGGTTACTCTCAAATAGAAGGGATAGATTTCAGCGAGACATTTGCCCCTGTCACTCATCTTGAATCTGTTCGACTTCTTTTCGCTATAGCGTGTCACTTAAAATTCACACTTTATCAAATGGACGTCAAATCTGCCTTCCTCAATGGAATTCTGTCCGAAGAAACGTATGTATAACAACCCAAAGGGTTCATTGACCCTAAATACCCTAGCCATGTCTTTCGTCTAAAAAAGGCTTTGTATGGCTTAAAACAAGTTCCTCGAGCTTGGTATGAACGCCTTTCCAACTTTTTGTTGGATAAGGGTTTTAAGAGAGGAGGAAATGACTAGACTCTCTTTGTCAAACATTTTGACAAAAACATAATTATAGCCCAAGTCTATGTCGACGACATCATTTTCGGGTCAACTTCAAACTCTGAAGTTAAATCTTTTTCTGCTATTATGCATAAGGAATTTCACATGTCCCTTATGGGGGAGCTACAACTTTTCTTAGGATTTCAAGTGAAACAGAATTCTGATGGACTATTTGTCTCTCAAACCAAGTATGTGTGACACCCCGCCTAATTAAATACCGGGCGATCACTCCTTTATTAAATTAAATCAAGGTAAACAGTTGGTTCATTCTCAGCATCACTGTCGATAAAAATAAATTTTCCAATTTAACACCCTAAATAATTAAGCTAAGTGTCAAAAACATTTTCATACAAACTTTCCAAATTTTAATTAACGAAAAAGATTTATTTAATTAAAACAACATTTCTACAATTAAGAATCACACCACAATAAACTAAATAACATAAACCATTCGTCAATCGAATGTCAACATATGAAACTAAAATCACAATTCCATCCTGAATAAATCCCATAGAACAATACTGGAAATAACTGAAATATAAATGTCCCAACAACAAATGAAATAATGGAAAGGGCGACACGTGCCCAATAAATGAGAATGCTAGAAGTGGAGTCAATAAAAGAAGCCGTCTACTCAAGTGACCTGCAACTTTCACCTAAGCTGCAGCACGTTTCTCTCAAGGGATCCTAAGCAAGACGCCCCTGTGGCTGGGCACCTGAAAATATACATATATATACAAGAGAGAGAGAGAAAAAGAAACGGGTCAGAGCCCGAAAGTGTGTTTGATTTTAAAATACGTTTAGCAAGTATTTAAATTGATACAGGCCAATGCAATAACATATTAGTACGTCACTCTCTTGAGAAAATACTCACCTCTCTTCTAATGTGCACACCTATCGCACTAACCTTCCCCACGGTTTCTTATCATTTAACGCACTAGTCTTTCTAAAAGATTTAACTTAACTTAGATTACTCGCAAGATTTATAATTCACGACTCCATTTTAAAAAGGATGTTCCAAACAGAAATCAAAGTCCTCCATTTTATCTTTATAAAATCAATAAAGTTTTACAGTGACATATTATACTTTTTTTCAAAAAACAAGTATTTAATAATTTGAGTCAACAACCATGTTCTACTTATCAAATCTCAGTAGACAGTTTCAAATATCATAATCTCATATATATATTAACTACTCGTATAATATATATATATAACAGTACCCCGAATAAAACTATGGTGCGTGCATACTCTACTATCCAAAGCCCCATATCACTCACATTAAGGGGAATACATTCGGAATCACTCTCGAATTGTATTAACAGAAATACACAAACAATATTGAGGCGAAGCATAGATTCCAAGTCTCTAAGAGGATGGCACATACCGGCGTCTCTTAGGACCGTCTGAACTATCACATCGATAGCCTGTACCAAGGATATCTATCTCCTAGGGTACAAGTCAATATCCCCCATAAAGGTCCCATCGAGATAAGACTTGTCCCAGCGCAGAAACCTCAGGGATAGTAAGTAGCGTGGGTATGATTTTCACATGCATATAATATATGTACACACAATCATATAAATATACCACTTTATCATATTAATATAGGTTCTTCTCATCACCCGTAATTATACAATTTATCCTTAATTTCACATTTATAGAAATACGTATAAGGTTTCGTTCCTAACGTTAACTCGAAGGGTTTTCTCACTTATTACCTAACACTCGTGGCTATATCCTCACAAATCTAAATTTCAGTAAGTGTCTTTATTAGGTTCCAACGTAACTCTCTTACGCACCTCACCCTTTAAATTCATAAATCCATTTACCTAAAGTAATAATCCCATAAATACCATTTCGTTAAAGATTAAAGGCTCCAACATTTATTCATATCCCCTACTGGTCCTCAATGTCTCCCAAATCAATTTATCAAGAGTGCCCAAGAATTATATCACGACAATTTGAATTTAACGCATTTAAAGAGGGAATTAGGAGTCTGCCAGGAGGGGTCGATCGATCGAAGCTTGGGGCCCGATCGATCGAACCTTCGATCGATCAAAGCTCTAGGCTCGATCGATCGATCAAGCAGGTCTGGGCAAAATTCTGCAGAATGCAGTTACGGGTTTCATCCAACTTCTTCATCTAAAACGATGTGTTTCCATTCTAATCGCCCCAAAAATCCTACTATCATCATTATAACATTATACCAGGTGTTTATAACGTAAAGCATGCGTGTAACTATCATTAAACATAGATAATTAACTCAAAATCCCATCTAATCATCAAGAACCCTAGAGTTTTCCTAAAACAAGGTTCTAATCTGTTTTTACCAGAAATTCCTTCTAATCTAACATCAAAATTTCGTGGGTTATATTCCTCTACATGGCAAGGGTTCCAGAATTTCCATATTATCAAAACTACATGCATTATCCTAACACAATTTGAGTTTTCTTCCATAATTTCCATCTCTAAACAATCCTAGACTAATATAAAGATTGCATTAACGAAAATACGCAAGTCAAATACTTGCCTGGGATTTTGGTATGCAGATTCCCGGATGATTTTGGTATGGCTGCGTTCCTTGTCTCGTGATCTACGCGGTGGTGGTGGTGGCGGTGAAATCCGGTGGCTTTTTGGCCTTGGTTTGCCTTGGAGCTCTCTCCTCTCTTCTCCAATGGCTGTCACTTGATTTGTGAATGTTCTAACCCTAAGAGGCTGACCTAATGGCTGATATAGGTTGGCTGAAATTCGTGGGTTTAATTACCCACTTAAGTAAAATGACTAAAATGCCCTCCCGGGGTACTAATTAGGCCTAAAAACGCCCCGAGACCCAAACTAAACCCCCGGGTACACTTTTCTGACTATCTCGACCCTTACGGATGCGTTTGAGCACTCAAAACGACCATATGAACATCTTATAAAATATTTACTTTTTATTTAACAAAATCAGTCCCGACGTGACACGGGCACGTCCCGACTTAAATTTCCGAAATAGTCATTTAATTCACTTATGACATTCAATATAACCAATATAATATATTACTATGCTCATTAGTAATATTCAACAAGTTTCCCATAATTACTAACTCTCGTCACGTTAATAATTATAACATATTTAATTTCCGGATTTTTATTAAATAAACCGTCACATTAAATTTAATAAATCTCCAAATTAATATAGCATAAGAATACGGGGTATTACAGTATGCCTTAGATCTTGTTAAGAAATTTGGTTTAGATAATGCTAAAGTTGCCAAAACGCCTATGAGTACTACTGTTAAATTATGTAAAGATGAAAATGGTAAGTCAGTTGATTCCACACTCTATCGTAGTATGATTGGTAGCCTACTCTATCTAACTGCCTCGCGACCAGACATAATGTATGATGTATGTCTGTGTGCTCGTTACCAGAATAACCCTAAAGAGAGCCATTTATTTAGTGTAAAACGTATAATAAAGTACATAAAAGGCACTCTTAATCTTGGACTTAGGTATACTAAAGATACCTGCAGCACCATCATAGGGTATACTGATGCTGATTGGGCCGGTTGTACTGATGACAGTAAAAGTACATCAGGTGCCTGTTATTATGTCGGCAATAATTTAGTTGGTTGGAGTAGCAAAAAACAGAATTGCACATCTTTATCTACGGCTGAGTCCGAATGTATAGCAGCAGGAAGTTGCTGTGCCCAATTGTTATGGATAAAACAGATGTTAACTGATTATGGGATCAAAGAAGATCAGTTACAATTGTATTGTGACAATCAAAGCGCCATTAACATATCTAAAAACCCGGTTCAACACTCGCGAACTAAGCATATTAAAATAAGGCATCATTTTATTCGCGAACTTGTTGAAACTAAGGAATTAGAAATTCATTACCTGCCTACTGATCTGCAACTTGCAGACATGTTCACTAAACCTTTAGACTATAATAGATTTCTGTATTTGCGAAATTCTATAGGTATGGTATGCGCTGATTACACTCTTAAGACTTTAAGTTTTACCCTTTGTCCATTTGAGACAAAATGGGGGAGAAATTTGAGTCTTACGGGTTCAATATTTTGTTCACTTTTCATCTAAACTGCTTGATCTTAGTGTGTATATTTGCAGGAATCTCTTCTACTGATTGTCTACCTTTTCAAGTGTAAAAATTTGTAAATAGTTGAGTTATGTAATTTCTAACTTTCTAGGAAATGGGTAGATAGTATCTTTTGTATTGGACTAGGTTTTTATTTTTTTTGGTTCCCTACGAGTTTTAAGCTAACTCAAAGGAGATTTTGTCTCATATTTCCAAAGGGGGAGATTGAAGCACCTTATACCTTTGACTTGCTTAAGTCTATACTGTATATGTGTTCATCTAGTTTGGAAATAGTGACAAAATTGGTTGTCTATCCTAGAATCCAAAAAGCCTCAGAACTTTTCTCTCTAATCCTCTTCAATGATCTATGAAGGTAAAAATTGAATCACACTACACATAATTAGAAGTGCATACATGTGTTCATTTTGCTTAAAATTGAGTGTGTGTTTAATTCCCCTTGAATTGGAGCTTTAATAATTTTTTGGGAATTTTTAAATATTTTTAAACATTTTTAAACATTTTTTAAATAAATGTTTTTATTAATAAAATGGGATTATAAAATTTGTGGGGTTAATATTCTATTTTGGAAACTTCATTTCTCACTCGAATGTTTGGTTGGGTAGAATCTCAAAGCGCTAGAGACTTCAGGGTACCTTCTGTAATTATTTTAGACGCGCGTGTGAGAGCCACTCGCAAGCCAACACTTGTCATCCTCCGGGTGTACCTATTTGTGTTTCTTTTGTGAGAAGGTTGGATGGTTGATTGCTGAACGTTGGATCATTCCTAATCGAGGGTCTGCATGTGTTCTTAGTTAATCCCGGTGCTATCCATATGAACCAATCACTATCATTTTTAATCACCGTTATTTTATAACCTTTGGATCAAGTCAAAGTTTGCAAGACTTGATCTTAGCCCTTGATTTCCCTCGAACATCCAAAACCTTCCCTCAGCCCTATAAATACCCTCCACTTCTCAGCCTTAGGAGACTTTTGGGCATTCGTCTTTCTGAGAGAAAAAAAAAATAAGAGAGAAGTGAGAGAGAAGAGAGAAAAGAAAAGAGAGAAGAGAGAGAAAGAAAACTCTGTTAGCCCAAAACCAAACCCTAACCCTAAACACTTCATTTTCTGAAACAAACCTTCGTATACACTTAACCCCAAACACAACCTTGAGTGTTTGAGAGAGAGAGTGGTTTGTTCACTTGAAGCAGTAACCTCTTTGTCCTTGATCTTGTTCACAACTTAAACATTCGTGTGAAGATCTTATTTCTTTTTCATAGAAACTTTAGATCTACATTCTGCATGTTACATTTTCACTAGATCTGCATATTTTCTACTTGGTTTAAGAAAATCTTTACTGATTTGGTTTTGAAAATGTTTTATGGTTTCTGTTTTTACAAAACTTAACCCTGGCCTAGTTGGATTCACACTTGGAGATTTTCAATCTCACAAATGTTTTCAAAAAGAGATTGATTAAGATCTTAACCGATTTTAAAAGCAAGATATCCATGGAATCTGGGTTATATTAAAGGTCAAAAAGCTTTTTAGTTTTGTAAGAAAGAAAGAAAACAAAATCACAGCATATAGACTTTATATGTAATTTTTATAGGACTGTCTGTAAATCTAAGTGTGTGTGAGTTCATGCATGTGAATAGGAATCACTACACAAACACTTAACACACTACTACACTGGAAGTGTTGTGTATAAGATCAGAGATCATTGAGTCGACGTAAGGAAGCTAAAGCAAATGAAGTTAGCAAACTGGAAGAACATCATCAACAAATCAGATCTATGAGAAGTTAGAAGGACACCAAGTGGGGTATATTCCTAAACTTAGAATAGGTTGATTTGTGTGCTTGCATGTTGTATTGTTTGTAACTATTATTTGTTATTAGTGGATTTTTGTTTTTGTGACTTAGAAGTCACCGTGGATGTTTCCTCTGTTGGGAGAGGTTTTACCACGTTAAAAACTGTGTGTTGATTATCTTCATCTACTCATCTCATTCTATAAGTGTGCTGAATTTTTGAAACTGCCTTAGTTTTAAAAACTGATTACACAATCTTAATTACTCTCGTACATAAGTTTCTTTGTAAACACATCTTCTTTATAATTTTTATTTTTAAAAGAAAAGGGTTTCTCCAACAAACATTTCGGAGTTGCTTATACAGTTTAATCTTGTATTAAACGGAATTAGCGACGTTTTTCACGATATAGGTTGATTAATTGGTGATAATGAGAAGATTGTGTTGAAAATTCTAATTATAAGCCTATGTTTTCATAGTTTGAAATTGTACGTTGACTAATTATTATTAATTATGATATTGGGTTATACGATATCGGTATTTATCTTAGAAAGTTGTAGTTATTGGATGTTTGATATCATTGAGTGTTGGATACGAGTTATGTTGTGTGCGGATGTTTTGGTGGGGTAAATTATTACATATTCGATTTATGAATTTGTCCATGATGTTTATTATCGATGGGACTTAATTTCTTATATGATAATATTGGGAATAGGACTTTATGTGTTAGATAAAGGATGATGTAAGGATAAATGTATGATGTTAATGGATATGCTTCATTCACTAGATAATTATGAGTTATATTGTTGACTATACATTCTTAAAAAGAGTAAATCAAAGACGTTGACCTACAATAATTAATTTTTGGCGTTATGATACTTGGGTTTATATTAGTTCATTTGAAGTTATGATATATGGGATGTGTACATATAAGGTATGAATGAAAGAGATGGTACATCAAGGGTACTTGTGTTAGCATGAGGAGTTGAATTTAGATTTTGAAGTAGTAAATGAAAGAGATGATACTTCAAGAGTACAAGTGTTAGTATGTCAAGAGTACTTGTGTCATGAGTACTCTAAGGTAGTAGTTATCTAAAAAGATCGTTTGGAAAGTTTTTATTAAATAAATTACGATATTGTAGTAAATGACCATTTTTATAAGTGAATGCGAATACTTAGGAGAATGATGAAATGGTTAAGATAGATTATAATATTATGTGATCTATTAATAATAGAGTAAGCTATAGGTTCCATGTGGGTAAAGTGTGTTGGGTTAAATAGTTTTAAAGTAAAGGATATATAAGAGGATTGCTTTAGTTTTTGTCTCGACAACTACCTAATCCAGACAAAAGTGTATCAGGTGTTCCTTATTTGGCTTTTAGTTACGAGACCTACCACGCATGGAATCTAGAGAAGGTTAGGCATTGGGAGTTTATGATGAATAAGTTAACTTATAAATATTTATGGATCCTATTGTTGTTAAAATTGTTAATCATATATATAATCTGGTAAATATTATTAAAGATTTTAAATTTAAAGGTTGTCATTTAAAAAAGACTAGACTGTGATGTATATTTCTTTTGGTTGGGTTATGTTGCCTTATTCGGGAAATATATCTAGTATTATTACAATGGTCCCTCACCTGTTGCACGGACTAACCCCTCAGATTAGGTTTAAGTCTTAGGAATGATTGGATATTAAAAGAACATGGTCATGCTTTGGAGATTTACTTGTATGTTACAGTATAGATTCTTTTTTATTTTTGTAATAAATCGTATTTTTATGTTCATTAATTTAAATTATGAAATTATTATATTCCCCATAGTGACATGCGATGTCACTATTAAAAATCTACATGTGTTATATCTGTTATACAATTTGAAGGGACCCTTTTTGTGTGTATTTCAAATCAAACCAAATTATCAAAAAATTATCCAACTTTTAATTATGCACTAAGCCAAGTTGTGAAAACCCAATTCTTACTTTAAACCAATTTTATCTTGATTAATCCTAAACATGCATCTAGTGATTAAAGCAAGTAAAGTAAAAGTAAAGAATACTCATAACGTCGGATGTACGAGGAAAATACCCAAAACGGGAAAACAACCTCGGACGGCCCAAGCCAGACAATCACTATGAACAAAGGTTTTACAAAGACAGATTAGCCTTACTCAATGACTCGATTCCCACGGGTCTTGACGCTCCTTCTAATCTTCAACCGTTCTTCAATAGTGCCCACGCAAAAATTCTGTCTTCCACGATACCTGTCCACAACACACGCGTCCACGTATGTCTTGATGTCCACTGATATGGCTTTATACGTCTTACAATGTTGAACAAGAAGTCCTTCTCTTTTCTTCACCGTAAAACCCTTGATGTTCAATGGTAGAACAAACTTCTTAGTGCAGCAAGATCACGTAAACATATAAGAATGATAACTCGGATCTTTGTAAACTCTAAGGATGTGTTTAAGACTTTTAAACCATAGAAAACATGTGCAAATAAGTTTCTGGTTCGTAAAACTATTTTCCAGAATGCACACCTACGAACTATGATGAAAACACTTTTTAAATAGGATTTAAATACCGCTTCGAAAAATGTGTCATTCGAACGACATTGGGCTCTCGTTCAAGCGACATGCAATCTCGTTCGAACAAGATTGGATGTCATTTGAACGACAACGCAAAAGTTTGACTTTTTGACTTTTTGTTTAAAACTTCTCTTCCATTAAGAGATCCAAAAATGTCAAACTCTTTTTGGAGCTTATCATCATAAAACGTAGTGTAAACCTTTTAAAACACTATAAAATATTTTAAAATATTTTTCTTTATAAAAATTACATCCTTATCTCTTATAAAACAATTTCGATCACCATTAATTATACGCATTCATACCTGAGTGATCTCAGAATGAAATTAACTTTGAAGACGAATAAACTTACACCAATTAAACTTCGTCATGATAAATTCTTTGAAGTTTTGCCACAACGTCTTCAATTTCTTCAATACGTCATAGACCAAGTGGGATCGTGACAAAATAAAGTCACCCTATGAAATATTACAAACATAGTTTTGTTCACAGAATTAAGTCAAAATAATACATGGACTAAATTCGAAATTTATGTCCTTATAAATCTCCCCCTTTAACTATTTCGGGACAAAACTAAACCATAGAAAGGCCTAAGCCGGGCCGTCAAGCCGTATGATGCCTAAATCCCATCCCATAAACCCAAAACAAAAATTACAGGACACGGACTAGTATATGTAGTATCGACAAGCATGAACTGTTTGAATGTGATGTAAACTTGGAAATCGTGAATCGTTGAAGCATATCTACACACATAAAACAGACAAACAAATACCCAGTGAAGTATGGAGGAACAAATGAAACCAATATATATCCAAATGATACCAAACGACAATAGATACGCATTATGAATAAACTCAAAAACATCATTTGTTAAGCAATTTGAGTAACACAATGATACCAATTTGATGAATGCGAAAATGATACAATGTGAACTACCAACATCAATCAGTGATACCAACTTGTAAAATATGCAATCAAAACATGCTCAAATCTCCCCTTTCATCACATACATCTCTCCCCCGTTTTGTCTCGAATAGACAATCCGGTGAAAAGATAAACCAAGGAAATCAGGTGTGATAAATGGACTCATATGCAAAATACCAATTTTGAGAAAAAAGAACATGCATATAAACAAATTAGTCAGAAATACTTCCAGCAGTTATCAAAATGAGCCAGTGGATGGAAACCAATCAATATCAGCTTGTCGTTCGAACGAGACAGGAACTTCGCTCAAACGAGATGAGGAAGTCGTTCGAATGAAGGACAGATGTCATTCGCGCGACAAGAGATGTCTTTTGAATGACTTTACACGACCTACCAAAATTTCTCAGATTCCCAGAAATATTATAAACTACTTGCCCAGTGAAAAAATTTCCACAAAAAAATTCCAGGAAGGGCCTAACAAATGCAAAACAGTAGGCTTTTAACACAAAACTCAAAAACGCGTAAAAACTAACAATGCGAGTTACATGCAAACATAGTACCGATGTGCTCAAACATGGACATGGAAGGAATGGGCGTGAAACTAACACTAATGAGCCACTATTACAACACATCGAAACGATCAAGAAGCTCTAATTGATAGCGATAAATCATCAAACTTTATCATAGCCTTTGAAAAGTGTGATCTTAATGAACTAAACAAACTACATGCACACAAATCTAGAATTTTGACGATTTTACAAACAATAACGTCAAATTGCAATATTTCAACATTAGGATTGATGTGCAAATCCGTTTAAATTTTCTCCAACTAAACTCCCTCATATATATATATATATATATATATATATTTATATACTTTTACAAGCTCTTTTGAGGTTTCTAGCATTCTTAACTTAGATAAAATCTTTTTGGACCTTATCTGAGCATATTTCTTTTTTCTTTTGGGCTCTTTTAAACAGTGGCTTTCACAACGAGTCAATTTTGAACTCTCGCAGCCCTTTCCCGTGAAACACTCATCAATTTTTTCAATACACATCCTCACGGTAAACGGGTTCTTACATGCACACTTCTCTTTAAGTCTACTTACGCATAGATGACAAGATTGAGATAAGAACGCCTCACCAAATTCAAATATGTAAGAGAAGTTAAACGTCCATATCAACTTGTGCATGTGTGCAATGTTGGCATATATACAAAGTCGAATCAAAATGCATATCAACTTCGAAACAATCCCATATAAACAATGGTTGAAACAATCCCATATAAACAATGGTTAATATCATTCTAAGCATCCATGATAATGACCAAATGTCGTAGCCACATGGATAATGAAACAATGGGGGGGGGGGGGGGGGGGGGTCCAAGCACACCAATATGCCACATCAAACATGTAAACTCAAAAATAAAAACCGAAAATCTATTTGGTTTTTCAAACATATTTTGACTCAAATAAAGGCAAAATCTTTTTGGATTTTCAAAAGTTTTCTCAAAAATAAAATCTTTTTGTATTTTTTCAAATAGGACTCAAACAAATGAAAACAATAATACAAAATGATAAACTTGTCACTATACTAGCAATGAATATATCATGAAGCAAACTAGTATATAACAAACAATGCAACACTTTCCTCCTTTAGATTTAGCATGGGAAGAATAAAGTGCACCCAAACGAGAATCATGAAGTTTAATTCCTAAGGACACTAAATTCGATTTCCTAACCCAAGTAGGTGTAAAATGACGCATGGAGGTTTTAAGAACCGGGGCAACTTTATTCCTAAACTTCCTAGGAGCTTGTCTAAGGTCATAAAATAACGCCTAAGGTGACCTTTCCTACCACAAAATGTGCAAGTGTAGAGGTGGTGGGAATGATTACCTATATGTGGACCTTTTCTAACCATCCTAGTGTTTCTGACACATGCGGGAGGAATGGGAACAACTCTCTCCTCAAAACCTATACCTCCCCTATCTCCCTTAATTTGGACGGTGCCTAGGATCTTATCTAACTTCTTCGTCCTAGCCTCCAAATCAAACTTGACTCTAGACAAGTCTCTCAATCTGTCCTCCAACTCACTAATCCTAGACTCGAGCAAACGTCTAGACTCCTTAAACCCTAAAATCTCCATTTTCAAGGACTCCATCAAAACACGAAAAATATCTCTCTCTTTATCCACAAACTCTACTTTCTCCCTAAACTTCTTCTCTCGTGCCCTAAGATCCTCAATCAAATAATCATTATTTTCTATGGCACGCTCATTCAACTTAGCTTGCAATTTTGCATTTGCCTTTTTCACCTTCACGGTCTTGGCATACAACTCATTAAATGCAACTTGCAACTCTTTCACATCTATCTCCTCCTCGTCACTCTCTTCACCCTCACTAACATGGGATACACTCAAAACCTCCTCGTAAGTGTTATTCACATGAGAATCATCGTCGCTCACATGAGATGCATAAACGCAACAAAGTTACGCTCAATGGGGGAACTCTCTCCCTCTTCCAGATCACTATCACTTAAGGTGACACTATATAAAATGGGTTGCTTGCCCTATTTCTTAAGTCTAGTGGGACACTCCTTAACCTTGTGACCGAACCCCTCACACCCAAGACGCCTATTCGACTCATCTGTCTTAGGCTTCTCAAACTTATCCTTAGAGGTGGAATCTACTTTGTTGTTCTTAAATTTTTCAAATTTCTTGGCATCTTTCGATTGCTTTTGAAACTTAATAAATTTTTTAAATTTGTTTGCCAACAAATCAACATCCTCAAAATCAGAATCGGAATCGGAATCAGAATCGAAATCCGAAACTTTGATTTCCTCCTTTCGGGTTTTCAAAGCAATACCCTTTTCTTTCTTAGGCACTTTCTTGGAGGTAATCATGTCGATTTCATAGGTTTGTAAGTCACCTATAATCTCTTCTAGTTTCGTCGACTCTAACTTACCCAAGGAGTTTAAAATGGTCACTTTCGCATCAAACCTACTAGGCAAAGACCTAAGGATTTTTTTAATGACACAGTTGTCAGAAATTTTCTCACCTAGGTTAAATGACGAGTTAACAATATTGGACAGCCTAGCATAAAACTCATCAAAAGTCTCACTCTCTAACATCCTAATGGTCTCAAACTGTGTAGTGAGATTTTGAGGTTTTGACGCCCTAACCATCATAGTGACCTCGTGGGTTAGTGCAAAAATATCCCAAGCCTCTTTTGATGTTTCACAAGTCATAATCCTATTATATTCTTCTGGTGCGACATTTGAAGAAATAACGTGCAAGCCCTTAGAATTATACTGTGAAAGTTTATGTTCAGTTTCAATCCATGACAGGATTTAAAGTAGTGACCTCACACATAACAGTGACAGGGGGTGTCCAACCTTTCTCAACAGCTAGCCAAACACGCTCATCAATATATTTTAATGCACTTTTCATTCTCACCTTCCAATAAGTGTAATTAGTGCCGTAAAAAATCGGAGTTCAAAAAAATTCATTATTTCCAAAATTCATCTTTGAAAACACACGGAATCAAAAAACAAATAAATTATGTTTTCTAGCTCTGATACCAATTTGAAGGGACCCTTTTTGTTCGTGTTTCAAATTAAACCAATTTATTATCAAAAAAATTTCCAAATTTTAATTATGCACCAAGCCAAGGTGTGAAAATCCAATTCTTACTTTAAACTAATTTTATCTTGATTAATCCTAAACATGCATCTAGTGATTAAAGCTAGTAAAGTAAAAGTAAGGAATACTCACAACGCCGGATGTACGAGGAAAAAACCCAAAACGAGAAAAGAACCTTGGACGGCCCAAGCCATATAATCACTATGAACAAAGGTTTTACACAGACAGATTAGCCTTACTTAATGACTCGATCCCCACGGGTCTTGACGCTCCTTTTGATCTTTAACCATTCTTCAATAGTGCCTACGCAGAAATTCCATCTTCCACGATACGTGTCCATAACACACGCATCCACGTATATCTCGGTGTCCATCGAAATGGCTTGATATGTCTTACGATGTTGAACAAGAAGTCCTTCTCTTTTCTTCACCGCAAAACCCTTGATGTTCAATGGTAGAACAAACTTCTTGGTGCAGCAAGATCACGTAAACATATAAGAATGATAACTCGGATCTTTGTAAACTCTAAGGATGTGTTTAAGACTTTTAAACCATAGAAAACATGTGCAAACAAGTTTCTGGTTCGTAAAACTATTTTTCAGAATGTACATCTAAGAAACTATGATGAAAATAATTTTTAAATAGGATTTAAATGCCGCCTCAAAAAACGTGTCATTCGAACGACATTGGGATCTTATTCGAGCGACATGCAATCTCGTTCGAACGAGATTGGATGTCGTTTGAACGACAACGCGAAAGTTTAACTTTGTGACTTTTGTTTGAAACGTCTCTTCCATTAAGAGATCCAAAAATGTCAAACTCTTTTTCGAGCTTATCATCATAAAACGTAGTGTAAACCTTTTAAAACACTATAAAACATTTTAAAACATTTTTCTTTATAAAAATTACATCCTTATCTTTTATAAAACAATTTCGAGCAACATTAATTATACGTATTCATACCTGAGTGATCTCGGAATGAAATTAACTTTGAAGACGAATAAACTTACACCAATTAAACTTCGGCATGATAAATTTTTTGAAGCTTTTTCACAATGTCTTCAATTTCTTCAATACGTCATAGACCAAGTGGGATCGTGACAAAATAAAGTCACCCTGTGAGATATTACAAACACAGTTTTGTTCACGGAATTAAGTCAAAACAATACATGGACTCAATTGGAAATTTATGTCCTTACATAATTTGAAATTGAAATCGGAATTAATACATGATAATTCATTAATTAAATATTTAAAAATGATTGTGTATAATGGGTGACTATGGAATGGTCGGGGATTTGGTATCGAGGGTTTTCTTATTTTGATTATCCCCTCGGTATCGGGTCCCACTGATCGTGAAGTAGTTTCCTATAAAATCGTATCGCGTAAAATTAATAAATAATTAATTTTGGATTCGTATAAGATAAAATATTATTTTGTTTTGTCTCATAACTATGTTTGACTTTTTGGCCATTTAGGACGTCCATTTGTGACTTAAAATAATTAATTTTAAGTTCTATGGGTTGGTGTAGGCCTTTTGTGCTGCTTTGGACCAATTGGATTAGTTTTTAGGCTTAATAAGTTGTGGCCTAAGGTCAATTTCCAGGTTAATTAAGTTGAGGGATCATTAGGCATAACCTAATTCACTTTCGAGGTTAGTAAGAGGAACCCTAAGTCTAGAGAATGGAGACACTCAAGAGAGAGGAAGCTTTGGAGACCTTTTAGTTTGGTTTCAACCTAATTTATTAAGGCAAGTACCTAGAATAAATATTTAATTTAGAATTTGCATTATAATGATAATTGCTCATTTAAATCTATTAATTTCATGCTTAAGAATCTAAGTTCTGATTAATAAAACCTTAATTTCAAAATTATACTAATCTTGGAGTTTAACCCTTAATCCGTTGTTAATATGTAAGGAATATTAATATCAAACCTCTTGAATTTAATTAAATATGAGCTTAATTGAACAAATTATAATACTAGTGTTTATAACTCTTAATCTATAAATTATTCCCTAAATTTCATGTTAGATTGATGTAAAACTCATAGATATAGGTTAACAATGTTAGTAGGTCACTTATATTGGTGCTTTTAGAGACTTTAAATTAGTTTTTTTTTTTATCTTTAATGGAAGATTTTGGAGACTTAGGAAAGATGAGTGCGTTCATCTCGTTTGAGCAAGATTAATATCTCGTTTGGATGAAATTTGAGTGTTTATTATATAAGTTCGTAACTCGTTAAAATGAACGGGTGCTTTTTGTTTGAACGACTGTGGTCTATCGTTCGAACCACCTTCCAGATCTCATTTGAACAAGAACATGTCTATCATTTGAACTAGTTTGGAATTTAATTCTTAAGTAAAAGAGATTAATTAACTTAAGAATTTGGGTTTATGGCTTAGTAATACGTGAGTGATTATGATTGCTATTTTGTGCTCTTATGTGTAAGCATACCATGTGTGAGTACTCGCGGGTGACGTACAATGAGGGATTTTATGGGGCGCGTACGATGTTGATGGCTCAGGTACCCCTATGATAAATATGGACTTTACCCTGGTCCTTTACCTCGATCTTACGGTCGATGTACCCGTATCCCAAAGGGAAATATTCGGGAGAGTTATAGCGTATGGCCTTGGGTATAGAGGTCGTGCATTATGACAGGAATACGTAGTGATTATCCCTTGCCTGTGGTTTTTGATGTTATAGGTTTGGGACATCCTATAACTATACTTAAAATGCACGAATGATCCCCAAAGGCGATAGGGATAGGTCTTCGTATACTTTATGTGCGGACTTGAGAGTAGTCTATTTACTTATTCGTTTCAGGGACCATACTTATACGGATTTTAGACTTTAAATGGTTTTAAACTTATTTGGTATTACACTTGAGAGACATACCTTGGCATATATGATAAAACCTTTTTACTAAATTCAATTGAGAATAATAATAATTAGATATTGGGTTCATTGGGTATTGGGATTAAACGCATGTGATATTTTTAGGGTTATTTGTTTGGGATAGGTTAAAAATAACTAAAGTATGGGAGGAAGATGCGTAGTTATTTATTGTAGTCCAAATTCGATTAAATCTTTATTCTCTCTAGACTTGTTATTTATGTTACTGTTGATTATATTTTTTTCATGGCCTATGCCCTCGTTTCTGCCTCAACCCTGATTCATTTACTTGTTTTCTTCTTTAGTTGTTTCTCATATAGGATGTAGGTGTAGAGTCTGCGTGTTCACTCTTTTATTCCTACTTGCCTTTTAGTTGTGTCAGATATTATAGTAGTAGTTATTATTTGGGGAGTTAGATTTATGTTGCGACATTACTACTTTCAGTGTTGGATTTTATTACTGTGGTGTTTTTGGCATCAGAGGCTTATCTTAGTTTACACTTATAGTTGTATTCAGTTATTATCTTTATGCATTTATTTTTATTTATTCCATGCTTAGAATGATATTAAATTGTTTTAGAGTCATGTATTAATTATTATGGACCTGATTGATTATGCATAAACTCTTCCAAATTTATACCCTTTATTTAGAGACTTTTACCACCCTGGGTGATGTAAATTATAGACCTGTCAATGGGTCGTGTCGAGTCGTGTTCGTGTCGTTTTTTATCGTGTTCGGGTCTTATTGGGTTCGTGTCTAAACGAGTGACTTTTTTATCGTGTGAAAAAATCATACCCAAACCCGACCCGTTATGTTATCGTGTCGTGTCGTGTTCACTCGTTAATACCCATTAAGATAATGAATTATTTTGAATTGTATAGAAGTTGATATATATCTCATTTTTGAATCCAAATAGATCCATTAATTCATTGACGTTACTACATCTATCATTTAGTAACATTCATTACGATTAAATTAACATTATATTACATATATTATTTATAAGTTCCAAAATTATATCTTATTTACTTAAAGTAATGGGTCATAACGGGGTTTATCGGGTATTAACGGGTAAAGGGGGTCAACCCTAACCCGACCCGTTAACTATCGTGTCTTATCGGGTTGGCACTGATATGACCCGAACCCATTAAGGGTCCACCCATTAACTTATAACTTCGTGTCGGTTCGTGTCGTGTTATCGTGTCGTGCCTCATTTTGCCAGTTCTAGTAAATTATGTGGATTTATCTCATATATGTGCTACTGACCTTTCCTACATAGTGCCTCGAGTTTCATGTATTTTTTGTGCTTTTTACATGTATGTTATACAAGTGAAAAGAAGAGAAAACTCAAGAATCGAGAAATCAAGGAGGAAAGAAAGGCAAAAAAGTCAGAGGGCCAAATAATAACTTTACATATGGAGTTCGGACAAAGGATAAAAATGAAATTGAAAACCTCGAGTCTACAAGTACGTAGGAAGAAACGACGCCCCAATCTGAGTTCCGGATCAGAAGTTATGGAACTTCAAAGATGAGAGAAAATCAAGACAAATAAGAAAATAAAGAATTCCAGAACTGAACCGGACTGGTCTTTCAAAAACAAACCGATCCGGAGGAGATCCAGACTCTGAATAAAATTCACCATCGAACCGATCCGGATAGGGCTAAAATTGAATCGGTCTGATGCCTTGAGAATCTCTGCATAAAATTGGAAGTCGAACCGATCCGGCTTATACCAGACTGAACCGAAAGATCACGCCAGACCGGTTCAATTGCAATTTTTTTTTTAATTTTTTTTTTTCCAATTGAGAGTCCAACTTAGCTCAACCTCTTGTAATTTTGTAGGATACTTATTCTATTTACATACCAGACATTAAGAGTTCTCTTTTTTATAATTTTAGAGATCCTTTACAACTAAGAACCCTATGGATTTAATTTATTCAAGTTTCAAGCTTTATTTCAAGAATTTGCTTCATTCCAAGTATTATTACCTTTTGTGATTTCAATTTCTTTTACATTCAAGTAGGATTATTTATAGAAATTTAGTGGAAATTATTAGTTACAAATTTCTTCCTAAATTTCACAGTTATGAATTCACGCAAAATAGGTTTTGTGTTCCTCCTTAAGTTAATTATTCCCAGCTAAATTTCCAAGGGTTGGGATGCAAAAACCCGATCCGATGTGTTTAACATGAATAGAATATAGGTTTTGAATTAAATTTTGATCGAATCGTTTTATGTAGCAATCACAATCATCGTAAACCTTTTAACCTCGTTTACCCTAGGTAACCGGGGTGTTTAAGGATGCGATGTGCGTGTTGGCTATACATCATCGCTTTATTCTTACCTTTGATTACATATGATGTGGACTCGTACCTTCATATATGTAATGCTTCGGATTATTAAAGACTGAGTTTTATCACTTATTTAATTCAAAAGCTTGTATTCGATCCGGTAAATCTATTAGGGTTTAGGGGACTGTATCCTACCCTGCTTTTCCCTCATTCATATTTACTTAATTGAAGTAGTTATATTTCCATTCACGTAGCATAGTTCATAATTTAAATTTCATTTGCATTTAGATAATAGAATTTAGTTCCACAATTAATCATCTTTTAGTTTCTTTTCTCGAATCAGTTTAGGGTTAGTCTTCTATTCTTTTGTCGTTACGAGCTTTCGTCCTAGTTTCATGTGGATATGATCCTGACTTACTGGGTTGTTACTTACGCGATAGGCTTGCACTTGAGCCTATATAAGCATGCACTTTAGACATATTTGTGGTCGCATCAAGTTTTTGGTACCGTTGCGGGGGAATTAGGTAGACTTTTAGGTTTGGAGATTTAATCCCAAATTTGATTCCAAAATTAAAAAAATCAAAAAATAAAATAAAAAATCCAATAGAAATAAAAAAAGGCCAAAAAGAAATCATCTCCCAAAAGCCCTTTCATGAAAAATCCAGAACAAACTCCAAAAAATACTCCAATAAGAATTTACGAAAATCCCATCGTTGAGTATAATTTCGATAGCCCCCATACATTATGGATTCCACCTCCTACACCTCCAAACTCCATCACAAGTCACACGTCTAGAACACTGAGTGAGGATTCAGAGTCAATTGAAGAGAGAGTTATGTCAGATATCGCCAATTTGGGTATGGGTGAGGGAAACTTATCGTATTGTCCTACGAAAGAACTCTTATTTCTAGATAAAACTGTTACCCCTGTATGCATTCTACTCCCGTACAATACAGGACAGTTACACTTTTGTAATAGGATAATAAATTCTTCCAACATTTCATGGCATGGATTCAGAGAAACCATACCTCCATATCCGCGAGTTCGAAGAGGCGTGGAAAACCTTTAGTGATCAAGTTTGCATGCAAGATGTTATTCGCCTAAAGCTTTTTCCTTAAAGGATAAAGCTAAAACCTGGCTTTGTTCTTTTACACAAAACTCTATTATATTATGGAAGGATATGCAATCCAAGTTTCTCTCGAAGTTCTTTCCACTGCATAAAACCATCTCGGCCAAGGCTTAAATCCAAGTCTTTCTACAACGAGATAATAAGCCATTTTATGGATGTTGGGAACGCTTCCAAGAGCTTGTTAACGCTTGCCCACATAATGGATTTGAGAAGTATCACCTTATCTCTTTCTTCCATCAAGGGCTTACTATAGCGTCTAAACAACTCGTTTAAATAATGTGTGAAAGACCATTTTGGGAATTACATGCAAGTGATGCTGAGGCTCATCTTAAGTATGTCATCGAGACTACTCAAGCACGGGACATATCCGATCCTAATGCCTAAAATTGACCTCGACAAGTTTCCACCACACCTGTTGCGTCCGGTCTATACCAAGGATGAAGATACATTTCTAGACCATCGATTTGATCAATTTGAGAAAAATATGGGATACATACTCGAGGTACGACTAAGAGAAACTACCGAATCCATCCGTATGGTGAAAGAAAAGGTGTGCGCCATTTATGAGGTGGGCCATTAAACAAAGGAATGTCCGACAATACCCACCTACAAAGGAATGCTTAGCAATCAAGTGGAATCAATATGAGGATTTAACGGGAATTTCAATTCCTCACATGGGAACTCGTACAACCATTCGTGGAGGAACCATCACGGTTTAAGCTACGGGCAACCACAAGCTACGTTGAATCCAAATTCACATGTTGCCCTACCTCTACCCCCTTCTTATTTTCAACAAGAACCACCTATACAGCCACACATGCAAGCACCACCTCCAGGCCCATACATTACCCCACTGTAGAGTTCTCTTGAGGATAATTTAAAAAGGTTTATCCAATCTCAAAACGCAACCAACGCTAAGTTTGAGCGCATGTTCACTGAGATGAATGCGAGCATATCTAGGTTGCAATCCTCGTTAAGTGTCCACAAGAAGGGAAAGTTTTCGGATCAAGGTCAAGCCAATGTTAGCTCTATATCTTTCGATCAGCAAGAGCAATGCCAAGCCATCACCACTCTACATAGTGGGTGAGTCATTGATTTATCACCTCCCCCACATGAGGAGCCAAAAAATAAGGAGGTTTCTCCCTAGACGAAAGAGATCGAAGATGCCCCCTTGAATGAGAGTGACAAAGACGATGCTAATGAGCACGAATTTATTGTGAAACTGCCCACCTTCGCTCTATTCCCTCAACGGTTACCCCCACCTCAAAAGGAAGCCTTCTGTGTAGATGTGCTAGATGTTCTTAAGCAAGTTAAGCTAAATTTGCCATTCCTAGATGCCATTCAGTAAATTCCCTCCTATGTTAACGTCATTAAAGATCTTTTGACGGTAAAAAGATGGCTGAAGGTGAAGAAGAATGTCTTCCTAGTACAGAATGTGAGATCCGTTCTACTTAATGACCTCCCACCCAAGTTTAAAGATTCGGGTGAACCCACGATCTCATGTGTTATTGGAGAGTGTCGAATTTAGAAAACCTTGTTGGATTTAGGCGCGAGTGTTAATATCTTTCCCTATTCCATTTATAGGCACCATGAGTTGGGTGACCTTAAGCCCACACGAATCACTCTCCAATTAGTGGATCGCACAGTAAAGGTTCCTCGAGGGATTGTTAAGGACGTTATAGTCCAAGTGGACACTTTCTACTTCCCGATAGACTTTGTCATTTAGGACATGGAGCCCTCCATCCATTCTAGCAACCATGTTCCCATCATTTTAGGCAGCCCATTCTTAGTTACGGCTAATGCTTTAATCAACACACAAAATAGGCAAATACATCTCACTTTTGGGAACATGACTCTCGCGACGAACATCCTCAATGTTTCTAACCAAGTGGGTGATGAAGATGAAATCCATACGGTCGACCTCATAGATGAGGTAGTAGAAGAGTGCATAGAGAGAACCATGGGTGGGGACGCGTTAGAAGCATGCCTAGTGAGAGGTGATAAGTGTGAGAGTCCATACAATAAGTTTGAGCGAGAGGTTGAGGGGTTTAAAGAGATATTAGACGAGGGAGTGTCGTTAGAGGAGTTGAGAGATGTTCATTGGGTTTCTAAATTCAAGGAGCTACGCCCGAGGGAGTCATAGTTGACCCCTCAGAAGATAAATTTCCTACCCTCGAGTTGAAGAAACTGCCCTCTAATGTGAAATACGCTTTTTAAGGAGAGGATGCGACATTTCATATTCTTGTCTCCTCTCTCCCTATAAAAATCAAAAGGGTAAGCTGCTGAAAATTTTAAGGAAGCACAGAGGTGCTTTTGGTTGGTCTATAGCGGATTTGAAGGGTATAAGTCCCATAATTTGTACCCACAAAATCCACCTCGAGGAGGACAAAAGCCCTCAAGGGAAATGCAAAGGTGACTAAACCCAATTGTGAAAGAAGTTATTAGAGTGGAGATTATCAAGTTGTTATATGTCAGGATCATTTACCCTATCTTGGATAGCAAATGGGTAAGCCCAATTCAAGTCGTCCTGAAGAAGTTGGCCATGATTGTGGTTGAAAATGCTAAGGACAATTAGTTCCTCAACGCACCGCCATCGGGTGGCATGTTTGCATTGATTATCGGAAACTCAATGTCGGATTTAGAAAATATCACTTTCCCTTGCCATTTATCGACCAAATGCTTGAACGCGTAGCGGGTCACCCATATTATTGCTTCTTTGATGGTTATTCCGGATATAACCAAATTAAGGTAAACATACTTGATCAAGAAAAGACGACTTTTACATGTCCATTTAGCACGTTTACCTACAAACGTATGCCTTTTGGATTGTCCAATGCACCCGCGACCTTTCAACGGTGCATGTGAAGTCTCTTTAGCGACATGGTAGAGAGAGGACATGGGGTTTTCATGGACCATTTTAGCATTTTTTACCCCTCTTTTGACCAATGTCTAGCAAATCTTGAGAAAATATTATCCCGATGTGTGGAAAAGAACTTAGATCTCAATTGAGAAAAATGCCAACTTTATGGTTACCGAGGGCATAGTTCTTGGCCATGTAGTCTCATATAAATGCATAGAAGTTGATCGGGAAAAAATAGATGTCATATCCGAGCTTCCCTGTCCTAAATCACTAAAGGATGTGCGCTTCTTCTTGGGCCACGCATGATTTTATTGAAGGTTTATTAAGGATTTTAGTGCCATCGCTAGACCCTTGAGTAACCTCCTTATGAAGGATACCCCCTTTGAGTGGAAATTCGTATGCCAAGAGGTTTTCGATAAATTAAAAAGCATGCTAATTTCCTCCCCCGTCATGCAAGCTCCGAATTGGTCACTTCCATTCGAGCTCATGTGTGATGCGAGTGATTGGAGTTATTTTGGAGCAAAGAAAAGACAAGAAATCTCATGTCATTTATTACACTAACCGGATGTTGATCGGCCCACAACTTAATTACTCCATCACGGAGAAAGAGTTGCTAGCAGTTGTGTTTGCTTTGGATAAATTCTGCTCATACCTTATTGGGTCGCCCATTACATGCTTTATCGACCACGCCGCACTTAAATTTCTCCTTACTAAGAAAGATGTGAAGCCGCGCATCATAAGGTGGATCCTACTCCTACAAGAATTCAATCTCTCTATAAAAAGATAAGAAATGGGTAAAAAACGTCATCGTCGACCATAGTTAACTACCTTGTCACGGGAGTCGTCCCTCCCGACTGGACGCCGTAAGAAAAGAAGAGGTTCACTATTTGGTCACGCATGCTTTTCTACGATGATCCATTTATGTTTAAATATTGTGCAGAACAAATCATCTGATGTTATGTACCAAATTATAAGACTCATAGCGTCATCCGATTATGTCATACAGAAGCATGTGGAGGCCACTTTTCCATAAATAAGTCAGTCGCTAAGATCCTTCAAAGCGGCCTCTATTGTCCCATAATCTTTCGAGATGTAAACGCGTATTGTAAATCTTGAGATAGGTGTCAACAGATGGGGGCTATCACCCAACGAGACATGATGCCATTAATCCTTCTACTCATCATCGAGATCTTTAACTGTTGGGGTATTGACTTCATGGGACCCTTCCCCCCGTCCTTTGGTTTCCTATACATCCTTTTTGTGGTAGATTACGTGTCTAAATGGGTGGAGTCTATAGCTACCAAAATAAATGACAACAAAGTGGTGATTAAGTTCTTGTAAGAACTCATACTCTCTCGCTTCGGTGCTCCGAAAAAGATGATTAGTGATAACGGCAAGCATTTTCGTAACAAGTTATTTGAGAAGCTTATGAGAAAATATGGAGTTGTTCACAGGTTGGAACAACTTATCACCCTCAAACAAGTGGGCAAGCTGAGTTAGCAAATCATGAGATCAAGACCATCCTTGAAAAGACCACGATCCTACCCAGAAAGATTGGTCCCTTCGATTAAACTATGAGCTATGGGCTTACCGTATCGCCTACTAAAACCCCCTCGGGATGTCCCCTTTTCATTTTATCTATGGCAAGCCTTTCCATCTCCCCGTGGAGCTAGAGCACAAAGAATATTGGTCTATCAAGAGGTTGAACTACAATCTAGATAAAGCTGGCGAAGCTCGCAAGCTTCAATTGAACGAGTTGGAAGAGATGCGCAATGAAGCATATGAGAATGCTAAGATTTCACAAGAACGATTGAAACTCACGCATAACAAGATAATTCTATGCAAGTAGTTTCATTTGGGACAAAAAGTTCTTCTTTACAACTCTCGATTACACTTATTTCACGGCAAGTTACATTCAATGTGGACGGCTCCATTTGTGGTTAGAGGAGTATTCCCCCACGGAGCTATAAAGTTGGAAGATTCGAAAGGAGAAATACTTTCAAGGTAAATGGCTAACGTCTCAAACCATAATTTGAGGTGTGTGTCGAAGAAACCGACACCATTTAGTTGTCGGACCCCATCTATAGGGACTAATTGAGAAGTACGAGAAGGTCGTCGCACCCCCGACGCATATGGGGTTATTCTTGTATATAGTAGATTAGAGTCGGTTAAGGTAGTTAGAGTCGGTAGGTAGAAGTCACGTTAGGATTGGAGAGGGAGCACACACGTTGAGACAGAGTTTAGGTTTTTGAAGCAAGCGTTGGGAGGTTCTAGGTCCATCATGTGAAGGAAAAGTTGTGGGAGCATCCGAAAATTGAGAGAGAAGAGTGCATTCTAAATTTAGGGGAATCTTAAAGTTTCTTGTATTCGAATCGGTTCGCCCCTGGGGCCGAGATCGATTCGTTTATGTTGAAAATGCAAAAAATATAGGATCGAACGGTCCGGTCCTGGCCACCCAGATCGGTTTTGCTTCTGTATTTCTGCTCCTTCCCGAGATACATCCCCCCATCCATTTTTTCCCTCCCAAATACACTCCCCCTTCCCTCCACCCCCACCTGTAAATACACATTCATCCTCCCCCATTTCACCACCACTCCACTCACCCAACTCGCATACTCTCTCTTCCAGATTATACCCTCAACCAACTTCTTTCCCACAGGCCAATCGATCCCTCCCGTAAAAAAATAACTCCGTTGAGGTTATCGACCACGGCAATGACTCGTTTCGATCGAACCAAAAACAAATTTGGTTTGGACATTTTTTCAGCCATTCACGAAAGCTACATATGGAGCGCCAAGTGCGCTGGAATGAGCTGCCCCAATATGTCACCAACCTCTTCCTTTCGGGGGGTGGTGTCCTTTTCTCAATGAGACCCACGGAGAGGTATGGGCGACCGAGGTGCGCATGTTTTATGGATCCCTTGTCCGCATCACTGATATCATTTTTGAAGATTATGTTGACGGCACATGCATTCCTTTGTCCTTAGAAATTCTCACCCAAAAATTAGCAAAAAATGACATATTGAGCCTAGCCTAATATACGTACCCCAATAATTTCTCCCCCTTTACAAAGTCGTATGCATGTACCGCATCGCACCCGGTGAATATTTAGGTACCGAGACATTCCCAGTGGGTTGGATGAATGATATAGCATGCAGTATATTCCAAATAGTTTGTGCCAATACCATGCAAACTTTAAATGACTCCGCTATGAGCCCCCATCAGGAGACCCTCGTTTATCATCTTTTTGACCCCCACCACCCCGAACCTGACCCATATCATCTATAAGGACATATTTTTTGTGGCCTTGGACAAAAAGGGTGCCACCCTTCTCCTTTATGCCCTGCTCATCACTTCCATTCTAACTGATGTCGGCATTACTCCTCCCACTGGGTTTCCTCGCCTTCCAAATCCTTTTGGGTAGGGCACCCGCACCAAAAGTGAGAGACAAAGGGAGATCATCCGAGCATGGAGGGCGGATGATGATGACGAGACGGATGCGGAAGAAGACGATGAGGATGACTCAGAGGAGGAAGAGTATGTGGACGCCGACGTTGTCATGGGCGAGGGTGAAGAGGAGGAATATAATGAAGATGACGATTCATATTTCGAGCCACCAGGAGAAAATTTTGATAGACGCATCACCGCGCTCGAATCATGACTCGACGGGTTCATAAATCGATATGATGACGAGCAACGGGCATACCAGCGTGACACAAGCATGATGCATCGTCTCCAGGTTGAGATGTATCGAATGACTATGGGTGCACCTCCACTAGATTACTTTTACGACCCATACAACCTGAATGCTCTCGACACCTCTCATCCGCCACCTCAATATCTTTCTTTGACTGGTTTGTTTGTGTATTTTTCCCATCTGCTGCTTTCACATGCTCGTATGTTGAATATCTAATGGAAATTGGTTTGCCTATCTTGTCTTGGTTTATACCTGCTTATTTATGTCTTGCATTTTGTACTTTGTTCCATTTCTATACTTTCTCTCTTTAATTTAACATTTTGTCCTTTTGCATCGAGAGTTTGCAAAAGTTTAAGTTGGGGGGGTACACATGCGCTTTCAAATTTCACAAAGTTCAAAATGCCCAAAAACCAAAAAAAATATTAGAAAATTTTAAAATTTTCCAAAAAAATGTAATTTTTTCAAAAATCCAAAAAATATTTTTTCTTCAAAATAAATCAAAATTATAATTTAAATTTTCCAAAAATATCACCAAATTTTGTTCAAAGTCTCAAATTTGTAAAATCTCAATTGCACAAAGCCAAAAGTAACAAAAGATGGAAATTGAGCAAAAATTGATGACTTAATGAATAAGTGTGGAGATTAATCCCCCGGTGAGAGTTCGAGCCTATCGATTTTTCTGAGTTTTTAAATCAATCTGAGTTAATGATTAACTCAAAGTTCTTTTTAGGGTTAAAATAAGTCATCGTGATCTCAAAATTATTGTCTCGATCGATTATGGGAAAAGTGTGTGAAGTTGGCTCTAAAATCGCGCTAAAACACATCTAGATTAAATCAATCTCGAGACGCCTATGGTAATATGATTAGTAATTCGGATAAATGAAGTTAGGCCCTCGTTTGTTTCCCTAAAAAAATATTAGCCATAACAAAGTTGTGAAAAAATATCCTTTTGCTAGCCATTTTGAGCAAAGAAAATTTTCCTTTCGTTTGGTAACCCAATAAATCAACATAGCCCAGAATTGAAAAAATTATAAAATTCAGAAATTAAGTCCAATTTGTGCGATAAAAAGGGGCAAGAAAAGAAAGATAGAAAAATGCTCAACAAAAATAGCAAGAAAAGAAATAGAAAAAGAAAAGAAAATGAGCAAAAGCCCGAAAAAGCACTAACGGACAACATAAGAACATTCTCCAATTTCGAATTTCCTAACCATTCTTATATTACCCAATACACCTTATAACCCGAAAAAGTCTTAACCAAGTCCGAATTGTGAAATTAATTACCTCGTGGAGAGCTAAAAAACAAAAATATAATAAGATAGATTAAATGGTGTGTATAAGAGGCAATGTTCCCGTTTCCCAATGATCTTAACCCGATGAAGAGATCTTTTCACCCATAAATTTCCATCTTTTGATTTTGTGTTCGTGAATTCATGTTCCAATGAATGTACTCCTTATATCACGCACACTGAGAGAAATAGACACATTCCGAGGGATTCGTTTGTGAGAGCATCCCGTGAGATTTTGAAATCAAAACGAATTTTTGGAAAGTAATGTAAGATCAATCGGTGGAAATTTGTGATTTCGTTTTTGACTTCACACACACACATGACAAATTGAGATGATTATTTTTAAAAAGTTTTAAATTATACAATTTTTAGGTATTTTGAACTTTGTTTGAGTCCAAACTGAATTTTGTGGGTGGATTCACTGCAAACCCTCACTAGATATAACTCGTCCTACTAGGGTAACGTAGGGGTTTAGAGGCTTGTTGCATACGCTTAATGCAATTGCTTGCCCGCAAAACAGGTATTATATCCTAACAAAATGTTTTTCAAGTGTTGAGCCTACTTACAATTCTTTTACATTGTTCGGGATGCGCAAAGTTCTAAGTTAGGGGGGGTTGATTAGGCATAAATTCTTCCAAATTTATCCCCTAATTTAGAGACTTTTAGCACCCTAGGCGATGTAAATTGTATGGATTTATCTCATATATGTGCTATTGACCTTCCTATGTAGTGCCTCGAGTTTTGTGTATTCTTTGTGATTTTTACTGGCATTTTATACAAGTGAAGAGAAAAGGAAACTCAAGAATCTAGAAATCAAGGAAGAAAGAAAGGAAAAAAGTTAGAGGGCAAAATCGTAACTTTATATCTAGAGTTCGAATGAAGGACCAAAATGAAAATTGAAGACCTCGAGTCTACAAGCGCATAGGAAGAAACGGCGTCCCAATTCGAGTCCCAGATCACACGTTATGGAACTTCAAAGATGAGAGAAAATCAAGAGAAAAAAAGAAAAAAAAAATCCATAACCGGACCGGACTGGTCATTGCCAAAAATAAACCAATCCGGAGGAGATACAGATTTTAAATAAAATTCACCATCGAACCGATCTGGATAGATCCAAAATTGAACCGGTCCTATCCCTTGAGATTCTTTGCGTAAAATTGGAAGTCGTACCGATCCGAATAAAATGGAAAACAAACCGATCCAGCTTTACCAGACCGAACCGAAAGACCACGACGGCCCAGTTCGATTGTGATTTTTCTTTTCAAATTGAGAGCCCAACTTAGCTAAAACTTTTGTGATTTTTGTAGGATACTTATTCTAATTACATACCAGACATTAGGGAGTTCTCTTTTTGATAATTTTAGAGAGCCTTTGCAACTAAGAACCCTAGGGATTTAATTTATTCAAGTTTCAAACTTTATTTCCAGAATTCGCTTCATTCCAAGTATTATTCTCGTTTATGATTTTAATTGCTTTTACATTCAAGTAGGATTATTAATAGAAATTAAGTGGCAATTCTTAGTTATAAATTTCATTCCAATTTTCACGTAGTTATGAATTCATGTAAAATAGGTTTTGTGTTCATGCAATTATGCCCAACTAAATTTCCAAAGGTTGGGAGGCATGAACCCAACTCGACGTGGTTAAAATGAATAGAAAATAGGTTTTGAATTAAATTTTGATTGAATCATGTTGTGTAGCAATCATAATCGTCGCAGACCTTTTACCCTCGTTTGCCCTAGGTAACCGGGGTGTTTAAGGATGCGATGTGCGTGTTGGCTATGAAACACCGCTTTATTCTTACCTTTGATTACATATGATGCGGGATAGTACCTTCATATATTTAATTCTTAGGATTACTAAAGACTGGGTTTAATCATTTATCTAATTCAAAAGCTTATATTCTCTTCGGTAAATTTAGTAGGGTTTGGGGGATTTTATCTTACCCTGCTTTTCCCTCATTCATATTTACTTAATTGCAGTAGTTATATTTCCATGCATGTAGCGTAGTTCGTAATTCAAATTTCATTTGCATTTAGATAATAGAATTTAGTTCCGTAATTAATCATCTTTTAGTTTCTTTTCTCGAATCAATTTAGGGTTAGTCTTATATTCCTTCGTCGTTATGAGCTTTCGTCCTAGTTCCCTGTGGATACGATCCCGACTTACTGGGTTATTACTTACGCGACAGTCTTGCACTTGATCCTATATAAGCTCGCACTTTAGACACATTTGTGGTCGCGTCAAGTTTTTGGCCAATTTAGATTTTATGAGTTGTCACCTTTGTATTTTATATGAGACACCTATTGGATTTATGAGTAGCATAAGACTCTGTCATTTTTATTTGGAGATGTTGTATTGAGAATGTTGTATTATGATGGAGGCATTGGGGGATGCTGTAATTTACATATTATTATTATGATTTTATACATTCAGGTGGTGACTATAACATCGACCAATCTTGATGCCATTATAGCCCAGACTATAACAGCGACTATAACCTCATTACACCAAGAGCAACCACCATATGTTGTCTCACCTATACCTGCCCCTACTACCAGTTCTACCTTGAAGCATGCCAGGAGTGCCCCTGTGAAAGGCAACCCTCCAAAGTTTACGGGGTTTCAGTAGTCGATTTGTCACATTGAAAAGGAGGCGCGACATTAAGAGGCACATAGGTCTAATATAGTGCACGAAGAGATGCTTGCCAGCTTCAGGCTTGTGGAAGACATATTGTATTAGTGGGAGTTTATGAACACCGAGCAGAACAGAACGCAGCTAACAATAGAAGAGTTTTTGTTAAAGTTTGAGTGGAAATATTTCTATCCTGCACAACAAATATATCTAAGATCTCAGTTTGATAGGTTCATATAGGATGACTGTATAATTGCGGAGTCTAAGCGAGAGTTTACCCATCTTGGACAGTTTACTCCAGATGTGATGAAATCGAATATGAGGAAGATGAATAGGTTTATCATATGCCTAGCATGGGGGATCAGGCAGATATTAATAGGTAATCTTATCTTCACTACATACACACATGCAATGGATGATGCACTCCTACATTGTTAGGACCATAGAGATTTCGAGAGAGAGAAATAACCAAAGAAGGATATGGTGGGAAATGGATAGGGGCTAGACTGACGAGTTTTACCGGGGGCAGGGAGGCTCACAGTAGCACCCGAGAGGTTAGATTCAAGGGAAATAACCCTAGAAAAGATTTAAAGGTGGTGATTATCAACATCGTCAGTGCGGCTAGGGGTAGCAATGGAAGGGGAAATAAGGTCGACCATTCCACGAAGTTTTTTATACTTGTAGCAGCTGGGTCACTCCTTTAAGAGGTTCCAAATGGCTTTCAGGCCGAACATGGTCCTTTTCGGCAGGAACAACCTAAGGGGCATCAACACATTCTTCCAGTCCCACAACAGTACCAGGCATTATCGCTAACGCCACAATACCCGACATTGCCTCCACTCAAAGATCAGGCACATGGACGCCCACAACTGCATTATAGACATGTGTTTAACATTTATCGGAAGGACCAATCAGCATAGACTCTGGATATTGAGGGTATGTACATAATTTATGCACGAGTACATTTTAATACGAGAGCAACCCATTCTCTTGTTAGCTGTACTTTTGCTTCGATATTGGGTATGTTAGAGATTGTTATAATATGTCTATGCACGTAAACAACCTACCGGGTCAGGTTTGTAGGGGCATGGCAGTTGATATCGGTCGATTATGGTTTTTCATCGACTTGTTACTTTTAGATATGTCTTTATATGCCATTAAATTGGGGATGGACTGGTTATGTATGTACAATGCACATATTGACTATAGCGGGAAGGCAATCATGTTTGCCATTCCTGAACATGAGATGTTTCTTATTATTATGCCTAAGATTTAAGGGTATTTAAGCACACACTTTTATTATATAGACGTAATTTATATTTTATTCAAGTTATCCAGGAGTTTATAAACAAATTTAATGAGGTACCAAGATTACCATCCAATAGAGAGATATACTTTCATATTTATTTGACATCGGGAACCAGGCCTATTGTGAGAGCTCCGCACCGGATGGCTCAGTTAGATATGTGTGGGATTCAAGAGCAAATTTAGAAGTTATTGAGGCAGGGATTCATACAAAGGAGTATTTTTATGTGGGGAGCTCCAGTATTATTTGTGAATAAGAAGGACGGTTCCCTCCGATTGTATGTGGATTATCAAAAGTTGAACAAGTTCTTGATACGGAACAAGTATCCATTAACATGTATCGATGACTTATTCGATCAGTTTAGAGGCACATTTTCCAAGATTAATTTGCGCTCGGGATAACACCAGTTGCATACTTGGGAGGAGGACATTCTGAAGACAACTTTCTTGATATGATACGAATCATATGAGTTTTGGTTCATGCCATTTGGGCTGACCAATGCACTAGCGGTACTCTTAGGCCTGATTAATCAGGTGTTTCGTCCATACTTGGATCAGTTCGTAATCATGTTCATCGACGATATATTAGTATATTCACGTTTAGAAGAGGACCATGCACAAAATTTGAGGATGACTTTCTAGACGCTTAGGGAAAATAAGTTGTATGCCAAGTTCTCTAAGTGTGGATTTTGGCTCCGGTGTAATACCCCATGATTTTTTAACCGTAGAATACCTTTATAGAAATTGAAAACCAAAAAATAAATTTGTTGGACTTAATTATTTTTTAGCATTTAAAAATGTTGGTTTTAATATAAAAATAAGAAGGTTTTAATCGGGTTTGAAATCAGTAGAAAAATTGAATTTATCTAATTTTAAATTAAATTAGCATAATTGGGCTCCTCTCAGGAGCCGAATTTATTCGGCCCTAGGGACGAATCAATACGCACCGGGGCATAAGTTGTGGGAAGACTTCTTTTGGTGTATTTGTTATGGTTTAGAACTTTATTGTTTGTCCTATATTAAAATACTCGGGGTTTAAAATTATTTCACACTTTTGTATCATCTCTAAAAGAAGTAGCTTCCCAAGTTTTCCTCTCTCTCTTCTACAAAACCTAAAGCTCCATTAAAACAAAGCTTCAACCCAATTTTTGAAGGCTCAAATCAAGTTTTCTCAGATCAAAGAACAAGTTTTTATCATTTTCACGAGACGAGCGCAACCGTGTAACCAAATTTTCGAGCCGACTTATTTTCATGCATGAATATCTCTACTCTTGCCCTTAAGTGTTACTTGTTTTAAATGCTACCTAAACCTTAATTAATCACGTTTTCTTAAAAATAATTATAAAAATTAATTAGGGAAAATGAAAATTAATTCGAGGCTATTTTATTAAATTGAATAATATGATTTAAGACTTGAAACATCACGTGCTTAGATTAGTGTATTGGGTAATTAGTAGATTTATAGGACAAATCGTATGTTAGAAATTCCAACTTAGAATTAAAGTACAAGATATGAATAATGTTTTGATTTGTAAAATTACGATATTAATATGTATGTTGTAGACTGAAATTAACTGTTGTAAAACGTTGTTATTACGCATATTAGGATTGGATTATGTGTGGAATTAGTATCACTACAACAGTTCTTACATTTAACTGCAAAAGTTTTTGTAGCCAAAAGTTTACATTTCGTCGCTGATACATTTTGGCAATGAAAATTATTCCATAGCGAGTTCGTGGCCAAAGGCCCATGAAATTAACTTTCATTGCCAATTGTTTAGGTTATTTGTCACGATTCATGGACAATTATCATATTTAAGCTATAATTTGTTTGGTAGATAATTGTTCAACATTTCATTGCTAAATGTTTTTCATTTCATTGCCAATTTCAACTAGTGTAAGAAGGTTTTAGCTATGAAATTTGTACCTTCCCTAAAAAACTACTGGCTACAAAATTTAAGTGTTGAAGAATAATTCTTAATTATTAGTTTTTCAATAATAAACTTCTAAATCTTAAACCGCACGTTTATTTATCTTTTGCATATTTAACTACTAAAACATTTATTTTGGTAACGTAGTGTTACAAAATATATACTTTTTATTTTGAAAATGAATTTGATGGATTAATGTTTACCACCAAATTTAAACAAATTACTATCTTAGAAAAAAACATTCGTTAAAATCCACAAAATAACTAAATTATCATAAATAAAATTCGTATTAAGTCACGTACATGTACATTGTCAAGTGACCTAAACACTACTTAAAGGATGTAGAAGTCCAACATTTCATCCTCTTACAAACAAAAAATATCCATGCTGCAAAAAAATAACTTAAACTAGTTAAAGGGCTTAGAAGTATTAGATTCCATATACAAACATGAAATGTCAAAAGTTTATGGCGCCCAAAAAATAACTTCTCCTCGTGTCAAATCTGCAATTAAGAAAATAAAATATCATTGGCTTAGATAAATTAGGATATGATTTATCTTTATTATGAAAAAGTTATAACGATGAGAGAAAGTTGATAATTAAAGAGATAATAATCAATTACGAATGTGCACATTTTAAAGCATACGAGTAGAAAAACTAAAGGATGTCCAGATTACCATCGTTTAGAAAATGAGGAACGTGATGCGATCAAAGACTGAATCAACTTATCGGACTCCGCTTATCGAGCTAGAATAACATCTAGTATTACACGTTGAGTCTCTATAGCATCCTTTTACGCCACTGACTCTTCTCGTTCAATTGTTTCCTCTACCTCATGAGCTTGTAGAAGATCCATAAAATCTTCTTGAACTTTCATAGACTGCTTAAGTTCCTCTTCTAATTCAACATTCCTCAATTACATTATATTAATTCTAGAATCCTTTCTTATGGGACTATACCCAAGACCGTTAATATACGTTGGTACTATGCTAAGAACTTTATTTGCTATCTCATATGAGCTCGTTATGTACCATCCTCGGATATTGATTCATATTCAATTCCTTTCATCTCATTATGTAAAGAAAATTTAAACCACTTAAAGATAAAAAAATTTAAAATGATGTATTTTTTAAAAATAGTAAAGCATAATGTAGTATGTGTAATTTTTATACCAAATATAGTGGTACCAAAGGACTCACAAACCAACATTATTTGTTGATTTGTAATTCAGCAATAATAGGGCAAATTCAAAATAAAATTGATAAGACTTACACAAAGCATTTTGTCTTCGAGAGATGTCCACTTTTTATCTTTGCAATATGTTTCTTTATAAAACTTGATCCTATTCGGCTCTTGACTGTTCACCTCTTTACTCCTCTATTAAACAACAAACAATTAATAAATATACTTGCAAAATAAAATTCTCAACTGACACATCAAAACAAGTAGATAAATGACCAGTTGCTGACAAACCACCACAAATGCTCTTGTACCTTGATTATGCTTTACAATTTGTTTGGACTTGTTGTTCTGGTTTACAATACATTGTCTCTGCAATAATTTTTCAAACATCATAAGTATGCATATTTTAATGAAAAAAATATTTACAAGTTATAAGATCAATAATTGTTCAAATTGAATATCTCGGACTTCCATAAAGATCGCATAGACTAAGCCAATTATCCTTGGTCACACCAGTAGGGACATTTTCTCAAGCCTCCTCTGCTAATCCATATTTTCTATACACTTGATGAAGCTTGCTTTGTTGACTCCTACTTCTCCCTTTCATTAGCTCTTTCAAACACTCCTTTGCATGATCATCCAAATCAATGTTGAATCGCTCCTGAAATTTTATACTAAATCAGTAATTGAAATATCTTATTGCATCTGATCAAATAAAACTATCCTATGAGCATTGGTGTAAATAGATATATCGGAGTTTGTAACACTGTAACAGTACAAAAACATATTCAAATACATGAGCATAACTTCCAAATTCACCCATACAAGAAGATACCATTCTTTAGAGTATTTGCAACAATATAATGAAATATGTATACCCAACCACATGTAATAATATTGTTCAATTAGTGTTGTTTAAGGTTCAGAGGATATGTTAGCTTGTTGAGGCAACCAAAGTCCAAAATTTCATACACTAAAGATATCAGATATCTTAGATGTGGATAACTGTGTAGTATGGACAGAACATTGAATCTTTGAATCAGTTAACTTGCAGAGGCATCCAATTGACAGAACATTTAATGTTTATTATAATAACCATGCATAATGAGTAGATATCTAAGATATCTTATATGTGGAGCCAAATTAATGTTAAGGGATTAGTCGGGATTTATACAAGTGAAGTTCATGAGATAATTCCAGGCGAGGACTATAAATTGATGTATTAGGAGTTAGGACTGAGGTAAATACATCAACTAATTATGATACAAATTTAATTTCATTCCATATGCTCTAAATACATCCAGTTAGTTATGAACAAATTTAATCTAAGATATAAAGTTTGAATTTTGCAACAATATCTCTATGGTTCTGCATTAGAATTCTAATCTAATAAATGAATTTTGATTAATAACACTAAACATTGAGATCAACATATCCAACTTTGGTTGTGAATTAAGTATCTTTTACAAAGGCATAACATCCAGGTGTAATGAATGTTTTTTTGTTCTCGGTACAACGATATTGGGATAGTGGTGAATAAGTAAAGTAGCAGTTAGTGATGTGATAGTAATGTATTTGTGTGCTGGATATATATAGCCTTCAAGAAATGTCTAATTCAACACTTTAATCACACAAATCTTCAACCTCTTTAATTCTTCTACATCTAGTGTTTTACAACACAAATCTTTGAAAATATTCCCCAACTTAACTATTGCACTGCATACATCCTTGTGCAAATATACACGAATCTCAACGGGTAATCATCATTATAATAGAACGTGATAATCGTGGCTTTTCAACCCCGATACCTTACCATCGCCTACACTCACACACTGTTAAATATTTGAAGCATATGCATCTGGAAACTTCATTGATTTCAAGAACTCATAAAAACCTTATTTCTCTAACTTACTAAGTGTATAACATGCAGGCGACATAATATATGTATCCCCATTTAGCTTCAAATTTAATTCCTTCCTTATATTTATATCCTCCAAATCTTGCCTCACCTTTGTAACACCCCGTATTTTTTAGAGTGTTTAAATCACATGTAATTTAATAAATTTGAGAAATAAAGTAAATTCAAGAAATATTAATTAGAAAATATTGGATTAATATTTATGTGTTATTATATTTACTTGTGTGATAACTAAATGAATTTGTATTATTTTATATTACTTCGTATGTGTGTAAAAGCGACGGGTTGACAGGATCTTATTCGGGACGCGCGTGTGGGTTGTGTTGGTAATAAGATGGTAAATTGATTATAGGTGACTCGGATGGTGATTTTGAGTACACAAATGATCTGGGATGGGTCGAGATAATCAGAATTAGGTACCTTGGGGTTGTAATCGGGTTCCGAAGACTTTTAAGCTAAATGGGACCCGTATGGGGATATTCGGGGAATTTTGATGTTATAATGTAATAGTGGAATGCTCTGATACCACTATGTTAGCGCGTATGAACTCGCTTGATAAGGATGTTTACAAATAAAAATTCTATTTTTTTATTTTTATCAAATTATGTCCCAAACACATAAATTCAATTTTAAACAAATTTAAATATTTGATTAAATTAGGAGTGAAGGCAAATATGTATTCTAAATATAAATATTTAAGCTACCCATGTAAAGAACACAACTATTGAGGAAAAATCCCTTTTCAGGGTAAAACCTTTTAATGAACACTTTAGAAAGTTTTACAAGACTATTGAATTACAGACTACTTGATACACCCACAAGTATAACTCGAAGTGTCTTCATGGAACTTCTAAAGACTACTACTCAGATCTAAAACAGTCTACAAGTGGAAATCCATTATTGATATCCATCGATCAACCTTCTTCCTTCTTCAGTCATGATCACTCGGGTCACAAGATCAGCCGTAGAGAATCCTCTCCACTAGGATATCCAAGATACCAACTTCTAAGGTTTCAGAAAGATTCACAAAAACTATTTATGGATGTACAGTTGTGGATCAAAAGTGTTTTTGTAACACAAAACTTGAAAACTTCTGTAACAGATATGCAGGAAAAGTTTTGTCAAAAGCCTTACAAAATTTAAAGTTTAAACAGATATTTATAGACTTGACATAAAATTCGAGGCGGAGAATTCGTTCGAACGAAAATAGAAGTCATTCGAACGAGAAGGCATTTTATTTGAATGAAAACACAGTTCGTTCGAATGAGGCTCCAATCTCATTTGAACCTAGTTCTAATGAGCTTCAAGCGAATTCAAACAGAACACCTTCGTTATTTGTTCGTTCTAAAAGCTCTAACGAGGCTTCAAACGAAAAGCTAATTTCATTCGAACCAGATTCTAATCTCGTTTGAATGAGGTTGAAAAATTATTTTTAAATTAGAAAATCCAGCCTCGATTTTTATAAAAAATAACATCCCAAATAAAATTATGAATAATTTTAAAATACTAAAATAATTATACCTTCATGAGATGTATGGGAGTATTGAACTTGGAGATGTTTGGACTTTGGTTCGACATGTCGAAGCGTAACCATTTGTAAAGGGATACACCAAACATGCCAAAGTGAAAATAAAGCATTTAAATAGCCTAGGCTAAAATATTTGCCCTTACAAATCCCCCCTTTGTCTATTCTGGTACAAAACTAATCGAAACCTAAATTACAAAGCTTACCCTATATGACAAAAATCCTAATATCCTTCCCAAACCCTAAAAATGGAACAGCATAGGGAAATGCTATCTTCAATCTCCACTTGTTCTTCCCTTGGGCACTTTGTCTTCATCCGGTCTAATATGATTTTTCACAAGTACCTACACACATGATGCAAAGAAAGAAAATACCTGTGATGCGTATAGTTTGAAATAGAAAATAAGACTCATAATGGTCTTCACCATAAGTCAAACTCATCATCAAATCTCCCCCTTAATTTGTTCTCCCCCCTTTTATCCGAAATAGACAAAGGAGTATAATCTCAACATGAAGTAAAAAATCATCGCATAGAAGAAGTAAGATATCATCACAGATATATTTAAACAACGCACGCATAATGTAATAGCTCCCCCCAATATTTTATTATTTTTTTTGCATAAGTTATAATAATACAAAAACATTGGGATTTGGATCATTATGATTAAGTTTATAGCCGCAATTGATTATTAGGGGTCCTGATTTAATTATTGGAAGTTTGTGGGTTAAGATTAGAAAATTTGTATAAAATTCGAAAATGGTCATTCGAACGAGTTCAAGTGGTTCGAATGAGAAACCAAGGTCGTTTGAAGTAGAGGATTGAACGAGGTTCGAACGAGATCCCACTGAATAGTAGGTCCAAGTCATTCGAAGGTCGTTTGAAGTCTAGTCCGAACGAAATGCCTTTCTCGTTTGAACAAGAGGCGATTCTCGTTCGAACGAGCGTCAATGAACTTTTTAAATCAAGTTATCCTTGTGCGCTGTCTCATTCTGGGCCATTTGATAGATGATCCATATTGGGCAAAAGTGGGATTTTGATGGTTTGGGGGTCTTGTTATAAAGGTTTGGGGTTTATTTTGGTTATGTGTGTGTGTGTGAGAGAGAGTGAGATAGAGAGAGAGTGGGTCTTCCACTATGTTTATGCATTTATCCTCCTCTCTTTACCACAAACCACGATGCCACCGCCTATCCTTCTATCTTGTGTCACCATCGTTTACATATATTCCACCATATTCAAACTCTACATACCAATTTTCTCCATGAATGAGTAGAGCTACGAATTTATGGAGCTTTTATTAGGGGTTCTTGAATATGGAAATGGAATATTTACGGAGGTTGTTGGGGGGGTTTTGCTTGGAAGCTTAATGGAGCAAGATTGGTGGAGGTAAGCAACCTATATAGGGCCATCTTGGGAGATGGGAGGTTACTTTACATGTATTCCACCATATACAAACCCTACATACCCTTTTCCACCATGGATGAGTAGACTTACAAATTTATGAAGCTTTTGTTAGGGGTTCTTGGAGATGAAAATAGAAGATTTACGAAAGTTGAAAGGGGGTCTTACTTGGAATCTTAATAGATCTAGCGTGATGGATCTAGGCAACCTCTCTAAGGCCACCTTAGGAGATGGGAGGTTACCATCTTCTTAGATCTTCCATGCCTACTATTGTTGAAGCTCCATTTGAGGTGGAAAACTTTACTTTTAGTTTAAGACTCTATTTTGTGTATTATTTTGTGTATTACTAGTCCTGATTGTTAGAATTTAAAAGTAGTTGCATAAGAATAAAAGGATGGTTTTCTAGTAGATTGGTATTAAACATTTTTATGGAATACAAATATTGGCAAAATATTAACTTATTCGAAATAAACTATGAGTAAATATTTCAAAGTTTTCTTGAAATAATCGGGATTTTCATATAAATTGTGTGTTTCAAGAAGTTGGTTGCTAAACATTTTATGGAATAAAAATGTTTGAAATCTATATTTTTATCTTGATAAAGATGGTTTGTAAAATAAGTTTGATTCGTTGCAAAAATGAAGATTTTAACAAAATGGGACATTGGATGAGTTTTGAGGAAATAATAATTTTCTTTGGTCTTAAAAGGTATGTTTTGCAAGGTTATAAATTTCTAGAATAAATCATATGATTAACCTAATTTCAAGGATTTTTGGAATTAAAATCCATTTTCTCATGCACATAAACTTGTTGTATTTTGATAATGGACATATAAACAAATTTAAAGAAAGTTTTTCGGGTTTAAACATAAAATAAGAAAAATATAAAATTTCGTCTTCAAAGTGTGTAAAAGGGGGCTTAAAGGTGTAACAAGTATAAGGTTGTGAGACTACAAATGTTAATAAATGGAAATAGTATTTTCATGTAAAAGTAGTCTTTAAGTGTAATTGAATTTCTTGGATAAAGAAAGTAATGAAATGTACAATTTGGAAAGGTGGTTAGTAAAAGTTTTGAGTCACTTAGAAGTTAGTGTGTGCAACTTAATGGTGTTTTGGGAAATAACACTTATGAAAATGGGGGAAATGATAGGTTTAAAAACAAAAAGGGTATAATGGTAACTTTACGTAAAGTGGAACATTTTTATGAAATAAAAATATAGAAAAAGGTGTTACACAAAATGGTCTTAAACGAACATGATCTTGGAATAAAATCAAAGCTAAAATGTAATGGACATGAAAATATATCTTTCAGAGTGTAACACAAGTTGGGGTGAAACCTCGAATTTCAGCTTCGACCGGGTAAAAGGGAAAAGTGAAGTAATGTGGACATTCGTAAAATGTTAAACACATTAAAAGAAACTAGGATGACAATGGGATAATTAAGGAGGAGCCGGAGCCCTGGGGTGAAAGATCCAAAATACTGGTCAGAGCATATGGTGGCGTCGGCGGCAGTGTGGAGCCTGTTAAAGTACGTGGTTCATTGGAAGATTTTGAGAAATTTCCACAAAATAAATTAAAGATAAAGTGTAGCGATTAAATGGGAAGTTAAGCAACCTAAGAAAGTTTAATAATTAAAACAAGGGTATGTTGTGAAAGGTTTTCCAAATTAAATAAGTATTTTTTAACACGGTGTTTGCTTGTATTAAAAGGGGTGATTTTTAAAGAGAATACTAATGTGAATTGGTTTAAATGAAAGGGGTGATTTCGGGAAAGAAATGATTTCCGGTTAAATAAAGTGTAGTTGTTTCAAGTATTTAACCATGTGTGTTAAGTAAAGGCATAAATTGCAAGCCAATAAAGAGGAAGTTCTTTTGTAAGATTAAGGCAATTTAATCGGTACAAATCACGCTTTTGGAAATAAAAACGGTTTCATGCATTAAGTGTGTGTGTGTGTGTGTGTGTGTGTGTGTGTATATATGTATATATATAAGGTAGTTGCATGTGCACATAGGTGTAACGTGTTTGAGTCTTCTTTCTGCCGTTCGATTCTATATTGTATTTGTATGTTTCCCACTGAGCATTTGGACCACACCCACATCTTTGTTACGTCAGGCTGGGTGCGGGCTCGTATTTTGAGAGCGTTGCAAAGGTAAGTACTCTATTTATTTTACATTAGTAGCTCTGTATGCTAGGATTTAGAGAATGTTTTCCATAGGTCCCTCACGTAGTTTAATTCGAAATTGGAATAGCATGCTAAATAAAACAAAACTGGATTAGCAAAATTATATAGGTTGTCTCATCACACTTCACACCTAATGCTCATGTCAGACTGGGTTGACCACAGGTAACCCATAAATCTAGTCTGTGCGTTACATGTAATGATAATCTCAAAGGCTTCACCAACTATTTTTTGAAAATTTTCAAAATTTTCAAAAGTGTAAATTTTACAAATACAACACGACAACTCAAGCACAAATAATCCAAACTATGATCAAGTGTGTGACAACAATAGACTAAATAAAGAGTCCAAACACGATGCCATATCATATATGCAAAATATACCAAAGAAAATCTGGCACATAAATATAGGTATAAACAACCATAAAACTCAACACAAAACACATAAGTTTTACACACTAATATAGTATCGATGTGTCAAAACATACGAGATGGAATGAATGGGCGTGAATTTGATACAAATGAATTGTGACCCAAACACTCAAATATGTTCAAGAAGTTCTAATTGATCGCAAAACTTTATCAAACTAAGCTTTGGCCTCAAGTGATAAGACAAAGTGAACTTCAATGAACTAACAAGCACAGATGTTTCTACAAATCAATAGCGTCATGAAAAAATAAGCATAATAATGATTCACTGTGCAAACCCGTTAATCTTCAATTGAATACCCTTAAAAGATAAACATTGTGATACCCCACTTAATTAAATACGGGGTGATTAGGCTTTTATTAAATTAAAATAGGATTTAGAAAATGGTTCATTCTTAGCATCACTTTTCAAAAACCAAATTTATTACTGATCACCTATTAGTTAATTAAGTCGGTTCCATTTTTTATCTTGTATTAAAAAGACAAATAGTAATATGCGAAAACATTGAATATAAAACATTCATACCATACTAGAGTCTAAATCATCTCAACTAAATGAATAACTAAAGTCTTGACCAATAAACCATCGGCTAAAATCCCCAAGCGAAATACTGAATAAATAAAGTCTCAAAGGACAACATGCCCAAACTGGAATACTGGAATAACTCCTACGCTAGGAATGAAATGATGGATGTGTCTAATCAAAGCCCTGCAAGCCTCCACAGTTTTGCAGCTATACATCCCTATAGAGAATCATCGGGCCTGGTGTCCCTATGGCTGGACACCTAAAAGATTTTATAGCAAGGGTTAGTACCTAAAACATTTTGAAAATATTTTGCAAGTACTTATCACAATTTAAAATCAGTTATTGGTTTCACATGTTAGGTTTTACGTACACTAACTTGAGTTTCCTCGCCTCTCGTCTATTGTGCATGCGTAACGTCTCTAGGTAGCCTACCTAGCTATTCTACCCAAGCTAACTAGACATAAGTACCTCATTTCACGACTAACACTTCCAAGTCTGGGTACCGCCCATACAGTACGTTGTCTTATTAAAATCACTCGTATGTTGTAATCATTCTTAGTAACATTTCTAGCATGTTATCATTTAATCATATAATTAAGTGTCTCTACTTAATTACCTTTCTATTTGGTTTTATCATCTAGTAGTCTACTATCACACATAAATAGATTATTCATACGATATATATTTCACACACAATATATACTATAAGTGCATACTTTACTAGCATGTCCCCGTATCACACATTAAGGACTATTGGTTCAGAATGTTACCTCGACCCCAATATTCACATCATATATTGATTCGTAATGTTACGTCGACCCCAATATTCATTTCATATATTGGTTTGGAATGTCACCTAGACCCCAATATAATCAAGTATACAATAGGTATTCACCCTACCAATAGATATTCTGTAGGTATATACACAAACTAAATTTCATAACTTTGTACGTAGTATATATTACAATAATACTCATCGTACTTTTAATTTACGATTATTCTCACTATCGCATTTAATGGGGTATTATTATTTACTCTAAGGGTCCTAATTACCCCTTGATTTATTTCAGTAGCTAAGTCTTCCTTACTCTACTGGTCCATACCCTAAGATCACTCACATTTTCCCCTAATTGCATTCTCATTCTCGCAAATTAATTACATTATGGTTTAATCCCATTTAATCATTATCTTAATTCTCTCAATAAGACTTGATTCCCATAACCCTATCATAACCTACTGCAATATAATGGATCCCTCATTACATTCTAACAATGTCCTAAAAGTTTTCCCGACAATAATTTAGGAGTTCTAGGCTTAAAAGGAAAATTTTCATATTTTCTAGGCAGCCGAATCGATTCGACAGGAGGCCGAATCGATTCGAAAATATGTTGTATCATCTTCTTCCTTACGCAAGTGTGTTTTTCTCCATTAACACCCACATATCTTACATATTTCTTCACCAAATTTGAAATCAATTTTCCCTAACCCATTCTGCATGCATTAGGGATATTTATAACGTAAACACAACATCAAAACCTTATAATTTTCATTCAATAAGGGATTTAATTATTTAATATTCAAGAACCCTAGGTTTTCTTATTCTCCATTAATATTCAACAAAAACCCAAATTAAATTCATGGATAATGTCACATAACCCCTGATTTATTATCCTTTACTGATATCAAATTCTTCTACATGCAATTCCTACCCAAACATGTATTTAAATTGTTCTTTTCTTCCAGGAATGTCAATTAAATCAAGATATAATGGGTATTATAACTTAAAATAACTTGTATATAAACACCTGCCTTTGATTAGTAGGGTCTGATTTCATGGATTGCTGATGGATTTGATTGTTTCCTCCTCCAATCTTCCTTTCTAATCGATGAAAGCTCTAAGATTATATTCAAAGTCTCCAAGAACTCTCTCCTTTTGTTCTCAAATGGACTCCCGTTGTATTTTGAGTTTCTAGCCCTAGCCCCTCTTATCTAACAGTTGATAAAGGAGATAGAAATTCGTATGTATCCTAGCCCTTTTTTCCCAAATGACTAAAATGCCCCTTTACGATACCAGTTTAGCTTAAAAATGTCCCAGGACCTAATCGACACGCCCGGGTATACTATTTTGACCCTTCTGGAGTCATCCGTGACCTCAAAATCATCATTTGAGTCACTCTACATAATTATTCCATCTCGACCTCAAATTAATCTACATGCAACTCCCGTGTAGACTAATATAATACAAAACAAACACGTGTCATAACACTAACAAACATATATCATGAATAACAACTAGAGTATGACAAATAAAATTATGCACGAAATCACCCATAAGTTATAGCATGTGAAGCATTATGTGAGAATCAACCAACCTAGCATTTCGCATCTCTAAAAAAGACTTTTTAACCCAAATAGATGTAAACTTAATGCGTCGGGTTTCAGGAACCAAATGGACACTAGACTTCAACTTCCTAGGACCTCTTCCAAGATCATAGCAAAAAGGCCTAAGGTGACCATTCCTACCATAATGCGAACATATGTAAACGCGAGGAATCTTACCTATGGGTCGAACTTTTATAATATCCTTGAATATGGTTGACCCTCTAAATCAAAACACTGGTCTTGGCCTTAACACTGCTAGTATTAGAAACGTGGGAGCTAGTACCATCACTACCAAAACTACTAGACTCTTTAAATCATATTTTAACTTTAAAATTTCTGACTCAAGCAAATAATTAGACTCTTCAAGTTTTAAGGACTCCTTATTTAAATTTTTAATCATTCCTAGAAGGTTATCTTACTCCCCCTCAATACAAGCGAATTCATCCTAAAGAGTCTTCTCACGTTCTCTTAGAGTCTTCTAATTCTTTTCTTTAAAAGCTGAACTCTGTCATCACTCTCTTTTTAGGACAATTCTAAAATTTTAAAATCATGGCCCATGTCCACAAGCTTCTCACGAAAAAAATCCATTTGAGTTTGAACAGGTTAGCAAACTTCAAATTCAAAAAAATCCATTTAAAATGAGAATTTTCTTTTTCAAGAACTTTAATTCTTTTAGCAAACTTCAAATTCAAACGAAATAAATTTTTACTATGGCTATCCATCGAGAGAAAAAACAAACCAATATAAGTGAAATAGATAAACAAACACCCTAAACAGTACTAAACAAGTATCAACATGATAAATTAGTTCAACCTACTCTGATACCACTTGTAAGAGTGGGTATCAGCAGAAAAAACTCTTTGAAAATCACGATCATACGATAATTTGGTGTAACCTGCTCTGATACCACTTGTAAGAGAGGAATGCTCTTTTTTTAATAGGAAAGATTCCCAGATTTTATTATAAATAAAGATGGGGAAAATCCCCCCAACGGTGGCTTACATCAGAGGATGATCAATGTGAGCTCCTAAAAGTGATAAAGCCTCTAAAATATCGATATAATATCTAGACTGTATGCCTAAAATAGGAAATATCCTAAATGTCATTTTAATCTCCCCACAAATTAGATTAAGTATCGATGATTCTTTCATTGGAACACCCTCATACATGCTTTTGTTTCTCGCGCACCATAAACGCCAACAAATGTAAGCTGGGATAATCCGACATAGAATCCCTCTAATCTTGTCACCTTTAGAGTTAATCCACCAATTCATTAAATTTCCACTAAAGTTTGATGAGATAAACTTTAGACCAAGAATATTATAGTTACGCTGTCAAATAGTTTGAGTAATAGGACTACCCCAAAAAAGATGGTCTTTGTTTTCTTCACAAGCCACTATACAACATCTACATTTTGAGGCAAGAGGAATAGGAATTCTTTTAATGTTCTCGTCAATTGCAATTCCTGTATGAAGGAGTCGCCACATGAAGACTAATATTTTTTGGGAAATCCACTTATCCCAAATTAAAGAAAATAAACGTTGAATACAACCTTTATCTCTCACTAAGTGCCAAGCTGATTTAATTGAAAATTCTCCTTTCTTTGATAAAAGCCATTTCTCGAATCCAATTTCAAAATTTTCAAAAAATTCCTCCCAAATATTTTTCATTCATTTCCATACCTGAGAAGCAGCAGAAATAGTTCATCTGAAATTTTGAGCCTCTAATTTTTTGTATTTGGAATACATGAATCGGGACCATAAAGAATTGGAGTTAAAAAAACTTCACCATAAATAATGAGCATAAGTAAGAGCAAGATCAGTCATGGATCTCATATTTAAGACGCCTTCTTCCTTTGTAGTGCAAATGTCCTTCAAGTTCACCCATTGGAATTTCATCTTCTCTTCCCGTTTTCCCCATAAAAAACTATCTAGCAATCTGTTGATGTGGTAGAGAACATTTACCGGAGGATTAATCGCCACCAGAAGATGTAGATGCATAGCTTCTTCCACTGATTCGATATCAGTTACCCGCCCCGCTTGAGACATACTTTGATGATTCCAGTAATTCAGCTTCCCAACCAGGTTATCAATAAATTTAGAGAAATATGATTTCTTTTTCTTGCCTTCAAATAAAAGGATACCCAAATAAATGATCGAAAGGTTTCTGCGTTTAAAACTGGTGACACTTTCCACTATTTTTTTGTGCCACGTGATTCATTTCCCGGCAGATAGAGTGAGGATTTATTATAGTTTACCACTTGACCCGATTATTTTTCATACTCTTTCAAGAATTCCATGAGATGCTTTAGGGATCTTTTATCACCATTTGCAAAGATAAGAGTGTCATCTTCAAAAGAAAGACAAGAGATAATAGGGCAACCCCTAGTTAGAGCAAAATGATTCATTTTTCCACTTTCCATCATTTTTTGGATTCCTCGATTTAGCACTTCCCAGGCTAACACAAATAACACCGGTGATAGAGGGTCTCCTTACCTCACCCCATTTTTTGATTTAAAAAATCCACAGGCCTTTCCGTTAACAACTATAGAATACCAATAATTTGATACCAATCTCCAAATTAAGTCAATCACTATTTCTGAGAAGCCAAATCTCCTAAGCGTTTTGATGATGAACATCCATGATAATCTATCGTATGTTTTCGACATATCCAGCTTAATGATAAGGTTTTATCCCCTCACTTTATTTTTAAACGATGACATCATCTCTTGGGCTAAAAGAACATTTTCTAATAATGAAGGACCCTTGATAAATCCGGATTGAGCTGGAGAAATAATATTGGGTCAAATTTGACTGATTCTTTTCGCAAAAATTTTGGAAATGATTTTAGACGAAAAAGTTACAAAGATTGATTGGCCGAAGATCGCCACACGATTTAGGATTGTTAATTTTTGGAATTAAAACCACGTTAGTGGAAGTCCAACTAACTGGAAGTTCTTATCTAACAAAAAAAAATCATATAGCCTTGTGTAGATCATTTTTAATAATATCCCAGCTTTTAGTAAAAAAAGTACCATTGAATCCATCTGGACCTGCTGCCCCATCTTTGTTCATGTCACCAATTGCCTCGTGAATTTCCTATAGGGAAGGAATGTTGTTGATCATCTCATTGTCTTCTGGTTGAACTAAATTTGGAATGCATCCCCAAATATCTTCTGACCCATAGTTGTTAATTGGGCTGCTACTGGAACCTAGCTGTCTCAAAATATTTGAAGAGTTTCGAGAATGGTGCGATGTCACAGCATAACCTGCGTGCGTACCTGCTGTCATAGCAGTATGCAGTTGCAGCCCAGAGCTGCCGTGGGTGTTCCTGCTATTAACCAAGGAGTTATCTAAACTAAGGACTTAATGGAACCAACTAACAATTTCCTTCTCGACCTCGTGATCATTCGTTATCCACTGACCTTGATCATTCTGAATTCTGGATATGTTGAGCTTGTCCCTCTTCTTCCTCGTGACTGCATGAAATAACTTCGTGTTCGCATCCCCTTCTTTGGCCCATCTTATTCTAGAATTTTGCTTCCAGTAATTTTCTTCTCTATTTAGAGATCTTAAATATTCCACTTGGGTTTTATAGAATTTAATCCTATTTTCTGAAGAAGGATTCGCATCAAATTCCACCTCAACCTCCAACAAATTATCTTTTGCCTTTCTAACCATTTGAAAAATATCTTCGAATTTACTTCTCGACCAAATTTTGAGAAAAGATTTAACCCTTTTAAGTTTCTCCGCAAAAACATATAATGGTCTGCCCTTAATATCATGATTCCAGGCTTGTTCCACCACCTTAAAGAATTCTTCACTTTTATGCCAAACGACAGGTATTTGAATGGTTTAGCACATGTGTTGTTTTCTACCTAAATTCTGAGTAGAAGGGGACTATGATCCGATTTTGTCCTATTGAGATGTTCCACCGAGCTTATAAAATTCCCATTCATCCATTCTGTAATACCCATCACTCTATCAAGTCGGGCCCATATACGAGCGTTACCTTCGCGATTATTACACCATGTAAACCGGGAACCTTTGAAAGTAATTTCTTGCAACCCATCATTTAAAAGTGACATGTTGAAATCCATCACTCCTTCCCAGTTGATTTCGTTCCCTCCAATTTTTTCTTCATTCGATGACACAACATTAAAGTCTCCTCCAACTATCCATTTCATATCTCCCAGAGTGGGATGCTCATATATCACTATGTTAGCATGTATGAACAAGCTCGACAAGGATGGTTGCAAACAAAAATTCTATTTTTATATTTTTATCAATTTATGTCCCAAACACAAATCCAATTTTAAACAAATTTTAATCTTTAATTGAATTACAAGTGAAAGTAAATATGTGTTCTAAATATAATGTTATAACTCAAAAGGATCTCAAGAGACAATTCAAGAAAATAAATTCGGGAGGGAATTGGGCAAAATTAACATATAAAAAGGATCCCAAGTAGCAAATTTAGAATTCTCTACGGTTTGAGGTAAGTGTTTAACTTGCTTTGATATTATATATCGTGTTTTAGTTCATATAAAGATTGGTGAAAAACAAATATGAATTTTTGAGTGGGATTCACATGACAAAAATGGGATTTGGGGGGATAAATTCATTGAAATAAAAGTGATTATTTATCTTATATGACATATGAATTTAGTTCATATAAAAGGAAAAATATTGATGAGAAATCTGAAATTGAATTATGATGAATAGATGTGATCTTAAAATTATAAATCTGGAAAAATAGTGAAAAGGGGTATTTGAATTAAGGTGGACTAATTTTAGAAAATTGATGTTGGATACCATGTTGTAGATGATTTATTGGATCAATTGATATGTGAAAACATGTTATTTATGATAAATAATGTTAGGGATAATTTTAAGTGTAAGAAGAGCAAATAGAGAGGCCAAAAATGAAACTCAAAGAGGCAAAAACGAGACGAATGAGGAGTCACTTTGGAGAGTTTTAGATCTTCTTTTTTAGTACTTTCGGAAGATATGTAACAAAAACTAAAGAAACCTACTTGACTCAATTTTTTGTGTAGAATCTAAATCTGAAGTCGGATATTTGATTTGGTTAATATTTGTGTATGATTTTTTTTTCATTTTTAAAATAAGACAACAATTGTGGATTTTGACTCTATTCGGCTGCCCTGCTCAATCTAGGTCAGGTGTTTTGATGTATTATTGATTCAGTTGGGATCCAAGTTATTTTGGAAGATCCGTAGAGGGTGCTAATGACTTCTGGTATTTTTGGAATATAGTTACCTTGAGGTTAGTTGGGAATAAAAACGGGGTATGGGTTTAGGAGTGTTAAGGATGAACGACACGCAAAACTATATTAATGGATTCGAATAGGAACTTCAGATGGAATTGGGACACAGGTTGGATTGAGATAAACTTGGTATAATACCCCGTACTTTTATGGCATTTAATTATGGGATTAATTAAATTAAATTGGGATAAATTAATTTACTATTAAACTGGATTTTTAAAATAAATATTTCCTAGCGTGATGAGAGTTTGTAATTATTGGTAAGAATAATGTTGAATATTACTATATTAATAAAGTAATAAATGAGATATTGTCACGAGTGAATTATATGACAATTATGGAAATTAAGTCCGGACGCGCCTGTGTCGTGTCGGGATTATATTATTATTATAAAAAAATGAATAAATTATAAGTCGCCCTTATGGTCATTTTGAGTGTGCCAACATGCTCGAAAGGGTCGAGATAGTCATCAAAGTGTACCCGGGGGTTTAGTTTGCGTCTCGGGACATTTTTAGGCCTAACCAACATCTCGAGAGGGCATTTTGGTAATTTCTATTTTTGAGATTTAATGACGTACGAAAATTAGAGAAGTACATCAGGTGTTAGAGGTTGTCTTCTAGGGTTAGAACCTGCATATTTCACAGAGTCCATTAGAGGAGGAAGGTGAGGAACTCTCCAAGGCTAAAGCCACCGTAGTTGCACCATTTTCACCACAAATACCGTCGGAGTGTAGATCGGAGGAAGGAGAACACAACCACATCATCAAATCTCAGAGATTTGGACTTATATTCTCAAGGCAAGTATCTATCTTGCTAAACTTGTGTTGATAATACACCCATGTTAGAATAGGATGAATAATTACATGTTTTCATGAAGATTTAATGTGGTTTGGAAGATTAAATTCACATATTGGGTATGAATCATGTTAAGTTAACTTCCTTGATGTATGTAGAACTTTAACCATGAAATTTTGATAACTAGTAGAGATAGAAAACTGGAAAATAATGGATTTCTAAAGAAAGTAAGATAATCTAGGTTTTACATGATAAATTCTTGAATTGAAACCATTTGATGATGATTCTTGGAGATTTATTGAATATCTTACGTTAGAAATCATCTATACCTGTGTATATAATGTTTGTGATATCTAGTTGGGTGTTTGGGATTTTTAAATGGATATTTGAGGATTAAAATGGAAGAAACCGATAGGCAAAAAAATATGCAAAATCGCAGCCATACCTGATGGATCGATCGATCATGAATGTCGATCGATCGACTGGTTCGATCGATCGACCCCTTTTCTTCGATCGATCGACTCCCCTGGAAATTGTAACGATATTTTCCTCTATGTTTTGATTTAACCCAAACATCCTCATATCCTTAGTGTTGATAAATTGATTATAGTAAGACTTAGGTAAGATCAGTAGGTCCGTGATTAAGACTTGGAAAATGTGATTATGAACAGGATTAAACGATAAATGTACGATTGTTCACCGAGTAAGTCACGATTGGTAATTATATAACGCGGGGTTTAAATTTGCAATATGATAACTCAAGGTTAAAAACCAGTAGTAAGGGAATCATTATAGCTACTGAAATAACTTAAGGCATGGTGGGGTAACGTAGTAACCTTTTTGCGAGTAGGGAAAGGAAATTTAAATTATACGATGAAAGTGATTACAATAATTATATGTTACGTAGGACAGTCGAGAGTTATACCCTACGTACGGATCATGTGTGTGTAGGTCGTGAGTGTACCTATCCTAATTGAACTCAATATATACATAGGTGTGTGAATATATCAATTGTATGAGTATTATGTGTGATAAATCGTACCCGCGTTACTTGCTATCACGGAGGTTTCCGCATAGGGATGGTCATATTCTGTGTGCCCATTGAGGGAATATTGACTTATACTCTAGAACATAGAACCTTAGTTCAGCCTATCTGTGAGTGATAGATCAGACGGTCCTAAGGGGCGTGTTGGTATGTGCTTACCTCTTAGTAACTTGGAACTATGCTTCGCCTCCATTATGTGTGTTTTGTGTTAATACAATTCGAGAGTGATTCCGAACTAGTATTTCCCTTTTATGTACGAGAGGTATGGAAACTTGATAGCAGAGTAGGCATGCACCATAGATTTTATGTGGGGTACCCTATATATATATATATATACATATATATATATATATATATATATATACATATATATATATATATATATATACACACACTTGTGTTTAATTTGTTGTGCTTGTGAGTAGATGAGAAAGATAATGATATGAAAGAATAACTCAAGTGTATGGGAACTTAAGACGATAATGAAATGATAACATTGACTCATAAATGTGAGGATTGCGATAGTGCATTTAGTGTCTAGTACGTACGAGGATACGAAAGAGAAAATGTAAGAGGGAACTTATGTCGAACTAGTTAACTGGGTTAGCATTAAGTAGGATAGTTTAGCGGTACATCAGGCATGCACACTAGTTGAGAGGTGAGAATTCTCAAGTGAGTGTCGAAATACTAACATGTATGATATCAACTGGTAAGCATTTTATATACTTGCTAAACTGTTTTAAAACTATGTTACACTCAGGCTCTGACTTGTTTATTGTCATCTCTTCTCTCCCTCTTGTGTGTGTGTGTGTGTGTGTGTGTGTGTGTGTGTGTGTGTATAATGACGTGTTGTAGTTAGTGTAGGATTTGCAGGTCCTTGTATTTAGATGATTTCATCATTGTTATCTCAACTCTTCATTTAGTCATTTTTAGCTAGGGCATGTGTCGCCTGATTTTCTATTTCAGTTTAGACTTATTAGAGATTTTGAATTTATTTTTGTTTTTAGTATTCAGTACTCATTGGGACTTACTTTTTGTCATGATGATTTCACTTATGGTTATTGACTTGGTTTGGTTAATCTAGTTTTTTTTTGGTTGATTGCTGTCTTAGCATTTATGTTATACTTAAACTGATTTATATTTTTAAAAAGGCTTTCACGCTGGGATTTAATAAATGGAAAAATATTTTAAATTGATTTGACACTTAGCTTAATTAATTAGGGTGATTAAAAAGGAAAATTATTTTTGACAGTGATGCTAAGAATGAACCACACCATTCACCTTGATTTTTTAATTTAATAAAGGACTGATCACCCGATATTTAATTAGGTGGGGTGTTACAGGTGGTATCAGAACATCAAGTTCTAGTGTCCTTAGGATCTGTGCGGCTTATTATGCTTCCAGCGTTGCTTTGTTTGATATAGAGCCCTATGTTTAGGATTGTTGAATTCTATGGTGAGATTCCGTTCTCCTACTATAACGTAGTGAATCTTATTTGCATTCGGATGTGTGCGTGTGCCGAATGATGAAGTATGACGGGCGAGGGCCATTGGGAGGACATCAAGAGGCAGAATTCAGTTGAGGTTAGAGGGTATAATCAAGAATGATGACCGTCATTAAGGTCACCCCTATTATGGCACGAGAAGCCAGGACTGTAAAGACGACTAGGGCATAGCCTATAATATCCACATGCTGCTATAGTCGAAAGTGATTGAAAAGTAAACTCACCCAATGTGGTATGACTGGGAAAGATTCAGACGAAGCATTTAGGAGAACCGTCGGTGGAAATTCTAGAAACGTGGGGATTGTGTGTGTCAGCCAAAGGAGGGAAAATATCCACAGGCTTGGGCACATGATGGAGTGTGGTTAACTGAAAGTGAAAATTTGGGGTAAAATTTTTTGGCTCATCAGAATGAAGTTATAGTGGTGGGAGTCAGACACCACTTTTAGAAGTGGAATGCTATTTCTATAGAAGGATCTTAGGTACAGTTTGATCGTGGGTTCCTTCATCAAATGTTCAAGATAAGATGTGAACGTTATTCTGAACTCATTACAGGAGGGCTGGACAGAGGTCCATTTGTGAATATGAATCTAAATTGTTAGCGAATATTATATCGGAGGATGTAGATACAAATGGAGGAGAGGATTTCAAGTGGGAGATCGACTCGTAAGAATAGTTAATAACACTTAAAGGGAATTCTGTTGGACGGTCAATTCAGAGGGTGACATTGCCGTGCTTTGCCAATGGAAATAATAATGCTTCTTTGTGTGGGAAGCTAAAAGAATCGAAGAATTTAGTTGAGAATAAAACTGGATGAAATGGCGGTAGTGAAGCACCACAAGGGGGGATACCCATAAGGGGACCCATTTAAATGATTCGAATAGTTGAATTCTTACCAAGCGATGGTGAATTAAGTAAGGTCTATTGAATCCAATAGCATGTTCCTTAGGGCAAACAAGGCTAAGGGAACAACGGGGGTAGCCATCAGGAATCGAGCCTACCAAAGCCCGAGAGAAAGACAACCCTAATATGGTCAGTATGACCGGTGATAAGTGGATTATGTTTCTCTCGGCGATAAGTGATAAGTGGTCAAGTGATAAGTGACACACCTCCTCCACTGAGCCTACCAAGTGATAAGTGGTCAATATGGTTAGTGTAGAGGTATTTTGTGGAGAGTGAAATCACATGCGTTAATGTTTCTCGAAGCGATTAAAGGGACAAGAGTAGGGTGCCTAGTGAAGGGCAATGATTAAATTAGTTTTGTTTTGGTTCAGACAGGCGTATTATGTCCGAAAACCATTTAAGCAGTCAGGGTGACTGGCAAGGTAGAAGTATGAGTTCTACCCTCAGAGGAGGAGGTGTGTTTTATGTGACATGAACGAGTCACTATATTTTGATTATTGCTAGATTCACACGTGAGACTATCTTAATGCATATATCGATAACGTTATTATTATGTGAATGTTTCTCCTCGTATAGTGGGATTATTTTTAGTGTCATCCGCGGAGGATGAAGGGGTGTAATGATAGTGTTATATACTTTATTGAGATTACTCGTCTTAGGGATGCGTTATACAAGTATGATATTATCATGATTATAGTTTTAAGTAAATAATGGTTAGAACGATAGTGGGCAGTTATTGCAAGGCTGTCGGGGTTACTTCTCTAGTGCAAGATGTTTTGTTATGGCGAAGCCTCACCTGTGAAAGGGTCAGGCTCACATTTATATCATATATTATATAGACTTCGAAAGGTATAGTGGTATCGAAATGTTTAATCCCGTGGTGTTTAGGGACTTTGTTGTTATGATTTAGTGTGTATTGGGTTTACCGTTGAGCGAAAAGATTTAGCTCATTATTATATTTAGCGCTCAGGACTTAGTAATAGGAGGAGTGAATTGCTATATTTATCCTTTAGAAATATGGAAGTTAAGACTTATATACTTATGTTTGGGGAACAGGATTTCGAGAGTCCCGATTGTATGTTTACGGGGTTTATGGAATGTGATTTCCACCAATACTAAGCGATAGTGCAATTGGTGAAAAGTTCTTTATTTTAGTACAATTGCGAGGGGAGATGTTGATTTTTTGTTAAGAGACGGAATAGAGGGGCACGTGTTATGGACGGAGGGCCTAACGGATTTCGATAACCGATAATTCTAGGTAGTAGTGTATCAGGGGTTCCTTATTTAAATTTAGCTTTGCGAGACATCCCACGCATGAAACTTAGTGTAAGGTTGGAAGTAGGGAGATGTTTAGTCATTAGTCCATGAGTCTGGTACCTCGGTCATTATTGGAGCAGGTAATTATAACTTTAAGTTGAAAGTTAAATTCTGATTTAAGGCCAGTGGAGCCGGTTGTGTGGTAAGGAAGCATTGAAAGTTTTGTTTTACCACCACGAGTTGAAGGGTGGAACGATGATAAGGAGGATTTAAAATTTCGATTTCTAGGGTGATTAAAAGTACCCAAGTGTTGTAAACACATTATGAGCACAAGGGAAAATGAAGAATTGGGTGTTATGTGTGAAGCATATGTGATGCTTACACTAGTATGCACGGTTTATAGGGTGTGTGGTCATCCTAGTTAGCTGATGTTAGAATCGTCCAAGTTGAAGAGATATGGGAATAGACGTGTGGAATATATTTTTGTGGGACTAACATAACTAAGTGGAAGTGGTAGAGTGGATTAAGCATCGTGTGAAGGGCGATAATCCATATATACATGTGCGATCAGAGTAGCACACCCGAATTTGGTTGGAAGGCTATGGGAAGCCATTTAAAAGGGGTATTCCTTGAGAAAGGTAAAATTTATCTATTATGGAAAACACTCGGAGCAGAGTTTTACCTAGTCAAATGTTGAGAGCGACTTGTGCGTAAGTTGAGTGATGATGTTAGTAAGGCATAAAAGGTCCAGAAGTGCACATCGTGGAGAAAAGTGCATGGGTAGGAACTTTAGGTATACGCAGAGGAAAGAAGGAAAATATTAAGTGTCGCTTAATGTGAGACATTACAAGTGGAAGTCGACATTGAGCGGGACATAGTGAGTAGTCTCCGCGTGCACTGCTCATAGATAGAATTCGGTTGGAGCAAGAGGTTCGGCGAGAAAACTTTGTATCAAGTCGACGATTTCGATAATGAAAGAGGGCAGTCAAGTTAGAAAAATTTCTTTGATGGGTTAATAACCTCAAGGTAAGATCAAGGGTTCCTTCGAACGTGTGGAACAAGTTTCCCAAGAAGGAAATGATTGATATTCCTTTGGGGTAATTTACAATATTAGCTAGTGTGCCCCGGTCTTCCTTTGAAATGAAGAATCGCGCCGGTACGTGATCATTCTCCTTAGGATGAGATTTTTATATCCCACCTTCAATATGAAATTTCAGAAAGTAGCGGGGATAACGCTTCGTTTTGAGCAGGTTGTATCACCCATAGCCCGGGGAGTAGGCGAACGGTGATTAACCATTAGTGGAGTCGTGTGAAAGTAATTTTGGATTCATTGTGATCATTTCATTTCCACGATGGTTATAGCTAGCAAGTGGAGTATAGTACGGTAATTGGGGAAGGATATTACCTAATGGTAGGGTTTCGTGGGAGCACTCGTACTTTTTTATTGTGAACAAGGTGCTTATTGAGGTTTTGGTGTGGAAAAACTTTAACATTTCTAACTCTGGATGTTAAGAGGTGGCCGGATAATCAGAATTTTGGATTGGTCGAGTTAGAGTCTGATGACTATGGTGGAATTACCACGGCTGTTTTAGGTGAACAAGAGTGGTCAGATGTTCGTATGGTTTCTCTCATAATGGGAGTTTTATGTTTAGATAAATACAAGCAGTAGACATGTAGTTAGGTGCGACCTCCCAATGATATTGAAATAATGGGAGTCAATGATGTATAGGCTCATCTTATGCGAATGTTGTCAGATAGGAGCACAATGTGAAGTGTCGTTAATGAGAGTGTTAAACAAGCTTGATGTGAGGAGGGGGCTTTAGTGACTGAGCACCTTACTATGAAGATAATTTGCGTACTGATAAGGTATCCAAAATTATTTTACCAGGTATGCCTTATATTCCAAATTTCGGGACGAAATTCCGTTATTAGGGGGAAGTATGTAATACCCCATACTTTTATGGCATTTAACTATGGGATTAATTAAATTAAATTGGGATAAATTAATTTAATATTAATTCGGATTTCCAAAATAAATATTTACCAGTGTGACGAGATTTAGTAATTATTAGTAAGAATAATGTTGAATATTACTAGATGAGTAAAGTAATATATGAGAAATTGTCACGAGTGAATTATATGACAATTATGGAAATTAAGTCCGGACGCGCATGTGTCGTGTCGGGATTATATTATTATTATAAAAAAATGAATAAAATATAAGTCGCCCTTATGGTCATTTTGAGTGTGCCAACATGCTCGGAAGGGTCGAAATAGTCATCAAAGTGTACCTGGGGGTTTAGTTTGCGTCTCGGGACATTTTTAGGCCTAACCAACATCCCGAGAGGGCATTTTGGTAATTTTTATTTTTGAGATTTAATTACGTACGAAAATTAGAGAAGTATATCAGGTGTTAGAGGTTGTCTTCTAGGGTTAGAACCTGCATATTTCACAGAGGCCATTAGAGGAGGAAGGTGAGGAACTCTCCAAGGCTAAAGCCACCGTAGTTGCACCATTTTCACCACAAATACCGTCGGAGTGTAGATCGGAGGAAGGAGAACACAACCACATCATCAAATCTCAGAGATTTGGACTTAAATTCTCAAGGCAAGTATCTATCTTGCTAAACTTGTGTTGATAATACATCCATGTTAGAATAGGATGAATAATTACATGTTTTCATGAAGATTTAATGTGGTTTAGAAGATTAAATTCACATATTGGGTATGAATCATGTTAAGTTAACTTCCTTGATGTATGTAGAACTTTAACCATGAAATTTTGATAACCAGTAGAGATAGAAAACTGGAAAATAATGGATTTTTTATAAAGTAAGATAATCTAGGGTTTACATGATAAATTCTTGAAAACTATTTGATGATGATTCTTGGAGATTTATTGAATATCTTACGTTAGAAATCATCTATACTTGTGTATGTAATGTTTGTGAATATGGTTGGGAGTTTGGGAGTTTTAAATGGAGATTTGAGGATTAAAATGGAAGAAACCTGTAGGCGAAAAAATATGCAGAATCGCAGCCATACCTAATGGATCGATCGATTGATCATGAATGTCGATCGATCGACTGGTTCGATCGATCGACCCCTTTTCTTCGATCGATCGACTCCTCTGGAAATTGTGAAGATATTTTCCTTTATGTTTTGAATTAACCCCAACCTCCTCAAATCCTTGGTATTGATTAATTGATTATAATAAGACTTAGGGAAGATCAGTAGGTCCGTGATCAAGACTTGGAAAATGTGATTATGAATAGGATTAAATGATGAATGTACGATTGTTCATCGCGTGAGTCACGATTGGTAATTATAAAACGCGGGGTTTAAATTGGCAATATGATAACTCAAGGTTAAAAACCAGTAGTAAGGGGATCATTATAGCTACTGAAATAACTTAAGGCATGGTGGGGTGACGTAGTAACCTTTTTACGAGTAGGAAAAGGGAATTTAAATTATACGATGAAAGTGATTAAGATAATTATATGTTACGTAGTACATTCGAGAGTTATACGCTACGTACGGATCATGTGTGTGTAGGTCGTGAGTGTACCTATCCTAATTGAACTCAATATATACATAGGTGTGTGAATATATCTTTTGTATGAGTATTCTGTGTGATAAATCGTACCCGCGCTACTTGATATCATGGAGGTTTTCGCGTCGGGATGGTCTTATTCTGTGTGCTCATTGACGGAATACTGACTTGTACCCTAGAACATAGAACCTTGGTACAGCCTATCTGTGAGTGATAGAGCAGACGGTCCTAAAGGGCGTGTGGGTATGTATTTATCTCTTAGTGACTTGGGACTATGCTTCGCCTCCATTGTGTGTGTTTCGTGTTAATACAGTTCGAGAGTGATTCCAAACTAGTATTTCCCTTTTATGTACGAGAGGTACGGGGACTTGATAGCAAAGTATGCATGCACCATAGATTTTATTTGGGGTGCCCTATATATATATATATATATATATATATATATATATATATATATATATATATATATATATTGAATGATAACTATATATACATGTGTTTAATCTGCTGTGCTTGTGATTAGATGAGAAAGATAATGATATGAAAGAATAACTTAAGTGTGTGGGAACTTAAGACGATAATGAAATGATAACATTGACTCATAAATGTGAGGATTGTGATAGTGCATTTAGTGTGTAGTACGTAAGAGCATACAAAAGAGAAAATATAAGAGGTAACTTATGTCGAACTAGTTAACTGGGTTAGCATTAACTTGGATGGTTTAGCGGTACGTTAGGCGTGCACACTAGTTGAGAGGTGATAATTACCAAGTGAGTGTCGAAATACTAACATGTATGTGATATCAATTGGTAAGAATTTTATATACTTACTAAACTATTTTAAAACTATATTACACTCGGGCTCTGACCTGTTTATTGTCATATCTTCTCTCCCTCTTGTGTGTGTGTGTGTGTTTGTGTGTGTGTGTATATATATATATATATATATATATATATATATATATATATATATATATATATATATTATAACAGGTGTCCAGTCGCAGGGACGCCAGGCCTAGACCATCGGACTGATTGACGTGCTGTAGCTAGTGTGGGAGTTGCAGGTTCTTGTATTTAGACGACTTCATCTTTGTTATCTCAGCTCTTCTTTTAGTCATTTTTAGCTAGGGCATGTGTCGCCCGATTTTCTATTTCAGTTTAGACTTATTAGAGATTTTATATTTATTTATGTTTTCAATATTCAGTACTCATTGGGAGTTACTTCTTGTCACGATGATTTCACTCATGGCTATTGACTTGGTTTGGTTAATCTAGTTGGTTTATTTCTTTTGGTTGATTGTTATCCTTAGAATTTATTTTATACTTAAACTGATTTATATTTTTGAAAAGGTTTTCACGCTGGGATTTAATAAATGGAAAAATATTTTAAATTGATTTGACACTTAGCTTAATTAATTAGGGTGATTAAAAAGGAATTTTTTTTCGATAGTGATGCTAAGAACGAGTCACACCGTTCACCTTGATTTTTTAATTTAATAAAGGACTGATCACCCGTTATTTAATTAGGAGAGGTGTTACACTTGGTGTCGAGAATAAAATATAATCGTGATATATAAATAAGTAAGCGACTACTTATGGATATGAGAGTTGGATTTAGAATCGAAAAAAATAGGCTAGTGCTACGAGTGAAATGCACAGTTTGGTAGTTATATATATATATATATATATATATATATATTTATGTGTGATTGATATATGTGAGATGTAGCTACTCTAGGGGATGCTATCGATGGAGGTTTCGCGCAGTGGGCAATCTATCCTGACGAATCCAAGCAGGTGTAGTATTGATCCCTAGGTTCATAGGTCTGTGCACAACCATCCTATGTGAGTTTGGAGTCCTGTGTAACAATGTGGTTTAGTTATGACCCACAGACTTAAGATTATAACAGGCTCTGATTTTACGTTTATGCTTTCGGTTTGGTGGTATGATTTCAACCCGGTGGCCCCAGTAGAGGTATATATCCCTAGTGCATGATAGCATGCTAGAGATTTGCATCCAGCGGGGTAATACGCGGAGGGATGGTTGCAACCCTTGAGGTAATACTCTGGGGATTACGGTTATACGTATATTGCGAGCGATATGTGTGTGTGTATATATATATATATATATATATATATATATATATATATATATATATATATATATACGAGTGCATAACACTAATGTGTGAACATCGAATTAATAACTAGCGTGAAGTTATGAGAAATGAATTGATAAGTTATAAATAAGGTTTATAATGAATAAGCAAAGGCGAAGCTTAATGAGAATTCTAAGTCAAATAAAAAGTATACATGGGGCATAAGGTAGCGTATGGGATTGAGATGAGTAGTTACACTAGTTAGGTTGGGTATCATAACTAGGGTGTTTAAAATACATACGTTATGTGCTAACTATAGATAAGGGGCGAGGGTATCTCATGGGAGTGCGACACCGGTTTAAATATGAAAGATTCCATAGCATATTTATTGATGTATTTTAAACACTTGCAAAAAAATTTCAAAAGGTTTTAGGCTCTTACCCATATCAAATTTCAAAAAATTTAGGTGCTCAGCCATAGGGATGCCTCGCTTAGCCATCCTTCTAGTTCGGCGATGCTGCAGTAGCTGTGGATGACTATAGGATTGATTAGACACTTATATCCTTGAGATCTATATAGGAGGTACTTTCGAGTTGTTCTTGTCATGTCGCCCAGTTAGTTGGTATTTATTTTATTCAGATTTCTTCCTTTCAGTTAGTTGTATTATTGTATTTTGACTCTTTACTGAGAGTTATCGGTTAATTCATTTGTACCTCTCAGTGTGAGTTTCATTATATGCATGTTGGTTATGTGAATGAGAATTTTGTGTAAGTAAGTTAAAAAGTTTTAAAATTTTGACACCATGCAAAATAAGTTATTAGTAATTAAAATGTTTTCGACGGTAATGCTAATAATGAACCAGATGAGATTCCTGTTTTATTTTAGTAGCCCGTCATTGATATAGGTGGGGTGTCACAGCCCTATACATGTCTTTTGTTTTCCCCTCAATGTTTAAAAAGTTCCCAACACACTCTCACAAATATTTTTTAAATATGTAAGACATTAAGGTTATATCGAGGTTTTAATGCTTGTTAATGTGGTCATTTAAAAAAATGTCTTTTCTTGTCCAGTTTAGCTCTTCAGGTGTATGTTTCCTCTTTTTATTACCTGATTATTTCCCCGATATATAATCATTGACATGATTTAATTGTCACAACAAATGATCCCCATTTAAGTCCATGGGCTTTAATCGGAGCTCTTGCTTACAATCAAATTTTCTACTCTTCCTCCATATATGGTTGGGATCTAGATATCGACGATGGTCCATATAATATATCATACTTCTTATTCTTTTCAAAGAAGTATCTTTATTACATGTAGGAAAATCCATATAACCCTTAGTGCTCCAACCAGACAAATTACCATATGTCAGAAAGTAATTTATAGTCCACAAAACTAAGGCATGCAGCTGAAAATTCATTTTGGTGGGTGCATCATATATTTCTACACCAACTTCCTATAACTCAATCAACTCATCAATTAATGATCGTAATACATATCCATATCTTTACCTAGTGCCAGAGGTCCTGGAATATGTAACGACATCATAAAAAATGAATCTTTCATACATAACCAAGGCGGCAAATTATATGGCATATCTTGATGAAACCACTCGTTCTCCGTATTAAAATCCATCCATGCACTAGAATCTGTAAAATGTCTCAATACATTATCTTTGACACATTTTTTTATATGCCACCTCATATCAACGACCATTTTCTCAACATAAAAAGTGTTTGGAGTCTTGGCTTTAGTGGAAAGTAATTAATGCTTTTGTGAGTAATAGGTTTACCCCTATCTTTATTAACTTTCCATCTAGACTCCCCACATATTGGGTATTCATATTTATTTTTAGGCTCCTTCCAAAACAAACAACAATCATTTTTTCATGCATGAATTGACCCGTATCCTAATCCCAATCAACGCAACATGCTTCTTACCTCATAATTTGACTTTGGAAGCGTCTCACCATAAAAAAAAGCTTCCTTCGATAGTTCAAACAACATCTTGAGTGATTTATTACTTTAGTGATTGATGACTTCCAAGTGGAGCAACTTCACGAGAAAAGACAGTGCAGAGAATTTCGTGAAATCTCGATATAATTCACGTTTTTCATCTTTTAATAATTTGTTAAAACTTATCTCATCCCCGATGTAGTCATCCCGATAGAACGATGCACCCCACTTCTTCTTCTCCCTTTTCTACCTCCAAAAAAATGGGGGATGGGAAAGGAAGGGGACTCAAAAGGTCTCGCACCTTGCTTAGGGACGCTTCGACCGTCGTCAATGTGGGGTAATTGTAAAGAGATGGAGTTGCTAGCCTATTTTTCACAAAACAGGAAAAAAAACATATCGTCGACGCGAGAGAACGGCATCAAAGACAAACTAATGCATACGAAACCAATAGTTCGATGGTTCGAGGGCTAAGTTACGGAATGGGAAGGTGTTAGGAACCCATCCCGCCCTTATGGTCTCTTATGGGCTTGTGTTATTATTTTCCTTTATTTCTTAGTGAAGTGTGTGTGTGTGTATATATAATAGAGATTGGAATTATTCAACTCATACTATTGAAAAGATAGAGTGAGGTCATCCATGGGAATGTTACCAAAATAATATATATAAAATATGATTTATGCGTTTATCGCGATATTAATCGTTATGATGAAATGACAATATGTGTTGGATGAAACGCTAACAAACACAATATGTATATTAATGCAAGAATATGGTAAATGTGGAAATGAAAGATTTAGAACAAATTGATATCTTAAAAAAAGTTAAAAATTGAGAAGTTGAAGAAAGGGAAAATTAGAAAATTGGACTCGAGTCTTGGGTTTTAATTCGAAATGCCTACATAGCCAATTAAGGCATCAAAGTCCATATATTTCGAATGCGGCATGGGGGTGGGGTATATACCATAGATTCGAACGGGATTTTATTATATGTGTGTGTAGAAAATGTATTTTTAGTTTTGAAAAAATGTGATGGATAATCCCATTCGGAATTTATGGGTGTAACCCTCTTTTTGATTGTTTTGGGTTTTTTATTAAAAAACAAAGTATGTGCAATATACTAATAAAAATGTAAAATATTAATGCGTATGAACTAAAGTAAGAAGTAGATTATGAATCTAACGTAATTTATGCAAAATAAGAAATTTGAAGAGAGGGGGAAGGATTTGGACCTTCTTTGAAGCTTTATCTTTGATCTTGGATGAACTCCCTTGAATGAGAGATGAAGGTTGGATGAGAGAAAATGTGATTTTGCTAAATTGGGTATGAAAATGACGGGAATATAAGCTTGAATGAAACTTCACACGGAGGAACTTTGCTGATTTTAAAAAAATGTTGTTGAGATCACTGATGTTGATAGATATTAGGTGTGACTTTGGAGTGAGATCATGCCCTCAATTTATAGGTTAGGCGCGATGCCAATCGACATAGCCCTAGTTCTTCCTATCAGCAGGTGACCCTAGACACACTGCCGGTAGGGAACTGGACCTGCCAATTGACAGTCTCATTTGTTGATCCAAATCGTGCATAGGGCATTCCATTAGAAAGATAATTTAGAGACCTTCAAGAGTACTTTAGACATCTCCCGGATCAGGGATTTGACTTTGGGTCAAATATGGCTCGAAAGCGCACGTCGGTCATTTGGGCGGGAGATTGTCAGACATAAACGAATTGCTCGTCCGCATGGTAAGTCAGAATCATGTATGGGGTGGACCGATGGAAAGGTTAGTAGATGTACTTTTATATTACAAAGAGTTTTTCCCGAATCGAAAAGTTAACCTTGGTCAACCGGGGCGGCCCGAAAGCGCCCAATGAACTTTCGGAGTAAAACGAATCGCACCGTAATCAGAATCACGCGAGGGGTAAATCGTTGGAAAGGGTATTCAGTGACCTTCGAAGATTAATTCAGTCTCATTTGAGCTGAAGATTTGACTTTGGTCAAACAAAGCCCGAGAGCATCCGGTGGCTTTCGGATTAATTTTCAGGGGAAAATGGATCGTTCGTCTGAACGGTTATGCCATTTTGTGCATGGGGTGGACCATTGGAAAGGGGTTCACTGACCTTTGAATATTAAGAGAGATTTCTCTCTTACGATGAAGTTTATTGGGGTTAAATCGGGACTCGGGTGCGCCCGATGGCCTTCGAATGGATTTTTGGTAGTAAAATGGTTCGTTCGTTCGAACCGTTATGTCGATTCGCGCATGGGGTGGACCATTGGAAAGGGTATTCAGAGGCCTTTGAATATTCAAAGAGCTTTATCTTTGACGATAGAGTTGACCAGAATCAAACGGGGATTGGGATTGCCCGATGGCCTCTGGATAAATACTCAGAGTATGACCTAGGGTTTATAATGAAATGGGGAGGTGATAGGGACCTAAAGAGAGACTTAAGGGATCCTATAATGTGGGGTCTACCGAGCCACTTGACGGGTGAGTAGGGAACAAGTGAAAGTCATCGAATATACACCACATGATGTTTTGGATTTAGGCCGATTCTGAGGACCTAAGGGATGAGGATGAACGGTTCAGAGGGTCTAGGTCAATTCTGAGGACCTAAGTTGATGCTGGGGATAGTTGATTCTAAGGACCTAAAGGAGGTAACGACTGAGGTCAAGGTAGATAGTGACCAATTCTGCAGGCCGAGGTGAATTTTGAGGACCAAGTTATAGCAATAATTCTGCGAGTCGAAGCCAATTCTGAGGGTTTAAGTAGAGATGACCAATTCTGAGGGTCAAAGATAATTCTGTGGGCTTAAGTAAAAGTGACCAATTCTGCGAGCTTAAGTAGTACTTACCAATTCTGAGGGTCGATGCTAATTCCGAGGGCTTAAGTAGAGATGACCAATTCTGAGGGTCAAAGCCAATTCTGCGGGCTTAAGATAGAGATGACCAATTATGTGGGTCAAAGCCAATTCCAAGGGCTTAAGTTAGAGGTGACTAATTCTGAGGGTCGAAGCCAATTCTGCAAGCTTAAGTAGAGACAACCAATTCTGAGGGTTAAAACTAATTCTGAGGGCTTAAATTAGAGGTTACCAATTCTACGGGTTGAAGCCAATTATGCGGGATTAAGTAAAGATGACCGTTTATGTGGGTCGAAGCAATTCTGAGGGCTTAAGTTAGAGGTGACCAATTATGAGGGTCGAAGCCAATTTTCAGGGCTTAAGTTAGAGGTGACCAATTCTGAGGGTCGAAGTCAATTATGTGGGTCAAATCCAATTCTGAGGGCTTAAGTATAAGTGACCGATTCTGTGGGTCAAAGCTAATTATGCGGGCTAAGTAGAAGCGACAAATTCTGAGGGATTAAGTAGATATGACCAATTCTGTAGGTCAAAGTTAATTATAATGGCTTAAGTAGAGATGGCCAATTCGGAGGGTGAAAGCCAATTCTGCGGGCTTAAGTCAGAGGTGACCAATTTTGAGGGTCAAAGTGAATTATCCGGGCTTAAGTTTTCTTGGGGAAATTTGGAGACTCCGCTGGGGATATGTATTTTGTGGATTTTACTGGGGATTTGAGGAAGCATTTTTTTTAGTTCCGATGGGGTAGAGGGAATGATCCGAGGGTCGGATGTTTCTTAGCAGAGAAATTTTTAATTTTTGGAGTGTCATTTGGAGACGTTTCTGGGAGGATATTCGATTGGTTATAGGAATTCCACTGGGGATACAAAGTTCTGCTGGGGAGATGAAAAAGGTTGTAAAATCCATTTGGTATTTTAAAGAATTTTCCAGGGGTTTTTCGAGATTTTCTGGCATTTTTTATAATTATTGTACAAAATTTCAAAGAGCGTGCTGACCGACATGGTGTGAGGGGTGCTGAATGGCAGTGGCATAATCTTGTGGGGTACCTCAAGAAGGTGGAGGGGAAGTATCGATCGGTGGATGGTAGGGAGATGTCGATTGGCCTGCCCCTTAGCCTCCTATAAAAAGAGGGCGGGTTCTACTCATTTTTCACTATTTTCTTCCTTGCCTTCTTCTGTAGTTACCTTTTGCAAAGCTTTTTAGAGTTCTAAGATCAAAATATGTCTGATTTCTCAAGTAACGCAACACACATGGCATAATTTTGATGATTGGGCCAATTTGGAATTGAGGGCTAGAGGGCTCCTTGCACTGGGCAGTAAGAATTCCTTCAACTCATTCGAGCCTGTTGAGGATGAGTGAACCCTCTTGCTCAAGCCGTCGCATCATCGTTCTTCTAGGGTGGTGAACCATGGAGGCTATGTAAGTATTGATGACCTTTGGTATTCTTTTTCTTTTTTCTTGGTGGTATTTTCTTACTTCTTGGAATTTTGACAAGGTTTTTTTCCTTTTTGTCTTTGACAGTCTAATGTCTCGACGTCGAATCTGCGTGCTCGAAGGACAATGGGACTGGGGGACTTTTAGGAGAACCTTGTGTTGGTGGTGCATTGGGTGGTGTCATCATTTGGTTTTGGTAGATGGGTGTCTGTGCTGGATGAGACGCCTCGTTCTACGGCTGTTCTTTGTGCCTTGGGGGAGAGGTGGTGGGACACCACCCACACCTTTCACTTTGGCTTTGGGGAGATGAAGGTGACTCGTATAGATGTGCAGTAGCTACTGGGGATGGACTGTGATGGGGGTAAAAATTGAGGTGGACAGGACTTTGAGGGTGATGCCAGTGGCGGTGACGGTGGCGTTGGGTGATGTGGAAATGGTAGTCTTTGATTTCTGAGGGAGTTATTGTTGATTAGGAGGATTGATGAGAGTGATGGGAGGAAGGTATGACAGATGGCCCATTTGTTTATTTTGTTAGTGTTGTGGGGTTTCTTGGTGGCGACGAGTGGCGACATCGTCCATTTGTGGTTTTTCCCATTTTGGGGGTGTGTTTTCGAACGTCCCTTTTTATGACTGGGGGAGCCTGACTTTGGCGACCCTTTATCCTTATCTTGATGCGTTCAGTCGGTGCTGCCATTAAACTTTTACTAGGACCACGTATATTTTGGAAGTATTCTTTATTTTGCGCATTTTTCCATTATGCATTCGTATTTTTCCTTTATGCGTTTATTCTTAATTTCTTTATTGTTGACCTTTTTCCCTTTGTAGACGTGGTTCTATGAGGTGATTGGGTTTAACACCTAGTTGATAGCTTTGAATGACGAGTCTTTGGGGACTTCTGTCGGATCTATCAGTGGCAAAGGTCCAACCGATAATCGAAGATGTCTCTTTCTCTCGAGATGGTGCGTCAAGTCTTGATGGCCTGACGAGTGAGCGGGTAAATCCTTCTTTTTATTTTGAGATCATATTTCCTTTATGATCTTTTTTTATATTGATCTTTATCTGCTAGTGAATTTTCATGTGACCTTTTATCCTTAGGGGATGGCCATTCAGTATACGGGGTTGACTAGGGGGAATGTGCAGATGCGGCGTTTGCTGGCATATGAGTTCGGCTACTCCTACTACCTTGAGGTGAGAGTAGTTCATCAGGTCGTGGGGGTTGAGGTTGCGGTGCCACTGGCAAATCCCCAATGTATATGAGGCGAGTGTAGGAGATGTTGGATGATGCGTGGGTAGCGGTGATGATGGGTCAGCCTTACACGTCCTATACTAACATGGTGGTGGCATATGATTATTTAGACTTTGTGTCGAGCTAGTTGATGTCACCTATCATATACGATGTGATACCTCTCCCTTGTACAGGTTCAAGTCGCCTAGTGGGTTCCTCCCACAGCATGGGTAGTGCATCGGCATCGGCGATAACGATGACCTCGAAGGTTTCTTTTGTGTGGATGACCCCTCCTTCTTATAATATTCAACGGGTTGATGGAAGGTCGGTGCGTTTGTTGCACCTTCCTAATGCGATGGATTCGGAGGAGATGGGTTTGACTGAGGACGTCTGCCAGCCAGAGGTATACTTCTCATCTCTTTGTCCTTTTGATTTCCTGATTTCTTCCTTTTCCTCAGATTGATTGATTTGTTTTTTTTTCTATTTACAACATATTCGGGTCTCCACCCCCTGGATGAAGGATGTTTGGGATTGGATATCTTCGACGATAGCCCACATTCGGGATGCGGTTCTGGTTATTTTTTTCTGGTGATGTCTGCCTCCTTTGAGAAAGGGTTTGGCTCGTGGTGTGGTGGTACATCGTCTCGTCGCCGGGGGAAGAGAGCGCACCGCAGGGAAGGAGGTTCCTAGGGAGAGAGAGAAAAAAAAAGAGAAGTTGTAGGTAGGTGAAGGTAGAGAGAGAGGGAGAGGGAGAGAGAGAGAGAGAATGTGGGTTCGGGGTGAGTCTCGTTGTATTTTTCTTTATTTCCTACAAAATAGATGTAATACAACAAATATTCATGCAAATAAAATGAATTTTTGGTTAATTTTTTATTTTAATGACTTAATGCACATGCTCTTTTTACTTTTTTACTGAGGCCGTAAAAAGGATGAAAAATGATTTGGGAAAGAATTTTATAAGTAAAAATCATAAAAAGAAGAAAATTTGGAATTCTTTCAGAATAGAAATTATATTTTATTGAGTTTTTCAGTTTTGACAAAAAAGGAAATAGGGAAATTTCCAAAAATAGGGGGTTACCGATCGGCATGACCCATGTCCTGCCTATCAGCATGTCAGTCCAGTTCCCTCAATCCAAGGCTTTGATTGCACTTTCTTAAATTGCTTGGTACTTGGTGGGGTAAGTTTTTCTCCAATTTTTGCAGGGTTCCTTGTCTTTATTTGAGTGTTTTCAAGTATAAATAGGGGTGTGGGACGAGCATTTTCTTCACACCTTCTCATTCCTTCTCTTTTGCATTCTTATTTTCTTACTTTGCGAAATGTCTTTCCCTGGTAGTGTTGAATTTTCTAACTACCTCGAAACCTTAAAAGTAATGTGTTCATACAATGTGGACTACGATGCTTTCAACATGCGTCGAGTCTCCTTATGGCACAATCGTCCCATAGAGTGGAACATACTGATGGCAGCGGTATAGTTCTGGTACCCTGAAGACCATATTTTTTGCTTGGGTTGGACAAGGTATGTCCGACCTATGAAGAGTTCTCTGCCATGTTGGAGATAAATCCCAGTGTTGCAGTGGCTATGCTTGAGTTTTCTCGCTTCCCTAGGGAGCTTTTAGCCGTACTTCTCCATATCTCGCCTTCAGCGGCTAGGTCACTGGTTATGGGAGGAATGATCTTTCTTCCTTTTGTGTTGCATTCTGTGCATTTATAGGATGTTGGTGATGTTGTCTATGCTGGAGATCATATTGGGCTTGGTTTCAAAACTATTGTTGGTGATTGGAGAATTGCATGTCGACCCCAGGATATGGACGATGATGGGGCTGGTTCCTCTGGCAGCTACGGGTAGATTCCCTCGGGGGTTTGTGAAGCTTTTGTAATGGGTGTTTGGTTTTATTTAGTTATTTTGGTTGTGGGAATAAATTTGGAAGGGTTATTTTAGGGGTAGTGGAACTTGTTTTTTATTTTGGTTTTAGGAAGGTAGGAGTAGGATGACAAGGGAAGTCATTTGACTCCTTATGCTAGTGTAATTATACTGAAATTTCTTAATAATGGAAAAAAAGTTTTTGGTCATCTAGTTGTGCCTCTTGATGAGTTTTGCATTTGAATTATCTATACCAATCTCTAAGGCTTACATAATCCTTTTGTTCATGTACATGATAAAATGAAATGTCGTTCTCAGGGATAAGAAAAGAATAGCATTTTGTGAAAAAGAATAGGGGTCGTGCTTACAAAAAGCGGATAAGATGCCTATGTACCTCTGTTTTTTTTTTAAATTTTGAAGTTCTTTTTTTAATGCAAAAAGGTTTTTAAAGGATCAGACCCTATGTAGTTCTAAGTAGAGGGAAATGAAGATTTTTTCTTAGAATATAAGGGAGATGAGAAGAGTCTTAGCGTGCTGAGATTTTGGACTAGAGGTAGAATTTCTTAAGACATGCCAGGTTGACTAGACGGGCCATCTCTTCTTTGTCAAGCGGTGAGCATAGCGGCGCCTCCTGATAAGATCTTATTCATAATGTATGGGCTGCTCCAATTGGGCTTGAATTTCCCACTGGGGTCCCAGATAGGCTCTATTATTTCTTTAAGGGCTAAGTCCCCTTCTCGAACACCGCGATACTTTACTCTCTTGTTGAATGATTGCGCTATTCGGCGATGGTACCCTTGTATGTAGTATAGATCTTTCAGTCTCCTTTCATCCAAGAGTGGAAGCTCGTCAAGATGGCTTTGATGCCAGTCTTTCTTGATGACACTGTAAATAATAACACCAGATAAAGAGGTTGTAAAGCTCAAATAGGCATAAGAATGGCAGCAAATAACAGCACATATATGTAGAAGGAGATGAAGAGAAGAGGATAAACACACTAATATAAGTGGTTCGGTAATTGCCTACGTCCACTCTGCAAGTGAGTGTAAGTATCACTATCAGAAGAGGGCTCTAATGGCCTTAGCAATATAATCACTCCACTTTCTCTCTCTACTGTAAATGCACCAGAGTTTGGCTAGGATTTGTAACTGAGGACCCTTTACAAGGTAGGATAAGATAAGTATATATAGTGCCTGGGGGTGTAGTGTACCCCAGGCATGCAATGAGCATGTGTAGGATAATTTAGCCAATCTGGTGAAGCCACTTGTCACTGTCACATATAGAGGATGATGATAAAATATTACCTCATGTGTGAGGGAGATATTGCCATAACGGTTTTGCCTACGTGGGATCTGCAACCCACGCGCACTGTTCCACATGTGCCCTATTCCACGTGCCCTGCCAGGTATCACTGTCAGCTACACGGTCCAGGCCGAGGCTGAGTCACTATGTGATGAGCTAAGAGGCTGAGGCCGATATCATGGTCGAGCTACTATATGAGAGTTATGAGGTTGAGGCCGAGGCCTAGGCTATAAGGCTGAGATCATAGTTGAGCTGTTGTACGAGAGCTATGAGGCTGAGGTGGAGGCTGAGACTATGAGGCTAAGGTCATGGCCGAGCTGCTGTATGAAGGCTATGAGGCCTGAGGCCGAGGCCAAGGCTATGAGGCTGAGGTCATGGTCGACGTCTTCTGTTCTGACTCTTAAGCCGAGGTATCAAGTTCACTACATGATGATCAAGGTTTCTGCCATGATGTCTCAGGTTGCCAATAGCTGACTGATGATCTTGCGTTAATAGGTGCAAATGTAGTTTCGATTGTAGTGATCAGGCAGAGGTTGATTAAGTCATGGCCAACCTTACTAAGGCCGACCCTTATCTGGATGACCCTGCCAATAATTAAGCCATGGTCGATCGTACTGAGGCCGACCCTTATCTGGATAACCCCGCCAATGATTAAGTTATGGTCGACCCTTATCTGGATGACCCTGTTAATGATTAAGTCGTGGCTGACCCTACTGAGGCCGACCCTTATCTGGATGACCTCGCCAATGATTAAGCCATGGTCGACCCTTATCTGGATGACCCTGCCAATGATTAAGTCATGGCCGACCCTACTGAGGCCGACCCTTATCTGGATAACCCTGCCAATGATTAAGCCGTAGCCGACCCTACTGAGGCTGAACCTTATCTGGATGACCCAGCCAATGATATGTGAGGCTCTTGTGATGACTCTACCATGAGATGTGATGCTCCTCGTCCTAAGAGACGAGGGTAAATTTTGATTATATAAGTCAAACATCATTAACTTGGTGATCTCATACTCGAAACATCATTAACTTGGTGATATGAGACAAACATCATTAACTTGGTGATCTCATACTTTAAACATCATTAACTTAGTGATATAAGCCAAACATCATTCACTTGGTGATCTCATACTTGAAACATCATTAACTTAGTGATATGAGAAAAACATTATTAACTTGGTGATCTCATTTTGGTGATATATCACTAAGTTATGGGATATCACCAAGTTAATGATGTTTCAAGTATGAGATCACCAAGTTAATGATGTTTCAAGTATGAGATCACCAAGTTAATGATGTTTCAAGTATGAGATCACCAAGTTAATGATGTTTCAAGTATGAGATCACCAAGTTAATGATCTTTGTCTCATATCACCAAGTTAATGATGTTTCAAGTATGAGATCACCAAGTTAATTATGTTTGACTTATATCACCGAAATGTACCCTCGTCTCTCAGGATGACGGGCACCAAATCTTATGGTCAAGTCATCATAAAAGCCTCATATATCATTGGCGTGGTCATCCAGATAAGGGTCGACCTCAGTATGGTCATCTACGGCTTAATCATTGGCAGGGTCGTTTAGATAAGGGTCGTCCTCAGTAGGGTCGATCATGGCTTAATCATTGGCAGGGTCATCCAGATAAGGGTCAGCCTCAGTGGGGTCAGCCCTTAATCATTGGCGGGGTCGTCTAGATAAGGGTCGGCCTCAGTAGGGTTTGACATGGCTTAATCATTAGTAGGGTCGTCCAGATAAGGTTCAGCCTCAGTAGGTTTGGCCATGGATTAATCATTGGTGGGGTCATCCAGATAAGGGTTAGCCTCGGTAGGGTCAGCCACAACTTAATCATTAGCAGAGTCGTTGAGATAAGGGTTGGCCTCAGTAGGGCTGGCCATGGCTTAATCAAACTCGGTCTGATCACTATAGCTGAGACTATATTTTTACCTATCAGCGTAAGATCATCAGTCTATTATTCGTAACCTCAGACATTATGGTTGTAACCTCGGCCATCTTATAGTGAACTTTATACCTCGGCCTAAGGGTCAGAATAGAAGACATCGACCATGACATCAACCTCATAGCCTTAGCCTCGACCTTAGCCTCAGCCTCATAGCTATCATACAGTAACTCGATCATGACCTCAGCCTCATAGCTCTTATACAGCAGCTTGGATATGACCTCAGCCTCATAGCCTCGGTCTCAACCTCAACCTCATAGCCTCAGCCTTGGCCTCATCCTCATAGCTCTCATACAACAGCTCGGCCATGATATCAGCTTCATAGCCTCAGTCTCAGCCTCATAAATATCATACAGTAACTCGGCCATGATCTCAACCTCAGCCTCATAGCTCATCACATTGTGCCTCATCCTTGGCCTGGACCGTGCAATCGATAGTGACACCTAGCAGGGCATATGGAATGGGGCACGCGTGGAACAGTGCACGTGGGTTACAGATCCCATGTAGGCAAAACCGCTATGGTAAGATCTCCCTCACACATGAGGGAATATTTCATCATCCTCCTCTACATATAATAATGACAGGTGGTTTCACCAGATTGGCTAGATCATCCTACACATGCTCATTGCATGCCTGAGGGTACACTATACCCCCAAGAACTATATATACTTGTCTTCTTCTACCTTGTAAAGGGTCCTCGGTTACAAACCCTAGCTAAACTTTGGTGCATTTACAATAGAGAGAGAAAGTGGAGTGATTGTATTGCTAAGGCCATTAGAGCCCTCTTTTGATAGTGATACTTATACTCACTTGTACAGTGGACGTAAGCAATTACCAAACCACTTATATTAGTGTGTTTTTCCTCTTCTACTCATCTCCTTCTACATATATGTGTTGTTATTTTCTGCCATTGTTATGCCTGTTTGAGCTCTACTACCTCTTTATCTCATGGTATTATTTACAGTATTATCATTCCTCACTGACTTTGCTTTCAAGCATGATGCGCAGCGAAAGGATTTCCAGCTCTACGAGCATGATTACTTACATGTCGTATACTAAAGAGCATGGGGTATCCCCAGCAGAAGTTCGAACTAAAGAGCGGTATCCCCAAAGGGCATAAGGGATCCGATCAACCTAATCTCAGTAACTCTCGATCATTTTGCTGATGATAGCCTTAAGGTTCTTATTAGCAAATTCGACTGATCTGTTGGTTTGAGGTTTGTAGGGAGAGGATTTGTGTCTCTGAATCCCATACTCATCGACCACTTTTGAGACTTCTACCTCGAAATGTAACCCGTTATCTGATACCAGCTCATGTGGGACCCCATATCGATAAATCATGTTTTTCATGATGAACTTGGTTACCTTTTTAGCATTCAGAACAGCGTATGACTCGGCTTCGACCCATTTGGTGAAGTAGTCAATGGCAACTAGGATGAACTCATGCCCATTGGAGGTTTGGGTGTAACATTCCCTATGATATCAACGCCCCATGTGGAAAATAATCAGGGAGAAGTCATATTGTACAATTCCTGCGAAGGCAAGTGTTGTAGGTTGGAGAATTGCTGGCATTTGAGACATCGTTAAATATAGGTTGTGCAATCTTGGACCATGGTAGTCCAATAGTAACCCTGTCGGATGATTTTCTTGGTGAGCATATGGCCATTCATATGGGGTCCTCCTTCCCCGCTGTGGATTTTTTGCATATCTTCTATGTAATCCCCTGTGATGCAGTATAGATGGGTTCCATCGAAGTTCCTCTTGAATAGTGATTTATCACAAATAATATACTGGGCAACTAGTTTGTGGTGGGTTGCTCGGTCCTTCTTGTTAGAACTTTGGGGGTCCTACCATACTTGAGGAGGAGCCAAATATCATAGTACCAGCAGTCGTCTATGTTGGGATCTTCTTTTGTGATGAGCTGAATATGGTAGTAGTGGGTTTATTTAGCTTGATTTTGGACTAGGAAAGGGGCCATTATTATTCCTTCGGGCATGTCAATCATAGGGGTTAAGGTATCAAGGGCATCAACTAGGTTATTATTTGCTCAAGGCAGGTAGTGGAAGGTAATTTCGTAGAATGGGGAGTCTATCTCTTCTAGGTGGGCATGGAATGGTACGAGTTTCTCGTCCTTGACTTTCAATTTTCTGAGTACTTGACCGATGATAAGGTATGAATCCTCATTGCCATCTAAGTGTAGAATTCCTTTCTTGAGAGCGACTTTGAAGCCTACCATGCACGCCTCGTATTCAGTCATGTTATTGGTGCAGGGAAAATCCATATTAATGGCGATGGGAGTGTGGGACGAATCGGGGGCCATTAAGAGGATCCCAATGGCATACCCTTTCTTGTTGGTGACACCATCAAAGAATATATGCCATCGAAGGTCTTTTTAGAATGTACAGAGGATATTCTCATCTGGGAACTCAGAAATCCATACATCAGTTTCTTCCATTGGGTAGTCAGCGAGGAGTCAGAGATGGATTTTCCTTTCATGGCTTTCTAAATGACATACACGATATCAAACTCAGCTAAAAGCATCAACTATCGGGCCATTCGGCTAGACAGGGAAGGTTTCTTGAGTAGGCACTTGATAGGATCCATTCGGGATATAAGTTTGATGGAAAAGGTGAGCATGTAGTGCTATAACTTTTGGGTGACCCAAATAAGGGCGACACATGCTTTTTTTAAGGCTATGTAGTTAACTTTGTACCCGACCAAATTGCGACTAGCGTAGTAAATGGCTCTCTCTTTGCAGGACTCTTCAAGGTACTGGGCTGGCAAAGCCCCAGCTGCGATGTCAGTTACGATTAGGTATAGGAGTAGAAGAAGACCAAGCTGAAGCGACATGAGTATCGAAGGTCGAGTTAAGTATTGTTTGATTCAATCAAGGGCTTATTGGAAAGCTTTATTCCAAACTTTGGTTGAATCCTTTCGGAGGATTTTAAAGATGTGTTCACATATAGAAGTCGACTGGCTGACGAACCGGGTGATATACTGTAATTTTCCATGGAATCATCTCATTTCTTTCACTATTCGGGGTGGTGGAATCTCGAGTATCGCTTTTAGTTTGGCAAGATCTGCTTTTATCCCTTTTCACTAACTATGAATCCCAAGAGCTTTGCTTTGGTAACACCGAAGACACATTTATGTGGATTAAGTAGCATTTGGTATTATCACGGTCGCTCGAAGAATTTTCGAAGAGCGGGAACATGACCTTCTCTAGTCTTAGACTTGATAATCATATCATCTACGTAGACCTCGACTTCCTTATATATCAAACCATGCAAGATGGTTTGTGTCGGCCCTTTAGTAGGTAGCCCCTGCATTTTTTAGACCAAATGGCATTATGGTATAGCAAAAGGTTCCCCAAGGGGTAATGAATGTTATTTTCTCTTAATGATACGGGTGCATCTTTATCTGATTATATTCGGTAAAACCATCAACAAATGACTTAAGATCGTCACTGGATGTGTTATCCACAATCATGTCGATATTGAGTAGCGGATAATCATCCTTTAAAGAGTTTTTGTTCAAGTCTCGGTAGTTAACGCATATGAAAACTTTCCCTCTTGATTTCGACACGAATACGATGTTGGCTAGCCATGTGGGGTATTCGATCACACAAATAAAACCCACGTTCAATTATTTGACTAATTCTTCTTTAACATTAAGCAACCATTTGATGCAGAGCTTTCACAGTTTCTGCTTGATCGGTTTGTATTCTCGTCATTGTCGTTGTCACCCAAGATGGTGATGACCTGCCCATTGGAGAAGAACTTCATCTTCTGATGAAAGGAAGAAGACACGCGCTTAATACTATGGAGACAAGGTCATCTAAGAAGTAAATTGAAATAATCTAGGATGTAAATGACTTGGAATTCTACAACAGGAGTTATAGGGCTGACCTCTATTGTAAGATTTATAGATCCCATAACTTCTCAACAGGTATTATCGTAAGCTCGTACGATGGCAGAGGTTGGAGCGAGTTTGCTCACTTTTAATTCTAAATAATTGAGGGACCTCAATGGAAAGACATTCAGAGCTTATCCATTATCGATAAGAGAGAGCGAGACAATCTTTTGCATGACTTTGACAGAGGTTTTGAGAGCATAAATATGGTTTGGACCAAACTTAGGGATTTTTTCTTCGGAGAAGGAGAGCATTCTAGTAGAGATCAGGGATCCGACCAGATTCACTACTTCTTCTGGCGTGGTGGAATGAGTAATTATGGGACCAATGAGTAGGTTGATCAAAGCATTTCGGTGTAGCTGGGAAGACATAAAGAGTCCCCATAAGGTGATGTTAGCTTGGGTCTTCTTCAACTGATCGAGGATCTTGCTCTCCTTGAGGGTCACTTCTGGCATAAGGAGATTCTCAATACCCTTTCCTTTATCATTTGATGATAGTGTTAGGTTTGGGATTTGGTAATGACTCCCTAATCTGGTCATGTAGTTCATAAAAGAGGGAAAATATAGAAACCATATTTCCTCATTGGTCTCAGGTTGTTCAGTCACTTTATTAATTTCTACTAGCTTTTCCTCAAACGATATCATCCTACACATGTTGACTATCAGATTAGCCTTTTCTGGACCTTGTTCTTCATCTAAATCATTGAATTCGTCCCCCCATCTATGGCAATGACATCATTTTTCCATGAAAAGTCAATACACTCCACAACCTCAATAGCCTCTTCGTATAAGTCCTCCCATTCGACAGGAAGATGTAGAAGTGAAGGAACCAGGTGCCCTTGTAGTTTTAAAGCATCAAGTAGCTCGAACATACTACAAATTTCATCGGTCTGTCAAAATAGGTCTGCCATGATCTGGACGGCGTCATTTAGACTGACTTCATCGGTCGGTACCACCCAAATGTCTAACTCTCGAACCTATTTTAGAGATTCTAAGAATAGCACACTGAATCTCTGGCAGTCAATGGTCATCTGGGAGGGCAATTTCATCCTAAATTTTAGGATTTGGTTAAATACTTCTGGCAATTCCACATCTTTACCTCCCGAACGGGTACGGAGAGTGATGCATGCTCTGGTAAGGAGTGACATGGCCTGATCGACAATATTGGTAGGGTATAACAGAAAGTATGGGTAAGTTTGGAGCGGTTTAGGAGAATATATGGGTATGATATGTGATTTTCTTAGTGCGATCTGGGTAGATGGGTCAAACTCTGAGTTTTCTTCTAAAAAGATGGCATTTGTATGATTCGAAATTGGATTATGAGTAGTGTTTAGTTTAGAATTGGATGGTGGGGCGATGACGCCTCGGTTAATCATACCTTGTAGCACGTTTCAGAGGTGAAAACATTGATTCGTGGTATGGCTGGCAGTTTTATAAAAGTCACAATGGGAATCTTGTTTAAAATTCTTGGGAAGTGGGTTTGGTAACGGACGAGGGTCCAATGGCTTGATGAAGTTTCAGCTTAAGAGGGCTTGTAAAACTTTGGAGAGAGGAGTGTGAAGCTCAGTGTATTCCTTTCGAACTGGGTTTGGGCGGCTTTCTGGTTCCCAAGAAGTGGCAAGCTGAGAGATGTTGCTGATAGTTGAAACTGCGGTACTGGCATGTTTTTCATACTTTCTGGGAATGAATTGTCCATATACTTTCTTCGATTCAACTTGTGTCTTGGTAAACCTTTTTCGATCTACACTCCTGTTTCTCGAAGGGCTTGAAAATTAGGGTAGTACTTTCCTCCCATCGTCACTCGAACATGGGGTAAGACGTTCTTCTTCGCGGTGCTGACTTGCTCTTCTTCGAAAGGCCGGTTGGTCATGGTGGTTGCTTTCTCTCTCAACCTTGCTATTCACCCTAGGATTCTGTTTAAGCACCTCTAAATCACGACGGGTAACCTCTAACTCTTCGTTGTATTTGTACTGTGACATAAACTTATGGTCAACATCCTCCTAACTGCAGATTCTGGACTCCTCAAGAGATAAGAACCAGTGAATAGCACTGTCTTTCAAAGTCTGTTGGAATACTTGGGACATTATTTCCTCGAAGGTACCTAGGAGAGTCATAGTTGGGTGGTAACTGCGAAGATGAACAATCAGAGGTCCACTACCCCCAAATTTTTTGATATTGGGCATCTTGAATTTTTTCGAAAGCCTTGCTTTAAGATAGAGAGACATGTGGGTGTAATCCATGTAGTTTCTAGAGAGTTTGACATGGTCAAATTTTTTTATCAACGCCTTGAGGTCTTCTTTGACCTTATTCAATTCTTCCTCCTATAGATCAATGATCGCGGGTAAGTTACACCTAGTTGGGTAAGATTCGACATAGGAAGATAGGCTGGCAGCGACGCATTAACAGGAAGAACATGTGGAGCATGCTGGTATTCCTCGGGAATGCCAACAGGCTTCGGTGCGGGCAGACCTATAGCGCGAGGGAAGAGGACCTCGGGCTCTTCGAGAATAGGGACCCAATTTCGTTGCATCTTATGAACCTCGGTTTGAAGGTTATCAATCTTGGCAATAAGTTGGACTAGAACCATCACCAAATCCGGCTGCACATTCGGTATTGGGTATGTGTTCTCTATGGAAAGTGGATGGATTTTGGACTCGGAGGAAGTGAGGGGACTGAAGGAGCTTCGGGGTGGTTCGACTTAAGACCGAAGCCAATAGGGAGCCAGGAAAAGGTATGCGATCGACCTGAGAAAGAGAAAAATCGAATTTATTTTTAGCAAAGAGAGAGTAAAAACCGTTATTTTTAGAAAATGAAGGAAAATGTTTTTTTAACATTTTTGACAAAAGGGGGGACAAAATGTTTAGGGCAAAAAGAAGTAAAAGTATTTTTGGTATAAGGAAGGAAAATATTTTTGACTTTCGGAGAAGATGAGGACAAAATTTTTTTTAGTAAAAAGGGAAGAAAAATATTTTTGGTATTTTGATAAAAGAAAGAAAACAAGGTTATTGGACACTTTTTTGATAAAAAAAAGGTGGAAAAGACGATAGACGGGTCTCAACATGATTATTACTATTATGTTTATTAGGTTCCCACTTGTATTAGGTTTACCTAAAAGCAAAATGAAATGTTGGGCGGGACCCGAGCCTGGGCAAATTGGTTTGAAAAGATATGTAAAAATCGTGGTTGAACTTGTTACCAGGCACATGGGCAGGGGTCCCGTTTTAAAAAAGGCGCAAAAATTTGGACGGCATGTCGACCTGTGATTTCGACAGAGTTTTGGGTTGAAATCGACAAATATGAGTGACCTAGGATTGACGCCTATATGCGGGTATGCAGTTATTGGGTTAATTGTAAAGTGTTCCCCCCTTTGGCATGACTTCCACGATATACGTCTTTCTTTTGAGGGAAATCGGTACGAGTGGTCAAGCTATTTGATATACCCGAGTGTACATAAATTACCTCACTATATACCTCATGGGGACAGTATGTGTAAGAGAGAATTCAATATACTCGACGTACATGAACGAGTTCCCTATGATATACCTCCCGTCATGACTTTAGTAAAGCGGTACAATATGGAGGAGCCGTTCGATATACATCGAATGTACTTAGCCAATGGAAGGTAAGAGTCATATCGCTTAGGCTAACTGCGACCTGCCGGACCAGCGCCCATCACGAAGTGACCCCCAGTTATGGGACAAAATTTTGTCAATAATAATGCTCTTTGGTGATGTAGTGTGTAAGATTCGTGATCCTTGATTAGTACATAATGGAGAGAGTATATTTATTGATAAGAATCATGCCAAGCAAGGGATAATGTACAAGTATAAAAAATAAATCTATACTCAGCATGGATTATGTGAGACTGAGTGATGTGTAGCTATCTATAAGTGAGTGTGTGGTAGTGAACCTAAGCATGGATAAACTATAAGTGGTGTGTGAGTAAGCATTGATATATACAAGTGTGATAAGTGGAGGTGTGTGTTAGTGACACCTAAGCATGGAATTCTAAGTGGTGTGTGAAATATGTGGATATAAGTGATCTTAGGTGCACGTGGTGTGAAGTGTACATGGGGAATTTCTACAAGTGTGTGAGTGAGTAGTGATATAAGCATAAGGTATATATGTATAAGAAATAATAGAGGAGAAAAAGGGTACATACAGATAGGGGCGTACGCACACACGAAAACAAAACACCCATGTAAACAGAGAAGTCCCCAGCAGAGTCGCCACTATGTGCATCCCGATCGAACGATGTGCATCGCTTCCTCTTATCCCTCCTCTACCTCCAAAAAATGGGGGATAGGAAAGGAAGGGGGATCTAAAGGTCTTGCTCCCTACTTAGGGATGCATTGGTCGTCGTCGATGTGGGGTAATTGTAAAGAGATGGAGTCGCTAGCCTAATTTGCACGAAACAGGCAAAATATCATGTCGTCGCCTCGAGAGAAGGGCATCGAAGACAAACTGATGCATACAAAACCAATAGTTCAAAGGTTTGGGAACTAAGTTATAGAATGGGAAAGTGTGAGGCATCCATCCCACCCTTTAGGTCTCTCATGGGCTTGTGTTATTATTTTCCTTTATTTATTAGTGAAGTGTGTGCGCGTGTATATATAATGGAGATCGAAATCGTTCAACTCATACCATGAAAAAAATAGAGTGAGATCATCCATAGCAATCTTCCCAAAAAAATATATAGAAAATATGATTTATGTGTTTATCGCGATATTGATCGTTATGATGAACGACAATATGTGTTGGATAAAACACTAACAAACATAATATGTATATTAATGCAAGAATATGATAAAAGCAAAAATGGGAGATTTAGGAAAATTGGAGATCTTAGAAAAAGTTGAAAATTGAGAAGTTAAAGAAAGGGAAAATTAGAAAATTAGACTTGAGTCTTGGGTTTTAATCCCAAATGCATACGTAGCCTATAAAGGCATCAAAGTCCACGTAGTTCGAATGCAGCACGGGGGTGGAGTTTATCCCATAAATTTGAGAGGGATTTTATTATGTGTGTGTGTGTGTAGAAAATGTGTTGTTAGTTTTGAAAAAGTGTGATGGATAATTCCGTTCGAAATTTATGGGTGTAACCCTCTATTTGTTTTTTGTTTTTTTTATTGAAAATAAAGTATGTGCAATAATAAAAATGTAAGATATAAATGCGTATGAACTAAAGTTTGAACTAGATTATGAATCTGATGTAATTTATGCAAAACAAGAAATTTAAAGAGAGGGGAAAAGATTTTGACCTTCTTTGAAGCTTGATCTTTGATCTTGGATGAACTCCCTTGAATGTGAGATGAAGGTTGGATGATAGAGAATTTGATTTTTCCAAATTGGGTATGAAAAGGATGGGAATATAAGCTTGAATGGAACTTCACATAGAGGAACTTCGCTGATTTCGAGAGAAAATTGTTGAGATCAATGATGTTGATGGATCTTATGTGTGCCTTTAGAGTGAGGTAATGCCCTCAATTTATAGGGTAGGGGATGTCGATCGACATGGACCTAGTTCTTCCTATCGGTAGGTGACCCTAGACACACTGCCGATAGGTAGATAACTGGACCTGCTAATTGGCAGTCTCGTTCAGATTTTTCCTAAAAAATTATCGTAAAACGCAATTTGTTGATCAAAATTGTGAATGGGTCATGTCGTTATAAGGTAATTCAGATACCTTCAAGATTTCATTAGACCGCTCCCTGGTCTGGGAGTTGACTTTGGGTCAAATATGGCTCGAAAGTGCACATCAGTCCTTTAGACGGGAGATCGTCGAATGAAAATGGATCATTCATCCGAATGGTAAGTCATAATCGCATATAGGTCAGACCATTGGAAAGGTTAGGAGATTTACTTAGACATTCCAAAGATTTTTTTCTCAGTTCGAAAAGTTTACCTTGGTCAATCGGGGCGGCTCAGAAGCACCCAATGACCTCTCGGAGTAAAATGGAACGTTCGTCCGTACCAAAAGTCAGAATAGCATACGGGGTAAACCATTGTAAAAGGTATTCAATGACCTTCAGAGATCATTTACTATCGATTGAGCTGAAGAGTTGACTCGGTGGCCTCTGGATCAGTTTTCGAGGGAAAATGGATCATTCGTCCAAACGGTTATGCTATTTCATGCACGTAGCGAACTGTTGGAAAGGGATTTCAGTGAACTTATAAGATTCTAAGATATTTCTCTCATACGATGAAGTTGATTGGGGTCAAATCGGGGCTCGGGAGCACCCGGTGGCCTCCGAATCAATTTTTGATAGTAAAATGGTCCGTTCGTCTGAACTGTTATGCCGATTATCACACGGGGTGGACCGTTGGAAAGTAAATTCAGATCCCTTCTAATATTTAAAGAGATTTATCTTTGACAATGGAGTTGACCGGAGTCAAACGAGGCCTAGGAGCACTCGGTAGCCTCGAGATCAGTACTCAGAATATGACCTCAAGTTTGTAGTGACCTCAAGTTTGTAGTGAAATGGGGAGGTGCTAGGGACCTAAGGAGACACTTAGGTGGTCCTATAATGTGGTGTCTACACCCGATACCAACTTGTCTAGGAGTATTACCAATTTTAAATGCATCAGTTGGACCTGTATCAAAGAAAAAACCCTTTCTACATGTCTTCTAACACTTCTCGCATCTCGTTCCTTCTTCATTTTCATTATGAATACAACCATCGACATCATCATTGTCATCGCTGACATCATCATGAACCATATCATTAGAACAATCCCCATGATATGTCCATTGCGTGTAGGTAGTATAAGTACCTTTTAAGAAAATATTATCTTCCACTTCATCAATATTTCTAATATCGATGTTAAGACAATTGCAACATGGTCACCTAATGTAACTATGGGGTCCCATATGATCCTTTTCAAATAAATGAATGATCTAACACCCAAGACATACTTTTCATAATATTTATTCATTTCTTGCATCCAGCTCTTATCCATCTAGTTCACGTGAAAAATTAAACACATTATAAGTAAGTTTATTTTCATAATCAACATGTATCGATTACAATAGAGATCCATAAGAAAAATAATGTAGCTTCAATCTTTCTAGGAAGGATTAGTTTAGTTAACAGAGAAATAACGTATTAAAACGAGACAAACTTTGTTACTGATAGGAGAATAACATTACTATTTCCTTATCTTATTGTTTACAACTGTTATTAGAATTTTGGTCCAAGTAAAACACACAAAGAACTAGAGGGGTAATCAATGATATTAATTTATTAGATGTACTGAAGTACAATAACATATTGAATAAACACCAAAATTCTTGCAATATACCCCCTAACCACATCAATAAACACAACATCACTTAAGGATATGGTTTACGTTGGAACAATACACTGAATTTTCATTGCAAATAGTGAAAAAATAATTTTGAATTTGATTTTTTTGTGAGTTTTAAACATTTTAAGGTGTTTTTTCACAAAAAAAAGTAGGTCAAAACTCATGTATATATAAAGAATACACGGTCACACCTAATATGACCAATTACTTACGTTGTATTTGATTAAATATTAAGCTAAGTAAAAAGGTAGATAATTATAAAATCAAATTTTATATAAGTGATTACACAAATAAATCCACACATAATGCACATACAGTTTTGCATGGGTAATTTGACAAATACAGTGCATCAATGAAAAAATTATTGATTGTTGGTGTATGAAAGCAAAGTGATGTTAATTGTTAAAATTAATAGCATGTAATATAATGAGATCCCAAAAAATAAAATAAAAGCAAAATAAAAAGTATATGTGGAGATAAAAATTGAGTATAGCACTTAGGGATCAGTTTACCGATAGAATAATTGGATTTGGAAACCGTACGATAAAAATACCTCTGCAAATTATAAGATATGACTGAGCATCAATTTCCACTGAAATAAATGCACAAGTTTTGGTTTTAAAAAATTTAGGGAGAAAGTCAGTTCAATCTAACCTTTGGGAGCCAAAAGTAAAAATGTCCCTATGCATGTGGAAATAGTATTTTGGGGATAAAAATTTCGAATATTTTGGAAATAAAAGTACATGTGCATTTTGAAACAATACCTTGAGTTTGCTGATGGGTTTGAAATCGAATTTGGAAACCACCGGTAGAACAATCGGATTTGAAATCGCTGGTAGAACAATGGAGTTGCTAACCCTATAATATCAAAGTGATTAAATATCCGGTAGAACAATGGTGTTAAACGAAAGGCTAGATCGATTCAACTCGATAGAACAATAGGGTTAACCCTATAATATCAAGGCTAGATCAATTTAACGGGTGGGTTTGAACTGATGGGTAGTACAATGGCTTGAACTGATGGGTTTGCTCATGGGACAATTTTGGGAGCTGGCGGGTTTTCGTGGTATATTTGGAGAGATCGAGTTAAGATTGGGTGATATTAAAGGGGGCTTAAAAAAATTAGAATATTCCATTAAAAAATAATTTGTTACGTAATGTGTTAAAAGTTTACAAAATGAAAACTATTTCTTTTATAATTTCAAATTATATCTTGTGAAAAAAAATTAATGTCTCATATTTCTTTTATATACCAAGAATTGTATTTTAATTATGACGTCCGACGTAGGTTGGCAACGGGGACTGGTTACTTCCAATGCCAAAATATGTAGAGTGTCATAGTTGGTATCAGCGCATGGTCTTAGGTCTCATATGTTATGAGTCCATTTAGCTTCCAAGATACCGATCCTTGATTCCATTTGTTGATTTTTAATCACTAAGATTTTGGGTCTAGCATACATGTTACTTGTGCTTCTTGAAAATAGGGAGTTTTGTGTTAATGTCGTTGTAGGTATTACGGTTATAAGTAGTAATCTTGAAGTGAGGATCCTTATAGTTAATTTTGGAGACGAGATTTATTTTACAGATCGTTATTTCTGATGTTAGATATCTATAGTATCGATGTGGTGATGTGATTTGATTTGAGGACTTAAGCATTACGGTTGTTTTTTGAGATAAAATCAGGTCATGATTCGTAGGAGCGCGTGATACGCCTTTATTTTAATAGTTATGTTTATATATATAGTTGAGACATATATATTGTACTTTTGTCCATGTGGTAGTTACTTGTGGGATTGGGTGTATGGACGTCGATTATAACATACTACGAATAAGCATATGTAAGCCTATTTGTTTGATTGTTCATGTTTACGTTGTGACGTTTATGTTATGGCCAAATTTTGAGTGTGATTCTTGTATTAGTGGGGGAGAATGTAATACCCCGTTATTTTTTAACCATAAAATTAAAAATTGGGAAATGATTTGATTTGACTTAATTATTTTTTTAGCGTTTAAAAATGTTGGTTTTAATATCAAAATAATAGGGTTTTAATCGGGTTTGAAATCGGGAGAAAAATCGGGAATTTCTACTTTTATTTTAAATTGGTAGAACTGGGCTCCTCTAAGGTATCGAATCGATTCGCACTAGGGAAGAAGTTGTGGAGTTACTTCTTTTTAGAATTTGTTGTGGTTTAGGACTCTATTATTTTTCTATATTAAAAGACTCGGGATTTAGATTTTTTCAACACTTTTATATCATCTCTAAAAGCAGTAGCTTTCCAAGTTTTTCTCTCCTCTTCTATAAAATCTAAAACTCCATTAAAAAAAAGTTTCAACCCAATTCTGAAGGCTTAAATCAATTTTTTCAAGATCAAATAAATGAGTTTTTGTTATTGTCACGAGACGATCACAACCGTGTAATCAGATATTCAAGATGACTTAGTTTCTGGCGTGAATATCTCTATTATTTCCCTTAAGTGTTAATGTTTTAAATGTTACCTAAACCTTAATTAATCATGTTTCTTAACATTAATTAGGGAAAGTGAAAATTAATTCGAGGCTATTTTATTAAATTGAAAATATAATTTAAGACCTGAAACTTCGCATGCTTACATTAGTGTATTGGATTATGATCGATTTATGGGACGAATCATATATTAGAATTAAATTATGAGATTTGAATAATGTTTTGACTCGTAAAATTAAGATATTAATATGTATGTTATATAACGGAATTAACTGTTATAAAATGTTGTCATTATGCATATTTGGATTGGATTATTTATTTAATTGGTGTAATATTACTCATATTGGAATTGTGGAATTTGACAACTTTGTATAACTTGGATATTATATGATTAAATGGATGTGATTTGAATGGAATTAAATCGTATAATTAATTAGAGGACTTTTGTGTTAATTTAAAAATATAATTTACGTGGAGACAGTTCGTGTTAATATTTCGACACCGCGGGGACATCGGAATTTTTGGGAGTAGTTGTACTTTAATACTTGTTTTATAGGTTTCTTATAGGTACAGGACTAGTATGTAGACTTTGTTATTATTTGCAATTTTTAGGAATGGGAATAGTGAGTGTGCGCTTATACGGTTTAATATTTTCCTATGTAAGGCTAGTAAGCACGTTGTTATGTTACTCCTTTAGAATAGGTGTGAGACTAGGTGATGATTTTTTGTAGGTATTCTCCCTAGGTGATAAACTAGATAATACTCATGGTTTCGTGATGTCTAGGTATGGGACTAGGTATGATTTTAGCTACGATACTCGATTTATAGGTGAACTAGTTAAAAAAATAATAGAAGTGTAGTAACATATAATAATTAATGCCTAAGATAATCAAAGGGTACTAAAAATGGATTTGCGTCACGAGTATGTGCAGGACCAACGAAATTGGGTCAACTGGCTATAGTGACGTAGGTGTGTGTTAGCGTCATAAGTATGTGTAGGGCTGACTAGCTATAGTGATTTGTCATACGTAGAACATCACGAGTATGTGCAGTGCTAACAAAATTGGATTGACTGGCTATAGTGATGTGTGTGTGTGTGTGTGTGTGTGTGTGTTATGTTACAATTTTAAGTATGCCAAGGGTATGTGCACGACAAATAGAAAGGTAAACTGGCTGTAATGGCATCACCATAATAAGTTAATCAGATAATTTAATTGAGTAAGATAAAGGTTTACATCTAATTCACTATTGAAATAACATAATTGGACTTGGGTAGTGGGATGGTTTAATTTTTGTGGGTAGTTAGTATTGTTTTACTTTACTCGCATCTTCTTATATCGTTTTTAATTCAAAATACTCTATTGTGGGCTCTAACCCATTGCGTTGACTAACATTTCATGTTTAGTTGCTAGAGTAGCTGTTTAGGATTTATTGGAGATTCGTGGAGTTGCAACTGGAGTTAATTTTTATTGCTTTAGTAATTTAGTTTTCCTTTCCAGTCGTACATTGTGAGACAGTATTTAATGGATTTTTCGCGGGTCGTTTGATTGCACAGTTTGTTACGGTTTTAAGTTGGAGATTTGCAGTTGGATTATTCATTTAAATATTAATTTATATTTTGGAGTTGAGATTTATTCTTTATTGTTATCATGGTGATGGATTTTATAGCGGTGGTTGTTTATATTTGTTGGATTAATTTCGAATTATACTTGTGGAAAAGTTTTTAATTTCTCATATTTCTATCACATGATAAAAATGGTACTTTAATTATGATGCCCGACGTAGGTTGGTAGCAGGGTATGACCACCTCAAATACCAAAATACGCGGGGTGTCACATATGTAAGGTGCATTTTTTGGGGCAAGTCGTATTTGAGGTTGGGTTTTCAGTGGACCCTAACAAGGTATCTGAGGTTTGGATAAGGGACTGCCCACAATGCAAACAAAAGTTCAGAGTTGGTACTATAGAAGGTTTATTCAAGGATTTTTTAAGATTATCATGTCACTAACTCACCTCACCCGAAAGAGGGGTACCATTTGCATGAAGTGTCGACTGTCAGAGAGAATTTGAAGAGCTCAGGGGTGAACTCGTGTCCACACGTGTCCTTGTTTACCATGGGGCGTCCTTGAGTATGTGGGTTACACGGATTCATCATGAAGATGCTGAGAATCACCACCTCAAAGATGTACACAACTCAAGCTCTAGCTCTGCTAACAATGGTGGGTTCACATTGACAATATAAGCAACATATGCATATTAAAGAACGGATAAGAGAGATGGAAGACATAAGCATATAAGTGGTTCGGCCTTGGGCTACTCCACCGTGCAAAGTGATGGGTTTTTTACTATAACAAGGCACTAATGGCCATGGATACACACTTAAGATTTTTCTATCTGAGTTCAGTGCAACAAAGTTTCAGTAGGGTTACAAATTACTCGATCCTTTGTAAAGAAAATGAAGTTGGCTTTTATTATGTTCGTGGTGCGCAGTGCCACCCCCAAGCATGCACAAGGCCTGCATGAGCTCAATGCACCAATAAGAGAGAGCCAGTTGTCTTGTGCAAATGTACATCACGATGAAAGAATAATCTCTCACGTGGGAAGTTGATCTTCTATAAAGATTTTCTTCCACATGACCCATCGATGCCTGAATCACATATTCCACGCCAAAGACTGATGTCATCCCTGTAAGGTCTCGGTTGGTCGAGACTGATGAAGTGTCTTCCAGTTGAGTAATACCAAGAGCAGTGTTCTAAAAGGCGCGCCTAGGCTTGAGGCTAGGAGAAATGCCCCCGCGTTAATCCATTTATGCCTTATTCTTGGTTAAAGGCTTAAATCACACTTTTTTAAAACAAAAATACTTTAGTGAAATGATATCGCCGTTTAAAGGCTTTTTTTTTTAAATCAGGCCAATATCTCATTCAAAACAATCAAAAGACAAATGGTATCCCAAACCTCTCTGCCTCTCGGAAAAAAAATGCGGTTTTTCTTTATTTTTGTTTTTTCTTAGTATTTAAAAATAATAATATTTTAGTTTGCATATATTCAGACATATTTTAAGGTATGTACCATTTTATTATTTTTAATAGCCTTATTATAGTTAAAAATAATAAAATATATTTTAAAAGGCCTTCACGCCTTTTCACGCCTAAGGCCCAATTAGGCTTCTAAGGCTTAAGGCTTGGCCTCGACTCCTCGATCAATTCTCATTTTTTTAGAACCTTGATGGAGAGTGATACTTATTTGGGTACTGCAAATTCTTCTTGGCCTGGTAGTGTCATACAAGGCCGACACATGGCAAAGTCATGACTTAGAAGCACTTATGAGTATAAAGGTAGCATGTGTGTGTGGTTGTAACTATTCTGTTGATTGAGTGTCAGAGGCCGAGACGGACTGGCTTGGGCCTCTGTGACCTGGGACCATATGAGAATGACTTTTATTGCACTTAAAGGGGGTCATAAATCCGGGATAAGTCTCGTCCAGATGAGGTCATACTTGTGCTACTAATCACTCCCTATACCTTAGTCTTTCATGCATATAAGAGGCTGAGGTGTAAAAGTTGCCTAACCCCCGGTGATGAGATGATCCCTCGGTGTCAGAGGATGCCCTGGTGATATGAAGGGACCATATACTTGTCAAGAGCACTGTTTCAAAGTACTTGACAGACATGATATTTTGGTTCCCTTGAATAGAGACGTGTCAGTTGGTAAATGGCTTAGCGTGTAGTTTGGGGAGTTATACCCTAATGATGTGGATGTTGGTAGGTTTGTATAATCATTACTTGGTTTAAATACTTTAAAAAATCACATTTTTCTCTTTTTTCTTCATTTTCTCACGATAAAATGTTCTTGTAAACCAAATCACGAAACTTTATCTCTCATCCATTTTTATAGTTCCAGACGTGTTTTCTTCATTTTAGTTCATTCCAAGCCTCACTTCTCCTCGAGCATAACCTTCTTTTATCTTATTTTGCCTTCGATTTCCATTTGTGTTGTTGGTTTTTTATTTTTGCTTTTCTCCAGCGAGTTTTGTATTTTCTGACCACTGTTATAGGTGGCTCTAGTTTTTTTGGTGGTTCTGGAGGGTTGTGTAGGTTACAGAGAAGTTTAGGTTAGTATTTAAGAGGAAAAATGCACTTTTTAGGGGGAATTTTATTTCTTCGGTTGGTTTCCCATTTGTCTTCTCCGACAAAACTCCAACTAGTTCTTAACTGGTTGTTAGTCAAAACGTTTGAGCTTCTTTTGTTTGATTTTTTAGTCGATGTTATACAAATTCCATTACGATTTGAATTTATCATAGATTATACAGACTAAGAGAGCAGTACCCTCACCTTAGAAAACTAATACCGAGTGAGGTACGTAAGCCCGAGGCCGAGGCAAAGAGGAGAGTCGAGGATGAGTCTAGACTTCTCATTCACCCAACTCCTTAATTTGTTGTTCGTCCTCCTCTACCCCTTACATACCCTATTCTGGTCGAGCCCAGGGTTATAAGTATTAGCAGTGATACCATATTAGCCACCTCTTCTAAGGATTCACAGTTCGCACCCTCGTTTGAAGGTTATAGCCCTACCCACATAGAGTGTTCTTCCACAGACTGTGAGGGAGCCGACTCCTTTATGGAGGCAATGCAAGTTATAAATTCTAGTCTGAATGATAGTGGGGCTGTTGAATCTAGTAATCGGGGTAACTCTCAATCGCCTACAAGTGAGTTGAAGGGCACTAAGCTTAATGTTCATAAAATCTCGGATGATGACGAGCCGAGAGTAGAGGTAGAGTTTAACCAGCCACCTATAGCTATTTCGATATCGGTGATGACTGAGGCTAAGTTCATCAGTCGTGACCCCATGTAGGGAAGCTCCTGTGGATGATGAGGACGATAATGAAGATGAAGACGAGGACGAGGACGAGGATGAGTTGGATACCTTGTATGCCTCAACTTTTTCCACTAATGTCCATGAGACGGATTTGATCATGTGGAGACATCTTTATGGCATCAAGTCTTCCATTCAAATGAGAGTTTCATCTAAGGACGAGAAGGCATTCAACAACAGAGAAGGTGAAGTTGTAGTCAATGACCAGATGTTCAGAATTAGCTTCTGACAACCGATCCACCCAAACATTAGGGCCATTCACTCTAGTATAGGGCACTCCTCAACTCAATTGCTCCCCAATGCATGAAGAATAGTACTCGGTTGTATCCAACATTGAAAGTTGCATATAAAACTGACCTTCCAGTTAACATCTTTAAAGATTGATATACTATCTCGACTACCAAGTCTTAGGCGTGCTACTTTTATTTTATGGCTCGATGGGCTAATAAAAAAAATCTGCTCGTCAATCAGATATAAAATCATGACTGGAACCCAGTACTTCTTTATTTCAGGTGCTTGGGATTTTAATATTGACATTCCATCTAGGGCCATCAAGCTCTTCGTCATCATATCGTCTATATAGACTTCTTTAGTCTTCCTAATCTGGTCTTTGAACATCTTATTGACTAACCTCCGGTAGGTTTCCCCTATGTTCTTCAAGTAGAATGACATTACTTTATAGCAGTAGAAAATAAGTCTTCTCAGCATCGACCTCGGGCATGAAGATATGATTATACAGTAAATTTGCATTCATAAAACTCATAAGTTTATGCCCGACCATAGCATCAACCATCTGACCAATCTGAGGAAGTGGAAATTTGTATTTTTGGAGGGATTTGTTCAAATCAATGAAGTCCACACACGTTCTCCACTTCCCATTTGATTTAGGTACATTGACAATATTAGAGAGCCAATCAGGATACTGGACCTTTCTTATGAAGTTTGATGTCCGCAGTTAGACCTGTAAAAAAAACACAATAACCCATTAACATGACACGACCCGACCCGACACAAAATTATAAGTTAATAGGTTTACCGTTATTGGGTTTGGGTCATTAACGGGTTAACACGGTAGACCCATAAACACTAACGGTTCGGGTTTGGAAATTTACTTATACCCGTTTTAGCCCGTTTCTACCCGTTATCACCAACGGATACTACAGGGTCACCCAACCCGTACCTAATAAGAATAACCATTAGAACCCATTATTTCTAAATCCTTTAAGATTAACGGGTACTATCGGGTCACCCAACCTATACCTAATAAGAATTACAATTAAAACCCAATATTTTTTACCTATTAAAGACTAACGGATACTATAGGGTCACCCAACCCGTTACCCGTTTAGACACAAATTGATTCGTTATTATTAACGGGTGTTAACGGTTCGGGTCGTGTACTCGTTAATATTAATGGGTCATATTTGGATATTGTCATTAGACCCGTTAATCTTAATGGGTCGCGTATGGATTAAGCATGTTTTGACCTGTAACCCATAACCCATACACGACCCCACACGACCCGTTGACAGGTTTATCTGAAGTTTCTTAACCCCATCATGTATAACCTCGTACCTATATCGGGTGAAAGTTTTGTGCCTCTGTTTCACAGGCTTCATATCCTTGTCAATATTAAGCCGATGGTAAATAATCTCGGGGTCAATCCCCGGCATATTTCTATATCTCTAAGCAAAAATATGTTGACTTCTTCTCGACAACTTTACTATTTCTTCCTTCACTTTAACTTTAGGAGATAAATCGATTTGGATGGTTTCTTCCGGATCCTCTTAGTTGAGGACGATGGATTCTACCTCCTCGGCTAGTTTACCTTTTTTAATCTTCCTCTTGTCCCTTGGGTCGAGAGTGTCAATGTTGTATAATGTCATCTTTCTTTTATGGTCTTTTCTTTCCTCGACTGATGTAAAGTAGCATTCCTGATCTTCCACTTGGTCACCCTATACTTCCCCTACTCCATAATGAGTCAAAATTTCATCATCTAGTGGACGGTGGAAGGCACGACCTCAAACTCTTTGAGAAGTAATATGCCTAAGATAATATTGTAGGTTGATAAAACATGCTCGTTTATAATAAAAAAAGTTGACTTTCTTGGTGAGACACCTCGGCTAAGTGCCTATGCAGACATCCATCTCGTATACCCCGAGTGGGTGAAATTTCTCTCTGCTAAACCAATCAACGGTTGGTGGTATGGTACAAGTCTCTTCTTACTCAACTTGAGACCTTTGAAATAATCCCAAAACATTACATCCATCGAGATTCCCCCGTCGATGAGAATGCGAGACATGTCATAGTCGTGCACTCACGTGATAATGACCAGGGGGCCATCGTGTGGAGCTAATATGCCTTAGAAGTCTAATCTTGAAAATTGAACATTTAGACTATCCATATCTACCTACTTGAATCTGCCCGACTTTGCCTCAATCTCTGCAGAATTCACTTTCATTCTCTTCAACGCTATTTTGCTTCAACAACGTGAGATTTTCTATCAGTTAGCTCAATGCGTCAGGAGGTCTGGGTCATCATCCTCATTGTCGTCTGAATCATCATTGCCTTTATTTTCCAGAACCTCCCTTCTCGGCTTATCGTCTCTCCCTTGGCTGTGGTGTTTCTTCCTTCCATCATCTCGATCGCCATTCCTATACATGCACTTCCTGACTTTTCCCTGTTTTAACAGCTTTTCTATCCCATATTTTAAGGCAAAGCATTTTTCGGTTGTGTGGCCAAAGTCTTAATGAAAGTCACACCACTTGCTTTCATACCTCTTGTGAGGAGGACATTTAAGCTTTTATGTCCATTAAAAGTTCTTTGTCGTCTTTGATTTCATTCAAAATCAAATTAGGGCTACAGTCAACGGGGTATACTTGGCGAACTTATCATTATTCAACCTCTTATTTCCCTTTTTATCTTTTCCATGGCCTGATTTCCCATTACCAGAATCTTTAGCATCTCCTCTCGAGTCCTCCATGGTCTGTTTGTGTTTATGATCCTCTTGAAGATATCCAAGAGTTCTGTCATGGTATTTAGAGGATCTTTAGAGACATTCCATATAAGTTTCCCTAACTACAGGTCGTTGATAAGTGTTTTCCTCCCAATGTTCTCGTCATAGTCTTCTACCTCTAACTTCTCTTTGTTGAAATGAGAAATATACTCCCTTAGAGGTTCATTCTTACCTTATTTGACGTATAAGAGATGATTCGCATGCTTTGGCGGCTTCATTCCAAAGCAGAAGTTATGGATGAATTTTTTTGCCAACTGCTTAAAATTCTCTATAGAGCCTCTCGGCAGGCCTGTGTACCAAACATGTGTTGCACCTGTAAGAGTGCTTGAGAAGGCTCGACATCTCATATCTTCACGTATTGAGTAAATATCGATTGCCGACCGATACATTTGATAGGGTAAAATTTCTCTGGTACCAATTTGAAAGGGGGTGATGGTCCTGAAATACTCAAAATATAAATTATTTTAAAATTAAATTACACTTCTTAAACTAGACTTCAATTCAAATTATAAATTATGCAAATCAAACCAAACATAAAAATAATGCTTAATTCAAGATTAACATGAATTTTTCCAGATTAATAATTTTAATTTGAATTAAAGTAAACTAAAATTATCCAATAAAATTAAGCACCAATTAAACAACTTTTTGTGGTTAAACTAAATTTTATCTTATTAAACATAAGCATGCATCTAGATGATTTTCAAGATAAAATCAACACAACCACAACGTCGTGATGTACGAGGAAAACCCACAATGAGGAAAAACTCAGACCGACCATTCACAAGTTCACTAGTACGAAATTACAAAGGACACAATAAAATACTTACACAATAACTTGATGCCCTCGCAAGACTTGACACTCTTCATTCCTTCAACCTATGCCTAGTGACATCGTAGGAGTTCACCTATGTCTCAGAGTCCATTGATGGGGCACTGTTACGGTCAAACACACGGATTCCACCATACATACACCGCGAACACGAAATCCATCACAAGAAACAATATCAATAGTGTAGGGAATAAAACTCGGTGTTAAAAATGATCTCAAACAAATATCATGATGAAAATTGTATCATACAAACAATTGGATATAATACTTATGTTTTATTTGAAGTATTAAACCATGAATTAAACACAAAACTTTCTTGGACTTTCTCAAAAGGTTTCTCTCTTTGGAAGATGGAAAAAGTCTGTAGAAAGAGGTTAACTCCCATATTACATAAATAGTTGGTAAAAGTAGTGGGTTGTTATGGCAAAAAACTACTCAAAAGTGACATTTTTTTACAAAAACTACTACGGTCGTTCGAACGAGTCTCAATCTCGTTTGAATGAAATTCGAATGAGATGTTAGTACATGCAAAACAAAATATCTTTAGAAGTCGTTCGAACGAGGTCATTTGTACGAGGTCGTTTAAATGAGGTTGTTCGAACGAGATTTCAGGCCATGAATCTCGATAATTTCGATACGAACACCTGTTCGCCAGTTTCATATTTTTCTAATTTTTTTAATTAGTTATGATTTTTTCTACGAAAAGGTGTCTGGAAACAAAATCTTTAAATAGTATGAATTAAAAAAATGGCAAAAATTCTAACACCCAATAATAAATTTCTAAGTCTTAACATAATATGAGCATTCATGCCCAAGATATCATTGGACTGTTGATGATGAATGCAAGGAACAAAACACGACAAAGGATGTGATCTTATTTGACTTGTTCGCTACATATTTAGCATTGATGTCATAGGCTTGAAAGGTCAGAAAGGAGTTCTGTTCGGAACTAATCCAATACTTACAAATTGACTTAATTGGAAATTTGTCCTTATAACATCTCAATATGGTGCACGGGATTTATGCTCCCATCGTACCTAGGTGTTACCTTAGGTGGTTTAAACTTAGCTGAGGTATGATAACTTACAATCATAGGCACAAATGGTGACCCTTCTATATAACCTCGGCGGCTTGGGTCTCGACTTTTGATTAAGTTGTTTATCTTATCCTCCAACCTCTAAACAAATATGTTCCATGGCTTTTCTTCTGCAACCACGTTATCATCACCCCCTTCTACCGCGACTAACACTGGGGTCGAATCTTGACTAACAGTCTTCTGTCGGCTATTGACATATTTTTTATCATCTCTATCACGACTTGTCTCGACCTTTTATCATGGCATCTTCTACTTCCCCTGATTGTGCCGACATTTAATGAGTGGGAGTGCCTATCTCGTCCAACATCATTTCTAGGGCTGAGACGATCAAAATCTAACCCTCGGCTCAGTCTATTAAAAGTCGAGGCTCTCTAGCAGCTTCCTGGAGTGTGCTAAACTCTCTTACCCTGATAATTTGGGGCTTGTGTCCCTCTGGGATGGACGGTGTCTCCAGAAATCTCATATTCTCCTAATACTCCTCCTCATCACAATCTTGGTCGTCTGGGTAGCCCTATATCTGCTTTCTAAGGTGAAAAGTTCTCGGATTAGTGATGTCTCTCCCCTGTGGTGATGTTATTCTTCTTTGATTGGGTTTGGGGGTGATCCCCTTAACGCCACATCCGCCACTTCTCTGACCATCGGAGTAATGATCTCGACCATTTGTTCACTAGTAATCCTTCCCAACACACTTTGGCTAAAAGCCATGAACAGTTGTTGCATCTGCTCTTGACTGGTCATCACGGACTTTAGTGTCGCTGCCACCTCAGCCATTTCTGACTGGGGAGGTAGTTGGCTAAAGCTTCCACTAGTGTTTCAAGGTGTATTAGAAGCCATTTTTAGATGAAAATTTATCCAAAAGTATAGAGGGAGATGTGAATGAAAAAAAGATAAAAATGAGTTTATTCAAAGAAAAGTCGACGAACACTCAATCCAATCTCTTTGAATGGTGATTAAGCTCCATCAATGGTTGCTCTAAATCACTACCTAAGGAAAAAACAGAGTGTTTAAGTGAAGAAGTAAGAGAGGAGATAATCTCTTCCCATAGACGACACCAAAAATTATGATGTTGAGAATTACCACCTTAAAGATGTAGACAACTCAAGCTCTAGATCTATTAACAATAGTGGGATAATAATGATAGTATAAGAAATATATACATATCAAAGAAGGGATGATAGAGATGGAATACATAAGCATATAATTGATTCGGCCTTAGCCTACTCCACTGTGCAAAGTGATGGTGTTTTTTTAGCATGACAAGGCACTAATGGCCATGGATACACATTTAAGATTTCTCTCTTTAAATTATGTGCAACAGAATTTTATTAGGGTTACAAATTACTCGATCCTTTGTAAAGAAGATAAAGTTAGCTTTTATAGTATTTAGGATGGTCAGTGCCACCCCCAAGCATACACCTGGTGTGCATGAGCTCAATGCACCAATAGGAGAGAGCCAGATGTCTTGTGCATATATACATCATGATGAAATAATATTATCCCACATGGGGGTTGATCATTTATAACAATTTTCTTCTATGTGTCCCATCGATACCCGAATCATATGTTCCACGCGAAAGACTAATGTCATCCCTGTAAGGTCTCGACTAGACGATAATGATGAAGTGGCTTTCGATTGAGTAACACACGGAGTGATACTTATTATGGGACTACAGATTGGTCTCAGCCAAAAAGTATCGTACGAGACTGACACATGGCGAAGCCAAGACTTGGGAATAACTTATGAGTATAAAGGTAGCATGTGTGTATGGTTGTAACTATTCTATTGATTGAGTCTCGAAGGTTGAGACTGACTGGCAATGGCCTTTATGACGTGGGCCCATATGAGAATGATTCTGATTGGCACTTGGAGGAGGTTATGAAGCCATACTGAGTCTTTTTTAGACGAGGAAATACTTATGTATATCACATCACTCTAAAAGCTAGGATGTGTGTTGATGTTGGAGAATAGACCAATCATTTATTCTTCCCATAAGCTTAAGTTTCATGAGGGAAACTATCCCACTCACGATTTGGAGTTGGCAGTGGTAGTTTTGACTTTCGTATCTGGAGACATAATATATTGGGGGAGAAGTTCACACTCCTTTTTTATTACAATAGTCTCTAGTATTTCTTCATTCAGAGGGATTTAAATATGAGATGGAAGATATGGCTTGAGTTTGTGAATGACTACCACTTTATGATCCAGTACCATTCGGGGAAAGCGAATGTGATGGCAGATGCTTAAGCGAATGTGATGGCAGATGCTTACATTGACACCTTTATGGGTAGATCATGAGATAATTTACCCGACTTTTAGGTAGAAAGGTGGAGTACCTTACATCAGATGGATTTGGCAGATGCCTCTTTTTACAGTTGTGATAATTACACTTGCTATCGTATCAGAGGTGATTCCGACATAGGGTTTAAACTTCTTATGTTAGGAGAAGGTGTGATATATTTTAACTGGGGAAGTTATTTTTTTCTATTAGCTCAGATGGAGGAATGAGATTCTAGGAACACTTGATAGTGCAAGAGGACCAGGAGTTAAGGAGGGCAGTTTTAGTCGAAGTGCGCAGTTCACAATACACAGTGCATCCCAGATGGGACAAGATGTACCAAGATATGAGGATATCATACAAGTCTTCCAGGATGAAGAGAGATATAAAATATTTTGTGTTTATATGCATCACCTATTAACATATAAATATGGATCATCGAAGACCGATAGGGAAGTTACAACAGTTAGAGATTCTCGATTGGAAGTGGAAGAGCATCTCTATGGACTTTATTGTAGGATTGTCGAGGTCTCAGAGGGGCCATGATTCTGTTTGGGTAATCTTCGACTGATTAACAAAAGTGGTTTATTTCCTTTCACTGGGGATAAATTACACCAGAGAGCAGTATGCCATATTGTTCATCTCAAAGATTATACGACTTCTAGAAGTACCGCTAGATATTGTGTCCGACTGGGACAACATGTTTATCCTCAAATTATGGAAGGATTTTCGGGAGGCTTTGGGGGTGTGACTGAATATGAGTATGACAATTCACCCTCAGATAAATGATCAGACTGATCGGGTGAACCAAATTTTGGAGGACATGATTCGGGCGTGCATATTGGATCTCAAGGAGAGTTAGGATAAGCATTTACCACTCATGGAGATGCCTACAATAATAATCAACAACAGACTATGGGTATGGAAACTTATGAGGCATTGTACAGGTGACCATGTCGTTCACTCAGCTGTTGGTTGGAAACGGGGGAGCACAAGATGTTTAGGCCAGACATTAACACAGATGAACATATCACAGGACCGATAAAATAGCTACACAAACAAGAGGTAGCGTAAACTTGAGTTTTAATTAGGGGATCGGGTACTTTTTAAGGTCTCCTCGACGAAAGGAGTTATTATATTCATGGGAAAGTTGGCTCCCCGATATGTAGGTCCCTTTACGATACCGAATAAGGTAGGCCTGGTAGCGTATCGATTGGCCTTATCGGATAATATTTAGTGGGTGCACAACATTTTTAATGTGTCCATGCTGAGGAAGTTTTCTGAGGGACAAGTTGGCGTATCCGCATATCGACCTCGACAGGATTGAGTTGTAGCTCGATGAGATCCACGAGAAGTGACTATAGTGTATCCTTGATCAAAGAGAGTAGACTCTCCAATCGAAGGTCATACTGTTAGTTAGAGTCCAATGGAGAAACCACAGCGAGCCTGAGTCTACATGGGAGAGAGAGGACGAAATGTAAGCAAAATATTCAGATTTATTTTAGCCATGTATAAATTCAAACTTCGAGTATGAAATTTCTTGTTTGAGGGAGGGATATAATACCCCATGCTTTAATATGAATTATTTTATAATGTTAAATTATTATACGGCCTGAAATTATAAGAGATGCTACTTTTTAAATTCTACATGTGTTATATGTGTTATATAATTTGAAATTAAAATTATAATTAATACACAGTAATTCATTAATCAAATATTTTAAAGTGACTGTGTATTATGGGAGACTATAGAATAGTCAAGGATTTGGTATCTAGGGTTTTCGTATTTGTATTATCCCCCCCAGTGTTGAGTCCCATCGATTATGAAGTAGTTTCATATAATGACGTGTCACACTAAATTAATTAATAATTGAATAATTGATTTTGGATTTCTATCCGATAAAATATTGGTTTGTTTTTTCTCATAATTCATATGGACATTTAGAACATCCATTTATGAGTTAAAATAAGGAGTTTTAAGTCTGATGGATTGCTATATGGCTTGGGTAGTGTTTTTAGCCAATTGGATTAGTATATGGGCTCATTAGATTGAGACTCATATAGGGCCTAAGGCCAATTTCGTGGTTAATAGAGTTGACGGATCATTAGACTTAATGTAATTCACTTTAAAGGCTAGTGAGAGGAACCTTAAGGCTAGATAGAGGAGATACATGAGAGAGAGGAAGTTTTGGAGAAATTTAACTTGGATTCAACCCAATTTGTTAAGGCAAGTGTACCTAGACTAAGGATTTAATCTAGAGTCTGTGTTAAATTGATATTGTTCACTTGAATTTGTTAATTTCATGTTTAATAATCATAATAAAATCTTGATTTCAAAATTAAACTAATCTTGGAATTTAACCCTTAATCCATTGTTAATGTGTAGGGATATTAATACTGAATCTCTTGAATTGGAGTAGGATTTGAATGAATCTCACCAGATATGTAATCATGCTCACGAGTGAAAAAAAGGCCCTTTATTTAATCTAGCATTTGAATTAAATATGAGCCTAACTAGACAAATTATAAAACTAGTGTTTATAACTCTTAATCTGAAAATTAATACTCAGATTTCATGTTTGATTGATGTAAAACTCAAAAATATAGGTTAACAATGCTAGCAGGTCAATTATATGGGAAGTGTGTTGGGATTGGTGCTTTTAGAGGATTTGAATTAGTTGTTTTTTAATCGTTAATGGTAGATTTTGAAGACTTGGGATGACAGTGTTCATCTCATTTGAACCAGATTAGTATCACGTTTAAATGAGATTTAAGTGTTCCTTAGACAAGTTTCTGTTAAAATGAGGGGGTGATTTTCGTACAAATGACTATAGCCTATCAATCGAACGACTTGCCAGATCTCGTTTGAACGATAATACGCCTCGTTTGAACTAGTTTAGAAATTAATTCTTAATTAAAAGAGATTAATTAACTTAAGAATTTGGGTTTATGGCTTAGTAATACGTGAGTGATTATGATTGTTATTTTGTGCTCTTATGTGTAAGCATACCACGTGTGAGTACTCGTGGGTGATGTACTATAAGGGATTTTGATGGGGCAGGTACAACATTGATGGCACGGGTACCCCTGTGATAGAAATGAGCTTTACCCTGGTCCTTTACCCCGATCTTACGGTCGATGTACTTATATCCCACAGGGAAATATTCGGGGGAGTTCTAGCATATGGCCTTGGGTATAGAGGTCGTGCATTATGACAGGAATGCGTAGTAATTATCCCTTGCCAGTGGATTTTAATGTTATAGGTTCGGGACGTCCTATAACAATAACTTAAAAGGCACAAATGATCCCCAAAGGCGATGGGGATAGGCATTCGTATACTTTATCGGTGGAATCTAGAGTAATCCAGTTACTTATACATCTCGGGGATCATACTTATATGGATTTTAGATTTGAAATGGTCTTATTCTTATTTGATATTATACTTGAGAGACATACCTTGTCATATAAGGTGAGATCTTTCTAGTCAGTTAAATTGAGAATAGTAATAATTAAATATTGGGTTCACTTGGGATTGGGATTTAACGCATGTGATATTTAGGGTTATTTGTTTGGGATAACTTAAAAACCATAAAAATATTGAAGGAAGATGCGTAGCTATTTATTGTAGTCCAAATTTGGTTAAATCTTTATTCTTTGAAGACTCGTTGTTTATGTTATTGTTGATTCTGTTTTTTTTTCCAGGACCCAGATTGTCACTTCCGCCTCAACCCTAATTCATTTACTCGTTCTCTTATTTAGTTGCTCCTCGTATAAGATCTAGGTGTCGAGCCTGAAAGCTCACCCTTTTATTCCTACTTTCATTTTAGTTGTGTCGGATATTATAGTGGTAGCTATTTTATTTGAATAGTTGGATTTATGCTAAGACAATAGTACTTTTATGTAGGATTTTATTACTTTGGTGTTTTTGGTATGCGAGGTATATCTCAGTTTACACTTATGGTTGTATTAATTTATTATCTTTATGCATTTAGTTTAATTTTCATCATTCTTATTGTGAGTGAAAATAATCATAATAAATGAAGTTAGGAAATTAAGGACAAACTAAGAATAAAACAATCTCACAGCAAATGGAATTATGTGGTTCAATAATTACCTACGTACATGGGTTGTTTCTTTTTCTTTTTTAACTTCTCTACGATTCGATATCAAGAAGTTACATGTCCCATTTTTCCTGAGGTGAGGGTCACATTTATAAAGATGGAAGGGGAGGAATCGTGTTGGGCTTATTTTAGCTGTTGATGGAGTCGCTTCTAGATTCATGTTAATCATCTCTGAGATCATTGCTTGTTGGATTATTCTCTGTATAGTTATCTCTTATGACGTCCCTCGCCTGTTATTTATTGAGCTAGCCTTATTTCTGGATCCGTACCTATTTGGGCCGTTATGTTTGGGCCGCTTGGCTTATACTCCACAATTGCCACCAAATCTTTTTGGCTTGAATGGGTCAGAGAAATTTAAGAAGTTGGTTTGCTTGAATAGTTAGTCGACCAAATGGTTTATTGTCGTTAGAGATTGTATACGAAAAATTTCCTTAAAAAGAAACTGTGAGTTGGCCGGACACTATTCTGACCGTTAAATTTTGGAAAGACAAGTGCGTAATTTTTTTTAGTAAGGATACGCTGGTAATGTTCCAAAAATGAATTTTCGATTGAATTAATGAGCTTTGGCCTCTGTTCTATATGATGATTGGGATTTCACTCCAAGTTTAATCAAAAGTCTATAACGTAATTTGCACACTTTACTTCATTCAAAACGAACGATTGGAGCTATACCTTTACACACTTTACATGTAAGTCTATTTCATACTTAGTTTTATTTTCCTTATTCTTTTCCAAATAATTTCATTCTTTCTGAGTGATGTTATTTTTTGAGAATTTTCATCTATTTGAATTTCCTCTCGATTCTGGGTAAAATGGTGTACTTCATCAGCGAAAAAAGCTGTGGAGGAATTTAGAAAAACATATTCAATTCTTCCATGGGTAGTTATTGAGTGTGCTGAAGTTTCGAAAAATTGTGTTGTTGTTGAGGGTGGACATTGGATCCACATCCTTTCAGTGGCGGGGGGAGTAACCTTTCCCCAAATTAATTATTTTCGAATATTTTTTAGTTTTTCAAAGTAACCTCGGTCAGTGTGCCCTAAATACTTAGCGAATCATAAATGGCATTCACAGAATCAATGAACTGTATGGGACCCATATAGGGATCACAAAAATTAGGTATTGTTACTTGTGGTCCCACACAATTTATGGGATTCTCTATTTGAAGGCGATAAGGGCTGATAGAGTCCTGGTCGTCAACCTTCCTGATTCCAATAAGGGTTATTGGAATCAATGCTTTATTGCCATAAATTGGTAACACCCGCCTCTTTTCGAGGGCAAAATATCAAGGATTTTTGTACCTGAAGAGAGGAAGGGACATATATCAGCCTTAAATCTAGTCTCTGGACTTTTAATTTTATTTTTTGATGCAATCACTGATGATGATCTTCTTGTGTTTTAATCTAGCTCGATCAAAGAAGAAAGATACATCTTCCTTTCATTTTAATAGGGAAGAACTCATCAAGGTCTGGAAGCTGAAAAGGCCATTTATCAAAGGTGGTGATCATCCAAGGTCAGCATCTTTCCTTATTGAATATAAGAATTCCGCTAACAATTTAATTGCTCACCCTGTAGACTCGATCCTTGACTTTCCCCTTCCTTCAGTAAGTGAAGAGTCTTCAACCTACTCTTTTTTTGAATCATTAAATGTTGATACCATCCTTGTCGTAGAGGAAGAAGTGATGGCCCCAATGAAGAGGATTCTTTTAGTTGATGATGATGATATGCCGACTTCCCCTGTGTCTAAGGTCCCCAAGAAGAAGGAGTTTAGGGGACCTTCTACGACAGTTTATGTGACGGATCCCCCGATCCGAAAGAAGAATAAGAATAACAAGACAACTTCTTCTTTTATCGTTGTTATTCCTCCTCAAAAGGGAGAAGCCTCAAACCTTGATAATGGCCACTAGGTAATGCTGGTGGCCAAAAAGGCATTATTGGACTTTAGCCCATTGAAGAGAGGAGCACTTTTACTTTACCACAAGTAATTTAATAAGCTAACCCACGATCATCTTTCTTTACATGTCACTCAGATTTTATCACTGGTAAACACAACTTTCTTTTAGTTTTTACCTCCTATATTTTGCCTAGACTGCTGAATTTTAAAATAATTCTCTCTCTTCTTTTTGGAGTTTTTAACTGACTTTGTCGCCATCCTGGAAAAATGCTTCGATCGGTTTAGGGTTACTCACGACCTGACCACAACTTTGAACAAGTCTGAAGAGGCCCTTTCCGTCGCACAAAAGTCCTATTAGATGGAGAGAAAGTCCACCAGCTCGACGATGGACGAGTTAAAGAATGAGCATGTCTAGTTGAGGGTCATGTGTAAATAACTGAAGGTCGACTGTGAAAACTGTTGGTTGAACGCAACCAGTTGAAAAAATCCCAGGAGGACTAAATGAAAGCTCTAGCTTCCGCCAAGGATGTAGACTATGATGCTGGCTATGAAGAGGCCTTCGCTAATCAAGACACCAGTTGACTTTCATTAGAATGTCTAACATCAGAAAATAATGAAATATTTCTTTAATGAAGGCCAATAACTTCACTAAGTTTGTACGCTTTAACATGCACGATCCAAAGTTCTTCTCCAAGAGTAGAAGAAGTTGGCCGGGCATAGACAACTACCGACCAAGTGGATTCTAAGGTTGATAAGGGCAAAGTTCCAGAAACACAAGCGCATGTTAAAAAAAGGAAGCCATAACTAGTTAGGAATAATTAGCTTTAGGGTCCATGTAATTTCTTTTGTTCTTATTTATTTGTAAGGGATTTGCCCTATTTTACCATGATGAAATATTTTCTCAATATTAAACTCCGTCTCTTATTACTGCTAAGAAATTTCCTTTTACTTTTTTAGTTTGGTAATGTTTCTATAGACACCCCATCTTAGGATCCCTTCAATCACCACCTTTGGTCCGTAGCACTCATTCGTTCACCGCAACCCCTATGTCATATTTCGGGTACCGATCTAGAGGCCGTCAGGCGCTCTCAGGCCTCGTTCGACTATAGTCAATTTTTTCATCTGAGAAAAATCTCATTGAATCTTCAAAAGGCTCTGAATACCCTTTGCAACAATCTATCTTGTGCACAAATCGTCCTTACGCACGCGGACGAACGATCCGTTTTACTGTCGAAAATTAATTTGGAGGCCATTAGTCACTCCGGGCCCCATTTGACTCTGATTAACATTCTCATCCGAGTGAAAGCTTAATGAATCTACGAAGGGTTTTGAATTCCCTTTCAATGGTCCACCCCGTGCGTGAATCGACCTTACGATACGGGTGAACGATCCGTTTTACCCTGAAAACTTATGTGAAGGCTATTGGGTGCTCCCGAGCCCCATTTAACACCGATCAACTCTCTATATTGACCTAAGCTCAATTAATATTCTATGGAATTTGAATCCCTTTTCCAATGGTCCTCTTCGTACGTGAATCAACCTTACGATACGAACAAACGACCAATTATACTCCGAAAGGTCACTGGGTGCTACTACGCACCATTTGACCTTGGTTAACTCTCTGAACCGAATGAAGCTGAATAAAATCTTGAAGGGCATGGAATACAATTTCCAACGGTCTATCCCGTGTGCGAATTGGCCTTACGGTTCGGACAAACGATATATTTTCCTCCAATATTTTCCTGTCTAGTGACCAACGAGCGCTTTTAGGCTTGTTTGATCTTGTTTAACTCGCGAACCTGGGAGTGGATTAATGGATTCTTAAAGGATTATGAATACCATTTCCAATGGTCCACTTTGTGCACGATTTTGACTTACGAATTGCATTTTACTACTACTTTTCTGAAAAATCTGTCTTAGACTGTCAAATGGCACCCTCGGGACACTTTTGGCAATGTGTTTGGTATTCTATGCCGATAGGCAGGTCCAAGACCCTTCCGATCGGCACCCCTTGGACCTATAAATGGAAGTCATGATCTCACTTTGTAAAACACCCCTGAACATCCCTCTTAGCAATTCACAAAACATTCTCCCGAATTAAGAGTTGCTCCCCTTCTTAAAAGCCCATTTTCCACATTCCTTTTATCCTTTGCATGCTTCATTTTGTAATATTCCCCCCCTTTTCCTTATACCACCATCATCTCGTTGCAAGATCAACGTATCTATACTCAAGATCCACTTCCAGTCTTCATAAGGAGGTCCAATTCTCCATCCTTATCTCCAAATTCTCTTATATTAGCATTAGTTGTTTTATTTCCACTTTAATACTTTATGTCATTACGTCACGTACCTTAATCTCAAAATTTTATTAGCAGTATTTTCACATAATTTATTTTCATAAAAAAAACACAAACAATAAAAAGTGGATTTACTTATAAATTCTAAAAGAGGGATTGCACTACGGAGTCTCACGCTTAAAGAATGTTTATCTCTACACACACATGTAAGAGAAATCCCCCATTTGTATTTATGGGTTAAACTCCACCCGATGTTATTTTCTAACTATCTGGAATTTGATGTCCCTTGGGATACGTAAGCGTATTGGGAAAATCTTGAGATTCGAGTCCTCTCTTATGCTCATTTGTTATATTATTTTTATTATTTTTATATTCTTCATGGATTTCATATTCTTGCATGCTTGTGTCGTTTTCGATGTATACATTCGTTTTTCTATAATGACTTGTGATTTGTCAAACACTTACATTATATTTTGAATTATTATTTTGGGAACACTCCTAAGGATGAAATATATTCGCCCTTTTACATGACGCGTGTTGAACGATTCAATTATCCATCAATGTTATGCACATACGCATACACTTCATGGAGTCTTAAAAGGCAAAGATTTACACATTTCCATAAGAGATCGAAAGGGCGGTATGGGTGCCAAACACCTTCCCATTCCGTAACTTAGTCTCCAGACCTTTGAACTTTTTGGTTTTCCAAGTATCAATATTGTCCCGGATGCCATTTTCTCGAGGAGAATACATTTCTTTTGTCTGTTTTGTGAAAAATAGGCTAGCAACTCTATCTCAACATATTGACCACATTGAATACGGTCGAGTGCCCTAAGAAAGGGTGCAATCCAGCGCACACGCTAGAGAGAGAGGGTGGGGCAAGTCCCCCAGCCCCCCTCGGGATGGACACGATGGCGACTCTACTAGGGACATTTTAAGAGGACTAGTCTCTATTTCTGCATGGGTGCGTATGCACGTACCTATATGTTTCCTTTTCTCCCCTATCTACTTTTAGTGTATATCTCTATCATGTATATATCAATTTTCACTCACTTATATACTTTACACACTTGTATATACTCTCCATGTACACTTCACACATTTACATTTAGCTTCACTTTTACTCACATGCTTCACACACCATTTAGACTATCCATGCTTAGGCTTTACTAGAACACACCCACGCTTCCCACACTTATATATATCTATATGATCACTTACACATACCACACACCACTTGCAGTTGATCCATGTATAGGCTCACTACCACAGACACTCACTTGTAAAATATTCACATGTCATTCACTCACATATATCCATGCGTAGTATAGTCTCCATGCTAGATTTACTTTTCACGATACTTGCTTATGCTCCCTCATTAGTGTATTACTCCATTTACTCATCATGCAAATAAAAATAATAAAAATAATAAAAATAATAGAAAAATAAAAAATACTCTCTCTCCATAATATGCTAATTAAGAGTCATGTATTTTTACACACTACATCATCAGGAGCATGGAAATATTGACCAAAATTTCATCCCGTACTGTAGGGTCACTTTGTAATGGGCATTGGTCCTACGGGGCGCAGTTAGCCTAAACGATATAACTCTCACCTTCTATTGGCCTCGTGTCTTCGACATATGTCGAACGGTTCCCCACCCCGCATCGTATCGCTTGACTGAACTCATAACTGGAGGTATATAGTATGGAACTCGTTCACGTACATCGAGTATATCAAATTCTCTCTCACACATACTGTTCCCACGATTAGGGGTGTTCGTGGTCCGGTCCGATTCGATTTTAAGTTTTTTTTTGGATCTGATCGACTTGGTCGGTCCTGTAAAAAAGTGGACCGAGACCGAACCGATAATGTTGGTTACCCGACCCTAGTCGGTTCGGTTTTGTATAGGGTAGGTCTGGTCCAACCCATCGGTCCTCACATTAATGAATTACATCATTTATAATATACAAATATACCCGAGTCTATTTTTTCCAAACATTAAAAACTAAAAAATATTAAAATTTGCAATTAAAACAAACTTAATATTGGATTAAACTATAATTTAAAGTAATCAAATATTAAAGTATATACTTTTATTATTTATTTATCTTATATATTACATATATATATGTAAAAATATATTATTTTATATAGAGTCGGTCCGAGTCAATCCTAACAGGGTTTTTGAAACTGTAAACCGTGGACCGGATCGACTAGGTCGGTCTGTCAAAAAAATAAATCGAGACCGAACCGATTAATAAAAAAGATGGAAAAAATAGGGTTGGTTCGGTTTGGTCCGTCGATCCAATCGGTTTTTTGAACACCCCTACCCACGATGTATATAGTGAGGCAATTATTGTACACTCAGGTATATTAAATGGCTTATCCACAAGTACGGATGAATGATTACCCTTATAGGCAAGAGGTATATCGTGGAAGTCATGCCAAAGGGGGGAACCCTTACACTAACCTAGCAATCGCATAAACCTCATGTAGGTGTAAATACTAGAGCACTCATATTTAGTTTATCGATTACCATGTAAAATTCTGTTGAAATTTCGGGTCAGCATACCTCCCGAATTTATGCTCTATTTCGCCTTTTTTCAAAATAGGACCCTGTACGTGAGCCTGGAAATAAGTCAAACTGTATCTTACATATTTTCAAACCCTATTTTCCCAGGCTTGGGTCTTGCCCAACATTTTTTCTCCATTTAGGCAAACCTAATACAAGTGAAAATCTAATAATAACAATCATACTGAGATTTTTTTTCATTTTTCCCTCCTTTTAAAAAAAAAAACTACCAAAAACATTTTTTTCTCCTCCTTCCCAAATACCCAAAAAAATTCCCTCATTCTTTCAAAAATAAATTCGAACTGTTTTCCATCTCAGGTCGATCATATCCCCGATTTTGGCCTGGCTCTTTATTGGCTTTGGTCTTTCGTCAAACTGCCCCGAAGTTCCACCGGTTCTTCTACTACTTCATTAGAGTTTTGGATTTACACCGACAAGCATCGAACATGCAGCCCAATCTGATGACCGTCTAAGCCCAACTCAACGTCAAGATTGATAACCTTCAAATTGAGGTCTATGAAATGCAGCAAAATCGGACCCAGATTCCCAAAGAACTAGAGATTCTCTTTCCTCGTGCCATGGATCCACCCCCTCTTGAGCCTGTCTATGTCCCAAAAGAGTATCAGTATGCTCTGCATGCACAACTGCTAATGGGCCTCCACTAGTCCAACTCCATATACCAAACCTTGCCCAACTAAGGGTAAAACTTCTAGGTACCATGGATCCCAAAAAGAGGAGGAACTGAATAAGGTCAACGAAGACCTCAAAATGTTGTAAAAGAAGTCTAACCAATTTAAGATATCTGGTAACTATATGGACAACACCCACATATCTCCCTATCCCAACGCTAAACTGCTACCCAATTGTTAACCTTCGAATCCATCACCGAGCCATGACCCTCCTTGATGCCACCCAATAGATAATGGCCCAGATGTTTCACCAGACCTTGAAAGAATGTGCCATCAAGTGGTTTATATCTCTCGAAGAATCCAGGATTCGTAGTTGGGAGGATGTCTTCAAATGAGCTTTTACCCTTATGTTCCACACGAGATTTTTATTCTCGTTGAGCTCATCTTAGGACACTTGCGTTATCTTTTAACAGATGTGCCACCCCGACTAAACTCCCCACCTAAAAATATCTTCCACTCGGATCAGCACGCCGAGGCGCACCTTGGTTCCATCGAGTTATTATGAATAATCACAGCAATGGGTGGAGCCCGTGTCGACATTTTATCTAATAAATGCATCACTTCCAGAAGTTCAGGGTTGTTGTACATATTAGCTTTAAAATTACTATGGTTATCCGAGTAGCAGGTACCATCAAACAAACTATAGCTGATTTATAGAGCCATTCGTCCCGAGAATTCATGTGTCAGTATAAGTATAATGAGGAACTATAAGTTACGCATCGAGATCTAGAACTTCTTAAGCAAAATCCTAAGGAAACAGTTAGTAACTTCATAGGAAGGTGGAGAGAGAAAGCTGCTACTATGACCAATAGACCCTCTGAGGAGGAACAAGTCAATATTATGAAGAATAAATTCTCGCCTCATATTCGAGCATCCATAAAAGGACAGTAGTATCCACACTTTCGAGCCCTTCGAGAAACTGGAGTAAAAATTGAGGAAGGCATTACCAAGGTCGAATCTGAACCAAATAAAGTGACCGAATAATTCACTCCCCAAAAGTATGAGAAGCCTGCCAATGCTACAGTCTCAACCATGAGTATTAGAAATCCAACGTGGGATGAATAACATGTTCCTCTCTAGTTTCAGAATATCCACTTCCCCTCCCAGTAGGAGACAATTTCAAAGACCGAGTCTATCTAGAACCCAACCCTTATGTCAATGTCAATGTGATTCAGATGTTCAAGAACATGCACTTCATGCTCGAAATGGGGTTAGGGCAACGCCAAGAAGGGATCCTTATGACCATTGTACTGAAAGAGGCCTTTTCCCCATATGGTCTGGGTTACCAAACCTCACCAAATAAACTCAAATCACTCTGTCAATAGAGACTCAAAATAAACTTGGAATACGAAAAGACGATTTCAAGAGACTTTTTGAATGGAAGATTTATCAAGAAGGGTGAAGACTAACCCTTTTGTGGATTCCCTGAACTATGGTATGATCATATCGATAAGAAGATGAAACTAACGCTGGAAATCTTTTTTTAAGACAGTAACTATTGGCCAAAAACAATAAACATGAAGTTCAACCACTCATCGAGAAAGCTGTAATAATTGTCAAGGACTTTGAGGAAAGTGATTTCGAAGACTCATTCGACCTGTAAACACTGGGGCTGAGTCTCTACATAATCCGCACAGATACCGTGCCATCATACCCGTCTGCTTACATCAAAGCTACTGACATGCCTCTCCTTAACTAGAATGCCATACCAGTCTAACCTACTCAGATACAATCGAACCCTGCTATTTACCCTATCCATGTATTTTCACCTACTGTTTTTTTCCTTTTCCTGATATCAATGTAACTGAGACCTCTTTTGATGAGGTTTTCAATTTTATTTTTCTCAAAAATGAAATAAACGAGGATTTTGAGTATCTTGTTGTGCCTTACATTAATTGTATTGAATCTAATCATACCTTTGTTGATGATGATTTTGCAAATGAAAAATTCTTAACTGATCTTAATAAAGAGAATAATAAATAACATAATTGTGCTTAAATTAATGATGATGATATTATTTTTATTAATCTTAGTTCTAGTAGCCATCAGTGCAAGATTAGGATAGGATAAACCCTTAAAAACCATTAGCATGTGCAATTTGAAGAACTAATGGAAGAATTCGTAAACATCTTCACATGTTCCTATGATGACATGCTCGACATTGACCCACAAATAGCTCAACATGAGATCCCGACATTCTCAAAATACAAGCCAGTCAAATAGAAGATAAGGAAACTTTGTATCAAATGATGGCCCAAGGTCAAAGAGGAAGTGTTTTAGCAACTGAATGTGGGCTTCATTCGCGTAATCGAATACCCAATATGGCTCGCCAATATCATCCCCATGACGAAGTCAGGAGGAAAGGTCTGCATGTGCATCAACTATCGGGATTTGAATAAATCATACCCAAAGGGCAATTACCCATTACCCAATATTGGCAAGATTGTGGATAACATGACTAGACACGCTCTCAAGTCATTTATAGATGGATTCGCTGAATATAACCAGATCAAGATGCACCCATACCATCAGGAGAAAATCTCCTTCATCACCCCATGGGGGACTTTCTGTTATATTGTCATGCCATTAGAACTCAAAAACTTCAGGTCTACTTACCAAAGGGTTGTCACAACCATCCTATATGACCTTATTCACAACAAGGTCAAAGTCTATGTAGGCAGCATGATAATTAAGTATAAGACTCGGGAAGGTCTTATTCCCGCCCTCCTAAGTTCTTCGAGTTATTGCGATAATATCAAATGCGGATAAATCAACATATATGCATTTTTGGCGTCACGAAAGGGAAAATCTTGGGATTCATGGTCAGTGAGAATGGAATAGAATCAGACTCTGGCACGCTGAAAGCCATACTTGAGATGCCACCGCCACGGACGAAGAAGGAAGTTCAAGGATTTCGGGGTAAGCTATAATACATCAATTGATTCATCAGCCAATTGACTTCTATTTGAGAATCCATTTTCAAACTTCTCCAAAAGGATTCAAGTAAAGTCTGAAATAACAGATACTGCAGTTTAAATCCAAAAGGATTATAAAAAGCCTTTAACTGAATCAAGTGATACCTCACTTGACCTCCTGTACTTATGCCTCCGTAGCCAGGTCTCCCATTTTCTTATACTTGACCATAACAGATACTGCAGCAGGGGCTTTGCTAGCCCAATACATTGAATATTCCCACAAGGAAAGAGTTATTTATTATACCAATCAAAAATTGATAGGATACGAAGTCAACTACATTACTTTGGAGAAATCATGTGTCGCCCGGGCCCAGATTACACAAAAGTTACGGCACTACATGCTTGCCTTCCCCATCAAGCTAGTATCCCGTATAGATCCCATCAAATACCTGTTAGAAAAGCTCGCTCTGTCTAGCCGAATGGCCCGTTGGTTGATGTTGTTAGCCGAGTTCGATATTGTGTTTGTCATACAAAAAGCTATGAAAAAAGAGAGCAATCTCATACTACCTTGTTGATTACCCTACGAAAGGAACAGATTGGGTCTCTGAATGCCTAGATGAAGATATTTTCTACACCTCACATGAAGACCTTCGATGGCAGATGTTCTTCGATGGTGCTGCTAATAAGAAATAATACGACATTGGGCTACTCCTAATCGCCCATGATGACTCTCACACCCCCATTTCCATCAAATAATATTTCCCTCGCCCTAATAGCATGACTGAGTACGAGACATGCACTGTACGTCTCAAAATCTCCTTCAAGAAAGGAATTTAGCACCTAGATATCTATGAAGACTCTGCCCTCATCATCGGCCGAATCCTCGGGAAATGAAAAGTCAAAGACGAAAAACTCCTACCCTTTCATACCCACCTTGAAGAGCTGGCCTCCTAATTTGAAGATGTCACCTTCTATTACCTCCTTCGTGTAAAGAATAACCTAGCTAATGCCCTTGGTACCCGGGCCTCCATAGTCGACATACCTGAGGGAGTAATAATGGCCTCTTTCCTAGTTAAATAATAAGATATGCCTACCCAATTCTACCATATTATGCTCATCATTGAGGAAGATTCTGCTATGGCCAGGTTATGGTACTATGACATTTGGAACCTCCTCAAACATGGCATGTATCCAAAATACGCAGATAAGAAAGATCGTGGGACCCTTCGCAAATTGTATGCCCAATATATTATCTGCAGCAAATTGCTTTTCAAGAAAAATTTCGATGGAACCCATTTGCATTGCATAGCAGAGGATGATATTGAAGAAATAATACAGAAGATCCACAGTGGGTAATGCGAGCCCCATATGAACGGTCCCATGTTTGCTAAGAATATCTTCCGTTAAGGGTACTACTAGACCACCATGGTTTAAGATTGCACTGCATATGTTCGAAGATGCCTCAAATGCCAATAGTTTGTCAATATCCAACACTTACCTCCTCGACAACTAAACAATATAACCCCTTCCTAGCCTTTCTCCATTTGGGGCATTGATATCATAGGGAAGGTTACTCCCAAAGCTTCAAACGATCACGAATTCATCCTCATCTCCATTGATTACTTCACCAAATGTGTCGAAGTCGAGTCATACGTAGTACTGAATGCAAAAAAAAATGATAAAGTTCATCAAAAAGAACATCATTTGTCGATACGAAGTTCCCGACACCACTTTGAAATCAAAGTCACAGAACTAGTCCACGAGTACGGGATTCAGAGACACAAATCTTCTCGCTACCAACCCCAAACCAATGGTGTTGTCGAAGCTGCCAAAAAGTGCCTCAAAACCATCATCAGCAAAAGGACTGAGAGTTACAGATATTGGGTCGATCGGATCCTTTATGCCCTCTAGGTCTAATACACTTCAATCAAAATGCCTAATGGGCCTACCCCTTATTCTCTAGCGTACAGCATGGAAGCAGTCCTACCCGTTGAGCTATATATACATTCTTTACGCATCATGTTCGAAAGCAAAGTTAGCAAATAATACTGGCATCAGAGCCGCTTTGATGAACTGTCACTCTTGGATGAAAAGAGACTTAAGGCTCTATATCATAGTCGGATAGCGCGGTCATTCAATAAAAAAATATGGGAACGCGGTGTCCAGGAAGGAGAAATTGCCCTCAAGAAGATTATATAACCCGTCTGGGACCCCAAAGGGAAATTTAAACCAAATTAAAGCGGCCCCCACATTGTAAAGAAAATCTTCTTAGGAGGAGTCGTTATGCTCATAGACCTCGACGGGGAAGAGATGGCGCATCTAGTCAACCTGGACCATCTCAAGAAATTTTATCCTTAGTTCGAAATCTCGGGGCGCCATGACTCTTCTCATCCCCCTTCTATTCTTAAAAAAATCTTAATTTTCCTTACCCAGAACTACGTGGGACCTGATTTCTTTTCAAAATGAAACTCATAAAAAATTTCGAAATCCCCAGAGGTACGTAGGCAACCCATACACCATACATGGGCACGGTCCTTTTCTTTTTTTACAAAATGATATTATTTTTAAACCTCAGAGGATGACACTCCATTTTATCATTTACATGAACAATAGGATGATGTATGCCTTAGTGATTGGTATAGATAATTCAAATACAAAACACATCAGGAGGCGCCACCAAATCTGATCAAAATTATTTTTATTTCTAATTAAGGAATACATCGCTGTTACATGAAGTATCAGTGAACGGAGTTAAACAAACCACCCCTTCCACTGACTAAGCCATCTTTAAACAAGTCTAATCTTTAGAAAGCATCACAAAAAATTATTCTAAACCCTAAAAACACAAAACACGAAAAACACCAAAATTACCCTAGCTTGACAAAATATTACCCCAACTTTACAAGACATTGTCCTCAACTACCCCGCCGCCCCTCTTTGTGAAATAGTGGTCCTACACGAGTGTGTTTCAAATCAAACCAATTTTCACAAAAAATTATCCAACTTTTAAATATCACCAAACCAAGTTATGAAAAACCAATTCTTACTTTAAACCAATTTTATCTTGATTAATCCTAAACATGCATCTAGTGATTAAAGCAAGTAAAGTGAAGTAAATAATACTCACAACGTCGGATGTACGAGGAAAAACCCAAGACGGTAAAAAACCTCGGACAACGCAAGCTAAAAAAATCACTATGAATGTGTAATTGCAACGAACAAACAAAAGACTCACTCAACGACTCGATCCCATGGGTCTTGACGCTCTTCTGATCTTCAACCACTCCTCTCACAGTGCCCACGCAAAAAGTCCTTCTTCCACGATACCTGTCCACAACACACCCATCCACGTATGTCTCGGTGTCCATCGAATGGCTTTGATACATCTACGATGTTGAACAATAAGTCATTCTCTTTTCTTCACCGCAAAACCCAGATGTTCAAGTATAGAACAAACCTTCTTGGTGCAATAAGATCACATAAACATATAATAATGATATTTCAAATCTTTGCAAACTCTAAGGATGTGTTTAAGGTATGTAAACCTTAGAAATCGTAAATAGTTTTTCCATAATGCACACTTATAAATTCTGACGAAACCACGCTTTAAATAAGAATTAAGCGTCGCCTCGAAAACTGTGTCACTCAAACAAGATTGGCCAGTCGTTCGCGTGACATAGCCATCTCGCTTGAATGAGATCTTCTATTGTTTGAATGACGTACGTGTCAGTTTGACTTTTTCTTTAAAACGTTTCTTCAAAAGAGATCCAATAAAGTCAAATTATTTTTCAAGCTTATCAGAATAAAACAAAGTGTAAAATATTTAAAACATTTTAAAATGTTTTTCTTTATAAAATTACATCCTTATCTTTTTTATAAAAATTATTCCGAGCTCCATTAATTATACGCATTCATACCTGTGTGATCTCGGAATGCAATTATCTTGAAGACGAATAAACTTGCACCAATTAAACTTCGGCATGATTAATTATTTAAAGCTTTACCGCAACATCTTCAATTTCTTCAATACGTCATAGACCAAGTGGGATCGTGACAAAAATAAAATCTCCCTATGACATATTACAAACATGGTTTTGTTCACGGAATTAAGTCAAAACAAAATAGGGACTCAATTAGAAATTTATGTCCTTTGACTATTCCGGGACAAAACTAAAATAGTGAAATGCTTAAGCCGGGCCTTCAAGCCATATGACGCCTAAATCCTATCCCATAAGCCCAAAGTCAAAAATTACAGGACAGGGGCTAGTGTACGTAGCACCGGCAAGCATGAATTGTCTGAATGTGATGTAGACTTTAAATCTCGAATGGCTAAAGCATACATATACACATGAAACAGACAAACAAATACCCAGTGGAGTATGGAGGAACAAATGAAACCAATATATATATATATATATATGGGATAAGGCTCACCTACATCATGCTCTATACATCACTTATGCATCACGCCTAATTCAGGACCCTAAAAAACCTTTTTTTTTCAAATTTTATATTTTTTTCCTTGAAATTAACCTTACAATCAACCCATATGCAAAAAATTAGGTCAAAATACATTTTATAGCTATTTTTAAAAAATCCACAAAAACCTGCTAAAAATACCTTATTTATAAGGGTCTGCGCCAGCAGTTTTTTGTGGATTTTTTAAAAATAGCTACAAAATGTATTTTGACCTAATTTTTTGCATATGGGTTTATTGGAGGGTTAATTTCAAGGAAAAATATAAATTTTGAAAAAAAAGTGCTAGAATTAGGTGTGATGTATAGTGCATGATGTAGGTGAGCCTTCCTCTCTCTCTCTCTCTCTCTCTCTCTCTCTCTCTCTCTCTCTCTCTATATATATATATATATATATATATATATATATATATATATATATAGAGAGAGAGAGAGAGAGAGAGAGAGAGAGAGGCTGGATCTTATACGGACCTAGTTTACGGACCTAGTTTATGGACCGCTATCGTCCAAGAATTATCTAGGGACCGTTTTGTCTATTTAGGACCACCTTTTGGGACCGCGATGTCTTTTAACTTTCTCTAAGTCTTTGGGAATATCAATTTTTACCCCAATGATTTCTAAAGTCTTTTTAAGCTTATTTTAATGCTTAATTAATCTGGAAGTCTAAGTGTGGAAGTTTCAGGGCTACTGCTACTTCTCAATCTTCTTCCGTCACTATCTTATTGGAATTCTGAATAGCGAGGATTATCTATATAAACAGTTTCTTCAGGGAGTCTAGAAATTGAAATAGGTCTTGATGGAAAATATTCTAGTCTTAAATACCTTATACGGTATCGTGGATTTATCTGTCTAGTTTCTTTTTATATTTGATTAACAATATCAATTATATCGTTATCTATAAATTCGTCTAAATTATTATCACAATAAGATGACAAAAATCTACGGTATGTTCTAGGGGCAGCTGTCTCTACGTTTTTAAGGAGAGGACGGATTCTTCCAGCTCTAATTAAAGTAGTCTTTGTTTCAGCTAACCTTTTACGTCTAACAAATTTTAATACGTCTATACTGTCTTCAAGTATCCTAGTGTATTCTTGATATTTTTCAGGTCTTGATAGTTCTTCTGCAAAATCTTCAGTTCTTAGTTTTTGTTTAAAGAGATCTCGGATCCCTGTTCTAATTATTTCTATTCTAGGTACTTCTCTTCCTAACCACTCAATGATCTGGTCTATGTATTTAAAAGTACCACCTGCATATACTAAAGCAGATTCTATAAGTTCTTTATCTTTAGGGTCTGTAAGAGTCCAGTCTTGAATTTCTCTAGTTAAGTCTAAACTTGTTTGATTAACAAATTCTAAAAAGTCTTTAGTGATTTGTAAGATCATATAAGATTTTTCTAAAACAATAATATGTAAAATAGTTAAGGGTTTGGTTCGAGTTATACCTTCCTTCTGGTCTGCAATATCTTTATCTTCTTCCCTTTGTCTCTTCAGCTTTGTCACTATTCTTCTCCGGTCTCGACCTCCTACAACTCTCTTTATGTGTCGCACCTCAATCCACTACTTTGGCGGTCGACCCGTTTCCTGCCTGTACGCCTTCACGCCTAACGCCCACCCTGGCTAAAGGCTCATGGCTAATCGGCACCTGACGGCGGTTCACCAGTATAACACCTTGTGTGCTACACCAGAGGTTCCACACAATAGTCCTCTATGAACAGAAAGTTGGAAATAATTTGGACAATAATAACAACTTAGCATAAGAGATTTCTGGAAAGGAAAATACTTTTATTGCATTGCATAAGTAAATACAACTCTCCCCTCTCCCCTAACTATGAGAGGTTTACTCACTCATATACATATTACTCTCTACAAACATACTCTCTCTAAAAGTCTAACAATCTCTCACTCTCTAACTACGGATGTCTAAAACACAAATGGACGCTCCGTTTTATAGATCAAGGGCACTACAATATGACTGGTAACCGGCTACCAAAAGCAATCCGGTTGAAAGCATCTAATTATTAAAGCAATATTGTCTTCGGAATCTTCACAGCTGGGTCTACAAGCTTTTATCGTCTTTTGATAATGGGGGGACCTCTTTCTTTATAAAAGGAAAGGCGTGCCAAGTCTTCATCATGGTCTTGTCGTTTTGTAATAATGCAAGAGCATCAAACAAAGTCTTCATCTTTTTCATCAGTCTGGTGGCCCATGTGGGGCAAGCATCTTATGCTTTATAGAAAGCATGGTCTAGGTAAACGATTCTTCTGTCTTCAATAATTCTTTCACTACTGAGGGGCCCTTCTTTGTTGTGTCTGTGTCTTCTTCTGCCTTGTCCTGATTTGGGAGGGTATTATTGAAAAATTCATCAATAAGGCCTACCGTTATAAGGCTGGCTGGCAAAGCTATCTCTACCATTTCTTTGGATTCTTTCTTGAGCCTTCCATTGAATGGCTCATCGGCTTCGATTATCAAGTCTTCTTTGTGGTAGGTAGGGTACCACCTATCTTCTCCTGTTAATAATTCCATGATCTCAATTATTTCCATTGCCTGGGCGATCTGGAGTTTGGACTTATCAACAATTAAATCTTTAGTCTCGTTTTCAGATAGGATCTCAACGTCTTCAAATGTATAATTAGAAAATCTAACAAGTCTAAATCCTTCCACCCTCATTCCTCCGCAGGAACTTGGAGCAATCTGATAAATTCTAGCAAATAAAGGAAGGAAATCTTCTACCTTTTTAACGTACTCATGGACTATTTTTCCAAGAGCAACAGAGCCTTTTATAGTCTCAATTTGGATGAGTCCGATGAACCCATAGTCTGCTAAGGTTATCTGGGAAATTTCTGCTTTCCCAGCAAGATAAATCTTTCTAACGTCTTTGAAGAAACCTTTTATTATTAAGGCATCTCCATTAGTCTCAGATAATAACATATTGAAATGTTCAATAATGCTATTAGATTCTTTCTTATAGTCTTCTGTTGATGGAAGATTATTATGACCAAATGGTACAACAATCTTAGACTTAAAAGTCTTTTTCTGATAACAAAAATTATCAGTGGGTCTAGCTTTGGAGGATTCTCCAAGAGTCTGAGCATAGGTTTGAGTCTGAGGTCTAGGTATGGCAGTACCTCTGAGTTGGGTAACTGCAAGTCTTTGAGTTCTCATAAATCTGGCAATAGCTACCAAATTTTGTTTGAACTCGATCCAAAGTCTATTCTTCACGTTCCACCATATGGCATCTATAAGGGTATTTTCGTCTTCTGAGAATTCTCGTCTAGATCAAGTCTGGGTATCTTTGATCAGGTCTATATTGGGGAAAATACATCTTCCTAATGAGTCTATTTTGAGAAATGATCTCTTGTCTAGATTTTCCAGGAGGAACTAAGATATCATCAAAGTTCTCTAGGATTGGTCTTTCTTGAGAGTCTTGAATATGAGTATGTCTTTACATTATACCAGCATTTGGTCTTACGCGTCTAAGATAGTCTGCAACGTCTTCCCTGTTCAGTCTATTTGTTCTAGAGGAACTCATGTCTTCTAGGTCTTCTGTTTGCAACATAAAACATCAAATTATATTAGCGTTAGCAAACATTGGCTCTCTTGATATAATGTCTGGAATGGTATTTTTACTTCCCTTAATATGAATAACAGAGAAGTCATAACCATTAAGCAATTGTTGCCATCTAATGATGCTATTAGTCCTTGATTTGGACAAGTCTAAATCTCTAGATTTTACTGCATAAGAAGAGTCAGTATAAACAGTAAAATGTTTAGGTCTAAGAAACAACATATATTTTTCTATTGCCCTTACTATAGCTAAAACTTCTTTTTCATGGGCAGTGCATCTTGTTTCTGGGTCTGTGAAGGTTCCAGAACTATGTCTACAAAGTTTCTTCTTTTTTGTCTGATGATCAATGGCAAAGTATACTGCTCCCCATTGCTTATCACGGGCATCTGTTTCTACTATAAACTGGTATTCTGCATTAGGCAGTTCAAGTAAAGGAATGTTCTTGACTGCATTTTTAATTTGTCTTATTACTTCAAAATCGTCTTCAGTCCAATAAAAGGGATTGGTTTTGTCTGCTCCTTTTAATTTGGATGTTAAGCTTTGTCTTTTTGAAGTAAGGTCTTTAATAAAGTCTGCAGCATAATTAAGCAATCCTAAAAATAATTGTAATTATTTTCTATCTTTGAGTTGGTCTGGGAACTCAAGAATCTTTTTAGTTATGTGTTCTGCTAAGGATAATTTTCCTTTGTTAATATGCATTCCCACAAAGTCTGTCTCAGTCTGAAATAATTGCATTTTCCTTTCGGAAATAACAATACCATGCTTGTCTAATTCTAAAATAATCTTTTTAAGATGGTCTACATGCTCTATCTCAGTCTTACTGGCTACAAGAATATCATCTATGTAAACAAGACAAAATTCTGAATAAGGTCTAAATATATTATCCATTCTTCTTTGGAAAACTTGAGGAGCATTCAAGTATCCAAATGGCATGACTAGCCATTCGTATTTTCCTTGGGGCACACTAAAGGTTGTCCAAGTAATACTATCTGGATGCATCTTAATTTGCCAGAAGCCTGATTTGCAATCAAACTTACTGAATATAATTCTATCTTCGATTAAATTAATCAAATTATTCTTGTCTGGTATCTTATAAGAATCAAATGCACAATTCTTATTTAATTGTCTATAATCTATAACCATACGTCTTTTTCCTCTTTTACGTTCAGATTCATTTTGAACATAGAAGGCTAGTCTATTATGTCTACTTTTACTTTCTTTAATAATGCCTAACTTAAGCATTTCGTCTATGTCTTTCTTGAATTCTTCCCTATCTTCTTGTGAGTATCCTTTCTTATAGGTTCACCATTAATAGTGGCGTTTGGGTTAATAGGGATGATTTCACAATAACTCTGGTCTTTATCCCACTTAGCGATGGGATTTTCTCCTAAAGTAGGCTCTGCTAGTTGCCTAATCTTTTCCTTTTCTACTTCTATATCCATTTTCTTTTGTTTGGATATGGCTTGAATCTGTAATAAGGTTTGTTGGGCTTGATCTAAAATGTCTTGTTGTATAAGCGCTATTTGCTTATAACACTTTTGGTCTGGACACTTACACTCTTTTTGTAAGGGTTTAGTAATATCTAAGGCTTCTTGTTGGGTTGTAGGTCTAGGTCCACCATGCTCAGCTGAAGAACTCTGATGTTTTATGGGTCTATAATTTGGTTTGACCTGCATAAGGTCAAAGGCAGTCTTATGATCTATTAGAGGAGCTTTAATATTAAATTCCTCTTGATCAATAATTAATATCTTATCATTATACTGAGTATAAGGATGATATTTACTAATAAAGTCTTGTCCTAAAATAATGTTTCCTGTGAAACTAGGACGAGGATCCATTATCCAAAACCGATGATTAACGATTTTGTTGGTCTGATTTCCTAATTTAAAGTAAATAGGAATAGTCTGGAAATATAAGGTAAATGGATCTCCATTAGCCACTTTACCATAGATTTCTTGAGTACTTTCTAAAAAGTAGTCTTCAGGGAAGGCATTTGCTTTACAAATACTCTGAGAGCACCCTGTATCTATAAAGGCTGAAAGTCTTTTAGGGTAGTCTTTATGTTGAACAAATAATTCTACAAAACAAGCATGCGGTTTAGTAGAAATTCCTAAATTGTTCTTTTCTAAAATAGATATTCCCTTTTGAGGTTTATCTATAAAATCTAAGGGTATTTGTTCTTCTGAACTACAATCAGAATGGTATTCTTCTAAATCATAGGAAATTCTTTTTCCTTTGACATCTTCAGTTTCTGGCAATCTTTTGGCTATATTCCTATCAATGTCTTGATAATAGGTTTTAATATCTAAGTCTATTTGAGCGTCATACTGGCTAGTATAAATTGCTCTAAATTTAGTTCTCCAACAGTCTTCATGGTAGTGTAGTTGACAAATGATACAAACTAGAAACAATTCTGTTTGTATAATCTCAAAGCATTCTACACATCTAAAGTCTTTTTTGCTACATTTCATTTCAAATGTGCAATAATGTCTTTCATCAAAGTAACATCTAGGTATATAGGTTAGTAACTCAGGATTACTAACTGTCCATCTTTTCTTTAAAAAGGAGCTTAATATACACTTATACCAAGCGTCTTCAAAGTCTATATATTCATCATCTGGATCGCCTTGATCAGTCTGCATCATATATAAGTCTAGGGTATCCTGAGAGTCTTCATACTCATCAGTATCACTATAGTCTTCTGAATCACTGTCTGTGTAAACACTATAGATACTAGTGTTATCATCATCTTCTATGTCTGATATTTTTATAGCATATAAGATATCTAATTCTTCTTGATCTGCATAGTCTAATATTGTATTAATAATCTTAATACTTTCTTTATCTTTCTTATTAGGGCAGTCTTTAGCAAAGTGTCCTTCTTTGCCGCAAGTCCAACATTCTTTGGTGGCAGTCTTAGATTGAGCTATGTCTTTTTCTTTCCTATAATTAGGAACCTTCTTATACTTACTAGTATTCTTCTTAAAGTATCTTCTTTGGTTAAATCTATTTTTCTTAGCCTTAGGATTCTTTTCCCTAAAGGTAGTAGGTTGTCTAAATTTATACTTCTTTGGAAATCCTAAAGGTCTAGTCTTAAACTTCCTATGTTTCCATTCTACTTTCTTCTTGAATTTTTTAGATTCACTTCCACATCCCCATTGGATTGGAGCGATGTCTCTTTCGTCTTTGATTGGAGGGATCTGCTTGAAAGTCTCTTCTATCAACTTTCATTGAGTTATATCACGTCTCTTAGATATGATATAGTCTTTGGCGAAATTGATTCTTTCACCAAGGGAGTTATTCTTAACTCCAGATACTCCTGGCCAATTCCTATATTCATTAATTAGGATTTGTCCTATGGCTGGTATCTTTCTAAAGTATTCGTCTTTTAAGGTCTCTCCAAATTCTTTAATTTGGTAATATAGTTGTTCATAATTATTGCTATATTCATTTATCTTATCTAACTTGCAAATGCTAAGGAGGGCTAACTTAGTTTTTGCTAGGCCTTGTTCATTGATCTGAGCTAGATGTCCAGCTCTAATAAATTCTGAGGTGAACAATTGAATATATTCTTCAATTGACCTTTCTTCTAAGTTTTCCTTTATCTTCTCAATCTTTGCTAAGGAGTCTTCATCTGTAGCCTTTCTTAAACTATCTAAGTAGTCTTTTTCAATACCTCTAATGGATTGCTCAGCGTACTGCTTACATGAACTTGCATCCCATTGTTCATTAAATGCAAAACACATGTTCATCTGATTACCCCATTCATCTAAGGCCTTCTTCCTATCTTGCACATTGTCTAAGTTAAGGTATATACCTACTGGGTTTATGGCTTGACTTTCCATTGTCTTAACAGGAGTGAAACTCTTGTCACTAGTTGGAAAGTCTTTTATATAATCAGGTTTAGTCTTTACTACTGTGCTTGAGTATATAGGAATATTTATTCCTATTGGTTTACTAAAAAGTCTAGGAGCATCTTCTAGCCTACTACTACTTCCTATCTCTTGCTTACTAGGTTCTACTTGTGTAGCTGGCATTAGTCTTTGTTCTCCTTCTTCTATTAGTCTTAAGTTTCTAAGAAGTTCTTTAGTATTCTTAGATTCTTTTAATTTTAATATGCGGTCTTGGGCTATTATATTAAATCTTTCTCTTTCTTGAAATCTAACAGAATGACTTTTCTTAAGGTTATCTTTAAATGTCTTCATATCCAATTCTGAGGTTTCATTTCCAAAGTTTTGGATCCTAGCTTTTTCTTTAACTAAGTCTTTTTGTTCAAATGATCTTCTAGGTCTAATTGTCGGAGCTTGTCTAAGTAAACTAGCACTAGTCTTGCTACTACATTCTCCTTCTGAATGATCATTGATTATGGCTTCTCCCATATTCCTAAATCTAATTTCTTCGGTCTGGATATTCTTATTGACAATCTTAGGGGGACCAAACTGGATGGTAACATTTCCAGTGACGTCGTCTTGATTAATAAGCAATGGTTTATTTTGTATAGTCTTAGTTTCTTGAAATTCTGGCAATTGCCAGAGAGTCTTAGCTTTCTCTTTCATAGGTCCAGTATTCCTAACACTGTAAGTATGATTATAGTCTGATACATTGGTTCTAACTAAGATTTCTTCATTAAGTCTACCGCTAGGAATTCCCGATTGCATTCCTTCATAAGGAAATTGGGAGAACTTCACATAGTTTTGAAATTCTATGTTTATATTAGCGTCTGGGATAATATAGTCTTCATAGCCACTAGCATATAAGATTAACTTAAAATGTTTGGCTGTGTCTACGGTTACTGTAAATGCCGGAATGACATTAAAGTATCCTATGTTGTCTGACATTTCTAATTGGGCTATCCTAATAAGACTTTTCTCAAAGTCTTTCCATCTTTTGTCTACTAAACAACATAATATGTTTATATTATTCTGGGGTCTATGTAATCCTTGGATTCTTGCTTGAAAGAGTCCAAAGGTTAGGAATTGGAACTTCCTATCAATTCCTCTAGATCTAAGCCATTCCGAGTCAAATACTTGGAGCTCAGTATAGGATTTGTCTAACACATGATTTCTACAATAGTAGGTCATGTTATAATTGGGAGTCTTAGGAGTGGCACCTTCTTTAAACAAGTCTATGTATCTAACGGCTGGAAGTTGTCCATTATGAATGGAGTCTTCAACAATCTTCCAGTCAACTTCACCCCACTCTTTCCCTTGGAGGGGATTGGTGAAATTTCTTTCTTTCCACCATGTCCTAACATTGGAGGATGAGTCCTTAAGTCTTTGGAGCATATGATTACTCTATCCAATATTTGGGATAGAGCTAACTATCTTACTGGTCTTATCTAATCCCCGTTTATGACTCATCTACCTATGGTATTCTTTTCTCTAGTTTCTATATGAGGGGATTCTTTAAACTTACAGGTGGTTACCTGTTTTTGTTCAAGTCTTTTTTCAATTCTTTCTAAGAAGTCTGAATAATCTTTTTGTCTTTTATCTAATTAAGGATTTCTTCTTTAAAATTCTTATTTTCTTTTTTTGTCTTTTCAGAAGTTTCTTCACTATGTCTAGCTAGAGAATTAACGATGGTTTTACCAACGTTAGTGATATAGTCTTTTACTTCATTATCTTTTTCTAGTTGTTGCATAGTTCTAACTTCTATGGCTTCTACAGTCTTTTCAATTTTATCTAACCTAGTTAGAATAAAAGGAGAGTCTATTTCTGCTTGGGAAGGTTTATTATATACGGCCTTAATTCCGTTTATAATTTCACCGTATTTTTCTTCTACTTGGGCCATGTCTAGTCTAAATTCATTAATAATACTATCCATTTTAGATAGATTATGTCTTTCCATATTATTAAGGTAATTTGCTAAATTTTGTTGGAATTTAACAAAGTCTGTGTAGAAGGTAGTTAATCCTTCTGTCTTAGCCTTTAAGTCTAAATGCAAGTCTTTAACAAAGCTACTATTATAGTCTTGGGTAGCTGCTATAGATGTAGAAATTAAATTTAATCTTTCTAATATAAGTCTAGTTGCCGTGGCTGCGTTGGCAATCTCATTTTCATTTATCTTGTAATAAAATCTATCATCATTTATCTTTTCTAGAATTCTTTGATAAAATTCTGATAAGGTCTGGATGGAGAGGTCTTTTGATACCTCATTCCAGTCTGATCTAACTATCTCCATTAGGAAGATAACTATCAAGTCTAGGGATAAGCTTAGCTTGTTCTTTAGTGAGTTTAATTAACTCACTGTCTTGATTTGTAATTAAAGTCTTAATTTCTAAAATGTCTTTGTTTAGGACTTCTATATGATTAGTCTTAATATTTATTTCTTGTAACACGTGTACTAAGTCTATTGGGATTTGATTATCTATGTCTAATAATCTTTTAGAGATATTTTTATCTCTGTTTCTAAAGTTTGAGTGTCTTTTATTAATTGTCTTAATATAATAAGTATACACTTATTTTGGTCTATTATGCTATTAATAGCACTAGCAGTAACTTGTCTACTGTCTGCGTGTTTGGCTGGGATATGTTCAATATGTGAAAAACCGTCTATGTGTGTGGTTAAACAACCTTCTGAATCTAAATCAGTTATGGGTATAGGTTGGTAGTCTGGGTTGGTTCCAAAAATATCTTGGTAAATGCGAGGGATAAATCCCAAGGGCATTAAAGTCTTTTAACCGTATGTCTAAAAGGAACGTCTTATGGCTCTGATACCAGAATTAGGGTTTTGGTCGGAATTTGGTGAGGTTCTAAAATCTATGAGGTCTTGATACCAAATTTGGGTCTAAATTATAAATCTTTTAATTATATAGTCTTAAACTAAAGTTTTAGTATAAAACAAGAGGGGGACCATCTAGAGTAAATAACAAAAGTCTTTGGGACCACGGGGGGACCACTTTCGGGATAAGGACAAAGTCCGCACGGGAAGTCCGCACCTGAGCCTGGGTCTATATATATATATATCCAAATGATACCAATATGAATAAACTCTGAAAAATCATTTGTTAAACAATTGAGCAACAATATGATACCAATTTGATGAATGTGAATATGATTCCAATTTGTGAAATATGTAATCAAACAGCATTTAAATCTAGATATCAATAAACATTCTCAACAAATCTCCCCCTACATCACATACATCTCTCCCCCACTTTGTATCAAATAGACAAGCCGGTGAAAAGATAAACCAATCAACAAGTATCTAGCGTGAAAATAGACCAATTCAAAATCTCTAGATAATCATGAAATAACCAGCTAAAAATGATCAAGTAATGACAAATCAGTAGCTAGTAAACAAATGAATCATACAATGAATATAACAATCTAATCAGGTGTGATAAATGGAATCATATGCAAAATATCAAATTTGAAACAATATAACCTTTATATAAACCAGTTAATCCAGAAAGCTTCCAGCAGTACCAAAAAATATACCAATTTTAACCAGAGGACTGCAAACAAAACTTAGAAGCAAAAATCCCAGACCGTCGTTCGAACGAGCTAGGGATGTCGCTCAAGCAAGATGAGGACGTAGCTCGAACAAAACTTCTCGCGATATGGTAATATCGCTCGAACGACTTCTTGCGACATTCAAAACTTTCCCAGATTACCATAAATATCATATATTTTTGCCCAGTGAAAAAATTTCCAGAAAAAAATTCCAGGAAGGGGTTGACAGCAGCAAAACAGTGCTAAAATAATATGTTTTTTTACCCAAAATGCAAAAACGCACAAAAACTAACAATGTGAGTTACATGCAAACATAGTATTGATATGTTCAAACATGGACATGTAATGTATGGGTGTGAAACTACAACAAATGAGTTACAATTCCAACACATCGAAATGATCAAGAAGCTCTAATTGATAGCGATAAATCATCAAACTTTATCATAGCCATATGACAATTAAATGGTGAGCTTAATGAACTAAACATACTACATGCACACAAATCCATATTTTTTATGATTCTACAAATAATAGCGTCAAATTGCAATGTTTCAACATTAGTATTAGTTGTGCAAACCCGTTTAAACTTTCTCCAACCAAACTCCCTCATAAATATATACTTTTTCAAGTTCTTCTGAGGTTCTATCATTCTCAACTTAGAGAAAACCTTATCGGCCCTTTTTCTTAGCATTTCGCTTTTTTCTTTTGGGCTCTTTTAAACGGTGGCTTGCACGACGAGTCAATTTTGAACTCTCGCACCCCTTTTCCGTGAATCACTCATCATTTTTTCAATTAGATACTAATTCAAATCGTCACGGTAAACGGTTCTTACATGCACACTTCTCCTTAAGTCTACTTACGCATATATGACAAGATTGAGATAAGAACGCCTCATCAAATTCAAATATGCAAGATAAGTCAAACATCCATGTAAACTCGTGCATGTGTGCAATGTTGGCATATATACAAAGTCGAATCAAAATGCATATCAACTTCGAAACAACCCCATATAAACAATGGATAAGATCATTCTAAGCATCGATAATAATGAACAAATATCCTAGCCACGTGGATATGAAATGATGGGGGTTTAAACACACTAATATGCCACATCAAACATGTAAACTCAAAAACAAAAAACACAACCAAACAAGAAAACAAAACTATTTTCGGTTTTTCAAAAATTTTATTAAAAACAAAATCTTTTTGCATTTTTCAAATAAGACTCAAACAAATGAAAAATATAATACAAAGAGATAAACATGTCATAATACTAGCAAAGTATATATCGTGAATGCAAAGACTAGCATGACAAATATGCAAGCAGCTATCCATAAGAAATACCAACAGATGAATCATGTGCATGCATGTGAGAATCAATCAACGAAGCATTTAGCATCTCCAAAACGAACTTCCTAACCCAAACAGGTGTATACCTAACAAAATGGGTTTTGGGAACCGACGGGACACTACGTTTAAACTTCCTAGGGTCTTGTCGAGGATAAAAACAAAAACTCCTAAGGTGACCTTTCCTACCACAATGCGAACATGTGAAAACACAACGAGGAATGGGACTTTTAGGATGACCTTTTCAAACACCCTCGGATGTGGTTGACGCTCTAAAACACATTACGGTATTGGATTTTGCTATGGAAACATTATTACAAGATGAGCCGTTACCATCACTACACAAACTACTTGAGTCGGTTAAATTATCTTTAAACTTCAAAACTTTGGACTCAGGCAAAAAATTAAGCTCCGCAAACGTTAGGGACTCCTTCTTTAAATTATCAATTAGCCCCAGAAGGTTAACTCGCTCCCCCTCAATGTGAGCAAAGTTATCCCTAAGAGACTTTTCTCGTGCCACAAAATCATTAATCGAGTTATTTTCCTCAACGGCAGAAACCCTAGAATTTCTCAAATCCTCTAACTCTTTCTCTAAAATGAGGACTCTACCATCACTCTCCTTTTTGGAAACTTTAAAAGATTAAAAGTTATTAAATAGAGTTCCAAACTTCTCACGAGAAATATATATTTGAATTTGAAACGTTTGCAAATATCCAATCATATTTTTAAAACGGGAATTTTCTTCCTCTAAAACTTCAATACGTTTTGCAAACTTTAAATTCAAGAGATGTAACTCGTCAAAGCTTAGAGAATCCATCGATAAAGAAACAAATCAGGAGTAAAAAGACAATAATCATAAGGAAACACAAACACACGGATCAAACACAATAAAATAGTATTTTTAGCTCTGATACCAATATGAAAGAATGGTCCTACACAAGTGTGTTTCAAATCAAACCAATTTTCACCAAAAATTATCCAACTTTTAATTAGCACCAAACCAAGTTGTGAAAAACCAATTCTTACTTTAAACTAATTTTATCTTGATTAATCCTAAACATGCATCTAGTGATTAAAGCAAGTAAAGTAAAGTAAAGAATACTCACAACGCCGGATGTATGAGGAAAAACCCAAGATGGAAAAAAACCTTGGACGGCCCAACTATGAATGTGGAATTATAACGAACAGACAAAAGACTCGCTCAATGACTCGATCCCATCGGTCTTGACGCTCTTCTGATCTTCAACCACTCCTCTCACAGTACCCACGCAGAAAGTCCTTATTCCACGATACCTGTCCACAACACACGCATCCACATATGTCTCAGTGTCCATAGAATGGCTTTGATATGTCTACGATGTTGAACAAGAAGTCCTTCTCTTTTCTTCATCGTAAAACCCAGATGTTCAAGTATAGAACAAACCTTCTTGGTGCAGCAAGATCACATAAACTTATAATAATGATATCTCGGATCTTTACAAACTCTAAGGATGTGTTTAAGCTTTGCAAACTCTAAGGATGTGCAAATAAGTTTCTTGATCGTAAATAGTTTTTTCATAATGCACACTTATAAAATCTGACGAAACCACGCTTTAAATAGGAATTAAACGCCGCCTCAAAAACTGTGTCGCTTGAACGAGATTGGTCAGTCATTCGCGCGATATAACCATCTCGCTTGAACGAGATTTTCTATCATTTGAACGACGCACATGTCAGGTTTAAGCTTTGCCGCAACATTTTCAATTTATTCAATACGTTATAAATCAAGTGGGATCTTGACAAAAATAAAATCTCCCAATGACATATTACAAACACAATTTTGTTCACGGAATTAAGTCAAAATAATACAGGGACTCAATTAGAAATTTATGTCCTTACACTTGGTCATTATTCCCGGCCTTTGGAGGTCCCCAAGTCTCCCATTCTAGGTTAACACTATGCATGCACTCCATGGAGAGACGTGCCCTAACAAATTTGGATAAAACAACAACACCTTCCTTCATGGTGTCAAAGGCGATAAACCACCTTTGACCAGTCTCTTCCTTCATGATTTTCTCTACTACCCACTCCCACAACCACTTCAGGCAGACCCTAGACACATGTCAGGCCCCTCCTACAAACTATGATGGATGGGTAGACGGTCGGTGGCACTGCCACAAGCCACCCAGTATCATTCGCAATGATTTAGTTAGGTCTTCCACCGAGAAGAAGTTCGTTATGCGATGAGGCACAGTTTGTTCCCAACCGACTTGGCACATAAGACACCGGGGGAAATAAAAGGAAGTTTGGCGAAAGCCAACCAACATCACAAATCGGTAGTCTTTAAGCTGCAAAATAGGCTATAAGTCTCCCCACCATGGCATTAACCAACGAAGACACAAGGCTCCGTAGTTCGTAAACCAGTTGACCCAATTCTTGACTAATGGGTCAAAACTGAAGAAAGGCCGGATAAAAAAATTAGGTACAATCGCTAAAGGATACTCAAAAGGGTCACCAGACGAAACCTCTCTGTAAACCGCATGAAAAATATTATCGAGCTCCCCCTCAAAAAGTTGGAACATCCTTCTTTTCAAGAATCAAGACCATTCAGGGTCTCAACCAACACCATTGTCGCAGGATTATGGCAGTAAGACATTCATGTCGCTATTGCAGCCACTTGGGGATCATCTATCAAGTCCCCTATCATCAGTAAAAGCCTCGTAATAAGGCACAAAGTAATCATTTTGATAAATCCAACATCCTCAAAGCCTTTCAGGCACACTGAATACATAGTCGCCTGAAGAGAAATAGTTTATCCAGTAACCGACGGTGGAGCCGCCGAAAGAGAAATATGGAGCAACTCAAGAAAAATTGCCTATAGAGAATGAGAAAAATTGGGCATAGTCGCTACAACACTAGGGCTAACCCCCAACATTATTAGTATTGCTCGTAGGCAGTATAAAACTCGTCCCTGCCAAACAAAAAGACATAATCCTTGAGGTACCAGAATTGTACCGTCGTTGCTAGCAGATTTTAGTCAACAGCTCTGACAAATCCATCACCAGTACAGTCTCTTCGACACACCAGAATCAACACAACCCAACAAAGGCGATAAGCTCCACTTTAGATCAAGTTTTATATCTCCTCATTCATATACCAACCAAGCCTTAAAGGCCTTTATCTATTCAAAAATTCCAAAAAATACATTTCTCTCACTTTTTCTATTAATAAGTCCCTTTAAAGGAAAACTCTTTGTAACCACGCCTCCAAGGCCTCCCACTATTCAAAATATTCTAATAGCATATTCAAAAATTCCAAAAAACACATTTTCCAACTTTTTCTCAAAACAAAATCTCAGTAGTAAATTTTTAGTGCATGTAGAGTAAATCGCTAAATCAAGATAATCAAATTAAAAAGATGCATCTCTTTTTGCCTTTTTGAGTCTCCTTTTAGGTACAAACTCGCTAAATCAAGCATACAGCATGGTCAATGCCAAGCTCCTCCAATAACTATGATAAATCTGTGAGAAAATTCCAAAGGGAACGAAAAAAAATGGATGTGACCTCATCTCCCTCACCGCTCTCTATCCAAAGTGACAAACGTACCCCAACTTATGCTCAAGAAGCCTACTCACTTATGCATATATACCTGTATCCCTCGAAGGAAGACTCTGTAACACTCCGCCTAATTAAATACCAGGTGATCGGTCCTTTATTAAATTAACATCAAGGTGAACGGTTGATTCATTCTCAGCATCACTGTCGTAAAATAATTATTACCAATATAAACACCCTAATTAATTAAGCTAAGTGTCAAAACAATTTAAAGTCTCATTTTTCATTTGTTAAGTAATAATATAAAAACCATTTTAATACCCAACAGTTAAGAATCACATAAATACTTAAGGATGGCAATTAACACAAAAAGAATTAAACCATCTATATAATCCAAACCAAGTATAACAACCATAAAAGAAATCATCCTGACAATAGTTAACTTGAAAGGAGCATTGAATACCGAAAATATAAATGAACATAAATCTTTGACAAGATCTAAACGGAATAGAAAATCGGGCGACACATTACCCTAACTATGAAGATCTAAAGTAGGAACTGATTTAATGACGAAGTCGTCTAAAGCAAGGGCCTGCAACTCCCACATAAGCTGCAGCACGTCCAATCTAAACAACCTAAGCATGACGCCCCTGTGGATGGGCACCTGTAATACATACATATATATACAAGAGAGAGAGAGAAATGACAGAAAACGGGTCAGAGCCCGAGTGTAAAAAAGTTTGAAATAGTTTAGCAAGTATTTAAAATGCTTACCGGTTAATATCACAACCATGTTAGTATGCGACACTCTCTTGAGAATCCTCACCTCTCATCTAGTGTGCACTCCTACCGTTCTACTGATCTCATAGGTCTATTTAACTTATTCCCGTGAAGTTTTATCTCGAAAAGTACCAAGGCCATGATATTTAGTTTTAGAAAATTAATCTCTTTCATTTTCTCACGTTTCTTAGAATCATTTAGTACCGTTACCAAATTCACTAACACTTGTTATAAATCTGAAACATTTATTTATTACTTAACTACTTATGCACAGTAGAAAGTATCCATACATATAGTGTATATATATATATATATATATATATATATATATATATATATATATATATATATATATATATATATTAATCACTCATATAATATATATACTATCGGCACCCCACATAAAATCTATGGTGCTAGCATACTCTGCTATTAAGTCCCCGTATTACATAAACTAAGGGAAATACTAGTTCAGAATCACTCTCGAACTGTATTAACGTAATACACAAACAAATGGAGGCGAAACATAGTTCCAAGTCACTAAGAGGTCAGCACATACCCTCACGTCTCTTAGGACCGTCTGACTATCAGTCAGATAGCCTGTACCAAGGAATCCTATATTCTAGGGTACGAGTCAATATCCACCATAAAGGTCCAATCGAGATAAGACTGTCCCGGCGCAAAAAACCCCGTGATAGCAAGTAGCCCGAGTATGATTTTTATACAGATATAATATATGCACAATCACACGGTCATATATATATATAAATATTTATATTTTCCAAATTAGGTTCACCCATAACCCATAATTATAATTATTACACTTTACTCGAGTATCTCACATAACGAACTCGTCACTTTTATTTCCATATATAAATTACTCCATACTTATTTCTCATCTCTCGAAGTATAATTTCAGCAAGCACATTCTCAATTACCTTCTGGTCTAATTCACTTACAATTTCGATCTTTTATTAAATGTACTCGTGATTTCTTATGTGTGAATAACTCCCCGTTAACCCTCAATTTCATCTTACGTTAATTTCTCACTCAACGGTGTTTACCTATACCCTACTGGTCCTATTTATATCCCATTATGTCCTAACAATAATAATTAAGGATTCCTTCGCATTTTATTCAGATTAAATCAACATAAGGGGAATATGCCTTTTTCCAGAAGTGGTCGATCGATCGATGCTCTTGGTCGATCGATCGATCAAGCAGTTCTTACCCAATTATCTGCAATTTTCAGCCTACGGGTTCGATCATTTTAACCCATCCAAACCTCTATAATTTCATCCCAAACTCCCATCAAAGTAATCCAAGTGTATAAGCAATGTACATAAACACGTTCATACGTAACGACATCAATAAATCCTCAACGAATCAATCAAAAAGGGGTTTAATCTCAAATCTCTTTATAAAACCAAATTTTGCATGAATAGTCACCACCCTCTATTTTAATCAAAATTTTCTTCCCAAATATCATAATAAATTCATGGGTAATCCTCTATATATGATCAAGATTTTAGACTACATGGGTTCTCCCTACAACACATATAAATTCTCTTCCAAATATATAATTCTTCCATTAAAACATATGATTTTCATTCCTAGACTAACATAGAAGGTATATTAACTTGAAAATCAACAAGTTAGATACTTGCCTGGGATTCAAGGATCTGATTTGTTGATGAAAATTATATGGCTGCGTTCCTCGTCATGCGATCTACGTTTTGGTGGTGGTGGCGGTGCAATCGAGTGAGTTCTAGGCCTTGGATTGCTTGGAAACTCTTCACCTTCTTCTCTAATCTCTTCACTTTCTTCTCTAATCTCTTCACCTTATTCTCTAATGGTTGGCTTAGGCTTTGTGTTTGTTAACCGTAAGAGACAACTCTAAATGGCTAATAAATACTAAGAAAATTCATGGGTTTAATTACCCAAAAATACAAAATGTCTAAAACACCCTACCGGGATGACAATTAGGCCTAAAAACTCCCCGAGACCCAAACTAAACCCCCGGTACAATTTTTTGACTATCTCGACCCTTTCGGACACTTTGGCGAACTCAAAACGACTATATGGACGACTTATAATTTATTCACTTTAATAATAATAATTTAGTCCTGCACGACACAGGCGCGTCCCGAATTAAATTTCCATAATTGCCATTTTATTCACTCGTGACAATTTTAATAAAATCAATCTCCTATATTACTTTGCTCATCTAGTAATATTCAACAAATTTTCAATAATTACTAACTCACATCATGCTAGTAAATATAAAAAAAATAATTTTCGAATTAATATTAAATTAATACCTCAAATTAAATTTAGTAAATCCCCAATTTTAAAAGCCATAAAAATACGGGGTATTACATACTTTCCTCCCAATAACGGAATTTCATCCCGAAATTCGGAAAAATAAAGCGTAACTGGTAAGGACAACTTCGGGTATTAATCTCACATCTCATGTAATTTTTGTCGTACCACCCATACAGTACATTACCGAATACCCCCACTAATCTTATTCCTCGAACCTTACCATTTAGTTTAAATTATCTTGAGTTAAACTCTACCCAATCCGTACTATACCATCCTCATGGAAAAATTATGGGGAGTAACGATCCTAAGTCATCAAAGCATCTAAATAAAATCCCACAAAACAAGAGAATCCACTAATCTCAAACTCTTCAAATTAATACAACAATATTCTCTCGAATAAAACAACTAAATCTGGAAGTCACAACTTCTACTTTAATTAACCTCAAGAATGCTTACTGTGACACAAATATGGAAAATACTACAATCAAACCATCCAGGACGCCCATACACTCAATGTGCGTACTTTCCATCATAAGGTCTAAATGAATGTGATTCCTCTATAAGGTTACTCATTATTAACTGACTACCTAGTCTATAATACGTATTTCTATGATTTCCACATTCTCATTTGGCGATTTCATTTGCCTCAAATCATGCTACAACTCATAACTCTCTGATTAATATAAATATATACATATAATGACAAAGGTTATAAACTCATATTCTAAAGGCCTAACTTACTTCGACTCCCAACGTTCTTTAGTTTCATGCGTGGGGTGTCTCGCAGAGCGAAATCCAAACAAGGAACCCCCTCGATACACTACTATCTAAAATAGTTGGTCATCGAAACTCCTCATGTCCTTAGTCTATAGTATATAACATCCCAACAAGTTTTATCTACTTATTCACTCTCGTATCAAAGACAATACGCTGGCTATAACGATCAATCTTGGTCTCATATACAACAAGTCAATCCATGTCGATAATCACATCCTACTCGGATATGTCTATAACAAGTAAATCCCCTATAAAATTAAACTCATGTTTTGATATATACCAGAAAATAATAGGCGTCCCACTATCCATCGGTGAGTCAACATAAATAATTATGCCAATGGCCAAGTCTAGTAACCCTATGGTCCACGTAATTCTAATAGCTACAAATGAATGTGAGGTCCTAATGACAATCATTATGCGCCCCATAACTCCATAGATAGAAAACGTACCTCATTCGTGGGCGGTGGTTGTTGACTCCCACTATTATAACTTTGCTCCGATGAGTCAAGAAAAATTTTACCCCAAATTTTCAGTTCTAGTTAACCACACTCCACTTTATGTCCAAGCCTTTGAATATATTTCCTTCGTTGGGTAACACACCCAATTCCCGCATTTCTAGAACTTCTACTGATGACTCTCCTCAATTTTCCATTTGACCCTCTCCCTAGCGTACTACGTTGGGTGAGTCTAATTTGGCATCACCTTCGACTATAGCAGCACTTGGAATTTGTAGGCTGTGTCCTAACCGTCTTTACAGTCCTGGCCTCTCGTGCCATAATAGGGGTGACATCGACTACGATCATCATCCTCGAACATACTTCATAACCTCCTAAGTACGACCTCCGTTATCCGTCCAATGGCCCTCATCTGCCATACTTCTTGTACGAACACGTCCGAACGCAAATAAGATTCACTAATATATATGTTATAGCAGGAGAACTGAATCTTACCATAGAAATCAACAATCCAAATTATAGGGCTGGATATCAAAGAAAGATACGCTTGAAGCATAATAAGCCGCACAGATCCTAAAGGACACTAGAACCTGATGCTCTGATACCACCTGTAACACCCCACCTAATTAAATACCGGGTGATCAGTCATTTATTAAATTAACATTAAGGTGAACGGTTGGTTCATTCTCAGCATCACCGTCGTAAAATAATTATTACTAATATAAACACCCTAAATAATTAAGCTAAGTGTCAAAACAATTTAAAGTCTCATTTTTTCTTTCTTAAGTACCAATATAAAAACCATTTTAATACCCAACAGTTAAGAATCACATAAATACTTAAGGATGGCAATTAACACAAAAGAATTAAACCATCTATATAATCCAAACCAAGTATAACAACCATAAATGAAATCGTCCTCACAATAGTTAACTCCCAAGGACCATTGAATATCGAAAATATAAATGAACATAAATCCTTGACAAGATCTAAACGGAATAGGAAATCGGGGGACACATGCCCTAACTATGAAGATCTAAAGTAGGAATTGATTCAATGACGAAGTCGCCTAAAGCAAGGGCCTACAACTCCCACATAAGCCGCAGCACGTCCAATCCAAAGAACCTAAGCATGACGCCCCTGTGGCTGGGCACCTGTAATACATACATATATATACAAGAGAGAGAGAGAAATGACAGAAAACGGGCCAGAGCCCGAGTGTAAAACAGTTTGAAATAGTTTAACAAGTATTTAAAATGCTTACCGGTTAATATTACAACCATGTTAGTATGCGACACTCTCTTGAGAATCATCACCTCTCATCTAGTGTGCACTCCTACCGTTCTACTGATCTCATAGGTCTATCTAACTTATTCCCGTGAAGTTTTATCTCACAAAGTACCAAGGCCATGATATTTAGTTTTAGAAAATTAATCTCTTTCATATTCTCACGTTTCTTAGAATCATTTAGTACCGTTACCAAATTCACGAACACTTGTTATAAATCTGAAATATTTATTTATTACTTAACTACTTATGTACAGTAGAAAGTTTCCATATATATCAGTGTATATATATATATATATATATATATATATATATATATATATTAGTCACTCATATAATATATATACTATCGGCACCCCACCTAAAATATATGGTGCTGGCATACTCTGCTATCAAGTCCCCGTATCGCACAAACTAAGGGAAATACTAGTTCGGAATCACTCTCGAACTATATTAACATAATACACAAACAAATGGAGGCGAAGCATAGTTCCAAGTCACTAAGAGATCAGCAGATACCCTCACGTCTCTTAGGACCGTCTGACTATCAGTCAGATAGTCTGTACCAAGGAATCCTATATTCTAGGGTACGAGTCAATATCCCCCATAAGGTCCAATCGAGATAAGACTGTCCCGGCGCGGAAACCCCCGTGATAGCAAGTAGTCCGAGTATGATTTTTATACAGATATAATATATGCACAATCACACAGTCGTATATATATATAAATATTTATATTTTCCAGATTAGGTTCACCCATGACCCATAATTATAATTATCACACTTTACTCGAGTATCTCACATAACGAACTCGTCACTTTTATTTTCATATATAAATTACTCCATACTTATTTCTCATCTCTCGAAGTATAATTTCAGTAGGCACACTCTCAATTACCTTCTGGTCTAATTCACTTACAATTTCGACCTTTTATTAAATGTACTCGTGGTTTCTTATGTGTGAATAACTCCCCATTAACCCTCAATTTCATCTTACGTTAATTTCTCACTCAACGGTGTTTACCTAGACCCTACAGGTCCTATTTATATCCCATTATGTCCTAACAATAATAATTAAGGATTCCTACGCATTTTATTCTGATTAAATCAACATAAGGGGAATATGCATTTTTCCAGAAGTGGTCTATCGATCAATGCTCTTGGTCGATCGAACGATCAAGAAGTTCTTGCCCAATTTTCTGCAATTTTCAGCCTACGGGTTCAATCATTTTAACCCATCCAAACATCTATAATTTCATCCCAAACTCCCATCAAAGTAATCCAAGTGTATAAGCAATGTACATAAACAAGTTCTAACGTAACGACATCAATAAATCCTCAACAAATCAATCAAAAAGGGGTCTAATCTCAAATCTCTTTATAAAACCAAATTTTGCATGAATAGTCACCACCCTCTATTTTAATGAAGATTTTCTTCCCAAATATCATAATAAATTCATGGGTAATCCTCTACATATGATCAAGATTTTAGACTACATGGGTTCTCCCTACAACACATATAAATTCTCTTCCAAATATATAATTCTTCCATTAAAACATATGATTTTCATTCCTAGACTAACATAGAATGTATATTAACTTGAAAATCAGCAAGTTAGATACTTGCCTGGGATTCAAGGATCTGATTTGTTGATGAAAATTATATGGCTGCGTTCCTCGTCATGCGATCTACGTTTTGGTCGTGGTGGCGGTGCAATCGAGTGAGTTCTAGGCCTTGGATTGCTTGGAAACTCTTCACCTTCTTCTCTAATCTCTTCACTTTCTTCTCTAATCTCTTCACCCTCTTCTCTAATGGTTGGCTTAGGCTTTATGTTTGTTAACCCTAAGAGACAACTCTAAATGGCTAATAAATACTAAGAAAATTCGTGAGTTTAATTACCCAAAAATACAAAAGGTCTAAAATACCCTCCCGGGATGACAATTAGGCCTAAAACCCCCCCGAGACCCAAACTAAACCCCCGGGTACACTTTTCTGACTATCTCGACCCTTCCGGACACTTTGGTGCACTCAAAACGACTATACGGACAACTTATAATTTATTCACTTTAATAATAATAATTTAGTCCTGACACGAGACAGGCGCGTCTTGAATTATATTTCCGTAATTGCTATTTTATTCACTCGTGACAATTTTAATAAAATCAATCTCCTATATTACTTTACTCATCTAGTAATATTCAATAAATTTTCAGTAATTACTAACTCACATCATGCTAGTAAATATAAAAAAATATTTTTTGAATTAATATTAAATTAATACCTCAAATTAAATTTAATAAATCCCCAATTTTAAAATCCATAAAAATACGGGGTATTACAGACTCCAAGGGTAGAATCTCACCTGCATCCCTCATAAAAAATAAATAATCCACCCAGAAGCAAAGTTCAATAGCCCCCAACCCATACCGATCGGCAGCCACCTTTTCCTCTTCCCAAGGAAGACCAGAAGTCCATGCCATTATTAATTGGCACTCCCTTGAGACTGTCTATCGGCGGTCCCTTGTAAATTTTGTATAAAAAATGCCAAAAAAAAATCAGAAAAATCCAGAACTGCCCGAAAAATTCCTAAAAATCCTGAAAAAATGTGAAACACTAATTTCCCTTAAGAAAATCATCTTTACAGCACTAAACCCCTCATAAACTCTCAAAATCCCCAATTGAATTAATCTTACCTCTTTTCCTCAACGTACTCAATAGTAGATCGAATGATGCGCCCGCATCCAAGTCCCCTACAATTCACCAGTCAGAACCTTAAAACTAAACATTACCAAGTGGAGTCTTATGATAACACAATCCCCAACGGAACTACAAGTGCACCTGCACCCCCAAGATAATCTAAATTTCCTTAGGAGAGCTATTCCCTGTGCTACAACTTAAGGTCCTTAGAATTGACTTTCGCCCATAGAATTGGTCGTCAAAACTTTAGGTCATGTGAATTGACATTGGCCCTCAAAATTGGTTGTCCCAACTTTAGATCCTCATAATTGACCTCGGCCCGCATAATTGATCATCATAAGTTTAGGTCCTCATAATTGACCTAAAACCTCAGAATTGGTTATCACAACTTTAGGTCCTCAGAATTGACCCCAACTCGTAGAATTGGTCGTCGTAACTTTAGGACCTCAGAATTGACCTCGGCCCGAAGAATTGGTCGTCCAAATTTTAGGTCCTCAAAATTGACCTCGAAGTGTAGAATTGGTCATCCCAACTTTAGGTTCTCAAAAATGACATCGGTCTACAAAATTGGTCCTCACAACTTTAAGTCAGAATTGACCTCAGCCTGCATAATTGGTCGTCACAACTTTAGGTTCATGAATAAAACTCGGCCTCAGAATTGGTCGTTACAACTTAAGGTCCTCATAATTGACCTTAGCCTATAAAATTGGTCTTCCCCAGCATCACTTTAGGTCCTCATAACCTCGACCCATTGAATTGGTCTCCCTATCCCCTTAAAACTAACCTTAACACATCCTCTGAATCGATAATCATCGCCTCCTTAGGTCCTCAAAATTGACCTCGACCAGTTAAATTGGTCATCCTCGTCTTCTTAGGTCCTCGTAATTAGGCCTCGACCCTCTAAATCGGTTGACTTCATCCTTCAGGTCCTCATAATTCGCCTAAAATTCTCTTCCCCAATGTCGATGTGGTATCTATGATTCGATAACCTTCACTTGTTTCAAGGCCGCACATCAAGGAGCTCTTTCTAAAAAACCCATCCTAGGACCCCCTAAGCACCCCCTTAGGTCCCTAGCACTCACTCATTCACCACAAACCCTAGGTCTCACCCGTTCACCGATCAACTTTCCCATCTGATCAGAAGCTCAAAGAATCCTAGAAAGGTTCTGAATAGCATTTCTAATGGTCCATCCCATGCATGAATCGGCCTTACGGTTTGGACGAACGGTCCAATTTACCATAAAAAACTAATTTTCGAGGCCATTGGCGGCTCTCGAGCCTCGTTTTACTCCGGTCAACTTTTTTATTTGAGCGAAAGCTCAATGAATCTTTAAAGGCCTTTAAAACCCCTTTTTAACGGTCCACCCCATGCGTGAATTAGGCTTACGTTACGGACGAACAGTCTGTTCTACCTAGGGGTGGCAATTTTAAAAATCACAGGAAAAAATGACATGAAACGACTCAAAATTGACACGATATGTCAAGCTCGTGTCGAATTTCTTTATAATGCAGTCGTGTCATGTCATGTTCGTGTCAAAATTATGATTCATGTTAGTCGTGTTAATTGTATTTTTATTTGGGTTATTATGTCTATTTATGTTTAATTTAGTGTGAAATTTAAGAAATCGCGTTATTCGTGTCGTATTGTGTTGTGTCATTTTTATTTAGGTCGTGTTTGTGTCAACTAAAAAACACACGAATTCGTGTTGTATCATGTTTGTGTTAGAAAAACCCTTGTCGTGTTGTGTCGACCCAAAACACAAATTTTTTCCCCTAGTTTTACCATGAAAACTGATCCGAAGGCTATCGGGCATTCTTGGACCTCATTTGACCCCGATCAACCCTCTCGCTTGAGCAAAGCTCAATGAATCTCAGAAGGGCTTGGAATCCCTTTTTACCCCCCCCCCCCCCCGTGTGCGAATCAACCGTATGGTTTTGACGAATGACCCATTCTACTTCGAACCCCGGAGTGGCTCAATGTATTCTTGAAGGCATCTAAATACCCTTTTCAATGGTCTGACCTGTGTGCGATTTCTGACTTATGAAATGTGTTTTACGATCGTTTTAAAAAAAAGTTATCTCACATTGCCAAATGGCACCCTCGTACAGAACTTTGTTGGCATCACTTGGATGCACGCATTGGAGGTAGGGTCCAGTGAAAGATCTTCTTTAAAATTTTACTATATCTGCTAGATAAAATCGTGCATATTTCACCCTAATTTAGTGGGCTTTCTTCTTATCGGATGACAGGATGTCATCTCACAGATAAGTGATTATTGTGTTCATCCAGTCAGGACTTCTTTTCACAATAGGAACCTACTCGACAATCACGGGCTTTATGATATTGGGCTTGGCGTGGAACTCAACTTTAATATTTCTTCTCAACTTAGAGTCAACTACTGACCCCAAGGCTACTAGAGCATCAACATGGCTATTATGCCCCCGAGAGAACTGTTGAATGTGGACTTTCTCAAATTTGACCATCAATTCCTGAGCGACCTGCAGATATTTTGATATTCGTTCATTCCCAGCATTGAAGTACCCTGTCACTTGGTTGGATACTAGATTTTATTCTCAGTATATGTCAAGATGGTTTGCCCTCACTGAGTAAGCTTTGCGCAGTCCGACGATGAAGGCTTCATACTCGACCTCATTGTTGGAAACTTGATAGCCAAGTCTGATTCCTTGCTCGATCATGGAGTTTTCCAGGGAAATCAGCACAAGACCTACCCCTTCCCTCTTTGAATTTGATCAATCGTCAACATAAAGCATCCACTTTTTGGTCTGATAAATCTCTCATCTCATTAACTAGTTGGCTATGTCTTGGTCACTGGGATATCCTTTACCTTTGAATTCGGTAATGAAGTCTGTTGATACCTGGCCCTTAATCTTCGTTCTTGGTTGATAGTGTACATCAAATCTTTTAAGTTTAACTGACCACTTGGATATTCGTCTAGATAGGTCACCCTTTCGAAAAATGGCTTTGAGGGGGAAAAAGGTGATGATTATGATTTAATGAGCTTCAAAATGGTATTTTAACTTACATGACATGACAACCAAATAATAGGCCAATTTTTCGAACAGGAGGTAGCGTTGCTCGACATCCAGGAGCATTTTTTTGAGGTAGTAAATAGGGATGTCCTTCCTTCTCACACATTAAGGCTGAACTGACTGCATGTTTGAAAACCGCTAGGTAGGGATAAAGAGGGTCTTTTAGATTTGGAATTGACATTAGAGGAGGCTTGCTCATATAGGAATCGATTTCTTCAAGGTTTCTTTAAGGGCCTTTGATCGTTCTTCATTCCATGTGAGATATTTTCTTTCTTAAATAGTTAAAATAATAGTAAGCATCATTCGAAAGACTTTAAGATGAAACAGTTAAGGGCTGCCAATATTCCCGTTAAATTTTGAATCTTGCGTAACATTTTTAAAATCTGAACATTATTAATCGCCACTATCTGGTCGGGATTGGCCTTAATACCCCTTCTTCTGACTAAATATCCCAAAAAAAATTCGGACTAAACCCCAGATATGTACTTGACCGCGTTGAGCTTCATTTGATATTGCATGAGGATCTCAAAGTTTTTCGCTAAGTCCTTCAGATGGTCGGCTTTGAGCTTTCTCTTAATGAGCATATCGTCAATGTATACCACCGTTTTATCTCCCAACTGATGCTTAAACATCCTCATGACCAGCCATTGGTACGTGGCTCCTGTATTTTCAAGGTCTAAGGGCATGACCTTGTAATAATACAAGCCAAAGGTGGTTATGAATGAAGTTTTGTCTTGATCAGGGCTGAATAAAGGCATTTGGTGATACTTTGAGTATGCATCCAAAAAATTCATCTTCCCCTGACTAGCTGTGGTGTCGACCAACTGATCAATCTTAGGCAAAGGAATGATGTTTTTATGATAGGTTTTGTTGAGATATGTAACGTTTATGCACGCTCTTCACTTCTCATTACTCTTTTTTACCACCACCGGGGTTGAGAGACATTTTATAAATTTAACTTCTCTGTTGGACCTTACCTTTAGAAGTTTTGTACCTCCGTTTCCACTGCCTTTGCTTTTTCTAAGGTAGTTTGATGAGCCTTTTATATGATCGATAAATAAGTGGGATCAATGTGAAGTCCGTGGCACACGACTTCGGGGTCAATTCTAGGTATATCATACATTTTCCAGGTAAATACATCTCGATTCTCCTTTAACAGAGAGATTACTCCTTCCTTTCTTGTTCAAACAGCGTGCTTCTAATCAAGAATTTTCTTTCCAGAAGAGTTTCATCAAAGGGCATCTCTTACAATTTTTCCATGACCTTATTTGAGGGGTCAATTTATTTTTCTTCCACCCCTGATCCTCCACGCTTTAGTTACGATTTAGACGGTGTAGCTCCATCTCGAGATGCTTCAGGAACAATCTCCTTCTCATGTTTAAACATAATGGCAAAGATGAAACACTCTTGAGCAATGACAAGGTTACCTCTAATCTCTATTATTCTGTAATCCTTGATGCACTTGAGTTTCTAGTGGTAAGTGAAGGGGATAGCTTGCATGGTGTCCACCCATCATCTCCCAAGAATAGCATGGTATGGGCAACTCAATGTCTACCATTAAGAACTTGATAATCCTTGAGATGTTTCGGCCCTAACTGGCAGGAACACTTTTCCTAATGACATAGTCATCTTTTCGGCAAAGCTGATCAGTACGATGATTGCTTCCTTTAAGTCTTTCATCTTCAGTTTTAGCTTGTTAAACTGTTCCAAGTACATGACTTCCGAGGGGCTTCCTGTAAAACCGCGTATTTTTGGGAATACTTAAATTACACGTGCCCCTGTAAATTTAATTAAATTAAAAATTAAAGTGAATTGAATAAATACTAATGGGCGAGAAATGGAGTAATAGTTACGTGTTATTATAATTACTTGTGTGATATTATATTTACTTGTGTGATAAGTTAATGGAATTATACTATTTTATAGTACGTCATAAGTGGGTAAAAGTGACGGGTCGATAGAATCTTATTCGGGATGCGTGTGTGGGGCCATATTGGAAATAAGATGGTAAATTGATGGTAGGTGACTCGGATGGTATTTTGAGTACACGGATGATCCGGGATGGTCGAGATAGTTAGAATTAAGTACTCGAGGATTGTAATTAAATTTTAAGGAATTTTTAAGTTATACGGGACTCTTACGAGGGTATTCGGGTCATTCTAATATTATTAGTTAACCTAATTTTAGGATTATAGTATTTAAATAAGAGGTTAGTAACTTTGGGAAACCACTTTATATTATCGAATCCTTAGAGAGGAATTTAGGCAAAAAGGGGAGGAAATATAAGAAGAACCAAGGGAGTCCAAATTGGAGAGGATCTTTGAAGAATTTCTAGGCCTCACTCAATATACGAGGAGGATTCGGATTCTTCTTCATACCTAAGTCAAGTGAATGAATTGCTTAATGTTATTTGTGTAGATATTTATGTCATATTATAATGGTAAAACTTAAACCAATTTTGGGCTGGGATTAACAAGTATTTGGTTTTGAGAAAAGTGAAATCGATGATGATTCCTTGCGATCTTGTTAGAATAAATCCTACTTGAAAAGTAGGTTCTTGATAGAGAAACCTAAGAATGAAAATATATATATATATATATATATATTTTGATGAATTGAAAATCCAAAATTGAGTAAAAAAAGATGTGATCTTGAATGATTATTGTGAAAATTAAAGAAACCTTGAAATTGAATTAAAAAAATTAACTAATATGACACAAATTTTGATGTTACTTCAAATGCATGCCATTTTAGTTTTGTTTAGAACTATATTATGAGCCATAGATGAAAATAAAGATACGGATCTTAGCTTTCTAATGAGCTTTGAATCACGTCATTTGGACTTTTGTAGAGGGAGTGATCGTCGTTTTAGTAACAGGTATTTTATCTATCAGATTAGATTTTTGCAAATTTTAACATCAGTTTAAACACATTTCATTTTAGTTTTACTTTGAATTAGATTATTATCCATAGATTAAATGAAAGGTATGGATCTTATCTTTCCAATGAGCTTTGAATCGGGTGATTTGGACTTCTGTAGAAGGAGTAATAGACGTTTTAGTAACTAACGGTTAATCTGCCAGAATATTAAAGTTGTGCGAATTTATGATTTTAAAAGTTCTATGGGATAAGTACTTTCATATTTTTACCTATTTAAAGGGAGATCATGGGAGAGTTTTTATAACTCGTGTTAACTTATTCCTAAGAGACTTAGAAAGTGTCGTAGGCTAACTAGGGATGGATTCCATGTAAGGAAGTGAGAGACTAAGCAAGTATATGATCACGGGTGGGAACCGAGAAATCATGTTAGGATTTTGAGATGGATAGACTAAGTGATAGGGTAGAATAGCATGTTATACATAAATGTGAAGTTAGAGAATTAATAATAATTGAGTGAATACTTGATATTCGGGAGTGGGGAATAGACTCGGGACATTTAGGCTGGTGCTTCGAATGATAGGCACAAATTAGTCGAATTATGTGATTGTATATATATATATATATGAAGAATAATATATGTATGTATGATATTTATAAACATGCCCCTCTAGTGCTATCAGTGGAGGTTGCACGATGTGGGTGATCTTCCCTGGCAAAACACAACAAGTTAAGTATCGACCCGGGTCTTAGCGCCATGTATATGCTTTATGTGATTAATATTCGAAGTGAGGTAATTTTGGTAATGGTTATGACTCATTGCTGAAGGACTTTGACCACCTCATATACGTTTGCAATGTTACCGAGTCGGTACAAGTGTCCGACCTCGGGTAACCCGGATGAGGTGAGCATGTCCTGGAAGATTATAGCATTATAGAGACCCGCATCTAGTGAGTTATTACTCTGAGGGATGGTGACTGTACGGGACATATGTATGTTTGTTATAGTATATTATTACGTATGTGTAGACAAATATACGAGTTAAAATATTAAGTGTGTACTGTTGAAAATAACAAGTGATCATTATTGGAAATAAAGTAATAAATTTATAGTTGAGAAATATAATGGTCGAGCAGATGTGATAACTAAACTTATAAAAATACATGGGGCAGGGTAACGTGTGAAACCTAGGATGTTATGGGACTAGTCATGCGGGTAGCATAATTAGGAAGTTAAAACACGTTAGGTGCGCACTATAGTTGAGGGGTGAGTATATGGAAAATTCATTTATGTTATCACTAATGAATTTTATTCACTTCCTAAATGTTTTTAAAAGGTTTTGAGCTCTAATCCGCATCAAATATTTTCAAAAACTTTTAGGTGTCTATCCACAAGGACACCAATGATGATTTCTCTCTCCAAGGATACGTAGCTGCAGCTGATGTGGAGGCTTGCAGGATTTGGAGTAGCCGCTTCTATCATTGATATCTTAGATTAGGTTCCATTACAGACATTGTTGGGCATGTCTCCCTGTAACACCCCATATTTTAGAGGATATATAAATTAATTAAATTAGTGAGTTGGATTTATTTAACTTGGAGAAATTCATTTAATTTGATGATTTAAATTTATTTATTTAAATTGGAGAAATTATTGAATTTGGAGATTTAGAATTTATTATTTAAATTTGGGGATTTAGAAATTCAAATTAATTCGGGTTATTGAAAATTTTCACATGTGTCGCATTTTGAGGTTGAAATTGGAAAATTTTATAAAGTATCTCGGATGACAATTCTGAGTGCACGGTTGAGTCCGGAAGGGTCAAGATAGTCGAAAAAGAGTACCCGGGGGTAGTAAATGGGTCTCGGGGCATTTTTAGACATGACCGAGCCCATACGGGGGCATTTAAGTCATTTTTAATTGGCCAATAGGCTTAATTACGGGATTGATGAATTTTAACCTAGGTTTAAGTGTGTTGGGCAGCCATGAGTCATTCCAAAACACAAAGGGTTGAGAGATGAGAGAAAGGAGAAAGAAGAAGAAGGAAAGAATGATGACAAGAGCAATCCGGGCAAGAATTTCGACATGGGATCGTCGGATTTAATCCCCCAAGGCAAGTGTTTTCTTGCTTTAATTTAAGTTGTAGTTAATGATGTAAATAGTTGTAATTATGTCAATTAATTATGGAAATTTGGAAGTAGGAATTTGAATTGAAATTTGTGGGTTTATGGTGAAGAAGATGAAGAATAACCATTGATAGGGGATTTTTAACTTTGTGAGAAATTGGGTTAATAGTGAGATTATAACTTAATTTGAGAAGTGAATAACATGATTAGATCTTGGTTTTTGAATCTCCATTAGTGGTAATGTTGGAAGAAATTGTTAATGATGAAGTTTGGGTGGATTTAGGATGAATCTTGGGAGGTTTTGGGGGTAAAAGATCTGAGTATAATCGAAGGTTTTGGAGCTTTAATGGCGATTATGTCCTCTTTGCCTTGTAGAAAATCGCGTTTTCTACATTTTGTTGTCTCACGCGCTTCCTCCAAAATTGCTCCAAAATGCCTCAAAACATCAATTTATTAATCTGGGCAGAATGTGGGAAAACTTTTTAAGAAAGGTTTTTTTTTTTTAAATCTTCTTTGAGGTGAATATTTATAATGCCCTAACTTTTGGCATACGGACTCGGATTAGTGTGCCGTTCACGGCCACACATAGATAGCGAAGAGTATTACGCTGTCCTGGGAATATTTTTAATTAGACACAAAAATTGAAAGGTCTAAAATACCCTTGAAGACGGAACGAGTTATTTGATTTTTAGCACAACTTTAAATGAGCATAACTTTGTCATACGAATTCGGATTTACGTGCCGTTTGTGGTCACGCATAGCAAATGGAGAGTAGTACGCAGTACTGGGAATTTTATTACTGAGGCATATATTGTGAAATGTCTAAAATACCCTTGGAGTTTTAATTAGTGATGAAATTTTCCCGAATTGAAACTAAAAATTGTTGGGAACTTTGTGAGACTAATATGAACTTAATCAAGTATATATGAGGTGAGATATATAATTATATAAATTATATTAAATAGTGGGATGTAGCTATTTTTTTATTGGATCGTATTTAATACGAGCGAACTAGTAATAATTGGAATATACGTATATATATATATGAATGTGTGAATTATATATATAAATATGGGAATACATAATCCAATAGAAAAATGATAATAGGTTACGGGAATACCTAAAACAATGATAGGTTGTGTGAATACGTAAAACAATGAAAGGTTGTGTGAATACCTAATATTTTAATAGGGTGCGTGAATACCTATTTGATTGTTTTATTATGTGTATGACATACCTAGCTGCTTGCTATCGCGGGGGGTTGTGTAGAGACGGTCTTATCCTGAGTGACCTTCGGGGGGATATTTGACTTGTATCTCAGAACATAGGACTGTGAAAGACTTATTTGTGAGTTGATAAGTCCGCTGACTATGGGAGCGTAGGTATGTGCGTGACCCATAGGTATGTGAACTATGTTCGCCGCCAATATGTGTGATTTGTTTATATGGTTCGTGGGACATTTTCGAACCGATAGTCCTTGTTTAAGTACGAGACGTACCGGGACATGATAGCAGAGTATGAAACGCACTATAGGTGTATCCTTAGGGTGCTGTGTTAGTATATATATATAATGGTGGTGGATATATATGTATACTTATGATATAATTACAATGTGATGATTGTAGGCTATTAAGATTGTGCTGATACATATATATATAATAGTGAGGGATATATATGTATGCTTATGGTATATCTACAATGAGATAATTACAGACTATTAAGATAGTGAAATCTTATATAAACGTAAATAGTAAATACTTGACTTTAGTGTGATAACACTTATTTAAAAATGATAATTGTTGAGATCAAATATGATATACTACTACGAGGGGTAACTAGAAGGATAAGCCTTTTTGCTAGTTAGAAGTGTGTCAGATGGCTAGGCGGAATAAATGAATGCGATAGGTGTGCACTATAGAAGAGAGGTGAGATTGTCCTCAAGAGAGTGGGACCGTAAAAGCAATTATGAACATTATATACTATACATTTCATTTATTGCAATAAAATGCTTGCTAAACATTTTTATAAATCGGGCTCTGACCCATTTCTTGTACTTCTTCTCTCTTGTCTATGTATATGTATATTAACAGGTGTCCAGCCACAGGGATGCCATAGTTGACTTATCTATTCCAGGGTTACGCAGCTGCAACATTGTGGATGGTTGCAGGATTTGATTTAGACGTATCATTTCTTTATTCCTAGAGTAGGATTCTTATCTCAGTTGCAGATTCATTCAGTTCATGTTTCCCCTTTTACTTTTAGACTCAGTATTTGGTTTATGTATTCATTTATTGAATTATTATTATTAGGATTTTGAGCCGATTGTTTATTCGGCAGGTCATTTAGTCATTTAGTACTATTTTAGACTCATAGTTTGGATGTATGGTTTATTTGTTATTCAGCGTGCATATTTAATTGTTTAATAAAAAGATAAAATTTAACATCAGTCTTTTTGAATACTAGGTGGTTAGTAAAGTTTTAAAAAGTTTTCGACAGTGATGCTAAGAATGAACCCCTGAGATTCCTGTTTTAAATTTGATATAGGACTGATCACCCGGTATTTATTTAGGCGGGGTGTCACACTCCCATTCTATTATATGTATTTACATTCAGTCTATTTAGTACCATTGGGATGATTGTATTAGATTATTGGTAATCGATGGTTATTCGCTACTTGGTTTTATTTATTCCACATTTTGATTTCTGTATTGGTGTGATTGTTTATATAGTTCACTGTGAATGGATTTACGTGGAATGGCTTATTTTGGTATTATAATTAAAGATTAAAATTCGACACAACTTATTAAACTAATAGGTGGTTAGTAATTAATCAAATTTTGACAGCGATGCATAGAATGAGTTATATGAGAATCTCATTTTATTTTGGTAGAGGGATGGCCACCTGTTATTTTAACAGGCGGGGTGTCACATATGGTATCAGAGCATCTAGTTCTAGTGTCTTTAGGATTTGTGTGACTTATTACGTTTTCACCATTATTTTTCTTTGATGTAGAGCCTTATTCTTAGGTTATATGAGTTTGGTTGGTCTTCGCATACCGAACGATATAGGACGACCGACAAGGGCCATTAGTAGGATTGCAGGAGGAGAGGCTCAGTTAAAGCCACAGAGTATTCAGTGGACGATGACCGCAACATAAGCCACCATTATTGTTGCTCAGGCAATCAATGTTGCGATGATCGCTAGGGTGCAACGGTTTCCCCAAGTACAGCCATAGCAGACAGTGGCGCCAATTCAGACTCACCCAATACAATCAGTATGGGAGAGAGTCAGAGGGGCTTTTTAGAAGGGCCATCCGCAAGAGTTCGGGAAAAGTGCAAACGTGTGTTAGTTAACCAATAGAAGGAGAACATCCAAAATCAATTACGTATAGTGGGGGTGCATTGACACTTATAATAAAATTCGGGCAAATTTTAAGCTTATAGTAGCAGTGTTGTAGTGATGGGAATTAGTCACCACATCTGAAGATAGATACCATGAATATCGACGAATTTGAGGTGCGGCTTGATCGCAAATCTTTTCATTCACTCTTTAAACATAAATGCAAAGGAAGTTTTAGTACTTATTAGAGGAGGGTAGGGCAATAGCCGAATATAAGGGAGAATTTTCTTATTTAGCGAACTTCGTACCCAACGAGGTGTATATGAAGGAGAAAAATAGGTCCTTAAGTTGATGATGGACTCATGGGTAGATAGGCCAACATTAGTGGGGAAATCCGGCATGGATAACTTACGATGATCTCGTCAATGTCTTACTTTCGCAAGGGTAATATCAATGCTTCCATGCGAAGGGAAATAAGAGATTGGAGATTCTAGTCAGTAGGGCAAGATGGGAAATAATCGGTGCTAGTGGGGACCACATAGGGAAATAACCAAGAAATGAAACCATTTAAAAGATTTAAATAAAGGGGATTCCGATCGAGTGAATGTGGATTTTGACAGGGCCATCAGGGCTAGAACCGTGTTCCACAAGACGAGGGAAGCCAAGGGAACAACTAGGGTAGCCATCAGAGCTGAGGCTACGAGGGCTAGAGAGTAAGGTAGCCTCAACATTGCCAGTGGGGCAGGATGCCCATTAGGGGTAGTAATTACAGCAGTTCTTGGGACATTTTAGACGCGAGTATTATGTCCAATTTTCAGTTGAGCATCTAGTGCCATTAGCGATTGAAGGTACGCTTTTTTTATCCTTGGGTAAATAGGGTAAGTTTTACGTCACACGAGTGCATCACCATATTTTGGTTAGCACTGGATTCGCACGTGAGACGAGTTTAGTGGATTTATCGTTAGTATCACCATTGTGTACATATATATTTACCGTCGGGTAGTGGGGCCCTATTTAGTTCCATCTAAGGGGGAGTGGGTGTGGACACTGAGAGGATATACTTTTGTGTATTTATTTTAGAGAGATGCGATATGCGAGTATGATATTATCCTGAGTATTGATTGATTAGCAATGGTGGACTGTTACAGTAAGGCTATCGTGTTCGCGATTCCAGGGTAATAGGCATCGTTTTGTAACGTTTCACTCGGAAGAGGCTTGAGCCCGCAAATATATTATATGGTATAGGAGACTTTGGAGAGTAATATATGTCTTATTATATTTGATCACGGTGCATATGGACTTTTACTGATGTAATTTAGGGTATATCGAGTTTATCGTCGAGCGGTGAGATTTAGCTCGTTATTGATTTAGAATTGGGGATTTAGTGATAGTGAAAGCGTCATGCTGTGTGACTCCTTTAGTGATGTGGGAGTGGACGATTAGACTTATACGTGTGGGAACAATATTTTGGGTGTCCCGATTATGTGCTTTGGGCCTACGGATCCCGATGAATGATAATGCTAGGTAGTAGTGTATCGGGGGGGCCCTGTTTAGATCTCGCTTGCGAGACCTCCCACGCATGAACCTTAGTGAACGTCGAGAGTTAAGAGATGTGTGGTCATTAGCGCATGGACTTAATACTTTAGTTATACACGTGTATGTGGATAACACTGTGAGTTGAGAGTTATTTTATGATTTAAGGCCAGTGGAGTCGGTTAGTGTTATATAGGAAGCATTGTGGAACGTTTGCACCACAAGTGGATTATTGGATCAATCTAGAGAATAATTAAGTTGTGATTAGTAGGATCATTGAGTGTACCCTTATTGTATAGTCACGCCAAGTATGTAAGGCCTAGTTTGATATAAATATGTTACGTTTGGTATAACTTGTAATACCCTGTACTTTTATGGATATTTAAATTACACGAGTGGGCGTAATTTAGTAATTTGAGACTTTAAAGTAAATGATATGGACTAATTATATTTCATGTCCCAGGTGAACAAAAGCGACAGGTGATGTTATTCTATTCGAAAAACACGTGTGGAGATGTGTTGAGTTTAAGACCTGATTTTTTTATAAGTGACTCGGATGGACATTTTTAGTGCACGGTTGGTCTCGGAAGGGCCAAGCTAGTCATAATAAAGTACCCGGGGGAAATGTTTGGGTTATGGGGACTTTTTGGACCAATAGGGACTCGCATTTGTGTATACGAGTCAGTTTTGGGTTTAATAAGGGGATAACCCTTATTTCTTCTCTTATAAGCCGAGAGAAACAGAGAAAATAAGAAAGAAAGAAAAGAAAAAAGAGAATAAGAGAAAGGAGGAAGAAAAGGGAGAAAAAGGAGATTTTCGGCAAAGCTCCGGCAGATTCCGGCACGAGCTCGTTGAATTTTTCCAACGAGGCAAGTGTTTAACTTGCTTTAATGATTTAAGTGTGTTTATTTTTCATGTTATAGTTGGTGATGAAAACAATAAGATTTGGGGTTTGGGATTCTTGCACAAAAATGGGTTTTGGGGAGATGATTTTGATGTGATAATAATCCTACATGAAATCTCACTTAAAATCCATTTTAATGGCGAAATTTTTTGGTGGGAAATTGCCAGGGTTGAACAAAAAACTAGGATTTAATTAAGATAGTGTTTAAATCTTAATTAACTTGAGGAATCCCATGAATAAATTGGTGCGTTGGGTATATCTAAGTGTGTATATGTTTATATCAATGGTTGGTGAGGGTAGAAACCATAAATTTTGGAGTTTGATAAGAAGATGAACTCCCGAAATGATCAGATCGTCGGATCAGTTCGTTTTATTGGTCATTGATTCGGTTCGTTTTTGGGACACCGGGTCGATTCATTTTAGGGCCATGGGTTCGATTCAATTTAGACAGAAAAAATTGAGAGATTTTCTTGGACTAAAAGGTATTTGAGAATAATTCCTTTTGGAGATGAATAGTAAGGGATCCAATATAGAGTGTGAGGACCTCTAAGTGATGAAGTGGGTGATGTATAAATCTCGAGTTAGTGTGAATAAGATCCGAAGTACAAATTTAAGGAGTGTTTTGGGATGAATAACACTCAAAAGATTATTTCGACGGGTATATATATTTGTATGCGTGTAGTATATATATATATATATATATGTGTGTGTGTGTGTGTGTGTGTGTGTGTGTGTGTGTGTGAATAATATCCGAATGTGCGAGTCGGATGAAATTAGAATATTAGCTAGCGGTGATAAGCTATTATTCGGGAAAATGTATTTATGTGAGAATTGTATCACAAGTGAGTGAATACTCATGGGATTATATGAATTGGTGTATATATATATATATATAAAGAGAGAGAGAGAGAGTATATGATATGATTATGAATATATCTTTGTGTGAATAATATCTTTATGTGAAGCAAACCCCTCTAGTGTTATCATGGGAAGTTGCGCGATATGGGTGAGGACCATGGCTTGAGGAGCAGGGAGCGTATAGTCCCCAGGTCATAGCGTCCATTTTTAGATTGTGTGACATTTATCAGGGGTGAGACGGGGTGGGTATGTTTCGTTCTCATTACCAGCGAGGAACAATGACCGCTTCCCCTACATTGTGATTTGGATTTGGGGTCGGTGTCAAATTTCATTCCGGTTGCCCAGGTCGATGTGTGTTCTCCCTAGAGGATGATAGCATTGTAGAGACTGCATCCATTGAGTTATAGTTCTGAGGGATGGTTATTATACTTATATAGTGTGTGATATATAAGTATGGATATACTCGATGTGTATAGTATATTGTATATCTATATGAGATGTGAAGAAAAAAGTATATATATATATATATATATATATATATATATATATATATATATATATATATATATATATACGGGCAGAATAAAGAATAAAGTTGTGTTATTATTTCTGGATCATCCGGGAGTATAAAATCTGGAATAAAATATGTGGTATACGTATATAAAGATGAGAATATCATATACGAAATAAAGAACACTAAAATATGAATAGTGTAAATAACTAGTGAAAGTTATTCATAATGTAAGGATAAATTATAAGTGATAGATTATAATATACAAGCTCAGGCGATAACTTGGAATATTTTATATTACGCGGGGTACGAGATAGCGTATGGTGACTTAGGAGTTTTGCAGGGTGCTAGTTCGGCTGGATAGCTAACTAAGTTGTTTTAAAATACATGTGTTAGGTGTGCACTGTTAGATGAGAGGTGAGGGGTATCTCATGTGAGTGCGACACCAGTTTAAATATAGAGGATATCATATTTTAAATATGAAAGTAGGTTAAGCACTTGCTAAAATATTTTTCAAAATCAGGCTCTGACCCGTATCTATTTTCTTTTGCTTCTCCTTTGTTATACTTTTTAGGTGTCCAGACACAGGGACGCCTGGTTGACTATGCTTTCGAGTCAAACATTGCTACCGCAGCTGTCGATGTTTGCAGGAAATTGTATAAACGCTTCTCTCCAATTGATCTAGATATGAGGTATCGCGAGTTATATTCGGGCATGTTGCCCAATTATTGTCTTTTCATTTATTTACAACATTTTTATTTTTCGCTGATTCGATATGATTGTATAAATATTTTACCGAGAGTTATCGGTTATTATTTATTCATTTTAGTTGTGGTTCCTATATTTGTATGGTTTTATTGTGCGGTTAAGTTAAAAAAAGATCAGAAATTTTAAAATTTGATGCCAGCCCTAATAGGTTATTAGTAATTAAATAATTTTCGATAGTGATGCTGAGAACGAAACCATTTCAGATTCCTATTTAATTTGATATAAGACTGATCACCCGGTATTTTATTCGGTGGGGTGTCACATAACTTGCAGATATGCACGGGATATAGGGTGTATGGGCCCCCTAGTTGATTGGATTTCCGGTATCGTCCGCTATGAGAAGAAATGGAAATGTATGTGTTAAACATATGCATACGGGTAAGTTAGAAGCGAAATTAGAAAGGTAAGGTGGACTGAATTTCGTTAAGGGAGGATGATAGTCCAGATGTATAGAACATGGAGATCTATCACACCTGAGATGAGTTGAATAACGGTGAAGACACGAGCTAGGGATATATCTTTCCAAGGGAGGATCCGACAGATTTAGAAAATAGAGCGGATGGTACTCAGCCAAATTCTGAGGGTGATCTGCGCATTAATAGGATGTTGATTTTTTTTATTAGCAAAAAGGATCCAAGAAGTGCGTAACTTTAGAGCAGATGCATGGGTCACGGTTTCGGTATACCCCAAGAAAGGGAATAAGTTATACCACTTGACGTGGGGTGTTGAGCGTGTGGATGCGTTTGGAGTGAAACATGTTAAAGTTGTCTCTGGGTGCACCACTCGTTAGAGGGAAAAGGTTTATCCTAAGCGATTAACTAGCATTTTGCAATACTTGGTGATTACAGTGACACAATATGTGGGTGGACTGATGGAGTTCAGTGTTGGGTTACCAGCATCACGGAAAGATCAAGATTTTCCTTTGGTTCGTGAAATTAGTTGATTGAGATGGAGCAAAATTTGCTATTTTGGGTGAGTTATACTGTCGGGTAGTGTGCCCAATCTTTCATTGAAGAAGGGATGTAAAATCAAATGACTGCGGTGTGTGATAATTGATTAAACTAATTCGCAAGTTTCCAATTAAACCTTATCTAATTAGAGTCTATTTAGAAACAACCCCTAAACAAGCAACTGCGTGTGTGCGTGTGCCAAACCATAAATAAAGCATGCGACACAAATTTCAAAAAAAATCCCCCAAAGGGGAAAAACCTATTATTTTCACTATAATTTGTAAATAACGGTTTACATGGATTATATTGAAAACAAGAGTGACATACGAAATACCATCAGGTGTCGATTTCGATGTCGTCAGCTGGAATTTACCTCAAGAACTCCAGATGGGCAGTAATGGAAAAGAGTCGACTTCTCCACAAGAGTAACTTTATAGAGACTCCCTCCACAATAGCACGCATCTCTCCGGTTATAGAGTTCTCCCCATAAAGAATGAACAAATAGCAAAGTGTGTTCTTGAACACCAAAATAATTCACCAAAGCATATGAGATTTTTGTGAATTGAAAACAAAAAGGGATTAAACCCTAAAAGAGGAAGTCAAAAGAATTCTGCAGATTCGCAGTCTTTCAAAACACTGGGACTTCTTAATGAAAACGAAACCATTTAATGAGTATTTATAAAAAATCGTGCTGCCTCAGTCGCTCGAACGAAAATGGATCTCACTCGAACGAAGTACACGTGTTATTTGAACAACATCGCGCGATATCTCCATGTCGCTCAAACGAGATGGTGATCTCGCTTGAACGACCTGGGCGTCAAAATCGAGAAACGCTACAAGACTTAGAAAATTTACTCATTCTTAAATTTTGAAGAAAAAGTCCGCTCCAACACTTAGAAAATATTTTGTAAAAAATCCCAAAGCTCTAAGTGCCAAGTTAAGGTATTTAAAACATAACCTTACCAAAGTAAACTTTTGCGGAGGCTTTTTGATGAAGAACCTTGATATATTCGAATTCGTCTTGATGTAGATTGCTCTTGAACTTCTTCGACGGTTGTAACGGTATACGACATAATTAATTGTGATGGACATTTATAAAAATATGTCCTTACAAGGGAATGAGCCGATACAAGGTGTCCCCCAATATTATTGCGGATCGAGATAAGATCCTTGTGTCTCGCCTCTAGTTGGGTTATCAGAAGGTGGTAGGTATAGAGTTGTGTTTGAGCAGGTAATATCACCCGTAGACCGATGGGTAGACGAGAGGGGTAACTAATATGTTGCAGAATTCGAGAAATGCATATTTTAGGCATTGAGGTAGTTGAGAGGAGAAATTACCATTGGTAGAGTTACGTGTAACAAATCGTACCAACTATTATTAAAAATACGTCTTTTGAGACTTAAGGCGGGAGGCCTTGTCGTCCTCCCTATGATTGGTTAAGGGTGGGGAGATTTCACGGACCGGACATGATTTAGAGTCAGTCGACATGGACTGAGTTAATTGAAGTTATTTTCATATAGTTCAGGAACATTGTTAGAGTTACGTCGTCACGAATCGAAGAGTTAAGGACTGACATCATTGGTAAGAAATTATTGCGAGTGACTCCCATGAAAAGAGTATGGGATTTGGTCAACAAGGGAAGTCGTCACCTAGGGAAGTGGGGTTTTTTCCCAAAATTGAGATGATAGAGCTAGTGGAGTTATAGACTCATCTTTTTGAAGCATTGTTAGAGGATTCACGATAGTTTTTCATACCAGTGTATAAGTGAGACCTTAAGAATGATGGAAGATATCGGTATGAAATTATTTAAATGGATTTATTACTAATCTTGGGTTGTAGCGAGTAGTCCTTCAATCAGATTGATACCAATAGCAGGTGTATAGTGGAGACACCAAATAGTATCACGAGTTGACTTTGAATACATTCGAATGCAGTGCCTATAAGGATTCAAAGTTTTTAGAACCAGACATATTTGAACTTCGGGGACGAAATTCCTTTGCAAAGGGGGGAGTATGTAACACCCCATTTTTTGGGGAATGTTTAAATTACACGTATCGCAGTAATTCAATTAAATTGAAAAATAAAGTGAATTAAATAAATATTAATAAATTAAGTACTATTAATGTGTTATTACAATTACTTGTGTGATACTATATTTACTTGTGTGATGAGTAAATAAAATTGTACTATTTTATAGTACGTCGTAAGTGGGTAAAATCGACAGGTCGATAAAATCTTATTCGGGACACGTGTGTGGGGTCGTATTGGGAATAAGATGGTAAATTAATGACAGGTGACTCGGATGGTGATTTCGAGTGCACGAATGATCCGGAATGGGTCGAGATAGTCAGAATTAGATACCCGGGGGTGGTAATCGGGTTCCGGAGACTTTTGAAGCTATACGGGATTTGTACGGTGGTATTCGGGTCATGCTAATGTTATTAGTTAACCTAATTTTGAGATTAGAGTATTTAAAGAAGAGGTTAGGATCTTGTGGGCAACCACTTTACATTATTAAACCCTTAAGAGAGGAATTTGTGGGGAAAGGGAGGAAACACAAGAAGATCCAAGAGAGGCCAAATTAGAGAGGATCTTTAAAGAATTTATAGGCCTCACTCAATATACAAGGAGGATTCAAAGTCTTTTTCATACCTAAAGAAAATCAATTACTTGCTTAATGTTATTTGTCTAACTATTTATGTCATATCATAATTGGTAAAATTTAAACCAATTTTTGGATGGAATTAACATGTAAACGGGTTTTGAGAAAAGTGAAATTTACGATGATTCCTTATGATCTCGTTAGAATAAATCCCACTTGAAAAGTAGGTTCTTGCCAAAGAAACCTAAGAATGAAAAAATAATAATATATATATATATATATATATATATATTGTTCTTGAATGGAAAAAATCTGAAATTGAATAAAAAAGATGTAATCTTGAATGGTTCTTATGAGAATTAAAGAAATCTTGAAATTGAATTAAGAAAATTGATGAATCTGATATAAATTTTAACGTTAACTCAAATGCATTCCATTTTAGTTTTACTTAGAATTATATTATGATCCATAGATGAAAATAAATCTATTGATCTTAGCTTTCTAATTAGCTTTGAATCAGGCCATTTGGAATTTTGTAGAGGGAGTAATAGTCATTTTAGTAACAGGTGTTTAATCTGTCATAATATCTAATTTTTGCGAATTTTGATGTTAATTTAAATGCATTCCATTTTAGTTTTACTTGGAATTAGATTATAATCCATAGATGAAAATAAAGGTATGGATATTAGGTTTCTAATGCTCTTTGAATCAGGTGATTTGGACTTTTGTAGAGGGAGTAATAACCGTTTTAGTAACATGTGGTTAATCTACCAAAATATTAAAGTTGCGCGAATTTGTGATTTTAAGAGTTCTAATGAGTTAAGGACTTTTATATTTTTACCTATTTAAAGGGAGATCGTGGGAGGAATTTTTAAGACTCAAGTTAACTTATTCCCAAGAGGCTTAGGAAGTGTCATAGGCTAACCAGGGATGGATTCCGTATAAGAAAATACGAGACTAAGCGAGTAAATGATCACGGGTGGGAACCGGGAAATCAAGTTAGGATTTCGAGATGTCTAGACTAAGTGCTAGGGTAGAATAACATGTTGGCCAGGAATATGAAGTTAGGTAATTAATAATAATTAAGTGTATACTTGATATTCGGGATTTGGGAATAGACTCCGGACATTTATGATAGTGCTTCGATTGATAGGCATGGATTAACCAAATTATGTAACTGTATATATAGGGAGAGGTTCAGAAGTGAACATAAAAGATGGACATTTTAATAAACCTTAATAAAAAAAATACTTAACACCCAATCAATTTTAATTTATATGTTGTAATTGGTCCGCGCCAGCAGCAACGAACACGCGTGTGACATGGGCGAGCGAAAACGGACACGCATGTGACACACGTGTATTAAAAAAGATGCGTGCCACATGCGTCTGTTGTCGCTGGCGCGGACCACTTGCAACATAGGAATTAAAATTGAATGGGTGTTAGGTGTTTTTTGTTAAGGTTCATTAAAATGTTCATCTTTTATGTTCGCTTTGGAACCTCTCCATATATATATATATATATATATATATATATATATATATATATATGTGTGTGTGTGTGTGTGTGTGTGTGTGTGTGTGAAGAATAATATATGTGTGCGTGATGTTCATATGAAACATACCCTTATAGTGCTATCAGTGGAGCTTGCGTGATGTGGGTGATCTTTCGTGGAGAAACACAGCATGCTAGGTATCGATCCTAAGTCATAGCGCCATGTATATATTTTGTGTGATTGATATTCGAAGTGAGGTAATTTTGGGCATCGTTATGACTCACAGTCGAAAGACTATTGATCGCCTCCAATACGTTTGCGATTTTCGAGTCGGTTTGAGAGTCCGACCTCTAGTAACCAGGATGAGGTGAGCATGCTATTGAAGATGATAACATTGTAGAGACCCGTATCTAATGAGTTATTACTATGGGGGATGGTGACTGTACACGACATACGTATGTTTATTGTGGTATATTATTACATATATGTATGTGTAGACAAATATACAGATTAAAATATTAACTGTGTGTTGTTTAAATAGTTAGTGACAATTATTGGAAATAAAGTAATAAATTTATAATTGAGAAATATAATGGTTAAGCGAACGTGATAACTGATCTTATAAAAATACGTGGGACATGGTAACGTGTGAAACCTATAATGTTATGGGACTAGTTAGGCGGGTAGCGTAACTAGGTGGTTAAAATGCATATGTTATGTGTGCACTATAGTTGATGGGTGAGTATTGTCTCATGTGAGTGTGCTACTAGTTTATATATGGAAAATTGCTTTACATTATTATTACGGTATTTTATTCACCTATTAAATATTTTTAAAAGGTTTTTGGCTTTGACCCTCATCAAATAGTTTCAAATACTTTTAGGTGTCCAGACACATGGACGCCAATGATGATTCCTCTCTCCAGGGATACGTAGCTACAACTGATGTGGAGGTTTGTAGGATTTTGAGTAGTTGCTTCTATTATTTCTATCTTAGATTAGGTTCCATTAAAGACACTATTGGGGATGTCGCCCCTTCTATCAAATGTATTTACATTCAATCTATATAGTTCAATTTGGATGATTGTATTAGATTATTGGTAACCGATGGTTTATTCGTTACTTGGTTTTATTTATTCCCGCATTTAGATTTCTTTATTGGTGTGATTATTTATATTGTTCACTGCGAATTGGTTTATGTGGAATGATTTATTTTGGTATTATATGTTGGTCCCCGCATTTAACTTGAACAAAAAACTTTTGCTTGAGCGAAATTAAGTTGAGGATGAAAGCAAACCAACTTTTTCTTTTTGAAAAACTTTTTTCAATTTTCTAAACCACGCCAAGATGTGACACAAATTAACTTAGCCAGATTTTATCTTTTTAACCCTAAGCATGCAACTAGTAGTTAAAGTAAGTAAAATAAAGTAAAGCAATACTCACAATGTCGATGTATGAGGAAAATCACAAACGGAAAAAACCTCGGGTGGCCCATGCTAGACAATCACTATGATAATGGTTTTACAAAATCAAATGGGAGTCTTAGACAACGACTCGATCCACCCACGAGACTTGACGATCCTCTGATCTTCTACCAATTTTTATAGTGCCCACGCGAAAAGTAACCTTATTCCACGATGCTCGTCCACAGCAGTCGCCTCTACGAATACCTCGGTATCCATTGATACGGCCTCGTATTATCTACGATGTTGAACACAAAAGTAACCTTCTTCGCTTCTCCACCGCAAAACCAACAATGTTCAAGTGTTGAACAAACCCAACTTGGTGCGACAAAGATCACATAAACATATAATTATGATAACTCGGATCTTTGTAAACTTTAAGAATGTTTTATAGTGAAAAGCCTTAGAAAACTTTGTGTAGAAAACTCTTTGGATTGTTAATTGTTTTTCGTAATGGACACCCTTCGAGATAATTGGAGCACACCTTATTTACAAATATTTTAAGGTGATGGCATCTCGTTCGAGCGAGATACTACGTCGTTCTAACGACAGTAGCTCTCGTTCGAACGACATCGTATGTAGTTTGAACGCCAGTGCCTAGATTAGAGTTAAAACCAACTTAATCTCTAATTCATCCTTATTAGCTCTAAACGAAGTGTAAATGAGCAAAACACTTTTAAAACATTTTCTTTTAAAAAATAACATCCTTATTTTTATAAAATAAAAGTCCCAGTTTAATTAACATTATGCATTCATACCTGAGTGATCTTGGAATGTAATTAAACTTTGAAGCCGAGAATTCGCACCAATTAAACTTCGACATAATTAATTCATTGAAGCTTTGTCGCAACGTCTTCAATTAATCTTTGACACGTCATAGTCTCTAAGTGGATCGTAATAATAAAAATCTACCTATGACTCAAACGTGTTTTGTTCCGAGAATAAGTCAAAACTACATTAAGACTCAATTGGAAATTTAGTCCTTATAAATCCCCCCTTTTGACTATTCCGGGACAAAACCAACAATGAAATGACTAAGCAGGATTATCAAGCCATATGACGCCTAAATCCCATCCCATAAAACCCAAAAATAAAATTACATCATCAGTACATGACAAGACTTATAAACGATGGACCGACAAGCATGAAACTGTCTTGAATGTCTGAATGTGGTGTAGACTTGAAATCTCGAATCCCTTTAAGCATACCTACACACATGAAACAGACAAACACAGAGTTAAATATCGAGGTACAAATTATATAAATCATATGAAAACTCAAATCATAATAATTTGTTTTGTGAGTAAATACGAAGTCACTTTGTGTAATCATGATACCACTTTGAATACAAATATGAAACTGACAAAACTCCCCCTACATCAAAGACATATCTCCCCCTTTTTGTCTCGAATAGACAATCTGGTAAAAATATAAACACATCTAGCACAATTTTATATCAATTTGATTAAATCAACTTAAAGAATAGCTAGATAAACATGAAATAATCCAGCTAAATATGATCAATCAATGTTAAATTACTAGCTAGCAAACAGGAAAATCACGCAACGAAAATATCAGATCCACGTAGGTATGATTAAACAAAGCAATGCAGTAAAAGATCAAATCTCTAAAAGAAGACTGCATAAATAGAATGTCCAAAAGCAACCCATTACTAAAATGAAAACAATATGCAGCAGTGTACTTAAATAGAAGAGGTTGCAAAATTTAGACGTCGCTCGAACGAGTCAGGGACGTCGTTTGAACGAAACAAGACGTCGCTCGAACAATAAACTTTGTCATTATAATGACAGCTTCTCGCGACTATGGATCTCGCTCGAACGAGCAGATTGAAAGTTCACAGTTTCCCAAAAATATTAAACAGTGTTGCCCCATAAAAAAAAATTCTTAAAATTATAACTGGAAGGGGATCAAAACAGTGAAACAATCGCAAAACAATGAAAACTTAAAAATAAACAAATATGAGTAACATGCTAACATAGTACCGATGTGATAAAAAATGAACATGGAATGTATGTGCATGAACTACAACAAATGAATCACAATTCCAACACATCGAAACGATCAAGAAGCTCTAATTGATAGCAATCAATCATCAAACTTTTATCAAAGCCATATGTGACAACTAAAGTGTGAGCTTAATGAACTAAATGAACATCATGCATATGGATCCGAAATTTGTACGATTCCACAAACAATAGCGTCAAGACACGAATCTTCAACGTTAGGATTCTTTGTGCAAACTCGTTTAAATTTTTAATCCATCCAAACCTCCTCAAATATATAATTTTTTTCTTTCGAATGAACTAAACTAATTTGGACCATTTTTAGCATTTGATTCTTTTTATTGCCTTATGGTTTTTTCGTGCTCTTTTAAACGGTGGCTTTCACGACGAGTCAATTTTGCACTATCGCAACCCTTTCTCGTGAACACTCATAATTTTTCAATTTAATCCTCACGGTAAACGGTAATTACATACACACTTCTTCCTTAAGTCTACTTACGCATAAATGACAAGATTGAGATAAGAACGTCTCACCAAATTCAAATATGCAATATTAGTTAAATATCCATATAAACTCGGGAATGTGTGCAATCATGGAATATCAATAAAGTCGAATAAAAACGCATATCAACTTTGAAACAATTCCATAATACAATAGTTAAGATCATTTTAAGCATCGATAATAATGACCAAATGTCCTAGCCACATGAATAATGGAAGGAAGGGGGTCCAAGCATACCAATATGCCACATCAAATATGTTAACTCACGACACAAAAACAAACCGAAAATCTTTTAGGCTTTTTCAAAATATTTTAACTCAAATAAAAGCAATATGTTTTTGTGTTTTCCTCAAAAAAATTTAATACCACAAATATTTTTGTATTTTTCAAATACGATGCAATAAATGAAAAATATAATACAAAAGGATAAACATGTCATAATACTAACAAAGTATATATCATGAATGCAAAGACTAGCATATGACAAACAAACCATGCAAGCAACTATCCATAAGAAATAGCAAGTGACGATCATGTGCATGCATGTGAGAATCAACCAACGAATCATTTACCATCTCCAAAACGGACTTCCTAATGTAAACCGGTGTATACCTAACAAAATGGGTTTTTGGGAACCGACGGGATACTATGTTTAAACTTCTAATGGTCTTTTATAAGATCAAAACAAAACCGCCTAAGGTGATAATTCGTACCACAATACGAACATGTGAAAACACAAAAAAGGAACGGGACCTTTAGGTTGACCTTTTTATAATCCCTTCGGATGTGGTTGATGCTCTAAAACACCTTATGGTATTGGCATTAGCAACGGAAGATTTTGTATAAGACGAACCATTACCATCACTACTTGAGTTGTTTAAATTATTTTTAAACTTCAAAACTTTGGACTCAAGCAAAAAATTAAGCTCCTTAAACTTTGGGGACACATTCTTTAACTTATCAATTACCCCTATAAGGTTATCTCACTCCCCCTCAATGTGAGAAACTTATCCCTAAAAGTCTTTTCGTGTGCCACAAAATCATTTATCGAACTATTTTCCTCAACGACACAAACCCGAGAATTTTCCAAATCCTCTAATTCCTTTTTCTAACAAGGGAACTCTATTATTACTCTCCTTTTTGGACAATTTTAAAGTATTAAGATCTTTAAACAAAGCTCCAAACTTCTCACGAATGATATCTCTTTGAGTTTGAAATGTTTGCAAATATTCAATCATATTTTTAAAACTATAATTTTCTTCTTCCAAAATTTCAATTCGTTTTGCAAACTTCAAATTCAAACGACGTAATTTGTCAAAACTTAGAGAATCAATCGAGAGAAAAATAAACAAACCAAGGCAGATAAACAAGCAATCACCCAAAAAGCACAAAATAGGGATCTACACAATAAAATAGTGCAACAAGCTCTGATACCAATTTGTAAATATATGCACTCGCTTTTAAATAAAAAATCTCTGATGCCAATTTGTAAATGCGTGTACAACATTGACTCAAACGGATTCGCAAATTTCTAAATTTAACTTATTTAATTGGATGTCTAAATTTGCTCAAACCAAACTTCAATTTTATTCATCCCCTAAACATGCATCTACGTGTCAAAATAATTCAATAAATTAAACCATGCAATGATCAAGTTGATAAACATAGATTTCAGGAAAAAAAAAACTTTCGGGTAAAAACCTTTATTTCGCTATAATTTGTAAGTACCTTACACGGATTACAATGAAATATGCAATGGTTCACACTCAGTTATACCACAAGAACCGCAGTTCGAATCAGCCCAGGAATATTGCAGCACTCCCTATGACACGCAGTCGATCAACCCAGTACCTCCCTCAAGCGGTACCTAGTTCAGCAACATAAAATTCTAGCAAAATATTTCTTAGGTTCCACAAACACAACTCACATAAAAGTAATTGGGATTTTGAATTGAAAAATAAAATCTTTGAACCCTTAAATGGTTGGAGAAGAATACAAACACTAGTAAAAGGTATTCGGTCAAAATCAGTGTTTTTCCACGCTAAAAACAAGTAGTCTGACACCCAATATATAACAAGATTGAGGCGGTGATGTGTCAGCCTAAAACTCCTGTTGGTCGAACGACATACGTTGTCGTTTGAACAAAACAACATCTCGTTCGAACGAGATACCCTATCATTTGAACGACTGAGGCGGTGATCCCAAAAATCTTCAGACTTTGATAAAAGTTGGAAACCTCAAAAGTAAAACTTGTTACGGGATCAGAAAACTTTTGTATAAAAAATCTTTTATAAGAAAATATTTTTACAAAAAACATTTATAAAAAAATTCATAAAATATCCCAACACTTTTAATATGAAATGTAAATGGAACTTAAACATAATTTTACCAAAATCATCTTGTTGGGCATGAATGTTGAAGTCTTCTTGAAATTCGGGTCGTCTTTTGTAGATGTTAGCTTCATTAATTCTTTGATGACTTGTAGCGGTATACGACATAATTAATTGTGATGAACAATGTCCTTAGACACAACTTGTTAAACTAATAGGTAGTTAGTAATATCGAATATCAATAATGATGCTAAGAATGAGCCATATGCGACTCTCGTTTTATTTTGGTAGATGATTGGCCACCCATTATTTTATTGGGCGAGGTGTCACGCTTGCCTAACCGACTAGTAGCTTATCCACATCATAGTTAGCAATCCTAAGAGTGATTACTAGTGCATCAAGGTGGGCCCCGATCAAATCTTCCTTCGTGAAGACTATATGCTTATTGTAGTTTATATATTCTAATCACCTACGTTTGTCCACTGGACTTTTTGCAGGGTTAATCTGGAAGGCCTCTATAACTGCAGTAACCTTCTCGAGATCCATTCGAACTACATTATCTGGGATCTATTTGGATTTTGGGGCATAATGGGTTGCAGCGAACTCATGCCCTAACTAGTCTTCCAAAACACTATCTTATTTTTGGTCGGCTTTTGGGGTGACCTTGTCACATTTCTTTTATATGTTCTAGTTTAAATGCCCTGAATCGGATAACTCTTCCATATGGGATTTGAGGGCCTTGTAATTCTCTGTTTTATGCATGTTCTCTTTGTGATAGGCGCATCTGAATGCATTGTTCCTCTTACTTGAATTGCTATCCATCTTCTTTGGTGACTTGAGGAACTGTTGGTCTTTAATTTTTCCCAATATCTTATAGATTGGTTCCTTAAAAATAATATTATTTGCTTGAAAGGCTTTGGACGGGTTTGCCTTGTCTCCATTTTTAGAACCTCTGTTTTACTTCTTGCCCCCCATCTTGGGGACGCTTTCTTTGTCATTCGCTTTGGTCACTTTCATGCGATCATTATCACCTTGGTTGAGGGAGACCACATCTTCCACCTTGGCATACTTATCTATATGCGACGTACGATCATCGATGGTGTATGCCTCCTTCTTGGTGAGGGACTGGTATAGCATAGAGTTGTGTGCCAGCCCTGATTTGAATAATGTTATGACAACTCTGAGCAATCTTCGACTTCATTGTAAGTTCCCACTAGCGTATGGCATAATCTCGTAAAGTCTTATAGGATTTATTCCTCATAATAAATAGAGAATCCATTATCTTTGGGCAAGAATTACTTGTAATACAGTGAGCTCTGAAGGCCTTTGCTAGTGACTCGAAATTCTTAACCGACCTATGTGGCAACCTCTCAAACCACTTTTGTGCAACGTCCCCATGATTGAGGGGAATATACAACACAAAAGGGCGTCGTTGTGGTTCCACAAGGTCATTGCTTGCCTAAATTGGCACATGTGGTCTATAGGCTCGGTCTTCCCGTCGTATAAATTGAAACCTTGGGGTTGCGAACCTATTCGGGGGCTCTTCCTCCTCAATTTCACTCGAAAAGGGGGACTGCATCTGAGTGATGAATGCCCTCCTGGCCAATTCTCTGGTGGATTTAGCATCGTGATTTGTCGGGTGTTGATCCATCTTTTTTCGTACCAGGCTTTGGATATTATATCCACGATGTCCTTCATCTTAGTTTCGCCTTGTTGGGCAGCTCTCATGCTCTGAATGCTCCTGCTTGTGGTGCGAACTCCTTCCTCGGCTGAGAGTTTTACTCTCCTGCGTGTTAGGTGTGTGACCATAACGCTTGCATTTATTTTTATGTAGATCTCGCTCCATTTTTACAGACATCAATGGAGATAAGTGTTTTCCTCAATTTGAAAGCGTCTTGCCTCCTCTTGCTGATAGAGTCGTTCTTCATAAGCGTCGACTAGCCACGATATCTGAGTTGATTTGGGCTGCTCATTGCTCTGCTCAGAATGTTATTCTTGTGGGCGGTATCGTGGATGGCGTGTGGCTTAACTTCTATCGAGGTGGATCACAGACCTAACTCTATATGGTAGTTGTTCACCTTGGTGATTGCCCGCAATAGGTGCACTGTGAGGTGAGATAATGCTTAACTTGTTGGCTTTAATTTGCTTAAAGAAAAAAGAATCGATTCACACGGACGACACCAATTGTGAGTGCAAATAATCACAATAAATGAATCTAAGCAATTAAGGCCAAACTCGAAATAAAATAATTTCACAACAAAAGAATTTATGCGAACCGACAATTTCCTACGCCATGGGGTGTTTCTCTCTTTTTCATTACTTTTCTATGATTCGATATCAAGAAGTTACATGTCCCATACTCCCTGGGATAAGGGTTATATTTATAGAGGCGGAGGAGGCATAATCGCGTTGAACTTATTTCGGTTGTTGATGGAGTTGCTTCTTGATTCATATTAATTTCCTCCGAGGTCTTTGCATGTTGGATTTATCTCTATATGCTTATCTCTTATGACGTCCCCCGCCTATTATTTATTGGACCGCCTTATTTCTGGATCCATAACTATTTGACCCGTTATGTTTGGGCCGCCTAGATTATACTCCACACTCATAATGATATTCAATTATTTTAGACACGATCAATATCGTTTAGATTTTAGGGGGTGTCATAATTATCTTTCAAATTATAGTTATTGGATTTCTAAGTAGCTTGTGACTCCATTATTTGTAATTAAAAATGTTGTATTGAGAGTATTGTATTATGATGGAGGCATTGGGGGTGGGGGGTAAATTAAGATATTATTAGTGGAATTTTATCAATTTAACTCTCACATATTTTATTGAATGAAAAAAGTTTTAAATTGTCTGATATCTTTAAATTATAACACATTTGTATTTTTAAGTAATCGGGCTTGATCAACTCTAATATTAAAATGGTAGGTGCTACTATGCCATGCACATGACGATATTTTGGTCCAAGTCAAAATAAATTATTAAAAAAATGAAATTACGAAAAAGAAAAAAAATATTTATAAAATCTTATAATTACAAAAAACACTTTAAAATTTTAAAAATTATTAAAAATATTTTTAAAAAAATGGAAGTTACACATAAATAATTTGAAATTATAAAAATAATGTATCAAAAGTATGAAAATACCCCCCATAAAATTGGAATTTTAAACAAACTTTTAAAGCATATAAAAAATTGAAAAAAACTTTAAAAAATTATGGAAATTATAGAAAAAGAATTTTAAAGATTGAATAAAACTAAAAACCTTTTAAAAAAATATTAAAATATTACAAAATACATTTAAGATGTTTGAATAATATTGAAAAAAAATTGGAAAAACAAAAAATTATAAAAAAATGAAAATTATATAAAGTAATGGAAAAAAAATTATAAACTTTGAATTAAACTAAAAAACTGTAAATATATAAATATTTAAAAGTAAAAAAAGTAAAAATTATGGAAAATTAAAAACCATAGAAAATAAAAAAATATTGAGAACTGAAAGTTATAAAAATAATTGGAAAAAATTTTAAATTTTAAATAAAACTAAAAATATTATAAACATTTTAAAAGTATTGAAAAAAAAATCTAGGAAAAATACTAAAATTACAAAAAATAATTTTTTTTATAGAAAACAAAAAAGGTACAAAAATTGAAAATTACAAAGTATAATTAAAACAATAAAGAAAATTTTGGAAAAAAAACTAAAAAAAATAAATTCAAGCTTTATAAATCATCAATATGCTATAAGTCCAAATCCAACAAACACCTTTGTTGATACCAAATTTAGTCTGTTGGCATGGCTCAATTGAGTGCAGACACGTGGCAATCTGCGTGGCAATAACAAACACTTCCGAGCAACACCTTGACCCACTCAGATACTCCGAGCAATAGATGCTCTCCGAGGAACCATACTGCAACGAGGAACTCTGCTTCCCCGATCAACTCAGACGCTCCGACCAACAAGAGTTCTCCGAGGAACTTTAATACACTGAGCAACTTATGAGTACCGAGCTACTTAGGCGGTCCGAGCAGCTTAGGCGGTCCGAGCTGCACCTCGAACAGAACATTAATAGCAGGATAACCAACAGATTAACTGCACATTAAATGCTTATTATTATCATACAAATGTATACGCCTAATGGATAGCTATGTATTATACTTTCACATGTACAGCCTGAGGGCTATAAATACATTGTATCATCCTCATTGTGGGGGGACAGGGAATTTCTTGACTAAACTTGTAATCGAGAATTCCCAAACACTCAGCAATAATAGAAACAGTGGACGTAGGCCATTCTTACAAGGCTGAACCACTTTAAAATCTCTTTGTCTCATTTTATTTTATCTGTGATTAAATAATTAGATATAATCTAATTTTTTACATCAACAGATTGGCGCCGTTTGTGGGAAATGACTGGTAATATCGTTTTTCATCAAAAATAATTCATTACAAATGGCTGATAATACAGAACCCAACAATCGAAACGCTGGAAGCCCTCCAAATCCATCTGCTCCGCCAAACGTTCCATATCTGGCTGGAATAATGACAAATCTGGCCCAGGGCCAGATAGTCATGCAAGAAACTATGCGACAACTCATACAAACCCTTCATGGCGGAGTACCAACCCATTCAGGACATCGATCTGTTCAAAGAAATACCCGTTTACTTTCTTCGCGTACTAGGCATACCGATTCATATCGCACCGAGGAATCTGAAGATTTTTCTTATCAACCTGGACGAACTTCGTTAGTACGAGCCACAGATACTAAACAACGTATCACTCTCTCTCTCCAGAAAGGACTAGTGCGCTAGAAAGGTTAAGCAGGGTATCTCCTTTTGATCGATTAGGCCCTAGGAGGAACAAAAGTCCTCTTAAGGCTGCATCGAGGAGCTTTCGACGATCATTAGACTTAAGGGAAGGATCTGCCCAGTCGCGACCAGCTGCTCGTCAAGATAAGTCACAGGAAGCCACCTCAACGCGATCAGTTGCTCGAACCAACAGGCCCGAGGAAGGAAATGATGCGTGGAAAGGCTCTATTCAGAGGCTGGAAGACAGACTAGGGGAAATAGCTAAGGCCAAGAACCCCCTACAACGAACTTTTGTTAAAGGGACACCCTTTGACCAGACCATTGTGGATTTTTACACACCGTCAAAGTTCAAAGCACCTGTTGTGACTCCCAAATATGATGGAAAGACCGACCCTATTCTTCATGTAGAACAATACCAAGCTGCATCCGACATCTATGTTATTCCAGATGAGATGAGATGTAGAGCATTCTCAGGAACTCTTACCGGATCTGCTCAAATATGGTACAATAATCTTCCTCGAGGTAAGATCTCAACTTTCGTTCAACTGGCCGAGTTATTCATTGGAAATTTCTGTTTTGGGGTAAAGCCAGTTAAACGAGTAGCGCATTTGTTAAGTGTTAGACAGAAAGCTGGTGAGAGTACCAGAGATTATATAACTCGTTTTAATAACGAGAAACTCGAAGTCATTGATTATGAAGAAAAGACAACGATTACCGCCTTGATGAGTGGGCTGCTGCCCAACAAGTTGTACTACACTTTGGCCAAAGATCCGCCCAGAACCATGTCAGAACTAATGGCAAAAGCAGCCAAGATCATGAATGCCGAGGAGGCTATGACTGCGAAGAAGAATATGGACGCCAAAGAAACCAAGGTGGAAGGTGATAAAGTTAAGAAAAAAGAGCATAAGAACAATGGCGGTGACAAACAATCAAAAATAAGGTCGTCATGGGAGGTATTGAAGAAATTTGATAATTACACTCCTTTGAAGATAGACATCAACCATGTTCTAGAAGAATCAAGAACGACGAGGAATTAAACTGGCCAGAGAAAATAAAGGCAGATCCTAACAGGAGGAATAAGGCAAAATATTGCGATTTTCACAAAGATCATGGCCATATGACCAAAAATTGCATAGCTCTTCAGAATGAGATTGAAACACTTATTAGACGAGGAAAATTGGCAAAGTATGTTGATCGTAGAAATGAAAGAAGAAACAACGACCAAACAAGAGAGAGGTCTAGATCTCCTCGTCGAGCAGAGGAGAACAAGAAAAGAGACCATGAAGTTGATTCAGAAGACGACCCCGATCTTCCCAAGAGACCAAGGCAGACAGAACGTGAGGTATTTTCAATACGCTTTGGGTCATTTGATTGTAATGTTATTACAGGTGGAGATGCGGGAGGAGGAGACCTTGCTGCAGAGAGAAAAGCTCACCTCTGTGAGGCTCAAGCTTGCTCATACATTCAACGAATAAATCTAGCTGAGGAGGATCGCCCGAGAAAGGTAAACAAAGAGAAATTGGTCATTGGTTTCTCAAAGAACGACCTCGCAGGTGTTCTATATCCTCATGATGACCCATTGGTGATCAAAATGAGGATGAAGGAAGTAATAATTTCAAGAATACTGGTAGACAATGGTAGCTCGGCAGTCATCATGTTCTACTCGTGCTTCGACAGTTTAAATCTAAAGCTATCTCAACTGGAGCCTTATCATAGACCCCTCATCGATTTTACTGGCGAGAAAGTTTTTCCACTTGGGACGATCAAATTGGATATATTCATTGGTACATGGCCTACTTGTCGAACAGAAAGAATACGCTTCTTCGTGATGGGTAAAAATGTTCAATCAGCCTACAATATCATCATGGGTAGGGTAGGATTGAAGAAGTTCGAGGCAGTGCCATCTACGGTACATCAATGCCTAAAATTTCCAACAAATGTTGGAGTAAAAGTGGTGAAGGGTGATAAAAAAAGTAGGTTGGGAATGTTACTATTCATCTACCGAGCAAGAGGAACTGGAGGAATCAAGGAAAAAGACTACTACCTATCAAGTGGAGGAATGTGCAGAAATTGAAACATTGGACCCTAAAGATGAGTCCCAACTCGTGAAAGGCCAGGTGGTGGAAGTTACTGAAAACATCATTCTGGACGACGAGCACCCTGAACGAACAACTCAAATAGGTTCGTCGTTGGAGGCCTCACTAAAACAGAAATTGATAACTTTCCTAAGAAGCAGAAAGCAAACTTTTGCATGGAGTCATGAGGATATGCCCGGAATAAACCCAAATTTCTTATGTCACGAACTCAACGTGAATAAGGAGATCAAGCGAGTAAAGCAGAGTATTCAGTCCTGAGAAGAATCAAGCTATACAAGAAGAGGTCGAGAAGCTCCAGAAAGCTTGCTTTATTGAAGATGTTAAATATCCAGACTGGTTAGCAAATGTGGTGATGGTAAAGAAAAAGAACAACAAATGGAGAATGTGTGTAGATTTCACCGACCTCAACAAAGCATGCCCAAAGGACCATTTTCCCTTGCCCCGAATTGATCAATTAGTAGATGCTACCTAGGGACACGAGCTATTGAGCTTCATGGACGCTTATTCTAGATACAACCAGATTAAGATGAAACCTGAAGATAGGGAGAGTACTTCTTTCATTACCCCTAGGGGAACTTACTGTTATAATGTTATGCCTTTTGGTTTAAAAAATACAGGTGCAATATATCAGCGACTGATGAACAAGGTGTTTGCAGAACAAATCAGTTGCAATATGGAAGTCTATGTTGATGATATGCTGACAAAGAGCAAGAAAGCTCCTGATCATCTAGTTAACTTAGGCCAGACCTTTGATCAACTAGATAAATATCAAATGAAGCTGAACCCGACGAAGTGCATATTTGGAGTACGAGAAGGCATGTTTCTCGGGTACATTGTCAATCAACGAGGCATCGAAGCAAACCCTGAAAAGATCAAAGCTCTGTTAGAGCTGCGATCTCCAACGACGAAGAAATAAGTGCAAAGTCTTACAGGACGAGTAGCAACACTCAACAGATTTGTATCGCGAGCAACTGATAGATGTCTCCCATTCTTTAAAACGCTCCGAAAGACTTTTGAGTGGAATGATGAATGCGAGAAGGCTTTTCAAGACTTGAAGAAATATCTGGGAGCACCTCCACTATTTTCCAGGCCAGTGATGGGAGAAAAATTGTACTTGTATCTGGCAGTGTCAGAGAATGCAGTTAGCTCGGCATTAATAAGAGTGGAGAATGGAGTGAAAAAATCGATTTATTACACTAGTAAAGCCTTCCGAGGAGTAGAGATCAGATATCCCAAGCTGGAAAAATTGGCACTAGCATTGATCGAGGCAAGTAGAAGAATAAAGCCATACTTCCAGGCTCATACTATAGTCGTATATACCGATATGCCATTGAGGCAAGCTCTTCATAAACCAGAAAAATCAGGAAGATTACATAATTTATGAACCCAGATCATCACTTAAAGGGCAAGCAGTAACAAATTTTATAGCAGAGTTCACCTATCCTGATACCACCGAGGAGCAAATGCTGCTCACCGATCAACCTGTGGATGTTACAGGATCATCAAACTCAAGCCCAGACCAACTTAGATTGGTAAAAGGGCAAGAAGTGATGATCGACGAACAGTAAGAAATATTAGGAAAGGGTGAAAGGAAGCAACAAATTTTCTACCGAGGAACTCTGTCAGATCAAAAATTTAAAGACGAGTTACCTATATGGAGTTTATATGTGGATGGCTCATCTTGCGCAACAGGCTGTGGGGAAGGGATTGTTCTTAATAGTCCAGACGAGGTCGACATAGAATATGCTCTACGCTTCCAATTCAAAGCTTCGAATAATGAGGCTAAATATGAAGCCATGATTGCAGGTCTTAGTTTGGCAAAAACCATAGGGGCAGAGCAGGTTATTATCTTCAGTGACTCGCAATTGATCATAAATCAAATGATGGGAGTTTATGCAACCAAAAGGAGAATTAATGATCAGGTATCATGCAAAGGCAAGGGAATTGGTATCAGAATTTGCTGCTATTCAGTTGGTCAGAATACCAAGAATGGAGAATGCGAGGGCCGATGCCTTAGCTCGATTAGCATCAGCTACTCGTACCGAGCTACGAAGAACAATCCCAATTGAAGTTTTAGCTGGTCGGAGTATAAATGAAGATTTGACGATGAATTTTATTACCCTTAATTTAGAACCATCTTGGATGGATTCCATCAGGGCATATATTGAGGAGGGGGAATTACCAACTGACAAACTTACAGCCAAAAAACTAAAGTTTAAAGCTGCTCGTTATGTACTGAATAATGGTATTCTGTACAGACGAGGAATTATAGCAGGTTTGCAAAGATGTGTGCATCCCACCGAGGTGAAAGGCTTGATTAAAGAGATCCATGAAGGGTCCTGTGGAGCCCATGTAGCAGGTCGGACGCTTTTGCAAAGGGTTGTGACGTAAGGATACCACTGGCCAACGATGAGGGCTGATTGTATAGCCTACGCCAAGAAATGTGACAAGTGTCAACGCTTCTCCACTATCCGAAGAACTCCCCAAGCGTTGTTGACACCCATTACTTCCCCTTGGCCATTTGCTATGTGGGGAATTGACTTGGTCGAACCACTTCCAACGACCAGAGGAAGATTTAAATATCTCGTCTTCGCAGTGGATTATTTTACTAAGTGGGTAGAAGCTGAGCCTCTTGTCGACATGACGTACGAGAAGGTGGATCAATTTATTTGAAAAAATATCATCTGTAGATATGGTCTTCCCCATGCATTCATTACCGACCATGGAACACAATTTGACAACGAGGAGTTCGCTGCCTATTGTCATCAGTCAAATATCTTGAAGATCTACTCGGCACCAGGCCATCCCCAAAGCAATGGACAAACTGAAGTAACAAACAGAACGCTACTGAATGGCTTGAAGAAAAGACTGAATGACGTGAAAGCAAATTGGATCAACGAGCTATAATCAGTACTATGGGCTTACCGAACTACTCCCCGAGCAGCAACAGGGGAATCTCCGTATAAGCTGGCATTTGGAAGTGAAGCCGTTATACCTGCCAAGTTGGGTCTCCCGACACATAGAGTACTGAATTTCAATTCTCCTGTCAGCGACTTAATGAGAAGATTGGATTTAGACATGCTCGAGGAAGTTAGAGAAGAAGCAGCCATCAGGAATGCTGCTTACCAACAACGAACAACTTTATTCTACAACAAAAGAGTAAAGAAGTGCGACCTGAAAGAAGGAGACTATGTGCTAAAGAAAGTGATTCAAAAGCACAACAAATTGGAAGCAAACTGGCATGGACCTTACCGAGTTACAGAAGTTGTTCGACCAGGAACCTACAGAATAACAACTTTAGAGGGGCGGGAGTTTAAGAATGCATGGAATGCAGAACACTTGCGCAAGTATTATCAGTGATGTAAACTCTCATGTAATACATTTTCGTTAGTATGAATAAAGTGAAATGTTCTGCCCAGTTCTCTCCTCTTGTTGGAAATTTTTTGCGGAATACTAGTGCTACACACTACTCAGCAAAACTCAGACTACTCAAAACTATTCCTAAAAATGCCAACTAAGGTTGATTAGGAAGTAAAACTATTCCTAAAAATGCCAACTAAGGTTGGTTAGGAAGAAAAACTATTCCTAAAAATGCCAACTAAGGTTGGTTAGGAAGTAAAACTATTCCTAAAAATGCCAACTAAGGTTGGTTAGGAAGTAAAACTATTCCTAAAAATGCCAACCTTAGTTGGTCGGTAAGAAAAAACCCACTAACCGTAGTTGGTCGAGAAGGAAAATTTACCGACCTTGGTTGGTCGGAAACATTTTATGAATACGAGAAAGTGATCGAGCAAAATTTTGATACTCGCAACTTTTTAAATTACTACCAAGTTGGTCGAGAAACAAAACATCATTAAGTTTGGTTAAATTGTCAAATGATTACCACAAATTCAAACTGGTCGACAATAAGTTTTAATCAACTCTAAGTTGATCGACAAATAACACAATGTTGTTATCTTTTTAACAGATATACATATATAAAGTGTTTTACAACCACAAGGCAATGGCAATCAAGATTGCGAACAAAAATAAAAGTCTTTCATTAAATCCAAAAATAGAATACATTGAGAATGAAATACAAATTAATTATTACATCGAGATTCCTATTCTATTGGTTTCTTCCCCTCTGCTTTTAAAACAGGTTCCTCGCCAGCAGGAGGATCGTTTAAAGCATAAGGGGAATTTATGAAATTAAGATCTTTAAGCATCCTGATGTTCATCACAGATGGTCGATCGAGTAGGTGCTCGGGACGAGATATTTCAGCATTGGAATGGAGACTATAATCGCCAAGGTATTTGGAAATCAAACACGAGGGATTGCCCGGGCAGGGATCCAACTCATGTCGAGTTTGAAGGGTGGCACTGGCAAGTCGAGCAACCCAGGATTATGATAATCCCACAAGTAGTGACCTTGTTCTAGTTGTAGTACACCCAGGGCATTCAACCACCCTTATTTGTAACCTTCATTATTCGTATTTTGGATCCTATCATCCAAATGGTAAAGAGCCTCATTGTAGCCAGACATCCAAAATTCTCTGGGCTTCTTGTGGAACTGATAAGTCAACCTTTCCAACTGCTCGTGAAGACTTTTTATAAATAGTTCTTTATTCGCCAGGGCAGACTTCTGTGCAAAAAGCTGCTCGTCCAGATTTCTGATCTTCTTAGACATCTCAGCCAATGCCTGGTTCTTGGACATCAGTTGGAAGGCCTGGTTCTCCAGAGCAGATTGAGTTCTCTGTTCCTCGACAGTAATCTGAGCAGCTCTTGCTCGTCCCCGAGGAGCTCTTGCTCGTCCCCGAGTAGATGTAGAAGGGCCAGCTCTCTTCAAGGTTTCTAATTCATCCCTCAGGTTAGCGTTTTCGACCTCCAAGAAAGAGAAGCCCTCGTCGTTCACAGGGACCAAAGCGTTTGAGGTGGAAGCTGCATACTTCAACTGAGACACCTCTCTTTACAGGTTATTATTTTCCTGCTCTAACAACTCAGCTATCTGTATGTGCTCTTCGACCTCACCCTTCAAAGTTCTCTCCCTCACATTGTAAGCAGCAAACAGTTTATCGTATCCCTTATCAGCACTGAGTTGCTGATACTTCTTCTCGTATCCTTCGTGCAAAAGGGCTGTAGATTCCTTATATTGTTGTTGAAGCTCTTCAAGAGTTCCTTGGAGATCTTCAATCATTTCATAATATGCTACATTGTTAGCCACTGCACGGTCAAGCAGGCACTTCAAATACTAGTAGGCTAGAATTGCTTGCTCTGAAGCACCTTGACCGAGGATGTCAACGATTTGTGCTGCGCTCATATCTGTATGACCAGCTTTGAAATACTCATTGCATTGCCTCAATAATTTTGTATCATGAGCAGACAATAACTCCATCCTGGCCGTAAACTAGTAAAGGAAGAGAAAGCAAGAATCAATAAGAGTTCAAACAGAGCATGAAGAAGAGAAACAACAGTATGAATAGGTGAAACTTCAAATTTTATTACATCATAAAGGGGAAGTACAAAATTCAGAGTTACATTTGATAAAGAAAAATAAACAGAGAGAAAAATTCGAACAACTCTACACCTTTTTCTTGTCTCCCAAAACTTTCTCGGGAGGCTGGGACGAGGAGGTAGGTTGCTCGGATGGAACAGATGGTTGCTCGGGGAGTGCTGAAAGTTGCTCGTTTGAAACAATGGATGGTTGAAGTTTCTCGCTGGTCGACTGGATAGCTGGGGAATGAGGAATTTGATCTCCCATCACCATGAAGGATTCCTCAGAGGCGGCTTCGTCCTCTTCTTCTTCTTCAGGAGTTGGAGGGGGGCCCGGGATGTGTCGCTGAAACAGGTCAGAATTTTTATTGACCTTCATCTCTTGCAGAGCAGCGACCCAGCCATCCCTAAAGTATTTGTGGCTACCATATTCCACCTGCGACATCATGGCAGCCAGACCTTTATTCCACCCATTATCCCAGCCAGTGCTGAAAGACTTTTATACAGCCAACTTCCTTTTTGATTTTTCCAAGGAAAGCTTCTCAGAAAGAAGATCCTCGGCAGCCTTCAGCTTATTCTCTATTTCTTCCTTTTGACGACCTACTTCACGAAGCCGGCCCAACTCTTCTTCAGCATTTTTGAGCTTACTTTCAAACTCCTTAGCATTTTTGAGCTTTTCATCGAGCTCTTTATTCTTCTCTTCCAAGCTTTTTACTTTTTTCTCCAAACCTTTGGAGACTTCAACAGCTTGGTTTCTCTCCTGCTCGGTGGAACCAAGTTTCTCCTCCTAAACAGCCTTATCATCATCATACTTCTGACGATAATCTCTCAAAGACTGCGTCAGGCCCACCAAAGCTTCCTATACACCAGACGAAGAGCTTGAAGCTTTAAGAGCTTCATCTTTCTTTAAAATGGTATTAAAACAGGTCACCAACTGGGAAAAAAAAATGATATCAAGTCAGTACACAGATGTAACAAGGTAAAAATGAAAGTTGAGTACAATGATACTTACAGAAGCTATATGACGAGCAGCTAATGAGGTAACCATATCCCGAGAAAGATTCTCTTTCATACCTTGGATCTCGGGAATGATCCAAGACTTTACCGAGCTCATGGCAGAGCTCGGGGCAACAAAAGTGGATACACCACTTCCAGTAATCGGGGGCTGAGAGATGGATTCAGCCAAATTGACCGAGGAGCTCTTCTTCAGCTTCCTCGGGGGAACAGGAATGGTCTCGACTAACGATGTAGTCTTAGTCGGAGAGATAACAATCTCCTCGCTTGGAACAGCGGCCTTGCTCGGAGCCACTGGGGGCTTCTCGGCAACTTTCACAGTAGTAGCCGTAGGGGGTGCATCAATCTTTTTTATCCCCTCTTCTGGAACATCATGTTTACTTCTTTTTGCCTCTCCAGCAACATAGGCAGATTTCTCGAAGATGGAAGGAGCTCTTCTTTTCTTCATTCTTTCGCTCAGAGGGATATAAGACTCAGGTGAAGAACTTGCAGAAGCAGGTACTGGTTCTACCTCACTTATCACCGGACGAGTAGTAAAAGATGAGGTGTAACTCTTATACTGCAACAAATATGAAGTTGGCCTGATATGCTCGTCAGCAACAGTCTGATGCAAACTCCAGATAAGTTTTAGATGTGTTAAATTAACTTATGTCTCTTTTGGAGACTTTCTTTTGCTGTCAATTGCAAATAAATGAAAATTAAAGTATCAGTGACACATTTTATCAAACACAAAGGAAGCATAATTTCAAAAATAAAATAAAAACAACCTATCCCATTGCCATAGGGAGGACATCTAGGACCCTGGTACACATCATTTCCAGTCAATGGAGGGTGTTGCCAATTTTTCATAACAATCCCGTGCTCGAAGTAGTCCCTATTGGCATCTGGGAGATTGACCACTAAAGCCCTATTTAAAAACCTAGTTTTTAAATAAAAAGTATTGTCACCAACAGCCCATCTATAACATAACATAATTTCTGGAATTCCTATACGAGTTCCATGAATTTGATTTAATCTACGAACTCCGTTAACTATTCTCCACGTATTGGGGGCTATTCTTGCAGGAACCACATCAAAATATTGACAGAATTCCAGACATAAAGGGTTTGGGGGAAAAGAAAAGTCACATTCAGCGACAAAGAGATTGGGGAACCAATGTCCCTCAGCCAAACGAAAATAATTTGAAGGCTCAGAAAGTTCCTCCAAAATAACCCATGAAGGAATAGAGAAATCAGAACGAAACTTATCAAGCAACTCGACAGGGTAAACCATGATGAGTAAAGGAAATCAAAGAGAAAGAAGAAGATCTTACAGGAAAAAGGATGAGTCTGTTGACAACGAATGATGAAACAGATGAACGCACAGGAGAGAGAGACAATAGAAAACTAAAAAAGATGAATTTGAAAAAGTAGAAGACGAGGGGATTTTCTGCAACGCTTAAATACCCTGTCTTGGGAATGGGTAAAGATAATGATTACAAAAAGAGACGGTTACGTTACCAGCGGCTAAAAAGACAAAAAAAAGGGCGCGGGAATCGATGCGGTTATAAAAATTCAAAAAGTCCGATTCTACGAATTTGGAAGGAGAAATAAATACAAAAGAAAATACTCCTAAATTTCAGGATGACCATTTAAAACCGCCATATTTCGAGAAAGAATGTTCCACACTTCTCAACTTTCGAACTATGAAACATTGGGGGCTTCTGTTGATACCAAATTTAGTCTGCTGACATGGCTCAATTGAGTGAAGACACGTGGCAATCTGCGTGGCAATAACAAACACTTCCGAACAACACCTTGACCCACTCAGATACTCCGAGTAATAGATGCTCTCCGAGGAACCATACTGCAACGAGGAACTCTGCTTCCCCGATCAACTCAGACGCTCCGACCAACAAGAGTTCTCCTAGGAACTTTAATACACCGAGCAACTTAGGCGGTCCGAGAAGCTCAGGCGGTCCGAGCTGCGCCTCGAACAGAGTGAACAAAGCATTAATAGCAGGATAACCAACAGATTAACTGCGCATTAAATGCTTATTATTATCATACAGATGTATACGCCTAATGGACAGCTATGTATTACCCTTTCACATGTACAGCCTGAGGGCTATAAATACATTATATCATCCTCATTGTGGGGGGACCGGGAATTTCTTGACTAAACTTGTAATCAAGAATTCCCAAACACTCGGCAATAATAGAAACAGTGGACGTAGGCCATTTTTACAAGGCTGAACCACTTTAAAATCTCTTTATCTCATTTTATTTCATATGTGATTAAATAATTGGATATAATCTAATTTTTTACATCAACAACCTTTTTAAATCAAAATCAAAACTCGGTCCAACCAAAATCAAACAATTATACACCGAGGTTTAACAAAAATAAAAATAAAATCAAACTAAACATCTCTTAAATGTGAGGATGTCGGCGACGGTGGAAGAGTTGGCAGTGGATGAAATGAGGATAGGGCATATGGTAATGGGTAAGACGGGGCGAGGGAGGTGGGCTTGTTCATGCGCGCGCGCAAAGGGAAAGAGAAAAAAAAAGACAAAGAGATGTGAGTACACTATAAGCAAATTTGGTAAAAGTGTGTTATATTTTCTTTGGTAAAAGTGTGTGTGTGTAGGGGTGGGGGCTAAAGTTCATGGGCAGGTGTAATTAATAATATTTTTTTCCTTGTTTGTAGAATTTTTACTTTATAAAATTGACATTAATTTAAATTTACAAGCTCATAAGTTACACTTGACAATGTAGAATTTGCTACATTCCATACAGGAACTAAGGAGAAAAATACTTAATTATTTTAATGTATATTCAGAAACAGACGTCTTTTTTTTCCCCGTAACTTAATGATAAACGTGCGATGCACATGTCTACTAACTAATATAATAAATGCCATAAAATACATGGTATTACACCCCCACCCCCAAATGAGGAATTTCATCCTCGGAATTTAATTTTGTATACCTGACTCGATGAGGAATTTCATCCTCGGAATTTAATTTTTGTATACCTGACTCGAAGATCTTTGGATATTTCTCTCGCATGTCGTCCTCACGCTTCCACGTGTACTTTGCCTCACTTTGATGCCCCTATTGGACACGAACCAAATGAATGTCCTCTTAGCACATGATCTGCTCTCCAGTCTAGGATACGTTGTGGTCTCTTCTCATAAATCGTATCAGGCTGAAGCTCAGTCCCATCGAGATCTATATGTTGATACGTCAAGTCATCCCTCAGGAACTTCCTCAACACGGGCATGTGGAAAATGCCATGCACTCGCTAAAGGTGATTGGGTAAGACCAAATGATATTCCATCGTCCCCACCCTATCTAAGTTCGTGAGATGACCTATAAATCGGGGCGCCAACTACCCCTTAGACCAGAACCTCATAACTCCATTCATCGGAGTGACCTTCATAAGCACTTGGTTCCCCACATGAAACTTCAATTTGGGCCTTCTCCTATCTGCATATCTCTACTGCCTACTCTGGACAGTCCTCATATATTCTCTGAAGAACGACACCTTTTTTTAGGTGTCTCGAAGATAATCCTACCCAATCAGCTTGCTGTCTCTCGTCTCTAACCAGCAACTCAAAAAATGGCAAGGTCAGTTGTACAAAGCCTCGTAGAGTGCCATTACAATAGTACGCCGATGACTATTGCTATAAGAAAACTATACGAGCGATAAATGTCCATACAAAGTTCCCATTAAGTATAATATATAAGCTCGCAACATTAACTTCAGAATCCAGTTCACCCGCTTAGTCTGACCGTTCGTGTGAGAGTGAAACCTTGTACTTATATGAAATTGTATACCCATAGCCATCAGAAAACTCCCTTATAATCGGTAGACAAAAGTGTGATCCCTATCGGACACAATATCGAGTTGTATCCCGTGTATACGCACAATCTTTGAGATACAAAGTCAAGCATACTACTCTATTATGAAATTCGTTTGTACTAGAAGAACATGAGATATTTTAGTTAGTCTGTTGACGATGACCTAATTGACATCATGTCCTCTCCGGGACCTCAGCAACCCTATAATGAAGTCCATCGATATACTCTTTCATTTCCACACAGGCATATCTAACGACTATAACTCTCTAGAAAATCTCTAATGCTCCACCTTCACCACCCCCCCTTCCCTCCTTCTATTTCTCCTTCATTCCATTACTGAAGCTTAAAAGCTATTGCACTAAAAAATAATTGAAATACCAAAAATTTAAACTTTTGGAAATTCATAAAAAACATATCACATAAAACCCCCAAAACAGTTTTTGGGGAAACACAAAGAAAATTAGAAAATTGACATGAGATTGTAGAAAAAAATGATTCTTTTGAAGATACAAATGATCAGACAATAAAGGTAAAAAAATAGTTTTGCAAATATTTTAGGTAATATTATAAAAAATCATCTTGCAAATTTTTTTAAGTAAATTTTTATTCTTGTATAAGCCTTTTAAGAACATAAACATTTTTACAACAAAAAATATTTTGCGAATATAAATATTTTTGCAAATTATAGAAGCCTCTCTCCCTCATTCTTTTTACCTTTATAGTAGGAGGATGCTTCTGCAAATCCTAAAAATAATAAAAATCTCACATTTGTCAAAATGTTCCACTAATCGTAAAAGACATTGGGATGAGAACTATAACATATCACCTACACACCACTTTTGTTTAACATAATAAACTAAAAAAAGTAAGGGACGATTGTAGTACACCAACTATAAGTCTGCAATACTTTAAAAGTCAAACTATATCGTATCCTTATTTTCATGTTGAGAAGTTTGTTGGATGGGGGTTTGATTATGAGAGTGAGGGTGAGGGTGAGGGTGGGGGGTTTTGTGTTGTTTATTATTAATATTTTTAATTTATACAATGGTAATGTGGTAATCAAATGATCGTAGGGAGCGTTGTCACTTTAGGATAACAAATTGTAGTTGTCCGTTTGACTGTCCCTCAACATCTCGCGCTCTTCTCTCGCCCTTACTCATCCAACCCTCTTCTTCATTTCAGCATAAACTTCTCACGCCCTTTCTCCTCCTCCTCGTTTTCTAGCCCAAACCCCAGCGGTTGTTTTAGCCACAAAATCAGTGGTAATCTAGTATTATACAAAATTAACGGTAAAAATTGATCAACTAACATAAGCGATTTAATACGGGGGTCCGTGGTAAGATATTTTTTTTATGCATTCAAGCATTTAGTCCAAAACACATGAGATTTATGAATGACCGCCCCTATGCATTTCAACTTTAGTTGTCAGTCCCATTTAACAACAGTGAAGTAAATTGTGGGTGGAGAGGAGAATGTCATTTTAAAGAGAATATATTTGTTGAAACTGTCAACCCATAAATTATGGGACGGTTAAAATGATAAAATCCTTTGAATTTAATAACCATTAAGACTACCTACCAAACATAAAATAAGTGGGATGGCTAACAATAGGAAAGCATGGAATGGGACAAGACACAAAATAAGAAAAAAAAATTTAGGTGCCTTCAAACGATAGTAACTTATGTGGAGCCGAATCAAGTTCGATAAAAGAAAAACACAAATATCACTTAAATAATTATCAACACTCTTACTTTTTTGGGTTGTTTGTTTTTTAACACCTGAATGTTGCATGCTTAATGCTTAACTTTGAAGGTTGAAATCTGAATATTGAAAACTATATTTTTTGAAATGTGAACGAACCTCTGAACGTATGTTAATTGACTCCAAATACTGAATGCAATTAATTTGATCATTTTATCGTTATTAATAATTTACTAATGAATTATATATTAATATTATATAGTCGACCACCGAAGGGAGGATTTCTCATCCACTCACCAAAAACTCATCTGTTCTTTCTCTTCTCTCACGCCCCGCACATCTCCTTCGCTTCTTCTCCTATTCCTCATCTCTGCTATCTCTTCTCCCCATCCGTCCCACCACCAAGTTACGCTAGTAAATAAATAAAATAAAACTCAATTGAAATTTTATTAAAAAAATTCAACATTAGACATAAAGCATCGAGAAAATACTTAAATTTTTAGGAGTTAGAAATGAATCTCATTTCAGCATTAAGAGCATCCACTATGGTGGATGCTCCGAAAGGTAAGTCAACCAATTCAAAAAGTAAGTATACATTTCATGAGTAAAATATTCCATAGTGGTGATGACAAGATGATGAAGGTTTTGGCAGGTAAATAGTTCCTACGAACTATAGTAGTTGGTTGGAATTTTCTAACGGAGAACTATAGTTCGTAAGAACCTAGATATATACTATAAACTAATTATTTGCACTTCATACGAATTTTATTTGTTCGTACGAGTTTCAACGAATTTATGAAGTTCGTAGACATTCCTACGGTCAAATAAAGTTCATAGTCACTCGCACTTTAACAAAGTTACAAATTATTTACTTCTCCATGTACAAAATTTGTTCAATTCAATTCACCAGTGCAACCCTCAAGATTTGTACCACTTCCGTTGGATTTTAGCGTCCCATTATGGATGCTCTAAGAGCATATGTAGTGGTGGTGGTTAACGAAAGGTATTCTGCACATTGAAAGGGGTGTTTACCTTTCATGGGAAGTACATTAAAATTTGCATTCAGTGTTCCTACGAACAATAGATGTTCGTAGGAAATGAAAATTAAACTTCTTACGAACAACATTTGTTCATAAGAAATAGTACGAACTAATGTTGTTCGTAGGAATCCAAATATATAATAAAAAATAATTATTTATATTTTTTACGAACTTCATTTATTCGTAAAAATTTCTACGAACAAATGAAGTTCGTAAGAGCTTTATAAATTCTATATCCATTCTCTAAATTTAGAGAAGCCTTGCAAATTCTTTTAGGGTCCGTTTGTTTGGCATAATTTGCCTAGGCAAATGCCAAAAAGTTGGCAAATATGAAAATTTGCCCACATTTTGGCTGTTTGGTTGCATAATTTTGCCTAGGCATTATTTGTCAATGTACAACACCTCCTATGCACAATCTGTGGGCAAATTTTGCTTACCTATTTGAGTGGGAAATATTTGCCCACAAATTTGCCAACTTCTTAAACGGTTTTAATGTTTTAAAAAATAATTTAAAAACTGTTTTAAATAATTAAAAAACTGTTATGAATATTTAAAAATTGTTTTATAATGTTTCAAAAACTGTTTTTAATATTATAAAAAATTGTTAAGAAAATGTTTACAATTTTTTTAAAAAACCGTATTAACAAAATATTGTAAAAACTGTTTTTAACATTTTTAAAAACTGTTGTGAATATATTATAAAAACAGTTTTAAAGTTTAAAAAAATAATTTTAAAGACTGTTTTAAATATTTAAAAAAACTATATTTAAAAACTGTTTTGTAATGTTTTGAAAACTGCTTTTAATATTATAAAAAATTGTTAAGAGAATGTTTTACAAATTTTTTGAAAAACCGTAATATAAAAATATTGTAAAACAGTTTTTAACATTTTTAAAAACTGTTTTGGATATATTATAAAAACTGTTTTAAAGTTTAAAAAAATATTTTGTAAAACTGTTTTAAATAGTTTAAAAAAACTGTTGTGAATGTTTAAAATTTGTTTTGTAATATTTTAAAAACTATTTTTGATATTATAAAAAATTGTTAAGAGAATGTTTTACAAATTTTTTGAAAAAACGTATTATGAAAATATTGTAAAAATAGTTTTTAACAATTTAAAAAACTGTTTTGAATATAATATAAAAACAGTTTTAAAGTTTAAAAACAAAATTAAAAAATATTTTAAATAGTTAAAAAAAACTGTTGTGAATATTTAAAAATTGTTTTGTATTAAAAAAAATTGTTAAGAAAACGTTTTACAATTTTTTTTTAAACTGTAATATAAAAATATTGCAAAAACTATTTTTAACATTTTTGAATATAATATAAAAATTGTTTTTAAATAAATTAATTGGATTGACTTTAATTTCGCTTAATGTTGTTTGATAGCGTCATCTGAATTTCCCTAGAGAAATTTTGCCATGCCCACTCTTTTGCCCACTTGCAACGAAACGTAACCTTATTGAATTCGTCCGTCTCAACCTACCATTACGATCCTGCAAATTTATAAATTTACAATTTTCCTTACCGTCTCTTTGAGGAGGCTATGACGCTAGCCTTATAAAGAGGAGGTGAGAGAGAGAGAGAGAGAGAGAGAGAGAATGGAAGCACAGGCGCAGTGGACGATGCAGCAACAGTATCCATCATACTCTACTTCACAGACGTACCACCAGCCCACCACCCTCGAAGAGGTCCGAACCCTTTGGATTGGCGATTTGCCCTACTGGGCCGACGACTCCTATCTCCACACCTGGTTCGCCAACACCGCCGAGGTACCCCTACCCCTACCCCTACCCCTACCGCATTTTTATCATTTTATTTTGTCGTCTGTGTGTGTTAAACTAGGTTTGGTTTGGGTTTGGGGTGTTGAATTTTGATTGAAAGTTTAAATTAGGCTCGTGATGGTGGTTGGAAAATATTAGTGCTTGTGGTGATGTGCTTCCCTAAATGAGCTTTTGTTATTTGGGGGATGTGGTGCCTAGGCTAGATTTTGGTGGGTGGGGCCCCAAGCAACACCTAAAATTAAATTATGAAACTCAATGACTGATATTTAATTTTTAAAGTTGAAGCTATGGCTTGTGCTATGTATTTTATAAGTTATTGATAAAAATTGAAAGTATTTATAAAGGTATATGTCTTTCTTGTCATGTTATGCATTCTTTTATACCAATGTAAGTTGAACAATCGGAAGCTAAATTTTAATGAGTTTGTTCTCTTGCTTTGATTGTTTGGGTTATAATGTTGCTCGAAACATGCTAATAAATTTGCTCAACTTCCGAACCTTGACCCTCATTAATCGACGAATCCTTTAGTGGTGTGTTTCTGGCCTTTGATCCAAATGTATGTTAATGTTATTTTCTAATGAAACCGAAACTTCATTGAGTTGAGAAGAAATGATGATGTTCATTGCTCACGTTCGGGCAGTTGAGTTTTTACAACGACTGTGAGATAGGAGAAATTAAATCACCATTCTTCTCTATGCAGGTGCTTTCAATAAAAGTGATTCGTAACAAGATCACTGGTCAACCAGAGGGATACGGGTTTGTGGAGTTTGTTTCACACGCAACAGCCGAAAGGGTTCTGCAGTCATACAATGGAACACAAATTCCTGGAACTGAACTAACTTTTAGGTTAAATTGGGCATCTTTTGGGATAGGAGAAAAACGTCCTGATGCGGGTCCCGAGCATTCTATTTTCGTAGGGGATTTAGCACCCGATGTTACAGACTACTTGTTGCAAGAGACCTTCCGAGCTCAATATCCATCGGTTAGAGGAGCCAAGGTCGTGACTGATCCTAACACTGGACGGTCAAAGGGATATGGCTTTGTCAAATTTGCTGACGAGATGGAAAGGAATCGGGCCATGACAGAAATGAATGGTGTCTATTGCTCAACTAGGCCGATGCGTATTAGTGCAGCTACACCAAAGAAGACCACTGGTTTCCAGCAGCAATATGCAGTGGCTAAAGGTAGCACGCGTTCTTTTAATCCTACTAAAATGAAAGTAGTCTTGCTGAGTTCTGTTGTGTTGCTAATTGATTTGTCTGCATAAAGGTGGTGAAACTGTAGAAGATCTGTTGAAACAATTATCTATCATCATTTACCTAATAAATCTTCCATTTTTATTAGTAAAACATGTGCCACCTGGAAATCCTATAAGGGGCTCGTTATTTCTGAAAAAAAAGATGCCTTCTCCTAGTTTGCAGCCTCCTTCTTAGATCCTTAAGCTAATCAGCTAAGTCCACCAAGATCAACCCTTTAATTGTTGCGTGGGTGTGTCAAGTTGTGTCTTGTCATGTATTTTTTCACAGGTGTAACGTTGTACGAACTAGAACGAACTCGTGACGCACTCCATGCACATGCAATTTTAAGAAGAAAAATATTATACAATAAAAAATATATTTTTTTGATATTTGGGAAAAATTATATGATACGTAATAAAATATAAATATAACAGATCACTATGTAATTATTAATAAATTGAGGGTTATCCATGTAATAGGACAATATATAATGGTGGGTAGTTTATAAGTTGTAAGTAGTTACTATATTTAATTAATTGAATTATTGACATTTTTTGGTCATACAAAAAAAGGTTACCCATCCCTTCTCCCTTATTATACAGTAATAGATGTTCTAAGAAAGGGCAAAGCTTTAACGCCTCGGTGGTACGTGACAACCAATGTTAGCTAGAGGTGGTGCCTCTCTCACTCCGTACCTTTGAATGGTCCGATTGTGTTTCACCTTCGAGACCAAATACACTCTAATTCTCTAAAGGTCCCACAAGGGGTATGCTTTCAGGCTAAAAAAATCCCTAAAGATTTGCAGCCCTTAGCACCTTGCACGTTGCAAACAACATGTAGTGCGGGATTGCCTCAAGCGGGTCTTGGCGCTAATGCTTGCATTAGCAAATTGATGTTGTCAAGGTTTTAAAAGGCGCAAGCGTAGAGGTCAAGCCTTAAGCCTTATAAGCCTAGGCGCACCTAGGCGAAGCCTATGCGTAAAAAGGCGTTTTTCATTTTTTTATTATTTTAATTATTCTAAGCATAGTTGTTGAATCGTGATACGTATCGTGTATCGAAAACCCTATGTATCGTGAATCGTGAATCGTATCGCGATACGTATCGTATGATACAGCACAAAAATTAAATTAAATTGTAAAAATTAAATAAAAATATAGAGAACACTTTACAATCAATTATATAACATAATATGATTCAAACTTCTAATTTCTCAAATTGATTTTACCATCTTTTTGAACAAGGGGCATTTTACGACATTAAAAGCTATACCATTTCCATAAAAATAATTTACAAATGTCACTAATGACCGGGTCCCTCTTTTCTAACATTGCATTTATAGTTGTTTGTGTTACAACATCTTATTTTCTCTTCCCTTTAATGACATGCATCCATAGTTCCTTTCGCTTTTTTGAAATTTTACTTAGCTTCAAACTCCTCTTCATCCCCATTTTGTTGCGCACCTTCTTCATTATAATTATCCTCATTTACTCCTAAAATGTTTGCAAACATTTTTCTAACATCTTTGGGACATTGCATACACTTTTTTGCATCTTTCCCCGTACTCGCAAGATGGTGCTTCATTCAAAAAGTACCACCGCATATTGCATCCTTACAAAAATTACATCTTAAATGCAATCTATTATCATTCACCTTTTCACAATAATCCCATGTGGGGTCAACCACAACATTTCTCTTTTTTTAGCCATTTCCTAAATAAATAAAGAGGAAATATCAAAGATCAAAGCTACCAAAAACAATAAATAAATAAAGACAACTTAATAAGTAGGAATATATTAAATAGGTTGAGAAAGTGAGAAACAATAAATAAATAAACTAGGTTACTTACCAAAGTACCAAAACAAAGGATATTAAATAGGGTGGAAGCTTCCCTTTGCAAAAACTTGAGGAAAAAGACAAGAAAGTGCTGTTTGAAATAGGTGGACAGAATATTAATGGTGGGGAGCGCAAGAAAAAATGAGAAGAGACCTTTTATACCTAGGATTTTTTTCCTTTATGGGTTTAAAAGTCTTTAAACATTATTATAATCATTTTCGGCTACAAAAATTAAAAAAAAAAAACTTTTTTTTCCAGTTTTTGAAGCCCTGGTGCCGAAATAACCCAACCTGACCCTGCATAACTGAATCGCGAGTGAATCGTGAATCGCCCGATTCATGTATCGAATCGCGATTCAGCCCCGATACGCACGATACACTGATGTTTTCGATACAGATCCCCGATACGTATCTTTTTAGGCCTGTATCGAACCGAATCGGCCGATACGTATCGAGAATCGGCCGATACTGACAACAGAGATTCTAAGACTAATAATATAATAAAATAATACATACCTTGAATTTTGAATTTTGAAAATATATCAGTGTGTTTGGTAGCCATCTTTTTCATATGCATGCTCCATAATCAATATACAAAATGTATTTCTCAACGCTTAATAAACAATATACAAAATGTATTTTTCATTATTCAATAATCAATATCAATAATAGATAATCAATAATCAATATAAAATGATTCAATATAAGCAATGTAATTTTCACATTTCAAATGAAACAAATTGATTTTGGTCGGAAGTCGGTCGACAATGTTAGTTTTTTTTTTTTTTGATGAGAGGCAGAGAGCTTTGGAATACTGTTTGTCTTTTGATTGTTTTGAACTAGATATTGATCTAATTTGTAAAAAAGTCGTTAAAAGGCGATATCGTTTCACTAAAGAGTTTTTTTTTCCAAAAAAAAGTGCGTTAGCCTTTTACCAAGAATAAGACGTAGGCGGGCGCGCCTTTTAAAACACTGGTTATTGTATGAGGATAACGTGATGTGGCAAGCAACATAAGATTGAGAAGGTTCCACTATTCAAGGGCTGGTCACAGTGTACTACGCAATGGTTATTTTTCATGTCTCCCCAAATGATCTTTAATCAGAGGGAAGGATTTCTGACAACCTGTGTAGTTAAGGCCATCTCCAAGCCATTGGGCTAAATTGTATAATGCTATTCCGTCCAATGCTTTTAGAAATAAGACACTAAAGCATTAATCAAAATATCATTTCACAATAAAAAATATTAATTTTGAGGGCAAAATACCCTCAGATTAGCCACATCAACCACTTCATGTGTGACAATTCTTTGAAACACACGACACTTCAAATGCCGAGAGTGCCTGAGTTAGATGGAGTGCGAGCTAGTGTGCTCGAATATTTTTCTTAAAAAACAATTAATTTCCCAATACAATTGTGTAGAATTAAGTTATATTAAAGTTATAATTAATTAAAAATGCCCTCTTGTGTAGAATTAAATTTTATAAAAGTTAGAATTAATTAAAATTGACAATAGAAGAATAATATGACAATTCAACAAAAAATGGAAATAGTACAATTATAATGTTTTTAAGTTATGTACATTTCAACATAATACTTAAAAAAGTTTAAGAGTTAAAAGTTTAAATTAATTAAAAATTCCCTTTTGTGCATAATTAAGTTTGTGAAAATTAGAATTAGTTGAAAATGACAATACATGTATATTATGACAATTCAACAAAAAACGAAGTAGTACAATTATAATGTTTTAAAGATAATGTGCATTTTCAACAAAGTACTTAACAAAATAATCTATGGGGCGCTGCCCTGGTTGTCAGGGCCCATTCTGCGCCTCCGCGAATGTGATGATGACCCGGGGTTGACTGATGCAACCGACCTCATCCCCAGCTAGCCGCGGGCCACACTGAGGTTGTGATGGATCCATTCTCTTGCCGTCGCCCCATCATGTCGAGCTCACGCAAGAATGCTGGGGTATGCATCATGCTCCACATGCTCCACCTTTTATCAGTGGGTGCATGCATTGAAGATACTCGTACCACCCAAACCGCAAAATGATGAAAAGGATAACGAGAAGTTTGGGCGAGCCTTGCCATGACACTTGGACTGCAGTGCGAGCCTTGTTGCTGCGACATTTTAAGTGTTGTGAGAAGGTTCCCTATGCGTAATGCCTTGTAGCAGTAGCTGAAAACTCAACTCAACTCAACAAAGCCTTTTCCCAATTATTTGGGGTTGGCTACATGAACCCTATTTTTCCATTCCATTCTGTCCAATGCAATATCTTCGGTTAAACCACATGACATCATGTCCTTTTTTATAATATCCCACCAAGTCAATTTAGGCCTACCTCTACCCCTTGTGTTACCATCAATACTAACTAAATCACTCTTCCTTACAAGATCATCCATTGGTCTACGCTTGACGTGTCCAAACCATCTAAGTCGATTTTCTCTCAATTTATCTTCTATAGGAGCTACTTTTACCGTTTCACGAATTTGTTCCAGCAGCTAGCAGCTGAAAACTGGTTAAGTAAAATAACATCAGGGAATTTTGCTTAACCAATGTGCCCCAATGTTTTGGAGATGGTCTAAGATTCTCTAATTGAATTCTCGTGCTGGAAAATTCACAATGCTGGAAAATATACTGATATTGGGGTTATAATGAAGTCTATGCATCATATGGTGATAATTATGTACACTGATATAGAGGTCAACATTTGAGAATCAGCATATATTATTCACTTTTCCTGAATATATATAGAAACAAAATCAATTATGCCTGGTGTAACAATAAAATTTCATTTTTACACCTCATTATAACTCTTCATAGGACCCATCTTTAGCAACCTTACCATTAGTGAGATGCCCTTACCATGTTTACTAAGCGTATCAAATGGCAAATGAGATGGAAATAGAGAGCTATTCTCTCTTTATTATGTTTTGAACAAGAGCTTGGGTTAAAATTCAATTAAACATTCCTTTTAGTCGGATAGTTAATTACCCCCAACCAACATAATATTGGGCGTATGTTCAAGCATGGTATGGGTCCAAAGTGGGTTTCGCAAAATATTTATATGACAAAAATTTATGTAGGGTTTACAGTGTACAATGGTATTATAACATCACGATGTAATCTATGCAGAAAGATATACACAACTAGTAGAAAAAATAGGGTCTCATTTCTCACATATTCTCATTCTGAAAAGTGTTATAATGAATCACAAATCAAGGAGTACCATATATATGACAGGGTAGCTCAAAAGACAATAATAACCGTACTAACAAACGACATAACAAAAAGGAGAAAGCATAAATGACAAGTCCTTAACAGGTTATGCCACATAATTCTCCAGCTGAAAAGCTAGCAATATATAGGTTTAATATTGGCTATAGAATGAGGGGTCGCCATGCTAAAGGGTAACTTCAGAGAAGAGATGTATCTATTTTCAACCTCAGGGCACCAAATTGACAAATAAGATAGCGCATTCACGGTCCAGAGACTTGATGAGATGGAATGTTGCATCAGCTCAGTCCATCTCAACAAGGGAACCGAAGATCCCATGGGATTCATAGTGAGGGTCATGATCGAGTTGAGCCCCACGATGAATGACCACTAGGAATTGTGGACTTAGGACATTGTAGTAGGCATGGGCCACTTAACACTGCCCGGATCTTAGACTCATCGGCCGCATGTCCTTGCCGAGGTAACATATACTAAAAAGGAGAGGGAGGACCATAAAGGACTTGGGACACAATAGTAGGCATGGACCACTTTTTACATTGCCTGGATCTTAGACTCGTTGGCCCCATGTCCTTGCCTGCGGTAACTTATTCTAAAAAGGAGAGAACCGTAAAGGAATACATCTTCAGCTACAAGATGTATCTCCTATACCTAAATAACCTCCAAAATATGCTCAACATGACGAATACGATTCATTTTTGGTTTGCTGTATGCCTGTTGTCAAAATACACAATAAACTTCCGCAAATAAGTGTCATGACTCGCATAAAGGTGAAGGATAGTTAAATAGCCCAAACATAGCAATCTACTCAGATACCGTTCTGACTCCGTCTTGAAGGCCGTAAAGCTCAGTCACATCCTAAAATTTGGTTATAGCAACTTAACAAATTTAGATTGGAGAAAAGATAAGTATCATATAGTTGATTTGGATTTTCCTCCAACAAAGGAGTCGAGGACGATACTTCATCGCGATTTATATCTTGGCTATCAGCGCGCATTCCCTCACTCTTGTCCTTCTTCGGGGTAAGCAAGGCCAACACACACACATAATACACACTCTTGAAGCAAACCCTTACACAACTCCAAAACTCGTGGCTCTAAGTCAACACGTTTAACCATCTCGAATTGGGTAATGTTTGACAACTAAGCCCGAGAATGAAATATATGGCATTGAGTATCTATTGATAGGGGTAATTAGGTCTGTAAACGGGTTGGATTCGGACCGGATCAGGCCAATCCAAATCCGAATCCGTTTATATTAAACCGATTCGGATCCGATCCGATTATCCAACAGATTATCTGTTAGGGTTCCGAATCCGAATCCGTTAAGAATCCGTTAATCCGTTTCGATTCGATTATATTATTATAAATAACTATTATAAATTTCAAAATACAGTATATATTATAAATAACTATTATAATATGTATTTCAAAAAATATATTTAAATAACTATTATAATATAAAATACTATTATAAGTAAATACAATATATTTAAATATATATTTAAAATATAAATAATTTCTAAATACAATATATATATTAATTAAAAATATTATATATATAGATATATATTAATCGGATCGGATTATTAACGAATCGGATCATATGAATCCAAATCCGCTCCATTTAATAAACGGGTAATCGAATTTCAGGCGTGATCCAAATTCGTGTAAATGGATCGGATTCGGATTCGGATTCGGATTCGATCTGTTGACAGGCCTAGGGTAATCCTTTTGGGCCAGTGGACACTTTTACAAAGAAAACCAAGAGGTGTTGCAATGCCGGAGGAACACCTGTTTTTGGCGCTTATAGTGTACTCACTAGGGTATAGCACATGCCTAACCCATGGGGAAAGAGCAAGAAACCAAAAATGCAAAAGGTTGAAGCTCGCGCAAGCCTGAAGTTGGATCTCCTCTTCACACCATAGTTAAAGTCAAGGCCGATACCGCGACGATATGGTCGAGTTGACTAGGTATCGGTGCCACCGATCCGATTCCGAGTTACGAGTTGACTTCTCAATTATTGATGTGAATCGACTCTATATCAGGAATTTCTTGGTAATATCGGTGATATCGCGGTATAATCGGCCCATATCGATGATATCGCAGTAGAATCGGCCCATATCGGCGATATCGCGATGGAATCGACCCATATTGGCGATATCACAATAGTATCGACCCATATCGGTGATATATCGGCCGAGATGGTATAAGTTACTAAACATCTCTCTCTCTCTCCCTCTCCCTCTCTCTCCAGTGTTGTGTTGGTAAGCGTGGTTTTTTTTGGGGGTTATGAAAGGCTAACTGTTTTTTTAATTTAGTGTGCTGTGTGTGGGTTATTTGGTCATTTTGTGGATTTAATTTAGTGCGTTGTATATGTGCCAATTTTTTTTTTAAAGAATGCAAATGAGCCAAATGTTATTGTTATTATTTTTTATAATAATGTTCCCTGTGTTATTTTTTAATATGTTATTATTTATAAAAAAAACATAAATGCTATTCTTTTACAAACAAATATACAACCGTAATTATTGTAAAAATAATATTTGTATCCTCTAAACACTTATAAAAATAATATTTGCATCCTTTATGTAAAAATAACATTTGCAACACAAATAAAAAATAAATATATATTTTCATCATCTTTGTAGAAAATATAACATTTGCATCAATTCAAAAAAAAAAAAACATTTGCAACCCAACAAAAAAAAATAACATTTACATTCCTTTTATAAAAAAATAACATTTGCATAATTTTTGTAAGAAAATAACATTTGCATCCTTTTTGTAAAAAACAATTGCAAAAAAATGTAATGTTTTGTCAAAATCACTATTTGTATCCTTTTTGTAAAAAAATAACAATACTAAAAAAGAAACATTTCTATCCTTTTTAGAAAAATATAACATACTTAAAAAACACATTTGTATCCTCTTACTAAAAATAATACTACGAATATAATAGTTATATCCTCTTTCTAAAGAAAAAAAAAATTATCCTCTTACTAAAAAAGTAACATTTGTTTTTCTTTGTAAAAACATAATATTTGTATCATTCGTGAAAAAAAACATTGATTTATTATGGAACATTGAATCTGTCAAGTTCGCAGCACGTCAGTATAATCGATTGTATAATGTTATGCGTATTAAAAGATAGTTTTAAACTTATCGGGTTGATCCACATTGTTAATCATATTTTTTAAAAATTTTCTTGATTTTTTTCGGAATTTTTTGCACTCTCTAAATAGTGTATCTTTGTGTATCGCCCGATACCGTGACCGATACCGCGACTGAGTTGAAAATCGGGTAGCCGATACCGGGATCGATACCGAGACTTTGAACTCCACACTGAATTAACATAGGAGTTTTGCACCTCCCGTGGTGATACGAAACTTCCAAGCACAACCCAACATCAAGTAGGATGCTCATATCAACCTTGACGCACAATACATTATGTAGAGGCCATTTAAAAACAGAACGCGACACTGTCCAAATACCAACGGCACAACTAACGAGTGTGGCATGACGTCTGAAGAGGTTCGTTTGGGAGTTTTAACCTCCCCGCCATCTCATTTGCAACTAAATTCTTGTTATATATGCTATGAAGCACGAACACTCTCCCAGAGGCAACGAATCAACTTTGACTCGAGTCAGACACACGACCCGACCTGCCCGGACACACGTTGGGGACGCGTGTGTCCAAGAGTATCTTATATTAAATTTTTTTTAGGGGGACACTCTGGGACATGTTTATAGGTTACACTGGGGCTAATCTTTAGTTTTTAGAAACTTAAAATGTGGACAAAACCTAAAAAGGGTCTGTGGTTACAAAATTCATCCTAGAGAGAGGAACAAGGTAACAAAGCTAGGGCTTTTGATTTCTTCAACGGTTGTTCTTGGAGCTTCCTTCTATAGTACACGTGGCAAAATGCATGAACGAACGACCAAAGGACAGGTTGACTGAAAGGTCAAACGATCTCAATCATCCCCTATAAAAGGAGGTCCCCACCAACCACGAAAGCATCCAAAAACTCAACATTGATTCGGTTTTCAAACTTTCTTCAATCCCGAGCGCCCGAGATACTCGAGCTTGTTCTGAAAAGTCTCGAGTGAAGTTCGTACTTCAGAAAAGTTGTTTTACCCCGAGGGAAGTTTGTACTTCCGAAAAGTCGCTTCCCTCGAGTGACATTTGTTCTGAAAAGTCGCATCCTTCGAGAAACAAAGGCAAAACTCTGCGTGCACCCCGCGAAAGTCGGCGCTTTTAAATGAAGTTCTACCCGACTAAACGACGCCACCTCACAGGGCATTCTCCCCCGGGAAAAATTTGGCTCACGCTGCAAGTATAAAGCCTCTCTAGTGAATTCGGGTCAAAACCCCATATATATTGTGATAAACTGTCCATATCTGTTTATCTCATTTAGCTTGACCCCCGTTTAGGGGATCGGGTATGCACTTTACGGCGTTTATATTTTAAAGCTGAATTTTTAACCTAACACCTTCGCTTATTGACGTGACATACTCATATGTTAAATATATGTTAATAAAATGCCATGACTAAATACAAACATGAAAACATACTATAAAACCGTTTTTAGGAAAGTGTCAGTGAGCCGAGTTAGCGTGAAACTTTGCAAAGCCAAGGTCTAAGATTGGACTACACTCACCACTTCTCGTAGCGAACAAAGTGCTTCTTAACGACAGCACCCTCGAATATGTGTTTTCTTACCAATACTTGTCAAGCATCGGCCTTTAATTAACGTATTTTAACATATAAATATATCAATAAAACAAAACGGAATTTCTACATAAAGGACTAGGCTTCATAAATATCGTAACGCTGCATATTGTATTCCGGTACCCCGTCGCTTACACCCGTAAATATGTCTCGCTTGTTGGAACTACGTTAGTTTTGATCCGAAGTCTTTTTGGGTACATAGGCGCTATACCGAACCAAACTCGTGAAACCTAAGCCTTATAATACGACTCTTGAAGTACTATTTATTAGGGATGCCTCCATCTCTAGTCTAAATACGAAGTAACTAGGCCGAGGCATACGACTCTTCTAAGATTTTAGCCATGTCGATGAGGGATACATAGATCTTTGTCGGTGGCTTCTGGTCCACTCCTATTCTAGATACGCTCTCCTCTCTCCTTCACACCCCCAAATTAGCTCGAAGGACAATACCTTTGTATCAGTGATCGCTCGACGATCATAAGGGCTTGTGTCCTTGTCGTCGACTTTGGGTCAATTCCCATTCTGAACCTCCATCAAAGCTACCCTATGATGTGTAGATAACTTCTCCTTCTTTAAGCCAAGCCCTACACTTGTACTGTACACACATCACGTTTGAACACGTGTACAACCGAACTACGTAGACTTTGATCTCGTGGCTACACATCATACTGAGTCCTTCTCGTGAACACAAACCTTGACAATATATCTCTCGATATGTTGTCACAACAGAGATGCATCCATCTCCTATATTACCTTTCTATCCCTTCTCAAACCTGAAGATATCAAACTATCTTAAGATGTCAATTCTCCGGCGCACCCATACATAACCTAAACGACCACCCGTTACCCAAGCCGAGCTTCCTTGCACCCTTATATACATTGATGGCCAGCTGTTATCCAAGCCGAGCTTCCTCGCACACTTACGGCCACACGTTATACGAGTTCAAGTCATACACAAGCACTCTTGTGTACCCATACCGATAAGTGACGTTCATACACCTCTCATTAATATCGTTTTCATAACTAAGCATCTATCTACGTTTTAAGGGATTCTCAAACTAAGGTCTTTAAGCATGTTAAAAAATAAACTAAAAAGTAATCACATAATGTTAAGAGTGATGATAAACATATAATTAAGGAAGCCTAAAAACAAGTGGGGTGCCATACACCTTTTCCACTTGTAGTCCGGTTCTCGAACCCCACAACAAGAATCTCTGGAATAAAATGATCAGCTGAAAAGGGCTAACCCATACCTTTTGTTTGTTTTTATATTAAATAAACTGGCGACTCTGAACAAAAATGACTAATCCAAACTTTTTGTTTGTTTTTATGTAAAACAAATCGGCGACTCTGAATAACCGACAACCCCTCGCACGGAATATATTTAAGCCTTGGCCTAAACCGGGTCGTGCGAAAAAAACTGGGTATGGTGTCTAACAGCAGGGGCAATCATCGAATCACCGAACCGATAAACTCGAGCTCAAGATGAAACGGAGGACCGAAAGACAGGCACTCACGTGTCCCCGTAGGGATCACGACGTTGTATTTCTCATTTGTGTACTATTGTTGTCCTGTTTTCAAATCAGAGATGCATGTACAGAATAGTGTGTGGCTATTGTTAAAGCTTTACTGGAATATAATGATATATATCCTCTGTTGTGTCATGTGTAGTACATCTGCATATCTACTCTCTCTCCTCATTTGAATAAAAGCGATGTATGTACAGTATATGTATTATATCAAAACAGAGATCTCTGTTAAAGCTGTAATTTCAATACAATAATATATAAATTGTCGTGTCATGTGTAGTATAACTACAATATTCGTATAAATATATATATTTTATATCTCAGCATAACGGTCGTCTTATTATTTGCTCTGTGCTATGTAATATTTTATTTGTGCAACTTTCTTTTGTATACTAATTATACAATAATGCGTGTCCACTTTGTCTCATTAGTTAATAAATTATTATATGATAAAACATATATTTTCAATTAACATTATTATTTGTATTTTTTTACTACTTAATCATCGTCGTCATCATCATCATCATCATCATCATCATCCTTGCCTTAATGGGGTCGGCCACATGGATTCTTATTTTCCATTCTAATCTATTATATACAATATTATCATTTAAATTTAATTCCTTAAGATATTTCCTAATAATTTCCTCCCACGATAGCGTAGGGCGACCTCTTTTTCTTTTACCCTTTATTTCCAACAAACTAGGGGAGCTACTGTCTGTACCACCTAAGTCTACTTTCTCTTAATTTATCGCTAACGGGAGCTACTCCTAACTTTTCTCTCACGTATTGGTTTTTAATTTTGTCCTTTCTATTGATTCCTATCATCCACCGGAGCATCCTCATCTTACTAACATGGAGACTTTGTTCATGTTTTTTCTTTTAACGCCGAACACTCCGCTCCATTATAGGGTCGCTGGCCTAACAACTGTCCAATGAAATTTTCCTTTTAATTTATCAATTATCCTCTTATCGCATAACACCCCACACCCTTGTCTCCATTTCATCCAACCAGTTGATATTCTACTCGTAACATCCTCATCAATATCCCCACACGCTTGTCTCCATTTCATCCAACCAGTTGATATTCTACTCGTAACATCCTCATCAATATCCCCATTAATTTGTAACATTGAACATAGATAACGAAATTTATTAGTTTAGTTTATCACTTTTTCTTCAATCTTTAACATTATGTTACTCGACACCTCATTAATAAATTTACATTCCATAAATTCCGCTTTAATTCTACTGATTTTTAGACCCTTAGACTCTGAGGCTTTTCTAGAAGTATTTACTCTCATCGCTAAGCCCTCTTTTGAAGTGTCTTATAAAATTATATCATCCGCAAACAACATACACCATGGGACATTTTCTTGCATGTCCTTAGTAATCACATCCAAAACTATGGCAAATAAATAAGGACTTAAGTTCGATCCTTGATGTAAACCCACTTTAATCGTAAAGTCATTAGTTTCTCCACATATTGTCCTTACTCCAGTCTCTGTGTTATCATACATATCTTCAATAAGTTTATTATAGCTCATAGGGATTCTCTTCCTCCTTAAAGCCCACCAAATTATATCCCTAGATACTCTATTGTAAGCCTTTTCTAAATCTATAAAGACCATATATAAATTTTTATTCTTACTTCTACATTTCTCCATTAACTGTCTTAATAAGTAAATAGTTTTCGTGATGGATCGCCCTGGCATAAATCCAAATTGATTGTTCGAAGTAGTTGACTCATTTCTTAATCTTTGTTCTATAACCTTTTCCATAATTTCATAGTATGATTCATCAGTTTGATCCCTATATAATTACCGTAGTTTTGTATGCCCCTTTTATTTTTATATAAAGGTATTATGGTGCTTTTCCTCTACTTGTCTGCATGCTTCCTTCTCTTAAAATTTTATTAAATAAGCCTGTTAACCATTCTACTCCTAGACTTTCAAGGGTTCTTCACACCTCTATGGGTATTTTATCTGAGCCAACCGCTTTATTCTTTCCTATTTTCCTTATTAATATATCTACTTCTTTTTCAGTAATCGGACATACTATTCCTATTTTTGGTTCAATGTTCTCGAGATCTTTTTTCGGATATTCTTCATTCAATAGTCCTTGAAAATACTCTTCCCATCTATTTAGAATTTCTTTATTGTTAAATAATATATTTTGATTTATGTCTTTAATACACTTAACTGTACCCATATCCCTTGTCAATCTATCTCTATTCTTTGCCAATTTATATATTTATTTTTCACCTTCCTTGGTACCTAATTTATCATAAAGATTATCTAGTGCATTTTGTTGCGCATTTCTAATAATATTTTTTACTTCACTTTTTTAACTTCTTATCCTTTTCTAAATCTTCTTGATTTTTACTCTTTAAAATGTGACACCCCGCCTAATTAAACATCGGGTGATCAGGCCTTTATTAAATTAAAACAGGTTTCTCAAATAATTCATTCTTAGTATCACTGTCGAAAACTTTTTAATTACTAACCACCTAAGTGAAATTAGACCGGTGCCAAATTTTATCTTTCATTAACACAATAAAATGTACCATGCGAAAAGCTAAATAAAACATTCACAGTATACTAGAGTTCAATCCAACACAATATATATGAATGAAAGACTTGCCGAACAACCATCGACTAAAAGTTCAAAACCACAATACTCAAAAGAACTCCATAACTATAAACCGTCAACGGACAACATGTTCATACAAGGAATACAAAATAAGATCCTACACTAGATCAGAAAGGTAGAATCGTCTAATCAATATCCTGTCAGCATTCACAGTGCTACAGCTCCGAGTCCTTGGAATGAAATCCTCAAGTCTGGCCTCCCTGTGGCTGGACACCTAAAAGGTTTTGAAAATATTTTATAGCAAGAGTTAGTACTCAAAACATTTTGAAAATATTTAGCAAGCATTTATCACAATAAAATTCAGTTATTGATTACACATGTTCGCATACACACTCTCGTGAGTTCTCCTCACCTCTCATCTATAGTGCACGCTTAACGTTCTATACTTAGCCCACCTAGCTATACTACCCAAGCTAATTAGACTAGAGTATTCAACTCAACTTATCTACACGTCTAAGTTCCTGTACCGCCCATACATTACGTAAATTTATTAACATCCCTCATTTGTTAATTAACACAATAGTAACATTCTTCACATGCTATCTTTCTATAACTATGATTAAGTCTCACCACTTAATTTTATACTTTCGATATCCACTATCGAACATTAAATCTTTAAAATTAAGTTTCTCTACTCAACTTACTTTTAGATGTCTACACATATCTAACTATCTACTATCCCACACAAGCAGATTATTTATACGGTATATATTTCACTTACAACATATACTATAAGGATCATTGGTCTGGATAATCATCGACCCCCATTATCCAATCATCGTTTAACCTCCATAATTAAGTTTCACTACTTAATTTACTATAGCCCATTCCCAGTCTATTTTAAATTTCATAATTAAGTTTCTCTCTACTTAATTTACCATTTAGATGTACATCTCTATATATATCATCTACAAGTCGACTATCGCACATAAGTATAAAATCATAAGGTATATATTTCACACACAATATATACTAAAAGGATTTATTGGTCCGGCAAATCATCGACCCCAATAATCCTACCATTTACATTGGTCCGGAAATCATGTAAAGGTCATACGTATGTATATTGGTCCGGCATTATCATCGACCCCAATATCCCTACCATTTACATTGGTCCGGAAACCCCTCGACCCCAATGTAAAGGTCATACGTATGTATATTGGTCTGGCATTATCACCGACCCCAATATTATTCATCTTCGATTTGGTCCGGATAATCATCCACCCAAATCGAGCTTTCATGTATTGGTCCAGAAAATCATCGACCTCAATACAGGAGTAAGCATACTTTAGGTATTCACCCAACCTAATAATCAATATAATAGGTATTCACACCACCAAATTATTCATACTTGTACATAATATATTTCTCTCTAATATTTACCATACTTGTTTGCTTTACAAATTTATTTCACTTTTGTATTAATTCGAGTATTCAAACAACTCTAAGGGTCCTAGTTACCCCTTGTTATATCAATTCAGTAGTTACCCTTGTTAACCCGACCCAACAAATTTAAGCTCGCTCACGCTTTTCTGTAATTATATTCTTATCATCTCGAATTAGAATACGTCACAGTCAAGCCTATGAATCTTCACTTTAATTCTCTCACAAAATTGAAGTCCAACGCTCAATCATAGACCTACTTCCATATCATTATTCCAGAAATATATTTCATCAAGGTCCCAAACACTTTCCCGATAAAATTTTAGGCATTTGAGGCTTAAAAAGAAAGATCTTACATTTTCTCGCAGCCGAAATGAATCATAAATTTTCTGGCAGATTAGACACCCTCTAGTAAAATTTCGATTTCTCCCTCTACAGAACTCCGATTGACCTGATTCCAAGTTCATTGGAAGGCTAAGAGATAGACCGTTCCATGCATCTATTGATTCACACTCTAATTCGAAGTACAACTCAAATCGTACACGTTTAAAGTCACGTCAAAATTCTGGCAGATTACTATGCTGGCAGATCAAACACCCCGTAGTAACATGTCGATTACTCCCTTTACAGAACTTCGATTGACCTGATTCCAAGTTCATTGGATAGCTAAGAGATAGACCTTTCCAGGCATGTATGGTTCACACTCTAATTCGAAGTACAATTCAAATGGCATACATTTAAAGTTATGTAAAAAATTCTGTCAGATTGACATCTTGTGTTCATCAATTAAACCCTAAGTCATTCAAGATTCATGTTCTTCAACCAAGAACTCATAAAGATTCTATGTTAATCATCAAATATATTCAAATTTCATTTTATCTTTACTTAGGGATTCATTCTACATGCATTCCTACCCAAAATGTGATCAATTCATACATTGAATTCAAGGTTTTTCAATAGAACAACCAATTCTTAAAACTCCCTACACATGGGTTTTATAACTTGAATTTGATTTGCAATAAACACTTGCCTCATAGTTTGTAGGGTCTGATTTTATGTTGTTGATGGTGGATTGATGTTCTTCTCCCTCCATCCTTCTTCCTTGGATAATTTGGGTGCAAGATTCAAGTCCGATTATTTAAGAATCCCTTCTTAAGCTTTGGAATTGGTTTCCCCCTTCTCTCTAATGGCCTCTTTAAGTTTTGTGAGTTATTAACCCTAACCCCCAATTCTAATTACCAGATATAGGGTGCTAATTTTCGTAGGTCTTTTAACCCTTATTTTTAAAATGACCAAATTACCCTCAAAAGGTGCCGGTTTGCTCTAAAATTGACCCGGGACTCAAACTATACCCCCGGGTACACTATTCCGACTATTTCGACCCATCCAAAATCATTCTTGACCTCTAAATTATATTTCGAGTCACTTGAAACATATTTCTCATTTCTCACCTCAAAATGGTCTACACGCGACTCCCGGTGAGATAAAATAAAATACGCACATATCACTCGCTATGCCGTATATCTAAAATCCACCATTATTTACTATTCATACACATAGTAAATCGAGAGATGGTAATAATGAGATTTAAAAATGGGGTGGGTATTGTTGTTGATCACTATATGATTGCATATTTTATTTTATCTCACCGGAAGTCGCATGGTGGCGCAAACGCCCTACCCAACTGGGAGTCCATCGGGTACCAACCTAAATCCCAATCATCATCTATGGATTGGCACCAAACCCAGAGGGGGAAATGCTTTGATACCAAGATGATGATGTATATGTGTGCGGAGGGGTACCCACAACAACTAGTAGAAGAAATTAGGGGTTCCATTCCACCCTCCATATTTTCATTCTCAAAAGTGTTGTAATGAATGAGAAATTAAGGAGAATCACCCTTTATATGCTAGGGCAGCTCAAAAGACGGTGTACATTATGGAAAGCTGATTTGTGAACGGGTGCTACATGTGCAAGAAATCATATAAAAGCATTGATCATCTGTTCTTGCACTGTGTGCCATGCAGATTCTTGAATGTCTCTTTTGGGCCTATGGGAGTTTTGTGGGTGATGGCCAGTATCAGATTTCTTGGCTAGTTGGCATTATCAATCTTGTTGAGGCTCTAGGTTGTCGTTTTTGGTTTTTGTATCTTTTTAAGTGCATTTGGAGTTTGGACCGACTGACATAGGAGGGCCTTCCAAGATTGGAATGTAGGCCCAATACTATAACTAGGAACTTTTTGTCCAGCCTATTTTTTTGATCGAACGAATCGTTTCCAAGCTCTTCGGAGGTCTTTTGCTTATATATATATATATATATATATATATATATATATATATATATATATATATGTATATATATACATATATTTTCTGGCTATGTTGTAATTGGTTGGATCCCTCTGTATATTTTGTTGCTGTAGTATGTAAATTGTTGCCCCCTTCCCCCTTTTGGGCTTTTGTGTATGATAAATTTATTTTATTTCTTTAAAAAAAGGAAAAAGACATTGACAAATATTTCCCTCACATAATATCACGTGTAATTTGATCCCACATCATATCATACGGTAGGGAATACCATATTTTGTTGAAGGATCCATTGAAGTATTAATAGAGATTCAAGTTCTGGAATTGGACATGGGTGTGGCATGCATGGTAATCAATAACTTTTAGGCCAGTTTTGGTTTGGTGTTATCTTTCACCTGGTAAGAAGTAAACTGGTGAAAAGTATTTTCACATATTAAGAGTTCAAAATTTTGTTCGTATTAATTGTAAATAAGTGTACACCTTATAATTATGTGATTTTGGACAAAGTAGTGAATAAAATTAACTCTGCAGAGGTAAAAATATTTTTCACCATGGTGAAATAAACAATAACCCCGAAGCAAACATGACCTTCGTACTTTGTTTTGTCATACTCAATACAGAGTTACCTTATGATGTCTTTTTTTGCAGCTGTATATCCAGCTCCCGTTTACACACAACCAGTGCAGACAATTCCTGCAGATAATGATGTAAATAACACCACAGTAAGTCAATAACTTGATAGTTTTTATATGTCTTGTTTCTTCTTCTAATTATCTATTTTTATTGCAACAGATTTTGATTAGTAACCTGGATCCTAATGTCTCGGAAGAGGAACTGAGGCAAATATTTTTGCAGTTTGGGGAAATTGTCTATGTCAAGATCCCTGCAGCCAGGGGATCTGGTTTCGTGCAGTTTGCAATCAGGTTTGTTCGGCATGTAAAACCCTTAGGGTCCGCTTTGGTTCTCTATTCGGAAAACTCGATTTAAACACTCTTTTTAAATACAGTTTTGAAATTCAGTGTTTTGTGTTTATAAATATTGGCGAGCATTTGATAAAACTTGTTTTTAAATACAGTTTTTTGAAAATTTGACAAGATTGGCAAACGTGTATATTTATATTATACATATAAATATATATTTTTTATTTATATTATACATATGTGTGTGTGTGTGTATATAGCAAAATTGGCAAGTTTTATGTATGTTTATATATATATATATATATATATATATATATAATGATATTGCATGTATAATTCACAATAAAATTATATACATACATGAATTGATAATATTTTTTTTAATACATATGTATTATATGTATATAGTATATTATTCCATGCAATAATAACACGTATAAAACTATATATAAGTATCATGTATCTATTGATAATATTGTTTAACATATGAATCTTAGCATATTATATAATTTAATAAATTATAAATATACGTAATTTTGTGTACATGTACATATATATTTTTTATTTATAAGAATTACACATTTTAACGTATTATGTATGTGTATTATATATTAAGGTATAGATGTATTAAAATATTAAGAATGAATAATTCTGAGTTGAAAAATAAAAAACAAAGGTTATAAAACACCCTTTTGCTGTTTTCTGAAAAACTTGATTATAACACAGAAATGCTATAATTCAGTGTTTAAAAACAGGTGTGCCAAATGCAAATTTTTATCAGAATTGTATTTAAACATAGAAAACAAAATTATAGTTGCAAACCAAACAAGCCCTTATTTATTTGCCCAGAAAATTAAAACAATAAAGACATTGATAAACAGTTGCGTCGTGCTATTATAGAGACAGAAACTTTAGGGAGATGAGTTTTTTCAGAAAAGAAAACACGACTCATAATTTAGAACTGAGGGAGTAGTTAATTAGGATAAATTTGGAAATCAGAATGTTTCGTTTAAAGATTTAACTTTAAACAGGCGCTCTTAATTTGCACTCTATATTTTTTGCATTTGATATTTGAGGTAGAATTGTGACTTCTAGCAGAATATTTCCCCCCAGTAAGTATAGTCTATTATCATTATAATACATATATTATACTTGATTGGGAAATATTGCCCTTACAAATATTTGAGATAGAATTCTGACTTCTAGCAGAATATTTCCCCCCAGTAAGTGTAGTCGATTATTATAATTATGTATAAGCACCGTTTCGCATTAGCTCCTATCGTTTTTTTTCCATTCTTCAACTCCCTTCTCGTTCAACTTCATTCTGCTCTGCTGATAGCCAATATCTGTCCCATATTTTTTCCGATGTTCATTTTACAGGACATCTGCTGAGGAGGCAGTACAAAGGATGCAGGGATATGTAATTGGTCAACAAGCAGTTCGAGTTTCTTGGGGCAAGAGCCCAACAGCTAAACAGGTGAATTCTGATGACATTGCCTACTCCAGGTTCAGGGTCGTAAGAGATGCAGAGAACAAAGCTATCCTAAAATTTCCGAACATGGAGATGAATTTACTTATTCATTTGTAATTTTTAAACTAGCTTTACCAATTTTTTTGATACTATATTGTAGGATCCACAAGGAATCTGGGGTCCACAGGCTGATCCGAATCAATGGGGCAGTGCATATTATGGTTATGGACAAGGTTATGATGCCTATGCTTATGGGGCAACTGCTCAGGATCCTTCCGCATATGCATATGGGGCATACGCTGGCTACTTACAGTACCCTCAACAGGCAAGACTTTATTTTTATTTACATGTTCCTATATGATGGCTGGCGGAAAATAAAGGAAAAATAAGATTTATGTAGCTGAACCCAAATAATTGGGAAAAGGGGTTGAGTTGAGTATGGTCTGTTGTGGCTTGTGAGCCGTGGATTTGAGTAGCATGTACACGTCGTAACACGAAAAATGGCACAAAAAGAGCGAACACAAATTAGAGTAAACACTATCTCACGGAAATATTAATTGATTATAATGGTTGGCCAAATGCCTCATATATAAGCTAAAAGTATCTTGGTATCCAAGATAACCCAAAGGGTAAGAAGACTAAAGAGTTCACCTTAAGAATATTACAAAGAATATTACCCTTTACCTAAAATACTAATCTAAAAAAGTTGTACCCAATGCACAAGGCTCCCGCTTAACTGCAGGGTCTGGGAGAGGCGGATGTCGGCGGGCCTTACCTCCATAGATATATGGAGAGGCTGCTCCCATGTCTCGAACCCGAGGCCGATTGTAGCTTGGGCGAGGGCACTTGCCATCACACTAAGGTACGATCTCTACCTAAAATACTAGTCTAAAACAAAAAATACAATAAAAGGTAAACAAATGAAAGAGTACAAATAACGATCTTGCTATTGAAGTCGTAGCACTCCTCTATTCTCATCACTCTCCCGTTCTATGAAAAAGCTAGTCCTCGATCTTAAAAAGTTGGAGACAAGTGAAAAAGTCCCAAAATATGTTGCCAAAGAGGAGTGGAAATTTTTTTTGGGTCCCAAAATTAATGTTGTCAAATTATGGAGGGCCGAAAATTTCAAAACAACTTCCTCAAAATTAGGCTATACTGGAGTTTTTTTTCTTCTTTCAAAAGGGGCCCAAATCAAGAGGAATATTAAGCTGGCCTAGAGTAAGCAATTGAACTCCTAGTCCCAGGCCCACTATCCCCTTTAAGTCATAAATAAGGCCCAAATATTCCTGTATTCATTAAACCCAAAACCCCATTTACTTCAGCTGCTTCTGAATCCGAGCAACCCTGGCAACCTTAACACAAGTTCACACTAGGGTTTCAAAGCCCTAGCTGCTCGCACCAGCCAAGAATGCCACCAACCACAGGTGACCTCACTGACTATTGAAACCTCTCTCTCTCTCTCTCTCTAATTTCGAGCTGAAATCATAACCATCTGGGTCGAAGATGAAGTTAGGGTTGCGATACCCTAACTTGAGGGTCGCTGGAGTTGCGTTGATTGCGGGACTCGACGATATGGCCCCTTCTCTGTTCGATCTCTTCACTTCTTTTGTCTCAGCTCCAGGAGTGGGTTTCATCCTCATTCCCTTCTTTTTCGTTTTCCTTTTGCCGGAGGGGCGGTGGTGTGTCTTGGGCTTGAGGTTTGGTACCGGTCTGGGAACTGTTGTTAGAGAAGGTGGTGGATGTAGTTCTGTCAATGGACCGGACCCGACCCGAATTAACGGATCTGAGCAAATTTTATAGACCCGATTATCCGATTAGTTAATGGACCGGATCTGGATATACATGACTCCGATCCAATAAGGACCCGACCCGAATGTGTATAGATATAATATAATAAATATATATTTATATATAATATTATATATATATAGTCTTACAAACTTATATATATATATATATATATATAGTTACGGGTATTCGGGTCGGGTCTCCGGGTCCTTAACGGATTCGGGTCTGGATCCATTTTCTGAGACCCGACGGGTAATCGGGTAAGACCCGATCCGCTAAAAATATACCCGGATCGGATCTGGATATATCCTTACCCGATCCAGACCTGATCCGTTTACACCCATAGGTGGATGTGCGTCCTTCGAGCCTAATTTGTCTTGATTTCCCTTGCGCCATTGAAGTTGTCATGATTTGTGTTTTACAACAACTTAGGAATGCTCATCAATTTGACGTAGCACGATATATGTCACACAATCATGCACAAATTAGAATATACTATTTAACTATTGGCTAAAAGCCTTATTTATTGGCTAAAGGTATATTGCTAGCCAAGATTACCCAAAGGGAAAGGTAAAAAGACTAAAGAGCATATACTAAAAATATTCGAAAGGATATTGCCCCCTTACCTAAAATACTAATCTAATATGAAGAAACAACAATAAAAGGCAAATAAATAACGATAAGTTACAGTTAAGCCTGTAGCACTCCGTTATTCTCATCAGTGTATGCCCGGTTAAGGCTGCATAATTCAGATCCCTAGTGGTAGTTATTTCGTGCACTAAGATGCCTTATATATATATTAGATTTAATATTAGGGACCTAAGACTTAGTCAACTTGGTAAAAGAGGTGTTTCTAAAACTTTAGTGTTTGATCCCTGCCTTTGTAAAGTGGCGCGATTCAATAAGTGTGTAGAGTGCGTGTATCCACAACTTAAGTGCAAGCCGGTCGCTCAAGTAAAAATAAGTCAGGGTCGATTCTCAGGGAATAGGACGAAATCGTAACGACTACTAAGGAAAGGTGTCTAAAACCTAAATATCGACTCCGAAAGAAAAAGAAAAGGTGATGAATTTTTATGAGATTTTCTACCTATCTAAAGCAAACTAATTATCACATGCAATTTAATTAAATTAAAGCAAAAATTGAAATTTTTAATTTGTGAAAACTATTTGAGATGAGTGGGATCAGGATCCAATTCCCCGAATCGTCGGTAATTTCGTTGGATACAAAATTTTTAAAAACTATATTTATAATTAGAAGAAAACATTAAAATTTTCAAAGTACTCAACATACGAGAATTTTACCCCGCACAATATCTGGTAAATAAATAATTAAACGTGAATGACAAGATTGTCGACACGCATATTATACCCTCAAATACACCGGTTACTTAGGGCAAATGAAGTTAAGAGACCTATAATACCCGTTCGACAAAATAGCAAACCTACGAGACCTATACAATTTTATCCAACTTGTATACCTAGGTTGGGTTGATGTATCCTAACCCTCGAATTATCTAGCCGAACATATTAAATCTAACTAAGCATGAATTATTTACGTAGCATGAAGACGCGATTACAGATATATATGGCAAGAAAGCATGAATCAGTGGCAAAGAAGAAATAAAGAAAGCAGGATTCACAAACCAATCTTAGAATAAAAACCGGAAAGATATATAAACTTGTATTGAATTTGCATGCATGTATTGACAATTATTGGATCTTATTGTTCCTTTCTTTCCCTAGCTTTCTTCTCTATGAAAATCTATGTAAAACTGTGACCTAACATAAGTCCTAAGTCGTTTTGGAAGACTCCTAAAACCATACAACTCATTAGCTAAAAATAAGGCTCAAGTCAAATTCCCGTATCAGATTTGTCGAACTGATTCGCCTTGTACCTGAACCGGCTCGCCCTAGCGAACCGGTTCTACTACATGCCAAATCGGTTATGTTAGGAGAATTTCTTATATTGCTCTTAGCGAATTGGTTCTACTCCATGCCGAATCGGTTTTGTTATGGGAATTTCTTATATTGCGCTTTTACCTCTGGATTTGTTTCTCATCTTCAAAAGCTCATAACATCTTCTCCGTAGCTCGGATTTGGATGCCGTTTCTTCCAGTGTGCTCGTAACTTCAAGCTCTTCAACTTTCTAGTTGGCTTTGCCTTTAGGTTTTGGCTGAAAAATTACAAGATTACCCTTAACTTTCCTTTCCTTCATTTCTTTTACCGTTTCAGTTTTCCTCTCGCATTAAATACTTGTAAAATAAGAGAGAAATAGACAAAACAAGAAATACTTGTTGAAAAGGTTAGTAGCATGATTATGAGATTAGTCCAGTCTAATTACAATACATGAGACCGTAAAATACCGAATTAAGGGGATAAATATGAAATATTTACGCCGAATCATACCCCCTAACTTAGAACGTTGTTCGTTTCGAGCAATATAAAAGATTAAGAGTATGATCTAAGTGAACTTCCGAACAATTATTGGGATAGAATATGTAACGATCCCCATTTTCTCACGTAAAGGCTGGCCATGCACGATACGCCGAAGATGGGGCTTGTTGTCAACTAATACCAGTCTCAGCATCAACATAATATAAATCATATATTAATAGCCCATAATTGAGTTTAAATAAACACTTCAATATGATAAAATCCAACCCAATACCAATCATATGATAAATCCAACTTAAAGGTAAATATTTCAAACCAACATAAAATAAATAAATCTCGGGCTTATGCCCATACAATGTCTCAAATGAAATAAGTAACTGGAGCTGAAAAGCACCTAAGCTAGAGTCAATAAATTTGAATTGTCTGAGGAGCAAAATGAGACCGCACGGCTGATAGGTCAACAGTCTCGCTATCCATGTCTAGGAGCCAACTGGGGGGGAAAACATTTAAATTTTGGTCAGAGCCCAGTTGCAAGAATTAACATTTTCAATTTAAAGTGCAATAAATACAGTCGATTCAAAGAATATCCCCCATCGTCACTCACATCCGATTAACATCTCAGTGCGATATTACCCGCATCCAAACAAGTCCGAAATAATATATGACAATCGTACCAATTTAATATAAAAAGAAATTTGCTATAATCAATTGTTAACACGAAGCCGACTATATTCAATTATCAATGCCCAAGATATTCCAGTCTTATATATTTCATGAAAGTGACATAAACATCTATTATGCACAACATAGTAAGGGTCCGTAAGTTATGTCTACATTCTTAGAAAAATTAATTGATTTATCTCATATAATCCGGGTAATTTATATGTATGTCCTTTCATATATGCGACACTCAAAGGCATCTACCAGTGATGTCCCATTCGTGCTATATCGGCAGGTTCGAAGGAATCTCTATCCAAGTCAGACATTACAAAACACACATAAGTGGGGTTGTCCCTACGCAGTACACCAGTTCACGACCCATATCCAGCGGTGACAAAGGATCCCAGCATCAACACCTATCTCTTGTAGATGGCGCTGCTACATACCTAAAATGACCTACACAATGTCTAGCCCACCTGTGCCGACGTTTGCTACGGTCTCGGACGCGCTAAACCCCAAGCCAATAGGACCGTCCACGAACATTGGTATGTCCACACAGATACACATAAATACATATTATTATTCCCATATAACATGTGTAGATAACTACTCTAATTACCTAAAGTATCCCACTTGATGTCTACAAATATTCATACATTAATATTTGACCATCTAGTAATTATCAAGTCCTTCATCTTTAAAAGATTAATTGACCATCTAGTTAAATATAATTTTCTAATAAATATATGTGCCACATTTGCATTTTTAATAAATTCGTTTTTGCCCCAAACACCGTCCCACCAACTCGTATAGACTTCTAAAAATACCCCGGAACTAACCCCGCTCCCAACTCAACCTGTCCCCGGGACCGAATCGATTCGGTTCCTTAGCCGAATCGATTCGCTGCCAGACCGAATCGATTCGCTCCAAGGACGAATCGATTTTGAAATGGCACAACAACCCAGATCTGGTAGTTTTTTATTACGAGATTTCTCAATTCTTTCCCCAAATTTCTTCAAATTGTTCATTCCTTTACATAACCATATAATCGAGTCCCTACCACTTAAATGATGTCAAATGGGAACAAGAAAAGATAAATCTCTCTAAACTCTTTCAAATATGAATGTCTCAAAATGGAAGAATGCCTTAAATGAGGCTACAAAAGAGTATTTATAGGAAGCAGATTGCTTGGCCTTTAAGCTAAGAATCTAATTATAATTATGCCCTTAAGTGCCAATTAACCTTCCATCATCTAAATATTAAACAACAAGAAAAATACAATGAATACTAAAAATAAAAGAAAAACAAAAATGACGAAAAAAATGACCTTTATTTACATCACTCTCCCCCCTTGATAGAGTTCATCCTCGAACTCAGAGGGGAAGACCTTCAGTGGCACCATCAAGTATAGTAATGAGGGCAGACTGGGGTGGAATTTTCGGTGTCTTCTCAAGATACTCAGGATCGTCCGAAGCTAGAAGATCATGACGGCAGAAAAGGGAGCAATCTGAGGCTCTATAACCAATCACCCCACAGTTGTTGTAACATTTAAATGTTACAGGATGAGTGGGTGCAGGAGGAGGAATTGTGGGGGTAGGAGTAGCTGCAATAGACGGAGTCATAGGAGTAATAGAAGTCGCTGGTGCTGGAGGAGCTGTCGTGGAGCGGTCACGAGGAGCAGACTGATGGAAGGACTCAACTTTAATGGCGTACAACACCGCCTTGGTAAAGGAGGTGACGTCATGTAAAGCGAGATCACGTTGGATATAGCTCTGAAGGCCGTGGATATACTGACTGATCCTTTGTTCCTCGCTCTCACCGAGGCGGGCACGAGTACAAAGAAGCTGAAGGCACTCGGTGTGGTCCAAGACTGTAGTGTCCTGCCGAAGAGACTGAATTCGCAAAAAGAAATCATGCTTGTAGGTGGTGGGAACAATAACTCATCAATTGTGCACGAAGCTCTGCCCAAGTCTGTATAGGAGGCTGGCCCTGAAAAACACGGCGCTTCTCCAAGTCGTTCCACCGGACACTAACGTAGCCTTGAAATTTGGTGGCTGCTAGCAGGATACACTGGCGACCTTTTAGTCGCTTGTACTCAAATATCCGCTCCATGGAGGCAAGCCAATCAACTAGGGCTGACAATTTTTGACACGATAAACCGTTTACGGTAATAACCCGAAATGACCCGAACATGACACGATTAGCTCGTATAGATTTAAGAGTACCCAAAATTTATACTCAAATAAAAATCAACGCGGCTAAAAAATGACACGACTAACCCGAATTGCCATCCATACAATCAACAACAACATCGGGCTGTAGGTGGCCATTAAACAGAGGGATATCTACCCGAATGTCACCCTGCATGCTCCTCGAGAGTAACTAAAGTGCCAACTGTGTAATGCGTCACCATCTTGTAGGGCCAGGGCATCCTCATCTAGGTCATCCTCGCCTGGCGAAGGCTCGGGAAGTAGTGCTCGCTGTGGGTGTCTCCGATGCGGTGGATGAGGAGGGTCAGGAGCTGGTGGTGGTAAAGGGGTGGGCTAAGAAGCACGAACTCGACACGTAATACGGGATATGTGATTTTTCAAAAATGTAGGATACGGATACGTTAGGATATGTTAAATATTTATTATTTTATTTTATATATATTAATGATAAACTCGAATAAAATGAAAGTAAAGCATAAAAATACAACACAGTTAAAGGGGAAAAAAGCTCCAAATGAGGTCTAGAAGTGAAAAAATACATAGAGAGAAAAAAAAGCTTAAAAGAACAACACAAATAAAAGCATAAAAAATACAGTTATGGAGTAAAAAAAAGAACAACACATAAATAAAAGCATAAAAAAACAGTTAAGAAGAATGAACAACACTAAATAATGACGGAAGTGAAAAAAAATACCGGATGTGAAAAAAAACATAATTGATGGGTTTAAACCCTAGTTGGAACTCCAGATGGGTTCGATTGAGGCGAATTGAGGTCGGATTGAGGTGGGAAATGAAAACCCTAGCCGGAATACTTAAATGGGTTGAAAACCATAGCTGGGTTGGAGTTTTGTTAGCCGTCGGGTGAGAGAATGAAAACCTAGCAGGGTAGGAGTTTTGTTATGAGTTAAAGCAGGTCGTGAGTTTTGAGTTTTGTTATAACTTAAAAACTTTTCATTTTTATGTTTTTGGCCACAAAACATATGTTTTAAAATTTCAAAAAAGCCCCACGTATCCTAAAACGTATCATAACGTGTCCTCAGCGTATCCTAAACGTATTCAAGCCATTTAAAAATTAAAAAAAATGGGATACTCTAGGATTCGCATATCCTAGCGTATCCCGTATCCTATACGTGTCCAAAAAAAATTCGCGACCTCCGGAGAGTATCCGTGCTTCATAGGGGGCGGGTGGAGGGGGAGTATGAGGTGGAATGGTCTCTCGGGGTGGAGAAGGAAGCGAAGCTGAGAGCAACGGTTGGTGGTAGGGGCAGTGGTTCATTTGTTGTCCCTTTTGATAACACAAAAAGCAATGGCGCTCGGAGAGGTACCTATGGAGTAACCTTCGGGCCTAGAGAGTCAAAAGGACAAACATCAGTGCGCCACTCAATAGGAGGGGGTGGCTCAAACTCTAGAGCGGAGTGGGGTCGGGGTGAAGGGGAGCCATCATGTGGGGTAGACTAATTCACTCCCGTACTCTTTCATGGGAGTCAAAGGGTGTGGAATGAACGAAACGGGCATCCCATGTAGAATGAGGGTGAGGTACATGTATCGGGTGACCGGGTGGTGAAGTGTGGAGAATAAGTGGGGGTGTGTGGTAACGGATGAAGCTGGGGGCATGGAGGGAAAATGGGGAGGTTCGAGGTGTTTTTGTGGATGATGGCGAGGGTAAATGAGATATGAGGTAAGAGGTAGTCATGTGGAGGTGGGGTGGGGTAAGTGTAGGGGTTTTGTGATGGTGCATTGGGGAAACAAGAATATGGGTTGGAGGAAGGTGCGGTGAGGGCATATGGTGGTGTGTTGATATTTTGGGTGGTGGAGGGGGATATATGGGAGGTGTGCGAATTTTGGAGAGTCAGGGTATTAGGGATGTGTGAGCATTGAAATTCTAGGGTTTGGTGTTCAAGATTTGGGTTAAGATGCATGTGGGCTTCATTTGTTACCGGAATTGTTACCTTTGGTTGAAGATGAGCTGGATTTGAACCCTTTACTTGCCGAATGTCACTGATCATCTCGGCAATAGTCGGAGAGTACGTTCCGATCATGGGTGGTGCCATTTGAACACATAATGGAGAAGGAACTGCTGGAAGTTTGTCAGAATGACCCAGAGGCTGTTCGACGGAACTCCCGGCCCAAGCCGACAGAAGGCTCGGATGTTGCTGTCGGCGGGATTTGGCTCGACTGAACTGGATTTTGGACTGTTCGGCTTCAGAGGAGATATCCAATGGCATGGCGCAGATTTCTGGTGGCCTGGGGTTGATTTCGAGGTGGATCGAGCAGTGTTTGGGGCCGAATTTGGGTGGTAGGGTGTTTCGGTAGTTGGTGGGATTGTTTCGGTAGTCCGACCGGATCGAGGGGATTTTTTTTGGAATTCCGGCCAGTGGGTTGTGGTGGTGGTGCTTTCTTGATTGAAATTGGGGTTAGGGTTTGCAAAATTAGGGTTTCGTTGCGGTAGAGGTGTAGAATGGGTTGAAATAGGGGAATTAGGGTTTAGGGTTTTGAGATGTTACCGAGGCGGTGTGGGGGCGGTCCGTAGTGGTTGCCGGCGGAAAATTTCGTGCGTCGATCTCATCTACTCGAGCCATCAATCGGTTGAGGGTCTTCAAGATTTGATCGAGAGGAGTTGTCACGGAGGTGTTCATCTTTCTTGGACCCACGTGACGTTTACGAGTTTTTGTCTTACAACAACAACAAACGGGTAGAACCGACTAGGCTTTAATACCAATATATGTAAATGACGTCAAATGGAAGCAAGAAAATATAAATTTCTCTAAATTCTCTCAAATCTCAATATCTCAAAATGGAAGAGTGCCTCAAATGAGGCTACAAAAGAGTATTTATAGGAAGGAGGTTATTTAACCTCTAAACTAAGAATTTAATTACAATCATGCCCTTAAGTGCCAATTAACCTTCCTTCCTCTAAATACTAAACAAAAGGAAAAATACAATGAATACTAAAAATAAAAGAAAGACAAAAATGACGAAAAAGGTCCTTTATTCACATCACTTAGTTACTCATCTTGGAGTCATTAATTTCATATATTAACATTGATTTCTTTCCACAATTCCCAGACGTGATTAAACCACGACCTTTAATTAAGATTTTTAACTACATTTTTAACCATGTATCAATCAAATTTTTGGGGCATATAACATGAGTTCAATGTTATAAATCTCTAAACCATAATTATGCATCAAAGCCTCTACATACGAGTCCAATTTTCTCCATATTTATCTCAAGAACCCTAAGGCATCTATCATCAAATTCAAGAATTTGATTATTGTAGTTTTTTGGGTTAACACCCTATGTTCCAATTAATCATTTTGATTAATTCCTAACATTAAATCATCAAATTCTAAATTAAAACCTAGAAATCATATGGGGTTTACTACGATGAATCAAGAAGTAAATTGAACGTTAAATTGAGCAAGAAAATTCTTGCCTGGATATGCGATTGATGGATTCTCCTTTAAATCTCCCTCTTCAACTCTCTGTTGTGGCTTCTTGCCTTCTTTCTCTCAGTGGTTTAGGTTATGGTTCTTAGATAAAATCTCCAGGGAGTTTAACTTCTTAATATAGGTGATTACGAAATAACAACAAATTACATGTTCACCGATTTAATTCAATTTTCACGAATTTTTATTTTATTCCAAAAATATAATTTTTATTTACTCTAGAAAAATACGGGGTATTACAGAATACCTCTTTCGCAGGCTAGCGATTGTATTTAGCGTATGCAACAAGTCGTTTAACCCCTAGACTACTCTAGTAGGACGAGTCGTGTCTCGTGAGGGTTTGTATCGAATTTACCAACAAAATTCGTTTTTCGACTCAAATTATATCAAAATAATTTAAAATTGTACAATTGAAATTCCAGAAAAATAATCACTTCAAATTTTTATTCAATAAATCTCAATTCATAAGTGTGTGTGCGAAGTCCAAAATTACACCGCTAATTTCCAGAGATTGATCATTAACGTTATTCAATTTCTCCAAGAATGCTCTCACAAACTAATCACTCAGAATGTGGCCATTTCTCTCGGTGCGAGTGATATTAAGAGTAAATATAATGGACACGAATCCACGCACACTAATTGAAAGACGAAATATTTGGGTGAAAAGATCTCATGAACGGGTTACGATCATTGGAAAACGGAAAACATCATCTTTATTCGCACCGTTTTGTCCCTTTATTATCTTTTTCGTGTTTTAGCTCTTCACGTAATAATAAATTTCGTTATTTGAACTCCGTTAGAACTTTTTCGGGTTAAGGTGTTTTGGGTAAAAACGAGAATGTTTGGGAAATTTAGGAGTTGGAAAATTTTCCTGCGATGTCCTTGGGAACTTTTATGAGCTTTTGCTCTTTTTCATCTTCTATTTTTAATTTTTTTTCTTTCAATTTTTGTTGTGCATTTTTTTCTATTTTTCTTGCTGCTTTTTATGCACCATTGTGGACTTAATTGATGAATTTTTTATTTTCGCAACTCCGGGCCAATTGGATTTTTCGGGTTATCAAACGAAAAGGATATAATTTATTAGGCTCAACTGGGCTTGTAAAGAATACAAATTTTCACTACTTTTTATGGCTAATATTGTTTTTGGGTGACAAACGATGGCCTAACTTCATTTATCCGAATTAGTAATTACATTACCATATGCGTCTCTAGATTAATTTTAATTATGAGACATTTTGGTGCGTTTTCAAAATAATATCTTATTTGTTTTCCTTAACCGATCAAAGCAATAATTTAGAGATCATCAACGACTTTTTAATCATTGAAAAGAACTTTGAGTTAAGTTTTAACTCGGAGTGATTTAGTTACTCGGAAAAAATGGTTGACTCGAAATCTCACCTGGTTAAAAATCACCACACTTATACGTTAAGTCGTCAATTTTCGCTCAATTTCCGTTTTTGATCAATTTCGGCTTATTGCAATGGATTTTTACAAATTGGGACTTTAAACAATATTCAGTGATATTTTTGAAGATTTTAAATTCCAATTTTTATTTATTTTGAAGAAAAGTATTTATACTTTTTTTTAGCTTTTCAATTTATTTTGAACTTTTTGACATTTTTCAAAATTTTTGGGCATTTTAAAATTTGTGAAGTTTAAAAGACGCACTTGTCACCCCCCCTAACTTGGACTTTTGCATTGTCCTCAATCAAAAGGACTAAAATCTAAATAAGAAAAGAAAAAGTGCAAAAATAAAAACGAAACAATAATTAAAATGCAAAATTTCCATTAATGAACTCCATTACAATGCAATAACAAGGAAAGGAAATTACGTAGTTCTTTAAAAAGAATACATCGCTAAAAGCGTAAGAACTACATAACAAAAGAACCACATATATGCCCATAGAATTTAGTGCAAGGGGTCGGGAGCATTGGGGTCTCAAGTGTGTGGATAGTAGAAATAACTTGGGAATTGCGCATCGGGCCCCATATTCAAGTGGTACATGTCTGCTTGAAGGGGCATTATCATACTCATGTTGCGTCAATAATCCTGTCGGGCAACCTCCCGCTCCTCCCGGTACTACGTATTAACCCCGCCAATATGAGTCTCCAAGTCATAAATTCGGCGATTGATAATCGCCGTATGATAAGTGCTCTCGTCGAAGTCGGGCTCATAGTTCGAGTCAGCGTCTTCCTCGTTGCTACTCCTCTAACTTGGACGTTATCACCATCCCCCCCCCCCCCCCCCCCCCCCCCTTCTCCATCTCAACAATCGCGAAAATAGGTGGGGGAGGTTGCACATTCCTCAATTGCTTCGTACTTTGCTCAATGGACGAGGCATTGATGGGCTTGGGTATGCGGGTGTGTGTATCTCCCCCGGGGACATGGGCAACGGCCCCAAAAATTTAACGCGATGTGTTGTATCTAGTGCTCAAGTGCAAGCCGGTCGTAAAAGTAATAATTCCGGTAAGTCAAGTTCGATCCTTAGGGAATAAGACGAAATCGTAGCGACTACTAAGGAAAGGCGTCTAAAACCTAAATATCGATTCTCCGAAAGAAAAAGAAAAGGTGATGAATTTTTATGAGATTTTCTACCTATCTAAAGCAAACTAATTATCAAATGAAATTTAACTAAACTAAAGCAAAAATTGAAATGTTTAATTTTTGAAAACTATTTGAGAAAAGTGGGATCAGGATCCAATACCCCGAATCATTTGTAGTTACGTTGGATACAAAATTTTCAAAAATTATATTTATAATTAGAAGAAAACATTAAATTTTTCAAAAGTACTAAACATACGAGAGTTTTACTCCGCACAATATCTAGTCAATAAATTATTTGACGTGAATGACAAGATTGTTGACACACATATTATACCCTCAAACACTCCGGTTACCAAGGGAGACCTATAATACTCGTTCGGACAAAATATCAAACCTACAAATTACTTATACAATTTTATCCAATTTCATATCTAACTTATATACCTAGGTTGGGTTCATGTATCCCAACCCTCGAATTATCTACCGGGCATATTAATCTAACTAAGCATGAATTATTTACGTAGCATGAAGACATGATGATAGATATATGACAAGAAAGTATGTAATCAATGGCAAAGAAGAAATAAAGAAAGAAGAATGATTCACATTCATGTATCCCAACCCTCGAATTATCTACCGGGCATATTAATCTAACTAAGCATGAATTATTTACGTAGCATGAAGACATGATGATAGATATATGACAAGAAAGTATGTAATCAATGGCAAAGAAGAAATAAAGAAAGAAGAATGATTCACAAACCCATAGTTGGCAAATCGCGAATCCTGAATCGAATTGGTCGAATCGGAACCAAATGATAAATATGTAGTAAAACTTACGTAAATGGGATTTAACACTATAGAATTGGTAATTAAGCATAATATGACAAAAAGCTAATCGTAGCACATGATAATATATCAAAATATATCACAAAAATTAATTGTAGCACATGTTCTCATTCATTTTAAGCTTGAAAATGTAAAAAAACAAAAATATATCATAAACAACCTACATATTAATGTCAAACAATATTAATTTAAAACATCCTACATATTAATTTAAACAATAAAATAAATACTAAGATTAATTTAAAATAGTGAAAGTGCAAAACAAATACTTCCAAAAATTTTAAACGCCCTACCTACTTAGATTAACAATATTAATTTAAAATAGCCTACAAAATTACAACAATATTAATTTAAAACAGTAAACCATATTAATTTAAAACAATAAAACAAATACTAAGATTAACTTTGTAACAATATTAATTTAAAACAACAAAACAAATATACCTTCAAAGATTTTATAACAAATACAAAGGTTTTATAAGGAAAAAAAAGCAAAAGATAGAAGACACTCAACCAAGAGAATAGACAAGAAAAGCCAGCTGATAATAACCGAGCCGAGAGAACATGTTTTTCTCTAAAACTCAGTTTCTTAACGGTATCCTTTGTTGTTTGCTTCTTTTTTATTTGTTTTATTAAAACACACGTATGGTATAAGGTAAAAAAAGAAGTGAATCGGGCTTGAGTCGTGAATCGGCCCTGAATCTGATCCGAATCGTAAGATTCGAATCGTGAATCGCCGATTCAGTCCGATTTTTTAGCCCTATACAATTCTCAACTCGATTTGAATCGTTTTATGTGAGAATCGAATCGAATCGAATCGTACGATTCGAATCCGAATCGTACGATTTTGACAACTATGCACAAACCAATCTTAGAAAAATCGGAAATATATAAACTTGTATTGAATTTGCATGCGTGTATTGACAATTATTGGATCTTCTTGTTCCTCTCTTTCCCTAGCTTTTTTCTCTATGAAAATCTATGTAAAACTGAGTTATTAGACTCCTAATGTGACTTAACATAATTCCTAGGTCGTTTTAGATGGCTCCTAAAATCATACGATTCATTAACTAAAAATAAGGCTTAAAGGCAAATTTTCATATCAAGTCTGTCGAACCGGTTCACCCTAGCGAATTGGTTCTACTCCATGCCAAATCGGTTCTGCTAGGGGGAATTTTTTATTGTTGGAACACTGGGACTCCCAATTTAAAATTTTTAAATATGAATTTTCTTTAGGTGAAGAATAAAGATGGTTTAACACAACAATTTAATTTCTAAATTTATTTGATTTTAATTTCTAAAAACAAAATTAGAATTAAACCTAAATAAGTGAATTATGGTGAACACACATGCACAAAATTCACACAAACCAAATTAATTTAATTATCAAGTTAAAACAATTTAGGGAAGAAAATTATCCAATTCATTTAGTGCCAACTTGAATTAAATTAACTTAAATTCAATTTACCCAAATAATTAAACATGCACCGTTTTAAACAAGATTGCGAATTAAACCCAGTTTTATCTTTTTACCCTAAACATGCATTCTAGATGATTTGCAAGATAAACTAAATTCACAATCCCACAACGCGCCGATGTACGAGGAAAACCCATAACGGGAAAAAACCTCGGACGACGCTAGCCTTAAGTCCACTAAGTACGGATTTTTACAAGTACAAGACAAATGACTTACTCAACTCGACTCGACTCCCTTCAAGCCCCTGGCGCGTCTTCTTGTACCAACCTCTGCTTAGTCGACAATCTCGGAATCCACCGGAACCTTGGAATCCACCAATGAAGCTTTGGGAACCCATCAACCACACACGGTGCCTAACCGTATGAGAACGTCGAAGCAAAACCCAAACTTCTTCTGTTATGGGAAATAGAAGCAAAACCCAAACTTCTCCTTCTTGTTTTAGAGATGAACCAATTGTGCCAAACAACTCCCAACCAAATATTATATATATGAAGAAATACTTGGAATTGTAAGCAAAACAGTTTTATGGGTGTAAACCATGGTTCGAAGTCTCGGTATCGGTACCGGTATCGGACACTCGATTTTCAACTCGGTCGCGGTATCGGGCGATACGCAAAGATACACTATTTAGAGAGCGCAAAAAAATCCGAAAAAAATATAGAAATTTAAAAAAAATAAGGTTAACAATGTGGACCATTTAGATAAGTTTAAAGCACCCTTTAAATGAATAACATTGTCTAATTGATTAAAATGATGCGAATCAGACTTGTCAGGTTTAATTTTTCATAATAAAAATAAAACAACCTTCTTATTTCCACCACTAACGAGCTTGCTAGAATAATTGCAAACAATATTCTTCTTATTTCCACTAAGAGCACTTCCATACGTCCAACCGATACCTAGTTTACCAGTCATTCTACAAAATAAAAATAAAGAATACAATTGTTCCCCCTTTTTTTTTACAATTGATTTTTTTTATACAAATTAAACAAAAAGATATTTTTTTTACAAATTTTACAAATGTAATAATTTTACAAATGTTACTTTTTTACCAAATGTTACCAAATGTTCATTAACTAACGTATTTATCAAAAATGAAAAAAAAAAATAGTTTTAAAAACTTTTGACAACATATTTTTTACAAAACCTTTCTCTCCTTTTTTTTAATCAAAACACTTTTCTTTTTTAAAAAAAGATCTTGCACAAAACAACAGGGTAAATTTTATTAAAACAATGAGAAAAAAGGTTCTTAAGAATTATTGACGACAAATTATAATATAATTATTTGTACAAAATAATAGTGGTGAATTTTTTCCTTAAAAAATAAAGTGGTGACTTTTAAAGATTTAGTTCTTAAAAAAAAAACTAACAGAAGAGACATTAATACAACGTGCCTTTTTTTTTTTTCCCAAAAAAAAAAAAAAAACTGGGACAAACTTGCTAAATACAAATACCAAAGCAATAGGCAAAAGCCCAAGAAATAAATACAAATAAAGGCAGCCCAGCTGCTCCCAAACCCCCAAAACTGGGACAAACAACATCAACCCAAAAACAAAAAGCCCAACCCAACAGCCCCAACTGAAATACACGCCCAAACCAAACACATCCTAAGCAGAAAGACTCGTGGACAACAGCTGTAATCCATACAAACACAACACTTTATTGCTTACCCAGAGTAAACACAAAAACTCACTGGCAACAGCTGTGGCGAGGTTTTTTTACCCAGACTAAAAACAGGATTCAGGACTAAGCACATGTTTCTTACTTACACAGCTCCGCAACAGGTATTCTTCAACTATTTTGCAACCTCCTTTCTCCTTTTTTTTTTTTTTGGCAACAAAAACAACTCGCCCGATATCTCGTCCGTTAATTGCTGTCTCGACCGATATAAGGGGGAATATCTCGGTATCGCCGAGAAATCCCCGAGATCTTGCGATATTTTAGTGATTCATATGTTTTTTTGAATCGCGACACGGAATCGGAACGGTGACCCTCGATACCGAGTCAACTCGGCCGAGACTTTGAACCATGGTGTAAACAGATGTGTATAAGAGAATTTTCTAGTTAAATTTGACACATGAAAACTGGGACTTTTGTTTGGAAGGATTTGCTCTAAAAAAGCTCTCAAAGATGTTGCAAAAGTCTTGAAAAAAGTTTGCCCCGAAGTTGGTTTAAAAACTGTCAAAAGATAGTGGGACAAAGCAGTGGAAAAATGGGTTAAAACTGCCAAATTTTTTTCCGCCCAGAAATCTCGTTCGAAACGAACATCTAACGATGTTCCAGTGGCCAAATGGGAAAAGTCAACAATTTCGAACGAAATGACATAATGTTCATTTTTCGATTTAAGCTCAAGAACTTTATTTTAGATAAACATTACACCTATTAAAAATTATTCCAAGTCTCTTACAAATATATGAAATCATTCATACCTTTGGAGACTTGACATATGATGTTGATGACGTGAAACGAGGCACTGAAACTCGGCAATGATGTTCTCTTGAAAAGCAAGGCCGCAACGTCTTCAACTTTAACATGTTATAGGCTTGAAGGATACACAAGAACACTATCCTATGACTCAAATGTTTTTGTCTGGAATTGAGCCAACACTACATAAGACTCAATTGGAGACTTATGTCCTTACACTTACATTGCATTTTTTGCCCTGGATATATTTCTCATCTTCAAAAGCTCAAAATTTCTTCACCGTAGCTCAGATTTGGATGCCGTTTCTTCTAGTGTGTTCGTAACTTCAAGCTCTTCAACTTTTCAGGTGGCTCCGCCTTCGGGTTTTGGCTAAAAAATTACAAGATTTTCCTTGACTTCCTTTCCCTTCATTTCTTTCACCGTTTCGGTTTTCCTCTCGCATCCTCTTGCATTAAATCGATGGGAATCCATTGTTATTTTCCTTTTATGTTTCATTTTATTTCTATTTTTAGTTCTTTTTAGGCATTTTCTCTCCTTAATTACTCTCCGAGCATGTTTGGGACTAATTAGGCGTTCTTTTATTTTTAGTTGTTCCTTTTAGTCATTTTAGCTAATTACTTGATTAGCAAGTAATTCAGCCTATATAAATACTCCTTGTATTCTCATTTGTACTTACTTTTCCCATTCTTGAATATAAGACATGTTTTGTGTCTCTCTCTAAAAGTTAGTTTTTTTTGTTTCTTTTAGCCATTGACGTGTAGTTTACGTCAAAATTGGTATCAGAGCGGGTGTCGCTCCAAATATTGGTGTTCGTGTGTTAGTTTGTATCGGTGTGTGTAGTGTCTCAAAAAAATTGTACACTACTTTCTCTATGGCTCCAATCCAAACCTCAAGTTGAAGAGATTCAAGAATTGAAAGAGCAATTAACACAACAATTGGAACAAATGAAAGAGGAGAACGAACGAACAGTAAATAAATTGACAAGAAAGCAACAAATCCAATTTGAAACCCTAATGCAACATTTTTCAATGTTGCAAAACCAAAACCCTAACCCTTGCCCTAGCTTCTCCACCCCAAAAATTTCCTCCCGCTGTCGCCAATCTTCCCAACCCAAGCGGCCGACCACCCTATCACCTCTCCAATCACATCCCGACACTGGAAGAACAGTTTACTGCTCAAGAAACTGCCGACAGACTCAAATCAGCATCTCCACTGGGTCAGACCACCATCCCGGTGACCGACCCCCCTTCCTCCAGTTGCCGATTTCCTCAACCAAGGCAGTCAAACCTCAAAACCCCGTCGCGATCAACATCCAAACCCCCAAAACCCTGCTGCCCTGCTGACACAAAAAGAAACCAATTGCCTGTTGTCTAGATTTAAATCCTAGTCTTAGAACATCAACGGGGTCATTCAGACCTGGAAAGCCTTGCAAAACCGCCGGTCATCCTACCGAACAACCGCCCTATTTTTCGACCTTAAGAAAACACGCCAACAAATTCAAGAACTAGGGTTTGACAATCCAAATTTGCTTTTTGATCCGGGTGGAAGTTATTTTTGATGGTTGACATAAGAGGCGAGGAAGATGATGAATCGTGAAGAAAGAATTAAAGGATGACCTCTTCCTCAAATTTTGAGAAAATATTTAGCCTCTCAAGTCTTTGCTTCTCTTTTCAAGCACATTTTGGGAATTTTTCACACGATTCTCCAATTTTGCAAGCTTGAGGACGAGCTTTTTCGAAGCCGGGGAAAGTGATGGGATTCCATTGTTATTTTCCTTTTATGTTTCGTTTTATTTTTTATTCTTAGTTCTTTTTAGGCATTTTCTCTCCTTAATTAGTCTCCAAGTATGTTTGTGACTAATTAGGCATTCTTTTATTTTTAGCTGGTCCTTTTAATCATTTTAGCTAATTACTTGATTAGCAAGTAATTTAGCCTATATAAATACTCCTTATATTCTCATTTGTACTTACTTTCCATTCTTGAATATAAGACATCTTTTGAGTCACTCTCCAAAAAGTTAGGGTTGGTTTTTTTCTTTTAGCCATTGACGTGTAGTTTACGTTATAAATACTTGTAAAATAAGAGAGAAATACACAAAACAAGAAATACTTGCCGAAAAGGTTAGTAGCATGATTATGAGATAAATCCAGTCTAATTACAATGCACGGGACCATAAAAGTACCGAAATCAAGTGGATAAATATGAAATATTTACGCCGAATCATAAAGACTCTAGTGTGTCCTGTTACCATAAAATAACCACATGGATGCTAAAATATTTTCGTGGGCATCAAATAAGAGACCGCACACTTAAGTGCAATAAATATGGGGTTTCACTAAAATATGTTCACTTAAGTATCTAAATCAATAGGCCCCTATATACTTAGTGGCTTATTTTTAACAAGGTGTAAATTTTGTATAGATGTTGGCGTTATAATGTACTTTAATAAGACGAGTGACTATTTGTAGACACATTGCTCTAATATTCACTAGGTTTTGATGTAATTCAAAGTGAGTAGTACTCGCTCGCACAACATAGATTTGAAAAGTTTTCTGCTCAATATCTTCCTTTATTTCCTTAGTTTCAGAATTTGGCTCATCAAGTGGAACAAGAATCATGTGCTCTGAAACATAATCCACTACTTTGGGCTCCAACATTGTCCGTGTGCTTGCAGGATTTAACTCCTGTATCGGCCTTCATTTAAAAACAGAATTATTTCTTTGATCTGAAACAAATTATGTTATATAATACCCAAAAACCCAGATAATATTCAAGTTGGCTGGGAGTCCATTGGAAAACGAGTAACAAAAAGAGAAGAAGAGAACTCCGGAAGAAAAAAAACATTAAAAAAACAAAAGCATAAATGAAGAGAATTAGCCCTCCATCCCAGCACAGCCAAGAGCCACAAGATTTATACTAGTACCTCAGCCCAGTCGCTAACAATATATATGAGAGCTTCGATCTTTTAAATGCTTTGATGTGATACCGAAAAAAGGTAGATATTATTTCTTTCCCACGTCTATTCCTTCAAAGTTTTTATATCCTAAAATAACCTTTTGTTTCTTCCTTTCTTATATTTCAATCCTCGCAAATAGATATGCTCCTCCACAACCTCTTGCCCTATTTATAATTCCTTCCATAAAGGCACTCTATAGATAGGAATTTAATCCATGAATGGGGCATCATTCACACAAGCTCCTACTCATAATTCTGTCAATAACATTTCTTGAATTCACATTATATCTCACTCCCAATCACTGAGGATCTCGCGTACCTTTGGCCTGCACTGAAAATATGGGCGCCTTGAGTCATCTTGTTGCTTCATTAATCTTGGTAAAAACAATAGTCATGGGAAAGTAAAAAACCAGACAAAGATACATCCTCTTTTATTCTTTTTTTGCTTCTGTTTTTTCCCCAGGCAGGTCTGTGTTCTGGGTCAAGAGGGACTGGATTCAGGCCAAGAGTGACGGTTGGCTTGGTTCCGGATTTGGGTGTGTTATAAGATATAGAGTGGTTGGTTGGGGTTTAAAAATTAGAAACAGGGACGGGGTAAAGAAAGCGAGTTTGGGTCTTTCGGGAAATTAGGTTTGAACAAAATAAAAGGGCTGCCCTGGTTTTGGGATGAAATATCAAATGAGAAGGGGTGGGTAAATACTTTGCCCTTTTCTTCTCCCTCTTTCCGAAAAGTACATCACTCATGTAATGTCATTTTTATACTTGTAATTTGAGAGGGAGGGATGAAGATGAACTCTCGCTTTGAAACAAAAATTATGGATTTGTGAAGGTTGATAGTAACCATTGGATCTGAATTAATTCCAATTCCGTATTTACTGTTTATTGTTTAGCATAATGTAGGAAGGATATGGGTTTCTTGTGAACCTGATTAACTAACTATATATGTATATATATGGTTCATTTTCAGGGTGAAGGTGCTCAGGATATGGGAGCTATGGCCCCTGCAGTTGAACAAAGAGAGGAGCTATATGATCCTTTGGCTACACCAGACGTTGACAAGTATATCTCTAGCTCCTCACCTTCGTAATATATGTTGTTAAATTTAAAGTAAAAATTGCAAAAATCCTCTGAACCATGCATGTTTTGCAAGAACTCTGCAACTATTGATAATAAAAAATTCCCTTAATGTTACATTTTGTTGCAAAGACTCCATTCTGGGGACTTTGTAGCAAAAACTGATCTTTAGTGACACATAGGGGTTCTTTACAATGAAATGCATACATCATTTTTTGCATTGAAAATAGCTCACTGGAGCTTCTTGCAAATCATGGATAGTCCGACAGGGTTTTTTGCACCATAAATTTAAATTTGACATACACGAAGTTACTTATTTTTTATTTTTATTTTTAGTTTATAAATTTACTTGTATTATGAATGAAATTTGCATTTGTTGTTGCGTATATAGGTTAAATGCTGCTTACCTTACTGTCCATGGAAGTGCCATTTTGGGACGGCCTTTGTGGCAGAGGACCTCTTCTCTATCACAGCAAGCTCAGAGTTAGTTCTACGTACTACAGCAGTACCTACGATGTAGTACTAGTGTATATGAGAGGTTGAATTATGACATTCACATGCAATCATAGGCAACACAACTGCAGTCATTTAAGGAGACTGTTTATGAGGCAGTAGAAATTGATCGACATTGTCTTCTTAGTGATTTGGTCTGTAGATTCATTGAATGTCAACTCCATATATTTTGTCAATTAATTTTAGGGATTTCACTATTCAGCCCCTAGCCTATAGCTTCTATAGGCTCTAGTTCACGTGTTTTTATTTTATTTTATGATTATCTATTATTTATAATTTTTTATTTTAAGATGAAGAATGTGGTCCCTAATTAAGGGCTGCTAAAAGCACCCCAAACAAAAATTATTCTAAAAAACACCACCACTTAAATAAGATTGAATTTTGCTAAAAAACGATCTCTAAATTTTGGCCGTGTTATGGAGCATGTAACATTTTCAGTTACGAGTAGCTGAATTTTTGAATTTTTTTTGTTGACGCTGGGCCGAAATTTGTGGGATTTCTTAGGTCTGATCGTTTGAATGGCATGGGCAAAAGATTTGGATGATTTTTTATTATGAGCAGATTTTGTGACACATTATAGGTATACATGTTATACTATGCTTTTAATGAGTTGAATCGTATACACATTTAGTTCTTAAAATTGATTTCTTGTACAGTTCTTGCCTTCCAATGAGAAGCCGTGGTAGTAGTGTTGGAAGTGGTGGATGGTGATTTGAAACTAGGGTTGGCAAAGAAGATGAAGGAAAAAAAGAGGGGTGCCAAGGTGGTGCTTGGAAATTAATTGGACACGTGTTGTGGAGTAATTTTTTTTCATTTTGCCGACACGCTAAAGTAAGAAATGCTGTAGTAGTGGCTTAAATAATTGTGGGTGAGTGCCTTGATTATCACATGGCTTACCATTTTGCATGGCAATATGCATGACAGAATGTGTTTTGGTATTTACAGCCTTTTGAGCGAAATTCAAGACGCCCTTTAGAGATGGTTCAACTCATTTCGTAAATCGGAAATGGCTTTTTTTAGCTCTATTTTATCTAAAATATGTGATTTTTTTCACTTTTACTTTATCAAATCTTGAGTCCTCTTTGCAGAAGATTTTCACTCCTCAGTCAGCTGATCACACAACCAAAGCCCAATGCTTGCAAGACCGTCAATAGGTAAGAATCCTCCCCCACAAATGTCAACATCATTTCGTCCTTAAATCTTTAGAAGCGTTGAGGAACTCAAATCTGACAAGCGCCATGAAATTACCTCCACTCTGTTCGACCTTCAAATTTTTCCGCACTAGGGAAAACAATCTCCGATCCCCACAAAATTCGAGCTACATCCACCTCACTCTTTATAGGGCAACATGAGAGAAAACAAGTGAGTTCTACCATCATTTTGAGCATTCAAGCTAATATAAACCATTGTTATCCTTCCTCGTGGATATTGGCCTGTCCAAATTATGCTAATATAAATCATTGGAGGTTTTGAAAGTTTTCGTGCTCCTATTTTTGATGGCATAAATTATGCTTTTTGAAAAATGCAAATGAGAAGTGATTCAAAATCCATTGATGAGCGTGTGTGGTTAACGTTTGAAAATGGTTAGTCACCACCAGTCACACGAGAGAGGGTGAGGTCACTAGTTTGAAACCCATTGATTGAGGCTGAACATAGGGTTGCACTTTACAACTCTAAAGGTTTGCTTAATTTCCTCACATGTCACATTAGAAGAGTATAATAGAATCATGACTTGTGAAATATCAAAAGAGGCTTGGGATACACTTGCACTTACTCATGAGAGAACTAGCACGGTTAGGGCATCTAAGTTACAAAACCTCACTACACAGTTTGAGATGATTAGGATGTTAGATAGTGAGTCGTTTGATGAGTTTTACGATAAGTTGTCTAATATTGTCAACTCGTCGTTTAATTTAGGAGAAAAGATTCCCGATAACCGTGAGATAAAGAAAATTTTGAGATCTTTGTCGAGTAGGTTTGATGCAAAAGTGTCTGTTTTAAACTCGTTAGGTATGCTTGATTTGACGAAACTTGAAGAGATTGTAAGTGACTTACAAACCTATGAATTCGATATGTTTACCTCCAAGCAAGTGGCAAAGAAAGAAAATGGCATTACTTTGAAAGCTCGAAAGGAGGAAACTAAAATTTCGAATGACAATTCCGATTCCGATTCCGATTTTGAGGATGTCGTCTTGTTCGCAAAGAAATTCAAAAAGTTTCTTAAATTTCAAAAGCAATCGAAAGATACCAAAAGGTTTGAAAAAATCAAGAACAAGGTAGATTCCACCCCTAAGGATAAGAGTGAGAAATTTAACAGGGTTGAGTCGGATAGGTGTTTTGGGTGTGAGGGGCATGGTCACAAGGTTGTCGAGTGTCCCACTAGACTTAAGAAAGAGGGCAAGAAATCGATTGCTTATAGTGCCTCCTTAAGTGATAGTGATCCAGAAGAGGGAGGAGATAGTTCCCCCAATGAGAGCAAATTTGTTGCTTTCTTGGCATGTCATGTGAGCGACGACGATAAATCTTCTCACGAAGATTCTCATGTGCATGACAATTTCGACGCCGTTGAATCCCAAGTGAGTGAGGGTGAGGAGGTTGATGTGAAAGAGTTGCAAGTTGCATTTAATGAGTTGTATGCTGAGACGGTGAAAGTGAAAAAGACAAACTCTAAATTGCAAGCTAGGTTGAATAAGTGTGCCATATAAAATAATGATGTTTTGATTGAAGATCTTAGGGCACGGGAGAAGATGTTTAGGGAGAAGCTAGAATATGTGGAGAAAGAGAGAGATTAGCCTTCGTGGTTTGATGGAGGCGTTAAAAATAGAGATTTTAGAGTTTGAGGATCTAGGCGTGTGCTTGAGTCTAGGATTTGTGAGTTAGAGGAGAGATTGAGAGACTCGAGTAAGGTTAAGTTTGACTTGAAATCTAGGTCAAAGAAGTTGGATAGGATGTTAGGCATCATCCAAGTCAAAAGTGATATGTTTGGTATAGGCTACGATGATCACGTTGTTCCCATTTCCAAAGCCGATACTAACTGTGTGTGAGAGAGCCTACTAGGAATGTGATGGGAGGTCGACGTTTTGGTAATCATTCCCACCGTCTTTACACTTGCACACATTGCAGTAGGAAAAGTCACCTTAGACGTTTTTGCTATGACCTTAGGAATGCTCCTAAGAAGTTTAGGAATAAAGTCGTGTCGGTTCCCCAAACCCCACCTGTCATTTTACACCTACTTGGATTAGAAAATCGGATTTAGTGGCTTTAGGACTAAGACTTCATGGTTTTCATTTAGTTGCACTTGATTCTTCCCATGCTAAATCTAAAGGGTGATTATGTTACCATGTTTGTCATACGCTAGTCTTTGCATCATGATTTATATCTTGCTCGTGTTATGACATATGTATCATTTGTATTATAATTTTCTTTTATCAAGTATTATTTGAAAAATACAAAAAAGATTTTTTGTTTATTATATTTTTGAGAAAATATAAAAATATTTTGCACATATTTGAGTAAAAATATGTTGAAAAAATAAAAAGATTTTCGAATTATTTTTTGAGTTTACATGTTTGATATGGCATATTAGTGTGCTTGGACCCCCATCCTCTCATTATCCATGTGGCTAGGACATTTGGTCATAATTATTAATGCTTAGAATGATCTTAACCATTGTATTATGGGGTTGTTTCGAAGTTGATATGCATTTTGATTCGACTTTGTTTATATGCCATCTTTGTACGCATGCACGAGTTTGTATAGATGTTTTGACATCTCTTGCATATTTGAGTTTGGTGAGACGTTCTTATCTCAATTTTGTCATCTATGCGTAAGTAGACATAAGGAGAAGGTGTGTATGTAAGAACCGTTTACGGTGAGGATAATAATTGTAAAAAAAATGATGAGTGTTCACGGGAAATGACTGCGAGAGTGTAAAATTGACTCATCGTGAAAGCCATTGTTTAAAAGAACACGAAAAAAAATTAAAGGCAATAAAAAGAATCATATGCCAAAATATGGGCTATTTAGTTTATGTTCATTCAAAAGAAAAATATGATATATATTTGAGGGAGTTTGGATGGATAATTTAAACAGGTTTGCACCACGAATCCTAATGTTAAAAAATCGTATCATGACGCTATTATTTGTAGAATCGTCAAAATTCTGGATTTGTGTGCATGTTTGATTGTTTAGTTTATTTAGCGTACACTTTAATTGTCACATATGGCTAAGATAAAGTTTGATGATTTATAGCCATCAATTAGAGTTTCTTGATCGTTTCGATGTGCTGAAATTGTGATTCATTTGTCGTAGTTCACGACCATACATTCCATGTTCATGTTTGAGCACATCGGTACTATGTTAGCATGTAACTCACCTTGTTTTTGTAGTTTTTTCTACTGTTTTGCTATTGTTTTAACGTTTTCTGCCACTTCCAGTTAGTTTTTTCACGAAATTTTTTCACTCGGCAAAACTGTTTGATTTTCTGGACTGGTTCTAAGAATTTTGATTTCTCGTTCGAGCAAGATAACTGTGTTGCGTGAAGCTTTCAAGCGAGAACCTCATGTCGTTTGAACGATAAGGGTATCTCGTTCGAGCGACCAACTTGAATTTTTGAAATCCATTCTGTTTCAGTACCCTGAGTCTCTTGGAATATATTTTGGTGGGTTACTTCTGATTTCTGTTTATGCAGTTTACTTTGATAGATTTGATATTTTGTTGCATTGGATCGTTTAGTCACACCTGCGTAGATTGCTTATTCATATTATGTGATTAATGTTTGCTAGCTACGGATTTGATAATGTTGATCATTATTAGCTGGTTGTTTGCATGATTCTCTAGATATATTTCATTTATTATACTTGTGCTAGATATGTTTATCTTTTCACCGGGTTGTCTATCCGAGACAAAAAGGGGGATAGATGTATGTGATGTAGGGGGAGATTTTGTGTGATGCTTGGTATCATGATTTAATTGTTTTTGTTATATATTGATCTCATGATTTGCTCACATAACAAATGATTTGGATTTGATTTTACATATTGGTTTATATCATTTGTTCCTTCATACTTCACTAGGTATTTGTCTATTTCATGTGTGTAGGTATACTTTAAGAGATTCGAGATTTTAAGTCTACATCACATTCAGACATTCAGAGACAGTTCATGCTAGCCGGACCATCATTTACTAGTCTTGTCCTATAATTTTTGATTTTGGGTTTAAGGGATGGGATCTAGGCGTCATACGGCTTGACGATCCGGTTTAGGCATTTCACTGTTGATTTTGTTCCGCAATAGTCAAAGGGGGAGATTTGTAAGGACAAAAATTTTCAATTGAGTCTGTTGTATAGTTTTGACTTATTCCCGAAACAAAACACGTTTGAGTCATAGGGAGATTTTTATTGTCACAATCCCACACAGACTATGACATGTTGAAGTTTACTGAAGGCGTTGCGACAAAGTTTCAAGGAATTAATTATGCCGAATGTTTAATTGGTGCAAGTTTATTTGTCTTCAAGTTCAATTGCATTCCGAGATCACTCAAGTATGAATGCGTAAATTTTAATGGGACTCATAATTTATTTTAAAATGTTTAAGGATATTATTTTATTGAGAAAATATTTTTAAATGGTTTACACTTTATTTTATTCTGATAAGACGGATTAGAGCAGTGTTTAATTAAGATTCTAATTCGTTGCGTCGTTCAAACAACATACACTGTCGTTCAAACGAGATCCCACCGTCATTCGAATGACATGGTCATCTCGTTCGAGTGACATGTCACGTCGTTCGAGCGAGGCACCGCCTTGAGAAAAGTATTTAATGGCAGGTTTCCTTCAGATTTCATAAGTGTGCAGTTTGGAAAATAGTTTTCGTAACAGTACGTTTCCGCACATAGTTTACTAAGGTTTTCCAAACTTAAAACATCCTTAGAGTTTACAAGATCCGAGTTTTCATTACCATATGCAATAGTGATCTTGTTTGCAATAAGAAGAAGGTTTTCTCTAAAGAATATTGTTGGGTTTTACGAAGAAGAAGCGAAAGAGTTCTTGTTCTGATTTTGTAGACGTTACAAGCCATGTCGCGGACACTAAGACATACGTGGAAGCGTGTGTTGTGGACATGTATCGTGGAAGAAGGACTTTCTGCATGGGCACTGTGAGAATAGTGGTTGAAGAACATAAGAACATCAAGTCTCGTGGGGATCGAGTCGTTGAGTAAGACTTGTGTATGTTCGTTGTAATTCCACATTCATAGTGATTGTCTGACTTGGGTTGTCCGAACACTACACCTAATATACCGAATTGTCACGATCATTGACCTTGACAAGTTAGACTTGTCAAGGTCAATGACCGTGATAATTCTGGGGGTGACAACTTTTGTTGTCACGGACTTGTCACGGTCATTGACCTTGATAAGGTTTGTCACAGTTAAGGACCGTGACTAACCCGTGATACTAAAAAAAATTGTCACAGTCAATGACCGTGACAAGTTTTTTTGTCACAAACTTGTCACGAAAAACTTGTCACGGTCAATGACCGTGACAATTCTGGGCAGTATTGAAAAAAAATCTATTGGGCAGTATGGCCACTGCCACTGCCCAGCAGTATATATGTACCTGTTATAGCAACATTGTACCTGTTCAAATATCATATATCCAAATAAAATAGAGATAATGCAAATATACATTCCAAATAGAGATAAAATGCATCACGATATAATCCAAATAGAATTCAAATGTAACAACTTAAAATAATTCAATTCAAATAATGTCACTAAATGTCTGGGGTAAGGTTAACTCTGAGGAGGTGAGTAGGCCACACGATTTATGAATTAACACACCCACTAATATACACCGTGTCGCATTGTTCGCGCAACCACAATGGGGAGTTCTCCTTCTCGGGTAGCACATGCGTGACGAGCACCTTGGACTCGATGTCTTGAAGCGAACGTCCATGAACTGGCATACCCTGAACGGTATTAGGGTCCCTTATCCCGCCCTATCCGCTGACCATCAAATATGTCCAGTACAAACACGCTCGGCCAAGCAACTGTCGACATCGGTCGGTCGAAGGGAGACAAACAGGGGAGTGGATCATCATAGTCCGCACGTGTCGGCAATGAAGCAGCGAGGTCCACATCCTCGTCCTCCTACACATTGTCCTCCTGCACCTCCTCCTCCACCACCTTCTCCTTCCCTTTCCCCTTACGATTTTTGCGCAACGAACGCTTCATGAATGAGAACATATCTTGGATCGTCGCCTCCAAACGGGACAACTTCATGTCATGTGAGTCCACCATTCGAGCTAACCCGGTGTCGCTCGTCTCCAATTCGATGATCCTAGATTTGGCCACCCGCGAGCTCACCCCCCTTGTCCTCCCCTTGCGATCAGCGCCAAGTACTTGGCTGAGTGCGTCTGTGGACAAAGATGCCTTGTCGGCATCAGACTGCGACTCATGCACTTCCTTAAGCTTTGCCTGAAACGACAAAAAGCACATGATTAGTAAAATAAGTAAATTAAAAAATTATAACGTAATTAACAAAAAGTAAACTGTTGGATTACTTACAATCATGTTCGCGATGCTTGGGGACACCTCCTTGTCCTTCCCTTTCTTCGTCCGAAGAGCCACATAAGTATCGAGCCTATGTGGCCTACCCCCAGGTCCACTCCCCGTCCCCTGAAATAAAATAAAGTAAAATTAGTATCGACCCCGCAAAGTAAAATAATGCAGAATAATATATTTCTGTAGTTATAGGAAAATTAAATCTTACCATAATCCTATGCTCCACCTCGGCGTAAGACGTCCGGTCGGAGTAGTGCTTGTTCGTCTTTTTTGCCCGATTTTCCCTCCCCGATTGGCGAGATGCCAATTGTCGCTCCCCGATCTCATTGTCATTAAACTTTTGCCATTGTGTTAATGAGATCGGCTCCTTCAGTGGGACGGATTCACGCATTCGAATAATGGACTCTCGTGTCTTCCCAAAGTATCGGGCCGCATATTTTTCTTCCACATATTGTGTTGCTCCCTCAACTGCTCCAAGATGTAATCACGTAGCTTTGGATCCAGGCTGAATTGTTTCTGTCCACCAAATACAATGTTAGTTGCGAATAAATATAAATATAAATATAAAATGAAAATCGAAATCGAAATCGAAATCGAAATTGAAATTGAAATTGAAATTGAAATATTCATATTCATATAAATGTAAATACATTACCTGTAGTGCCACCCAAATAGCTAACTTGATGTCATTTGGGATATTACAAAATTAATCATGTATAAAATAATCTAAAAATATGTTAAAGATTATAATAATCGAAACTTACTTTTTCCATTTTTCAACATCTTCATATGTGTCAAATAGATAACGAGCTACTTATTCATGTTGCAAACTCGTTAATTTCACTCGTTAATTTTCAAATTATATATTGTGTCTAAAAGAACCTTCCTTTCCCCACTCGTCAAAGTAAACGCACCGGGGGGAATTATTGTCCTCCCCCTACTATCTTATTTCAACCATAGTTGTGGTTTAAGTTTCAACGATTTAAGGTCTTTTTCGTGCATTTTCTCCATCATTCGAATGGCTCCCTCAAGGCAAGTGCTCACAATATGTTCAACGAAGTTCTTCTCTGCATGCATCACATCCAATACATGGCGCACCGGGTTATTCTTCCAATAAGGCAAGTCAAATAAAATTGACCTCTTAGACCATGCCTTTCTTGTCTCAATTTCATTCCTAGTTGGGGTCTTCTTATGCTTGACATTCTTAAATTTGGGATTCTTACCTGGCATATTACGGTCACATTCAGAAGATCTACTTTCAATTTCTGAACCTGAAAGTTGTCTCGACGGTAGCCTATGTTCAACCCCACCCAATAAAAAATTGGAACCTTTCTCAAATATGAAACTATAAGCCGGGGGTAAAAACCTCCTATGGCAATGGTATATATTTTTTGAGCTAAAGGATAGACGAAGAGATTTAGTCTCCTCTCCACAAATAGGATACCCCAAATAACCATGTACTACACAACCGGATAATGTCCCATAAGCTGAAAAATCATGAATTTCCCACATCAATATAGCTTTCAACGTAAACTCTTCTTTACTAAAAGAGTCAAATGATTGCACACCCTCTTCCCACAACTCATTTAATTCTTCTACCAAAGGAGCCAGGTAGACGTCGATGTCATCACTTGGTGCCTTTGGCCCAGGTATCAACAAAGCCATCATCGAAAATTCAGGTCTCATATAGTGTGAAGGAGGGAGGTTGAGTGGGGCGAGGATCACTAGACATACACTCTGATTGGTGCTTAGATTTCCAAATGGATTGAAACCATCTATTGATATAGCCAAACGAATGTTGCGCTGTTCTCGAGCAAAATCGCGATACTCATAATTCATCCTCCTCCAGGCTGTAGAATCAATAGGATGACGCATGATATTAGCCCTACTTCTACCCTAGCATGCCAAGTCATTGCATCCGCTATCCATGAAACTGTGAAAAATTGCTTTAATCTAGGCCTAACGGGAAAATATTTCAACACTTTTTGAGGCACTTTTGAGCTTGTGCCTTCCTTACTAGTAGATTGGACATATCTAGGTTCATCGCATACCGCACAACGATCGAAATTTTCATACTCCTTTCGGTATAGTATGCAGTCATACACATAAGCATGAATCGATTTATACTTCACTCCCAAACCTTTCAAACTGTTCTTTATAACAAGATAGCTATTTGGAAGCGTATTCTCCTTGGTTAGTAAGCCCTTCACCCATTTCAGAATTCCTGTCACGCTATTTCCAGTTCAAACTGTGAAAACCAACCATGGAATGTAAAGTTGTTTGATCTTTCTCACAGCCAACGGTTAGGTCGCCTTAAATTTTAAACTTTGGTAGTCATCGTCAAGGTTTATCGTGATATCTTCACGAGCACCTGAACCTTTTACATCATCAGTAACCTCATTCTCCTCTGCTTTATAAACTCCGTACGCATCATCAACTAAATCCTCTAACATATTATGATCTACGTCGCCCCCTTCTACATCAATCCTACTTGTTGAAGGTTATTGTGAAGGTTGTTCGGGGACAAAAGGAACTTTCAATTCATCGTGAAAACTCTAAAATCGATAACTATCTTGCATACCCATCTTAACAAATGTAGTTCAACTATTTTCCATTCAAACACCTTACCATTCTTACACCTAGCACACGGACACGAAAACTCTTCATCATTATGACATCTCTTTGCGTATTTCACAAATTCATTAGCACCTCTGCGAAACACATACCCCATTCTATTTGTCTCACCCATCCACTCTTTGTATTTTGGATATCCCATCATAGCTACCACAACTAATCGCCTATTAAAGATAAGAAGCGTATATTCATGGATTAGTATAAATAAACCTTAGATTTATAGTATGTTTCATTTAATTATGTCTTATTTATATTCGATTCTTAAATTTCAAATTCAAATTCAATTTATAATAGAAATTCCTATTTCCTCCATCTCCTCTAAAGTGTGAGTGGTCCTATACCATTCAAGACCGCATATTTCTGTAATATACTTAACGGCTCATGCACATTGTTATGATTTGAGAAAAATTTGGCAGCATATCCCCGCAGTTCTCCAAGTATTAGACGTAGATTGGCAAGTGTGAGTGTTATTTCAATTGATCAATTGAAATAACAGTCACACATGTCAATCTAGTATGTACCCAGAGAACATTAGGATACGACTGCAGAACTTCCTCCAAAAGTAACAGCTTTAAAGCACTAAGAATATTATTATACAGAAATTATGCAGTTCAAACTGTCCAAACGGGACAATTCGAGAGATCTCATTACAGAGATAATGATTTTCGAACGGGTCTAAGGGCCATTGAATGCGTACGCATACGAACTAGAAGGCTAGTATCTATGCGCACTATATTTAATTTCAAATATGTTTCATTTAATTATCATACTATATATATATTGTTCGTTATACAAAGTAATTTTAAAAAAAAGTTAAAAAATTCCACCCCCATAAGGACAATAATCTAGTGGTTATGCCAACTTTAAAATTAACCAACCCAACATTGATCCACTATAATCCAACCGCAATGACAACAACAAATGTGTATCCCGTACTCCTTCTAATTCATATACTCAATTAATTATTTTCATAAATTAAACTAACAATTAAAGTATACAATTATTAATTTACTAATTTACAATGAGGGGCAATCCTACTTTTATATATTAATTTATTAAAAAAATTAATAATCAATCAATTTGTTTACAAGGGACACTACTTACATATAAGGGAAAATATCCAATAAACCAATCAAAATTTAATATAAAAAATTAATAAGCCCCACCCCTGCCCCATTTCCCCTTGCCCCACCCCCACCCCCTCCCCACACACATGCACACACACACACACACACGCAGGCACGCAGCCCCACCCCCCGTCACACCCCCGTATCATTTTCCCCTCCCGTACATACGCACAAACACACACATACATGCACATACACACACACACACACACACACATCCCCCCTACCCCCCCTTCCCCCACCACACACACACACACACACCCCCAGCCCCAGCCCCTCCCCACCCCTACCACACACACCCTGCCCCACCCCCTTCCCCCACCACACACACACACACACAACCCCACCCCCATCCACCACGCACACATGCACACACACACACACACACGCACATATACACACACACACACATATATATATAAATGGAAGAGAGAGAGAGAGAGAGAGAAACCAACCTGAAAGTAGAGAGAGAGAGGGAGAGTAGTGCGTAGAGAGAGAGAGAAAATGGAGGGAAACAAAGCGGTGCGGAAAAAAGGAGGGGAAATGGTTTTTTGCTTCACAACTTGTCACGGACATGTCACGGTCTTTGACCGTGATAATAATATAAGAATTGTCACGGTCATTGACCGTGACAAAAAATGCGTTTTTTTTTTTTTTTTGTTTTTTTGTTTTTGTTTTTGTTTTTGTTTTTGTTTTTGTCACGGTCAATGACCGTGACAAGGCTAGCCGCTGAAAGGGTGCCAATTTGCCCATTTTGGTGTAGTGAAATTTTTTTCCCGTTGTGATTTTCTCGTACATCCGGCGTTGTGAGTATTCTTTACTTTATTTTACTTGCTTTAATCACTAGATGGATGTTTGAGATTAATTAAGATAAAATTTGGTCAAGTTAAAATTGGTTCACAACTTGGTGCGTATTAAAAATTGGAAAAATATTTTCATAAAAAGAGATTTTTTTTTTCATTCTTAAAACACTTTCCGTATAAGAAATAAAAGTGGGCCCACAGATTAGGCCCCTCACCGCCGCTGCCTTCTCGACTTCGAAATCCTTCCACTATTATGTCTTGATAATTTTTTTTCTTCTTCTCAATACTCCTTCATATGCATCTACGTGTTGGAGAGGCCTTTATCCATATTAAATTATTATATGTACTTATTTTTCCCACGTGACCGTTAATTTTTGAGATAATTATATTTAAGTCCCATTTGTCGGGTCAACATTCATATAAGTCCTATTGACTTTTCAACAATCCTATAGGTCCTATTCCAACTTTTGAGGGAATTTTTTTCACAATTTTACCCTTTTATAACTAATCATCCGTAACTTCCTTTAGGAAGTTACATAAGTGGTTGGACTTTTTTTTAATCTTTAAATAATCATTACTTTTGATTCACAAATCCGTTTTTCGCAAAATTACTATTTTTGAAATCTGCTCGACGAGATCTATTAAACAAGATCCATGAAGGCTATAAAATTCCAAAGAAAAAAATTTACACAAACAGTAAACTTTACTGTATGCACTAGAATATGAAATAGTTTTATATATGTGACATTTTCACAAACACGCAGTAACATTTACTCTGGTAATATTACATAGTATATATATATATATATATATGGTGGATCCAAACCCTCTTTTTTCAAAATTACCTTATATTTAAAGGTTCGCGCTAACGACATCTAATCCTTACCACCATTATTGGAGCTTCAACAACCTTCGTCAGAGCTCCGATTTGAGGTGGGTAAGGGTGGCAAGTGGTGCCGCTGGCGCGGACCTTTGAAAATAAGAGACTTTTGAATAAATGAGTTTTGGATCAACCGGAGTGTCATGGGGTACCGCTGGCGCGGACCGTTGAAAATAAGATTGGATAAATGGGATTTGAATCCTCTTGAGCACCGATTTGGGGTAAGTAGGGGTGGCATTAGGTGCCGGTGGCACAGAACTTTAACAATTCGAGCATATATATATATAACACAGTAAATGCTATTGTTTGTAAAAATGTCATACATATTAAACTTTATTGTATACAATAGAAAATGAAATAGTTTTATATCTGTGACATTTTCACAAACAACAACACTTACTGTGTTAATATATTTATGAAATAGTTTTATATATATAACATTTTCACAAACAGTAACATATACTGAGTTAATATTACACAATATATATATATATATATATATATATATATACATGGTAGATCCAAATCTCATTTTTTCAAAATTACCATATTTTTAAAGGTTTACGCTAGCGACATTCAATCCCCACCACTACCCACCCCCATTGTCGGACCTTCAACGACTTTCATCAGAGCTATGATTTGGGTGGGTAGTAGTGGCATAGGATGCCGCTGGCGCGGACCTATGAAATTAAGAGAATATTAGATAAATGGAGTTTGGATCCACCGGAGCTCCGATTGGGGGTGAGTAGCAGTGGCATTGGGTTAGGTTTATATTTATAACATTTTTACAAACATTAACATTTACTGTGTTCATATAACACAGTATATATATATATATATATCCAAACCCCTTTTTTCTGATATTATCTTGTTTTTAACGGTTCGCGCCAGCGGCATCCAATCCCCACCACCACCGACCCCATTACCGGAGCTCCAACAACCTTCATCAGAGTTTTGATTTGAGGTTGCATGGGATGCCGATGTAACATTTTCACAAACAGTAACATTTATTATTTGTGAAAATATTACAGATATAAACCTAACCCAATGCTACCCATACTCACCCCAAACTGGTACTCCGGTGGATCCAAACCCCATTTATCCAATATTCTCTTATTTCCTAAGGTCCGCGCCAGCGGCACTCCATGTCACCCCAAATCAGAACTCTGATGAAGGTTGTTGGAGCTCCGACAATTGGGGTTGGTGGTGGTCGGGATTAGATACCGCTAGCGCGCGCCATTAAAAATAAGACAATATCAGAGAAAAGAGGTTTGGATCCACCATATATATATATATATACACACTGTGTTATAACACAGTAAATGTTACCGTTTGTAAAAATGTTATAGATATAAACCTAACCAAATGTCACCCCTACTCATCCCAAATTGGAGCTCCGGTGGATCCAAACTCCATTTATCTAATATTCTCTTAATTTCAGAGGTTCGCGCCAGTGGCACCCTATGCCACTACTGCCCACCCAAATCATAGCTATGATAAAAGTCGTTGAAGCTCCGACAATGGGGGTGGGTAGTGGTGGAGATTGAATGTCGCTAGCGTAAACCTTTAAAAATATGGTAATTTTGAAAAAAAAGAGGTATGGATCTACCGTGTATATATATATATATTATGTAATATTAACTCAGTAAATGTTACTGTTTGTGAAAATATTATATATATATTGTGTAATATTAACTCAGTAAATGTTACTGTTTGTGAAAATTTTATATATATAAAACTATTTCATAAATATATTAACACAGTAAATGTTATTGTTTGTGAAAATGTCACAGATATAAAACTATTTCATTTTCTGGTGTATACAATAAAGTTTAATATCTATGATGTTTTTACAAACAATAGCATTTACTGTGTTATCACATTTATATATATATATATATATATATATATATATATATATATATATATATATATATATATATATATATATATATATATCCAATATGCTCCTATTGTTAAAGTTCTGTGCCACCGGCACCTAATGCCACCCTACTCACACTAAATCGGCGCTCCAGAGAATCCCGATCCCATTTATCCAATCTTATTTTCAAAGGTCCGCGCTAGCGGCACCCCATGACACTCCGGTCGATCCAAAACCCATTTATTCAAAAGTCTCTTATTTTCAAAGGTCCGCGCCAGCAGCACCACATGCCACCCTTACACACCCCAAATCGGAGCTCTGACGAAGGTCGTTGAAGCTCCAACAATGGTGGTAAGGATTGGATACCGCTAGCGCGAACCTTTAAATATAAGGTAATTTTGAAAAAAGAGGGTTTGGATCCACCGGATATATATATATATACTGTGTAATATTACCACGGTAAATGTTACTGTGTGTTTGTGAAAATGTCACATATATAAAACTATTTCATATTTAAGTGCATACAGTAAAGTTTACTGTTTGTGTAAATTTTTTTCTTTGGAATTTTATAGCCTTCATGGATCTTGTTTGATAGATCTCGTCGAACAGATTTAAGAAATAGTAATTTTGCGAAAAATGGATTTGTGAATCAAAAGATGATCATTTGAAGATTAAAAAAAAAAGTTCAACCACTTATGTAACTTCCTCAAGAAAGTTACGAATGGTTGTTTTTAAAAGAGTAAAATTGTGAAAAAAAGTTCCAAAAAATTAAGAGTAGAATTTATATGTAAAGAAAAACATGATGAGACTAGAATGTTTAAAAGAATGTCTAATAGGAGCCCCTTAATTTTTCTTGAAGCAATATGTGCTTCATTCATTTGTAGCTCGATATTGCGGTATATACTCTCAAGTTGGGAGTCAAGGTGGTTAAACATATCAGGAATGACGTGATTGGAGGAGGATTCACCAGATGATTTATCTTCTCCCTCCTTTCGTATCTTCTCATAGGTTAGGGTTGTCTATACAGAGTAGGGGTATGGTTGACTAACTTGTCCCCTAATTTCACGTTATCCATCAATCTAATGAGAACGTCTAGTGAGGAGAGGTTAGGCTTGGGTGGGTCGGGATTGGAGGAGGTGGCCGTGTAAGAAAGTTGGGGTTGACGTTCGGTTCAACCATTACTCTTTGAACCTGAACTAGTCCTTAATATTGTGAAAGCATGCATGCTTGGCATCCTTAATGTCATCTTCGATGCCCTGGGGCACTCTTACAACCAGGTTTGGATTCCTATGAATTTTTTGTTGCCCTCATGAAGGGTTAATCCACTACACGATAAGATAACCGCAATTGCGCAACTCAGAATATATGTTGGCCTTATTGAAGAGCCCTACAATATACTCCCAATTGGTGATGGACTTCCTGGGTATCAAGTCAACTCTTACAAAGTTGAAAATCTTTCTTGGGGTGAAGTTATTTTTCCACTTGCTCACACCTTTTGATGTTTTGGGGTCCAAGTTCATATTTTGAGATTAGGATGATTGGAGTCATGCACAATTATATAGTTGAGAGAGAAATTAAATTCTAGCTTAAGCATCAAAAGAACCTTCTACTTAAAATGGGGTTATTTGTATTTTATAAAAACTATTTCTTGGAGAAGCAATCATTGTAAATTAGCACTTTACATATATAAAGTTTTTTAACGCTTTTAAAAACAATTTATAGTTAAAAACATTATATATATAAAAAACAATTATAAAAAATATTTTTTCTAAAATATTTAGAAAAAATATTATGTAAAGTTTTTATACATATAATATTAATGTATCTAGTGGTAAAAAAAGTTGGCTATTATATTTTTGGCTTGATAAAGTAAAGCTATGGAAGCATATAATATAGCAAAATAAAGAAGTTAAAAAAAAGTTGCAGAGCTTGAACATACCTGATGGAGAGAGAGTGTTGAAAAAGTAAAAATAAATGAACCAAAATTGTATGTAAATATCAATAAGGTGAAGAAACCTAGGATTTTGGGTGTTTGTATTTATCTTATAGGTAGTACAGGAGAACATATCTTAATTGAAGGGTAATTTTTCACTCCACTAATTTGTGTATTGTAGTCACTTTCTCTTATCTCCCTTTCCATCCATTTTAGAAGGGAAAAAACATGAAATTTCCCCTCCCTTTCCCTCCCCTTCTCCCTTTAAAAAAAGCTCTCAAACAACTGGAACTAAAAAATTTCCTCGCTTTCTCCCCATTTCTCTTCCTTTCTCACCATACTATCTCGGTCTTTTGCAACTGAAAGCCAATTGCTCTCCATGAGCTCCAAACTTTATACACAATCCTTGGCCTCAAGTTCTATGCACAAACTTGAACCGTCCTTTGGGAGAAAAATGACCCTTACAATGTTTGAATGGAAGTACAATGTTGTTATTATAACATGAACGTCATTTACAATTTCTCAAAATAGTGGATAATGAATTTTGAAGCTCTTATATATGGAATAAGACATCGATGGAGATTTTTTTTTTACAATTGAATGTATCTTACATAGGTGTTGGCCTTGAAAACTTTGTAAGGGATGAATAAGTTTGGACATGTTTGTCTTAAATGCATGATACCTCACATTTGTTGAAGCCATTTAGAAAAGATAATACATTAAATCCTTATCTTCCATCACGAGAACTATAATTTTTGGATAATTTATATATGGTGTTGAGTCACCATTATTTTCTCTCAAATGAACAAGAATTATATGAGGAGACTTTAATAAAAATAAACCTCACATACTATTTAAATAAATGTCAAAGAATAATATGACCTTCACAAAGTTCTACAGATATTGCAGTGATTAGGTGCTCGAGTGACTTTTTGTTAGGTGCCTAAAATGTAAGAGTATACGTGTACTCGTGTACCCCGCTTTATTTGGATTGTCTTATTCTGATTTCAAAATATACTTTGTGTCTATAGTCTTTGAAGTCGTTCCGATAAAGCTTCATTTAAAGACATTTTCACCAAACTTCATCAAACTTCTTTTCGACATCATTCTTATTCATATTCTTGGAAATGCCACTTTATGATTAGGAGAGGGAAGACTTAGATCTTTAACACTTTGCCACATTTAAATTAACTTTTTCATAATTTTTTTGTGTCTGTTTATGTGTGTTGATACGATTCTTTTAGTATTGGTAGTATAAATGTGCAAATATATATATACACAGACAAATTTATCTTTAAAGGAAAATGCAAAAGTATATCATATGAAATTTTGGAAAGGTCCAAAACATCATAGCTTTTTTGCGCCTTGTACCTCGAAGTACTAACAAATTCGCTTCAACAAATGAAGACTTTTCTTCAACGAAGGATGCATTCGCTGACGTGTCTTAACAAAATTTTTGCCAAATGTTGACCTGGGATTTTCGCAACGAGAGTTTGCTTCATTGAAGTTAAGCTTCGCTCGAGCGTACTAGCTTTAGTGGACATGCCCAATCTGAGAAAACAAATCCTTTTCAAAGACCTTGTTACTTTTTTAAATGGAAAATCCACGCAAATTGAAGTTTGTAGTCACATCTTTCAGACTTGAGCATCTACATTTTGGTGAATAGTCTACTTTTACACACTTGTCCCCTATAGCTTCCCCAACAAGGTAGGTAGCGTATAGGCCTATCAATCGGGTTCTATGAGCCGAGCTTGGGGTTGATCAGGGTCGGCTCGATTTTGATTTACTCGTCTCAATCTCAAGCTCGGCCCAAACGATCCTGAGAATGCTTGGCTCAAGTTCAGCTCACAAAGTATAACGGGCTTGGGGACTGATTTGAGCAGGCCCGAATTAAATATTCCAATACATAAAAATCATAAAAAACCTCTTTCCAACATTTAAAGGGTACACAAGTTTAACAACAAAATCATAAAAAATTCTGTGTATTCTGAACACATCTTTGTCATATGGACAAAAATTAGAAGCTAAAGAAATATTCTGTGTATTCTAGATACATCTTTCCAACAAAATCATAAACAACTTCCATTTTATAACTAATCCCAAACTTCTGTATGAGACAAAAATTATGAGCATGTATGAGACAAAAATATGGAGAGAGATAAACCCAAACTTTCATTTTTTATAACTAACAAACCCATAAACGGTCGGAACTTAAAAACGTACGGTTATGCTTGAAAGTGGCCGAAGCTGATGCCAACAGACGGTTGGAGCTCACGTGGTTGAAAACAGTCGGTGTAGAGTAGAGTCTAAAAATAGAGAGGAAATGAAAAGAACCCTACTAATATAAGCGTGTGATATTAAGCTACCTTTGCTAACTAAAGGTAAATTAATAAATGATCAACCTTACTTTTATTTCTTTAATATTAAGCCCAACAGTTTGTTTGCACATGGATAAAATGATAAAAACTATTTTGTTTTAAATCATTTTACATATCATAGAATATAAAATAATTTTGTATATATATATATTATTTCGGATCGAGCCTAGTTTGGGCTTGAAAGTGCTTGGCTCGTGGCCAACTCAAATTGAACTGGGGCTTAATATCTCGGCTCAAACTCAATAAAAATTCAGCCCAAATTTAGGGGGTTGAGTGAGCGGGCTTCGGGTTTGCTCGACTCAATTGACAGGCCTAGTAGTGCATTTACGAGAGTATTTGCCTCATTATCAAAATGATCCAATACTTCACCCCTTTAAGAATTAATTAATAAAGTATTTTTTAGAGTGATTTTTAAGGGTTACGAGGATTTTAAAGAGAATAAAATTAAAGATATAAATTATTTTTATTTTTCTTATCAATTTATCTCATTGCATTTTTGAGATGTTTGCTTTTCAAACTTTGATCTAAAAGTCTTATTGGAGTTAGATTACTCTATTTTAATTCTTGAATCAGTTTTTCATATCTTTGTTCTTGAGATTTTTGTGATATCTCAAATATACATTGACCCAAGACAAAATGTATAAAATATACCCATGACAAAACTAAACACAATGAAGGCACATAATGTTATTCGTTGATTAATATTATAGCAATACCCTTGGTAATATATTATAGATTCACAGCAATGGTTATGCCGCTCGGAGTACTTGGGATGACAAGTGTATTGCCGCCAGTGGAAAACTTACGCAAATGCCTATGTTTGCACCCCTTTGTAAAATAATTTAAACCTATTTTGACAATGTAAAATGTCGAAGGCTTGAAGATGGCATAATGTGTTAATTTCATTCATAACGCTATGTATTCTCACAGATTTTGGAGGATAGTTTTTAAACATTAATAAACTAAAACTTCATGCGTACAAATTCAATTTATGCAAAATTAATATTTTTGAAACCTATTAATTAAAAACTTAGATCCATATCTAATATGAATTTTAAAAAATAAAAAGATTATTTAAATTCACTTTATTTTTAACATAATAAATGTTTATTATGTTTGTAATATTTAAAGTAGGAGGGTAGTGATTATGTCCAGTGGTAAAAGGCGAATGAAAAAAAGCCATAGGTATCTAGTTCGAAACCTCTCAAAGGATATCAGATTTGAAGTGGGACGTGTGTTAGGGTGGTTCTAGCACAATGCCCCTCCTGTTTAGCTCGTATGAAGGAGTTCAAAGAGCTCGTTCGTGTGGAACTTCAAAGTTATAATATATATATATATATAGGCCCTCTCTTTGAATGGACTCCTTAAATTACACACTCTGGTATGGGCTTAAAAACAAAGGGCAAAACTTTAACATTTGACCTTCTCCATTTCACAAGCATAAAACAACCTCCACTTTCGATCTCCTCCCTCCATTCCAAATTGGAACAAGCCCTTCCCTTTGTCTTCTCTACCAACTCCGACCAACAACATTCCGGTGAATTATCTTTCTCAGGTAAGTAAAAAACTTAGTTGCGAATTTTTCCTTGTATAAACCAATTGCTTGTTTTGTTTTTGCCCGACATCCACATCCCTTGCTGGATCAACCCATATAGAAGCTTGGTTGTTAAGGACGGTGAATAGTGTTGAGCTATTGCCCTCCACCGATGTGTCTCCCTAGCGTGGATTTCGCTGGTGCGGACCCAATCCATATAAGAGAGGGCCATCATACATACATCATGCTTCCTACATCACCCATACATGACACCTAGTTTTTTGAACCGCCAAATAGCACAGTCATCTTTTAATGTTTCAGGAAGCGTGCGGTCGGCGGTAGCTATACGGTTCGTTGAGTTAATCATTTTATTCCCATTTATCAAGGCAACCTATAAATAAGTGTGAAGTTCCCTCCTTTCTTTTTACCTCAAACCTTCTGAACTTAACACTTTCTGCGATCGTTTGCTGCCATTTTTCCTTCAGTTTTTGCAATCATTTTTTGATCCCCTATAAGCCTTATTTTCCCTTTTCTTTATTTTATCATCTTTTTCTCTAGTTCCACAATGGTTCACATCATAGATGAGAGTTCGCTAAATGACTTTAGAGAGAAAAGGAAAATTCCGTCTTGGGAAGATTTAGAAATAGCCCAGGGTCCCATAAATGTTTATTCTCTTCTTGAGGGTCACTGGATCCCCACTTTATTCATAGCTTAGTATGGCATCACCTTTCCACCAAACCCCACTTTTCTTCAATTTTCCAGTATTTTTATGTAGTTCCTACTAGAGTAGCACCCAACACTTGGAGAATTGTAAACGGTATAAATATATTGAAAGAACTTTATGGGACCCGTATTGGGATTTCATAATTGATGTTTTGCTATAAGTGGGGTACTGTTGGAGAAAGTACATATTATTTGAAGACTAGGCAAGCCAATATAGCTTTAGTAGTAAACCTACTAGATTCTAATAAGGATTATTGGGATTATTACGTAGTTGTAAAGAACTGAAAACATGCTCCGCTCCCCACTGGAGTGCCTTATACCGGTCCCAAATGTCCTTCATTAGGACATGGCATATGTTGTAATTATGTTAACTATTTTTCCTCCTTTGCTATACATTAATGAAATTGGCCGATTAACTTTGTTGTTTATTTTTAATATAGAGGAAAGTAAGAAGAGGTGTCCCATAGAAGGGGAAATTAACCTTGAAGAGCCGAAGTTCTTGTGGGAACTTAACCAGAGAGTGGGACAAGAACATCCCCGATTAGTTTCTTTGTTGCTAGAGTACTGATCGAGTGGAAAATCGAGTGTCCATGTAATACGCTAATCGTTATTATCGGCTTCCTACCACTAGAAAAAAAAACTAAACTTTAACTACACTCTTATGGTGTATATCGGCTAGTCGGGGTATCGAATCCACATGGAATGTTTGATAGATTTTAATTGATTTATTACTTCAAAAATAAAGTGTAAAAGATGTTGATGGGGTGAGAAAGGAAAAAAGGGAGAAAATAAAGAAGTTAACTAAAACTAATTAGAAAATTAAGGTAGGGACACAATCCCCCAACTCCTAGTATGTTTACCGAGTATAAGACTAGTTATGAATTAGATAATTGATTAAATCCAGTCTTTATTAATCTCAAGCATTATATATATGAGGGTACTAGCCTGCACCATACATAATCAAAAGTAAGAATAAAGCGGTGTCGTTATAGCTACACTTGCATCGCACTCTTAAGCATCCCAATTACCTAGGGCAAACGAGTTCAAAAGTCCTACGACGGTTGTGATAACTACAGAACATGATTCGATCATTTATTTAATTTAGGGAACTAATTTTACACAAATTCAAACCACATCGGGTTGGGTTCATGCATCCCAATACTAAAAGTTTAGCCTAACATGGTGCAATTAGCTAAAACTACACACGAATCCATTAACAAGCATGTGAAATTAAGGAAAGAACGATAAAGGTGTTGGAATTTAAGGTTACCAAGATCGAAGAATACAACCATGCCAGAAGAAATTAAAGATTGAAGAAAAATAGGAAAAACTCTTGAATTAAAGGTGCAAAATATGTAAATTCTTCTCCTAGATGTTCCTCTTTGTTTTGGAGCTTTTACATTAATGAAATCTGAATAAAAAGAGTCCTAATGACTAAATATATAGGCTAAACGTCATTTAGAAAATGCCCCAAAACATTAAACTCTTTTGGCTAAAAGATAAGGACAAAATAAAAATCTCGTATCTGACAATTTTGTCATACTTAGAAAGCGTGACTAAATTTGAAACGGATCTAGAGCGTTACAAAAGGTGGACCGGTTCGTTTTTCATTTAATTTGGATCGGCTTGCTTCACGAATTTAGACAGTGAGTTTCAAGGCTCCGAACCGGTTCAGTTCTTTTTTCATACGATTTTCTGTAACCTTCGAATGACCATAACTTCTTCACAGTAGTTCGGATTGACGTGCCATTTTTTCCAATGTTCCCTTAATTGAAAGCTCTTTAACTTTCCAGCTGGCCCAATGATTAGGCATAAATTCTTCCAAATTTATCCCTTTAATTTAGTTATTTTTAGCACCTCGAACAACGTAATCGATTTGATTTTATCTCGTAATCTTGCTACTAACTTATTCTAACGAGTACACTGAGTTTCTGGTATTTCGTACTAGTTTTACAGGTATTTAATGTCAATAAAGAAAGAAAGAAATCGGAAGAATCGAGAAAGAAAAGAAGGAAAATTCAAAAGGGCAAAGTTATAATTTTTACCCAGAATTCGGATGAGGCATCTAAGAAAGGTTGAAGAGCCTTCAATTATGAGTACATTGGAAGAAACGAAACCTTAATCGGAGTCCCGGTGTGAAAGTTATGGGCAGTCAAAGTTTGAAGAAAAAGTCAAAGGAAGCTCGGACCGATCCGAATTACCAATTTCCAGAGAACCCCAGACCGAAGACGGATGAAGCTGAAAGAAAACAAATGACCTGATCCGTACCGGATCGATTCGACCAAGAAATAAACAAACCGATTCGGATTCCAGCCAGATCGAACCGAAGGAGGACCGGACCGGTCCGACTGTCGAATTTTGATTTTTTAATCTTGCTCTAATGGAGAGTCCTAGTTCAGCTAAAATCCTGAAGTTTTGTAGGGTATTTAAACCCGAGTTATTATCATTTTTAAGCACAGAGAATTTATCTAATTTTCCATTCTTTTCAGTAAAACCCTAGTTTGAAGATTTATTATACATTTAATTCCAAGATTGAAGATTGTTCAGATTTCTGTGATTACAAGTATTTTTAATTGCTGCTTTTAGTGCTTTGGTAAGATTAGTGGTTAATTTCTTCTGTCTAATCTTCTTTCTACATAATTCTACAATTCTTCCTTAGTTTAATCATGATTTACTGCAATTCAAAAATCGTTTTCATTCGTTTCAGTATGTTAGGCTAGATTTTCTAAGGCCGGGATACATGAACTCAGCCCGATGTAGTAGTTGCATGTGTATAAAATTAATCCTCTGAATTTAGTTATTTATTACGACCGTATTGTGTAAAAACACGAAAATTGTAGATCTTTGGATCTCGTTTGCTTCAGGGTAACCAGGATGCTTTAGAATGCAATTCGAGGGTAACTATCGCAATAGCGATTTACTCGTCCTCTGATTAAGTATGGTGTGGGCTTGAACCTCATATACGTAATGCTTGGGAGTACTAAATTCTGGGTCTAATTAATCATTTAAATTTACGATTAGTTTTATACCTGCGATTCACTAGGGTTGGGGGATTGTATTCCCGGCCTGTTTTCTTCATCATATAGTTTAAAGTTTTAAATCATTCTTCATCAGTATTTTAGGTAATTTAGAATAGTTGCACTCTTTCATAATTTCACAATTGCATCTAGTGTAGTTATTCCACAAATCAAATCACCTTTTCCTTTTCCTTTACAGTCAGAGTTAGGATTCCTTCGTCAGTCCAACGTCGTTACAACTCTGTTGTCCTATTTCCCTGTGGATACGATCGTTTATTACTAACGCGACAGGCTTGCACTTGAGCCTAGAAGAGAACGCACATTAGAGACACTTTCTTAGTCGCGTCAAGTTTTTGGCGCCGTTGCCGGGGAATTAGGTAGACTTAGGATTAAATCGAGTCAATCTAAAACTTTGACCAAAAAATTTCAAAAATCCAAAAACAAAAAAAAAAAAATCAAAAAGCACAAAAAGATTCATCATCATCTCTCATAAGCTGTTAATACAAAATTCATAACTCACTCCCACTCCCCATAATACTCCAACCCACATTCACGAAAATCCAATAGTTGAGTACGACCCTGATAGCTTTCACACTCCTAACGCTCCATAGTTCTGGATTCCACCTCCCATACCGTCACACTCAATCTCAAATAACACTCCGTTTTCCTTCTTAGGACACACTTCAGAGCACGCTTTGAGCATACCAAGTGAGGACACCGAGTCGTTAAGAGAGAGAGACATGTCGCAACACGGTAGTGCAGCCGCCGGTGAGGAAGAGGCCCCATACCGCCCGCTGAGAGAAATCTTATATCCCGAGTGCACTGTCACTCCGGGATGCATTATACTCCCGTATAATGTCGGGCAATTTTGTTTTAAAAATGGGATGATCCAGATGCTACCCCATTACCATGGTATGGATTCTGAAAAGCCATTTCTCCACATCAGGGAATTTGAGGATGTGTGTGAAACTCTCAATGATGAAACTTGCACATAAGAGGTGATCCGCATTAAACTCTTCCCATTTTCACTAAAAGATAAGGCTAAGACCTGGCTATGGTCTTTACCTCCAAGATCGATTACATCTTGGAACGAGTTACAATCTAAATTTCTCAAAAAATTCTTTCCACCACATCGAACAATCTCCATAAAGGCACAAATTCGAGCTTTCAGACAATTGGAAAATGAGCTGTTTCATCGATGTTACTAACGTTTAAATGAGTTAATTACTTCGTGCCCCCATCATGGATTTGATACAACACAAATCATTTCCTTTCTTTATAATGGGCTGAACCTTAATTCCAAACAACTCGTTGAAACCATGGGTAGTGGTCCATTTATCGAACTAGACGCCCACGATGCTGAGCTTCACCTGAGGTATGTCACCGATACTACCCAATCCTGGGATACATCTGACCCTAATGCTCAAAATCGAAATCGTCAAGTGACCACCACTCCATCGACGTCCGACCTATTTCACGTAGATAAGAATTCTATGACGGACAGTCGACTAGATATACTTGAGAAAGGATTGCGAGACCTATGTGAGGTATATGGAAGAGGACCAACTGGATCCATCCCAAACCCTGTCGAGAAGGTGTGTGAGATTTATGAGGCGTGTCATTCAACTGAGGAATGCCCGACTATACCTGCCTACAAAGTGATGCTTCAAGAGCAAGTCAGTGGTATAGGAGGATTCAAGGGTAATTTCGGTGCACCGAACGGGAATTCTTACAAACCTTCATGGAAAAACCATCCTGGTTTTAGCTATGGGTAACAACATGCTGCGATGAATCCTACTTCACATGTTGCCCCTCATCCACCACAACACTTTCAACAAGCTCCACACATGCAAGGACATGTGCAAGCACCACCACCTAAAGGAGCATATATCCCTCCACCGCGGAGAACTCTCGAGGATACGATAAATCAATTTATCATTAACCAGACTGCAACCAATGCTAGATATGATCGTCTGATTAGCGACATAAATGCAAATCTTTCAAAGATACAATCCTCGTTGAGTGTCCAAGAGAAGGGCAAGTTTCCTGCCCAGCGCCAAAGACCTCCCCAAGGTCAAACTAGTGTTAGCTCCACCTCTACTGAACATCAGGAGCAATGTCAAGCTATGACCACTCTTCATAGTGGGAGAGTCGTTGATTTATCACCTCCCCCACACGACACAACGAAAGACAAGGAGATTTCGCCCGATACGAAAGAGGTCGAAGATGTCCCCTTGAATGAGAGTGATAAAGAAGACACTAGTGAGCCCGAGGTAGAAGTGAAACCACCCACCGCGGCACCGTTTCCTCAAAGGTTGATTCCTTCCCATAAAGGAAACCCCCGTGATGAAGTGCTAGACGTTCTTAAGCAAGTAAAGCTAAATTTACCTTTCCTCGATGCCATTAAGCAAATTCCAGCTTATGCAAAAGTCATCAAAGACTTGTTGACGGTAAAGAGGAAGATGAAGGTAAAGAAAAATGTCTTTCTAACACAGAACGTGAGATCCATTCTACTTAACGATCACTCGCCTAAATTCAAAGATTCGGGTGCATCATTGGAGAAAATAAAATTGAAAAAGCCTTACTTGACTTGGGATCAAGTGTCAATGTCCTCCCTTACTCCATCTATAGGCAACTTGATTTGGGCGACCTCAAGACCGCAAGGATCACTCTCCAATTAGCGGATCGAACTGTGAAGATCCCATGAGGTGTAGTTGAGGACGTGATCGTCCAAGTTGACACTTTCTACTTCCCGGTAGACCTTGTCATTTGGGACACGGAGCCTTCCTTCGCCTCGAGCAATCATGTTTCCATCATTCTTGGGCGCCCATTCTTAGCTACGGCTAACGCTATTATCAATACTCGGAATGGGAAGATGCAACTCTTTTTTGGGAACATGACCTTAGAGACTAACATCTTCCATATAGCCCAACATACGGGGGAAGAAGATGATCTTCATGCGGTGAGCTTCAAAGATGAGATCGTAGAGGAGTACTTTGAGGAGAACTACTGTGGAGATGCCTTAGGGCCCTGTTTAGTGTCGAGACACGAGAGTGAGGGGACGTACACTGAATTCGAGAGGGAGGTTGAGGAGTTGAGAGAGTTACTTGATGAGAGAGCGTTGGACGAGGACGCGAGAGATGTAAGTTGAGTTTCTAGATTCGAGGAGTTACCACCGAGTGACACACGCATGGTTCCCTCCAGCGAAAAATTTCTAACCCTCAAATTAAAGAAACTCCCCTCCCATATTAAATATGCATACATAGGAGAGGATGAGACATTTCCTGTTGTTGTCTCCTCTAGCCTAGACGAAGAGCAGGAGGGTAAATTATTAAAAATTCTGAGAAAGCACCAAAGTGCTTTTGGTTGGTGCATTACTGATTTGAAGGGGATAAGTCCTTTGATTTTCACTCACAAGATCCATCTCGAAGAGGATGTCAAGCCCTCAAGATAAATGCAAAGAAGGATAAATCCCAATATGAAAGAAGTGGTGAGAACCGAAATTATCAACTTATTAGATGCCGGGATTATCTACCCAATCTCGGATAGCAAATGGGTGAGCCCTATTCAAGTTGTCCTGAAGAAGTCGAGCATGACAGTGATTGAGAATGCTAAGGGAGAGCTAGTTCCCCAACGTACCACCATCGGGTGGCGCGTTTGCATTGATTACCGAAAACTCAATGCGGGAACTAGGAAAGACCATTTCCCCTTGCCATTTATTGATCAGATGCTTGAGAGAGTAGCGGGCCACCCTTACTATTGTTTCCTTGATGGTTATTTCGGATATAACCAAATTTAGGTAGATGTACTTGACCAGGAGAAAACGACCTTCACTTGTCCCTTTGGTACGTTTGCCCTACAAACGTATGCCATTCGGCTTGTGTAATGCACCCGTGACCTTTCAAAGGTGAATGTTGAGCTTATTTAACGACATGGTCGAGAGAGGACTCGAAGTGTTCATGGACGATTTTAGGGTTTTTGGCACCTCTTTCGATCTTTGTCTAGAAAAACTGGAAAAAGTACTTGCCCGGTGTGTGGAAAAGAACTTAGTGCTGAATTGGGAGAAATGCCATTTCATGGTCACTAAGGGAATAGTTTTTGGCCACATAGTTTCATCCAAAGGGATAGAAGTTGATAGGGCTAAGATAGATGTCATAGCCGATCTTCCCCCACCAAAATTGCTCAAAGACATGCGCTCCTTATTGGGCCACGTGAGGTTTTATCGAAGGTTCATTAAGGACTTTAGCACCATCGCTAAACCCTTAAGTAACCTACTCATGAAGGAAACCCCATTTGAGTGGACAGAAGCATGCCAAAGGGCTTTTGAAAAACAGAAAACCATGCTTGTGTCTGCTCCCATCATGCAAGTTTCGAATTGGTCTTTACCATTCGAACTTATGTGTGATGCTAGCGAATATGCGATATGGGCTGTTTTGGGCCAAAGAAAAGACAAACCGGCTCATGCCATCTACTACGCTAGCCGGACTCTTACTGGGCCATAACTCAATTACTCTACCACAGAGAAGGAGTTGCTAGCGGTAGTCTTTTCCCTTGACAAATTTAGATCATACCTTATCGGTTCTCCCATTACTTGCTCCACCGACCACGCGGCATTAAAATACCTACTTGCAAAGAAAGATGCAAAGCCGCGCCTCATAAGGTGGATCCTACTCCTACAAGAGTTTAATCTCTCCATTAAAGATAAGAAAGGGGTAGAAAACGTCATTGCCGACCACTTATCACTACTTTCGTTCGACGTACCTAGTGATCCCATACCTATAGACGAATACTTTTCGGATGAGCAACTCTTTTCTACCTTTTCTTTGCCCTGGTTTGAGAATATAGTGATCCCTCCCGATTGGACACCGCAAGATAAGAAGAGGTTTGTTACTTGGTCGCGCATGTTTTTTAATGATGATCCCTTCCTGTTTAAATATTGCGCCGACCAAATCATCCGACGATGTGTACCGGATGACGAGATCCCGAAAGTCATCCAATTTTATCATTCGGAAGCTTGTGGAGGCCACATTTTGACAAAAAAGACGGCCGCTAAAATTCTACAATGCGGCCTCTATTGGCCCATAATATTTTGGGATTTGAATGATGCTTGTAAATATTTCAATAGGTGCCAAAGGATGGGAGCTATTACCCGACGAGACATGACATCTCTTACCCCCATACTCATTATTGAGATCTTCGACTACTGGGGTATTGACTTCACGGGTCCTTTCCCCCGTCCTTTGGTTTCCTATACGTCCTTGTCGCGGTAGACTACGTTTCTAAATGGGTGGAAGCTATAGCTACTAAGACAAATGACAACAAAGTGGTGATTAAGTTCCTGCAGGAACACATACTTTCCCGCTTCGGTGCTCCAAAAGCGATAATCAGCGATAATGACACGCACTTTTGCAATAGGCCAATTGAGAAGCTCATGAGAAAGTATGGCTTCATTCACAAGGTTGGAACGACTTATCACCCACAAACGAATGGGCAGACCGAACTAGCGAATCGGGAAATCAAGAACATTCTCGAAAAGACCGTCAATCCTACCCGTAAAGATTGGTCACTTAGATTGAACGATTCGCTATGGGCCTATCGTACCGCATACAAAAATCTGCTCGGTATGTCCCCTTTTCTCTTTGTGTATGGCAAGCCTTGCCATCTTCCCGTGGAATTAGAGCACAAGGCATATTGGGCGATTAAGCAGTTGAACTATGCCATGGATAAGGCCGGTGAAGCTTGCAAGCTTCAATTAAATGAGTTAGAAGAGCTACGCAATGATGTGTATGAGAACGATAAAATTTCCAAAGAAAGGGTGAAACTCGCTCACGATAACATCATTCGACGCAAAGAGTTTATTCCCGGGCAAAAAGTGCTTCTCTATAACTCTCGGCTTCATCTCTTTCCGGGCAAGTTGCGGTCACGATGGTCTGGTCCGTTAGTTGTGAAGAATGTTTTCCCTCACGGAGTTGTTGAGTTAGACGATTTGAAAGGGGGAAATACATTCAAAGTAAATGGACAACGCCTAAAGCCATATCTAGAGGCGTGTGTGGAAGAACTTGACACTGTTTGGTTGTCAAACCCCGTTTACGGGGTAGAGTGAGATGCTACAGTAAGGTCATCGCACCCCCGATGCGTATGGGGTAAATTCTTGTGTATAGTAGACGAGAATCGTGTGAGTAGTGAGAGTCTATAGGATTAGGGTACAATAAGGTGAGAGCATTCACATGTTTCGAGAAATTGAGTCAAGTTGCGTTGACCATAGATATCGAGAGGATTTTGAGTCCAAATTGATAGGGAGCATGCTGAGAATTGAAAACTTTCGGAGAAGGGTGATCGCAATTAAGTTAGGGGGAAATCCAGCTCAATGCAAGAACCGAATCGATTCTTTTCTTTTTGAGCCAGACCGGTCCGGCCCGGATTGGTTCGTTTCTTTTAGAGCTGGATCGATCCGATAATTAAAGAACTCGAAAATTAAAGGATCGGACCAGTCCGGTCCTATACCTGCTGGATTGGTCCAGTTTCTGCAAATTTTTCCCTTTCCCTAAGTTCACCCCCCCTTCTCCCCAATCCCTTTCCTTCCCTCCCAATTCGTCCCCCCATAACCAACCCTTCAATTTCCCTCCGAAATACACCCCCTCTTTCCCTCCAAACCCTTTCCCTCCATTTTCAAAACCCTACCCACCCCTCACCTATAAATACCAACCCATAGCCTCCACTCTTCTCCACACCTTCAACCATATCACTCCTCCCTTCTCTCTCCCTAATTTCCCAACAACCTCTCCTTGTTATCATGGCCCAACGACCTGCCCCCGTCAAATATGACTCCATTGAAATCCTACCCTCCGAACATGGTAAATTCCATTCTCGCCAAGAGGAGCGTTAGTGCAATAAGTTCTTTGGTCCGGATCACAAACTCCACATGGAGCGCGCTATCCAATGGACAGGTCTGCCCAATTCCGTCACCGCCCTTTTCATGCCTAGGGGTTGGTGACGTTTCCTTAATGAACCGTACGAAGCGATTTGGGACGCCGAAGTACGATCTTTCTATGGATCCCTGGTTCGCACGGGCCAATTTGAGTCTTAAGCCTATGTAGATGGTACCGTCATCCCTTTTTCTTTGGCCCTTCTCACGGCCAAGTTGGGCGAATACGACGTTCCCGGTGTTCAAAACTACACATACCTAAGGAATGTCGCCCTGGTAGCCAAAGAACTGATTATGGAGTGAATTGCCCCCGATGTTGCATGGCCGGGACATACTGTCGCTGTTGGCCGACTTAACGAGAAAGCACGCCTCACATTCCAAATTGTGTGTGCTAACATTTTGCAAACGTCCAACGATTCCGCAATGCGTCCCCGTCAGGCCATATTGACATACCACCTCTTCGATCCCAACACTTCCATTAACCTGGCTCACACCCTATACGCTGACATCATCGTCGCAGCCATGGATGAGAAAGGTGAAGCACCACTTCCATATGCACGTTTGATTACCTCCATACTCAAGGACGCTGGCATTGAGGCGTCGCTTGATCGTACTCGCCTCCCCGGTCCTTTTGGACAGGGAACCCTCACGCGGAGGGCCAAACAGCTAGCCATCCTTCAGGTGAGGCGGGGAAGTGATGACGAGGACGATGCTGCCTCGAGTGAGGAAGAGGAAGAGTAAGAGGAAGAGGAAGAATAAGAAGCAGGTGCTGATGTGGAGATGGGTGACGTAGGTATGGATGAAGAGTCGATCGGAGAAGAAGAAGACCCTGATTTTGAATGGACGGGCCCTTGAGACGAGATTCAACAGCTTTTTGACCGACTACCGTCGTGATACAAGCATGATGTTTCGTTTCCAAGCAGACTTGTACCGATGCCAAGGGGATCCCAACGAGCCATTGCCTTCCTACTTCTATGACCCCTATGGCCCCGACGCGCCCAGCTCTTCCCAACCATCGCCCTAGTGAAGCTTTGTTTGGTTGTGGCCGTTTTTAGTTGTTTCCTTTGTTCACATGGTTGTATGCTTTTTCCTGTTAGTGTACGTACCACACACCTCTTTTATAAAAATCTGCATTTTCTCCATTTGTTTGTTTTATTTATCGCACTTCTTATTTTGCCTTGTTTAGCTTTTCGTCCTTTTTGCTTGAGGACAATGCAAAAGTCTAAGTTGGGGGGGGGGGGGGTGACAAGTGCGTATTTCTAAAACTCCACAAATTTTCAGAAATTTCCAAAAAAGTCATAAAATTTTGAAAAACCCAAAAATATTTTTGTTCAAAATAAATAAAAATTGTAATTGAAATTTTTCAAAAATATCATTAAAAGTCGGATTGAAGTCTCAAGTTGTAAAATTCAAAATACACAAAGCCGAAATTGACCAAAGATGAAAATTGAGCGAAAATTGGCGACTTAACGAATAAGTGTGGAGATTAACAAACCCGGTGAGATTCGAGCCTTACATCTTTGTGAAATTTATAAATCAATCCGAGTTAATTGTTTGCTCAAAGTTCTTTTCTGCGCCTAAAAAGTCGTCGAGGATCTCAATCCTTTCATTTTGATCGGTTATGAAAAACGTATGTGTTATTGCCTTAAAAAGCGCGCTATAAATCTCTAAATTGAATTAATATCGAGACGCATATGTTAAATTAATAAGTAATTCGGATAATGAAGTAGGCCCTCGTTTGTTACCCAAAAATATTAGCCATAAAAAGATGTGAAAAATTATCCCTTTGATAACCCAAATTGAGCCGAATAACCGTTATCCTTTTCGTTTGGTACCCCGAAAAAACCCAAGTAGCCCGGAATTGCGAAAATGAAATATTCAATAAAGTCCGAAAAGTGCATAAAAAGGGGCTAGAAAAAAAAATAGTTATGCTCAACAAAAATAGCAAGAAAAGAAAAGAAGTGAAAAACAGAAAAAAAAATAGAGAAAAAGAAGAAAAAAATGAGCAATAGCCCGAAAAAAGCACAAATGGACATCATAAATGACTTTTCCAATTCCAACCTTCCCTACCATTTTCATTTTACCCAATATACCTTAAAACCCGAAAAAGTCCTAACCGAGTCCAAATTGCGAAATTGGTTACCGCGTGGAGAGCTAAGACACCAAAAGATAATAAAAGAGATAATGCGTGAATAAGAGGCAATGTCCCGTTTTAAAAACCATATTCCGTTGATGAGATCTTATCACTATAAAATTTCTATTTTTCTACTTGTGTGCGTGACTTTGCATCCATTATATTTAATCTTTATATCACGCATACCGAGAGGATAGCCACATTCCGAGTGATTCGTTTGAAAGAGAATTCTGTGAGAATTTGAAATCAAAATGAATTTTCGGATAAGTAACGTAATGGTCAATAGGTGGAAATTCGCGGTTAAATATTTGGCTTCGCACACACGTACTACGATTTGAGACTTGTAAATATGACTTGATGATGATTATTTTCTGGGAAAGTTTGAATCGTACAATTTTTGCATATTTTGAATTTTCTTTGAGTCGAATTTTGTGGGTATATTCTCTCAAACCCTCACGAGACACAACTCGTCCTACTAGGGTGACCTAGGGGTTTAAAGGCTTGTTGCATACGCTAAATGCAATCGTTTTCCCGAGAAAAAGGTATTCTATCCCAATAAAATGATTTTCAAGAGTTGAGCCTTGCTAGGATTCTTTTACATTTCTCGGGACGCGCAAAGTTCTAAGTTAGGGGGATTTGATTAGGCATAAATTCTTCCAAATTTATCCTTTTAATTTTGTTACTTTTAGCACCTCGAACAACGTAATCGATTTGATTTTATCTCATAATCTTGCTACTGACTTATTCTAATGAGTCACCGAGTTTCTGGTATTTTTTACTAGTTTTGCAGGTATTTAATGTCAATAAAGAAAGAAAGAAAGAAACAAACCGGAAGAATCGAGAAGGAAAAAAAGGAAAAGTCAAAAGGGAAAAATTGTAATTTTTACTCGGAATTCGGACGAGGCATCTAAAAAAAAGTTGAAGAGCCTTCAATTATGAGTACATAAGAAGAAATGGCACCTCAACCGGAGTCCCGGTGTAAAAGTTATGAGTAATCAAAGTTTGAAGAAAAAGTCAAAGGAAGCCTAGATCGATCCGGATCGGACCGATTCGAATTGTCAATTTCTAAAGAACCCCGGGCCGAAGACGGATCGAAGGTGAAATAAAACAAATGAACCGATCCGTACCGGATCGATCCGCCCAAGAAATAAATGAACCGATCCGGATTCCAGCCAGACCGAACCGAAGGAGGACCGGACCGGTCCGACTGTCGAAGTTTGATTTTTTAATCTTCCTCTAAAGGAGAGTCCTAGTTCAGCTAAAACTCCTGAAGTTTTGTAGGGTATTTAAACCCGAGTTATTATCATTTTTAAGCACGGATAATTTATCTAATTTTCCATTCTTTTTAGTAAAACCCTAGTTTGAAGATTTATTATACATTTAATTCCAAGATTGAAGATTGTTCAGATTTCTGTGATTACAAGTATTTTTAATTGCTGCTTTAGTGCTTTGTTAAGATTAGTGGTTAATTTCTTCTGTCTAATCTTCTTTCTACATCATTCTACAATTCTTCCTTAGTTTAATCATGATTTCTTGCAATTCAAAAATCGTTTTCATTCGTTTTAGCATGTTAGGCTAGATTTTCTAAGGTCGGGATACATGAACTCAGCCTGATGTGGTATTGCATGTGTATAAAATTAATCCTCTAAATTTAGTTATTTATTACTACCGTATTGCGTAGAAACACGATAATTGTAGATCTTTGGATCTCGTTTGCTTCAGGGTTATCGGGATGCTTTAGAATGCAATTCGAGGGTAACTATCACAATACCGATTTACTCATCCTATGATTAAGTGTGATGCGGTCTTGAACCTCATATACATAATGCTTGGGAGTAATAAATTCTGGGTCTAATTAATCATTTAAATTTACTATTAGTTTTATACCTGCGATTCACTAGGGTTGGGGGATTGTATTCCCGTCCTGTTTTCTTCATCATATAGTTTAAAGTTTCAAATCATTCTTCATCAGTATTTTAGGTAATTTAGAATAGTTGCACTCTTTCATAATTTCATAATTGCATCTAGTGTAGTTATTCCACAAATCAAATCACCTTTTCCTTTTCCTTTAGAGTCAGAGTTAGGATTCCTTCGTCTCTCCAACGCCAATACAACTTTGTTGTCATATTTCCCTGTGGATACGATCCCAACTTATCGGGTTTATTACTAACGCGACAGGCTTGCACTTGAGCCAAGAAGAGAATGCACATTAGAGACACTTTCTGAGTCGCGTCACCCAAACTCTAGAATAAGTTTGAAAAATTATGAAAATGCCCTTCAATTCCCCGTTTCTTAGTTTCTTTCACTATTTTGAGTTCTCTTTTCTATCTTTCTTGCATGAAGTACCTGTAAAGCACATAAGAGATACATAAAACACGAAATACTTGACAAAAAGGGTTAGTAGCATAAATATGAGACAAATCCAAGCTATTTACACCGTACAGGATCGTAAAAATACCGAAATTAAGGGGATAAATGTGAAGAATTTTTTTCCCAATCAAACCCCCCTAACTTAGAACTTTACGCGTCCTGAACAATGTAAAAGCATAAGAGAATGAGTTAAGGACCCTTCAAAAACTTTATTGGGATATAATACCTTTTGCGAAAGTGGAACTGACCGATATTATACGGGAGTAAAATGCAACCAGGGGTGACAGTTCGTTCAGAAAGAGTAAGTCTTTCATGGGACGATAAGGTGGATTTCCCTCTCTAGTGCTGAAACTAGCGGCGTTAGACATAACTCTCTCTTCAAATGACTCGGAATACTCACTCGTGTCCTAGATGTGTGACTCAAGGATTAAATCAGGGTGTAACCAGTAATAGAGTGCTCAAGATTGGGCTGTGGAACCCAAAACTGTGGAACGCGAGGTGTGTGTGGACTGTTAGAATTATACTCAACAATTGGAGTTTAGTGAATTCTAGTTGGAGTATTTTGGGGAGTCTGAGTATGTTCAGGATTTTGCAATAAAGTCCTTTGAGAGATGGTTTTTTTAATAATTTTTTTATTTATTCATTTTTTATGAATTTTCGATCAAAACTTTAGATTGACTCGATCTAACCTAAGTCTACCTAGTTCCTCGATAACGGTGCCAAAACTTGACGCGACCACAAATGTGTCTATTGTGCGTGCTATGTAGGCTCAAGTGCAAGCCTGTCGCTCAAGTAATATTTCTATAAGTCGGGTATTGATCCTCAGGAAAAAAGGACGAACGAATGATGAAGAAATCCTAGCTTTCACTCTAAAAGAAACGAAAAGATAATTTGGGGGATGAAACAACTACAACTAAATGCAAGTTTTAGAGTAACTACTAATGAAATTAAAAACTAACAGTATGCAACTACTCTAATTAAACAAATTTTGATGATAAATGGACGAAAAATTTAACTATGAGATGCGGACAAGAGGTTTGATTACAATCCCCCACACCCTAGTAATTCACTTCATAGGATACTAGATTTGAAAGTAAGATTTTAAATGAACCCATTATTTATTAATCCTAATCATTCCATATATGAGGGATCATAGCCCGCACCATATGAAATCAAAGGCAAGGATAAAGCGGTGTCGCATTAATCGATACGCGCATCGCACTCTTAAGCATCTCGGGTACCTAGGGCAAATGGGATCAAAATTCCTACGACAGTTGCAATAGTTACGCAACACTATTCATCTAAGATTTTAATTCAAAAGTCTATTTCCCATTATGATGAATTACATCGGGTGGGGTTCATGCACCCCAACCCTTAGAAAATTACCTGGACATGATTAACTTAGAGAAAAACATTGTTTTTAAGAAATAGAACATTAAATCTAAAGGAACTAAATGAAAAGAGAATTGAAGATTCAAACCAACAATTAAACTAATGAGCAATTAAAAACTTAAAGGAAAAATGTTAGTTGAATTGCAAATATTATATCCAAATCCTTACAGCAAAATCTTCTTATGGAAAACCAGGGTTTTTCACAAAAACCCTCTACTCATAATTAGCTAACTTAAAAAATCGAACTCCTATTATTATGTAACAAACTTGAATAAATTGCTTCGAAATTTATAAGAGTTTGACCCAATTAAAACTCTGAGAAAAGGATGGAAAATCTGAGAAAAATTCGCAAGCGGCTCGGATCTATTGGGCAAGGAGGACCGGATCCCCTTTTGTTTCAAAAAGAACTTTAGGAAAGGGCGGTTCGGATCCTTTTTGAATAAAAGGCTCGGATCGCACCCCTTTTTTATTCAGAACTTTTTTTTTACTATGCGGTCCGGACCCTTTTTGAATAAAAGGTCCAGATCGCCTCCACTTTTCATACAGAACCTGCTGGGGAACCGATCCGAATCCCTTTCCATGGCGGTCCGAACCAACTGCCAGAATCATACAGGGATCTTTTTTGGACTTTTTCTCATCTTCAAATGCTCGTAGCTTTTGCACCGTCGCTCAGATTAACATGTATTTTCTTCTAATGTTCTTGTAATATAAATGTCTTCAACTCTCCAGTTGGCCTCGCTTCTGGACTAAGGCTGCATAATTATGAAATTTCCCCTAGACTTTCCCTCTTTGACTTATTTCTCCACTTTTCTAATTTCTTTCTTCCTCAATGCTTTACATACCTACAAAACTTATGAGAAATATACGAAACTAGATGTACTTGTTTAAAGAAGTCAGTGGAAAGGAAATGCGTTAATTTAACTCATCTTTCATTACTCGAGATGATAAAAGTCCCTAAATTAAGGGGATATATTCGGAAGAATTTGAGTCTAATCAACCGCCCTAACTTAGAACGTTGCGCTCCCCGAGCAATGTAAAGGAATTTAACTATGGATCAACTCTAAAAAAATTCACTTTATTTGGATAGAATACCGCTTTCGCGAGCAAGCGATTGCATTTAGCGTATGCAATAAGCCTTTAAACCCCTAGATCACCCTAGTAGGATGAGTTGTGTCTCGTGAGGGTTTGCAGTGAATATACTCACAAAATTCAACTCAAAGCAAATTCAAAATACTCATAAATGGTATAATTTAAAGTTTTTCAGAAAATAGTCATCATCAATTCATGTTCAATAGTCTCAAATCATAGTGCGTGTGTGCGAAGCAAGAAATTTAATCACGAATTTCCACCGATTGATCATTACGTTACTTTTTCTGAAAATTCATTTTGATTCAAATGCTCACAGAATACTCTCACAAACGAATCTCTCGAAACTATGGCTATATTCTCTCGGTGTGCGTGATATAAAGAGTAAATGCAATGGAACACGAATTCATGTACACAAGATTGAAAAGATGAAATTTATGGTGAATGGATCTCGTCATCAGATTACGGTTATAAGAAAACGAAAACATCGCCTCTAATTCTCACCATTTATTCTCTTATATTATTTGTTATGCCTTAGCTCTCCACGCGGTAAGAAATTTTACAATATGGACTCGGTTAAGGTTTTTCTTGGGTTATAAGTTGTATTTGGGTTAAATGGGAATGGCTGGGAAGGTCGTAATTGGAAAATATTCTTAAGATGTACGCTAGTTCTTCTTCGAACATTTATTCATTTTTTTCTATTTTTCACAAAAAAAAATTCTTGCTATTTTTGTTGAGCATTTTCTATATTTCTCTCCCCCCTTTTTATTGCACTTTTTTGGACTAAATTTATGAATATTTCATTTTCACAATTCCGGGTTAATTTAGTGTTTCGGGTTAATTATATGAAAAGGGAAACATTTACTCGGCTCAATTGGGTTTACAAAAGGGATGGTTTTTCACATCCTTTTATGGTTGATATTTTTGGGTGTCAAACGAGGGCCTACTTCATTATCCAAACTATTAATTTCGTTACCATATGCATCTCGAGGTGGATTAAATTTAGAGATTTATTAAGTGCATTTTTCGAGATAACATCTCACATGTTTCCATAACCGATCAAAACAAGGGTATTGAGATCACACGGCTTATTTTAAACGCCGAATGGAACGTTGAGTTAACCATTAACTCAGATTGATTTAACAAAAACTCAGAGAAAGTGATAGGCTCAAAATCTCACCGGGTTGGTTAATCTCCACACTTATTCGTAAAGTCGTCAATTTTCTTTCAATTTCCATCTTTGGTCAATTTCGGCTTCGTGTAATTTATTTTTACAATTTGAGACTTTAAACCAAATTTTAATGACATTTTTTGAAAATTTGAATTCCACTTTTTGTTTATTTTGAAGAAAAATATTTTTGGCTTTTCAAAATTTTTCAATTTTTTTTTGGAAATTTAAAATTTTCTAATTTTTTTGGCATTTTGAAAATTTGTGAAGTTTTAGAAATACGCACTCGTCACCCCCCGTAACTTAGACTTTTGCATTGTTCCCAATTAAAAGGACTAAAATCTAAATAAGGCAAAATAAGAAGTGCGATAAATAAAACAAACAAATGTATAAAATACGGATTTTATATATGTTAAACTAAGGTGCATGAACAAGAAAAGGATATAGCAACATCCATAAACAACCCTCATAAAGAAAACAGCGGCTAACGCAAACAACTACAAAGAGATTCACTGGGGTGGGGGTTGGAGCTTTCGGGCGCGCTTGGGTCGTAAGGATCATAAAAGTAGTTCAGAGGGGGCCCGCCAAAATTAAGTTGATACATGTGAGCTTGAAGACGATGCATCGTGCTCGTATCCAGTTGGTAAGTGCGTTGGTTAGCCACTTGATCCGTCGTGTATTGATTTATGAACCCGTCAAATTTTGTTTCTACGGCTATGAGACGCGCATACATGTAATTGTCAGGAAGCTCGAAATCATAATCATCATCATCCTCACCAGAATATCCCCCTAGCTCGCCAATTTCCACGTCTGCCTCCTCACCGTCGCTACTCTCCTCATCAGCCGAGTCCTCATCATCAGCTGCTCGTGCTCGTTTGATGGTTCTTTGGCGCTTACTCTTGGTCCGGGCGGCCTGCCCAAAAGGGGTTGGGAGGCGAAGAGACCCGACGAGTGGAGCATTGAGATGGTCGGCAAGAATTGATGTAATGAGCCGTGTGTAAGGAAGGGGAGTAGTGCCCTTTTCATCCAACGCAGCAAAATAAATGTCTCGGTATATAATGTGCGCAAGATTGATGGAGGAGTTGCGATTGAAGAGGTGGTAAACAACGGTGGCCTACCGGGGTCGCATGCCGGAATCATTTGAATTTTGTAGGATATTCGCGCATACGATTTGGAAGGTTAGTCACGCTTTTTCAGTCATCTGATCGACCCTAAAAATTCCCTTGCCCCAAACTTCTCCGGGTGCTAGACGGTGGATGCACACCGCTTTGTCTACGAGTGGAAGAAGATTGGGGTAGATGTAATTGGCCGAGTTTGGGACGTCTTTTTTGGCTAGCTTCGCGGCGAGTGTCCCAAGAAAAAGTGGGATGCGTTGGCCTTGCACCCTTGCCTCGATGACAAACTCGGTAGTGCGTACGAGGGTGACATAAAACTCCCGAACCTCGGCTGCCCAAACTTTGTTGTAAGGCTCGTTAAGGTAGCGGCACCAACATTTAGGAAAAAACAAGTTGGTGATGGAGTTGGGTAACTCGGACCAATTAATAGTTTGCTCTACTTGGGATCAATACAGAAGAATTTTAGTCTAATAAAGTACAAAAGTTCTATCACATCTTTTGTTGCCCGACTAATACTCATGCTGCCCCAAATTGTAATCAACTTGGAATAAGACCCTATACCTACTTCCTCAGTCACTGAATCTGTTGGTGCTGAATTCGTCCAAGGAGGAACTTCCTCCTCGTTTGAGTCCTTTGACATTTCTGAGATACCCCTTTCTCATTCCATAGACACGACCAAGAGGAAGATGACCAACTTGATGGGTGGACCCCTATCTCCTCCCCCTAAAAAAGTTGTTGATGCTGGTAAGAAGCAAACCGAAAAGAAATTTCAGACCAGTGACAAGAGGCCTATTGGTGCTGATGAGACTCAGACTGGTAAGCCTCAACTAAATAGGTTAAGGACAGGTTTTCCTGATCCTCAAAAATAGGCCCAGAAAACATCAGCCAACCAACAAGCGTTGGATGCAAAAAAGACTGTCGACCAACAAGAGTTGGTATTAAAAATTCAGGTTGACCTTGATATTGGGTCAGTCTTTATTTCTCTTAACCCTGGACTGGCCATGGGTGTGCTTAAGTCTGGTACACTTCCTGCTGATAAAGCACCATCAACCCCATTATCCAGGTCCAAGCAAATTGTGACACCCCGCCTAATAAAATACCGGGTGGTCAGTCCTATATCAAATTAAACAGGAATCTCAAATGGTTTCATTCTCAGCATCACTGTCAAAAACTAATTAATTTCTAATAACCTATTAGGCCTGACATTAAATTTTAAACTTTCTAATATTTTTAACCTAAACGCATAAGAAAAATCCATCCACACAATGATATGAATAACAACTGAAATGAATAAATAATCATTGATAACTCTCGATAAAACATTTATATAACCATAACGAATTGGCGTAAATGAAAAATGCGCAAAATAAAATAAAATATTGCAATTGGGCAACATGTTCGAATATAACTACAGTACCTCCTATCTAGATCACAAAGATAGAAGCGTCAAACAATTTCCTACCAACATCCACAGCTGCGGTAACAACGTCTGACTTGAAAGAATAAACATTAAGGCATCCCTATGCTTGGACACTTAAAAAGTATGACAAAGGAGAAGAAAAAGAAAAATAGATACGGGTCAGAGCCCAGCTTTTGAAAAACATTTTAGCAAGTGTTTGAAATACCTTAATATTTAAAATATGATATTCTCCATATTTAAACTGATGTCACACTCACATGAGATACCCCCACCTCTCATCTAACTGTGCGCACATAGGGCATGTATTTTTTAACACCCTAGTTACACTACCCAGCCTAACTAACATCACACAGAACTTCTAAATCCCCATACACTATCTCATGTCCCGCGTATATTATTCCAAGCTTTCGCCCGAGATTATACCTTGTATTTTCTCACTAATTATACATTTATTCATTTTGAATAACTTTCACTAGTTATACACTATTCACATTTTAGTGTTATATCTCGTATATAATATTCTCAGCTTTATATACTTATAACACATACTTTATTCCAAATTTTATACTCGTGGATGATCCAGAAATTATTTTACAATACAATATTTATTATGTCCGTATATATATATATTCACATCTCATATATATACAATATACTATATACATCCAATATATCCATACTTATATATCACACACTATGTAAGTATAATAACCATCCCTCAGAGCTATAACTCAATGGATGAAGTCTCTCAATGCTATCATCTTTCAAAGAATTACTCACATACCATCTGTTGATACCAAATTTAATCTGCTGATGTGGACCAATAATAAGAAGACACGTGTCAATCTACATGGCACAATAACAACGAGGAAGTTTATTTCCCCCGACCAAGTCATGTTCTCTCCGAGCAACGAGGAGGACACCCCGAGGAACTCTATCATCCCGAGATACTCTAAGCACTCCGTGGAACTCTTGATCAACGAGCAACTAAGGCGGTCCGAACTGCATCTCGGTCGTATCATTAATTACCAGACGGACAACTGTTCAACTATTCATTATATTCTTGACGCACACGCTGCATTAAATGTATTACCCTTTCATATGTATATCATTTAATGTATTGGACCTTTCATGTACAGCCTAAAGGCTATAAATACCTTGTATCATCCTCATTCAAGGGGAGGGGAATTTCTTGAGAGAACTTGTAATCAAGAATTCCACAAACACTCAGCAATAACATAACAGTGGACGTAGGCTTTATTCCTAGCCGAACCACTCTAAAAATCTTTGTCTTATTTATTTATCTGTGATTAAATAATTAGAGCGATCTAGTTTTTTACATCAACAGATTGGCGCCGTCTGTGGGAACGTGTTACAAGCGTTGTTCTCCACCAAAAGCTAAGTTTTTATTTTCTCTACGTATAATCAATTATACATACATCTTTTGATTGAATCGTGATTTTTATGTTTATATACGTAAATTAATTGTCCAATTTTTATCTGCAAAATGTTGCATCTCATGATTTTTAAATCATAACTATTAGATTCATCCTTATTTAGAAATCTGAAAAATAGTAGATTTCATAAATCATAATTCTTTGCTTGATTCTCAAGTTTTAATTTTATATCATGGAATAAATATTTTAAATGATTACATATGCCAATATATACGACGATGATAAGATTTGATCATTTTCATTGTTGATTTTGAAATAAATTTTGTAAGATATTTGATGTCTATTCAAATTCCCATCATATTTTTAATAAAAGAATGGGAAAAGGTTAAAGACAATGAAAAGTCTTTTCATGGAAATCATGACCCATATATATTCTCTCTCTCTCTTCAAGTTTGAGTCTCTTTGCATTCACAAGTTTAAGTCTCTTTGTATTCATTTTTATGAACTATATACTTAATTTGGTTCATCTTCCATCTATGTCAATAAAGTCAAATTGTTTGATTTTTTATATAAATTTGGTAATAACTTTAATCATTCACCATATTTTTATCTCTCCAAATTGGGAATAGGAAGGGATCAATATAAAAAAATAATTTTCTCTCACCTGAAAAATCATTACTCACCTCTTGTAAAAGAGGATCAGTAAAACAATCATGACCATATCAAGACTTTGGGCACAAATTTGATATGTTGGCCCCTCGTTCATCACATCACAAGATTTCTTTGTCGAAATCACACGATATAGTGGATTAGATAATTATTCATTTGATTAACAGTCTCAAGGCTTAAATTTTACATTGAATGTTATTTTTTGATCTCAAGATTCGAGATATTATGGTCATCAAAAACTTTACGTCTTATTTATGATGCATATTTGATAATAATTTGTCCATCTCACACACATTTGTCATAAAAAATATTATTTCATATTTTGAAATTTTTATGCTGATACATATCATATATTGATTGGATGAGTAAATTATTCTCATGACTAATCAATTTAGCCTACACATATGGTAGAGCAAAATATTAATTTTTACAGGCACAAGATTCAATGCCGACGAATGCTGAAGCACAAATTATTCTATATCCGTTTGGATTCATATTTTATATTTATCTCAGCATGGAGCTCGAAAAATTTCTTCTCTCTATATATATTCGGCTCCGAGGAAAAGCTACAACATTTATTATATTTCACCCCCAACGGATAGTTGGTCGGGGTAATTCTTATTTATATTCAGGCCCAGATATCTGCTCCAGCACAAATGATTCTATATATCCATTGGGATTCATATTCTATATTCATCTCAACATGGAGCACGGCGAGATACTTATTATCATATTCATCTCTGAGGAGAACTATAACATTTATTATATTTCACCCCCAACGGATAGTTGGTCGGGGTAATTCTTATTTATATGCAGGCCCAACAAAGTTCTAGGCCATATTCTTATGTTCTGGAAAATATTATTCTTATTCGGCATTCTGCAATTATGCCTCGACAAGATATTTATTCAGCTTTAAGGAGAATTACAACATTCGTTCGGATAATTCTTATTTATATTCAGGCCTGACAACGTTCTCGGCCATATTCTTATGTTCTGAAAGATCTTATTCTTGTTCGGCATTATATGATTCTACCTCGACTGATCAGCGAGGCACTTTATTATTTTTAATTATTCTTTATATCTATTTGGATGCATATTCTATTCTCATTTCAGCAAGGATGTCTCCAGCATTTATTATATCTTATTCAGATCCAAGGATGTCTCCAGCATTTATTATATCTTATTCAGATCCAAGGATGTCTCCATCATTTATTATATCTTATTCAGCTCCAAGGATATCTCCGGAATTTATTATATCTTATTCCCAACAATCTGTTGGTCATCGCTGAGGAGGTATCCTGCATTTATATTATATTTTATTCCCAACAATCTGTTGGTCATCGCCGAGGAGGTATCCTGCATTTATATTATCTTATTCCCAACAATCTGTTGGTCATCGCCGAGGAGGTATCCTGCATTTATATTATATCTTATTCCCAATAATCTGTTGGTCATCGCCGAGGAGGTATCCTGCATTTATATTATATCTTATTCCCAACAATCTGTTGGTCATCGCTGAGGAGGTATCCTGCATTTATATTATATTTTATTCCCAACAATCTGTTGGTCATCGCCGAGGAGGTATCCTGCATTTATATTATCTTATTCCCAACAGTCTGTTGGTCATCGCCAAGGAGGTATCCTGCATTTATATTATATCTTATTCCCAATAATCTGTTGGTCATCGCCGAGGAGGTATCCTGCATTTATATTATATCTTATTCCCAACAATCTGTTGGTCATCGCCGAGGAGGTATCCTGCATTTATATTATCTTATTCCCAACAAATTTGTTGGTCAACGCCGAGGAGGTCTCCAGCATTTATATTATCTTATTCCCAACAATCTGTTGGTCAGCTCCGAGGAAGTCTTCATCATTCATTATCAATTACCACCAACTCCGATTGGTAGATAAAATCCAACTCCGGTTGGTAGACAAAATCCAACTCCGGTTGGTAGATAAAATCCAACTCCGGTTGGTATTGGTCGATAAATCTCATTCAAAGTTCACATTCCACAGTTGGGGGCTTCTATTACAGATATATTTGTTCATTTGGTGGCACATTCTTATATCATCATGCATTCGAGCATCAAATTCAACCCCGACTAATCATCATTCAGGAGTTATTTTTCTTTCTCAGGAATTACTTTTGATATTGAAGTTCAGGAGGAATATTGAAGTTCAGGAGGAATATTAAAGTTCAGGGGGAATATTGAAGTTCAGGAGAAATATTGAAGTTCAGGAGGAATATTGAAGTTAAGGAGGAATATTGAAGCTCAGGAGGTATATTGAAATTCAAGAGGTGTATTCAGAAGTATCAGGACATGATGAAAGAAAGCGACAAGTATTCCACCGAGGAACTCTGTCAGACCAGAAATTAGAAGACAAGTTGCCTATATGGAGGCTATATATAGACGGCTCATCTTGCACTACAGGCTGTGGGGCATGGATCATTTTGAACAGCCCAGACGAGGTCGACATGGAATACGCCATACGTTTCTAATTCAAAGCTTCTAATAATGAGGTTGAGTATGAGGCCATGATTGCAGGTCTTAATTTGTCAAATACTATGGAGGCACAGCAGGTTATTGTCTTCAGTGATTCTCAATTGATCGTAAACCAAATGTTGGGAAAATAATGAGCCGAAGGAGAATTGATGATCAAGTATCAAGCAAAGGTGATGGAGTTGGTATCAGAGTTTTTTGCTGTTCAAACTGGTAAGAATATCAAGAATGGAGAATGTGAGAGCATACACCTTGGCCCGATTAGCATCAGCTACTCGTACCGAGCTGCGAAGAACGATACCAATTGAAGTATTAGAAAGTCGGAGCATAGATGAAGACCTGACGATGAATATTATTACCCTTGATTTAGGACCATCTTGGATGGATCCCATCGGAGCATATATTGAGGAGGAAGAATTACCGGAGGATAAGTTCGCTGCCAAGAAATAGAAGTTTAAAGCTGCTCGGTATAATGGTATTCGGAGGATAAGTTCTCTGCCAAGAAATGGAAGTTTAAAGATGCTCGACGAGGAATTATGGCAGGTTTGCAAAGATGTGTACATCCCTCCGAGGTGAATTGATTAAAGAGATCCATGAAGGGTCCTGTGGAGCCCGTGTAGCAGGTCGAACACTTTTGCAAAAGGTGATGACGCAGGGATACTACTGGCCGACGATGAGAGTTGATTGTATAGCTTATGCCAAGAAATGTGACAAGTACCAACGCTTTTCCTCCATCCGAAAAACTTCACAAACATTGTTGACACCCATTATTTATCCTTGGCCATTTTCCATGTGGGGATTGATTTGGTTGGACCATTGCCGACGACTTGAGGAAGATTCAAATACCTCGTCATCGCAGTAGATTATTTTACTTAGTGGATAGAAGATGAGCCACTTATTGACATGACATACGAGAAGGAAGGTGTACCAATTTGTTTGGAAGAACATCATCTGCCAATATGGTCTCCCTCATGCCTTCATCACAGACCATGGAACACAATTTAAAAATGAGGAGTTTGCTGCATATTATCAGTCAAACATTTTGAAGGTTCATTCAGCGCCAGGATGTCGTCAGAGCTAATAGACCAAAAGTGCTCTAAGGAGCCAACCTCCTTTGGTTAGGAGGACAGCTCTACGGAGCAAAAGTGCTATAAGTAGCCAACCTCCTTTGGTTAGGAGGACAGCTCTAAGGAGCAAAAGTGCTATAAGTAGCCAACCTCCTTTGGTTAGGAGGACATGCTCTAAGGAGCCAAAAAATGCTCTAAGGAGCCAAAAGCTTTAAGGAGCCAAAAAGTGTACACCAGCATGATCAATTACGGTTGGTAAGATAAAAATATACTCTCATATTACAACTTATGTTGGTCGGGGATAAAAACCCACTAACTGTAGTTGGTCGACGAGGATAAATTATTGACCTTAGTTGGTCGGACACTTTTTATGAAAATATTTGAAATCGAACCAAGTATGGCTGGTCGGGGATAAAAACCCATCAACTGTAGTTGGTCGACAAGCATAATTTAACAACCTTGGTTGGTTGGAAAAATTTTAACATTTTTATACTCATTACTTTATTATTAAGTGATCGAGCAACGTTACTAATACTTGTAACTTCTTTATTACTAAGTTGGTCGATGAACAACACAATATTGTTATACATATGCACACATGTAAAGTATTTTACAAGACAATAGCAATTAAGATTGCGAATAAAAATGAAAGTCTTTCGTTAAATTCAAAAAACAAAATACATTGAGAATGAAAATGTATACTAACTATTACATTGAGATTCCTATTCTATTGGTTTCTTTTCCTTCTACTTTTGAAACAGGTTCCTCACCAACAGGAGGATCATCTAAAATATAAGAGGAGTTTATGAAGTTAAGACCTTTCAACATTCTGATATTCATCACAGATGATCTATCCGAGAAGCATTAGCCCATTCCCGAGAAGCACTTGCTCGTCCCTGAGAACCTCTTATTCGTCCCCGAGCAGAGGTAGAAATCAAAATCAACATCAACAGTATTGAGATCTTTGCTACTACTATCCCAACCAATATTGAAGAAGAAGTTATATGAAAATGTTTCGAAGTCCACCACTAGCTCATAGGAGGCAGTAGGTCGGCTAGCAAACCAATCAACATACTTGAAGATTATGACAAGCTACAAACGGCATCATATGTCGTCCAAAAGATAATGCACTTTATGTTAAACAAATCAAGAAGGTAGATCAAGAATTTCACGAGCACCGAGCAACATTGCAGAATAAATACTCCATCCTTTCAAGTAACCCATCAAGCATGAAGCATTGGGGGCTTCTGTTGATACCAAATTTAATCTGCTGATGTGGACCAATAATAAGAAGACACGTGTCAATCTACATGGCACAATAACAACGAGGAAGTTTATTTCCCCCGACCAAGTCATGTTCTCTCCGAGCAACGAGGAGGACACCCCGAGGAACTCTATCATCCCGAGATACTCTAAGCACTCCGAGGAACTCTTGATCAACGAGCAACTAAGGCGGTCCGAACTGCATCTCGGCCGTATCATTAATTACCAGACGGACAACTGTTCAACTATTCATTATATTCTTGACGCACACGCTGCATTAAATGTATTACCCTTTCATATGTATATCATTTAATGTATTGGACCTTTCATGTACAGCCTAAAGGCTATAAATACCTTGTATCATCCTCATTCAAGGGGAGGGGAATTTCTTGAGAGAACTTGTAATCAAGAATTCCACAAACACTCAGCAATAACATAACAGTGGACGTAGGCTTTATTCCTAGCCGAACCACTCTAAAAATCTTTGTCTTATTTATTTATCTGTGATTAAATAATTAGAGCGATCTAGTTTTTTACATCAACACCATCTTAGGTACTAGCGGTCGGACTCTCACCCCGACTTGGTAAAAATGAAATCACAACGTATGGGAAGCGGTCACAGTTATTCACCAGAAATGAGAATGAAACATACCAACCGCTTATCACCCCTGATAAAAATCACACAATATAAATTGGACGCTATGGCCTCGGGACTATACTCCCTGCTCCTCAAGCCAGGGTCTCACCCACATCGCGTAACTTCCCATAGTAGCACTAGAAGGGTATACTTCACATAAATATATCATTCACACAGAGATATATTCATAATCATATCATATATATATTCTCTCTCTCTATCTCTATCTCTCTCTCTCTCTCTCTCTCTCTCTCTCTATATATATATATATATATATATATATATATATATATATATATATATATATATCACATCAAATCTGGATACCATGCCTATCTCTCATGGCATTAACCTATAATCCAGAATATATCAATTCATATAGATTAATAAGTATACACACAACTCATTTTAATCCCATAAGTATTCAGTCACTTATGATACATTTCTCACATAAATATATATTCCCGGATATGAGCTTATCACCACTAGCTAGTATTCTAATTTCATCATACTCGCACTTTCGGGTATTATTCACATATACTATCGGTGTATATATATTCTACGCGTATACAAATATATACATACCTACTGAAATAATCTCCTGGGTGTTATTAATCCCGAACACTCCTTAAATTCATACCTCGAATCTTATTCACACTAACCCTAGATTTATACATCACACATTTCATCACTTAGAGGTCTGACACTCTATATTTGATCCCCTATTACTCATCTCCAAAAGAAATTATTCGCCAACCCTTTTTAGTCCAAGAAAATCTCTCAAATTTTTTTTTTCATAACCGAACCGAACCCATAGCCCAAAAACTAACCAATCTGGTTCGAAATAAACGAACCAACCCGATTATACCAAAAACGAATTGGTCCAAACGTGATCAGTTAAGGAGTTCCTCTTCTCCTCCAACTCCGAAATTTATGATTTTTACCCTCACCAACCATCACTATAATCATCTACACTCTTAGATATAACCAACACACCAATTTATCCACGGGATTCCACAAGTTAATTAAGATTTAAAACCTATCTTAATTAAACCGTAGATTTTATTCACCCCTTTCAAATTTCTCAGCCAAAATAACACCATTAACATGGATTCAAGCTTAGATTTCATATTGAGTAATTATCACATCAATTTCTAAGAAATCATTTCACAAAACCCCCCATTTTATACAAGAATACCAAACCCAAAATCCTTATAGTTTTCACACGAACTATAATATTGACTATAAACACACATAAATAATTAAAGCATGTTAAAAACTTGCCTAGTTGGATAAATCCGATGATCTCGTGCCGAAATCCACCAGAGCTTGGCCGAAAATCTACTCTTTCTCCCTTTTCTTCCTTCTTTCTCTTTTTTCTTCTTTTTCTTTCTTTCCTTTCTCTATCTTGTGACTTATAAGATAAATATAAGGGTTATCCCCTTATTAAACTCAAAATTGACTCATATACACAAATGCGGGCCCCTACTGGTTTAAAAGGCCCCCGGAACTCAAACACTATCCCTGGGTACTCTATGCTGACAAGTAGGTCCATTCCAAAAATAAACGTGCACTCGAAATCTCCATCTGAGTCACTTATCAAAAAAATTCACGTCTTAATCCCAATACATCTTCACACCTATTTTTCCAAGAAAATAACATCACATGTCGCTTTTATTCACCTGCGATATGAAATAAAAATATTCCATCTCATTTACTTTAAATTATTAAATTACACCCACTCAGGTAATTTATTTATCCATAAAAGTACGGAATATTACATTGACTAAAAGAGCTTGCCATAATTTGGCACTGGTAATTTTCTCACTTTTTTGCTTTTTTCTCCGTGTTGATGAACTCTTTCTGACATTTGATATCTTGCTCTTTTTTTGCAGTTTTTAGTTGACTTCAACCAAATGATGGAGAAGGACGACCAACTTAAGTACTCTTGTGGTGAAGTTGAAGAGGCCTTTGAAGGTCTAAAACAATCTTTTGAAGCTTTTCGATAAGCCTTAAAGACAAAGCAGAAATCCTGGGAAGAGGATTTAAAGAAGGACAATGATAGGGCCACTGCAACTGAAGGGAAAATAAATGTTGTCGAGGAAAGAGCTGAAGCTGCCGGGAAGAAATTGAATGAGGCTGAAGGCAGGGTCAAGGCTGCCGAGGAAAAACTTGCAGAAGTCACCACTTAAGCCCGGATTGCTGAAGACAAAGTAGTTGGTCTGACTTTTGAGGTAACTTCCTTGAAGGACAAAGGCAGAGTTTCCTTCGATAAAGGCTGGAAAAAGACCATTTTCGTAGCCTCTACTCAAATTGAGTATGTAAAAAAGTTATCCATCAAGGAAGGGTGGACTAAGGCCCTAAAGTTGGTCGGCACAGAATAAAGTTTTGAACTCTTCACAAGGCATGACACTAGTACTCCTCCTAACCCGGATAAGGAGTTTGATGATGATTAGGGTTATGGAGACTCTTCTGTGATTCCCCTTGATTCTTCGATGGTGCCCAGTTTCAGTGCCGACTAAGCAACTGCTATCCAAGACCATACCAAGGATAAGGAGAAGGTCTAGCAAATTTATTTTATTTCTTTCCTTTTTTGATGATGTAGCAACTCTTGTAATTCAACGATTAATCAATGAAAGAACAATTTTTTTCTCTTAAACTATTGTTCATACCTTTGAATGATTTTGATTTCTTGTTGAACTGTGTTGTTTATTTCTTGTGTTGTTTGCTCCTTTGGATTTTCTCCATAACTTATACATTTGTGACTTTCCAGTTTAATGCTAGGAAGAGGGCCATTGTTTTTACTGAATCCCACCTATTCAGGTGGTACAAGAGTCTTTTTTAAGCAGGCCATATGCCTTTGTCCGAGGAAGATTTATCACGGTTGCTCGACCTAAATGAGTCTACCCAAGTGAAAGAGTCTTACATCTACCTTCAATGTCTCTTAAATAGGGTAGTGGCAAAAAATGTTGGTTATTATGAAATGATTGAGCAGATGATGGAGGATCACAAAATGTCCAAAGCACTACTCCATATTAGCTATGAGGCCAAGTATAAGGCATTAAGTGAAGGATGTGGTTTTGACAAGAAATTAAAAGACACCACTTCTGCTTTAAACAAGATAGAACTATATTTGAAACACGATTTAGAGAGTGCTCGAGAAATTTCTGCAATGCTAGAGAAAGAAAGTAATGCTCTGAGGGATGAACTTGACAGCTTGAAGAGATCAGCCACTACTAGTCAAAATGAGGGTGCTTCCTTTTTAGAGATTTAAAATGCAAGGTTATTGGAAGAGCTGGAAGCATTGCAGAAGAAGAAGACCAAGTCTGGGCAAGATTTCGACCAACCATTGAGGAGGAGAGGATTAAGAAAACTCTCGCCGACCAAACTGCCATGTTGAAATCTAAAAATCTATTCATCAAGAAGCTTCAAGATCAAGTTGATAGGCTGACATTCCAATTTCATAAGCAACCAAGAGAAGTTTGGATGGATGTATATAATGAAGCCTTGATTCACATGGATGACCATCTTGCATAAAGAAATCGTGAATGATACAGATGGGGGTGGACCAACTTATTAATTCAGCTAAAGTATGATCAAAATGATGATTTGTGGCACTAGAATGACCCTGGTCTTTTGAATTGTAACAACCCTCCCTTTAAGTTGGACATGAGATGGATTCCTCGTAATGTCATTCCCCAATGCCTAATAAGTATATACTTAGGAGATTACGATATTCATGATGAATGTGAAATAGTTTGTCCTCCTCACTTGCTTGATAGGCCGAGTAGTAGCAATAGGCAAAATGCTAAGGGGTTTTAATACAATCAATTCTCTATATACCCTTGATGATCCTCTTGCTGGAATGGACAAGGCACAAGGAAATCGTCCAGCAAAATGAATTTATACTTGTTGTACTGTATTTTGATCAATTCTCGCTATTGTAATATATTTTGATGGAGTTGTTTTCTACTGAGTTATTTTTATTCAAGCTTATGGTTGTTACTAATCTTTTTTCCGATTAGGTAACTTGTATAATGATTAGTTAATCTGCTTATAGACTAAATAACCTGCTCCAATGTTTGATATCTGATTCACGTTTGAATCATTTATACGGCCTTAGATTCGACTAATGCACTTAGATAAAATTGTATATAGCTTTATTGTACTATGTTATAGCATTAATTATTAGTGAAGACCAAGTGTATTAGGAATGTATAATTATTACAGTATTTTAACCTGGTAAAACCTCTAATTAAAAAAATTTAATGCCTTATTGTTCGTGACTTGCCGAGGACAAATCATACATAGAGTTTAACTTTTCTGAAGTTGGAAAAGTTTGAACCGTGCAATTTTCGGCGATGAACCTTTTGAAAACTTTTCTGAAGTTGGAAAAGTTTGAACCATGCTCTTTGGCGATGAAATTTTTGGAAAGGAACCTTTTGAAAGTTTTCTGAAGTTGAAAAGGTTTGAATTAAAATGGCTCATTAATTTATTTTCTGGTTAAGATGTAGCCACCATACTCCGAAAAACAAAACACAAAAAGGATGTATAACATCGAAAAACCTGAAATCTCATTAATTTGAATAACTAATTATATTAAGGATAGAATTTTGAAAAACTGCATTACTGATAATTGTTTCACAGATAGTCTGCATTCTAAGGATTCTTGAATTCTTCTCCTTTCAGGATTTCTAAGCGATAAGTTCTTGGTCATTTAATCTTCGATATGTGGTATAGACCATGCTAGTTAGGCTCCAACTTATTGCTCTTCTTGATTACTTTTTTTAGTACCAGATTTCCCTGCTTTGGGTTAGTCGGCTTGACCCTTCGATGATAAAATATAGCAGTCCTTTGTTGGTAGGCAACCATCTAAATAACAACATTTCTCGAACTTCTTATATTATATCCAGATCTAATCGCCTTATGAGGTAGCCCTTTGGCGAATCAAAGTTCAAAACCCTATGAGTTAGCAGACCAATTTTCACTAGTACTAGTGCCTCAGAGCCAAAAGCTAGCATATATGGGGTTTCCCCTGTTGCTGCCCTGAGAGTAGTCTGATATGCCCAAAGGATGTTGTGGACTTCATTAATCTAGTTGCCTTTGGCCTCATCTAATCGTTTCTTTAACCCATCTACTAAGGTTTTATTGGTGATTTATGTCTGGCCATATCATTATGGATGCCTAGGTGCTGAATGAAGTTTATGAATACTTGGCCAAATACAGTACTCTACAAATTATTCATTATAAAATTGGGTGCCATGATAGGTGATGAAGGCATAGGTTATGGCATACCTATAAATGATCTGATTTCATATGAACTGAAAAACCCTTTGATATAGCATATCTACCAAGGGCTCAGCCTTCACCCATTTGATGAAGTAATCAATAGCTACGACTAGGTACTTGAATCTTCCTTTGGTGGTCAGCAGTGGCCCGACCAAGTCAATTCCTCATATTGTGAAAGGTTATGGTCTTTTGTGGATGGTAGTACTTCTATCATTTATCACACTTTTTGGTGAAGGCAACGCAATCTGCTATCATTATCGACTAGTAGTAACCTTGCATAGCTATCCGTTATCTCAAAGACCTCCCAGCCGTGTGAGCTCCACATGAGCCTTCATGCACCTATTTAATCAAATCATTCACTTCGTTTGGATAAACACAATGAAGTAAAAAAATAGTGTATCCTCGCCTGTACATGACACCTTATTCTAACACATAACTGACTACTTTGTACCTCATCTTCCTGGCTTCCTTCTGGTCAGATGGCAATGTTCCTCTTTCAATATACTCTCTAATAGGGTCTACCCATGATGGACCTAACTCCACAGAGATGACGCCGATCGCCATCCCATCAATGCTTCTACGAGAAAGAATCTCTACTGGGATTGTTAGCCTGAGTTCTGTTGGAGTTGCTGAAGTAGGCCGAGCAAGAGTATCTGATCGAGCATTCTCTAGTCTGGGACTCCTCACCATATTGACTGAATCGAATAATAAATAACATCCATTGATTTTTTATGACATCTCATCATAACTTTCCTTTTGACGCCATAAATTTATTGGATTTGATTAACAATCAGTTGAGAATCACTATATACCAGCACCTGGTCGGCACCCAGTGATAAAGCCAGTTCCAATCATGTGATCAATGCCTCATACTCTGCCTCGTTATTAAAAGCCTTGAATTTGAATCTCAGAGCATATTCCACATCCAAGTTATTCGGAGTGTTGATGATAAGGCTTGCTCCACTTCCACTAACACAAGAGGATCCATCTACAAATAATTATCATATTGTAATGCCATCAAATAACTTTTCTTCTTCTAACACTTTATGCTTTAATATCTTCTTGAATTCTTTCTTGAGCAGCCGGCGAGTCAGGTTGATTGGCAATAATCTCTGTGTTCTTTTGAGCTAAGCTCTCTTCCTTAGAAGTCTTCTCTAGAGGCAAACGTGGATCATGCTACTTCTCTACATTTGTGAATTTAGTAATGAAGTCTGCCACTGCTTCGCCTTTGGATGCAACTCTAGGTTTATAAACAATTTTGTACTCTCGCAATTCAACTGCCCAAGAAATTAACATTCCAGACTTTTCTGGTTTATGGTTTTCTTATCGCAAAGGCAAATTTGTGTAAATAACAATGGTGTGGGCTTGGAAATATGGTCTCATCCTCCTAGAGGCTTCACTAAGAGCTAGAGCTAAATTCTCCAGGCGTGGATATCTAATTTTTGCTCCTCGAAATGCTTTATCAGTATAATATACTGGACTTTGAATTCCTTCATCCAGTCGGATCAAAGCTGAACTAATAGCTGACTTTGAAGCATCCAAGTATAAATATAGTTTTCTCCCAGAACTGGTTGGGAAAGGAGTGGAGGAGAACCCGAGTACTTCTTTAAATTTAGGAAGGCTTTCTCACATTCGTCATTTCATTCAAAGATCTTTCTAAGAACGTTAAAGAATGGAAGACATTTATCTGTTGCTCGGGAGACAAAACGATTTAAGACAACTACTTTTCCTGTTAGTTTATGAACTTCTTTCTTGGTGGTTGGGGACTGCATTTCAAGCAAGGCTTTAATTTTGGCCGAGTTTGCTTCTATTCCCCTTTAATTGACAATGTACCCTAGGAGTATTCCTTCATGCACTCTGTATATACATTTAGTTGGTTTGAGCTTCATCTGATGCTTTTTCAGTTGATCAAAGGTTTGAACTAAGTCTGCAATGTGGTCGGCAACATATTTTCTCTTGGTGAGCATGTCATCTATGAAAACCTCCATATTTTTGCCAATTTGGTCTTTACAAACCTTATTGTTAGTTTGTGATAGGTAGATCCAGTGTTCTTCAACCCAAAGGGCATGACATTGTAACAGTAAGTTCCTCGACTAATAATGAAGGAAGTGTTTTTCTTGTCTTCAGGCTTCATCTTAATCTGGTTAAAACCTAAATACGCATCCATAAAACTGAGTAACTCCTGACCTATTGTAGCATTGACAAATTGATCAACCCTTGGTAAAGGGAAATGATCTTTTGCACATGCCTTATTAAGATCTCTAAAATTTACACACATGCACCATTTGTTATTTTACTTATTGACCATTACCACATTAACTAACTAACTAGGGTACATGACACCTTCAATAAAATGTGCTTGCTGTAATTTCTCCACATCCTCCAGATTGTCGTATTCTTCTCGGAGTTGAAGACTCTTCGCTTATGTTTGATCGACTTAGAGACTGGATAAATATTAAGCTCATGGAACATGAAATTCGGATCAATTCCCGACATATCTTTGTGGCTCTAAGCAAACACAATTTTCCTTTCTCTAAGGAATGTAATTAATTCCTGTTTGAGAGAAGGAGATAACCTTGAACTAATATGGGTGGGTTTTTCTGGCTTCTAGTTGTCCATCACAACAGCTTATGTTTCTTCCATAACTTACTATTTTACCGGCTTATCTTCTTCCCGAGGATCCAGAGTGTCTATGTGGAAAGCAGTTATGCCCTTCATTTGTACATCATGTTGATCGGCTGACACGTAATAGCATTCCCTAGTCTGTTTCTAACTGCCATTGAGTATGCCAACTCTATAATTTGTTGGAAATTTCATGCATTGATGTATTGTAGAAGGCATGGCCTATAACTTCTTTATTCTCACACTTCCTATGATGATATTGTATCATAACGGGACACTTTTATCTAACACAAAGAAACAAATTCTTTCTCTCCCACTCGCCGGTCAGATGACGACCAAGACTTTCAGCTTGATGGTTCCCAATGGGTATACTTTCTCACCTGCAAATCCTATGAGAGGTCTATGGTATGGCACCGGCTCGCTCTCACGTGGCCCTGCCCTACTGAAACATTTGTAGAACATTACATCCGCAGAACTCCCATTATCCACTAATATCCTGTCACCCCTGCCTGGATGAACTCTGCAAGTGATCATTAACAGATCATCGTGAGCATAAAGTACCCCATTCAGATCGTTTTTAGAGAATTTGATCACGAGCCTGTCTTTGTTGACCTTCCTTGGTCGGCTATCACTAGATTCGGCCGTGTTAATCTTTCTGATAGTTGGGCAATCCTTAGCTTCGTTCAAGTAGGCTTTCCTTTTTGCAATTGTATCTCATCCTCCAGCATCTCCTCCAACAATGAAGTGTCATCCCAAAGATATCATGCCAACATCCTCTGGTTTCTCAGGCTTCTTTGACAAGTCTAGATCTTCTTCAAAATCATCATTTTTGGCTCTTTTATTTTCGTCCCGTGCTCGGGCTGAAGATCCAAACCTCTTCTGATTATTTTGATTGCCATTTCGATCACTAAACTTGCTTAATTTTTCCCGCCGAATAATATTTTCAATCTCATTTTTTAGTGCAATGTAGTTTTTGGTGTTATGCCCATGATCCTTGTGAAAATCACAATACTTGGACTTATCCCTCTTGTTGGGGGTGTCTTCAACTTTCCAGGTCAATTCAATTATCTGTTCTCTTTGATCTCCTCCAAGATATGGTGAACACCCTTGTTGAGCTGGGTATATTCATCATACTTCTTGATTAGATCAAGTTTTCTATCTTTCTGGTCCTTCTTGAAAGAATTATTTTTTTACCTTTATCCTTGGTCTCAGGAGCTTCTTTAGCTGCCATAGCTTCCTCGGCATTCATTATTTTTTCAGCTTTAGCCATTAATTCTATCATAGTTTTGGGTTGATTCTTTGCCAAAGCATAGTAGAGATCTTTCGCGAGCAACCCACGCATAAGTGATGTGATGGTTGTTTTCTCCTCATAGTCCACCATCTCTAATTTTTCATTGTTAAAATAGGTAATATATTCTCTAGTGCTTTCTCCTGACTTTTGTTGCACGATCAAGAGATGAGTGACACTCGTGATCGGCTTAGCCCCAAAATAAAAGTAATATATGAATAATTCATCCAACTCATGAAAACTATAGATTTTACCTATTGGAAGATTATTATACCAAATTTGGGTTGGCCCTGTGATAGAACTGGATAAAGCTCTACACCTCATCTCGTCAGGCACTAAGTGTATGTCGGCAACATCTTGATATTGCTCTAAGTGCAGGACTGAATCATTTTTACCATCATATTCGGGAGTGACCACTGGAGGCTTGAACTTGGATGGTGTAGAATAGTTTACGATAGCCGGAATAAAGGGTGAGACTTTAACAAAACTCCTTTGCAATGGATTCTTAGTTTTGGCTATTTCATCTAGAGAATCTTCCAACCGCTGCATGGATCCTTTCGAGGGTTGTTCTTCTTGCTTAGATTTATTCGAGGTAGATTTAGCAGCTTTGCTTTTTCTATGTGTTGAACTCTACTCCTGAGCGGTCCGCTCGGCACGCACCGAGCCTCTAATGCTAGTTCTTGATCTCACACAACCTTCTTTGCGTTCACGATGACGCTCATATTATTGATAATGACCTTTGGTTACTCGAGGGCCTAGGCAATCAAAAGTTGAATCCCTACTTAGTCTCTCTAATACACTTTGCCTTTAAGTGGAGTAATCTGTTGTTCGGATTGAAGACCACTACACCAAAAAGGCCAAATTCTCACCTTCGAATTGGCCAGCCTTGTTACCATCATTGACCGTGACAAATAAACATGCATTTTTTGTCACGATCAATGACCGGACAAGGGAAGTTGTCATGGACTTGTCACGATCATTGACCGTGACAACTTTAGAAAGTTATCGCGGTCAAAGACCGTGACAGGTCCGTGACAACTTTGCCAGTAAAAAAAACCTACCATTTCTTTTTTTCCCATCGTTTCCATTCCTTTTTTTCCCTCTCTCGCGCGGCTGCTATCTCTCTCTCTCTAAGGTACGTTTTTCTCTCTCTCCATATTTCCATTATATGTGTGTACATGTGTGTGTATATGTGTATATATGTACATTTTTCTCTCATGTGTGAAGGTGGGGGGGGGGGGGGGCAGTGGGGGGGAGTGTGTGTGTGCATTTGTGCATGTGTGTGGCAGGGGGGTAGGGGCTGGGGGGGACGAGTTCGCCTCGGACCCTTAAAATATCTTGTTAATATCGACATTATAAATATTGTTTAGAGAATGAAATTAATTTGACATTATAAATATTGTTTGTGTATTCTTATTTAGGTTTGAAATTGGTTTGAAATTGTTAATATTTACTGGGTGTTATTATTTAGGGCTTAAAGCTAATTAGTCACATGTATTTAATTTCTTATATTGTTGGAAATGAATTAATTGAGTAGATGAATTAGAAGGAGTACGGGATACACATTTGTTGGTTTGTTGTTGTTGTTGGATTATATTGGACGGATGTGGTTGGATATGAAAGTTGGTTGTTTATTTTTTTTAATCCTTAATTTTATTCACACTAATAAATCCTTAAATAATTATGTTATCTTAATTTGTTGGGTTGGTTAAATTTCTAAGTGGCACGACCACTGGATTATTGTCCAAATAAGAGAGGGGGGGGAGTTTTCAACTTTTTTCTAAAATTACTTTTTGTCACGACCCATTCGAGATTTGCATGACCACGGACTTATGATAATTAAATGAAACATACTTGAAATTACATATAGTGCGCATAGATACTAGCCTTCTAGCTCTTATGCGTACGTATTCAATAGCCCTTAGACCCGTTCGAGAGCCATTAATCATGTAATGAGATGTCTCGAACTGTCCCGTTTGGACAGTTTGGGACTGCATAGTTTCTGTATAATAATATTCTTTGTGGCTTAAACCTATTTCTTTTGGTGATGAGTGTTATTTCAATTGATAAATTGAATAACACTCACACTTACGAATCTACATCGTGCACTTGGAGAACTATGGGAATCTGTTGCCAAATTTTCCTCAAATTGGAACAATGTCCATGAGTTGTTAAGTATATTAAAGAAATGTACGGTCTTGAATGGGATAGGATCACTCACCTTTTGGAGGAGATGGAGGAAATAGGAATTAATATTATAAATTGAATTTTAATTTCAATTTCAAATTAAAATTGAATTTGAATACACGAATAAATTTACCCATCGAAACTAGCCTTCTATTTGTTATGCGTACGCATTCAATAGGTGTTTATACTAATGGGAATTAAATATTCACACTTGTGTTTATGATATTTTACCCATAATAGGTGATTGTTTGTAGTAGCTGTGATGGGATATTCTAAATACAAAGAGTGGATGGGTGAGACAAATAGATTTGGGGATGTGTTTCGCAGAGGTACTAATGAATTTGTGAAATACGCAAAGAGATTCCATGATAATGAAGAGTTTCCATGTCCGTGTGCTAAGTGTAAGAATGGTAAGGTGTTTGGGTGGAAAACAGTTGAACTACATTTGTTAAGATTGGGTATGCCAAATAGTTATCGAACTTGGATTTTTCACGGAGAACCGAAAGTTCCTTTTGTCCCTGAGCAACCTCCAAGAAGTAGGATAGATGTACAAGGGGAGGACGACAATGTAGATCATAATATGCTAGATGATTTAGTTGATGACGCGTATGGAGTTCATGAAGTGGAAGAGAATGAGGTAACTAACGATATACAAGGTTCAGTGCTCATGAAGATATTGGAATAAACCTTGACGATAACTACCAAAGTTTAAAATTTAAAGCGAGCCAGCAGTTATACTATGGTTGTGAGAAAGATCAAACAACTTTACATGCCATGGTTTGTTTTCATAATTTGAAGACTCAATATGGTTTGTCTGGCACCAGCGTGACAGGAATTTTGAATTGGGTAAAAGGCTTGCTACCTAAGCACAGTACGCTTACAAACAGCTATCCTACTATGAAAAAG